>CM036906.1:126517981-127741419 GCA_020800305.1 Porphyrio hochstetteri | reverse complement strand
CAACATGCAGGCTTTCAATAAAACAGGGTTTAGTAAGTTACTGCCCCAATCTGGGTGACAGATATTGCGTAATACTGTTTTAAGGGTCAAATCTGCCTAACTCCAAATCATGATTTGGAGTTAAAGCAGGAGATGGTCGAAATACTGCCAGTAATTTTAATGTAAAAAATAAATAACAGGAGGTAAAAGAAATGTGTCAAGAAGAGGCCTTAGACAGGGCTCAGCAGCAGATCGTAATGGATTTGATCGCTCCAGTTTTCCTTAGGAGGAGTCGCTGCATGTAAAGTATTTGGAGATAATCTGAGCAGAAGGGCCACGGCCAAAGCCCTGTATTTCTTTTTCCAAGTCTCTGATGCAGAACATTCTTTGTTCCTTCACTGCCCCTTGAATTCAAATCCTGGCTTTGTTAGTCCAAATAAAATATAAATCCAGGATATATTTCAGGCCCATCTGCATGTGCTGGGTGATGTACAACAGGTGGGATCCATTTGCTGAATAATTAGTAGGATGCAAACAAGGCAGAGCTTTACAAGGAAGTCATCTCTCCCCATCACAGCTCTGGTGTTAAGGCCGTATTTGTTCCCGTTAATCAGCAAAATTCCAAAAGACCAATAATGAAATAACTCAGAGCCCTCTCCCCATAAGCCATATGTTCAAACAAAGAAAGACTTGCTGCCCTTTCAGCAGAAATTAAAACAAATCCTTTGAAGATTACTGCAGTTATCCTTCTCCTTCCCCTTTTAAGCGATAGCAAGTTTTTGCAGCTTTCTCCTCTGACAGGAGGGGTGGACAGGGAAGATAGTTTCTGGAGAGGCTGAAATTTGGATGCTGGACTTCAAACCTCTTCCTGCTTGTGCCTCCTTCCTGCCCTCTCAAACTCGGTGGCAAAGCTTCTCTTCGTTAATTTTAGCTGTATGGGATCACACCAACCTTGGTCCCTGATAGATCTGCCCCCAGGGACGTATCTGCACTGGCCTTAGCAGGAGATAACCTTTTCTTCTCTTACATCTTTTAATGCTATATATGGCACTCAACCTCTGTGCATTGGTAAGTGTTGGATTAAGCCACCTTTGCCCATGGAAGTTACTCCACCTATAGCCATCTTGTGCCATGCTTGTGCCTTCCCAGTGATGGCTCCAGATGTTTATTCCCCTCAAAAACCTCTTCGTTCTGCAGACAGACACTAAGTACGCCTCAGGAACTGCAGTCAGACCTTCTGGTAACAGCTTTGCGCAGGAGCTCAAAAGATTTGTAGTGGCCTTTTTGTTTCATTGGTTTTTTCGTTGTGGGTTTTTTCATTGGAGTCAAGTGCAGTTTGGGTTTTCTCCAGGTGAGCATGGTGAACGTGAGGGGTTTGTGTGGGGCAGAGCAGCCAAGCTGGTCGTTTCTCCCAGCAAGAAGTGGGAGTTGCTTGTGAAGAGGCACAGGCTGTGCATGAATTGATGCTAGAAGGAGGAGTGCATAGGGTGTACCCTCAGTGGGCTGTGGGGCTGGCCCTTCCCAATCACCCTGCTCCTCTTACTACTTCTGTAAAATGCGGGGGGGGGGGGGATGTAGTAATTTAATTTCTTGTTTTACTTGGCCTCCGCTGATTATTTACATAGAGCTTTTAATAGTATAGTGCTAGTAGTGTAGAAGATATTGAAAGGAAAGCAGCTCTAAGGCACTGCCTTCTGTCAAAAGTTGTTAATTTAATGAAATTACTTTGCTGGCTTAGGAGGTGCAGATTATTTCATGATAAGGTAGGCCAGTGGAATTTTCTTGTTGAATCAAGGAGTTGCATAGGAATAATTTAATTTTTTTCTCATGTTAAATACAGTAAAATCCTACTTCTGGTTTTGATTTTCTTTTTTTAAACATATTTTTCTGTTCTTTATCTTTGACACTCTATCTGCTAATGCAAGGAACCAGCTAAGGAAAGGCTGTCATCCTAGATACTGTTTTGGTTCGGCTTCGCCTTGCCATCTTGATTTGCTGCTCTCTCCTTCCAAACTGCTGTTTAGAGCATTGCATAGGTTGTAACTGCATTCCCTTTTCCTCTCTTAGGACTCTAGTTCCTTTCATTAGAGTTTAGGCAGAAGACCTGGTCTCCTATATAGCATTTCTCAGGTCCAGGTCCTGAATTGTCTGTGACCTACTGACAGGTAAAAGTTTTTCTTCAGACTCCAGTGTGACTTGTGTGGTTTTTCAGTTGTGCGCTCTCCGGGGTATTTTGTGGCTCGTGACAAAGGGAGTTTTGTGTTGGGTTTTTTTGGCGAGTTTTTTAGGGGTGTTTTTTGTTTGCTTGTTTGTTTTTTTTTAATTAACACCCCCTTGCATACATTAGCATCAGTGTTGCTGTTGAACAAAGGTTCTTCCCAGTCAGTATGTTGCATGCTTTGCAAAAAAACTCCAAACAAATAGAGTGTGTCCCTGTGTTGCTGTGATGTGCTGGAACCCTGCTCACCTGTAATTACCTGCTGAATAAGAAGTGTATCAGTGTCAAAACCTAACAGAGCTGAAGCAGGTCACTGGGATAAGATATTTCAGTGTGTAAAATGTTTGTGGTCAAAGATTGTGTAATAACTGTACTGTATTCCCGATAAATTCTTAGAAAGCCTTAAATCCGATCTTTAGGTTTGACAGATGCAGTGTGTTTGTGTGGTGGATTTTACCTACTGTAGCTCCGTGTCCTCTGAGTACAGCTAAGAAAAACCTGTGAGATTGTTAAATGGGAGCTTCACCTGCCAGTCTGTACTGCAAGATCTCTATAGCAACCAAACATAAATCAAGAAAATGGCCCCTTTTGTAAGTTGGTTAATAGGCACAACATGCTTCTTTAGAAAATCCAACTATTCTTTCAATAGACTTTGATTGAAAGTCAGCCTTTTCTACAGACACATTCACATTCACATCTAGTAGCAGCTTGTATGGCTGTCCAAGGTCTAATTTATTACCCTTTAAAGATTGGGCAAAGAAAAAATGGTTCTCGGAACAATGTTTACATTCAGAGGCATAAGCACAGTGCCACAAAAGAGCATCCTTTTGTTCTGAACCCAGAATATTAATCTTTAACCTACTACTTATTTCAACTCCCCCTGCTTTTATTTGGTTAGCCACATTCTTCCCTTGTAATTGAAATCTTAACGATTTAATACCTTATTTATTAGTGGTGGTGGGAGAACAGATCTCTCTGCTGTTGTTTTTCCTAAATCTTGATGTGTATTGATATATTCCTCAGGCTCTTCTGCTGCTTCTGCGAGCTGACTCTTCTCTGGAAGAGGCTTCTGATGGCAAAGGCAGGCGTTGGGACTGCTGGTGTTTCTGATGTAAAATTCTGGTGTGTTAACCAGCACATCCCAGTAATCTTCCTTCTTTGTTTAGGGCAGTTGTGTGATGGGAATGTTTGTAACAGTCGCATCACTTTCAGACATCTTGAAGTGCCAAAGGAATACATGCAAGTGCTATGGAGTAGAGAAGGAATTGGATGCCAAGGTGTTTTTATGCATGAGCTGGAGCTGATTCAATAACCAAAAGGTACATTTTCCTTCAAAGGGAGAAGTAAAACTTTGCAATTCCCCCTTTTTTACTGGCTGTGGGGGAAAAAAATAAATAGAAGTACATCTGGTTCTGATGTACTGCAACAGGAATTAACCCATTTTCTTTCAGCTAAGCAAGCATGGGTGAAAGTGGCTTTCAGGGGGAGGATAAATTAAATGGATGGAGCTTGGCGTGGGCAATTGCATCAGAAGCGCTGCAGCAGGATGCTCCCGCAGAGCAGTGTCCCAGCAGCATGGTGCAGCCCCTGAGGCCAGGAGCATCTTTTCCCGACAGAGGCAGAGGGGGGAGCAGAGGCACTTCAGCCCTGGCCAAATCCAGAGGGGTGGAGTGGCACCGCCTCCTTCTGAAAACAAACTGGAAGAGAGTTTTGGGGAGGGAAGTGTACCCTGTGAGAGCACAAAATAAACTTTCTTCAGCAGAATCCTGAAGGCACCCCTTACGGTTCTCCTGAGAAAAAGGGTTTTTAAATATATTTTGCCTCAAGAGTGTACCAGCGTTTCATGTATGGATGCCAGGGGATCTGTGTCTGTATGTATATGTATGCAGATGCGTATGCATGTGCTCGTATCTGTGCCCCAAACAAGCACTCTGCCGCCTGCTTTAGAAGGAGGCCCGGCACAGAATTTGACTCCTTGGGGTTTTTTTCTAAAAAGTTGGTTGGAGCATGTGAAGTTGTGTGTGAAGCTGGTAGCTTGTCAGTGCTTTGTTCAGCGACGCTTTCCCTGTGGGAGTTAGTGCGGGATGTCCCTTGGGGCTTTCTGTGGCAAATGGTGCCAGCAGGCACGTCCTCATCACCGTGCCAGGAAGGGCCAGAATAGTTTTTGTCCCTCTTGTTCATGTGTAAACAGATGATATGTGATATATGCAATGATATTAATTGCACTGGAAGAATGGTATGCAGTATATGCCTTAGATGGCCTTACCTTATTAACTTCATCAGTAATACTGTAGTAGACACTGTCATGCACCCCTCAGACTTCAGCCGTGAAACACTGCAACTTGCCGACCCTTCCCCTCCCAAAACCCTGTAAAAACAGAGGAACACCGCTGATGCTGTGTCAGGTTCAGAATGGGAACATCCGTGGCCTGCTGCAGAGCAGTAGGCGTATGGAGGATGCTTCCTGGCGCTTCTCTTTTAGCTCTGGTAGCCTACCTGGTGCATGCTGTGGTAGAGAAGGTGTCTGCTGTGTACTTCAGAAAAACAAAACCAAACAAGAAATAAAGAAAAACCCCAATAAAACCAAACCCATGTTTTTCAGAAATGGCCACCATTTGGAGAACCTGGAGAAGCGTGTCTGTCCCCATCCTCAGGATCAGAAATCCATTTCAAAAACTGTTGGGTTTAGCGCTTTGCATATTAAACCCACCACCTTGCTATACCTGCCCAGCCTCCCGTGAGGACAGATATCACAGACCCGTGCACGTTAGGGCAACAAGCTCCTGGCATGAAACTCCATTAAGTCAGCAGTTGACACATTCTGCATTTGTTTCTGCATTTTGTTTTGCCCTGTGGAGAGTGTGTTACAGCAGTCTAATTCCGAGTTGACAAAAATGCGGATAAACTGTGACAAGGTTTGCGTGGAAGGGAATAGGTCATGCCCTTTTCACCGGTCTTGAGCAGAGGGAAGTGCTCTTGGGCATGACCGCTCCATGGGTGCCCAGGAATAGTCTGCAACCTAATACACAGGTTTTTAATCTATTAGGAACTGACATCTTGTTTTATTAACGGTAACGACATAATTTTCCCCAGCTTTTCCAACTGTTTTCTTCAGTGCTGCCAGCATTATCTTAGTCTCATCTAGGCACAGGGGCAAGAGTCCCAGATAAAGACGACGATGTGAAAAACGGGGTTTGAAAGCAAAGCATGACCATAAAGCATTTCTGTTTCTTTTGTACTTCTGAAGCTTCCCAGTGAAAGTAATATTTTGTACCTAATTTTTTTTTTAATGTTCCAGTCTAGTCCCACATGTGGGATTAATTAGAGAAGACAAATGGCTACAAGGAAACTCATCTCTTTCTGTGAGGTTGTTTTCTGATGTTGTCATCCCATTATTTCCACTTTTCAGTTGCTTGTTTGAATGACTGATGGACTCAATCGCTTCTTATGTTTGATAGGCAAATACAGCACTCCACTTTGCTAGTGTGTGTGTATGTGTGCGCCTACGATAAACATTCTTTTTTAATTTACTCTGTTTACCTTGAGAGACTGCCAAGAAGTGATTCAGATATTCCAGTGCAAAGGGTTTTTCTATTGTGATACAGGACAAAGGAGTGTTGAGCATATGCTCTTTCTTCAAAGAAAAAAAAGAATCTTATTTATTTGTGCAGCTACGAGGGGGCTGGTTTTCCTATGTAAACACTTGCCTGATTTTGTTTGTCACACAATCCTCTAAACCTTTTATTCCCGTGTTTAAAAAGAAAAGTTTTGCTGTGGGCTGACAAAAGGATTTCAGCCCAGGGTTTCAGTGCTGCTGCCCACCGCGTGCTGTTCTGTGGTGAATATTGAGGGTTTCATCCGTCTCTGGCTGCTGGCAGCTTGCTTTGGGGTAAACACTTTCCTAAGGGACTAATTCATGGGGGAAAGAAAAGGGGGGGAGGGGGAAAGGCTTTTGCAGCCCTGTTTGGTCCTGTGGACGGCTGTGTGCTGTGTGCATCGCTGTTGCCTCAAAAGGCAGCGCTGACCTTGATGGCTGCCTTTTGCGTTTGGGGAAAGGCTGCCTAGCTAGTAATGTGCCTCAACATCGCTGGAGCTCCGGTGGTGCTTCAGAAAGAGATGCAGAGCGAGAAACGTTTGTGTAGGAAAATCAGACTGAATCCACCTGAATTGATGTGGAAGAGAGCTTAGAGGGAGCTGTCACCTGCCCTGCTCTCGACAGTAGTCCCGTGCTGATTTAATGTGGGGTCTCTTTGGTGGCTCAGATCCAAGTTTTCCTTTTTGTCTGGGGTTGATTTTGAACTTTTTCCTTTGAAACTTGTTTTGGACTGGGCTTCTCTGGATAGTTTGGTTGTTTTGGGTTGATTTTAGCTTTTTTTGAGTAATAGGGATTCAAAGGACATGAGTGCGTGTGTGCTAGAAGAGCTTTTGCAGGGTGGTACATTAAGCCCCTGGATGTAGAGGGATGTCTTGCTACCCCCTTTTTTTCAGGGGAGAGTTCCAGGTGTTTTCACTGTGTTGCCATACAGTTTACTCACCTTTTATTGCTAATGAAGGGAAGTAATCATCATTTTTGAGACCACAGTGATTGGCATCACTGACAGCAGGTTGGCTGGCTGGTGTTACATCTACTGCTTTTATGGCAGAGAGTGACAAAGGCATTGCATTCAGTGAAAGGCTGCTCAAGATCTAACGAAGCAACAATACTTCTTAATACAATCTTCTTAGTAAAGACTTTCCCAGTGTAGAGACTCATTATCAAATGGTTGCAATAAAAATAACCTATACATTGGAGAAGGAATTCAGCACCACAACCTGTCCCGTTAAGGTTCCTGGGATTGCCACAATCATGGACCTTATTCAGAAGTTTGAATGTGGGCTGGTGATGGTTTATGCTTGTGTGGTACAGGGCTGACTTCACACTCCAGCCTGCTTTTTCTGTGCATATCATCCCAGGAGATGATATAACAGATTAGTGATGTTTAGTCATCATTAGTGATGTTTAGTATCTCGGAGTATAGAATAATATCTTTTTGGAGGTAAAAAGGAAAAAAAAAACAAAGAGATTCAGTTCACCTTTACCTGGTGAAGTTCTATAAAACCTCTATTTGAATCATGCACAGAGTTTTTATGAACTGTCCCTGAGCATCTATTAAAAAATGTCACTGCAATTTGTTCAGCACAATTAAGGAAGAGGCTTTCTCAGAAAATTTAAAAAAGGGCCTGTTTGGTGATTGGAAGGCCATAGCAGTTACAATTTAACATGCGACAAACAAAGTGATGGATGGAGCTGGATGATGACATGTCTTTTCATTTAGATTGATTGAAGAAAATTGCTATATGAAGTCTCCATTCTGGTAGGCATTGGAACAGGGGCTGCTGTAGAGCTGAAGAATGCAGGTAATTTTGAAGGGAAGACATTAAAACTTATATAAGCCGAAGACATCATAGTTGCATCCAAGCCTGAGAGAATAAGAATGAACTGCAGACGCCCAGCAGGCCCCTTACAGTCTCTCTTTTGTCATATACTGGGATTTTGTAAAGCTGCACTTTGCAACTGTGATTTTGTTCGGAGACAGACTGCAATTCGGTGTCATGTTTAGTAAATATTCCTTGGAGCATTTGCTTGCTAACAGTTACTGTTAAGTTGGGAGTATGACAACAGACAAATGTGACAAGGTGCAATTTTAATTTCTTTTCTTCATATAAACTAGGAGTAACTACTACAATAAAAATCCATGACTAAAAATGCAGTGAAGACTTAACGTGCTTACTGCATTTTGGCCCTAAGATTTCTTCCTATGGGTTATTAATTCAGCTAAACATCAGCAAGTCCGTAACATGCATTTCAAGTCTATTTTCTTCTCAACAGGCGAGTAATCTGTTGCCATTGCTGTTATGGTTTCCAGTAATTCAGTTAATCACCCTCTTTATTTATTTTTTAGTATAACAAGTTAATGAAGATACAGGTGAAATAGAAACCTTTTTTTGAAAATGCCCTATCTTTGAATATATTTCTGAAGATTATTTTATGAAGGTTGTGTAGGCATCTTGGTCATCCTCCTATTTTAATGTGCTTGTGATATCAAGAATTACTTTTATAATCTATGTTACCGTAATAATAGTGGCTTCAAAAAAGCATAAGTATTTCTAGGGGTTGCACTGTTAGAGCCTTGGCTATCTAAGGAGAAAATGAGGTCAGATTTGTACAGTTTTATAATTGTTCAAGTGTGACCATTTGCTTGACAGTGGATACAGAAGAGTTTAAAGTAAAGGCTGCTATCACAAGTGGGTGAGAAAAATCCCCAAAGCAGCCTGTTTTCTGCTGAAATGTATCAAGCATGCTTCTTGGGCAAGAGTAACTCCTTGGCTTGGAAGGAAAAGCTCAAGCTTTTGTTTGTTTGTACTTGCATAGGAAATCACTTTTTGTTCCAGTTCTAGGAGATACCAAGTGAAAAGCCCTTCATTCACTGTGTTGAAAAGTAAACCGACACAACCAGAGATAACTGAAAATATTTCCCATTTAAAAGGCTTGTGACAACAAATAGACCACAACGATGAGCTGCAGGTAACAGCCATGTGTGGGGAAGGAAGAAGAAGACAAAATAATAAAGCTGAGAACTAGGTGGGGGGTATTTACAGCGGGAAAGTTCCCAGCCTATCAGTGCGTGTGTGTTTGTGGACTTGTGCCTGCACATCTGTGGTACGAGGTGGTTGCAGTGTTAGCTCTTTCAGAGACCTGGTGTTTTGGACACCAGTTTGGAAGCATGGCTTCAATGGGCTCTGTGCATTTGTCCAGGGAAACAGGATATTAAGGCAGAATACAATGTGTGTGCTTTGCTTAAATGTCAGTGGCTTGTCTGAAGTCTGCCTTGAGCTGGCCAAGCTTTGTACCTTCAGCGAGGATTTTCTCCCCTGACCCCAACCTGTTCCCTCGCCCACTACTTTGGTATCTCCATGGCTTGCAGAAGCCATCTTTTCCTTCTTGTCCCTCTAAAGTCTGTATTGGGAGGAGGTAGGGACTAGTGCGTTGTGCAGCGGTGGGAGGAACACACACCATCCTTCCTCTGATGCCACAGGTCTCAGAACATTGAGCCCACACCGGGGTGCAGCCCTGGGCAGGAGATCCCTGTGGTCCTGGTGCTGGTGGGCAACTGGAGCTGCTTGGAGCCGGAGCTGTGCAGGAGCTTTGTATGCTGAGCTGTGAGTCTTGATGCGTGTGCGGTGGCCGCAGGTAAAAGTTGAATTCTGCTCTGACTTTAATGTAATAAAAATAATAAGAAAAATGTGCAGATAAATTGTGTCATTAGAAGTTAATTAGTGAAACGTGGATAATATTACACCCACAGCTCTGGATGCTAAGTGATACTAAAGCAGCTGTTTCACTCGGGGGACACATAGAAGAGGACTAAGAACTGATTAGTTAAGGAGAAATAACAGTAAGTTTAGTATAAATAGCTACCAAAAATAAATTTGCTGCAAATGTTTATTTTGCTTGATTGCCTTTGATACGTGCATACTTATTAGGGAAGGGAGAAGGAGTTGTCTGCAAGGAATTAGGCAAGCGACATGGCGAGGGAATTAGCCTCTGTTAGATCCCAGTCCTAATGGCTCCAGCTCCCTTTTGGTAGAAGCCCTTGCTCCACATCTGGCTGCCAACTCCCTCTCCTGCTTTTCATTAGCGCTCCAGCCTAAGTTGCTAGAAAGCATGAGTGCATAATGCATCCTCTGCCATCCCTCAGGCTGGAGCAGGGCTTAATCCAAATGCAAAGAACACGTAGAGCTGCCTGAATCTGCCTTTTTCTTTCCTTTTTTTTTTTAATTTTTGTTTTAGGCAGTGTGCCTTTTGAGGTGTGTGCTGTGCAAAGGGAAAGCCGAAAGGTGGGCGGCTAACAAGAGCGCAGGGAAAGTCGGAGCAAGTAGAGACGCGATGTACGAGGCGCTGCGTTCCTTCTCCCCTGTTTTTGCAGTGCCTGGCCAGGCCTGCCCTGGGTGAGAGACAGATTTGTTGACTCTGCAGCATGGGAAAGAGCCGACAACAGATTTACTACGGAGATGACTTAGCAGCCCCCTCTAAGTGTTATGAAAAGAGTTTAAAATGTTTATATTGGCCCCTCCGATGTACAATAAATTGTTATCCGAAACAATTGAGAATAAAGAAGGGAAAAGTCATAATTGCCTCTCAGGAAATGCAGGGGCTGTTTCGGCGCGCAGGAGCGGGAGGGCGTTGGGTTTCATTGACTTGGTCTGGCTGGAAAGCAGCCTGCCCCACAGGAAGGCCGCGCATTCCTGTCCTCTCGGTGAACCTGCCTGAAAGGAATACAGGAGTTATTGGGTAATCAAGGCTTGTCAGCACCTTGGTTATGCAGCGTGGTTCAATCCGATAATGTGAATGGAACCTGTAATAGCGCTGATGAAAAGCACGCCGGTTTGAAAGGGGCCTTGAATGATTTTTTTGTTCATTTTCTGTTTACATGTAACGCGTTATTGATGTCGTTGCCTTCTAATGCGCCTGCTTGTTTCATAGAAAAACTGGGAATTATTCATTATTTTTAAAGAAGAGGGAGAGAGAAAGAGAGAGGGAGAGGAAGGAGGAGTGAAAGAAAGAACCCTGTTACGTGAAGAAAATTGCATTCGAATGCTGCGACTGAAACATATTGATTTTCTGGCACAGACTTTTTAGATTAAAAATGCCAATACTAAATCCTTTCATGACCTATAGTTCATATGAAGTTCACGTGTCATTTACTATTATTCTGGAAAACGCAGAATCTTTAATGAAAACATAGTTTGAAGGAATTTCCTGCCATCCCAGCATTTGCATGCGATTGTAATAAGACTTGATGAAGAGCTAAACATGCTACCGAGGCAGAGGTTTAAGGCTTTTTTGGTAAATTGAAGTCCATTTGTCTTTTTTAATTGCTCGCTCGTCTTTACCCTCATCTCAAGCTTTATACATCTTTTCCTTTGTTTTTCTCTATTTTATTTATTCTTTATGTTACGTTAGGTGCCCGAAGAAACTCATTTTTCCCACCGCTAAGCACAAGGATCTCGCTTCAGTTTTTATGGCATTCAGGGGATCAATGAGTCAAAATGCTATTTTGATCTGCACTACAGCAAACATTTCTCGTATAAATTCCCAGAGATGACCCTGACTTCTCCAACTGTTTTACCCCTTCTTAATAGAGACTTTAAAGGTACTGATGCTGTGCTAGTGTCAGATTGGAAAATTTAAGGCCAGGTGATTTCAAGCCACTGGTTATTTCTTGCTGCTAACTGGGCTAAATTTCATTTCAGTTTCTTTCAAGAGGAGCTTTGTATTTGGCGAGGGGGAGACATGGCTGCTTGTGTATCTGCCGGCTTCAGCAAGACTGCATGAAGGATGCATTCATCTTGCTGTGCTGCCCTGGTGTTTTGGGCTGGTCCATGTTATACCTAACATTTGCTTCTGGGTGGGAAGGCTCCTTCACAGAGGGGCTCTTTTTTTTTACTTTTTATCCTGAAATCGTGCAAACCTGTATCGCCTACGGCTTTAGTACCTTGAATGAGCATGGGAGCACGTCTTTATCACCATGGCTTCAGTGTGTGGTATAGGTCTGACTCAGGAAAGCCATCGAGCCCTTCCTTATTTAAAAAGGGGCAGAGGAAATCTGTGTGATAAACGTATTTACTTTTCCACAGGTTTGTTTGCCAGCCGGGCTGGCAGGAAGCGGCTGTTGGAATTCAACTGGCTGGCTGCTTTGCTGGGGAGGCTGCGGGGAGGGCTCCAAGCGCTGGCCGGAGGCGTCCTCTGGGAGAGCCTCCTCTCTCACCGCCTCACCTCTCCCTCCCGAGCAGTCTGGCACCACAAAGAGAGTCCCCGCGGGGCCTGCCCGGGAAGAGAGGCTTGCTGGGTCACTGTGGATATTTCACCCTAGCAGGGAAACCACCTTGTGCGGGGAGGGGGCAGCACTTGGGCACTACGGGAGTAGGCAGTGCTGTTTGAGGCGTCACAGCTTCCAGGCCTGGCCCCTGAGAGAAATGAAGAGTTTCTGACTCTGTTGTAAAATCATCTTACTCATGAAGAAGGTAAAATCATCTTACTCATGAAGAAGATCAGTACCTGCCAGTAGTGAGCACTCCCACTAAACAGTTTGGTATGTTTTGCACAGTTGAAACTGGGAACTTTTTCCTGCTACCACCTATGCCATACTGCCTGAGGGATAGCATGGCTGCCGTCACACACCTCACTGCTGGCAGGCTCCCCTCCGGTTTGCAGTCAGCAATATGCGGGAGATGCACAGCAGCAGCTGAGGTGGTGCCTGTGTGGCATGAGGTAATGGCTGGTGGGGCATGGGGCTGGCCCTTACTTGGCAAGATGCCAAGCCATGGTGGCCACTGGGTAGCTGAGCCATCCCATCCCCAGTCAGCATAAGCAACCATCACCCCTGAGTACAACACACGTTTTGTCTGTCTTTGGTCAAAGCAAGTCATATGACATTGTTTTGTCACTGTGGCCTACATCTCCCTCTTCTACTTGTTCTCTTGCGGAGGACCAGGAAGGAGGGAGAGCACCACTTGATCAGTTTGCGCTCCATGAGCATACCCAGTAACAGAGCAAGGCTTTTCTTGGCAGGACTCTTCATTGTCTGCCATAACACTTGTGCAACCTTTCTATGCACCACTCTCCATCTTGGTACCGTACTTCGGGAAAAAGATTCACCCTCGGAGATGTCAGATGTGGGTTACTCAGTGCCATGTCTTGCTGGCTGTAGTGCTGACAGAGGGGCAGAGAGAGCACAGCCCAGGCTGGGAAGTGAGCAGGAATTTGGCTTATGTGCAGCTGGACTCTGAGGCTCTGTCCTGCTTCAGGCAGGGATTTACAGTGGCTTGGTTAGGTACACACCTCTCATGGCTCCTTTCTCTTCCTATATCACACGTGGGTGAATATGAGAGCATCCTAGGGAGCAGTGCAAGGCCAAAGCAGGCTGGGAGAGCATCTGCCCTTCTCAGCTGCTAGTTACAGAGCTCTGCCAGACACCTGTGGTGTACAGTTCTCGCAGGGGTTTGAATTCTTCTCAGGATATATACAGATTTTCAGTGCTTGTTTATCAAAAGGAAAGCTATTTGTGCAACAATGGCTGTTGTACAAAATATTTACTTTCTTTTCGAAAACACGCCAAACTGGGTGCATTGTTCCCTTCTTGGTGGCACCAGGGCAGCTCTTCTTGGTCAGACTCTGACATAAAAACAAACAGGTCATGTGGACCATGTGTTGTCTGATAGGAATTAGGAAGATCAGTTTCAACAGAGCTGATGTTTCTTGCATTCAGCATGCCTTTCATGGCAACAGCTCTTGTGATATAAAGCAATATATGGATGTATCAGTGGAAAAAAAAAAAGCTTCTGCCTTACCTTGGTTCAGATGTCCTTATTTGCCTGAACATATGTCATGATTTTGAGCAAAAATTTACTTTGAATTTGTCATGAATAATCTGGATACTTTCTCTTGCTTATGTAAAGTCTTGTGAAAGGTGCTAGGATGGCAGCTTGTAGGTTCAGAAAAGCATCAGTCCACCTTGAGCTGCATTGGTTTGCCTGTCAGCTTCCAGCTGGACCTCTGGAATTACTTTTAGAAACTACTCAAGGAGCTACACTCAATGTCCAGTCTTAATGTTTGGCCTCCATGGGAAAAGAATATAAAAAAAGGTACTAAGGATGTAAAGAAAGTGATGTAAATAGACTTCTAGATAAAGCGTGTATAACAGAATAATTGGAGAAGTGAACACCCAGTGTACGTATGTGCAGAGCCACCTAATGAGCCCCTTAGGAAATTAAGAAATGTAAGTTATTCGTAATTATTTTGGAAATATCAAAGAGAAATTGGCGGTAATAGAGAATGAATAGGTAAGAGCAGCTACTCTGGTGGCAGTGAGCATTTAGTTCTTAAGTGTAATTTCTGTACCTGGGAAGAAAAAGAAGGAGAAAAAAAAAAAAAAAAAGGAATATAACCAGGAAAATATCTTGGTGATACCAGCAGGAAGCAACACAGTTTTATAAATACAAAGCAGCACGTATGGAATTTGGGCATGATGTGCCCAAGTTCTTCATGCAGATGATGCTTAAGGGCCCTCGGTGCCCTTTCTTTTCTGTACTGGGTTGGTGGCAGGATCTTCAGGAATCTGAGGGGTCTGAAGTGCTGGGTCCTCCCTGTAAAAAAAAATAATCACTTCATTTAGTATGTGCGGTTGTTTTCAATATTTAGCAGAGCACTAATTCTGAAAAATGCTAAACTGTGTTCACAAACATTTGAGATTGCTTCTTGGTCTGGGGCCAAAAAGTTGTCAATGGCCTTTAAGACTGTGCGGAGACATTGCGTCTGGAGGAGACAAACAGGCTTTCCCCTTCATTGTTGGTGAGTCTGAAGCTGAAATAGCACCAGAAGGGTCTGGACACAATTTGCCAGAAACGTTTAAAATGGTTGGGGAGAGTCTGAAGAGCATTCAAGGGAGCCAAATAGGTTAACCAGACAGCTAGCAAGGGAGAGAGCTATTTAAAAATCTAAGTAGGATGTAAACACCAGGAAAATACAGGAAATTTTCATGCGATGGGGAGATAATATAACCAATAATAATGGAACAATAATATTTTCATAAACACCGGTTTATAAGCATAACATCCCCACACCCCCCCCACCTCCTCCACCCCCCCCCCCAATAGAGCATCTTGAACTATCTGAAGTTGAGAAAGGAGGTTCCTATTTTCCTCTGTTGCTTGTTTATTCCAGGACAGTTATCATCCTCCCTAAATTTTATTTAAAGTTCACAGCAGTCTATGCAGCTAGTACAGTTTTCGGTTAAGCATATTTTATCCATAATTGCTATATTTGGTTCTCAAGTTATTATTGCAGTTCCTTGGGGTACATTTAAATCCACCTTATTGTAATAGATTATGGAATATAGTGGCTAATGTGTCTAATGTAAAATAAATGACTATAATGATTTATGATCCAGCACTTCAGTTTTATTGAACATAAGGATCATTGTACTAAAATGGATGGTGTATTGCTGGTTTAGCATAAAATACTGAATAACATATTCAAGGAAATGAATGGATTGGCCAGTTCATAATATTCTGCCCCTTCAGCTGAGAGGTCTTTAATAAGCAAGAGTGTCATTACACTTGAAAATGTATGTGTAGGTAATCCATTATCTAGAACAATGACAGTGATCAGATGAAGCTCTTATTAAAGAAGGGCCCTCCTTGCTGGGAAATACAGAGCACTTCCCTGCCTGCGGGAGGCTGTGTGTGTGTGTGTGTGTGTCTGCTGCTGGTTTTGTTACAGCAGTTAAAGCAGTATTTACTGTCCTTGGATTTAAAAGTATCCATGTATTTGAAGATAATTTTAGGGTGGGGGTTACAGGGTGGTTTTAAAGGTGGAAAAGCAATGTCACGAGGCTGTGGTTTGCATAGGCTCATGCTGATGTGCATCTTTGCTGGCCCTTATTACTGCATGTACCTGTAAGATGCATTTTCCAGCTCTTCATTTTTATCTCGTTCAAAGGCCAATATAAATTACACCTTTGCATGCACCTTGCTTCTGTTTACATCCAGGTTTAGTAGTGTCATCTCCTACTAAATGTCAAGAAGATTGATGAGCGTCATAAGGGGTGATTCCGCCAGGAGTGTTCCTGTGGGTGGGTGTTCGGCTGCCTTGGTGTTACCAGCAGCGCTGGCTTTTGAACAGTCAGAGCCAGCAGTGTCCTGACTTCAACCCTTGGCTTCCTGGGGTTTAGCCTCAACTCTTTAAACTCTTTGACCTCAAAAAAGGAACAAGGTTTTATTAGTCAAGAGGGAAAACTAATAGGAGTTGTAATGTGGACAGAATACTTTGGTTTTATCTGATTAAAGCATGTCTCTTAAAATAAGGAACCAAAGCTAAAAATACGATAAAAATAAAATGCAAAGAACAGAGATGCTGCTTCAAAAGAAACTGTTAAAGGAGCCTAAGTCTTTTCACAGGGATGACAACACATATTTTCCTACAATCAAAATAGGACAGCAGGTTATAAAGGACTAGCTTCCAGCAGTTTGTCTATAATAACCTGGAGGGAGGGAAAAAAAAAACCATTTTGGGGATGTTATCCTGGAATAACTGCATCCATTTTGTTAATAGGGCTTAGATAAAGCTAAAAACAGAAACTATTAAGAAAGAGTATTTGCCTTCATTATACCCATGGTAAAAGTGAACGAAGAATTCCTCTTGATATATTTATAGCTTAAAGTATTAAAATAAACATGATCAAAGTACAATAGTTCTGTTACAGCACTTTCAGACAAATCTTCCCATTTAAACAGAATCTCACCAGTATTTTGAGAGGGAAAGAGTTTGCTATTTTGCCATCTATTACGAGCTTCTCCTGTCAGCGAGCACATCCTTTGGCAGACATGCAGGGAGACATTTAAAACAAGTCAAAATTATTTTGGCAAAAACTGGAACACCTACAGTTGCAAAAACATGTATCCACATTTTTATGTATCCAAAACCGTTCAGGCTGACTTTGACATGTAACTGGATACTGCTTTATAGCCGAGCCATTTCAAGTTTCTTATTTCTTATATCTCAGTCGGTTTTATTAGGAGTTCAGTCATACCAGCACACTCAGAAAACCCAAAACCAGCTGCAGTTGGGCTTCTAATGGCAGCATAGATTGCATCGATACCTGTGGTGGGCTGCTCTCTGCTGCTTCAGCGCAGGAAGGTTTGAAGGACCTGTCTCCCTCTAATCTTTCAGGCTTTTAATTATTCTTATGATTTTGGTGTGACAAAGTTAGAAGTGATGCTGGTTGTTTTTTTTTACTGAAGGCTGCCATCAAAGTTTCCTTGCTGCCTTAAACTTACAGATCCTAAGATGTATGTTGTGAACAAGAAAAGTAGTTGGAGACTATTTGACACCTCATGGACTCTCAGCTTAAGGTCTTCTCAGTACCACAGCAATTAGATTATGTATGGGGACCTGTTTTGGCAGCCTGGGCAGACTTGAGTAGAGGTACCTTCATCGTGTACCCCACACACAACCCTGTGGCAACCTGCCCGTCACCAGGACCTCTCATGCAGACAAATAGCTCAGGCTCTGAAGCCAAATTGTGACTTTCCCTGTTCCTGAAAGCTCTTTGAATCTTTCCTCTGCCTTGGACATCTGGTTTTCACATCACGGTTAGTTCGGCCCATAAGCTTCCAGAAGAATTCTAAATAAAATACTTCTACTAACCAGCTCCGCAGGGGAAAGGCGATGGCTCTGCTCACAAACGGGCACATTGTTGAGGCCAGAGGAGAAGGGGGTGCTTTCATTCGCAGTGGGTTACATCACTGAGCGCCAGCCAAATGGCGGGGAATAGCCAGAGCTGCTGCAGGAGCGAGTTTATGTGCTGCAGAGGCAGGAAACGTCACTGCTAATGGTGCACATCTGATGCATATTCAGGCCTTGGCTGTAGCATGTCAGGAGTAGGAGATGGGCCAAGTGATGTCCTGGGAGCTGTGGGCATCACACTGCAGGAAGGTGGGGGTGGCCCTCAGGCATGGCATGCAGGTGGTCATGGCGGGCTCAAAACAGCTTTTCCCACACCTCTGCAAAGGCCCATGTGGGCCTGTGGATTTACCTTGCGCAGTTCTAGACATCTCTCAAAGTTACACACGGATTTGGTACTCTAAGTCCTCCTTTACAGGTAGTGAAGAAGCACATCTAGGGTGCTTGACCTGATCCTCCTTAGGTGCCTGCCTAAGCAGGGTGATACTGAGTTACCCTTACAAGTACCTATTTGATGTAAAAAGAGCTTTGATTGACTACCTGAGAACTAGACCTCTAACTAGATGCTCGGGTTAGACCAGGTAACTTCTCTCATTTGAGCTCTCTTTGTATTTGTGTAGTATCTTTCCAATCTTGGTCAATGGATAGAGAATAAAGTATAAGGTCTGTAACAGCCTCAGCACATCTTTGTGATTTTAAAATCATAATGAGATCCTGCTGTAGGAAAATTGTGTTAATTTCCTGCTTAGTGAAGATTAGTGACAGCTTAAGCATATATATGTGTGTGTGTGCAACTATAAAAAATACCATGTTTTTACATCTTTGTAACAAAATTTTCCTGTTAGCATGATTTGTTGACTGCATTCTACATTTACTCTTCTGGATGAGTATACTGGGGGGGGAAAATATGCATAAAGAAATAAAATAGACATTTTTCTTTTCTGATGGAAGAGAAATATTAGAGCCCCAAGATTTCTCAGAGGACGAGGAACATCCTCCCGTATCTGAATGTACAGTACTTAGATTTAGAATTCCCCATAACAGAGAGAGTATTACACCGTGTAGAACCAGCACAAAATAACGAGAATAAATGTAGTGTCTTATTGTTTTCATTAAATATGAGTGTCCCGTTAAGAAGGGATGGATCCCTGTGACACAGTGGTGTGTACAACCAGTCTGTGTGAAACTGAGCAAGAATTATCTGCAGCTTTGCATGGTGTTTTACAGAAACTTTCTGTTACAAAACATGGTTTGACTGACTGTGATGATACAGAATATCCCAGCCAAGTTTTTAAGACAGCTGATGGTTTGTATGTGTATGTGCGATGGTATGTGTGAGGTATACGCTCTCTGCTATTTAAAACCAAGGATAGATGCATGCGCACAGCTAGCTGTATGTGCACAGCATATGTAAATGTGAAGATTCTTTTCTTATTTGCAGGTGGCTTTTGTTCCTCTCAACATGCAGAAATCATCTTTCTTTGCAAAATGTGTAGGGAGTGGGTTGGGGCTGCTCAGCAGGCACAGTGCTGCCTGCATTATGGGTGCTGAGTAGGGGGTCAGGAGCAGCGGAGCTTCTGCCCCCTCACCTGGCAGCAATCAGAGGGGGAAACCTGGTGCTGATCGGCTCTCAACCCAGCCCAGGGACTGTCCTTTCCTGGCATCATTAGGCACATGCTTAGGGTTTTCATTGGTGCTCCTTTCCCTGTGCACCTGTGAGTTGCGAGTGCCTTCCAGAGTCCTACTGAAGCCATTATTAAAGGTTATTTGTAAAACAGCTAGAGCACAGTGTCCCTCGGATGCCTTATGGTTTGTCTTTTCTGCCTGCAGCTGTGTACACGGGCTGCAGCTGGAGCCCACCCTGGCCTCCCTCAGCACCAGCCATGCACTGCCAAGAGCCATGTTCCCTCCCTACTTTTTATGGAAAGGGATAACCCTGTCCCAGTGCCTTGTCCCACTGAGGGCAGACTGTGAGGGAGCCACATGGCCACATTGCTGACCTGAGCTCAGCTTGCCCAAGTCAGACCCCTCCATGCCTCTGTTCCTGATACAGGTGTTTGCTGATACTGTAATTATTTAAGTGGCAACTTCACAGCATCAACAAGACTTTGTAAGTTACATACAGCAGTTTCCCGAATCCTCCCACTTGGCAGTTCACCTTTGCATTGAAGAGGTTTCCTCTCAGACCAATGCATTTCTCATCATGTTCCAATGAGGCAAGTAAAACCAGCGTGTAAGTACTACTACTCATAGTTAGAAGTCTCTCTCAAGTTCACAGTGCGAATGAGAGCTTCGCTGCTCTTTATGACTTCTCTGCGTGGCCTTGTTTGAAGCTGGTTCACTGTGGTTAACAAATGCAAAACCTGGCCGGGTCTTTTCCAGGCTCTGGAGCCTGGTGTGTAGATGGAGTTAAACAGTTTCACATTCCTGAAGAGAACAGGAATGTTTTCACAGTGGAATCTGCTCTGTGTGAATTACAGGAGTTTATTTTTTCAGGATGAACTCCTTGGACAGTGTTTTTTTGTTTGCTTGTTTTTTTAAAGAGGAGATGATATGCTATAAAAATATCTACTGTAGTAACTAACAGTGGTGTTGTTAAAGCTTGATCGGAAAAGCTCAGGTTAAAAAGTCTGCCAGCTCTTGTGGTGGGGCAGTAACAAACATCTTGCATTCTCTCACTCTCATTTTGGTGTGTAAGGTTAGCTATGGTAAGCCCACACAGTTGTGCCATGTGCCAGTGGATCTTAAGTGTTTATGGTAGGTATTTACTGGTTGTGATGGAGCTGAGGAGTGATGCTGCATGGGGCAAGAGTTGGACAGGCACATTTTACCCATTTTGCCCTGTGTGTAGTTGAGGGAGAATAATTACAACCTTGGTTAATGGTTTTTGTCTGCATTAGCGTTGCTTTTGGGCTCTTGTGAAACTGTATGTGTATTGGGGACAAAACCTATGGAGACTGCCTGGCAGAAGAGGAGCCCTTGGCATGTCTCTGACCAAATACTGCTTTTACTGGGGCTCTGCCAGTGAAGAGACTTGTGTCTGTCACTCAGGTTTCTGAAATGCTTTTTCCAAAAAATATTTATTTGGCATTTAAAAATAGGACAAAAAGCACTGCATGAAGCTAAATATTAATTCTTTTTGCTTTTCTGGCAGTGAGGCCAAGGAAATGGAGCGAGTTGTGCTATTCCATCATGCAACATTAGCTGCGTGTCACGTGGCTGAACGTGGAGGTGACTTTTATTATGTTTTCATTTGAGCTGTATGGGTAGGATCGAGTTTTGCCCTCGGGTGAGCTCCCCAGGCTCCGTGGGTCCCAGCGGGAGGTCTGTGTGCTTGTCCATAGGCAGAAATCATTTACAGCTCCTGGGCTTCAACACACAGGAACGCTCCTGTGAGGCCCCCTGGGTGGCTCTGCATCACCTGAACCCGGGACTGGCCTTACCTCTCACAGCACCTTTTGTGGTCATTACATCAGAGGAGTAATTGGCCTCATCTCTGGCGCCAGGTACCAGCAGATATAGGCCAAAAAGCAGCTGACGGGGTCACCTTTTCTCTCGGGTGAATGGTTCACGTGGTCATGTTGAGATACTGTTTGGGTACACACGTGCTCGGAGAGGGTGTTAATCTGATGCATGCCACTGATGTCAGAGGGATGGATGGTCCTGCAGAAACACCTCAGGTCTCTTCGTAGTAGAAATGGGGAACATGTTAGTGGCACCAGCTCGGGTTCAGGTGAGTTGGTTCACCCGCAGGAGGACTTTCTCCTTTCAGACAGGACTGCCAGGCAAGCAGATGAGGAGGGTAGGACAGGACAAAGAAAAGGCAGCAATATGTGTGAGCCAAGGACTGCTCTGAACTCGTGTAAGAAATGGGGTGCTGTCCTCTGCCAGGGATGGCAAAGATGACAATGGCTCTGGGCCACGGAGCCAGTTTCTAAGCACATCTCGGCGATGCAGGTGCTTTGTATCTGTTTCATCTTTTTTTTGTTTGGGGAGAAGTATAGGAAAGCTGCCTTGACCTTCTCCTGAAAGAAGTAAAATCTTTGAAGGAAATAAGCTTAAATAAACTGAAGAAGGAATGCAGGAAGTCTTTCCTTAGGGATTTGTGTATCACATGTGATACTATTCCATGTATTTCACCGCTGTGCTGCAGCTAAGGATTTTCTATGCTGTCTCTTTAACAGACCAATATTCTGCTTACACTGACTGAAGAAGTGAATTATATTCTGTATGATAATCTCTTCCACATTAAACTTAGTATGCATTTCAAGGCAATGGCAGAAAAAAGTGGAGCTGTAAGCTACACCCTCTATTTTATTTTATTTTTTAGTTTTGTACATCCAGGCAGTGACATGAACTATTCCAGATACACAAATATAAAATCAATGTATTGCACAGGATGTGTTAGACAAGCTTTGATGTAAAGAGGCAACATAATATGAATATTTGATTTTGCTGTATTATACAGTAAAACACACTGTCTTAATCAGAAAGCTCACGGTGAATATTAACTCCTATTCCAGAACAGCAAATGCTTTATGTTTCACCTTAGCAATGGAATATTTTTTTAATATAATGTATCTTCACTGGATTAGGCTATTTTATATGGATGACTTGATAGCAGATTGTTTTGTAAATGCATTATCTGGAGGTAGTGTTTTGGGGGGGGGGTGTTTAAACAAAAATAAGTTATAAGTGCTTAACACTTTCCACACAGTAAAACTGGAAGGATCAGTTTTATGTGATACAGGGCTGGAAGTGTGTTATGCATGAGGAGAATGAGCTTCAGCTGGAAGCAGACATGAAGAGGGAAGCCTGGAAGAGCCTGGTGTGTTTAGACTAGCAAAGGCTGAGCAGCGACATGGTGTGCACTAAGTACACCAGAGGGAAGGCTGCTGGAGGCCAAAGAATTAGTTAAACCTAGGGGACAGTGTCTGCCCAAGAGCAACAGGGAATGTGCAGGTCAGAAAATGAATGCAGTTTGTAGAGGAATGGGAGGCTGTCCTGCCCAGTGGAGGAGGGAAGTTCCAGAGCAGCCTCCCAAAGTCAGCTGCCCAGATATAGGTGATGTCCCCTGTGTTTCTGAATGGACTTCAGTAACACAATTTTCTTCCAAAGATGCTGGTTGGAATCTATAATCTGGCACGTCTTGCATTGTCCTGCAAACCTTCGCAGATTCAGTGGGTTATGGCACACACAAATGGGTAGGCTATCTTCTCTTAAGGCTTAAAAGTTCAGGGAAAGGAGCCAAGTCATTGGCACGCGCTATTTTTGAGGAATATGCTTGTCTTTCCTCCACAAGGAGTTTTAGCCTTTTGGGAGGAGATGACACAGGCGGCGGGGGTGGAGGAGATGCCTTCTGCTCACTGCCAGTAACAAAGCACAGGTGTGGGCATCCGCGTGCGGTGTGTGCCAGTGACTGACATCTCCTACTGGTACCGCACTTCTGCTGAGGGACTGGGCCCCTTCGTGGCTTTGGACTGCTTTTCTTTCATGGGTTACAGTGCAAAACTGCTCATAAAGGTGGTAAGTGCAGATGAAGCTCCTAACAGTTTGTGTTGCACAGGTGCTGCTCAGAAAGGTGTGACAGGTCTGTCACAGCATGTCTGTGTTTCCCAGTCACACGTGGGCACATCCATGTGTACTCATTAGTATCCTCCTCTTCGCATCTCCGTGTGATTTTTCTGAACTGAGCTAAACTGAAGAGCTTGAATTATGGTACTCATTACCTAAAGGTTAATGTTAGTGCTTTGATGATGGAAGTATTTATTTTTTCCCCCTCCCTGCTCTGTACCACAGCCTGTTCGGGGAGAGAGAAAAAGACCACTCAGGCCTTATTAAATCACTCATGGACCTGGTGTTAGCATGTCTAGCCAAGAGCCCCCTGTGTATTGCAGCTTTGCCGGGGCCGTAGGTAGGAGAAAGCACTGACCAAAGTAAAGTACTGTCCAGATGGTCTGACTGGAACTGCAAATGCAAGGATATGTGGAAAATGAAGCGTTTTGCAGATGTTGCAGGACCAGAGATTCTCAGTTTTTCAGGTGTAAAAATCTCACTTAAAAAAATAAAATGTGTACTCAGTGATACTGGGTATGGAACTGGGCCGCTCATGCAAACAGAAATATGGTCCTTGTTTTTACTAAACAAGCTATCAAGAATCTTTCTGTGTTACTCTGTGATGCAGTAAATCCCTCTTTTGGTGCCTGTTTCTGTCAGCAGAAAGTACTGCAGAGCATTTGGCTCTGTCACCGTGGGCTAAGAAGTGTCTCCGTTCCCTTGACCAGATAAATAACGTGGAGTTTTTAGAGGGAACTAGAGCAACTTCTTTCAGGCATAGGGTGGCTATCTCAGGATGGGCTACAAAGAGCAGAGGCAGAAAAGGAGATGCGAAATCCTGCAGAACAAAGGAGATGCAACATGCCAAGTACCACTTCGCTTGCTGTGCCATGCTTTATTTTGGGGGCTGTAGTTACTGAGACTATGGGAATTATGGGGCGTGTTGTGATGCGTTGATTCCTCTTGCCCATGCCCCAAATGTTGGATTAAAAAACCAAAAATTAGACTGTGGCATTTCTACACAACTGTTTCATACGTTCCAGGTATTTGGATTGTTTCCTGAAAGGCTGGGGTAATAAATAGCTCCTCAAATGCCCAGTAACACTGAATGACATAAAAATAATACACAAAGACGTGTGGGGATACAACACTAACGGTATTTGTTCTCAGCCATATCTGTGGAGAGCGTATGGCAATTTTCAAAGCAGGCAGACAGTTACCAACATTTTTCTTCAAAAGGGCAGAATTTGACTTTTACCCTTTACAAGGGCATTGAGTCGCCTGTCTGAGGAATCTTCATTTTGCCTGCAATCAGAAGGGGCACTGTGCAGATGAACGTTGATGTCATTTCTCAGCTGAAGCTCGTTCTGTCTAAAATATCGGAGCCCAAATATCTTCATAGCAGCAGAGCGAGTGAAAATACCTAGTTCTGTTTATAACCTCTCAACTGTGTTCGCACTTCAGATGCCAGTTTTTACAAATAATTTCTAGATTCTACAAGAAAAGTGTACTGGGTAAAGGTCAGACACCGAACAAAGCTCGTTTGGCGTCATATCCATGATTTCGTGCATTTACATGTAGGGTGACCCACATTTCACCCTGGCCAAAGATAGTAAAGCACTGTCAGAGTCAGGACTTGCGCAAGGATTGCCTTTGACATGGTATTTCCTAGATCATCACAACCTATGGGAGCTGCTAATTACCTCTGCATAGCCAGAAAGGTAATGCCTGTAATTTCCTTATCACCCCGGGCTGTCTGGTCACAGTTGCGGTGGGTTAGTGTGGGATGCCAGTATTGTGCAATGTGGGTAAACTCTATGGTGACAAATGACTTAGAGCCATTTTCAAGGTGACATTTTGATCAGGGAGCTTGTGCCAAGTGTTTTCTATTAAGCATTTCATTTCACTGCATGGTTAATCAGCAAAAGATTCTTCCAAAAATCCATTATGTTGTATGTCATATGTAATATGTCAGGACCATTTCTCCTTGCTTAAAATGAAGGAGGGGCCATAAATACTTAAAAAATAACAAATCTTATTTCTGCTTAAAAGTAAAAATGCTTAAAAATAAAAAAAAATAAAATACAACAAACATACAGCTTTGCTTTTGACCTTGTTTGAAGGCTATCTAGATGAGAAAACAAAAATGTAAAGGTTTACACAGCTTGACATGTTACTCATTATGCAAATACTTTCAAAAGCAATGCTAGCCTGTGTAGTATTATGATACTTGATAAAATCAGTATTAACTATGTGTGTCTTTTGAAGCTGTAATAAGTCTGGGTCATTTTATATGACTGCAAAGAGCTTTTGGAATACAGATCAAATCCCCAGCATGTTTTCCTTTCTTAGCAAACCCTTTTCTACATCTAGTAGGCTCAAGTACTAAGATGACCAGCAAGCTTGCATCAGAATTTGTCTTTCTTTTCCCTTTCTGCACATGAGAAGTGAGTTTTATACATGGTCACCAAAAATACGCTTCTCTTTCAAGTCAGTATCAGTATAGATTTGTTTTGAAATGTGCTTGAGACTTGTTCTTGACTGGTTGATTCTGACAGGGCTACACATGTATCTTGTTTACTTAAGGCAGGAGGGAGGCTGAAGCTTTGGTTTCCTCTTACTGACTGTCGCAATAAGATGTCTAAGTGGTTTCCAACTTGCTGGCTCTTAGCTCAGGCTAAACTCCTTTGAAATGTTCAAGAACTGTACAATCCATAGTTTCATTTACAATCTGCTGTTCTTCTGGTTTGAATGCCATTAACTTCTGAAGTAACAAACAGCTGGGCAGAGTGGCAAAGTGCCATTGTGAAGCAGGGACACAAAATTCACTGTCTTTAAGCTTCACCCATCCTGCTGTGCAGTGTTGCACTAGAGGGCAAAAGGAGCTTATGTCTCTTCTGCCTCAGGAAATCCCATATACCAAGCAGATGCTCTGCAGCTTTCTGAGACTCAATTCGTGGTACTGAAATGGGAAAAAAAAATTACGATGTCTTTTGGTGCCCAGAAGAAAGGAATAGGCACTTCTGAAACATCCTTCCCACAAAAGCTGGCAGAGAGAATCCACGCGATATCCCCTTTGGCTTTGATATCAGCACTCTTAGTGGAACCAAAGCCAGTATCACCTCCGATGTCAAAGGCAGTGCCAGCACTTCAAGGCAGCAAGGGTTGAACACAAAAGAGGTGTATTCTCAGTTTCAAAGTAGAAGCTCAGGACTATCATAGTCCTCCCACAAGGGCTCTGATGAGGCTCAGGCAGACATTAAGAAAACAGATAGCTTCCATGTCACTGACAAAGATCTGCAAATAGACCATGACACGCTCTGCTGGCTTAAACACTACCATTTCCAAAGCCTACCGGCATTGGTGCTGGCTTTGAGAGAACAGACCTGAGCAGAACCAGGTGCTTCCCAACAGTAGTCCCAACCTCGCTGTTTGAAAACACACTGTGCGTTAAACCCATTGCTGGAAGTTGTCTGCTCTCAGTTATATTCCTCATGTCTCACCTCTTCCCCATTGTCTCCTGTCAGTCTCCTTTGCCTCGGAGATCTGTGAGTGATGCAACCAGGAAACCCTTAAACTTCCACAGGGTGCAGTCTCAAGTGCTGAGGTTGGTCAGGTCAACTGAGCACCACAGGAGCCACCCACGCTCAGTGGATGTCACTGTGGTCCTACTTCCAGAGATGCAGACCTATGTTCACACGCTGCAGGAAACCAGTGTCTACCAATACAAATTCCCCTGTCCATCTAGTTCTTCACTTGGACAACTGAAAGTGGAAAGAAGTACATGGATCCTTTGTACATGGCTGTCATGGTTTAGCCCAGGCCAGCAGCTGGGCACCACGTGGCTACTTGCTCAACCTCCCCATGGAGGGATGGGGAGGTGAATGGGGACACAAAGGCAAACCTCATGGGTTGGGATAAGGACAGTTTGATGGGACAACATGGGGCTGGGAAACAACAAACAGGACTTAGAATATACAAAACTGGTGATACACAATACACACAGCTCAGACTGTACAGCTCAGACTGTACAGCTCAGACCCCTCCTGAAACTGGACTGTCCCTGAGCCACGCATCCTAGAGATTGGGCTGACTGTCCCCAACTAGCCCCCTTTTATAACTGAGCATGACATCATATAGCATGAGATATCCACTTTGGTTAGCTTGGGTCAGCTGTCCTGGCTATGTCCCATCCAGACTGCTAGTGGAACTACCTCTGTCCTAGCTGAACCCAGGAAAACAGTTTGTGACCCTACGGATTTATTTTGCTTGTCTTTGAACTAAGAAGTATTTTCTGCATGAGAACCACCAGTGAATGATTTGAAACAGATTTACAATCTCCTCCTGGGCCAGGCGAACTCCATGAGGCTTTAATTCTGTACTGGGGAACTATTGCAGAGTCCCTTACTTTCTCCTGTGGGTTTAGTTTAGTTTAGCTTGACATCAAAGAATTGAGTGCTATGGGTGATCATCATCGTCACTTCTTCCATTTGCATGATATCCAACCTTTCTCCTCAGCCCCTGTCAGAAATTTCTTTCAGTGGAGATTTTGGCAGTCAGACCTCACTTCTTAGCTGCTTCAGAAAGAAGGGAAAGAAGCTGCTGGTGCTCACTGTTTAGTCATTCTGAAGGAACACTCCAGAATTTGAAGAGGCTGAACTAGTACATGGGATCTCTCTCACATGGGGTGGAAATGCTTTCCCACAGCATCCAACCTCCCTCTGAAACCAATTCCTGTACTATTCCTTGGAAACAGAATGTAAAACAGTGCCTGTGTCTCTGCTTTCTGAGGACATACACCATGTCAAATGGTATCCTCAGCTAGAAATTTATGGCCAGATTGTGCTCCTTTTGCTTTGCAGTTGGAGAGGAACAGCATGGCTGTCTTAGGGTCTCCAGTGATGGAGAAGAATGGCCAGGGATAGAAGTCCCAGGGGCTGGTTGATCTGGGAGCTTTGGAAAAGTAGAAACAGGTGAAAAACTTTTTTTAAAAATTGCAAAAGTAACTTCCATCAGTAGGAAAAAGCAGGCTGACCAGGTGTATATGTTGTCCTGACTCTGTCTTTGAGCTGGGAGAATCATGGGGCAGAACTCCTCCGTGGCAGAGCACGCTATCTGGAGAAGGGCCTGCTCTTGTCATGAGAGCCCCTGTTACAGTTGTGCTTAATTGAGAGGCTTTGTAGACAGTCTGGGTGGAGCAAGATTGAAATAATATGGAGGACAAACTGAGAGAACACAGATTAAAGTCACAGCTGCTATAAAAGACCTTACACAAACCCTAGAGATTCATAGGAATGGTGTACAGAGTTTCATTTTAGAAAAAAATAAAATATCAAAGTTTATCTGTTAAATGTCAAATAAAAAAGGGAAGGAGGATAGCCAGGAGGGGAGGAAATCCAGTGGTACTTGCTTTTTTCTTTTCCTCTTGTGACTAATGATTTTTTCACCGACCAAGAGACATGCCTACAGCGCACATCCTCTTATTTTGCAAATGACCCTAAAGGATGTGTTGATACTCTAATCGTTTGTTTCCTCCTTATAAATCAAGGCACATTTATATTTTCATGCTTTGATAAAGCCATTACTGTAAATTTTTTGCAAATACCCTTCCTGAGGTACCTTAATTGATGCTGGTGATAATACTGTCTGAGCCTGGCAGGGTGAACCAGAAATCTTACTGCAGTCTGCAAAAGTAAGTAGCAATTCACCTTCCTCCCTACTGGGCAGTAAGTAAGAAAACATACACTCACATCCACCAAAATGTTCTTTCCTTAATATGCTTGTCCCTGGTCTCGAGGATAAGATTTGTTTGTTTCCAAATCTGTTCCTGCGCTGCTCATAAAAACACTGTCAGAGCAGTATTTGTGTGATACATTTGATGGGAACAAGTATTGGGTGTACTTGATCCATCAAATCCGTGCAAGAGGCTGACTTGGGAAGTGCTCTGCCTTCAAAAGCTGTCGTGGCTTCAGGCAATGCCAGAAAAACGTTGGCAGTATAGGAGTTGTGCTTGAAGTTTAGGATGCCGTTTCTGCAAGAGGGACGAGAGATGGGTTTCTCTCTGAGAAGGGAGAGTGAGTGATTGCCAAGAAGGTAAAATAAAAGAAAACGGGGAATTAAGGAGCTGCTCTGTGTATATGATGATGGATTATTACTGTTTTGTCTGGCTGTGAGCAAGACTTGCCCTGAGCGTGGGGGAGAGTAGGGAGTGAGCAGTTTGACAGGGCAGTAAGATCACTGGATAGTAGAGAAGAGACTCTCAGCTAGCTTTGCCAGACAAGGATGAAATAAGTAGGATGAGCAGGTACAAATCTCTTTTTACTAGGGCAGATATCAGTGAACTAATAATTTTGTATTTCTAAGTCACCATAAAAGTGTAAGGACATTTACTTGCGTTGCCCAGTGCTTCTCACAAAGCAGTGTGGGGGGAGGCATGTGAGGACTGTGCTGGGACAAGACTCTAGGTGTGAAAAACACAGATGGATCTATCAGTGCTAATGCCCTTCCTAAGGGGAAAATATGATGTGCTCATTAAGTTATTGTTATCTATATTTCTTAATTACCATGTACTCATTATACGTTATTACTGACCATTTATACAACAATATCTTCAAGACAGTGTCAGTCTTTGACATGTAAATTTTAAATTCAGTAAACTAGTTTTCATTTCTGCTAATAATTCATTTTAAATGGTGCTCAGACTGTTGAAAACATCTTTTATGATTCCTGTGACTATTATTGGGTTGTTTTTTTTTATTCCATCGTGTTTTTTTTCTTTCTCTTGGAAAACTAATGCTGGCATTACTGTTGTTGTTAGCAATTATTGGTTCTTTCCCACACGTCTGGAACTGATTTTGTTCTCTGTGTTTTTAATGGAGCTGAAGTGAATGTGGCTCTTTGTTTTAGCTTTCTTTTTGGGCCACGGTATCATTAGGTGTCTGAAAAATGTAGAGCTGCTGTGGCACTTCACAAACATTAACTCATTGACCATGCCCAGCTTTGCAGTGTTTGTAGTGTTGGATTTTGCCTTCACCTCACATTTACCTCAGGCTTGGTCCAACTATGTTTCAGGACCTCTTGGTACCAATGGAACCACGGGGCCCTGCTGCACACACCTGCATAACCAGCATCCTCACAAACATCACCCACAGTTTTGGTGTCTGCTCTGTACCTGCTGCTCTCTGTGCTGCTTTCCTAGTGACTTTGTCACCGTGAGCAACAGTCCAAGGGACCTATATTCCCATTCTCTGCCTCTCCACCCTTCTACCCTGCAATGTACCTCTTGGATGACACAGTTTCTAAAAATCACGTTTAAAAATAGCACTGTGTTAATAAATATATTTTATTAGGGGAAACACATTCAACCATGTGGAATCTGAGGCCTCTGCTTGCCAAACAACTGTTTTGCACTCATCTCCTTGGCACCAAAATGCAGAAATGAAGGCTGTCTTCTGCAGGTTGCTAGGGATAGCACCTAGTGTGCTAGGAGGGTGCTGGTGTTACTGGTCAGGTAGCCATTTCCATGACACGTGTTGTGGACATGCTTCTGTACCTCTTCCCGTGTCATCCTTTTCTTCCATCCCCTCTATTGTGCTTTACACTTCCCACCTCCCTTTCCCTGTGCTTCTCCGCTTCATGGTCCCTTACCCACTCAAGCCTTTCTGTGGCTTAATCTTCTCTCTGGCACTGCCTTCAATGACCTTACTGTTTTTCCAGGGCCTCTGCCTTCCTGTGACAGCGCCACTGGTGGTTTGGTGTATCTGCCTTATGTCTATATAGCCACTCAGTTGCCTTTGCAGCAGCTCTTGGTTCCATTTGGCAAGTTCCAGAAAAAAACCCAACCCTTTTATTTCTGTAATAATAACTGGGATTACAGAGGACAGAGGGTGTCTTTAATGCTCCAGTTCTTCCTGCTCCTGTTGGGGCTGCAACTGCTTGAGAACTTCTGATCTGAGTCATTGTCTCCCTGAAATAAATCCCTGTATGAAACCTTTCTGGTGGTTGTCCCAAGGGCTGTGGACATGTAAGTCTTATCATGAGATGATTGTTGGTCTCTGAGGGCACTCTGCTGTCCTTCCAGCCTCAGCCATTTTGGGCAATCCCTCTGGGGTGCTGAAGAAGACATGGTGTCTTCTCCATTTGCTGGAGATAGCTGCCCTTCTTTATTTCTTCTGCCATCTTTTCCCTGGTTGTCCTTTTCTCCAGTCACTCTCCTGAACATTTATCAATTGCAGGAAAAGTCATCGCATTTTCTTAATCAGTTCATTTGGCTGTGGCTGACTGAGTGACAGATAGTCTACGTTCTTGCTGAATTTGGTGCTAATACAGTTGGTTGCTCGTTCCTGATGGTGGTGTGGTTGTGTTCCCTTACCTGGCTTCTTTGTGCTTCTTGTTACGTTTAAATTGAATTAGAAGTTATGGTTAAAGTTAAATAGACATGGCTTAAAGTTAAATTTTTACTTCAAACTGTTGCTTTGACCAGGTTGTTTTGACTGTTTGTTTTTCTTCTCATATCTTTTACCTACATTAATCTTCATATTTTAGTGTATTGTTTGAAGACTGTTCTCTGTTGTGGCTCCTCCTTGCTGTGCTCACCTTTCTCCATGCTGTTGTGCCCAGCCATAGGAAGGTTCCTGGGAAGATCTCACCCAGCTGTGACTCCAGCCACCCCAACCTGGCTGTGCCCTGCAGGTATTTCATGCTCAGGGCAAAACCATGGCAGTGCCTTTGGGGGCGGTCAGCGGTATCTGTAGGGCCATGAGGAATATTTCCTTTCTCTCCATGATCATAAACCATCCCGTATTGTCCTGCTGCTCTGAAGCATGAGTTTCTGCAAGGATGCTGTGGCTGCCTGAGATGAACGTTTGTGCTCTGCTGTGCTGTATTTCTTCACTTTCTTCCATGTGTGTATATTCTAGAGTTTCCTTAATGGACCTTTTCCCCACAAACACTTGAGAAGACTGGCGGCTGAAGGGCTGTTTGGACTTTTTGAGTAATGTTGTTATGAGCTTGGCTATACTCTCCCGTAGTAAAAACCGCTGTCCACTGTGTTTAAAGGCTTGGGGCTGCTGGGGAACATCTGATTTATTAATGGCCTCTTTTCAGCTTCCTCCTCATCTTAAGAAGATATAAGCAGGTAATTAGATAGTTGCCAAGAAGACGGTGGAAATAAACTTTAAAATTCCTCCTTGTAAAATGATTTATTTAACAGTTTTATTCTGACATGTGTGTTTTATGCTTTAATCATCTGTCTGTGGCTGTGAAACAGGCGAGGTCTTTTCATCTTACGCTGTTAGATTTTAGAGGACTGATCCTATGTGGTTTTGTTTTCTCTTTTGTTGCCACATGTGAGTGTTTATGTTGGCCCTCTGGTAGACACTTAATTGGATTGTAACTGATTTTACACTAAAGACTGATGTCCAGTTTTCTTTCAGTCCTATCTGGATTGCTCTGGTTTCAGGAAGGAATCAATATTCAGAAATGTATTGAACTCTTTTGCTGTGGCTTTCTTTCAGGGACATTACTTATATTTGATCATCAGTGCCCGTTGCCCAGGGTGATGGAGGTGTTCAGGTGGCTTGAGTACTGTGCCTGTCCTGGTTACTTTTTGGAGCTGGAGTTCTGGTATGCACTGATATCTCCACCTGAATGCTGATAAAAAAGACTAGCAGCTGTTGTCAGGGCTCCTCTAAACTCCTTCCACTCCCTTTCATCCTTCCTGACTGTTCCCTTTGATGGTAATTCTATTTTTCCAGTTTCCAAAGCTCATAATCTCAAAGTCCTCTTTGAGTCTCAGCCTTCTTCAGAAGCTCATGTTAATCAGATTATTTGTGAAACAGCCTTAGTATCAATAATCTTTATAGGTATTGAATGACCTATACCCTTTGTCAGGAACTTATGCTAGGTACACAGCTCCCTGTAATCATCATCCGTTATCTACAGGCTCCCTTATGCTGCTTCATTCAAGCATTTTCTGTGTGCAGAGGTCTCATTTGTCTTTCAGATCATCAGAGTCTCTAAGCATCTTTCTCATTTGCTGAAACAGACACAATAATGTTTGAAGAAAAAGACTCATGTCTGTAACTCATCACTTGCCACTTTCGTTCAGTGTTAGGGCACGACCATGAATTCACCAAAAAGAAAAACATCTTCCTTAAACCCAGGGCCTGGGAAGGGTCTTGTTTGAGGTGCCAAAGACTCATATTTACAATTACACTCCCCAGGGAAAGCCAGAGGGATTTACAGTAAATATCTGGGTTTGAGTCCAGAACTGCTGACAAACCAGCCGCCTTTTGATAGATGGATTCATTATCACTTTCTAATTACAAGCAGATTTCCAGGTGTGTTCACCACGTTATAAATGAAACCTGTCCATTGTTATACAGTGGTGGCCTCTGGGTCAGCTGTAAGGGATCTATAGCTCCTCTTCTGTCCTTGGACCAAATTAATCAGATGTATTTTTAACAGATAACCTTTACAAAAGTGACTGATTAATCACTTGGTAATGTGGACTGCTATCAAGTTCATCATCTCCAAATAAAGGAAGGAACTCAGCAAGACTACAATATGTCAAATGCATCAGTCTCAGTGTGTTAAAATACTTTCAGGGCCAGATGCTACTCTTCTGAAAGAAATCTGCTACATCAAACATATATGTTTTTCTGCATCTGTGGGTCAGATTCTGCACTCAAAGAAGGCTTTTGGGCAGGCTTGCTGTCAAGTGAAGCCCTGTGTGTATACATACATCTAAGGACAGAATTGGATCACTACAGAGTAATACAATTTCTACCAGATTCTGTCATTTGAATTTTTTTTTTTTTTTTTTTTTTTTGGAACTGTGATTTTTAAGAGGGTATTGAAAGCTGTACACATCAGTAAAACACAGCCAGTCATTGTTTAATCCTCTCTCCAAGGATAGATTTAAGTGTGATTTTCTATGTTCCAGTCACTTCTTTTGAAGATAAACCAGCCTGTCTTTTAATTTTGTATGGAAGAATATGCTTGACATCTTTCAAACCCAGATTAGGTTAGCGGAGCCGTACCCTCGCTTATGCTGCAAAATGAAACAAGTTCCTAATTGTCAAAAGATTAATCCTTGGCAGTCATCCAGGGCAATATTTGCTGTAGCAACTTGGTATCCATCACAGTTACGGACCAAAGGTCTTGTCATAGACGTATTCCTCGCAGCAGCACTGTGGCAGGGCAGCGCAGCCTCGCTAGCCTGGGCTGTGAGTCTCTGGGAAACTCTATCCATTCCTCTGTTAGTGCCCTCGTGAGGGTCACAGGCTTTGATGACTGGGCTATTTCTAAAGATTGAAGTATAAAGCTCGGTTATATCCAAGAAAAAAAGCAACAAACCCCAACAAACTCCCCAATGGATTTTTTTCTCTGCATCACGGTGGTTTCTTGTGAGAGGTCTTAGCATCTACTAGAAGTTTGCTTCATTATTACTAATAGCAATCATATTAATGAAACATCAGGCTCTTTTTTCTGTAATAATCTCTGTTACCTGCAGGTAATTTGCAGAAACAGTGACAAGCCTTTGCTGTCCTGCAAACCTAATGGAAGAGTGGGTCGGTATTAGAAATACCAAAGCTTACAGTCCTAAGCCTTGCTCTCTCACACAAAACCCCAAAATGCTTCCACAATATCTCTCCATCAGTGTAAGCCACCTTTGTTGTGTTTTGGGTGATTACTTCACTGTAGCTTTAGAAAATTCTTCAAAGGGGGTTTTATCTCCCTTCTTCATCACAGACATGATGATTCAGAAAACAGTCATGTTCGATATTCATTGTCAGTGGTGCTGAGTCCCCTTTGGCTTTGCCTGCTGCTAGCTGGCAGGAGATTGCCTTCAGCCTTCAATTTGCATGGCAGGATGAAAAAAGGAGACAAATGATCATGGGGTGGGAGGGGGGGGAGGTGAAATGTAAAAATTTGGGTGTAGGTTTGTTTTCTTTGACTCCCATTCTGTACCGTTGAGGTTGACAAGGTTGCAGGGTGCAGGTAGGATTGGGACTTGATCCCTCACTGATGAGTCTCTGCCCATTTAGTGTTTTATAGGCCCAAGGGAAAGGGGCAAATTGACAATGTTCTGGTGCACTGCAGTCTATATTTGGATCCCTGATTTAAAGCTGGCAGATGTGTAAAATCACATGTAGCCAGAAAACTCCCTAGTGAGCACACAGCTGCATATATCAGTGAGTCAAAGTTACTCCAGTTAAGGCTGGCATTAATTTATATGTGGCAAATTCCCTCCAGATCCCCATTCCTGGTAGTGTAATATCACTGAGTGTAGTTTTGGGCTTGTTCCACCCGCTCTGGATCAAACCATGGGCTTTTTGGATATGAATGGAGAAGACTTTAAAACTGAAGCGCTGCTCTTCTCAGAGGCTGGGTGAATGCCATCATACCCTCATTTAGATGTGGCAGCTGTTGTCAGTTACTTAATCTCATAAATAAAATAAAGCCAAATTTCCACAAACTGAATCCGCCTCTATCACCCGGCCTCCTGCAATGCCTTAAATGAACTACATATTTTTCTTTCTCAGGAATCTCCCTTTATAACCCACTATACTGCTTGATTATTTCCTCTGTGTTGTACAGGAAACGGGAGTAAGTGATTAATAACCTGCCTCAGTTTTACTTTCCCCTCTTGCTGCAGCTTTGTCGTGAAATAATGTGACCCACAGATGTCTGAGCAGAGCAATCCGTTGAGTTAATGACAGATGCTGTTGGGGCTTGCTCAGTGAAAGTAAGCTATCACAGGGAGAGAAGCTCAGGTATTCCTGCTACTTTGATCGTCTCTTTCAGCATGCTCAAAATTTATGCAAAAGAAAAAAATCCCTAACAAAGCACGACATAACCCACTCTAGAAAACAACCTGGGGTGAGTACCAGTCCCAGAGGCTCAGGAGGGGGCTAGGATGCAGGGTTGCTGAAGAAAGACAGAGTTATCACTAAAAGTTATCATTCCTTGGCTGGAGAAATGTCCGGAGGTGTGTGAGGTGCACCATGTATGTCAGTGCTCACTTGCTTCTCCACTAAAAAGGAGATAATGGAAAATAAGGCCTCTGCACTTAGACAAATGAAAACTCTCAGTCATAGTGAATTATATTGGGCATGTCATCCTTCACAATGTTTAACATTGTCTGGAGTGAGTGGGTGATGGAAATTAAATCTCAGAGCTAGTTTTACTGGCATTTATTGAGGAGGCTGCTGTACAGGGATAGCTGGCAAGAGAAATTTCCCAGTAGTAACGCTCTCAGCGTGGGGAAGATACGAACAGTTACTTTCATAAAGCACAAGGGCTCACTGGACCAAACTACAAGCTGATTGAATCTTTTAAGAATTGCTAATCATTCCCCCGATCAGTCTATAATACACTCTTCAACCAACCGCTGATGCATTGGAGTCAGCTGGGCTCCCACCTGGAGAGGGCAGGCAGCCCTGGTGCGTGGCACGGAGGGCTGGCGTGTGTCACCATGGCTAATTGAGGCTGTCACCCAAGCGCTCTGCCAGATCTTTGTTTTCCTGAGTGGCTTTTACTAAAAGCATGTTTGGGGAGTAGGGAGCAACAAAGTTATATTGTATTTGGTAGCAGCAGAAGCATGACATTTATTGTACTACGTAGAGAAATAGAATTAAGGGGTGATACTGGACACTCTTTTCTGTTGTAACTCAGCACAGGAAGCACAAGCATGCATATTACTCACAGTAGTTGGTTTGACCCAAGAGAGGAAATTCTGCGTTTAAATTCAGTGGGTAGGGAGAGAGGTGGTTATTGGCCATTTAGATACTAACTCGAGAAACCTAGAAAATAGTCTAAAGGCTCAATAATTTATCTGTTTAGTGAAGTGTTAACCCAACTTCTGTAGGATCTAGGATCTGTAAGGATTTCTGCTTTTGGAGGGGAGGGTGTGTGTGTGCACTTTTTCCTTCATCACTATTTCTGAAGCGTTCTGCTGCCACTCAGAATATCCATACATATCAGCATGTACTTCCTGATCGTTTTGTTTCACATCAACTTTTTTAAATAAAAAGAAGAAAAAAATGGTAGTCGTGAAGAGGGAAGTAGAAATGGAGAAGTAATTCTACAGTGGATAGAAAGAATTACAGTGCTTTGCAATCTTACAGTTGTCTACTACGGCTCATACAATCCAATGCTTAATGTAAGTAGCCAAGGTCTTGCTCTTTCTTTGTTTCCAAAAGGCTGAGGGTCTTTTTCAAAGTCCTTAGCTGAAAGGGATACAAGATATCCGCTTTCTGTGTTCCCTCCTCTCACCCTTACATTAAAGTACACCATTATCTTGCAGTAATGAAACCTGAAAACAATGGTTGAGAGTTAACATCAAGGACTTCAGCAAAACCACAGACAAAATACCCCACAATCCCACTCTAAAGAGGTTTCTATAGACCATCTGAGTTAAGCATGGCAATTACAAAGAAGCTCAAGTGGTCTTTGCTTGAAATTGCAAATGTACCACATTGCATTATCACAAGAATTCGCATGCAAGAACAGTTTGCAGATGGTTTGCATTGGCATACTTTATGTAAACGCTCTAGGGAACAGATGGCATCATGGGTTCTTGTGGCAAATGTGAATTTATAGCACTCACAACATGCTAAAGTCTTTTGCCTGTAGCTGAAAAGCAACAAAAATGAAGTGGAAACTCAGCCCTGTAAATCAGCTTGCCAGTGCCTTTGCCATTGTAGCTATGGATAACGTTCAGTTGAGTCTTTATTGTGAAATTTGGGATCTTTTATTTGCCATCTACTCACAACTGTGCATGCAGCATGAGTGTGTCTTTATTTGAGTACACATATGTAGCTTTTAAATTAATAGGCTGATGTTGTGTAAAGACTGGGAAGTTGAGATCTCAGTCATCATTCAATTCAAAGCTTTGGGATTTCTGATCCGAAATTGAATTGAGGCAATTCTGATTCTATGTGTTTATATAGATTGCTCTTGGTAAATTAATTGATTTTAAACAAATATTGACAAATATTGTTAGAAGGGATAAAAATAGCATAGACTAGACATGTGAAATGCTGAACTTCTCTGTCATTTTATATGTACAGAGGCAGTGGGATGAGGAGGCAGTGGGATGAGCATCAGGCCACATTAGTATAAAAAGCAGCGATTCCTTCTCATTTGGGCACAAGCTGGAATTTTGTAAGGAGGAGGTGTTATATAAGAAGCCAGACCTGCAGAAGAGGAAGAAAAAAAAAATGCATAAAGAAGCAAGGGATTCATAGAATTCCTTTGGAAGTATTCTATCTGACTTAGAATATAATTATTATTGTGGTATATTCCCTAATTATTTAGATGCATGTAAAAATTGATTTTAGGTAAACACAGCTTGTTCTGAACCAGCCAGGTCTTTCCAGTGAACATAAGTTGTTTAAAATTTATTGACCTGTCGTTCACATGTGTTACTTTACTAGCACTTAATGGTCTGTTTAGATAGTCTTGGTGTGTATGAACTCCCAGTGCGCTACTCCAAGCACCACACGTTGACAGGTAGCTGCCATGTAGATAAAATAAGGGGCCCTACTCCAAAGTATACAGGGACACACAATCATTAGTTATTTTCTAATCTAAAGCAGGGATTTCCTCGGCAGTCAGAGGAAAAGAATCGTTCTGGTTTTGCATTATCTTTGCAGCTGAGTTCAGCCCTAAGTCCTGAACCAATATGCAGCAAGGCCAAAAGCAAACAAGCAGGAAATCCAGCCTTGCACTGAAGGTAATTGATTTAAGGAGCCTGAGCTTTTGGGGTTTCTTTTTGAATGCATCCTATAGACAGCAGCGAAGACTCGAAACTTACATGGTCCTTCAAACTCTCCTGAACCATTACAGACTGATAATGGAAAGGTAAATTACCTTTGTAGTTGATAGATACCACCTTAAAAAACCATTTGTGGTAAAACTTGTTGCAGTGTTTTTTCATCCTGTGTATAAAGCTGTCCAAAAACCCCCCTAAAACAACAATAAAGCATTTCTTGTTACTGTGCTTATTCACCGCTGCCTCAAATGTGATTTCTGTACTTCTTTTTCTTAATTTTTAGGGCTTCCATGCATTTTGTGACTTGAGATTACTTTTTTTTATTGTTTAGGTCTCATGAAAAAAAATGATGCCAATTTTATGTTAGAGATCAATATAGCTCAAGTTAGTAATGAAACTTTTGCAATTCTATTTCTACATTTATGAGGCTGAATATATCCAGACCACCAGTTTTTCTGGCTGCTTTTTGTGATTGTGGAGCAGTGGCATAGTTGTCTTGATTAGACACAGGCAGGGGTTGCATCCCTAAAATCCGATGATGGAGTGTCATTTGTCCTGCCCAGCTTTGTGGTTAACAGTGAGCCTGTGATCTATGAATAGCTGGCACCTAAGAAGGCATTTATCTTAGCTCTAAATGCCTGGTTTGAAAACACTGGCCTAAATTCATACTAATACTACATCATGCCATCAGAAAAACTGCTCTCACAATGCTGAGAGCGGCCCTGGGAATGCAGCAGCGAATTTTTCATAGGAAAACTATTTTATGTCAGTGTTTAAATATTTCATTGGGTTCTTAAGCGAAGAATATATTATGTTACTATTTTCTTTCACATATGCAGTGGCATAGTTGTTTTCCTGCATTCATGGAAGGCCAAATTCTGGTATATTTGACCATCAGTAATTCCGAGTAACTGTTACTTCCGGTGTATTTACATCTGTGTAACTTGAGATGGCATCTCCAGTATGGATAAGAAAAAGCAGTATCAGGGTTCATTTCCCGTGGCATTAAAGATGTTTATCCATCTGTTTCTCAAACTACACTGACTTCCTTATAGACTGAGCAATTCCAGTATCCCTAACTCTTAGAAACAACACCACCCCCAATTCCTAAATCCTTTGGTCCCATGGAATGCACTTGGTTTTGAAAGCATATGAATTTAAAATATAAATAGCTATGGAAAATGCTTTTTTTAAAAAATGAAGACATTTTGCCCATATAATTGTGCTATTTTTCACTAACAGGATTGCAACGCTTCTTACAAGCCATCCATTAGAATTAATCTTTAATACTTTAAACAAGCAGGCCCTGATGTATTTTGAACTTAAATTGTCAGCAGTGGGAATGTCATCTAGACCTGACAGATGATACATTTGGAGATCAGAATCCAGTTCACAAAAATGGTTAAAAACCAGTATGTGAGAAAAGCTCTGCTCAATGACTCCATCTTACTCCTCTGCAAAATGTGACATTTTTGTGCTTAAGTTTCATATTTCTTTCATAGTTTTGGCGCTATGGCAAAAGCTGAGGAGGCTGCTTTAAGTCTAGATTGTCAACTTCCAGAGCTTGCTTCCTTTGAGCAGTTGTATTTAGTGATGAAGTATTTGCCATCACTTCTGTTCACTAACAGGTGTTTTCATTTTAATGTGCTGAACATGAGCAAACCCTGCTGAAGATGAGAAAGCTACAGCATTCCAGTGTGCTTAGGTTTATAGACAGGTTCAGGTCTAGGGATTTTACTGTTAAAGGTCCCCTTTATTGGCAGCAAAATGGTTGTGCCTCATTACGCCAGCTTTTTCTTCTCTGAATATCAGGTATGCACTGCAGTTGGCATTCCAGAGGTTCCTAATTTTGGGTGAGACCCTTTTAGCTGTACACCGGTCCATCATGCTGCACTGTACTCCACACTGATAAAGGGTACGTGCAAGGACTGGCTGGCCTTGGCCCCTTGGTGCTCTCTCTGATGCGGACGGTAGGTGGTCATGCTGCCTGATAAGGAGTGTATCACTTCCCTTCTGGTGTCTTGGCCAGGTGACTGACCTCCTCATCCTGGAAGAAGTCCTGTCTCCATCTCACAGAGGGCATCCAGGGGAGGGTTAGGAGTGCATGCATTAAAAATGTTGCTTTTTTTGGTTAAAGCTCTTCCTTCAGCTAGAGAGGGAGAAGGTTAATGATGACTAAGATGACTAGCTAACAATTAGACAGAATTGGGACCAAGCTAATGAGAGATGATGGAGTAGGACCCTCCCAGAAGGGAATTTGTTACTGGTGTGATAACCTTGGGTGGCTGGATTGTCTCAACACCAAACTCTATTCTTTGGGGAAATCTGTCCAGTTTTACTGAAGAAGACAGCACTTTTTCTTCTCACTGATGAGACTCTGTGAAAAGCTTTGCCATACTTACATTATTACTGCACACTTTTTAATAAACCTGATGAAGTGTAAGTGACCAGTAAGCTCAGTTCCAGTTTAATGTGCCAGTGGAGATGTAAAGAGACATCCTGTGATTGCAATTAAGCTCTAAAGAGGTGACCAGAATTCTCATGTGATAAATTGGCCTCTTGGTGTGCTCAAAGGGTATTTTCCCAATTTTTGACTCTTTAAGAATGTCATCTAAAGAGGCATTGCATCACTGCTACCTAAACTAAGCCTATTTGGGAGACACATGAAGGAAAGAAAACCAAAAGGATCTCTTTTTCCCACTTTTCGTCAGATACCTTGACTCAAGGGGATGTCACTGAAGGCACTGACTTCTTGCATACATGCTTTAATATTAGGCAGTACAAAGCCATACAAAAATTCAGTATTTTCAGTGAAGGGATGTTATATGAGATGTGCGAGTGCCCAAGGACAGGCAAGCAGGTGAGACAGGTAGAAACTAACCCAAATTTTGGATAGGTCCTGATTCCTTGGGAGGGTCCAACAAGGAGGTCAAAACGTGATATAAATGTTGCTAGCCAGATGGAGCCAGTTCTTCCCCAAACTGGGCCATTCCAGAGATGGCAGAGAGCCCTGCTGTGAGGACTCCAGCCCTCTGCTAGGAATGCTGCTTGGAAGGACAGTGCCTGCCACAGTTTCTTCTTCCAGCACTTCTCATGGGCTTGGAGTCCCACACATAATCAGCAAAAGCTGTAGGAAGCTCTTTGACTTACACGGTTCCTACCTGTGCTGATGGTTAGAGCTTGGATGCTGCAGGGGGTCAAAGGCTATCAGAAGAGCAAGCAGGGTCAGAGCATGGACCACAGCGGTGTCCTGTGAGCTGTCTGTACCAGCAGTTAGCACGCAGGTCTCCTCTCCCCAGCAGTGCCAGGTGTGGTTCAGGGCTCCACTGAGTGAGGAGATACACTCATCCGTAGCCCCAAGCCAATGCTGTCCCGTAGTGGGAGGTGCTCTGAATACAGGCCGTGCCTCTGGACTTGCAGTGAGCTCTGGCCCCTTGGATTTATGGGTGTAGGTACAATCAAGAGGAATTGCTGTGCCTGTGCAGAGACCCTCTGGAATTCATGAGGGTGCTAAAATGTTTGGACCTAGAGGCCCGAAATGGTTGGAGGGTCAGTTGTGATGCAGGGTGGTGGCTGCAATTTGGCTAAGGCCAACACTGATAGATGAGGCAGCGGTTGTACTTTGCTAAAATGCAGACAGAAATATCCATTAATTTTCTTGCAGCTGTGACAGTGTAGAGTACAGAGCAGTGGTTTTTTGTCTATTTTTTTCTGGGCTAATCTGGCTATTGCCATATGGTCACCAAGAGTTGAGAGCTCGGTCTGGTATCTTCACATAAGCTTTGAACATACTGTTGTGATCGTGACTACAGATCTTGAGATGGGGGTAGGCAAGATGGACATGCTACCCCTAATAATATCCATGTTTTCCTGTGTATTTAGTGATACTTAGGTCTATTGTTAGATTGAGATCCCACATCTATAAGCTTTTTATTAAAAAATTTCTGGAAAATGTTATCTTCCCACACTGAAGGCCTCTTTTTATGAAGATAGCTTCTGGTCTCACTGGCAGGGCCTTATTAGCAGCATTCAGAAAGCCTCCCAACAGGAAAGTCATGAGCCCTGAAGCTGTAGCTTTACATATATAGTCAGTCCCTGCTCCCCTTCCACCACTTGAAGGTCTGTAAGATCTTCCTCTGTATTGTTTTTAGGATTATGTTTGTTAAGGATAGTAAACTGAAGGATGAATCAAAGGGATTTTGTGATCAAGATTTACAGTCATCACTATATTACATACTTGAGTAGGGTTAAAATAACAAGTCAATTTTAATTTAAAGAGGAGATGGGGGAGTATAAAAGAATACTATTTTTTATGTAGTTATCTAGTAAACAGCAATGTGCAAGATCTCAACAGTTTGGACAACAATTAGTAAGGAATACAAAGCTTGTCTCAGAGTGTTTTCAGTACCTTTCTGTTGCTTCTTTTGCAGGTCTTAAATCCACTTTAGTATTTTTGAATTGAGTACTGAGTAGTGTTACCAGCCTCAAATGTAAAATAAATCATAATGCTGACATCCAAAATAAAAGGCTTGGTAATAGTAATTTAGAGTATTTCTTCCTTATCTGTTAATTTCTTAGCCTTTCATCATGCCAGTCTGGTCATGTTTGTAGGCCATTCTTCTGAGTACTTAAAGCTGAAGACTCTCCTTATATGAAATCCAAGTTACTTGCTTGGTATGAAACTTAGAGAAGAAAAAGTTTTTCTAAATCTCACTATAAAGCTGAGAAATCTGGCAAAGTTGTTTAAGATTCTTCCCAGGCTTTAATACTTTTCTTTAAGGGTGAGGGATAAGTTGTGGAGCCTTAATATAGACCCCCCCCCCCTTTTTTATTTTTAAATCATCAGAGCATCCACTGTGACTTGGCTTTGCAACAGCCATCACAGATCTTCCTCCTTGCCATATGGTTGCCCGTGGCAGGAGCTGCTGTGAAGCTGAAGACCTTTCCATGAAGGAGGTGGATCCCTGCTTCACTGCCTAGTGTAGCACGTTACAAAACTTCTTTAAACAGTCAACAATGCTAATATGCGGAAGGCGTTCAGCCACCAAAACCACCTTCTGGAATGAGGAAAGAAAGAGCACGTGAGCTTGTACTTGGCATTTGTCTGCACCCTCGCTGTCACCGTGCCGTAAGTGGTCCATGTAGCCAAGAGTAATTACTAGAAATGTGTTGTTTCCTGAAGCACAGTGCTGACTCTGTGCAGCTCTGCGAATGGCTGGATATAAACCCAAGCAGCAGACAGGCATAAGGTCGTGTTGGAATGAGGTGGGTGGTTTTGTGTGTTCAAGGGGAATTTAAAAAATAATTAAAGATGCCTCCTTTGGATTCTGAAGTGTGATGTTAACTCAGGAGTATTACTGTTAAACTGGTGGCCAGTGGGAGGCTTTACGAGGTTGTTTTGGTCTTGTGCAACGGCACTGATACACGTCTGGAAAAAAGGAAGACCAGGGAACACGTCAATGTGGTTCCACCGAAGGACTGTGTGCATGTTGTAAAGGTGCAACAGATGTTCCCAGCGTGGGCTTTATTTCTTCCCAGTGAGTGATGCGTCCCAAGACTTCATTAAGTCTGAGCATGGGGCATTTGGAACCAGGTTTTGACAGACTAGGAGACATCTTACATGCAGCTGCAGGGCCTAGTTCATGCTTTGTTGAGACCGGAGCTAGAGCTTTGGAGAAAGTGAGGCATGTCATGGGTATCTTAAAATAGTTTAAAATCCCCGGCTGGCTCTGCATTTCTGTGAAGGATGTCACAAAGTATTTTTATCCTGGATCCTGTATTATCTTTTACTAGATCACTTCCAGTGTCTAATATCCTGAAGAGGCCTATTAATGATGTGAAAAGCTCTGCTTTTTCAGTTGACTTTCTCTGGTACTTGTTGTCACTATACTGTCTGTTTTCCTACTTGCCATCTTTTCTTCCTCCTTTAGTTGGGTATGTGTTTGAAGTTAGTTTTAAAGGAATAAAATGACACCCATTTATTTACATAGCAGCTGTCAAAGCATGATATTCTGTTCTCCAGGAGTAAGCACACACACAAAAAAGTTCATCCTCTGGTTTGCTATCTTGAAATTGCAGGGACTTGGCTTTTCTAAACCTTCCTCCTTTTTATGAGTAATGATTAAAAGGGAAAAATTTCTGCCAGGAGCACAAAGCTCTAAGTTATTGTCACACTGGTGTCACTTGCTAAAGCCGTGTAATAGGTTTGTGGGAGAGACCTTCAGAAGAAAGAGCTGTCTCTGTATCTTTCAGGGGGAACTTGGAATAGGAAAGCTGTGGCTTAATTCCTTACGGTGTTTTCTTGGCATCAGCTCTATCTCCCTAGCTCTTATTCAGGCTGAATGAAAGGGCTGTTTTGTTTTGTTGTGTTTTTGCAGGAGAGTAAAATAAAATCTTAACTGTGTTTTACTTTTTAATATTGGGAGCATAATAAGGTCGCTTAAGAAAAAGAAAGCCAACCAGTAAGCCTGGGACGTCTCTCATTTCTTTAACACCTACATAGTGTGTGCAGCTGAGAGCTGCCAGTTGGATCCTAGCAGGGGAGAAACCACTTTAGTTTGTTTGGTTTGTATGTGGAATAACATTTTTCTTGCCGTGGAATAGTTGTTTGTCATCACTCCCCCCTTTGTGTTTATGTTCTGCTTGGAAATAGTCTCTGTGCTGTATATGCTTTTGCCAGGATGTGCACATAAACAATGTTCCATTATGGCCCGCTCTGCATACTCCTTATTTACACCATATACATTCAGCAGTAAACACGTTGGGGAATGACACAGAGCAAACTCTTCTAGGCCCCCTTTCTTTTTTTTTTTCAGTTAGCCCAGACTTTCTGCCATATGCTTGCTGAGGTCCCACTTCTATTCATGTTTTTATTAGGTAGAAAAAAGTGTCCAGACTTCCAACAAAGCAGCTTTTGTGTTCTCTGTCAAAAAAAATCTTCTCCTATGAAATGTTGATAGAAGTACCCAGAGCCCTCGTGAGGGTGCGGGTCTGAATAGGCCCATGGTGAGAGCACGGGAGGGGAGAGCAGGGGAGCCGGGGTACAGTTTTTGCCTCTTGCGTGCTGTGAACGCTCAACTTTCTTTTCCTCTACTCTCCCACTTGGCAGCCAGGGTTGATCCCCTTATCCTGATGCTCGATCCCCTTATCCCGATGCTTGATCCCCTTATCCAGATGCACATGATGAAGGCGAGGTTTTTGAAGTGTTTAAGGCTTTCAGAATTTCAGCTGAAGGCGCCAGGAGAAGCGAAATACCGAGTGGTGTAGCATAAAATGGAAGCCTGACGTGGAATATATGCTGTGGGGTAGAACTATGGAACTGTGGTAAAGAAGTTTTCCAGTGGCATAAATCATTTTTAGTGACTCTGCGCTTGAGAGTGGTCAGATTAGATCTTTTTCTCATTTATTTTGTATTTGGTTAATGATTCTAGCCCTGAGATCATAAAGCTATGTAAGATGTAAAAGATACGGGAAAATATCTTTAACCTCTACATTTAAACTACGTGTTTCTTCTGACAGAGAAATACTGCAATGACCTGGTAATGTTTTCCAATGTTTTAATTTTTGCTGATGTACAAAAATATCACAGAAGAGCTGATTCGTAATTATTACACATGGTATTGCATAAATTTCTTCCTAATTAAAAAGCTTCTAAATTCTGAATAATCAATTTATGAAGGCATATGGTTTTGACAAATTATACATTTAATTTCTAAAGATTTATTAGAAATGTGACCTGCAGCTAGTTAATTACGGTTATAGTACTGATGCAGTAATACTGGAGATTGATGTAATGATATGGTTGCAAATTTATTTTGACATGGCCTACCTTAGTAGCAGGACGTGGGAATACACCTATATTTTGTACCATCTTGTTTATTATGCAGGAAGGCATTAGTTTAATGAAGAACACAAATATTTGATAGGTGTGTGATGTCATATATATGAAAATGTACTTTCGGCAGAGCATATGCATATTGAACCTAGTCCTTCAGGCTTTACCCTTTTAGAGGCTACATGTCCTACAGGCTAGAAAGAGGCATCAGTGATAGTTTTAGGTGAATAATGATAGCAAAATGGGAACTTTTTTTTTTTAAATCTACAGTAAGAAATTAAATTGATTCTCAATTACTAATTTTCAGACCACAAAATATTTTTGAAGTACCTCTTTGAGGACTAATCTCTTATCTACTGTATTGATACTCTTTGTTTTATAAAGTTTGCAGCTAAGTTATTCAAGAAGAGCTTTCAAGATAATGTGCAAGAAGCCAAATTAAATAATACATCTAATTGAAAGTGGTATCTTTGTGGTATCTTTGTATCCCATCTGGGTTTACAAGTGGTCTATGACAACCATGCAAACAAAATAGAAATGAACTTTTAGAGAATGAAATGTTTAGAAACGCGAGACATATCTTAAACATGTAGGTAGTCCTTTTAGTAACATACACAGATTAACTTTTTTTTAATGGGATGAAGGAAAAAGAAACTTCAACAAGATTCGCTGTGTTATTAGAGCAAATGAATTTCTGTTTTCTTCTGATTACTCTTGGCCGAAAAGGGAGTGTCAGGAGCTGCTGCTGCGCGGTGACTGTCCTTCATGAGGAGATGTTGGTGAGAGGTGTGCATTACAGGACCTGCTGTGTCCATGTGTAGTAATGGTGGGTGAGGGAAGAGGAGCAGAAGAATTCTTGGTTCAAGGCTTTTTCACTCTGAACCTTCAGCTGAGACCGTCCCTGAGGAAAGGAAAGGTACAGTCTTACCCAGCTTGTCTGAAATGGGCCAGTGTTGGCGGTGCCTGCCCTTCGTAGACTTGCTTAGTGCCTGCAGCGAGTGCAGTTTTGGGTGTAAAAAGAAGAAATTAAATAGATGGTTCTCACTGCGACCAGAAAATGGTCAGAAATAAGTGTATATCGTGTCAGCCTGCTCTCTTATTTTCTCCACTGGAAACCTGGTAGCTCCTTTTTCCTCACGGTACGCAGCTGTGGCTCACAGCAGTGAAGTGTGACCGCACGAGGTATGCCCTGAGTGAGGACGCGTGTCCTTCCTGGTCCCCAGGGCCAGCTCTCACAAGGCAGGGGGTGGGAAACTAACAGGGCTGCCTTATAGCATTTTAAAAATAGAGAGCTTCAGGAGTCTTTGTCCTAGATTTTGATATTTTTAGATTCAAACTTTGTTATTCCTGATAACCATGACAGCATAGTAGTAGTATGCTAATTGTATGTGATCTTGGTGCTTATATTTAATGTATATACACACAAATGCAGTGTATGCACACAAATGCAGTTCTAAAAACAAACTAGGGAAACTGCTGTAAGGAAATAGGTTGAGATTCTCAGGTAACTACCTGATGCCAGTGATTAGAAAGAGCTATTGAAAACAAACAAACAAAACTAGTATCATAAGATTTGCAGGAGTTTTTTAGGAATTTAAAGTAGTCGGTCTGAACAATTTTGGGTGAAAGCAACAAAGTCTCTGATGGTGAAAAACCGTCTTACAGATTAATGATGTACTGTCTCTACCAGCTAAGGACTTTTTAATGCTTCAGTAATTATCCAGATAGAAGTCAATGGGTGGGCAGGATTTGGGCGAGAGAGACCACTGGTACTTGATAAATGCAGCCCAGGTAGGATCCCTACAGACCCAAGTGTGAACTATTTTATTCCAAGTACATCATATGTTTTGCGAATGTCACAAAACCTGATGATATAAAATATAATTCAGACCGGTGTGAACTCCCTGCACTCACTGTTCATTGTACCCTCGGCATCCCATGGTGAGTCAGAGAGCTTTGCTTTTACCATGTAGCACTCGACTCATTTTTCCCAAACATTTTTTCCAAACCTATGAAATTATCCTGAAGCAGGAGGAGGAAAAGATCCCTTAACTCATGTCAGAATAGGTTAACTGGGAAAGGGTTAATCTGCCCTCAGGAGTTGCTATGTAACTGAGTCCTGCTGGGAGAGTCAGAGTTTCCAGCCAATGAGACTAAGCCCAACAATACAATACATCTATCTTCTGTTTCTTACGTGTTGTCAGTTATTGGAGTTTTTCTGAACTGGAATTACACTCCTGCTCCTTTCATACTCTCCTGCTGAGTCTTAAATATTTGTATTCCACACCAAAGTCAGAAAATAACAGTACAATGGCATACATTTATCCCTGAAAACTTCAGTTCAGGGAACTTTGAGTAGTGTGTAGAAAGATCTCTCTTGCACCAAAGGTAGCAAACTTTTAGACGGTGAGATTTCCCGAAGAACTTCAGGGTAGCACGTGCCTTGGTTCACTTTCAGTCGTCCAGAAAGCCGCCTTCTGCCTCTCTGTTGTCACCTGTGCACACGGCTTTCAGCACGTTTTCTTGTGCAGAAAGAGTGGCTAAACATCTCAACCTTAAGCTGTTCCTTCCTGCGTAAGGTGTTTCAGGAAGCCAGTATTGTTTTTCCCTGAATCCTGATCGGACTCCCTCTTTAGCTACTCCTCTTCTTAGGGCTACTCAAGGCTTGAGGGCTGAAGCCTGAATTCTTTAACTTCTCCTTTAGAAGAGCCAGGTGTGTTTTCTCGAAGTCTCAAGGAAAGCCTCTGTGGTTGTGCTGTGTATTTGTCTGGAAGAGGTGGCACTTCTGAGGGCTTCGGTGGTTGTTTTTTCTTTTTTTCCTGGAGGAGATCCACCCACGGACCCTTTGAAGGCTACTGATAAGATGCAGGAGATACTAAACTTGGCCTGTAAAAACACCACTTAGTAATCTGTGCTTTGGCTGTTGGGTTCTGATAGGAAGCAAGAGAGTGGAGTGGTATATGTCAACATGTCATTCGATTCTTAGCAGGTTTTACACTTAGATCTTTGTGTCTCATTTTTTCCAGTGAAGTTCTGCCTGATAATTTGTGTTGGCAAAGCTCTTAGCCTTTCTTACATGCTTGTGGAGTTCTGCCTCCAGGTGATGTAATGTTCCTGCATTGTTCAGCTAGCAGAATAGGCTTGAGTATCAGCAGTGTGCACTTGTACTTTTAGAAAGTCTGGGTTTTAAAATACAAATAAGTTTTTAGACAAATTTAGGAATCCAGCAGGTGGAACTTAAACTTTTTAAAGTCTTTAAATCACATGTATTCACTAACTTGTTGCTTAGTTTAGTCATTTAGGATCTGGTTGAAGATAACATGATGCTTTTTAGTCATAGAATATCCTGAGTTGCAAGGGGCCCATAAGGATCATCAAGTCCAACTCCTGGCTCCACACAGGGCCAGCCAAGTCAGAATATGGGACTGAGGGCATCGTCCAGATGTTTCTTGAACTCAGTCAAGCTCAGTTCTGTGATCACTTCCCTGAGAATTCTGTTCCAGTGCCCGACTACCCTCTCAGTAAAGAACCTCTTCCTAACATCCGACCTAAACCTCCCCTGTCTCTGCTTCATGCAGTTCCCTTGGGTTCTATCCTGAGTCACCAAAGAGAGGAGATTGGCGCCTGCCCCTTCGCTCCCCCGTGTCAGGAAGCCATAGACTGCGATGAGGTCTCCCCTCAGTCTCTTCCAGGCTGAACAACCCAAGGGACTTCAGCCTCTCCTCGTAAGGCTTCCCCTCCAGACCCTTCACCATCCTTGTTCCCCTCCTCTGGACACTCTCCAATGGTTTTGTGTCCCTCTTGTACAGTGGCACCCAAATCTGCACCCAGTACTCGAGGTGAGGCCGCACCAGCGCAGTGTGGAATGGGACAGTCACCTCCCTGGACCTGCTGGTTGTGCTGTGCTTGATGCACCCCAGGATACGGTTGGCCCTCCTGGCTGCTTGGGCACGCTGCTGGCTCATGTTTAATAGTCGACTGAGACCCCCAAAGAATTCCAACAGATTTCTCAGATTTGGGAGTGTGCACATGCCTCATTCTTGTTACTAAACCTCCTATGGGCTGAGGCTTACTTTCCCACCCATCAATCTCTAGAATTCCTTGAAGAAGTTGGGCCACAACCCTGTCTTTTGGCATATCCTTTGGGATACAGCATGGCGTCGTGGATTGACCCCAGCCAGCAGCAGCAAGGGTGAGATCTCAGAGCCATTTTTGTGAACAAACGAGTTTCCTTTCACACATTCTTATTTTCATCTATCCAGAAAAAGATGAATGAAGTCTGTTCTTCTGATAGCTGGGTAAGAACATATGGGAAATTAGTGTCCCATGAATGAGAAGCCTGTTCTTACGGTTGGACTTGATGATCTTAAAGGTCTTTTCCAACCTTGTGATTCTGTGATTCTTGAAGACATTTGCCCAAAACTGTGGATGGGTTGAAAGGAATGGTTTTCTTCAGTGTGATGGCAAGGTCTATGCAGAATTGTTCCATCAGAAGAGGCTCAAGATAGCAAAATGAAGAGTTGTGGTCTTGTTTATGCAGAACAAATTTGATAGTTTTATAGACCTGATATATACTGTATTACACGTTTAGCACCTTGGATGTCCTCCACTACATGTGGCACAAAAGGCCCCAGAAGAGCAAAAATTCATGATACTGCAGGATGGCTGGCATGATATACTGTTGACCACCACAATCTCTAACTGAACCCCAGCTCTGGAAGTTCTCTTTGATTAAAGCATTTATGTCAGTCATAATGGCTGGACATCCAATATCTTCTCTGGCTCAACACAGGAGCCTCGCAGACCAAGGGTATAGGAGTTTGCAGATCTCTTTAATCATATGTGACTAGCTTAATCAAGCAGTTTGAGACCACACAGATTTTTCTTTGATGACTTAAATTGCAGAAGTCAAGTAGAAGTTGAGGAATGCTACAAAGAACAATTTGATATGTGTATTCTAGTAGAATTTGAAAACCAGAAATCATCTTGAAAGCCTTTTAGACTGGGTATTATTCATGCTACCACTGCTTGTTTGAATGCAAGTGGAGTCCAGCCTATCCTGATTTTTGCTGAGATACTGTCTGCCTTTTAAAGTTTCATCAGTATAACAGTGTAGGGTGAGAAAGTGATCTTTCCTTTCTGAAGGAGTTGGACCTCTGTCAGCCTGGTCATGGATGTGGTTATTGCAGCATAAAAGGGATATACTGAATCCCTTACCTGCTCAGCAATAGTTACACTGTGATAACCTGTATGCTTGTAAAACTGACCCTGTTAGCAAAGTTTACTTTTCAAGATACACAAATAGAATTACAATGATAACCATGTTCCTGAGAGGAGGTGTGCCCTTGGCTAATTCTCAGTGTCCGTGGCACATATCCTACAAAGAAAGGGGATGCAAACTTGCTAAATACTACCTCAGCTAATCCTACCTCATTTACATCAAAACTTCATGCATGCTGTTCCCCACACTGTGCCCAAACGGAAAGTGCACCCAGGATAAAACACAGGTGCCATTACTTTCGGGCAGCAGGCAGCTGAGGTAGATGTGTGGGCATGATGACCGTCATTCCTGTCATTACCTCTGCCAGCCAGGTAGCCGTGCCAGCATGTTTTCCAGTCACTCCTTCATGCTGCCTTTTAAGATGCCCACAGATAGGATGTTGGGCGGCTCTTTCAGTGTTTGATGTCGGCTTGGGAAGTCGCTCAGCGGGAATTGGATAATCGCGAATATGTGTGTCAAGCTGCAGTTTACATTTAGGGCATAATCCAATCCAGTCTGCATCAGGCTTTACGTGACTGGAGCTCTGCACAAGCCTGGTTTGGCTATCACTGGCATCTGGGATCCTTCTGCATGGGTTGTCCCTGCAGCGGTGCAGGAGCTAAATGCTGCTGAAGCCTGTCTTAAATTAATAAATAGGGCTTAAGTAAGGTTTAGTTTTAGGTAACTCTTCCCTGCTCCCATCTTCCCCCAAAACCACACAGAAACAAAACAGTTGCTCGAATAGCCTTTTGGAATCTCTTATTTTGTTTTTAAAAGAGCTCTGTGCTCTTTCCCCCTCAGCCAACCATGACCGTATTCAGCATACAGGAAACTTTATTGTTAGAAGCAGTACTCTCTGCAATTTAATATTCAATATTCCTACTTGCTCTTCTGCTCTTTCCTACATCTTGCTTCTACTTGGGTTTTATAGATCTCCCAACCGTCGTTCTCCCTGGATTATATAATGCAGTGTGTCGGTGCCATGCATGGCACTCCAGTTACCTCAGCATTTCCATTATAACTCCATGTTTTGAGGGATTTATAGGCAAGCAGTAAAAATCTCTTTCTTGGCTAAACCTTGAAACAGCAGTTTCTGGTCATTTAAAAAGAAAACAAAGTGAAGCAAACTTTCCTCCCCCTCTTCTATTTTTTTCTGGCAGTTATTTAGCAGTGTTGTTTGCACGGTGGGATCTTCCTAAACAGCAAGTGCAGATACAGTATGTAGCCAATTTTTAATGTAATAATGCTTTTTTTTCTTTCTTTTCATATCCTTCAAAAATGTATGTCATCCCCTCTTTAAGCACATGATGTCATTGCCTCTTTGCCAACCTTTCTGGAGCCTACAGCAGTCAGCCTTTGGGGCCTCAGAGAGGTGCGGTTTGGTTTGTGTTTTTCTTTATTTCCAATGTGGATGAATTTTACAGTGTTTTTTAAAAAATATTTATCCTTCCTTGTCTCAAAGCCCAATAACTTACTATCTCCTTCTGTGTCACGGAGCTACAATTTTATCACAACCCCAAAAGACACTGTCTGTGTATGAATATCTAGAATATCAGGGCTATTACCAAAACGAATTTGGAAAGCATATTAAATCTCATGCTTTAATGCTGAAGTGATTTGCTGTTAAAGGACGGGCCATTAGAGGACCTGTGGGTGAGTTATACTTTGTCCATCACTAGGGATTCCCGTATTTTCCTTAGAAAGATCTACTTGCAGTCACTCTAAGAAATGGATTGCTGAACCAGATACACTTCCAGTTTTGTCATGGAGGGCAGTTCTTTACCCCTGGCTCCGGGCCAGAGGAGTGTAAAACGTACTATGGATTCGAAGAAAAGTGGTTGTTTGCTCAAGTTTGTGGAGATGAATTATTTTTATAGCCTTTAAGTTAAGCAATCAGCTCTAAAGGCATCTTTATGAATACATATCCCCTGATTAAAACAGACAAAAAGCCTTTATCAGTAAGTGACTCACAGGCTGGTTCCATGTCCAGGTTCTGGAGCTGACTAACTCTGCTTTTCCCATCTAAAATAAAACACTGCTCTGCATTGAATAGCCTTTTGCCAGTTGCTTTTACATTTCAGGCCTGAAGTAATTCTTCCTCTTAGATGCAAATTTCTGTTTCAGTCATTGCAAGCTGTGCAGAGTAGCTTATAGCAGTCAGAAGAAACCCCTTTTTGACTTTATTTCACCACACTTTGCATTTTTCCATGTCATTTGTGCCATTTGGTAGCAGTAATTTTACTGTTTTATTTTCTTCAGGGCAATTCTTGCTCAGGATGGATACCCATTTCCTTAGGACTAGCTTGGAGTTTTAAATATTCAGCCATTCTTTTGTGACCCAGTGATTTTCTTCCCCAGAATCTTTTGACATCATTCATGTGCTTGAGACAGAAGAAAAACATCCTTCAACGCTAAAAAAATATGTGTAGTGAAGGGGGACTCAGGTTTTCAGATTTGAAACCCTTCATCACCGGGGGGAGAAGGGAAAAAAAAAGCACTAAGGCAGACAAGTACTGTTTCATATTAACATCTATTCTCAATGAAGAGGTAAAAATCAAAGCCCCTGTGTGTGAGGCAGGGTTAGTGAACTGCCAGTGATTCTCCCAGCAACTGACACAAAGGAATCTGTGAGTATCAAAGCTGAGGCAGCAAGCTTAGTGTCAGCTCTTGCCTAGGGAGTAGAAGAAAACATCACTTTGTCTCTGCTTTCACTGCTTAAACACACACATCATTCACTAGTAACCATTTACTCTGCTGTCAAAACTGTTTCAAGAGAGTGCTACGTTTGATTAATAGTAAAATACATGCATGCAAAAAAAAAAAGAAAAAAAGTCCTCTTCCCCTGAGATACTTCATTTTTGAGAATTTTTGCATGTATTCCTTAATTTTTCCATCCTATAAATATGCCTGTAATATTCCAGGAGTGCTCTGTTGCTTCTAGTAAAGTCATTTTTATTAGAGTGCTGAGTGCACTCATCCTAATTCTAGCTAATGCTCTCTCTCTCTCGGTGAAGCATATTATGGCATTCTCAGCCTCTTGTACAACGAAAAAGTGACCAGCACAAACATGTGTGCAGTACATGATTCATAGTGCTGCTTTCTGAATTGTCCAGTGGGTAATTGCAGTACAAAAACCAGAGAAACAGATGTAGACCCTAAACCTTGGCTGTAAATTTTTGTTTTATGATTATGGGTTTCAAATGTGCTATGTCACACTGACAAATATACAGTAACACCAAAGGAAATAGATTTCTGACTTGAACTTTTGCTTTTTTATTTCACTTGTGGCTAAGAATATGTTTATTGTAAAGTTTCTGCCATCACAGTCTGAGAGAAAACAGATCAAAGTGGTGATGTGCAATCACAATTTCTTTGCATGGATGAAGTGGAAGATACTGGAGGGTCGTTGCCTACTCACACCTCTGTGGGAGCTGGGGAGGCATTTAAAATACGTGGCCGTACTTCCCAGTTTCATTACATTTGAATTAGAGAGGGCTATTAGTTATTACGATAATTGTGGTCAGAACTGATCTAAATGAGGAAAATACCCCCCATTTTATGAATGTAGCTTTTCCTGATGCTCTGTTTAAGGAAAAAACCCAAATATTGTACTATTTCAGAGTAAAGTGTGAGGTGCAGAAATTGCTGTGTTGTAGAAACAGTGCGTGAGCACACCATTAGGCCACTTGAAGAATCCGTTAATTACCTGTGGGTTTAGTAATAAGTGTAAGCATTAGCACAACTATTATTCGTAATAGAACATGATGAGCTACCTGGGTCATTTAGATACGGTGAGAAGCAGCAATCTTTTTCAATTCATACACAGTTAAGTGTGACTTCCTGACATTTACTTTCAGAAGCCGCCAGTCTACGTTTTGAGGTACAACTGGCAGGTTTTATTTTTAAATATGGTTTTATAAGACTGCTAATGGAATAAACATAACCGTATTTCTGTTTGTCTGATTTTGTTGATTTTAACTCACACAGGCAATATGTTTTTCTTGGCATAAACTTAACCCACTCTGTGAGCCTTAGTCCACACAAAACGCTGTTTTCTCCTTAAATTGGAGACTGACAAAACATACTGTGTTTAATCTCATCCCTTCCAGTTATTTTTGTGGCAACACATTACATTTTCCAAATTTCTCCTGTGTCCTGAGATGTATGGTTAGAAAATACTGTCTTTTAATTTAGCTTTGCTACTCAAACCAAAATTGTGGCAACGTAGCCAGCTGAGACTTTAACAACAAGCTAGCCACTTTTCCATTTGCCTTTTTAATAAAGCCAGCACTGCTCACTGTGCTGAAATGGTTTAAACAAGCTTTCCCTGAAGGATAACTTTTTGGATAAAAGTATGCTGTGTGTAGTTTTATGGGTTACCGAGTGTCACGGGCTTCCTCATCTGGAGGAGCCCTGGCTGGGGTAGGACACCTCAGTGGTCCCAGAACGTCCTTAAAAAGATGCTGTTAAACTCCAGCGTCTGTAGCTCTTCTGCCTAGAGGGAAGACGGACAGAGAGGCTGCCTGCTGCAGGGACAGCCGGGGCAGCTCTTCCCTCCGAGGGGAAAGAGGCTAAGAAAAGCTAATCTTTTGTTTTTCCTCTCTTCAAACTAAGTCGCTTCCAGATCGCAGCAGGTCTCTTTGCTGGCCGCTGTTTTTCAACGTGGGTTATCGCTTTCAGGGAACAAGTGCGTGCGCTCTGTGTGTGTGTGTGGGGGGTTTGTTTTGGGGTTGGTTTTTTTTTTTTTTAATTCTTGAACCTGTGTGAAAAGTTTTGTTAATACAATCTGCAGGCATTGTCAGGGAGCTTTCGGCTCATCAAAGGACTTTTTGTGGAGAGGGGACACTGCATCCAATTACGGTGGCTGCGCGGTTCCCAGAGTGAGTCTCTCCCCAGCGTTTCCTTACAGCCGCCAGTCGGGTGCCGTGTCTGCACACAGCGTGCCCCGCTCCAGCTGACTCCCACCTTGGGCTTGGCAAGAAACAGGTGGGAATTGAGGATTTTCATTTCCAGTTTCTGAACCCGAGCTAGATTTGGGGTGGGAAGCGGGGCTCCTCCATGCCTGGGGAAACATCTCTCCAGGGTGATGCTCCGTCTGCCACGGCTGAGGCGACTTGGCCCATTTGCTTAAAATGAAAGCATGCACATGGTCATTGAGCTTGTGTCCTTTCCAGTGGGGCAGAGGGAGTGTTTCCAGGCTGCACTTTTTCATTTTTGAAGTGTCTGTAGGACTAAAGACTTCCAGAGGCCTGGATGGAGTCTTATCTGTGAGCAAGTCTGCAGAAAGTGTTTCTTTACCTAAAAATCAGAGGGTTCCTAGCTAGCTTGATGCTAATTGGTGGGTCAGTGTGATGCTGGCTGTGGTGTCCTGTCCCCAGAACTGGAAAGTCCTTGACACCTAATCCTGCCGTGAAGGGAGGGCTGCCAGGCGTGCTGTTTCACCGAGACCTCTCTGAGTGTTTTGGTTGGAGCAGCCCCATGCCTCCAGGGTGGCTGTGAGGGTGCAGCCTGGGTTGCCTGCCCTGGGGAGGGGGCAGGCATGGGGTCCCCTCCCCACACCCCGCAGTGGGTCCTGTTCCTCGCCGGCCTGCTGTGGTGGCCTTTCTCCCTGCTGAAGAGCTGGGGCTCATTAGCCCTCTGAAAGCTGATACAGCCCCTCAGGGGCCACTTGAGCAGCCCTGGCCCCTCTCTGCTAATCAGAGACAGGCCGGACCCAGTGCCCCCCTGGCCAGGGAGAAGAGGGGCTGTGTGGCTGCCTTCTGCCCCCTGCCAGGTGGTGGGGACTGGCCCGCCAGGGCAATGATGCCTGCCAAATTTGGCTGGGCCGAGAAGCCTGGGAGCACTGGGTGGTGTGGCTGGGCTCTGCAACAGCCCTCACACAGCTCTGTGTGCTTTAGGAGTGATGGTAGGAAGGTGGCGGGGAGAAACAGGACCTGACTCCCCCCATCCCATCCCAGCAAGGTCAGTCCTGTGAAGTCCATCGTCTCTCCTGGTGGCATCCAGGGGATCCCTGCTGGCATGCATGGGGTTGGGTTAGGGTGGGGCTGCTCCACACCCAGCCCCCCCACCCCAGAAGTTGAGCCTGTATCCACAGCTCTGGTACGGCCCCTGACACCTGCACGTTGCTCATGGCCTCTCCTGAGGGCACGGCGGTGGGGGTGGGCATGCGGGAGCTTTAGCAAACTGAGCTGGAATTTAAAACCCCTCCATTCCCTGCAAGTGCTGAAAACACCGCTGTCTCAATTCCCACCCCCTTCCTCCTCCTCTCTGCTGGGTGTTGGTTAGGGTGTTTTTTTTTGAGGGGGGGTGGGGGGAGAGAAGGGTTGGTGGTGTTTTTGTTGGGGTCTTTTTTCGTTTGTTTTGTTTGTTGTTGCTGGATTTATATTTATATTTTTATATATATATATACACACACACACTTTATTATTTTGGGTCTTTTTGCAAGTTGGCGTCCCCGTCCGCACCCGCCGTTGCCGCCCGCTCAGCGGCAGCGGGGCGACTCCGGCGGGGCTGGGACTAGCCTCTGCCCGCTCGCCTGCCTGCCTGCCTGCCCGCCCGCCTGCCTGCTTTTTTGCAGGGCTGCTGGGAGTTGTGAAGGCGTGTGAGAATCCTGGGAGCTGGTGATGTCAGACCGCTTGGGTCATTTGAAGGTTAGCAGCCTGGGAAGGGTTCACGGAAAGTTCACTCGCATATATTAGGCAATTCAATCTTTCATTCCCTGTGACACAAGTAGTAGGAAGTGAGCTGTTCAGAGGCAGAAGGATCTATTCACGGCCGAGGGGGATCCCGAGTCCCTACCGGAGCCGTTTTATCCCGGGGAGGCGGCCGAGCGGCGCGGCGTGGGACGCGGCACACACCCGGCGGGCGCCCGAGGAGCGGGACGGACTCTAAAGAAATTTTGGGGGGGAATGGATGGGAGCTAAAACTTGGAATGCGGCTCGCTTCCCCCCATCTTGCTGGATTGGCTGGGCAGCCTGGAAAATGGTAAATGATCATTTGGATCAATTACAGGCTTTTAGCTGTGTTGTCTGTCATAATTCATGATTCTGGTCTGGGAAAAAGACCAACAGCCTACGTGCCAAAAAAGGGGCAGAGTTTGATGGAGTTGGGTGTACTTTTATGTGCCATTTTCCTCCACACCTAGAGGAAAGCACTTTTGCAGGCATTCTGTGCAGGGGGAATCATGTTTGACTGTATGGATGTTCTAGCAGTGAGCCCTGCTCAGATGCTGGATTTCTACACTGCGAGTCCGTCTTCCTGCATGCTCCAGGAGAAGGCTCTCAAAGCATGCTTCAGTGGATTGGCACAAACAGAGTGGCAACACCGGCACAGTGCTCAATGTAGGTCCCAACTGTTATTTTTCCAGTTTTAAAGTGATTATTATTATTCTTAATTTGCATGCATTTAAAAAATAAATACTTGTAATGAGGGGTGGGGGGTGGTTTTGTGCAAAATGTGGTTTGCAAGCCTTTTTTTTTTTTCTTCTTTTTTTTTTTTTTTCCTTTCCTCCTTTTGGCAAGAAACGAAAAAGGAAAGAAGCACCGGGCTGCTTTCTGTTTATCCCTTCTCATGTAGCATAGTGATCCTAGCAGCAGTTGTGGAGCCAAGCAGGAACACATAATATTATAATATAATACAGCAAAATACTTGCAAAACTCCAACCAGTGAAGGACAAATTTACATAACATGTCTGTCAGTTGTGGGTTTGGTTGTTTGTTGGTTTTTTTAATTTCTTTTCCCCTTTGCCTCCTTAATCTAATTTTGTACCCCGTTTGATAATCTGGATGCGTGTCTCAAAGTGCATATTTTAGCAGAGCAGCCAAGCAATTAAAACGCTGGTCTGTACAGTTCTTGCAAAGATGTGGAATTGCAGTGGGTAGAGGTGCCATTCCAAAAATCAGACAGTAGTTTCAAGTTTCCTAAGAAAAGGCAATATTTCTTTGTACTGACCTTGCTGCCACCTTTCTTCTTCACTTTGTTGCTCTAAGAAGTTGCTGTTTTGCTAGAAAACTACTTACTGTGAACACCCTTTGAGTTTAACCATCAATTATTTCTATACCTTGAGATGCAGGCAGCGTTGCACTGGTAACAGAGGAGGGAGAGTTAGTGGTAGGGCACTTCTGAAAACGTATTCTTATGTTACAGGGACTTGATTTGTGGCTGAAATACATAGATGGCAAACAATGGCAGCATTTTTAATGCCAGAGTTTCGAGTTTGAGAAATGACAAGAAGCGCCAGAAAGCATCACCTTATACTCTGCATAAAAGCTTGCAGGATGCTTCACTGCTCTGACGGTGATTTAGATAAATGACTTGGCTATCTATCAAAATGTTTTTAGCACGCTCTCAAGGCACTTCAGTACCCCATTAACCATATAATCTGTTTGAAATTTTTGTTTTGCGGTATGTTAAAAAGTTACTTGGGAATTAGACTGGTTGTCCCTTCCATAGGGTTTACCTCTGAGGGGTGGGGGGAATTGAGAAGCGCACAGAAAGACGTTTGGTGAAATAGTGTGTGTTTTCACTCTGCTCAAAAGTTTTCAGTCACCATATGACGTTTGTGTGGGTTGAGTAATGAAAACAGAATTGTAAAAATCAGTGACTACCAGCCTACAACACTGCAAATGTTTTGATGTCTTTACAGCTAAAATTAGACTGAAGTTCAGCATGGGATGTTTCTTTTCTCTGCACTGTCTTTAAAATGCTTCAAACAAGATAGGAAACAAAGCTTTTACTTGGAAATGTTGCTAGCTATGGGAGAGCGTCAGCTGGGGAGTGGGGAACCCCAAAACAGATGCTTTACTAAAAAACAGTTTTCTCCTCCTTCCATGGTTTAAACTTTGGTGTAACTTTGGCTGCTTTACTAAAAAATGTGTTTTCCTCCTTCTGTGGTTTAAACTTTGGTATTAACTTCAGCAGTGACACTGCGGAAACTTGGATTCAAATAAACTTCCCTGGAGCAGGAGGCATACGCCATCGTGAGAAGCTCGCGTTCGCACGATATTCTTGAAATAACTTCTGGTTTTAAAATGTCCTGCTCATTCTCTTGCTTGTTGTTAATGCCTAGAAGCAGGATTCTTAAAATATATGGTGTTTGTTCTTGGGCAAGTTAAACACAGGATTACCCTTATCAGAATGGAATGAGTGGTAAATATGTCATTTGCCTAGGGCCTGTGATAAGAGACAAGTGTTGATAACAGCAAAGTTTAGCTAATCAAAGAAACTCATATTAACAAGAGTAAATAAAAAAATACAGGAAAAATGCGTTTAGGAATCCAGTCTTGTAACTGTAAGCAACAGGATTAATCTTCACTGCACGGAAATTTAAAATCAGGCTGAAACCTGAATCGTAATACAGTGGCTGTAATTTGACCTGAAAGTTAATGGTATAAAAATGTGGAAAAGTAATTTAGTTAGGGTCCAAATTAAGAATTTTATTTGATTTCTAGACCAAATTTTGGGTTTAATTTGAAGAAAGCATAAGCACTTCTCATGTGTGGGTAAATAAATGAAAATAGATTATAAAATACTAAAGTTCTCTCAACATGTAAGATTTTTTTTTTCTTGCATCTCACGAAAATAGTGACTAAAGCAGAATTTTTGTGGTCCAGAAAGCTTTTAATGGTTTAAAGGTCACTCCAGTGCTTATAAATACAAATATAGCAATGTTTAATTCTAACTCAAGTGTTTCCTCATTCTCTGTTTTTATGAAGATCTCTATAATTTAATGAAACGTAATCGTAGCCAAATTTTGACATTATTAGATGTGTAATAGATAGAGTTTTGGGTCTAGGTTGTTTGGTTTGTGGTTTTTTTTGGTTCTGTCATAAAAGCAGTACACCTGCAGCCACTGCTTTAGGCCTTAGAAAGATTGCTTTGATGGAGACGTGAGTGTAGGGTAAAAGGCAAATGGTTGTTGAGGGAGTAATACCTGGATAGTGCAGATTCTGAGCAGGCCAGTAACAATCCCAGACACTTGTCAGGCTTTCGACTGAAATCCCTGGTGGAATTGGCCATGGCAGCGGTTCGGGCAGAATGCTGTAGGTCTCCAACTTCAGCACATCTTCACGATGTTAATCCCGTTGCGATTCGCCAAGCAAGCGCGCTCCTGCGGCTTCACGAATGTTCCAGTCCACAAGGGTCTGCAAAGTGAAAATAAGAGGGGGTAAGGCACAACCCAAACGTGACCTTCACTTGTGTGGTGTTTTTTTTCCTCCCTCCTCTGGGAGGAAAAACCTGCCATGGGTTTACAACGCAAACGTTAGCCACTGTATGTTACAAGATGTTGTTACCAGCACACAGGAAAATTTCGTGCTCATAGGTGTTTATGGTTTATGTGATATTAGTAACATTGTTACAGGTCTAAAAAATAAATTAATTATTTGCAAAGGAAATTGCAGACTAGGGAATGACAGCAGAGCCGACTGTGATTGTTATCATGAGTTGTTCTCACTCTTTTTCTCCCAAGATAAAAACCAGGTCAGTATCATCAAGTTAGATGAGAGAATAGTTCTTAAAAGAACAAAAGAGTTGAGATTGCAAGAATGAGTAATTTATACTTTTTAAAGTAAGGTAGAATTATTCTGCTCCCTCATAGTACAGCGACAACAAATTCTGAGAGAAAAAGAGTAACTTTTGGTGAAATGTGAGCTAACTGAATACTGCGGCAGTGGGAATGGGACAGGCCCTGGGAGAGAAAGTGCTGCGAGGAATGTTGATTTTCCTTTGGTCTTGGAAAAGCCTATTAAAACCAGTATTCATTAGTCTTCATTAATTAAACAGGCAAAAACCCAAATGAGCAGGCCCAAAACAAGAGTAAGTTTGTTTGGCAGTATGTAGTGTGTCAGCTAATTATATCAAGTAGAAGACTACTGCCTGCTGCGTTTTGTTAGGTTTAGAAGAATAAGAGATTCAATGAAGGCAAAAGTTCTGGATATGGCAGCAGAAAGTAGTAGGATGCGGAGGCTCTCGTGGTATGTGTGCCGTTCTTAGGTCAGTTTGGTGGGAAGTGTTTGTCTGGAGAGGGCTTAGCCAGGTATTCACTTTCTGAAAGTTCGTGGAGATGGGACTCCAGAAGGCACGCGTTTTCCTTCTGAATTCTGGATTAATGCGGTGTTTGGGCCGGGTTCTCGTTCCCTGCAAGCACTGGAAATACTGGAAACATCTGTGCTCAACCGAAAAAAAAAAAGAAAAAGCTCAGTACTTTATTTTCTTTCATCTTTTTGAATTTAAAAACAAACATTTTGAAGTGAAGGATTTGTAATCTGCATTCCCAAGTATCGAGTTGCTGCAGGTGTGTTTGCAAGTGGCCAGAAGGCAAGATCTGTTCGAACCAGGTTATTTTCTTTAAAGTTCATCTATAAACTTTACAGCTAAATCACTAGTACTGATTTGCTCAGGGATACAGCCTTTACTTAAATTTTTATACTTGTCGCTTAATGCCCTGAAACATGTGATGAAGAGTGTGTGTTTCTGATCCCCTTCGTTCCAAAAAAAAAAAAAAAAAAAGAAAAAGAAGAGAAAAAAAAATGCACGGGGATATTTTCCTTTCAGATTAAATGAAACGAGAACAGCTATTCTCTATGTGGACTCTGACACAGCCAGACTCAGCTGCCGGCACGGGAAAACTCTGGTGGACGTGCACCACTGTCAGAAACTCCTGCAGACAAAAATGATGAGAGGCGTCCTCCGGTGAAACCGGGTTGGGACAAGCGTGGAGGGAAAAGCCATGTCTCTCTGGGTGACTCCCCGCTTGCCTAATGGGGCTGCGCAGCAGAGGTGCAACTTGTCAGAACAAAGCTCGGCTGGCGCGGCGCTGCCTCGAAGAGGGTTACGGAGAAGTTAAGGAGTTGAAAGAGAGAGATAATGTTTCAGACAGCTAAGTTAGTCATCCTCACATCCAGTTAAATCCCCTCTTACTGCTGAGCCGTCTTCCTTAGCCATGCGTGCGTCATGCCTGCACAGCAGCCTGGCCGAGCCGAGGGGCTTTGCTCGGGGGTGCGCCCGGCTCTGCGGGCTGTGCTTCCACCTCCCCTAAAACACCCCAAGTGACTGGTTTTGCTCAGGTCTAATTTATACGCCGCCCTTTACGCAGCCGATGAACTGGGGCTGTGTTACACAGCCACCAGCGTTTAGATTTGGGAGAGGGGTTGTGAAAGGGACATTGTGCTCGGGAGGACTGCTGTCTGCTGTGCCGTGCCCCATCCTATTGAGACCTCAAAAGCAGAGCACAGCTGCGATGAGTTTCCAGATCTGTTTGGCCGTGGGGATCGGGGCTGGTATGCGTGCGAGTAAGGGGGAGCATCCCTGTGCCCCTCGCAGTTTCTGCTTGGGGGCGGGAGGTGGGGTGTTGCGGGGGGAGAACTGGCAGCAGCTTCTGAGCAGTGAATTTACAGGGGCCGGGCGGCTGGGGCCAAATTAGTTGCGGTTTCGGAGGGCTTTCCAGAGCTTTGCTGGGCTGTAGCGTGCAGCCCCATGAGGAAGGATATCAGTTGATGTATAAAATGGCCAAGGAGCTTCGGTAAATAGACTTTACCCTTCAAATCCAGAGGTCCTGGCAGCGGCTGCGCGGGAGGGTGGGGTTGTACTTTTCCCCTTCCTGTACTTGGACACTTTTGATTATCCAGACTTTCTGGGACTGAGCAGAGCTGCCTAATAACAAAGCCTGCATACTATAATTGACTAAATAGGCCTATTGTCCTTTTCAAGTCACTGTGCTGTGAAATCTTTCAACTTTTTTGCTGAAAATGTTGCATCTAACGTTTAGATGGCTTAATGGCTGTGGCGAGGGGGAGATCCTTTTCCCTCATTTCTCGTTGCTGCGTGGTTGAGACACTGGTTATATTCCTCCCCCCTATTGATGTTTACTCCTTTTGGGAAGCAAATATTTTAGCCCCTTCTGGCAGGGTAAACCTGCCAAAAGTAATAGGCCTGGAAATACAAAGCTATGATTGATTTTGACCTTTGCTCATGTGCGTGAAGCCTGTCCCCATGCAGTGTGACCCATGGCACTTCTTGCTGAAATCCAAGCCCTTTCAAACCAAATGGAACCACGAAAATACAAGCCATGAAATGCTCAAAACTATTCTAAAATAACAGAAGAATAATTTTCTCTGTACTGCATGAAAAAAGTATAGACAGGAGGGTACAAAAGCTGGATTTTCCAGCAGGCAAACCAAGAGTAATGTCTTTCATCTGCTGCTGCCTTTTTATGAGAACCATATTCTCAGTACAAAATAAACAAACTGGTATCATGTGGGAATGATTCTTCTGTCACAGTAATCTTAGCTATTCCTCCTAATTCTAATCAGTAAACAACTTTCATCAAAAAATGTGGATTTTAAACTGTCTTTTTAAAAATAATCTAAGCTCTGGGATTTTATTAATCCATCGTTGCATGAGCAAATGTGTTTCAAAAGTTAAGAATGTCAGAACAGTAGCCTGAAGTTAGCATCCTAAATCCACATTTCATGGCTTCATTTCCAAGTATGCTGAGCATCTAGGAGCTCCCTCAGCACTTTTTAAAACAGACCACATATTTAAATGACCAAATACTATTTAGATTCTTCACTTGATATTAAAAATTTTTAAAGGACCTCCTGACTTCCTACACGCTGTATGAAAAAGTAATTCAGTGACGGAGTTCACAACATTGACAGTGGAAGCAGAGACACTTGTAGAACAAAGTAGCACTTGTTTATAAGAGCATTTTACTCTCGTTTTATAAATTCACAAGTCGAATTTACAGAATTCCATGTTTAAACCGCAGGTTTTTTCCCTGTTTTCTGTCTGACAGCTTTCTCTGATTCTGTTTGCTTCCTTGATTTAAAGTCAGCTCATCAGATACCAATCTGAGACTGTTTCAAACTTGCGGTATAGACTTTAATAGCTGGATTATCTTCTTCATATACTCATTCATCATTAGCAGCTGCTCTGGGTTGTTTTCCCGGTGGCAGCGAATTAATATGACTGTGGTCGCTGTGCGTTTTGCTTATTTTGGGGAGGGAGGAGGGGGAAATCTAGCTTCCTCCAGCTCGTTTTAGTAATCTGAATAGGAGCAGAGAACTTGCATCATGTGACGGGGCAGCTCACCAGCATGGGGTCCCTGTGTGAGAACCTCCCTTGTACATGACAATCTGATAAGGATATCATGTGGTTTAGAAACACATTCCCACAATGTTCGCTTCTTTGTCCCTTTATTTGGGAGTGGGTAGGAAAAAAACCTTTAACAAAACCAATGCCAGCCCTTATATAACTGACCCCACTTTCTTTTAGTGTTCTGTTTGAGCCTTACAGCTTCTTCAAATACTTTTGTTAAGAGAGATGGAAATATAATCCAGCAAGTCTGTGTAAAGAATCCTAGACACAGAGTATATAATATACCTTCTGTTCCCCTTGGACAAGGTGATTTTTCTTTCCCCTGCTTATACCATATATAAACCGAATATTATAAAACTATGCAAGTTAAATATACACATGCAAGCGACACTTGTATAGGTTTAATAGGTTAAAGCTTGAATGGGTATTTATAAATTCTGAGAGTGCTCTGGATCTTCATTGCTAAGGACATGATGTTAAAGTCCATCTGTAGTTTGGAGGGATTTCCGTTTTATGCACTTTCGATGACTTACATTTTACCCTCTAAGTGCATCCCCTAAGAAAAGAGCAGAGAAATGTCTCGCAGCAAAGAGGTTTTTTTAGCACCGCTCAGTTTCTTTTAATGGTTTGGAGGATCTCCTTCCATTGAACCATAATATTTTTCTCTAGGCTCACATTGTATTTTTAGCAGGGATCTTTGAATGATAAAATGACCAATTAAGTATATTTTTGTCTTTTAGAGCTTTATCTAATGAAGCACTTAAATGCACTCAACCCTCCACCCTTGGTTTTAATAAGAGTTTCAGACATGGAGTGGTGGTACAAGGGAACCTTTAGTGTATATATGTACCAGTGCTTTTACAAAATACCAGTAAAAGCTCGTGCCACTCTGGATGTTCAGCACAATGAACATCCAAGGTATATTTTCTTCTTAGAAGGAAAGAAGGATTATCGTCCTTCTAAATCTATACAGCAGAGCTGTGGTGCAACTGAGCAAGTTGCCCAGTGTTGCACCAACAGGAGACAACCATCACGGTTTGATTTAACTCACTCAGAACTTCTTTGGAGGGTCCTTCATTCCTAGAGAGCCATTTGTGCCTGTGAGATACAAACAGTGGAAGGAATGGTTCAATTCAAAACAAAACAAAACCAAATGGTCAAATAATGCAGACATACACACAAAAATAAATCTTGAATCATGTGATTTTATTTTGGTTTAATCTGAATGCAGCTTGTGGTGAGTTCCTGCAGTGGCCATTACACTGCTTTAGTAGCTTGCTCTGGCAAGCTGGCTGGCACGTCATGTTTAGGTATGTCTGTGTGTCTTCCTATGAGACTTCTTGTCATCTTCCAGTCTTGTACCAGAATCACTCCTCTGCCAGCTGGTGATCGACACTGGGGGCAGATTCCCGGATTCCTGCATGATAAGTGGATGTAACAGCATCCAAGCAGATTTAAATATTTCACTTGTTCTCACATACCAACCTGGGACAGAGGTGTGCAGGCACAGCAGAGCAGTACTCTGGTTTTGAGGGTCTTGAGGGTGTTTTAGTGGGGGACTGGCTGTGGGCAGAGGCCGTGGGCAGGGAGCAGGCTTGTCCGCCACTCACCTCCCTCTGCCTCCCCAGTGCCTCTTTAAATCCCCGTGTACCCCAAACCCCTCAACGAAGACCCCCGGTGCCTGTCTTTCCAAGACTGAACATTCACTCGCACATGACGCAAGAGGAATTGGAAAACTGTGTCACAGTGCCATCTGGCGATACCTGCCCACAGCGTACCGCTGGCACGGGCAGCGGCGCCGCGGCGGGCGGCCCGCGGGCGGAGGCCTTCCCCAGGGCCGCGGGTCAGGCGTCGGGGAAGGCCCGAAAGCCCCAAAGCTGGTGTCTCTGGGCTGGTTTTCTTTTGCACAACTCTCTGGGTTGCTCTCATCAAAGATCCTATCTTCCCTGCAGCCCTTCCCTTCCTAGCAAGGAGCGCTGGTCCACAGGTCTGGGTTTTTGGCTTGGGGCGCAGGTCAAAGGACTGGCTAAAAAAGTCAGGTGGGTGTGAGCTTTTTTATTGTTAAGATCAGGTCCTGAGAGGGAGGTGGGGTGTTGTTTGTTTCTTTTTAAGGAGTTGGTCATACTTCTGCCTCTCAGCTCTTGGTTTGAGGAGATTTTCCTCCTCCTCTCCCCCCTCCTTCCCATATCTTTCATCTTTGCATTGCTTTGTTTGGCTTTGCTGTTTTCATTCAAGGAAGAAGTTACATTCCTTGCTGGATCAGGGTATATGTCAGGAGTCTGACAGACCTGTCCATCTTAAGGATCCTTCTGTTTTCACTCCACCCTTTGAACAGCAAGATGTAAAATGCAGAGCAAATGTTAAATCACCTGTGTCTGTCTTTGTGCAAAGTGTCTTTGATGAGGGACACCGACAAGAATACACTTTTCCCATGTCCTGGTCCCCTGATGAACCTCAGTCTTCCTGCCTCAGTCCAGAGACCACATTCTGGCTGTGTTTTTCACTAGTTGCATGTGTTGTCACATGCTATGCGGGTTAGGTATGTGAACTGCTCATCTTTCTACGCTTTGCATGTATTGCCACATTGACTTCTCTGAGACCATGCCAACAAGGATCTATTATCTCTCCGAAGTTTTGAAACGAAGCGTTCGGCTGCCTGCGAGAAGTCAGAGCTGACTCACATCCTTTTGTGGTTTTTTGGGGTTTTTTTTCCTTATCCGAATCCTTTCCTTTCTCTGTGTTTTGGAGAGGTCCTGCAAACCTTCATGGTTGAAGCACGAGCTATGTGTTGGGAAGCATTGCATGTCTGGACGCAGTTTGGGAAAATAGCTGTTCCTGTCTCCCTGAAATGGAGTCCAGCATGAAGGCTGCAATTGTTCCCGGGGGCTGTTTGCACCTTTCCCAAGCTGTGAAAGCAGAGTTTAGTTACAGCATGATATACCGACACTGCCCAGTAACACCATGTTTGTTATGCTTTTGCAAACCTTAATTTCACAGAATCACAGAATCACAGAATTATCAAGGTTGGAAAAGACCTAGAAGATCATCCAGTCCAACCATTCACCTATTACTACTAGCTCCCACTAAACCATATCCCTCAATACAACATCCAGTCTTTCCTTGAACACCCCCAGGGCCGGTGACTCCACCACCTCCCTGGGCAGTGCATTCCAGTGCCTGACTACCCTTTCTGAGAAGTAGTGCTTCCTAATGTCGAGCCTGAATCTCCCCTGGCGCAGCTTGCTACCATTCCCTCTAGTTCTGTCACTGCCTACATGGGAGAAGAGGCCGACCCCCAGCTCACTACAACCTCCCTTCAGGAAGTTATAGAGAGCTATAAGGTCTCCCCTAAACCTCCTCTTCTCCAGGCTGAACAATCCCAGCTTCCTCAGACGCTCCTCGTAAGGCCTGTGTTCCAGACCCCTCACCAGCTTAGTAGCCCTCCTCTGAACGCGTTCCAGAGCCTCAATGTCTTTCCTGTAGTGAGGGGCCCAAAACTGAACACAGTACTCGAGATGCGGCCTCACAAGTGCTGAGTACAGGGGGACAATTACCTCCCTGCTCCTACCAGTAACACTATTTCTGATGCAAGCCAGGATGCCGTTGGCCTTCTTGGCCACCCGCGCACACTGTCGGCTCATGTTCAGCCGTGCATCAATCAGTACCCCCAGGTCCATTTCCTCCACACAGTCCTCCAGCCACTCCGCCCCAAGCCTATAGCGCTGCCTGGGGTTGTTGTGGCCAAAGTGCAGGACTCGGCATTTGCTCTTGTTGAACCTCATGCCATTGGCTTCAGCCCAGCTCTCCAGCCTGTCCAGATCCCTCTGTAGGGCCTCGCTACCCCCAGGCAGATCCACACTCCCAGCCAATTTAGTGTCATCTGCAAACTTACTGAGGGTGCACTCAATGCCCTCATCTAGGTCATCAATAAAGATATTGAAGAGGACAGGCCCCAGCACCGACCCCTGGGGAACACCACTCGTGACCGGTCGCCAGCTGGATTTAACTCCATTTACTACCACTCTCTGAGCCCGGCCCTCCAGCCAGCTCCTTACCCAGCCGAGGGTGTACCCATCCAAGCCACGGGCTGCCAGCTTCTGCAGGAGAATACTGTGGGAGACAGTGTCAAAGGCTTTGCTGAAGTCTAGGTAGACCACATCAACAGCCTTTCCCTCATCCAGCAGATGGGTCACTAGATCATAGAAGGAGATCAGGTTGGTCAAACAGGACCTGCCCTTCATGAACCCATGCTGGCTAGGCCTGATCCCCCGGCCATCCCGCACATACCGCATGATCTCCCTCAAGACTATCTGTTCCATAACCTTCCCTGGAACCGAGGTCAGGCTAACAGGCCTGTAGTTCCCCGGATCCTCCTTACAACCTTTCTTGTAAATGGGAGTCACATTGGCAAGCCTCCAGTCTTCTGGGACCTCACCAGTCAGCAAGGAGGACTGATAGATAATGGAAAGCGGCTCGGCTACCACCTCTGCCAGTTCCCTCAGCACTCTCGGGTGGATCTCATCCGGCCCCATGGACTTGTGGCAGTCCAGTTGGAGTAGGAAGTCTCTGACTGTTTCTTCCAGAATCACAGGGGAGTTAGCATGCTCCCCAGCTGAGACTACCAGGTCAGAGAGAGGGGTACCCTGAGGATCTGTTTGACCTTTAAAGACAGACGTAAAGAAGGCATTCAGAACCTCCGCCTTTTCCTTATCCTCAGTGATCACATTCCCAGCCTCATCCAGTAAAGAGTGGATATTCTCCTTTGTCCTCCTCTTACTGTTAATGTACTTATAAAAGAGTTTATTATTCTTTTTCACCCCAGCGGCCAGGTTAAATTCAAGCTGGGCTTTTGCCTTTCTGATTTCACCTCTACACATCCTGACAACTTCCTTGAATTCATTCTCAGTTACCCGTCCCTCCTTCCACAGGCGGTAGATTCTCTTTTTCTCACGGAGCCTCAAGAGTAACTCCCTATTCATCCACGCTGGTCTTCTTCCCCGCCGGCTCATTTTGTGGCTCAGGGGGACCGCCTGCTCCTGCGCCCTTAAGACTTCCTTCTTGAAGAGCAACCAGCTCTCTTGTACCCCTTTGTTCGCTAAGACTGAATGCCAAGGGACTCCCCCTACCAGTCTCTTGAAGAAATCAAAGTCTGCCCTCTGAAAGTCCAAGGTAGCAGTTTTACTATTCCTGTGCTGGGCAAGAAAATACTCTGACGAAAAGAGGTGAGAAAGGAATGACGCAATTAAATGAGATTAAATTAGAGTATCGGTTTCCCTAGAACATGTATTTGGCTCTTTACCAACAATCTCTTCCCCGTTTTTCAAATAAACACGTATTTTCACATGATAACTCTATTTGAAATATCAATGCTTCCAGGGCTGCATTACCTTTGTTTCTTCATCAAAGTCCATTACTATGAAAAGGCTGCTGTTCCTTAGGCTGTTTCAGCTTCAAAAGAATTTTAGGGCCTGGTCTATTGGAAAGCTTGGGGGTATAATTAGTGAAAATGGAAATAGATGCAAGAGAAATTTAGTTCCTGATGTTTTAATTTAGTGTAGTACTGCCATGTGTTGTTGAAGAGGATTCTTAAAGGCAAACATAATTATTTCATTATGGTCTTCAGAATGCTTTCATTGGTCTTAATGACAAGAAGCCGCATAAGGAGTCATACATTTTAATTAGACCTTCTTATATTTACATCAGATAAATAACAAATAATTGATGAAAAACAAGTCTTCTGAATGGATGATTTCACACAGAGCTCTGGTTACAGTTTAATGATAAAACATTTATCTTATTGCTTTGCATTTTAATTATCTAGAATTATTACTCTAGTACAGAGACCTCGAAATACTGTTATTTCCATGCATTTCATTAGATTCACAGCTAATTTCTATGAATCCAAAGCAAAGGTGGTTTTCAGCTTATATCACTTAAAATCAGTTTCAAGCTTTACTAATGTCATTTTGCTAATTTCTGATGTTTAGGTACTTTTTTTTCTTTTCTTTGTTTTGTGGTAGACTCTTGAGTAGAAGCTAGTGGGAAGAGGACTTGGACCTTTGCCTGTGTGTTTAGTTCCCTACATGGGACCAAGCCCTGCCATTTGCTAACAAGCCAGGATGCCTGTAGAGGTCAAGGAGTTAGTCTGAAAATGTAGGACTTGCAGTGGAATTTTCTAAGGAAAAACTTGATGCCTCTTTCTCACCAGCTTAGTTGAAAGCTGCATTCCTAAATCTCTTTGATTTACTTTGAAAATCTTACCAATACCCTCTTAGAATTGCATGTTTGCTTGCAGGTGTGCTTAAAATGCCTATATTTTTTTCTCATTTCTTCACCTCCTTTATTGGACGCCTTATAATACCGACTGAAATGTTTTAGAGTTTTTTTCTACTTGGGAGTCTTTCATGTTTGCAAGCTCTCCGGCCTTTCATTTTTGTAACAAAACATATTTCACATGATTCATTCCTGAGAGTATACAGAACGCTAATTGTTGTTATTGATTTTAAATTTCGCAACCATTACAAGTAACCCAGATGAGTGGCAGATAAAGAGTAATAATCCATGGAGTTCTGGAAGTGTTTCATGTTTGTCTGTAGTACTTTATGTGATCAATAGTAACTGCCCCATTGAAACTAACTGCTGTATCAAATAACAGTAAATCAAATGAATGTGCTTACAGATTATTTATTGAAAGCTTTAATTGTTCACTGGGGCCCTGCTTATCTGAGGAAACAATAGAAGGCAGTGATCAGGCAGACTGGTTTGCAAATGCTGGGGGTGCCGTGAACAGCGGGGTCTCCCCTGCCCTGTGCCTGGGTGGTTTGAGAGCTTTCCAAGATGTGCCGCTGTCCCACTGGGATTGCCCTTAGGGGTTGATCCCAGGGTGCGCTGGGGTACACTGGTCAGAGGTGGGTTTTCTCAGAGAGCATCTCTTTGGTTCATAGGTTGCTCTTCTTTTTTTTTTTAATTGTTATTTTAATAGCAACCTCTTTGGATGACAGCGTGGCTTATCTGGGGGTTTAAAGTGTGGGAAAGGAACTAGTAAGATTTTGCAAAATTTCCAAGAGGTCTGTGTAATGACAGATGAGACAGGATCAGACCTTGGGGAAGTAAAGGGAAGCATACCAAACTTACTCTGTGGGAAGCTTACCTAGGTGTGTTACAGGTCTGGGCCGTTATATGCTGCTGCATAGCTGTCAGACTTGGACAAATACTAACAAATTAACCTGGATGATTTCTAACAACACCGTGCTGCCGTATTTTACTAATTCCTTAAAATGGCTGCTCTGCCCTGTCAAAGTATTAGTGAAGTACTCTCTGAAGTCCTAGGGCCACAGGTTGGAGGCTTCCTGGGCCTTTAAAGTGGAATGGATAGTCTTACTGGCAATCTCAGTACTACCCAGAATTTCTTTAATAGCCTTGGTTTGCTGTCAGTTGTACTTTGCTGTGGCTTCAGAATCCTTTCGGTATCAGCTGAGCCACTGAAGCTGTTCAGCAAATCCAGGAAGATGGCGCTGAACAAATTTACACTTAATAATGTATCTGTCCAACCGTAACAACTGGAAAAGCGTTTGTAAAAACAAACATGATTTCTACGGGAAGCGATGGCCCAAATCTCTCAGACGTGGCAGGAAAAGGGGTTTCCCCCCTGAAAAAAAATGTACATTTTGTGAAATGTACTTACATGCATATATGCAATACAGGATAATCATAACACAGACATTTTAAAATTATTAAAGGCACAGTAGCCAGAGATGATCTGGAATTGAATCTCACTTGAAAAAAGTAATTTCAGTTTTTCAAAGCGGAAGGTTTGCCTTAATGTTTTTTGGGACACCAGGTGTGAGAAATGAATGTTGCTTGTCTAGCTCTTCGGAAATGAAGTATTTATTCTGTATGAAGTGTGGTTGACATTTTCCCTGTTTGTAAGGCTGGCGTATTGCAGTCAATTGTGAGCAGTGTGGCTGGGCAAAATAACACCAAGTCACTCTTGAAGGTGGTTATTGAATAATAAAGACTGGGTGACTAGGAAATACTGCTAGCACAAACGTGTTTGCCTACAGTAGGGCGTCTGTGTATTTTTTCTCCTCTGAGTGAGAACTGACAGACAACGTATCGGTGAAATTACGAGCATTCCTCACTCCAAGGGTTTAATAGGAAAATCCGCTGCAGGTAGAGAATAGAACAGAATATTGGAAAACGTGCTCTCCAGTCGCAGTACTCATCTTGTCTCTCCAGTCTCTTGTGGATGTTTTATTTTATTGATCTTTGGTCATCTTGGTGGAGAGTAGAGGTGTGCGTGGAGCCGCAGTCAGAGTGTTGCTACCGCTTCGCTGTAGGACACTGAGCTTCTTCCCACCTACTGTGAAAGGGGCAGAGGGATGTTTGCCAGGTTAAGTGCACCTGTAAAAAAACATAAAATATATATGAAATATTAGATAAACTCAATGGTGAGGACTCTGAACAGGAAGGGGAGGAAATCTGGTCGTGTCTTAGTTTTTCATGGTACCTTCCCCACTGCATTACCGTCTTTTGTCTGGCAGGTGTTTTGTTTGGAAATACTGACATTCCACTCAGGCAAACATTACAGCTTGATAAACTGAGGATTTTATTTGCCCCCTTAAAGGGATTGGAAATGCTCAGTTCTTAAATATTCCATAAAACTGAATTACTTATATTAGCATCCAGAGTGCTGGGGCGAGCTGCTCTTAGTAATTCGCTATCTCGGCCTGGCATGCTGAGGGGTGGAGGAGGACAGAGTTTGTCCCCGTTTTGGTCTCAGATGTTGGAAATGTGTGTGTGCTAGAGGATGTCAGAAAGGCTGAGTTTCAGTGTGACTGCCCTTCTACCTGCAGAGAAGCCCAAGTGATGAAAGCCATTTTTTCCTGTTGTCATGTCACCTCTAAATGGAAATAACGTATTGTTTTAATTGTACCCACACAATATACAACAGTGCAGCAATGTGGGTGCAATTAGGCCAGTGTAAAGAAGAGTCTTAATGCCTACTCTGGAAGTGAGCTACGTGGGTGTTAAACACCTACCTACAAGCAGAGATACTCCAGAGGTTTACTGCCATAACATTAGGGGCATGGGAGATGTGTGCTGGGATTTCTGCTTGGCTTAAGAAGCTACCTTGGCCTCTCCCAATCTACGCACCTCCCTGTCCTCTGCGGGAGGCTGCTGCTGTGTGGCAGGAGGAAACGCAGGGCTCCATTTCACGGCCCCGAGCCTTGCCAGCTTCAGCAAATGGCCCTGTCTTGCAGCAGCATGGCTGGGAAGCCGCACACGTGCTTTCCCACCCCATCTGCCGGAGGGTTGGTAACCTCTGGGGAGGGGGTGCGGTGGGCGGCTGGAAGCCTGGGGTTTGCTGGTTCAGCAGGTTTCATCCCAGCCCCATTGTGGGATGAAACTTTACTCAATAAAGACTCATACCTCTAGTGGCATAATGCCAAAGAAAAAAGTCTGCAGTGAGGGCCCGGGAGCGAGATCCCGAGCAATGGGATACAAGCTTCGCGGCTCTCTGTCGCCCTGTAGAAAAGGCGAGTGGCTGTGTGATGGAGGGGTGTCAAAGAAAATGAGGAGTCAGACCTCCTTTTCTAGGGAAACCAAAACTTAGAATTAGCGGAGCAATAAAAGCCTTCTGAAGTGAAAGCTGGAAACAATACATTTTTAATAAAATGGGCAGTTACTCTAATTGCTGAACCCCTACTGTTCAATTTCTTTTAGTGCCCTTATTCATTAAATTCAGCATACTTATACTTATTATTTACAGATGTATGCATTTTAAGTTGTTTATAGAAACCATGCTTTGCAGAAAGCTGCGGATGGTATAATACTAATTTGTAAGTGTTTATTGCGGCCTATAATATGCAATTTTAAAAACAATTAAAAATAACGGTGGATCTCATTACTGGAGTCAACTCCAAACTGCCCATGAAAAGTGAAATATTAGTACCGCGCACCAACTTAAAGGTTGTAGGCCATTTGTAGTGGATTGATAGCATACCCATTAATGAAGAATTTACCTGTTCTTAAAGATTTTAAGCTCCGCAGTCTAGTTTCTAGATATTATTCTAATGTAACCCATTTAAACATATGTGGTGGAGTTCATAATTGCCCTTGTAAATGGGTATAGAAAGGAGGGTATATAAATCAATTAGCGAGATCCAGCAGTGTGGCTGTAATACAAATTAATTGGGATGATAAGCATTTTAACTGCTACTGTACTTACTTAGTTTCGATCACTGAGTTGGCTCTTGTTGAGTCACGCTATTAATTTGAAGATTTAAAAACACCTAAAGATCAAAATGTCCCGAATTAATGGTCCTAAATTTTGAGAAATAAAATGGTGCTTAAAATACCGTGCAGAAAGTCAGTTTTACTGCGTTTCCAAATACAGCACAACAGTTTTATTTTGTCCATGTGGTAAAGAGCAACTGTGGAATAATACTACATGATTAAAGATATTAAAACACTCATTTTCTTGCTGGATTCAAGCCACAGGAAAAAAAAACCGCATGATGAATGGTGTCCCAAGACCATGATGAATATATAGAAAATAAAGAAATAATATTTGTCAGACATAGTAATACTGAAAACTAATACCAACTTGGATAGGAGGTGAGTTTTGAAGAACAAAATCATTCCTTTAGTATAGTACTCTGAATTACTCTGTTTGGATGCTTGGAAAGATTTAAAGATAAAAGTCCTTAAAACACTATAAAACATTTAATACCTATAAATAGAGACTTTATGACTTCGTAAAATATCTTGGTGCGTATAGAGATGATAGTAATGATTTCTTTTCCCTTGTGGTTTTTATTTATTTTTAGATACTGCATCTGTGTTTTCTCCTGTTTTGTTGTTTACAAGTCGAGAGTCTTTCTTGGAATCAGTGGGGTGACAATGCTGTAAAACAGATCTGAAAAAAGAATCAGACCCCTTTTATTTTTAATTGTTTTGTCCCTCGCAATGTGCCTCTTTTTCTTATTTTTGATCCTGCAGAGAAAAATATGCTGAATCGGTGACACCACAGTTGTACCTATAGGCCCCAGAAGCAGGCTCCGTTTTCATAAATGCAGGCTAAAGAGCCCAGAGTTCTCTTCTCCTCCAAATCTGTGTCACTTCTTTGCCTGTACCACTTTACTCCAGATGAAGAACTCACCTTGGGAATTCACTAGTAAAGCAAACAGGGGCAGAATTGTAAGAAAAGTGCATTTTTGAAGGAAAATCTAACTTCATGCAAATGATAACACAGTTTATATATACATTTCTATAAATAAAGAATATTTTCTTTATATATATATATAAAGAAGATCCTAGTTTTCAGTTCTGCAATAATGCAGAATTTTCACTGGAGATGTGCAGATTTTCATGGTAGTGGCCAGGCAGAAAAATCAGCGACCTGAAAAAACTCCAGAGCTAGCATCTTTCGGATGTTTTTCTTCAGTTTTCCATACGATTTATTTTTTTCATTTAACATGTTTTCTTTTTCATTTTGAAGGTAGGCTCCTAATACAAACTGATGAGCTGCTGCCCTGTAAACTCTGCTGTGCCTGCCAAACCCTCCGGCCATCCTGTCTGTACACTTACTTTCACCCTGGCTCCCTCACGGTTTCTGCCTGGCCATTTATTTAGCGAAAGACGCTCCTGTTCTCAGTTACTAGCACGTCATTAAGTCTCGCTGTCCTGAGAGTAACACAGGTATAACCAGACACAGTTCTTGTCCCTGATAGAATTAATCCTGACAGGCTTGCTGCCTTCCACGTTTGCTCAGGTGTAAATGCGTCTCTTTGGCTACACGGACACATAAACCCAAATGTAGAACTGTGTTGCTGATACAACTGGGGGGGGGAAAAAAGAAGAAAAAGAAAGGGCCTGGAATGGAAAACGGTATCATTTTCTTTGCAAAGGTGATATCCACACATATCTCCTTAGCTGGTTATATATACTTTCCCTGGGTTTAGAAAAGCAGGTGTTGCAAGCCAGGGAAAACCTCACTCCTGTTTCAAAAGCATCCTCTTGAGCTAACTTGCAGAATATGAATGTGGTTTACAAAGTGGCTGCGGCCTGCTCGCTGTCCTCTACTGCTAGCTGTAGTAGGTGTCTGTGGAATACATAGTTACTGCAAGTCCCAACTCTACTGGGAGAAGCAGCAGAGGCGGTTGCAGTAGTGGTTTCCCTCCAGGATAACTCGGATGCAACAAAATAACGCAGCAGCTTCAGAATAAGGGTCCAGGGTGTTTGCATTCAGATTACATGCTTGGGGCATACTGGTGGTTTCCAGGTCATTTGTGCTCAGTATCTTAGCCTGGTAGCTTGAGGCTTGGCAGGATGTGAGGCTGGTGTTGGCTTGGGCAGTATAGTCAAGGGTAGAGGTTTTTGTGGCAGTTTTTGGTGTTGCTTATGCCTGTGGGACATGGCAGCCACCTTCAGGAGAGGATTCGGGACTTCACTCAGGGCAGGTCTGTGGTCTGATGGGACTTTCCTGTGTAATTGTATACTTGGTGGGATAGTCTTATAGAAGGCTCATTCTTAGCTGGCTGCAGAGATCAGAAACTGAGGACAATGATTTTTTTTCTTCTTTTTTTGAGACATCATCATCTCTCCTGAGAGATCTTCCCTGCCACAGGCCGTCGTAGATCTCAGGGGCAGAAGGCACCCAGCCCTGGCCTGCTTTACAGTGAGAAGATGAGCAGGGTGCACATGCAGACTTGGGGGTGCTTCGGAGCCCCCACATTAGAGGGTCTGAGCACAGACTCAACTGAGTTCCCTGTTCTGTCATGTATCCCATGTGTAACCTGTGGCAAGATGTGCACGGCTACATCTTGAAGTCACTGACAGAACTGCAGCAAGGTGTTCTCAGTTGATGTTGAAGATCCCAGTTGGGCATTGCTTGCGTTTTACTAGGAATGTAAGACCCAAGCAAATGAATCTCTTAGGCTGTTGATGCTTCTGTTTCCCATCTCCTAAGTAAGAATAGTTCTTCCCTTATCTCACTTTGATGCCGCAGAGGTGAATGCTCATGGGATAGTCACATCCTGGAGCGGCAGTGACCATGCTGGTAGATCGGATAGGTAGGAGAGAGCAGGATCTTTCACGCTGCTAAATACGGCAGGATGAGAAGCACTGCTGGCTGTGCTGCGTTGAGGGGGCCTGGAGAGAGTCACTCAGGGTGTCTGTGATCTGTGCAGGAGTGTCACTTGGGAGGGTGCACTGCCAGGTGGGGCCTCTGGAGTGCCTTAATATAAATGGCAGGTAACTGAATTTGCATCCTTAACATGGATTAATTAAGAGCCCAGATTGTGGCATAACAGAAAAGAGTGTTACAAAAATATCCCCACCCTTTGCTTGGCAACTGGTAGAGAATATTTGTGGGAATAATAAAATCTGTGCTACAGATGAAGAAGTTAGCTGCTAAGGAACAGAAACTGTATCATGAGACTGGAACAGAAGGATAACCAGAAGATAGATGCGGTTGTCTTCTGATTTGTGCAAACAAATCTGGGTAGCTACATTATGCTGGTAGTAGGGTGCTGAACTTTATTACCTGGCCCTAATCACCTGACAGTAATGAAGGTTTCAGAGGGCTATACTTCTGTCATATGGCCAAGATTGGTGTCCGCTGACTTAGGTTACATGACCCAGTGGGTTAACATTACAGATTGGCAATTGAAACTTGGCAATTTTGTTGATGAAGGGCATGAAGGAATATGATGCAGCACGCTCACTCCCAGTTCTAAACTGTGGGAGATGCTACAGACAAGTGTAAATGCTTCTTTTTTGCCATCCCAGACAGCAAATGCAACTTGGTATGCACACAGCCAGGGCCTTTGGTGAATATGAAGAAGCCTTTGTTTTTAACTTATCCTTTGAAGTTTGTCTGCGTTTTAACACTGAAATGCTAACATGGTTAAAGTAAAAGCACTTCGAGGACATGCATTGTAAGGAATGGCTCCCCTCAAGGTTATGGAGGCCTTTCAAGGTTCATTCTTCCAAACACCTTTTGACTTGGCAGGATCATGATCATTACTGTTATTTGCCTTGGAGTAGCACTCGAAGGTCCTGCAGTGCTGGTTACTGTACACCATATTTTGAGACCCTGCCCAAAAATAGCGTACTGTCTAAACATGCAAGTTGCAAAAGGGTGGGGGAAGAAAGTTGTGTCCTGATGGTATGTCTGCCTGCAGTGGGGCAACAGCCAAATTAGTACTTGGAACTTCATTAGGGTAAGGGCACGGGAGCAGAGGGTATGCTTCAGTGCTGCTCTTACTCAAAAGGCGGAGGGGCGGTGTTCAGCACAGCCCCTTCTTCTCCCAGATGTGACAGGACAGAAGCCAGCTGTCCCTATCGCTCTTCAACTGACAAGAGTTGTAGCAGCAAAAGCACTTTGGCTTTAGAGACTTCTGCCAATTCAGCTGCGCCTATCGGGGATCACACCTTGTCTGAGATAGCTCTTGGCAGCAGCAGCCTGTGCCCTAGGCATGGCTCTTAGCACGACCTGGTCGGAGCCACCTTCTCGGTGACCTTGCATGCTGTTTGTCCATTAGTAAGACCTTGCAGATTCAGCTTCTGAGCTCCATAATGTCTGCTTCTTGCCAGTTTTGTTGTTATTTTAATCATAGTGTGGGAATTCCAAGCAGCACAGAGTGAAAACCTCTGGGATGTTCTTTTATCTTTTAACATAGTAGAAAGGGATCGTTTTGGATTGGGTACCCTCAAGCAGAAACCAGGTCATAAAGTTTCATCTTCTGATGTCCCTGTTGAAAGTGGAATGCCCCTTTTCAGACTGAAATCAAACCTGAATACTTGAGGGCTTTTTGGCTTTCAGCCTAAATAATTTTTATTTTTTGTTTTAAGGCTTGTCTTGTAGATATGAACTGTGACTTGATTAAAATTAATGGTGGAAAAATTGTAATCAGGAATCAAAATGGAATAACTTATATTTAACAACTTAGCTTTAAGGCAGATGTGTGCAGCTAGCAAGACGTAAACAATCAAAAAGAAACCCTCAAATGTGAAAAACATACATTCTTAAGTACTTCTGAAAACCCTGATGATAATATCTCAGTATGGAGTTAGCGTGGCAGCCTGTGCTGTAATCCAGGTACGTTGTGTTTGCTCACACTGACAAGCATTCCTCCCCAGCCCTCGATGCACAGCCAGCCCTGGGAGGAAAGGCTTTTGATTGCCGTTCCGATGATACAGCTTGGTAATTCCTTCTGCACCGATCAGTGTTTGCACATGGTTTCCCCTGCGCCTTCTCCCCGTCCCCCTGCCCTCAGCCTGCTCCACCTCCACGCCGCCAACCCCCGGTCGGGTAAAGCAGCGAATCCAGCACAGCCAGTGCCGATACTTGGAAGTAGTGGAACGGCTTCTTTGCTTTGTGTTGTTTTCTTTGCAAGGGGTGGGGGGGAAATGGGAGTCTTCACACAAGGGAAGACTTTGTTTTCCTCTTTCTGTTGTCTGTGATCCCCACCTGTTGTATATATGGTAAAAATATCTGGGACTTATAACCCAGCAACAGTACGCAGCCAGAGTCATGTGTGACCGGGTCAAACACACACTCGCTGGAGGGTCATGGCCAGGTTACTAAGTCAAGGCTGGCAAGTCTCCATGATAATGTTTTCTTTCTCTCTCACTCTTTTCTTTTTTTTTTTCTTTTCTTTTTTTTCCCTTCTCCCCTAGTCTGTCTTCCAAACAACGGCTTAAACAAAAAAAAAACCCAACCACACCAACAATGCAAACTATTTAAGCATGACAAATTCAAAGAAGTTTTTTATTAAAGAGAAATTGGAGGTGGGGGTGTGTGTGGGGGGGTGAGTCAATGATATTTTGGATTTAATTTTATAGTATAGTTTTATGTGGCACATGAAAGAGAGAAATTTGTATTGAAACAATTGAGACCCACTTTCCCAGTTCCTGGCTCTTTCCTGGAAGATGATTAAAAGCAGACTTTTTTTCCAGACGAGACATAAAAATTAAATGATCTACAGTATATAGTTATTTTTTTCAAATGTTTGGAGGCTTATAAATAACTTCTACAATCAAATGCACACATACAAGCAGCAGAGAATCTGGTTCTAATTACTTGTACTTTAGTTGAACTTTGGCGTTTCCTTTGACTTTCTGCCTAATGTATGTGAGCTGTGTGCCTTGCGCTCCTGCAGCGAATTCACAAAAAAAAAAAAAAAGAAGAAGAAAAAGAGGCAAAAAAATCCAGACTCTTGTTGGTGCCAACAAAAATGAGGGTTAACAGAATGTTTTGACCAAATGCAACACTTTGCTATTCACCCTAATTAGCTGAAATTGCTGCTTCCCACCAGGGACCCTGAGCTCAGTATTGAAAATTCCCTTGAGGCTATCCAGGAAATGCCATTTGCTTTACAACTTCTTATTCGGTTAAGACTCAACTGTCCAAAGTGTGCATTAACGTACGAGCTTAATAATCCCCGTTCCTTGCAAAACGCCAGGCGTTTCAGAGAGCACCCCTGCTTCTAGTTGGTCCCGACGTAAAATACCTCCTGATTTGTCTGTCAGCGTGGTTTAGCTGGCAGTAAATTAACTAGCACAGAGCACACTGTGCTTTTAAAGATCTTATCTGCTGCTTTATCTAACCTTTAGAAATATTTCAGACATCTTAGGAATTGTGAAGTGACCGATTGTTTGAGAGTCCCTGTGTGCTTTAAGCGACATTCAGGTATTGGGTGACCACAGAGGCTCTGTTTTCTCAGGTGAGTAGGGACCCTGAAGTGTCACATCCCAAAGGACAAGACAGCAGGGCATGGAAAGAAGGGGTTTTTTTGTTTTGACAGCCCTCTTGGAATTCTTCCTAAAATTTTAAGACCGCTTTAAAAATCACCTCTTCTGGAAATGCCAACTGTCCACCTTCCATCCCTTTTTTTCCACCTTGTATGTGCAGGCATGCATAGAAGGCAGTGGGTTCTGCTGTCACACATCCACCAGTATAAAGTATAACTCTTTATGCTTGCTGAGCATGAATTGCTACAGAAGTCTGCACTGGATTTCTGCTCTTGCATCTGGGCAGTACGTACATTTTTGAATAAAGAGTTTAAAAAGCTAAATCCAAGGGAGAATAGTAAGTCACAAGTCCAGAAGGCTGTACATCTTGTCTGTGATCAAAAGTGAATGTTCTTAAACTGGGTTTTCTTAGAAAAATCAAACTCTGGACCATTGTTCAGCTGACTCAAGTATTATGTTAAACAGATTAAGCCCTTTTAGTGGTGCATCTGTATATGGGTGTCTTAGGGAGGGTCTTCGGGTTTACATTGGTTCTTGCCTAGGAATTGGACTTGATGATCCTTGTGGGTCCCTTCCAACTCATGATATTCTATGATTGCCTTTTCATATACCTTTTCAAATTGTCCAGAAAAAATTTCTCTAGCGGTATCTTTAGCTCTTCAGTTGCTATGATGTGTATTTATGAACTGAGCTGGTTGCTTAATCTCTTCTGGGTATCGCGAGTTCCTGGTGCTTGGCTGGTGCCTGACAGACCTCTGTTGTACATATGGTTCGTGGTTTGAACACTACTATTGGATGCTAGTGCTTGTTTAGGATGAAATCATCAAAAAGCAGAAGTGTGTCGGTATTATTCCTCAAAGACTGCTTTCCCCAAACTGAAATCACAGAAGGATTGCAGGAGTGCAGTTATTTTATTGAATGACACAACCTTGTTTTCCCATGGGGAGCCTAAAAACTGCCTTTTAGATGGACTAGGAGAGTTGAATGAGCTAATATGAAACACATTGTCTGCTGGTATTAGAGTTTTAGAGCTAAAATTTTGTCATTCTGCAGACTGATTGGAAGCCACCATAATTCATGTACGAGCATGAAATAAGGCGGAGAATGTTTGAGGCCTCTCAAGGGCATTTGATGAATCTAGCTTTAATTTAAAAGTACTAATAGATTATTGATTCAGGCAGGATGACTGTGCAGAGATCAATAACAAAGCACACTCCATCCCTCTTAAATACCAAAAATTACTGTTGAAAAGAAATTCTCATTCTCATCTCTCTCTTCATTAAGAAAAAACTTCATTAAAGGTCACTTGTTGCAGCAGGAACCTGTAGACTTTTTAGTTGCCAAGGTTTGGTGTATTTAATGCTGAAAAAGATAAGTATAGTTCTGGACATTGCTTTAACATCACAATTTATGGGGCCACATGTTACTTTCTTTTCTGGTTTTTCACATCCTCGTTACTGTGAGATATATAAATAAATTATTCCTGTTGGAGAGAGAGACTTCTTCCCTTAGAAGCAGAGCCTTTGACACTTCACTCTGGCACTTATTTTCTCCTCAAGAAATGTCTGTCCTTGAAGCTGATGGTAGCCTAACCCAAGTTAAAATGGCAGAGAGGGGCCCTTCCCTCGCAAGTAATCAGGAGTTTCACCGTGCTCTGTGATGCCCTCTGTGGATTCTACAGAACGCAAGTCGACAATGAATCATGAGTTTAATACAAATGTATCATCCTTGTAATCTGAAAAATATCGTGTACAGTAAATCTTCTCTAAGATTTTCCATTGAGTAATATTCTTTAGGGCCTGCTGTTAGTACTCTGGAGATTTAGCTCTGCTGATAGTGCCTAGTATTTCTGGATAGATCCGAGTTCAGAGAGCCTGTCATTTCTGTGTATCTGTTGAAAAGTTAGAGGGATTTATCGGAGAAGCAGCAGAAGGGGTAGGTGAAACATGAAAATGTATTGCACATCTACCATAAACGTGAGGAACGATGACAGCGCATCAAAGGAAACTAATGCAGATGTTTGGGGAAGATGTAGTTCGCATGTCTTATCTCGCGTCGTAGAGCTTTCATGTCCTTCCCCTGAAAGGGATAACTGCCTTTTCAGCAGGTTCAAAACAAATGACCATCCAGAAATATTAAGGCAATAAAGGGATGTGGGGTTGTAATATGGAAGTAGTTTTTTTTTCTTGGAGAGGATTCCTAACGTTATGAATCCCAAGGCAGGAAAGGAAGTAGTGCTGCGTTGTGCAAGTTGTACAGATTTTAAAAAGAACAAAACCCAAAACCAAGACTCGTTCAGGTAATTTTGTCTCTTTACATATGTCCTGATGGTATGTCCCGATGCATGCTGCTATCCTGCTGTGGCAGAATTTTACTTTGGAAGTGTTACCTTTCATAGAAAAGGGGTAAGAGTTACTAGAGCTCTCCCTAGGTTAGGTACCGACTGGAAGTGTACATACCACAAGCAGTTTCCTGTTGAGGGCTGATACCCATTTTTGGAGCCTGGTAAGAGATTCAAGCCCTGTGTCTAAAGTGGGCTGAAGCTTTTGTGATGTTGAATAGCTGGGTCATGAAAAGCTGATTGAGTACTTACAAATAACTAACATATAGTCCTGTCACTACTGGGCTTACTTTAGTTCCCCTTACATTTTGCTAGGAAAGACAAATGAATATTTACTGTACAAAGATAGATGAGGGCCAGTTTGAGATAATAATACAGTACACAATCAGTTATTTAAGATTCATTTGTGGATCATTCAGCTATATTTCTTTTTTCTTTTGTAGCAGTTGAAACTCAGAGCACCAGTTCTGAGGAACTTGTTCCGAGCCCTCCTTCACCACTTCCACCCCCTCGAGTTTACAAGCCCTGTTTCGTCTGTCAGGACAAGTCATCCGGATACCACTATGGTGTCAGCGCTTGCGAGGGGTGTAAGGTGAGTGCCATCATCTCCCTTCCTTTTCATAGGACCCTGTTTCATTTTAGAGAGGGGCAAAGCAGTGAAGTTTGATGTGACTTAATTGTCTCCAAAGACCCATGTGCCTTTCTTGTCTGAACTAATTATGGTTCATGAGTAAGGCCAAGTAAATGACCATCATTTCTGGAATTACTTCTCTTCATAACTGTTGCCAAAGTATGACTTTCAGGGACTTTCTAAGTATTGACTAACATGAGAATGTGATCGTAGATGCAGAGATAATCAAAGGAGAAAGTGAAAATGCTTTGAGACTCTTCACTGTCCATCTGTAGGCTGCACACCCTGAGTACTCACATGGTCATTGGCTGCTCTCACAGTGGCTTTTTCTGTGTGCTGCTACCCCTGTGATTCCGGGGTGTGGAATTTAGGAAAAGGATCTCATAATCTGGAAATTTTTGGCATAGTCCCTAACTATCTAACTAATTTCAAATCAAATTGGGAATTTGAGGATTAGCAGGTTGATACTTGAGAAATGTAATCTGTCAGACTACAGTGTTGGCACATCTGTGAGCTGCTTTCAGCACTATGGTTGTCAGAGCATGAATTGACTGCCCATACGATGTGGCAACACGATACGCCATTCTGCAGCAGAGGATGTCTAAAGACTGGATACACATCAGAGAAGTAATGTCAGTGACACCACGTGTGTGTGGCGGTCGTTAGAGGTGTACACACAGTGAATGGTACATGTGCAAAGAAGAAGGTAGTGTGAGAAATGTTAAAGAAAAGAAATCATAGGAGAGATGCTCTCATAGTTAACTTTGTTCATTAGGTACCCTAACCTAATGTTAGGAACCATTAGGTTCCTTTTTGTTGGTGGTTAAATGAAAGACCTATGATTTTAATCCCTCAAATTAAGAGTCATGTGCTTAGTACAGTGAAGATCCCAATAAAGCGTGACAGGTGCTACATCTGTATAAATAAACTTAGAGGAATAAAGTAATAAGAGATATTTTGCTGGTTTATTTGTGTGAAACATTCAAATTTTTTCAGATGCTGTACAGTTAGGCATTTTTACTTTATCTTTTGAACCTGCAACTTCTTCCATGCTACTGGGCTTTTGTGGTGATGTAAAATACCTTAGTCCTGAGTTTGCATCATTAGGCAGTGAAATACAGGATGAGAGTCTGCTTCTGCCCCTATTTTATAACTGTAGATATTGAAGTATTAAAAGTAACTATTTAAGCTCAGCTCAGTATTCAAATCTCTTTATGGTGTTGTGGCTTTTCTTGGATATCATTATAGAATCATAGAATAGTCTGGGTTGGAAGGAACCCCAAGGATCATAGAGTTCCAATCCCCCTGCCACAGGCAGGGCCACAAACTCCAGTCTTGGATCTACACAAGGTTGCCCACGGCCCCATCCAACCTGGCCTTGAACACCTTCAGGGATGGGGCATCCACCACCTCTCTGGGCAGCCTGTTCCAGCCCCTTACCACTCTCTCTGTAAAAAAATTTCCCCCTAATATCTAATCTAAACCTTCCTTCCTTTAGTTTTAATCCATTCCCCCTTGTCCTGCCATTGTCTACCCATTTAAAAAGTTGAATCCCCTCCTGTTTGTATGCTCCCTTCAGGTACTGGAAGGCTGCAATGAGGTCCCCCCGTAGCCTTCTCCTCTCCAGGCTGAACAAGCCCAGCTCCCTCAGTCTCTCTTCATAGAGGAGGTGCTCCAGCCCTCTAATCATCTTCGTGGCCCTCATCTGAACCCTCTCCAACAGTTCTACATCTTTCATGTCTGTATTTTTTTCTTTTAGATTCATGAAACTGTTGAAATGTAAGTGTATGTTAGGAGCAGTCTGTTAGGTGATTTTGTTAAATAGGAAATCTCATCATAATCAGATGCTAACACATAAATGGTGTCATTTGCTCGCCTGTGTTCCATCTAAGTACAGATGTAATTGCAGACTCTGGCACACAAAGGCCACATGTCCCTAAGACTTCATTATTTTTGAAAAATATGCAAAAATGCACTGTAGGATTTCTACTGACATGCTGCAAAGTATTTTCATAAATAATTAAAGCAAGACCACACTTGTCAAAATTCATGAAAAAATCCATCTTGTACTGTGTTAGCCATTATTCAACAAGAACAAAAAAATCATAGTCACTTACTTACTAAATAGTTACATACAAAGGCTGTCAGACTATGAGAAATAACAAGATTCCAAAGCAGTAGCTTTACTGCTTGAGACTGGTAATATTTGGGTTAGTTGACGCTAGCTCTTCAACAGGTTGGACTAGGATTTTATTAATCTCTTCCACTGATTGATTCAACCTCCTTAGTGAGTGCCAGAAACTGGCAAAGAACATGATGAGACTGCTGAGCCAACCAGTGATCCCTTTGGTGGTCAGTCATGAACTACATTTGCTGTTGAAAGTTATCTGAGCTTTCAGGTCAACAGAAGTGTTGGGCTGGATGTGGTGAGCAGTACGTGACCACAACACCAGAGAGAGTGTCAGAAACCTCTACACTGCCAGTTTCTACCCTTTCTTTGAAGAATGTTACCCCTGTTCTCTTGAGCCTGTCTGCACTGTTTGGTTTATTTTTCTTTTCCTTCATCTTTGTTGCACACTTGCTTTCACACATTCATCTCTTGGTGCCGTACCATAAGAAAGCTGCCACCTTGTATTTCTTATTTCTAACTGTCCAGGCTCCTGCCTGTATTCATCTACTTTTGCCCTTGGGTCCCACTACCAGTTCTTCATGCTTCTCTTTGTCTCTGGTCTTGTTCATACAAAAATTTAGCCTGTTGCTTTGCAAGGTTAAATAAGCACTAAGCATTGATCACTGCCACTGGGGAAGCCTTGTTTCCTGGGGATTTTTGCCTTTCAGTTGGTTAACCTGGGTTTGTTAGACAGCCAATGTTTCACTCAAGGCCTCTGCTCAGTATGGAGCTGGAGTTTCTTGCTGATTCTCTGGTGAATCAGGGAGCAATAATAAGGAAGAATTCATGTTAAAGCCTTTCATCTAGTTAGGAAGCACAAATTTATTTCTCCTTTACCTGAACACACACCTCCTTGCAATTTCAAAGAATTTTATTTTCTTTGAGATCTGGAATTTCACTGAAGCTGACCAGCATGTTCAAAAGCTCTTGGGATGGGGAGAGGCAACCTCACCAGCAGCTGGCTTGCACAAAGCTCATTCCATAGGAAGCCAGGCTAACATACCGTCTGAATCAAGTATTCTCTTTTTTTCCTCTTTTCTTCTGACCTTGTTGCCATTTTCTCTTTCCACACTCCTATTTCCACCATTTCTTTTTTCACCTGATTTTAAATGTCTGTTCTGAGATGTTAAACTTTAAATTCATTCCTTTTTCCTCCTGCATTATACCTAACTCTGCTCTGAAGTCCTTTTCTGAAGTCTTTTCTTTTTTTCCTTTCAGACTCATTTACCTTTCCCTTCAAACTCCTGGCAGTCTTGCTTCCCAAGGGAAACACAAATGGAAAATTCTGCTCATATCATATTTATCTAATTAGGGCCCAGTTCCTTTTGTTTTTCTGTGCTCACCCTTGGTTTTCTTCTAGTTCTCCTTTTCCTTCTCCTTTGCCTTTCTGCTTTGAGCTCCAGTGAAGCTGCCATCATGGTGACCATTAGCAGTCCCCATATAGTGCTTTCTCGCCTCCAGATTTTGGGTTGATGACTGCCTTTAGTTCAGCAGGTGTTCTTTTCCCTAGCTTTCGGAGCTTTTTTCTCCTCCTACTTTGCTTACTGTTTAGTCAATCTTTTCTTAGATGGCTTTTTTCCACTTCCTGATGCTTTTCCCTGAGCCCTGAGGTTCAGTGCTCTGTTTTTCTGTCTCAAAAGCATCAGTTACTGACCTGTTTCATGGTAGACCATCGGGGAAGGTCATGACAATACTCTGCTTGTAAAGGGTATGTTCTTACACACCCTTACGTGACCCTTCCAGCCATGAGCCCTTGAAGAGCTGTGGATGGTGGATATGACCATGATGCTTGATTTGGGAACCACTGCACTGAGAATTTTAGATTCCCTACAGTGTCACCTGCCCGTGGATGATTTCCCTATCTCTGACTTTCTCCCCTGCTGCCTTTCCCTGGTGTGCCCTTTTGCTCAACTCACTGCTACCCTGGACACAGAGTTCATTCAGACAGAACTTTCCATCCTCTGCCTTTGTGGTGTCACCAGCCATAACGTCATGGCATGCGGGTGTTTAGATGTTATGCCGTGGTGACATCATTTCTCATCTACAGCATTGTGTTGTCCTTTTTCCTCCAGAATCTGCTTTCACCTCCCTTCATTGTCGAACCCTTGCTGTGGTTTTCTCATGTGGTGCTTAGATTTCCACTTGGTCCCTTCTCTTCTCCTTTCTTCTCCTTCTCCCATTTGCTGTCATCCTTGGACATTATTCTTTCAGGTACCTGGGAATGATCTCCTAACCTCCTTTGCCAAACAGTGTCTCTTTATCTGTATTCTAAGTGCCCCTTTTTTAAGTGATCCTTCTGTCTTGGTCATTACCACAGTCTTCAGTACTGTGATCCCCTGTGGCTTGTTTTGATACATTGTTTTTTAAGGTGTTCAGGGGCTGGACCATTGCAAAATACACACTTTCAAACTGCAGCAAAAGTTTAGAGTTGTCTAAATAATTTTAAACTATCTTGTTTTCTAATTTCAGCATGTTCATGTTCAAAATTTTGTGATTATAGATTTAGAATACTTTATCTTCCAAATTTGCAATTCGTGAGCTTTCAGAAGGTTGATACCGTGAGTTTTTTCCTTCATTTGGTCAGCTGAACTCATCAGTCAGGACTTCTTTGGTGTTTCAAACAGGTCTGAAAAGAAAAAGTTATTGGCTTTGTGTTCATTTCTGGGTGTTATGCTGCAGAAGGCTCATGTGCATCATAGCCTGTCAATGGCTTTGTGTATGTATTCGAACCTCAAGACAAGACTGGTCTTCACTCTGCAGTTGTATTTGCTAAGAAAATTTCCAGAAGCAGTCCATCTATTTATGTGTAAGAAACATTGACAATATTCAGCTTATTTACAAGTTTTTCCATTTTGTAAACTGTGTGGCATTTCAGGGGCGGGTTTTGGAATCTACTCGTGTGTTCCATGACCTCAGTTAAAGATTTCTGAAGTCTTTTTTTTTTCTTCCTCCTTTTTCCCTGGTCTCTGGGTGTTGCCAGATCACACGCAAACAAATTCCATCCAAAATGAGCAACTTGGATTTATCCAGCTGGTACAAGTGGTTATAGGGCTGGCTGTCACCAAGAGCTCAGCTCTTTGGTCCTGACTTGACTCGTCATTGTGACCGGGTTTGCAGAAGGGGAGACTGAGTGTAGTGGGCTGGATTCCCCACACAATGCCATCATTGTGTGGGTGAGGAGGAGAAGCTGGTGTTCTGGCAGCTTCAGCTGTGTTTGAAAGCCTTGTTCCTTGTTCTGGCCGTTTAAAAGACAGCATTCCTCTGCTGGCAATCCTGCCTGGATTCCTAGCTTGAATTCGATGGGGAGCAAAGATGCCCACAGCAATTTCAGGAGAGAAGGCAGCGCAGCATAGAGTAGTTTCTGGTCCAGCAGTTTTGTCTGAATGATCAAGGTGCCTCTCTGCCTGTTACTGATGCTAACAGACAAAAACGTGGAGAAAATCTACTTCAGTACCACGTGATCCCAGGCCAGCTTTTATCATAAAAGAATGGCTTTCCTTCCATCAGAGTTTTCATATAAAATCACCCCTGATGTGGGAAACATTAAATTAAAAGGGTAGCCATATTTAATAAGTTTTCAAAGTTTTTCACCTATGAAAATAGGTCTATTTGTTTGGCACCTTCCTGACTCCAACTTTTTTTTAATTGCATGTACTTTAAGCAGTATGGAAAATAGGTATTGATATAAACCTTGACATTTAGGTCTGTAATTCTCTGGGGCTGACTCCCACAAAAAAGATAAGGTAGGCATAAGAGGGGGAAAAAAAAAGAAATAATTCTTGCTTTCTTCAGATTTACTGATCCGTGTGGATGTTGAGCTCGGGAGAAAAGCTGTCATTCTGTTCCATCTTTATCTTCCTTGCTTACAGATGCAGTGGGAGGCTCAACTCGAGGCCCAAAATTAGTTACTGAACTTCAAAGACTGGTCTCTTTCTGCAGCCAGCAAAGAGAGAGGAGCTGCTCTGATGGCTGATTCAAAGCATCTGAAGTAGATCTATGCTGGGTCACCCTCCAGAGCAGCCTGTCCCCATGAGCCATAGGGTTAGGTGCCCAAAGCACAGTAGTGTGACTTTTCTCCATGACATCCCCTGCAGTTATGTCCCTCTAGACACCAAGGGGGTTTGGATTACCCCATTGCGGGGCATGAATCCATGATGAGCGTTGGTCAGCAGCAAATCTACAAAATGACACTGACAGAGAGTAGAACTGGTCCTGATTTTATTTATTTATTTGAAGTTTGATGGCCAGGATATTATGCTTTGCTCTGCAAGAAATGTTGATGAATGGTCTAAAATGTTTTAGAGATTGTCATCGCAGAATTCCCTTTATGGAACAGTGTCCTTCAGGATAAATGCCTTTGCCTTTCAGTAATGCCTCTTCCATCATGTGAGGGCAAATTTGCATTTTCTTAGGCAGTTTTGGGATCATAGAGGGATCTTCAGCAGCAGTTCTTTTTGATAACACCACTCTTGCACTCTTAGCTTCTAGCTGTAATGTAACTGTATTTAAGCCTGTGTTTATTATAGGGACATAGGATTTTCTCAGTTACCTAACACTAAAAAATAAAAGTAAAGTAGCTAAATAAAACTCTCTATTTTATCCTGGCACCTTTTAATCCCCTCCACATGAAACAAAAATTAAGAAATACAAAGTTGAAAATAATGTGCACAGCATGATTTGTATCAGGGAAAAAAAAACCCCAATATTGTTTGCAGCAGTGCAATTTTCAAAGCTTCTATTGGTTCAAAGAAAAATACAGATCAGCTTGAATGATCAAGCTGTATTCGTCTCCATTTAAGCTGTATCAGTAAGTGACAGTGCCAGCGGTAGAGATGCATGCTGCCGTTCATGCACAGCTGTGAAAAATTCCTCAAATCATGGAAAATTGCCCCTAGTTTCAGCTAAATCAACAATCATTTCTTATAAGGTGAAAAATATATTTTGAGATCCATTTCTGCGTGGTATTAATATCATCTGATCTTAAACTGAAAGCGCTTTTTCTTATGCAGAAAGACACTAAATTAGTTGAAACTGATCTAAATGTGGTAATGAAAACCTGGAGGTTTTATGTATTTCAAACTATCAGAGGAGACCTGGTTGTTTTAAGGCTGTCTTGGACATTTAATTTTTTTAAATAACCAAAAACAGGAAAGCAAAATGCATTTTGGAAAGCTGGTGCCTGCATTTGAGTAAGTTGTTAATTAATTTTTCTCTTTGTTTGGAATTGATTGCATTTTTTTTAAGGATGGAGAAGTATATCTTTATTGGAAGTCCACCGAGAGCAAGTAAAAATTCTGAATTAGAAGGGATCAGAACAAAAAATTGTGATTACCGTAGATTCTAAGGTCTCTTTTCTGGGTTGTGTGAATCACATGAAATGAAGGGGAAAAAATAAATCTCCAACCATGGAGACCGTGTTGTGTGTTCAGATGCTATATTTGATTTCCAGTGCTTTGAGCCCAAGCTGTGGGTTCTACCTTTGCTGCTTCCCTACACTGGGCTTCTGGAGCAGACAGGTTCAGAGAGAAGCAGCATCTGTTGGAGAGTATATTGTGTACATCCACAGCTCATCTTCCACTTATCCTGCCCGTTGCCCTCAGTCGTAGGAACAGAGCTTCATCTTAAGCTGCAAGAATTGTCCTTTTTGCTAATTATTTTAATTTGTTTCTGGCAGTGATGCCATGGAAGTGCAGAGATTATCCCAAGCTACGTTCTAACCGTGCTTGTCGGGCTGCTCCAGTTATTTGTCAGCACAAGGTCTCAATGTCTGTGGAAACAGGAACTGGAAACCACTCTTTTTTAGCATAAGCTGTCAAACAGTGACATACAATTGTTTGGAATAAACCTTGCACTACCTTTTCCTGTAAAACTCCTAACACCATCAGTGAAATCTTTCTCAAGAAAGAACAGCAGCATCAGACTCTTAAGCTACGGTGCATCAGTGACCAGCTGTGTTTTGGGGCACTGCTTTGCTGCACTGTGTGTACCTGGAAGGTTTCTGGGTGTACTAACTGGCGCTCCTCCTGCATGTGGCCATCTGCCCTAGCTGGCTTGGATGCAGCCCTCTTGTTTCAGAGGCCGCAGGAGTTAACTCATGTAGATGTGGACTTTTCCCATCGTACGTCAGCCAGCACAGTGCCCACGAATGTCCCCAAGAGCATTTCCTAATATAGATGTAACCTTCATGCCTGCTGACCTTGCATATCTTTTCAGGGTCTTTGGCCAATAAAAAGTCCATAGTAGCTACAGTTTTTCCATTATTATTATTAAACTAAAATTCTTTAGTCCTACTCTTCTGGCAGTGTCTCTTCCTTTCTATACCTGAGAATACGTACCATAAAAAGAAGAAACTTCAAATTCTCATGTGTATGTACCTGTTGTCATTGGAGCTGAATCGTAGGTACTGAAGAGTTCTTGTAGACATGTGTGTCACATTTCTATCCAACTTTGACCTGCCCGTTGCTGTTGTGGCCTATAAGCAGATGGCTAAGGGAGCTGAGTGAGGTTCACACCTGATCAGCATGGTTTGTAACAGCTTCGAGGGAATTAAGTAAATTATACGTACGTGTAAAAGTGCTGTCTATGCAAATCACATCACGGCCTACTGACCAGAGGTGCCAGAAGCAGGTGGGCTGCAATTGAGGCTGGTAGGCCTGCCTGCTGAGAAGTCCCCCGGTTTGCATGCAGTGGATGTGGAGTGTGGTTTTATTTTCCTCTGAATAGGCTCTAAAGGATTTTACTTTTTCAATTTTCTTCACTGGAGAGGGGGGAAAACCCTTTCATTTCGTTCTCATCTTAGCAATCTATTTCATAGCTCTCCATTAGTTTAAGGACTGCATGTGGCCTTTAATTATGGGTGCAGAGTACAGGCTGTCCTGTGCGCACCCAGGCAGTTGCTGCAGTGTAGGAAAAGGTGCAGCTTTCGCCCTGTTTAATGCAACATTTTATGACATGATCTTTGAAAGTATTGTTTGCAGAGGTAATTCAGCAGCTAAGGAAATACAGATATCTGAGCAAATGTCTCAGAAATTAAATACTCTGGAGATTTTCTAGTAACAGTAATAGCCTACCTTTTTTTTTTATACTCTGCCGTATTTATTTATGCTTACTGAACAGCAGTTACAGAGGTGTGAAATTATAATGGACTGGCTTTCATTTTCTAACTCGAACTTTTTAAAAATAAACTGGTTAATGAGACCGATAAAGAAGGATATAGAAGCAATTGATCTGTTGAATTTAGATTTAGGTTAGCTTCCTGGACCCCACAAGAAAGTACGTTGGTTTCCCTGAGAGAAGCAGGGAGAGTAGAATAGTTTGCTGGGTGTGGTTCTAGCCGGGTGGTGACTTCGGTGATGGTGAAATGGTGGGGGCTGCTGTTCTGCTTGCTCTAAGCAACTTTTTATATTGTAGTTTGCATTTGTACTTAAAGATTTTCTGATTGGCACATCTTACAGAAGAAAATTCAGAATTAAGGGTTTTCATAAACGTGCAAAATGGGATTATCTGTTACCTAATTCTGTTCACTTACATGTCAAATAGTTATTCAGATGTTCTGTCGTTGCTCCTTAATTGGAATTTCATTTTGTAAGATACACCTATCTATATTTTCTGGTTATTGTAAACCATCACCCAGTTGGTAAGCAGTCAGCTTCCCACTTTGCAGAAATACTTTGGATTGGCCTTGGAAAGTGACCTTCCCTTGCTCTCTGCACTTACTGACTGACCTGCGAACGGCAACAGAGGTTCTTTCTAATCCCAAATGAAGTGTTCCTTTGAGGAAGTTTCCTGAAGGGGTATTTTCTTTAGCTTCTTCTGGAAACGGAGTGCGACTGAATTGGCAGCATGGCTCCTAGAGCTGTTCAACTTTGCAGAGCTGCCTTTCGTGAAATTTCAGTCTTGTCTTATGGCAGGAAAGACAACTGGATGTAATTTTCCAGTATTTGGTATTTCCAACACAGTTAGCTTTACAGATTCTTTCTCCAACTTGTTTATTATGTATACATTCTTCTTCTCTCCACCCACCCCACTCCCAAGCAAAACCAAACACCTTACTAAATAAAACTTCAATTTTTGAGTAGCCATTGAAACAATCAGAAACTGCCAAAGTTAAGATTATTCCTGTGTGCCTGTCTTCCCCGCTTCGTATCTGGATTTTGCTGTAGTCTTTAATTATGAATTTGTTGCTTCTTGAGTTCTGTGTAAAGGCTATACTTGTGTCCTTCTTATTTTATATTACTCTTCCTTTGGAATACAGGAGACACCTCTAGGTGTGACATCTGGGAAGCTTGGTGCTCCACCTATAAAAACTTCTTGTAGTATTAAAGAGGCCTATTCTGTAATTGGTAGTTTGGGTAATTTTGTACGGTAACTGTTTAATTGGTCCACTGCTGCAGCTGCCAGTCTGACAAATATTCAAGGTCCCTACTCATAAATCATTTTTCCATTTGATAATATGCAGGAGTCTTGACAATTTCCACAGCTCAATTCTGGAGACAGCTGAGATGTAGAAAGGCATTTTTCTGTATAGCGTCCCTTACAATTTTACATGGCCATGCTTAAAATTTCTCATTTATTATATTTTAATGGAAAAAGTTACTGTGCAATAAAAGCTGTGTCATAGTACCTACATTTAAAGGGGAGAAGGTAGACTCTTTCTGGATCCTTGGTCTAGAATAATCGGTACAGAAATTACAAGGTGAGTTGGCAGTCACAGGTAGTGCCAAAAAGGTAGATGTGGTTGGTTGCAAATGCAGGATAGCAAATTGCAGCCATAGCAGACCTCTGTGACTGCTGGGGACCCTTCCAGTGCCAGAGGGGAGAGCTGGCAGCCCCCAGCCACCGCATGTGAGCAGGGTCTGCTGTCGCCTGGGAGCAGGGTCTGCTGTCGCCTGGCTGCAGGGAGATTGATCAAATGCTGATGGAGGAAGTTTGTTCCCATTTTAGAGTTTCTTTAAAAGTGACAATTTAATGGCACTCATTAGTGTCGCTATGGCTGGTTCCCTCTCTCTCCTTCCAGACCCTTAGCAGGGAAGGCAGAGATTTATAGCTCTGGAGCAGCCACTCCGATGGGCTACTGTTCACACCTCCTGCGAGTGTCCCGGCTGGCTGCTCTCCAGATAAATCTTCCCAACAGGAAAGAACCACCATCTCTGGGGTGCTTGCCTTGCTTTGGAGCCCTGTGCACCTATGATAAATAGGATTCAGGAGTGCACTGTGACCCTCAAATGCTTTCTGCTGGTCCAAAAGAGTGGTAGTGCTCCACATTTAGGGAGATATAAGCAGAGCATTTCAGAGAAAGCTCTGTGGTCCATAATTTTTGAAATTAATGAACAGTACCAATTTTTTACCTTTTTTCAGAAGCTTTTTTTGGAGGGTGGATGTGGGTTGGGGGATCAAGGCTCTGTTCAGATGTTGCAACAAATGGTCTTAACTAGTCAACATTTATCAGTACTGATGCACACATGTGCAGAAACAAAAGTGAAAATTATGTATTTCATTGAAAGGAAATAGGGAGTGTTAGGTGAACAGGAGACACGCAAGCACAGCACCCAGGAGCCAAATGGATGAACTAACTAAAAAGACCTTTTATCTTACCCCAAGTCCATGTGATTTTCGTAAACTGAAAGAATGATCGTCTTGTGATTATATGAGCTCTGTGCCTGAATCTGGCCATTGATTAAAGTCTGGCAGGGGAGGGAGAAAACAGGAAAACATCTCGCTAAGATTTTCCTGTGTTAGATTAATCACCCCCAGTTCATTCACTCCTCTCTGAAAGGTCATGTTTTCTCATTGTCAGAGTTGCCCAGTCCCAGGCTCTCTCCCTAGCTTCCCTACAGCATGACTGAGTGAACAGTGGTGCCCAACACTGGGCAAGGTGGAGGTGGTACTGCCTTTGTCCTGTAAGCTGTGATGCTTTTACAGCATCTCTGCGTGATGTGCATCAGTGTTTGTACCGATGCGTATCTCCGACTGGTGTTACCTTGAGAGTCCTTACTGCTCGGAGGAACCAGTCCCTCCATTCCTCTGGCTCTTTGTGCAGTTGCTACTCCCTGGTGCTGCCACAGTCTGCCTCTCAGCCACCTTTCTCAGCCTGCACTTCTGTGGTGTTGAGACTGATTTGACCGCGTGGATTTTGTGTGCAGGAACCGAGCAGAGCGGTATGGCCACCATCTCACTCGTAAAAATGGTGGGTTTGCCAAGCTGGTCCAGCTCCAACTCATCCCTCTGCTGTCGCCTTCAGTAATGAGTTTCAGCTGCAGTGTGGAAAGGTAATTTTCCTTGACTACTGCCAGGTCTAGAGAGCCAGACTTGCATATTTCTGGGTGTTTACTTGAACTCTGTTTTCTAGTTTCCAGGCATCCGAGTTTCACTCAGCTCTGCATTTTACAAGGTTTTACTGTGTAGCTCTGTATTAGTAGAGTTTCTTTGTCACTGAACATGGGGGAATAAGAGTGTAGGATAAAATAGTAAGTGCAAGATACTACTTGCCAGGTTTCAAGAGATCTGACACAACATATTTGTTTAGAGACCGACTGTCAAAACTAAGAGGAAAAAGAAATAAATGTGGGGAGATAATGAACGTGTGTTGATGAGCCATTCAGATGGATGCCTGAAAAACGTACCAGGAAGCATAATGCTCAAGACATCTGGTTTATTTTGGCATGTCTATGTCAGGTTATTTAATCTGAATATTTTTGGGTTGCTTTTTGCATTGTTTTAATACGTCATTTCATCCCTTCTCAGAAATTTCTTCACTGTTGTGGATCAGGCACATTTTAAAACTATTCCCAGGTCAGACAAAGAGAATAGAAACAAGCTGGGTCTTGAAGATACATGGGAACCATGCTGTGGCATGGCCAGAGCCAACTGTCCTGGAAGGTGGGTGCTGGGGACCAGCACCCATCCGGCTGGCTGGGCTCAAGCTGGGGCACTGCATCGTGTTGGCTGGGGAGGGAGTGGGGAACAGCTAGCTGTGCACACTAACTAGGATCTCTCTGCTAGAGCAAGGGGAATTGCCCTTCAGCCAGCTTGCAGGCATGTATAAATACTTGTGGCATAGTTTGCATTATTAGTATTTCAGCTGAGCTGATAGTGGGTTAGAAACTATAGTGGGTTTATAAACTTCAGATGGTGCCGAAATTCAAGTCCCCCTGCCTCTTCTGATAAATAACTGTGCTGCCAAATATGTGCGGGAGCTCTGCAAGCCTTTGTGGTGAGGGCTGGGAGGGAGGAGGAGGATGCAAAGCCTGCCCATGTGGGGAATTACCTTGGAGCATGCACATACCTCCTTTCTCCCATATATATTGGTTTGTGTTTGAGCTTGCCCTTTCCTCTTCGCGTGTTTCCATCTCTGCCAGCAGCTAAATGGAGAGGCTAATTTGAGAGACTACTACAAGTAATTGCAGCATAGTAATTGCATAGCTAACATGAATCTTTTCCTTGTCCAGCCTGCTGCAGGCATCTGCGTGTCACTGCCTGGGTGTAGCTTGGCAGGGATTTTTTTGTTTGTTTTTACTAGGAGGTCTACTGTTTTGTCAGAGTAGCTGTTGCTTTGTGTCTGTCCTTGCTAGCTCTGTGCAAAAAAATCCCTTGTATCTACAACTGCCTGACAGGAGGTTGTAGCCGGTCTTCTCCCAAATGACGAGTGATAGGACAAAAGGAGATGGCCTCAAGTTCTGCCAGAGGAGGTTTAAAGTGGATGTCAAGAAAAATTTCTCCACCAAAAGAGTTGTCAAGCACTGAAACAGGCTGCCCAGAGAAGTGGTTGAGTCACCATCCCTGGAGGGATTTAAAAGACTTACAGATGTGGTGCTTAGGGACGTGTTTTAGTGGTGGCCTTGGCAGTGCTGGGTTAATGGTTGGAGTTGATCTTAAGGGTCTTTTCCAACCAAAATGTTTCTATGATTGTATGTCTAGTGAAATTATGACGTTGTCCTTGGAAGATGGTTCCCTTGCTCCAACCACTCAAAAACCCAGTGGATAAAAACGGAGACCCAAATTAAGAGCGTAAACCCAAATTAGTCATGCATTTGGGGGATAACAATTTGGAAAGTCTTTCCTGGTACTGTGCTTCCATGCAAGAGAGCAGCTACATAAGTGGTTTGGAAAAGTGTCATTCTTTACGAAGAAATACTGCACATAATTAATTCTTGCTCCTGGGAGGTCAACTGGGGGCACTCGTTATTGTCTTAATTGGTGGTATAAATCCTGAGCCACTGAAGGGAAAGAGAGGAAAAAAGCGATGAGCAGTTAACAACATATAGCCTTTTGGGTAAGTGCTAGTCAGTTGCATGGCCATCCTAGTGACATTTTTACAGTTTTATTGGGTTATAGGTCTTGTCCTCCACAAATCAGGTTAAAGGGAATTGATTTGCATAAACAAAAAATATAAGAAAATTGCAAAATGCAATAGTTAATTCCTGATTTCTACATTAAACTGTGTGAAACAACTCAGTGTGCTGCAACTCAGAAAAGCGTCTCTTTGATCTCCTGTTATTTGTATTAAATTATATTCATTACTCTCCCCATCTGGAGTCTCCTAGCAGGCCAAAAATCATCCTACAGACATTACTGAAAGGAAGTTAACTGTAACTTTTTAATTGTATACATTTCATCTCTTTTTTTCTTTTTTTTTTAATTCGAAGAAAGCAGATGGAAGAGCACACCAGTGCCTTCCTCTCTGTTTAAATTACTGAAGTGGAGAAGCAGAAACCCTCAGCCATTCTTTCCCTTCACATATTGTTTCAAGGTGATGGCTGTTCTGTCTGGAAACTTTGACATATTTGCTAAAAAGGTCAGGAGTTCAGTGAAAATCAAAATTGTGGAGAAATCTGTGTGTGTAGTCTTAGGGATGCTGTGGTACCCTCGCTGGAGAAATCCAGTTTGCTGCGGATTTGCTGCCGACTGAACTCATCTCTTCCATTTTGTCAGGAGCTGCCTCTCTGCCAGCTGACCAGCAGAAGTGTTTCATACTCCCCAGAAAAAAAAACCAAAACAAAACAAAAAAACCCCAGCATTTTTTGATGGTTTGGGACATGTTTTTAATGTCAGGCCATGGTTTGCGGAATCAGAAAATGTGTTGGCATGGGGTGCCGTGAAAAATAGGGCGTTTCCAGCCACACCAGTGGCTAACGGCTAATTAGCATTAGTAGCCCATGAATAACTTCCTGTTACCAGAACTGTCATCAGAATTGGGGGTTTTTCTTGCCCTCTGAGGCCCACCAGAGTTTTTCACCTTAGAAGCTATTAGGATTTATCAAGGATGGCCTGCTTTGTCTTTGCTGGAGAATGTTTTGCGGTTCCAGATGACCATCCCCATTTTGGTAGCTTAGGGAAGGGTGACACCTTCCTCATCAGCCTCTCCCTGTCCTCTGGGCCGTTTTTTACCTTTTTAAGAGGTGGGAGAAACAGCTAGATGAGATGAAACATGGAAATTTCTTCTGGAAATAAGAGCAACGACAGAGAAACCCAGAGCACTTCCCAGGACAGGCTGGTGCCCAGCCCCTCCTCTACCAGGCAGCTGGCATCTCTAGGTGCTGTCTACAAGCTATTGACATTTAACAGCATCTATTCGTTTGTTTTTGCAAAGATCTGCCTGTCCTGCCCTGACATACATCATCAGCACAATTTCCCTGCTTCCTGGCAGCGAGCCTTCCTCTCCTTATTGTTGTAGCTGCTTCCATTTTGTGCCGGCGGTGGTTTCCAGCCACAATGTCAGACAATTAATTTGTTTATTCTGCAAGCCGTGACTTCCAAAGCGTGATAGACAGTGCAGACATCCCGGAAAAGTGCTGTGCAACTGGGAATATGCTCACTTTAGCTTCCTCTCAGATAGCTGCTTTGGCAGCTTTCGTTACTTGTTGGGTCTCATGTTCTGGCTGAAGCCATTTTACACTGTCTTTTATGCTATACGGAACTGCTTAGCAGCGTATGTTGGGACTTTAACATCCTTTATAAGCCTTTCTATGCATCTTCAGTTGTGGGATTGCATGTTATCAAGGCCTTTCAGAGCAAATACCTCTGGTTAACTACTAAAAATTGTGTATCTCTGCCCTAATATGACCACTGATCCTACCAGGATTTTGTGAGGAAGTGTATTAAAAATACTGTAAAGCACATTCAATTCATGAATGTACCCGGGCAATTCCCTGGACACAGAGCAAAGTAGTTTTGTGCAGATCTCATTGTTGAGAGATACCTTAAGTGTCTCTCTTGATGCTCCAGAGAGAGCAGGAATGAGGTCTTTACCTTGCCAAAGTATGTTCTGCAGGGTTAGCTAGGACAGAGGGGTAACGAATGATGAAAATTAATAGATTGGAAAGAGGCTCTGCATAACTAATGGATTTGTTTTGTAAAAAGTTACGTGTTTGTACAGCCCCTATTTCAGAATAAAGCCATTGGCAGAGGTTTCTGGGCTGGATTTTCTTCTCAGTTGTTGCCTGGTTTTATCTTTCCCTTCAAAGCTCAGTCAGAGTTTATAAATGACTGATAAACTGTACCATAGAAAAGTCCTTCCTAGTCCTTTGTTTCTTTTACGATAAAGTAGCAATACACTTCACTCAGAAGCTTATTTTGCAGATTTACCAAAGAATGGCCTCTCAGTCTGCAGGAGTCATAGCTGGCTGCCTGTATTTGGGGGTAATCAAAGCTGAACCAGATGAACCGAGCAGGCTGTTCAAACAGATTGAGCTCGCAATAGCCCTTCTCTACTGATTACCCTGTCCCTGGCTTGCAGTGCAAGTTTTTAACTTGTAAGCCCACTACATCTGCAAATAAGATTTGGCATGCCCTATGCTGGCAAAATATTTTTAAGATGTTGTTGAGTTCAAATGATCCATGTCTTCATGCGATGCGCATAACTTGAGCTCTGAATCGTCTGACTTGCCAAAATCAACTGGGCAGTGAAGGAGAGGGAGTTGTGGAGGTTTCCTATCAGATACATAGGGGTGGCAGTTCACACTAACAATTTGGTAAGACTTCATAAGCTTAATCACTTGGTGTTATTTTGAGGGCTCACCCTTAATGAGCTCCTTTGTATTCAGATAACCAGCGGCATAATGGCACTCAAAACATTCCTGAAATAGTTAATATTCTCTGAGATGAGGTGGGGCATTTTGTCATCGTGTTGAAGTTAGATTGGCTAAACAGGTTATTTAGTTCTAAGCAACAGACCTAGTAAACTGGGTTTATTTGCTGCTTGATACATACAGTTCCACATATCACACTCTGCTCTCAGTGCAGCGGATAGGATATCAACACAATTAAAAGTGAAAAATAATCTGTCTGCTCTGCCAGTGGTGGATGCTCGGAGAACACACGCTGATACAATAGTTTCTGAATAATTTATACTCAGCATTTTTTCCTTGCACTCCGTAAATGAGGACGCCTAATGTGGCGTGGTCAGAGTGATACTCTATCTGTCATCCATTAAGATAACAAGATTGGTGGGCCTGGGAGGAGCGTGGTGTGGGGTGGTGCACAGAGAAGAGGAGATTAAAAATTGAAACGTTTGTCCGAAATGCTTTGTGAAAGGGATGCTGATAAAAGCAGCTCCCGAGGACGGAATTAATTCAGAAGTGTGATTTCTGCAAAGCTTTGTTTGTCTTCGCTAGAATAAAAAACACAAGATCCCTGTTCCTTTCAAAAGTCGGGGATAAAAGGAATATTAGAGCGAATCACTGCTCCTGATAGGTCTTCAGTAGCTTCTTCTACTTTAAATTCAAGTACTTTGTAGGTGCTATTGAAAACAATTATGTATGACAGTAACGCTTTATGTTGCACAGAATGTGGCTTTTTTATATTTATAAGGCATTTTAAATTACAAAGAATCATTTGTGCTTGGTTTTGGTACAGGAGTATCTCATCTTCTGTCACAGGGTGTTAATTTGGCGAGGATGCTAAAATATTTGCATCAAAAATTGCTCATGTAAATGTTCAACCAAACAGGCTCCTTTTGAGGTGAACACATTACAGTAGCTTGTAACTTTGTTTTCCAAGAGCCGGTGGGTGCTGTAATTTCATTAATTTGTAAGCAGTGGTGGTTTGCTGTTTCTGACAACTTCTTAAAGTTAGGTCACGCTCAGATTTGCTTGTTTTTTGAAGAAACTCTTGGGGTTGTGAGATCAGATGGAAATCATTTGACAAAAAGCACTTGGAGGAAAACTTGGGCTTGCTTCTAACTTTGCTATTTTTAGTGAACAGGCCAGTGTGTTATACCTGTGTCATCTGGAACCCAGCCTTGAAATGGTTTAAATGTGCTTTTCTGTTTAATCAGGCAGCAAGCGCCTGCTCTGCCTGTCCCCGTGTCCTGCAGGGTTTCCTGTCGCTGCAGAGCTGCAGGTACCCAAAGCAGGTGAGGTCCAAACCCCCCACAGAGCGACAGACAGGACGCTCTCTGGGCTTGTTTGGCCCAGTGTCAGGTTTAGGAAATGCTTCTGAGAGGGACCCTGCCTGTGGTGCCAATCAAAACTTGGGGCTGCAGAGTGCCAGGCTCATGGAGGCGGCTGGGGAAACAGAGCCCCAGTGCCCAGCAAATGCCCCTCGCCTGCCGGTGCTTGAACTCCTGTCTCTCTGCCCCTGAGATGACTTTGGTTTGGGGCTTGTACACAATGGAAAAAAAATACATATTTAGCATCTGGTCATTTTTCTCAGTCTCTGTCCAGAGGAAAATTTAAAAATCAAATCTTTTCACTGACGTATTGCTCGGGTTTTAAAATGAGCTTGCCACAAACCTTGGTAGAAATAACATCCTGGTGTTGCCTTAGGGAAGAGTAGTTGGGGAGTGAGCACTAACACGCTGTTGAGAAACAGGTCCGTAGTTTCAGGCAGGACCACATTATACCTTTTTTCACTTGAGCATTTCACATAAACAAGTTAACTTTTCTTACAGTTTCATGAGTAACTCCAGGAAGAAAATCAAATACAGGTGTAGGGCTGTTTGTTGTTTTACAAACCACTTTTTAAGCTCCCACAATTAATATCCCCTTTATAGCTTTCTCTGTGTAGGACATTGCCTGGGGAAAGTATGCTGGCTCTTGAAGAAACAACAGTCTTCATTTTGACCTGGATGTCTCCTTTTTCTGACTTTGTTCTTCTTTACTTTTTTCATCTTTTCTTATTAGTAAATGAGTTCATGAAGGCTTTATTATATTTGCTGTCTGCAGAAGTTGGATCACCTGATCACCCAACAGTCAGGCTGTTGGGCTGTGTGGTCAAGTAAGGACTGAGACACTTCTGCTTTCCTTCCTGATGGGCTGTAATTAAACCCTAGGTTAAAAGGATGCAGAACCTGCATCTAAATTTGGGACTAACTGATCAGTCAGTGGGTGCCATCAGCTACTGGCTATATTTTGGTGAAGTATGGGTATATTTGGAGGAGGTGGTTTCCTCTTTTCCCTGTATTGGGCGACGCTTTTGAAGCTCATATTTTGTTTCAAGTAGTGCCTGTGTCAGTAAACCAGAAGTCCCACGAGCATGGATGCCTAGCAACGTCTGCCCCAAAGCATCTGCAGACAAAGGGGAGGTTTGGGGAGCTGTTTTGGGGCTGGGGGTTATTTTTCATTATTATTACTCTGGTTGTTCAGCATGGTGAGGTAGTGACTGCACGAGAGGGTCATTTTGGTTCATTTGGGCCATTTTGTTTCCTGCCCAGTCAGGCTGGTGGCTGTCCACCACTCCATCAGTGGCTGTGGGTGTTACTTTACATGGAGCACTGGATTAAGCTGGCGTGGCTGCAGTTGAAGCTACCCGTCTTGGCTTACCCTATCTCTTCCTAACTAAAAGGTAGTAACAAAATAAACCATATAGAGACCCTAGCACCAGCACAGCTCATGCATTCTCTCTGGTGAATTGAACCAAAATAGATGCCATAGACTCCTCCCTGTTCTAGTTAAGCATCATCAGCAATTACTGCAGAGCTGGGCATCACAATTAGGGGGCTATCAAAGCAAGAAAGTTGTAAGTGAATATCATCATAAATTTTCTGCTTGGCAAGTAAACAAATGATACACACACTCCCTATACTTTCCAGTGCAGAGATTCCAGCAGTGGTAGTGATGAAAAGTGTGGAATATAAAAGAGCAGTGTTACTGATAACTTAAAAGGTTTTAATTGTCTAAACAAATAGCTTTAAACTCTTCTTCTGTGACCAGTAGCTTAAGGAAAAGAAAGTAGCGAAGAGTTTTTGTTTACCTCTTTGATGGCAGCATTAAGTATCTTCTAAATCAGAGGAGCTAACCTCAGGATGAGACTTGCCTGTGCAAGAGCTGCAGAAAATTATTGCCAGGGGTTACGTGATTAAGGAGGCATTTTTCTGTTCTGAGTGAATTTGAGGTATTTTCATAACATTAGCATCTATAGCATGTTGGGTGTGCAAGGAATTTATGACCAGCCCTTACTGACTGTGCCTGCCCTACCACTCCCTGATCATATGGCCAGAAACTCTCCCAGTTAACTCTGAAGGATAGGAGCTTTTTGGCTTTTGAGCTAGTGGCGTATCTCGATGAGCGCTTCCAGGACAGCCAGTTTTACAGCTTGCTGTGATCGCATCTTCAGACAAATGCAGTGTGGGCACAGAGCGATCGCCTGCGGCATGAAGTTTATACTGCTTCCCTGTAGGGTGTTGGCATGTGGCTGGTTGAAGAGTTTTAACCTCCCAAGCTCTCCCAACAAACAGAAAATTGCTAACTGTTCTTCCATAATGTTACGATGCTGACTGAAATTTGACCCTGGTGCTTGCTGAAACGATTTTCAAAATCTGAGTGAGAAGGTTAAATAGTGCTGTCAAATTTCCAAATGTCTGGTGCAGAAATACTTCAGCTGAGTATCTGTGGGTTGAGCTCTAAAATACTTAAAGTAATCCTTTTTTTTTCCCCCCTATTTTTTAAAATTCATTCTTATATGATATTATCTAAAGCTTGTTTTTTAGTACAGATAAAGAAATCAACTTGGGGTTTGCCTTTTTCCATGCCAGCTAACTTTACCATTTATGGCTGTTTTTCTCTCTTTTGCTTGCCGAAGGAGGAATCAAGTCAAATGTTACCTAAGTACAAACCAGACTCTAGTTGTCTTTAATTTCTGTTTAAGTTCATTGTAATTACTTGATTATTTTCACAGCTGTATCCGAATAAGAAAAAAAAAATGCAGGAACTGGCAACTTTTACAAGTTCACAACTCCATAACCTGACACTGGAACTCTTCCACCTGCAGAAGCCTCATTAACTGTTGTAGGAGTTCCAGCAGTTAAGAGACCTGGGTTTCAAATTATTTTGCTTTTTACGTGCAGCCTTCGATCTAGGCAATCTCTGCCGTAACCAAAATAGCCCAGATTTTTAGGCTGAGAGAGGCTGTCAGTTGGATGAGGGTTTGACTTCCAAGTGGGTCTGTTAGGAAGGCTGTTGTTTACCCAACTCATTTCTCCATCCATAAGTCCAAACCATTTTTTTTTGAGCTTTTTTTTGTAAAATCTAGGACTTCATTTCCTGAATGCTGTTACAAGTTCTAGTTTTGTTTATTTTGGCCTTAGGTTGCAGTATTTAATTAGTTTTTATTTAAGAGATGAGTCTTATGTTGCAAGAAACAGTACTAAATTACAAGAAGACTGTGTCTTTAAAGATGCCATACTCCAGCCATAACTTTAAATTTATTTTGTTGTTTTAAAGCAATGTTAGTGCCTGTGTCTAAGGGTTATGGGAAGCTCAGAAGTTTATTTGATTTCTTTTTTTCTTGATTTCAGGGCTTTTTCCGCAGAAGTATCCAGAAGAACATGGTTTACACATGTCATAGAGATAAAAACTGTGTTATCAATAAAGTTACCAGAAATCGCTGCCAGTACTGCAGACTACAGAAGTGCTTTGAAGTGGGAATGTCCAAAGAATGTAAGTCATCTTCAGAAACAATTTACTGTTTGTCATATCCTACATGTATGTGTTAGTACCAAGGGAGAAAAATACTATGCAATTATGCAACTGAAGACAGTGTCTGCATTCATATGCAGAGAAAGGAGTAGGGATTTTGTACACAACTTCAGACCTTTATGAACGCCTGAGTCCTTAACTTGGCAGCCTAAATGCCATCAGTTAAGAACTTCTAGAGCAACAACGTGCCCACCCTGTGTGGGTGCTAAGAACACCCAGGTGGGTAATTTCACCAGATTTTCTGAAAGAACAAACCCAGAGGTACTTGCTCTCAGATGGGATTATCTCCCATCCACCCTAGAAATGCCTTCTTGGGATAAGGGTGTAAGGCAGAACAGCACTTGGCTTCTTATTCTCGGTTTCAGTCCTTCCTCTGCCCTGCAGACCCCCTCAGGGCTTTGCTGGGCTGGTGTCAGCCCAGGCTGTCATTTCAGGAGGGCTTTCTGTTGACTCATGCAGCAGGCAGCAGCTTTCCTCAGCCTCACACGGTCTCCCTCGCGGCAGGGCAGGTGCTTTTGCCAGAGGTCATTCTTTTGGTGGTAGCATCAGTTTGTGCCATTTTGCAAAACTGACAGAACGATGGCCTTAAGTCTCCTGTTCTTACTGGTTCAGGCTTCTCTGAAAGGTGAAACAAGCTGGCAAATCCTCTTCTAAACCTGCAAAGCCCATAAATTGGACTATGTAGAAGTTCTGCCAAGCGCACCAAAAACCCAAAGGATTTTCCTCTCCCTTCTTTTCTAGAAATCTTGGGTTTGCCCTTTAAATTCACAGATTTCTACCTAAATATTTTCAACTGTTATTTTTTTCTCTTTTCCCAGTTTATTGATATCCCTGTCAAGCAGGAAAATTTAGCTAAAAACCCGTTCCTAAATCCCTGTGGGGTAATGCTTCCGAAACTTTTTCATTTTTGATTGGAGTGATTGCAGTAGCAAAAAAAAGTCTTTGGCGTAGTGATTTGTTTGATTGTTGAGGGTTGTTACCTTTATCAGTGATGCTCCTGATTTCAGTAGGTCAATTCCAGTAATAAAGGCTACAGAAGTTTGCAGTGTGTGCGTGAGAGTTGAGGAAAAATTGCCCAATGCCACTTTTAAACTTTAATTTCTGCACAGGAGTTCCTTGGAGAGAGACTTTAGGACAAGAGGACAAAAACTTTGACACTGATGAGATAATTAGGACTGAACTGTGACTTAAACTAGTTCTCGTCCACTAGCAGTTCTCTTTCTGAGTTGTGTGGCATTTTACAGTAGTTGCCTTCACTACACCTGGGCAGGAGCTGAAGAGATCCCGACTGGTCCCTCCTGGTTGCATCCTACTTCTCATTTGTCTCCAAGGAAGAGTGTTGAGGAGCAGAGAAAGAAACAGATACATCTTTGTGACCACTTTGCAGTGTTTCCAACTCCTCCTCATGGAAATCTGAAATTGTGGTTATTGAAAAGGGCCAACATCAAATGTGAAACCATTTTGGCTCTTGGGATTTCCATGATTTCACTGTCCTTGTTGGGTTTTCTAGTTTTCTTGTCTGCCTGAAGTGCACTTGTCTGTACTTAGGTATAGATTTACTGGTGTGGAGACTATGATGGGAGTGAAGGAGAAGGTAGGCTATATACAAAGATGGTCAAAGATATAAGATTGAATGAGGAGGATTTTATTGATAAGTATTCGACTGCACATTAAGCTTTTTTTCCTTGATAAAAACCAGTATGATGCAGTTTGGAAGAGAAGAAAAAACCCCCACATTTTTCACCTGATGGCTTGTTGATCTTGAATTCTTAAGGATTTTAGTGCTGACGTGAAGTAGTAATCTTATTAAATGCTGTAACGTCACATCAGAGTGTGTTTTGGAAATGCCAGCAGTATTTCCAACATGTTAACCAAAGTTACTTAGGGTAATGTGTAAAGACTTACTGCCTTTTAGGTGGTTGGATTCTTTTCTCTCAAAGGGTAGCTGGAGCTTTACTAGCAAGAATTAAGGTTTTGTTCTGCCTGTTTCCTAGGGAGAACTGAGTAAAATTGCCCTTTGGCAGTTGCCTTCATCTCAAACCACTACGGGCACTGAGAAGGGGGATAGCAGTTTGGAGGGGGATACTGGGGAGAGAAGTGAGGGATGTCCTCTGGCTGTGTTTCTGTAGAAGGCATTTGCAAAGGAATAGAGAAATTATTTTAAATGTCATCAGTTTGAATGCAGTGTGTCTTGTCTTTTGGGTTTAAGAACTATGTCTGAAGCTACGCTGCATTATCCCTTCATAAACAGGAACTTTTAATCTCTTCAGAGATTTGAAAAACTCTTTTCTTATCTGACCTTCTCTCATACAAGTCTCCAGGTCTCAACTTCATTTCTTTAGAAGTTTATGTAAACAAAGGCACATTTGTCAGTGGGCTTTTTCTTACCAGATTGAGGTTTTTCTTTTCCCCCAGTGCCTTATTCACATTTTGTTTCTCTGTCTTCTTACAGTTCTGTTACCTTGTAACGTGAAAGCAAGGAACAAAGGATAGAAAACAGTATCAGAGGAATCTCATAGGAACACAGGCCTACAATGCTCAAACTGGTTCCCAATGAGCAAAGTAGTTGTGGTGGGCAGCTGCAAGTAGGAACCCCAAGGTTTGTTCCCAGGAGCTGAGGAGAAGGAGTAAATGCAGAATTTCAGTATACAGGTTAATCTGTGCTGAAACCCTCCAGTCCCGTGTTTATTTGCTCTGCCTGGAAAGGGCACACAAAAGTACTTGCATATGTGACTCCTTTTGAGCTTGATGAGCATTCTACAGGAACCTCAGAGGTGAGATAAGAACTGGCTGCCTAGCCAGTGTGATAAGTAAGGTTTTAAGGATGGAAGCAGTGTTTTGGAAGAGGTTACTGACCATTGCTTGTATGCTTTTATCTTGTTTTAGAGAATGAAGTGAGATGATGAAGGAATGCACCGAATTTGCATTTCTTTATAGGTTGTTTTGTTCCTGCAGGGGGGAAAAAAGTTATCTTCCACCCCATGTTAGTCCCCAGATCTGATCAAGGGAGGTCAATAACGAGACTGCCTCCGGGGCAGGAGTGGAGCTATTTGCCTTGTGATAGTATCTGCAAGACCTGGTGAAACTGGATGCCACCAGTGAAGGGACTGTCTCTCATTGTGCAGTCCCTCTTGCAAAGTTTGTGCTCAGATAGACAAGACAAAGGGTGTGAGGGGAAACGACTTAGTGATGACTCTGTTATCGCCCTACAACAGGGCCAAAACACAGCTTGAAATAAAGCCCTGCTGTCTTTCATCTGGTCCCTCTTCTTCAGAAACTGCTGAGCTTGTGTCCCTGCAACCTGGAGAGCTGCAGCTCTCTGTGTAACAGCGGAGCAAGCCCTTCCAACAGCGTTGGGTTTGGGGTTTGCTGTATGGCTGTTCCATGCGTAGGTACTTGGGAGTGTCTAGGTGCAGCTGAGACTCTGATCCCTACTCCAAATCATTCTATCCTTCTTACCCTTCCAGCCTGTTAATTTTTTTAATGAAGATGTAGAGACAAATGGTCATCACACAGGGGTTTGAGTTTATTTTTTTGTTTTCTCCTGCTGCTGAAGTGAGAGGGCTACCAGGGCTGACAGTGGCTCATTATGTGATGGAGAGCCTTAGGAAACTAACCTTTGCCCTTCTATTACATGATCTCTAAGCTGATGTTGGAGCACCATCCTTGGCCTGACCCCAGGTGTCAGCAAGAAGCACACTGTTGCCTGGCTGCACGGACCTGGGTCCTCGGGAGCTGGCGAGGGGTCATGCGTATGGTGCTGCCTCCCGCAATTAAGGGAACACGCAGGAAGCTGGGCAAAACTCTCCAACAATAATGGGCTCTTTCATGCAGGATGCTGGAACATACTCTTTGTAAGAGGAAGCCTAGGCTTAAAGAAAACCTAAACTGGGCTTATTGCGGGATACAAGGGGGAAGAAGTCAAAGCTGCCTTCTGCTTGGCTTAGCCGAGAAGCATTTCCACATCCACCCTCCCTCTTTTTCAAAATTTGCGGGCTGCAAGGACTGTCAGTGTGTTTGATAACCTGTGGGGTCCCCCTCAGGCACATGCCAGGGTGCGATGCAGAGAAACCCTCCATACTGGCATAAACCTTGTCTGCAGTGAGCTGTAATCGAGCAAAATTATGTTTATAAAGGGACAGAGTTACTGTTCCAGATTGCTTCAGTGCACTGAAGCAATGTTCAGATTTGTAAATCTGCTTACAATTAACCTCCCTGGAGGGAGGGAAGGAGGAAGGGAGGGAATGCAGGGGAATTACCATGAAGTGGAGAGAATCCAGTTTTTGTGCTCCGTATATGGGGCTTTTCTTGAACTTGCACGGAAATGTCTGTTACTCTTTGTCCCAGACTTCAAAGTCTTTTAATATTTAAATGTTCATGCTTCTCAGAACATATGATTACATTCTGCTGCTGAACAAGAGAAAGAATTGATTTACTTATTTGAATTCGGGTTTGAATTGTCAAGCAGGAGGCATCAACTTGAAGAACTGTCATGTTCATGTTTGTATTTTTTATTTTATATTTCTGTTTCATTTTCCTTCAGACTCCTTAGTGAGGCGCAGTACCACCTCCAGTGAGTGGCTAAGCAGAGGGCTAGTCTGCCTAGTGTGTTAGAGAAATTGATTGCAGATTCCCCTGATCTAATTTTGAAGTGAATTAATTAGCATGAAATCTTTGTTTAGATGCTGTTAGTCAGAACTATGATGGGGTTTTTATTCTTTCTAGCCAGCAGAAAGCACTGGGTTTAAGAACTGCTTCTGCTTTGCTACGGGCTAGATTTTTAACTAGATGCCTAAATACCACACGGTGGCTGGGGGGTTTCTCAAAAATTCCAGCGTGGTTGCCTTGCCTGCTGACTCCTGATGCGGTGCTTTCTCCAGAGGCAGGAGTGGAAATCACAAAACCCCAAATTCAGTTCTGGGACCAATTCCCCTCTCTCAACACTGCAAGCTGGTTAGGCTAGTTTTCCTATCTTGAGAGGTGAGAACGATGAGTCTTCTTGCAGAGGCAGTGCTTTGAGGGTGAAAGGTGTAAACTGGGAAAATACCAGTGAAATTAAGAATTTGAGTATGTAGGTACTGGCAAAACTCTGCCCAAGCCATGCAGATCACAGTTGTTTTCATCTTGTTCTTTAAGGTTGGGTTGGACTTGGGCTTTGCTCCTGATCAGATAGGAGTGCTTGTGTTTATTTTTTTTCAGACTGAGAAACTGGAAACTTTAAAAATGTTAATGCCAAACACTCAGTGTCGCTGCTGGGGAGATCTTCTAACAGGAGAGCAAAGCCAACACCAAGGGTCCTCCTGCTACAGAAAACACAGTGCTCTAGTGTCGGTCGGGCCTCTGCCAGAGATAATGCGCACTTTGTTACGCTGGATGGCTGTAAATTATTTATATACAATTAAAATTCTCTTGTAGAGAACCGAGTTCGACTTGTTGCCCATTGTTTCCCATGGTTAAACAAACATCTCTTGCTTTTTGCATTGGTTTGGTGGTCTTCAAAGAAGCAGATCTGCTTTTCATTTCTCCTTTCGGGGTCGGCCTCTTTTGTGCTTTAGCCATTCCCCCTGATTTTGCATAGCTTTCACTTGCCAGCGTTAATGTTTAAAGGAGCAACTTAGATTGAATGTTATTATTCATAATTTACTCTATGTTCTGTGAAGATGGTTATGTAATAGCAGTAATTGCATCAACTCACCTAATGAGCTTTCCCTCCAGTGCCATGTACAGCAGATTAATAGCCCATGAATTCATTTGCAGCTCGTTGTGTTTCAGAAAAGTATTTCAGGCAGCAATTAATAAACTGCTAAAGAAAATAACATAAAAAATGATTTTTTCTATTATGTTAACTCTCCAGCTGAACAATTTATTGGCACCTTTCATGATGCAGCTAAGTAAATTCCCTCCTAATTCCTCAAGCGGAGCGTGATTAGTGAACCCTGCTCAACTCAAGACTCTTTGGTAATTAGTCTGATCTTTATATCCTAAAATGTTAGGGAAAAGTATGAATAGCATCCTAAGGTTTTCTCTTTCCTTCTGTTGGTTGCCTTTTAGGCATTATGCAAAGAGCTGTAACTTTAAACCATAACACACTAGTGCTGCACATTATATTTTGGTTTTTTTACCCTTTCTTGCGTAGAAAACCCATAATTGTGTAAACTAAGAATTGAAGGCCTTGGCCAATAAACAACCCCTGGCCCCATTTCTGTGCTGCTTATTGTTGGCTTCAGCATCCCGTACCTCCCAAGTGGTGGGACTGAGCCCAGAGCGTGGACTCTGGAGGGTCAGGGGGTGCTGCTGATTCCTCCCTCAGGAAGATAAACCAGAGGTCAAATGCCACTGGGGATGGAGATGGGGGGGAAATGCTGGGGGAAAGGCACAGGGAGGGAAGAGAGAGCAGGGAAGGTCCTGGATTTTGCAGCATAAAAGGGAATGAGATATTTGAACCTAAAGGGAGAAGAGTAGCAGTGAGATGCCAGGGCTTTGGCCACATCTGTGAGGGAGAAGTGTCTGGGGAAAGAGGGAGACACTGTTGCATATGGCCAGTCTTGCCAGCCTACCTTTGAATTACTCGTTCTGTACTTTTTAATTAATTAAATTAATACCTTTTTCAAGCTTTTAATATTTTACATAATTTCTTTTTCAAAAGAAATAATTATTCCCCTGCCCCCCCCCCAATCCAAAAGAAGCACTAGGCCTTGGCTTGCCTTTCAAAGTTGTAAAATATATATATTTCAGAACCTTTTTCCTCATTTTGGACTCTTGAGAACTGAGTAAGCATAAAGGGAATTCCTTCAATAAGCTCATACAGAGATTGATTACATGTCCTCAGCTGGAAGTTACATTAAGACTTATTCACCAAGGTATAGCTACCGTGGTGAACTTTTCATCGCTCTCTGCTGTCTCTATGACAACACGGATCCTGGCAGAAGTTACCAGGGCTTGTGTGCTCTCTGCAGCCTTTGTCTGTGTGTATCAGTCCTAGACCTTGGTCACTGTAGATACGTGCTTTTCTTACTGTAGATATGTGCTTTTCTTAGGTTTTTGCTTAACAAGGTGTGTTATTATAGTTGTGATGCTTCCAAAGTGACAATGTTAATCATTTGTACCAGGGTAACCAACCATGGTCTGAAGAGATCTGGTTTAAGAAAGGGAAAAGTGACAGTTGGATCTTAGTAGACTTCCTGAACGCCTCTTGAGCTTGTCCTGTGAAAGGAATTCATCTGGATGGCACAAAGTCCTCGTACAAGTAACTTCTCTTTCAGTATATGTGAGCCAGTGAAATCTGGAATGCCTGTACAGTGTAATTTCTGCTGAAATCTGTAACACACGTACAGTCTGATTTCTGCTTAGATCTGCAGCACACCCCAGAGACGTACGTGTTACTCTTCAGTGGCTCTAGCAGCGTCCTCAGACTTGCTTGAACCCTTTCTTATTTTAAGGGAGCACGTTTCATCAGAGCCCATGGAGAGGATAATGCCTGCCTGTTGATGCCATCACCTCAGGTTTACATGGTGGTCCAGCCACATGCCAACCTCTTCCAGAGCTCCAGCTCTTCCATGAGGAAGTGGCACTGACACAGGCATAACTTCACATTTTTTCATTTTTTTAGGAACATTTTTGATGTTCACAGGCTTTCTTCAATCAGTTTCCCAGTAAAAGGCAATCTGGGCAGATATTTCTTGCTAAACCACTTCTCAACACAAATCTGATCGTTTCTGTGGCCTTTTTCTGGTATTTCTTGTCCTGCACTTAGGTTTTGGGACATGCAGGAGGCGATGGGGCATAAGCAGCCTGGTCTAGTGAAGAGGTGTCCCTGCCCATGGCAGGGGGATTGGAACTTAACGATCTTTAAGGTCCATTCCAACCCAAACCATGCTATGATTCTGTTATTCACAGCTGTATTCCAGATTCTATGTATAAAGACACTGGCTCTATGTATTTGTGCTGCCATTGCAGGTGTAGCCTTTGCCTCTTCTTGAGGGGTCCCAAGGGGTTTCACAGTAGACAGAACCCCAGGTAGTCCTTTCTGCCTCAGGCTGTGCTGGGCAGTGCTGCTGTCGGAGCCGATGGGAAGTCTGGAGGTGGCCTGTCCCTGCCTGGTCCATGTGCTCTGAAGCACAGGGCTGAGGCCACGCTTGCTTGGTCATGCAGACATAACTGCTGAGACCCCAATCCCATGACCTCAAAAGCTTTGTTTCAGAGCTTCTATTCTTCCTTTATGCACTCAGTTCACTGCTTCGTATTCCTCATTCGGATCATTTTCTTGTTCAGGGGCACGGGGCATCTTTGATGCATCTCTTTCTCCTAATTGCCGTTGCACCATGTGGGTTGTGCTTTCTATACTGGCACCTTGTGGTTTCTCTGCTCTCTTTTTTCTCCCTTTGAAAGCTTTTAGGTGGTTTTTTTTTTTGTTTTGGGATGTTGAATCTGAAGGATGGAGAAATGTCAGTGAGATAAATAACAGTCTGGGAACAAGCAAATTGCCAGTGTCCTGAGCCTTGAAGCTAAACAGGGCTTATTTGGTTGTTAGGCCAACCTGAACATGTTATCTACAGTAGCCAAAGGTTCGTGAGAAATACAGTAAATTGTTTCCAAGAGCTCTGGGAAATCTGAACTGCAGCAGCCCAAATGGGCCTGAAGGACACTCTCTCAGAAGAGACATGTATTTTGTCCTTCCCCTTAGAAGAAATATATGTGAAAGTGTGTACAACTTCCTGACACTTTGTATCTGCAAACTTACCTCTGTTATCCTGGTCATCGCCTTACAGGAGGTGGTCTTGGGTAGGATAGATGCTTCTGCAGAAGGCAAAGAAATAAAGCCCATGCTGGCCTCTCTGTGGAGAGCAACTCCCGTGCTGATGGCATGGAAGATAAAAAGCAGGCACTCGGAAAACAGTAAGCTCTCAAAGACGGTTTAGGAAGATCTCTACATAAGTAGATGAGGCCATGGATTTCCCTGTACTGCTGTCAGGCTCTTACAGCTTGCTTTCATCCGCTGTATGAATTGTTATAGCAGAGGGAGTTTTCCATTGCCATGCCTGAGATAAGCCGGCTGACACGTTGCAGCTCCTCCTGCAGGGATGCTGGCCCTCGGACTGTGCTCTAAAAATAGCCTCAATTTGGTTTTAGTTCGACTTGGTATCACATGCTCAACTTAAAGTACATCGGAACAGTTAATCTCTGCTTCTTCAGCCCTTGCATGGAAAGTGTACAGATTTGGGTTTCAAGTTAGATGGCATGCAAGTAGTGGAAATAACACCCTTTCTATCCTAGCTTAAACAAAACTCGGCTGTTGATACTTACGAAAGGCAAAAGAAAGACCGTGGGGCGTTTGGGATTTTTAATTTCCTTTGACCCAAAGAGAAGAGAAACGGGCTTGCCCCACCTCACCTTATTGCAGTACTTGTTTGCATGCTTGCAGGTTTCTGAAAGCTCTTAAATTTTTAAATCTAGGTCTTATGAAAAGTCTGTCAATCAGGTGACAGCTCTGAAAACTGACTTTAACAAGTTGTAGCTTAGAGCCCTGCAGGCGGTGCCTGCGGCTGATAAGCATTTAATCAGCTGTGGGATCATTTCTCAGCGCTGTGCAATCTGTAACCAGTCGCTTTTTGTCGATATAAAGGGATTTGGTAAGTAAATGTGAGGAAATTACCCGACTTTCGGAGACGTACACCTGATTTTCAGAGTTGAAGTGGAATTCTTCCTTTCTCCTGGCAAAAAGTGCAACAGAAAGCAAACATGCTTTTAGTTGGATTACAGGCATGGTTAGTCATCTGACAGACAGTTTTAATGGAGTCAGAAAGACATGCTGGGGAAACATGCTGACCTACTTTTCTTTTCTTTCTTTTTTTTTAAACTTCTAAGCAAGTGAAATCTCAATTTTAAAACTCCCCATAAAGTTAGATTTGTGCTGAAAGAGCTCTTTTTGTAATTAATTTCTTCACACTTCTGCTTGGGGCGCGATAGATGGTTTTGGTAACTGAATTTCATCAGGTTGTTTTTGTTTCTGTCAGGAAATTGGGTTACATCTGAGAAATCCATGTTCTTCCCCCTTTCCAGGACGAAGCAATCAGCTTCAAGTTGATGAATGATTTAAGCCCAGTCCTCTGAGGGAGGACTTTACAAACCATGTAAAATGACAGACTAACAAAGCGTGCTACATTTGTATCATTTTCAGCGCATTATGTTTTTAAACATTTTTCATCTTTAAACTGGGGGGAAGAAGAATTACTGACAGATCGCGTCGCATGCTCTGCGTTCGGGATTGTTTCTTCCCCTGTTAAGTACGTCAATGCTCCACCATCACTGTTTTCTTGGAGGCAAAACTCAATGTATTTAAACTGGGGAAGCTCTTCCCATAAAACTTGAGAGCCTGAGAAGAAAGGATTAAATTAAATAGGAAAATGTAGCAGCGAGGGTGGGTTAAAACATCACAGACAGCAATACTAAACGGAGTGATAGTGGAAGATGCGGGCAAGCTTGCTGCAGGACATCGCTGCGCTGTCTCCTTCAGCAGCAGGCACGTGTGGTGCTCATCAGAGGGCTCCGGGGTGCCAGGTTTCTGCCTCTCTGGCACGGAGAGGTGCCCTCGGTCCCTTGGCAGCAACAGTTAGTTTTGGACGAAGGGGTCACCACACGGTTGGAGGAGCAAGAGAGGTCATTATTCCTTGACTTACCAGTTGCTCCAGACTGTTCTCACCTGCTGGTCTCCTCCTATTGCCATCATTAGCAGGTTCCACACTGTCAGTCAGCCTTGGTGAAATGAGTGCTGCTGCAAATCCTTTGCTGTTTCCCATTTCTCCTGAAGAATTAAGTTCTGGTTTCCTTGTTTTTACTCCCAACCAGCTGATTATGGCCTGCATTATGGAAACAGTAACAGAATGTGAGAGGGGTAGAAAACATGGAAATCACCAGGACTTTATAGGGAATAGTATTATGTTTCAAAGAATCTGCAAGTTCCCTGTGCTTTTTATGAAGTATAGTACTTGTAGTTGCTTTCATACATTGTGTACTTTTAGAGGATGTCCCAGTGGCAGAGTAAAGATTGGAGTTTCATTTTTTTATCATTTTGGAAATTAAGATGTTTATTTTGGCTAATACATGAGAGTTTTTTCTATATCTCAAGGAGACTGAAATTGGCATTCCACGGGTTTTGGGTTTTGGCCGTGTTGTAACCTAGAGGCATCAGCCCAGGAAGGCAAACCAGCAGTAAATTAACATCCTTATGAGATGAGCTGCTGAACCTTGTGCATTCAGCATCGCTGATTGCACCACAGCTGTGTGAGCTGCTCCTCACATACAAGGACTGACTTCCCTCTGTTTTCCTTCCCATAGCACTGCTTCTAGGTGACCCGTAGCACAGTTTGTTTTGATTCTAGGGCAGAGACAGCAGGGAAGAGCCACTCAAAAAAGTGTCATGAAGGTGGTTTTTTTCTGATACAGAAGAATCATTGATACTGGAAGAAGGAGCGTAAGATTCAGGGAAGCTTGTGTTGCTCTCTGTCAACATTGGTCTGCCTCTGCTGGGCAGGGAGCAAGCCAGGGCTCTTGTGTTTCAAACTGGATGTCTCGTGAAGATGAGTGTGGAAGTCCAGAGCTCAGTGTGTTTTCGGTGTCATAGTCCACACTGTACAGTGCCACACCATCTGGTTATCCCACTGAGGAGGAGCTCAGGGGTCAAACCCATACGGTCCAGATTCCTGTAACAAGTGACATGGAGAACTGTCAGTTCATTAAAAGCCTTTGGACAGCATTTTTCTACAAAAAAGATGCTCGATTTGCCCCTTTCTCAAATTTGGAACAGAACCTCAATGCATACTTTTTTCTTCCTCCCCTCTTCGGATGCCTCATCAGGTGAACACTGCTACAAAATCAGAACATCTGGAAAATAATTTGGAAAACTTAATTGAAAATAAAGGAAATTAATTGAAAATTTAATCGGAAATCCAGAAAAAATTTGAGAAGAAGTTCAAATAATTAAAAAAAAAAACCAAACAAGTAGGAGGAAGATTTTGTTACTAAGAAAAAGAAAGCCCGTTATGTTCAAGCCTCTCCCATAACAAAGTGAAAAGTACACAGGGCAAGAAGAGAATAAGCAGAAGTATTTTATTCCTTCAATTGTGCAGAAGGCTTAAATCCTGCTTGTCCTAAAGAGAGAGAGTCGAAATCCCTTCTTGGCAGCTTTTCCTGTTGTTTTCTAAGTCAGTTACAGCTGTTTCACGTGTTTATTAGGAACATTTTTCCTACTAGAATTTAAATGGCGTGGCATGAACATATATAAAACCAAACAGGCAAATCAGCTGCCTCCCATGGGATATCCAGTATTGAGCCCCATGAGTTTTGGGGTCCTCCTCCTTGGCTGGGGGGACAAGGTGGGGAGGTAACCCTCTGGTAAATGAGCCTTGCAGTGATGGAGAAGGAACATTTGAAAATACTCCCCAGAAACCAGAGTGTGGGAAGAATAAGACCATTAAGAGGAATCACTAGATATCTTGTCTTAACAGTTTATTATATATATTTTTAATGAGCATTTAATCTCTAATGCTGTGTGATGGATTAGAAAAGAGGGGGAGTCAGGCCTCTTTCTGTGCATACTTTTATGTTTCCCCTTCATTGAACATTTTCTCTGGGCAAATTGTTTAACTTGAGCTGGTTGGAGGTGTTCCAGCACCACAGAGCTTTGCTGAATCCAAAAATGCAGAGTTGACAGCATCGTGTTGTGTTCAGATTTGCAGGCTCTCAGGATGAGTTACGAGGGAGGCCAGGAAGGATCCTTGTCGGTTCCTGTCCTCCACACCATGAATCCCAGGCCCTGGCAGACCTGCCTGTGCTGTGTCTGACGCACGGCCTGGGGCTCTGGGGCAGTCCTGCAGCTGGATGTTCATCGGCTCTTTCAAGAGCTCTGCTTTTGGGAATCACAGGTTTTCAGCCAGTGCTTCTCATGGGGGTTGTAGCCTAGAAATAATATCCTGAGGACCTCATAAAAAGTCTTCTGTAAGTGTGTCTTGCAGCAAGACACTTGCCGCGCTCCTGGAGAAGACCATCCTACTGGATGGAGGTACCAAAGCTGTGTATGATGAGGTCAAGACCCAGTCCCATGCTGTGGAAGGACACGAAAGTTTTGTCATTGGCATTGATGAGCGATGATGGGTGTAGAAACCACCGGTGATGCCAGTTAATCCTGTGTTGGGGAGTCATTTGTAACGTCAGCTGGGGACCACCACCCTCCTTTAGTTAAAGGTTGAATTCAGACTCCTTGCCCAGCCCTTGGCTTCCCTTTCAGATGTCATCTCATGTCCACGTTGCATCCTTTGTTTTCATAGAGAAGTCTGGGAAAACTAGGTCAGTTTATCCAAGTAGAAATTATTATTTTATTGAGTTAACTCTGTGGTGACCCGCTGCCTGTTTGCCTTCGCAAAATGAACTCCCTTGTGTGCACTAAGTCTTGCACTGGAAGTTGCAGAGGCCTCAGTAATCACTTTGCTTTCAAATCAACAATAAAAAGGGCTGCTTTTTTTAGTATCTTGCTGTTTCCTGGAAACAAATGTCTGTCTGCTTTGCTCCTTGTATCGTCACTACATCAGGCTGGTCTGGTGTATTGTGCAAGCACTTAATGTAAAAAGGTTATATGCTGGCTTTACTGAGGATATTTAAAAGATCTTATGGAGGAATTGAGATTTGATGCTGCTTGACCCCATCTGGCAGAATTAAGATCTTTAAGCCAGTCATGTAGTTACTAGCATGCCTTATTTTTAAATAATCTGTTCCACTTACTCCTGCTATTTTAGAACTTAAGTCCCAGACAAGAAAGCTTTTTTCTTTTTTCTTTTTTTTTCTTTTCTTTTTTAAATGAAAGAGTAGTTGGAACGTATTTTAAAGAACTTCTTTGGCATCGTACATAAAAGATAAAATATATCAAAATAGACAGTCTGATAATTAGGTGCAGGCTTGTGGAGTGATTCATGTCATAACGTGAGTGCTGAAACAGCTGAGGTTGCTGCAGGTGTGTTAAGGGAATTCGACCCCATAATGCCGTGATGCTTCTGCTGCTACATAAAGCAGGAGTACAGATGTCCAGACAGCCTGCATTAATAGATGAAAAGCAGTATTTCTGCATGTGAATTATGGATGGAGCAGTGTTTATTAAACACACAAGCCTTTGTCTCCCAGGCACTTCTTGCTTTGAAGAGTCACGTTAAAGCCTGCTGCTCTCCCAGGCACAGACATCCTGGGTGCGAGCTGGGGCTTCCACAGCTGGGGGTTAAGCTGGGGCTCAGTGCTGAGTTACTCTGTGTGCGGGTGGAAAGGGACGTCCTACCCCAGGAGAAGCCTAGGAGTCAGAGGTATTTCAAGCACCAGAGTAGCTTTCTGGGGTGAGCAGTGAGACTAAAGCTTGAAAGTGAATAAACTTGTTTGCCTGTGTCAGCAGCCAGCCTCAGCTGGGCTTTCACAGGAATCCAGTGGGGTTGCCAGCCCGGCACTCCCAGAGCCTGCTGGCTGGCTCGGCTTGGCCTTCCTGAAATCCTGTGGCTGGAAAGAAAAAGAAGTCCCCTGACCTCACTCCTTTCTTTCTCCTTAGGTTAGAGTTTGTGAAGGGAAAAAAAAAGAAAAAAGGACGATATAAACTTAAAATTAAAGAAAGCACCTCACCCCAACAGCAAATCTGAATAAATTTGCAGATCATTTATTCCAATTGCTCTGCTTTTGAGAAGGGAGAAGAAGAGAAGTGCTAAAATGCAGTCGGATCCAGTAGCATTGTTTGAGCACGGTATTTTACCACTTGATGAACCTTTCTTTTAGCATGGTGGCAAAACAGTTTTAATGACAGGCACTATTAATTAATTAAACAATCGGACCCAGCTGTAGACCAAGCCCACTGGCAAGTACAAATGCATATGTGCCAGTTGCATTAGACCGCAGGTAGATGTGAGGATTAACCAGTACGTTTTTTGGCTGATCTTCTGGTCCTTTAAGGTACACCTGGTTAAGTGACACAGTTCCTCCCTTGCCCTGCGCCAGGGCTGCCTCTCTCAGTGGAGCAGGTCATTCAGCAGCAGCTCCAGCCGGCTGGGAACAGAGCCTGGGCAGGGAGTTGAGGGGTGGGGAGCCCCGCACTCCGTATCTCCCCTGCTCGCTGCTTCGGGAGCCAGCTCTGGCACATCGAGAGCTGGAAATAACCTCCTGACCTTAATTTTGTTGTTGTGGTTTTTTTTTAAAGCAGGAGGAGTATCAACAAGCCTTTGCCCTTAGGAAGGAATTTGTGTAAGTTCATAATGGTGTGCTTTCCATGTTAGCTTCAGAGGAATAGGTAAACAGTAGCTGAGCTATTTCTTTGCTTTTATTATCCCTGGCCTAGTGGGAGGCTGGGGCTGCAAGCTGCCGAGGCTGTAACGCAGGCTAACGCTGCGATTCAAGAGTACAGCTCCCTTCCTTAAATCGCGCCAGGAACAACTGTTCCTCCGCCTTCATGAGCTCAGTTTACGGTTGCAGGAGGCGATGTGTTCTTTGTGCTTGATGAAGTACAGTGCGCACACAGGACTCTTCGGGTGGATTGGCAGTTGGCAGCTCTCTTGCTGGATGCACCTTTGCACAATTGCGCAAGGCACCAGGAGGTACAAATGTGAAATTCAGCCTTGGGGGCAAAACAAAGAAATGAAACTTGGGGATGAATGCAGTGTTATCCATCTGCAGACACAGATATTAGACCTGATCTCCCACTACGCTACTGGAGATGAACACTAATAGGACTCTGCTGCGATCCCTGGAGTAGCACCACTGCAAGACAAAACCAGCAGTGGTGATGAGATGGGGCTGTTATTTTTGATTCTGGTGAATAGTGTAGGATTGAACCTTGTTTGGGGAAAGCCAAACTGCACTCACTGCATGAAACCAACCGTAATAAAACGGAGAAATGCAGGTGGTGCACCGTCTTGGTGTTGCTCCTGAACTTCTGCTCTTCCTTCTGGGGACAGTACTGAGCAGCCATGTGCAAGCAAAGGGAAGGGGTCTTCCAGCCCACCTCCTGTTTTTTTTCCTTCCCTGACAGAATTGTAGCCTTTCCATTTGCTGTTGCTTTAAGTCAGTTTCATCGCAGGTATCAGAATTTGTCCCGTGGCTGAGATGCATTTATTCCGTTGAATGAATGTACTTATTATGGAAAGTTGTTTTGTTGAAGGAGTCTGTCAATGGCGTTGTCAGGAAAGAGGTTGCAATTTGTCATGGTAGGTAGCTTTCCAGTTAAGTAAAAAGCAAGTCATGTTCTTTTCCTCTGTGAGTGCTTAGGATGAGAGATAAAATATCCGCAGCAGGCTGAAATGCGTGAAGTGCTGCCATCAGGCCATCCAGTGGGTAGGAACGGAGGGCAATGTCTCAGTTCACAGCCGTGCACTTCCCTGGCCGTCAGTGGTCCTGGATAATGCCCAACAAATTGAATTGATGACTTCGGATAACCCCAGCTTCTCCCAGTTGCAAGGCATCCTACTACCATGACTATCTCCTAAGAGAAATTAATGTAATATCTGTAGATGAGTAGACTGATTTGCCTTTTGGTGACCCTGGAGAGAAAGGTCAGGTTCAGGACATTTTTACCTGTAATCTGTTATCCATAAAGAGTTAGTGTACTAGGCTTCATGATTGTAGCTCAAAAGGGCAGTTGCTTTGAGAAGGTAGCTCAAAAGGGCACTTGAACAGCTGAAATCAGATGAGACAGATTTAATGGCCTCTTAGTGACTTCTGACTGAAAGTTCAGAGTTTGAAATTTAGGGATTTTTTTCCTTTCCCCAGCCTGTGGTAAAAGAGATGTGCTGTTGCTTAATAGAAATGTAATTTCAGGTTGAGTTTTTAGAAGTGTTTTTCAACTGCCATGTATGCACTCAGTCACTTCAGCTGTGAGGAAGGAAAGAACAATTGCATTGCCTCTGTGGGCTTGTATATTTTTAGCTAATGTGTTAAGACACTGCAGTTCCAGAAAAGCCATCCTCCTGCTCCCCAGAGTATTTCAGATTAACCAGCTGCATCCAGAATTTTATCTAGACTGCCACGGAAGTTACTAGTAAATCCACTGGGATTTGGGCCGACAAAACAGTAGACAGTAAGCACGAGACTTTGTTTCCCTGTGGGTTTTAGTTTCACGGGGATCCCGATGTAGGCTGATGCTTCACAGTGGATCACCCTCAGAAGCCTTGTGAGTTTGGGAAACCTCCCAGGATGGAGTGATTGATTCCCAAAGCTCCTTCCCATTCCGGCACTGAGCTGGGAAATGGGCGGCTGGCAATATCCACTGGGTGAAGCGATTACTCTGCAATTCTGTTGCAGGTGACATGGTAGATCTTAATTAAACCCCACAATTTTGATTTTAGAGTAGGGAAGTGACTGGTTTCATGCAGAATACTGAAGAAGAGACAGGGCAGGGCATGGACAAGGGAATGACAGATGTGTAGATTAATCAGACAGCAGCAGCAGATCACAGAATCACAGAATGTTAGGAGTGGAAGGGACCTCAAAGGATTGTCTAGTCCAACCCCACTGCTAGAGCAGGATCCTGCTGCCCACCAGGACCCCCAGATCCCTCTCACCTACGCTGCTCTCCATCAGGCCAGTCCCCAATCTATACTGGTACCTGGGGTTGTTCTTCCCTAGGTGCAAGACCTTACACTTGCCTTTGTTAAATCTCATTAAACTTCTCCCAGCCTGCCCAAGTCTTGCTGAAGATGTGCAGGAACACTGTGGGACCTGCCTGTGGAGATGCTCCATCTCCAGGTGGGAATTTCTAGCTATGTTAAGTAATTTGAGGTGATGCATATGTGAACTACAGATGGAAATCTATCTAGTGAGTAAGTTTTGTCTTAGTCAGTGACTATGGCTAGGCTATTTCCATTGCAGATGTGTTGATGGACTTTTGTGGGAAATACTAGTGATTTATTCTGCCTGCAATTGTTATGCTAACAACCTTCAGTAGCTCCTTAAGTGTCAGCTTCTAAGAGTGTGTGGATTATCCTATTTCACACTGGCAATTACTTGATGATCTTAAAGTGCTTTGAAAATGGACATCGCAGGGCAAATACTATTTAAATAGTTTATCATTAAATGTGTGATCGTGTCTCTCCACCTACACTGATTGCAGTATGTAGAGAAGATGGTAAGGGAGACCGAGGAGCCTGCTTCTGGTTCGGCCCTGATACAGACCCTGTGCCCTCTACGCCCTGGCTCTGACTCAGCTTCTCCTTTGCTGCCCCTCCTGCCTGCCTACATGCCTGCTCTGCAAAACTCCTTTTCTTCTAGTCTTCTTCCACTTGTCTGCTGAATTTCTGGTTTTGCAACTTCATTTCTCATTTGTTTTTGGGGCCTTGTTTGAGGCAGGGAGGTTGTTTTCCTTCATATTGCAGGAGGCCTGATTTTTTACACTCTGGGCGGTTATTACTGTGTTTGGCATGTTCACAGCTCAGGCCAGTCCTGAAACTCTGTAGTCAATATAAAGGTGGGCATTGATGGTATAGTGATAGACGTGGAAACAGTTTATAGGCTTTTGAATGTGTATTTTTCCTGCTGAAGCACTTCATGGAGTCTTCAGCAACGTTTGAGTCAAATCCATCTTCAGCACCAGGTTTTTTTCCTTCAGCTGTCATTTTGGTTCTTAGATTGGCAGATATCAAAACTACAGTAGCTGTTGGGTTTCCTTCTGGATGTCCTAAAATTAAAAAAAAAGAGAGAACAAAATCTTTTGTCTTAAATGATAGTAAAACGAAATAATAAAAATAATAATTTAAAAGAAATTTAAAGCAATACCAAAGTCGTGCCTTTCAGCTGTCTTTAAGGGGTATTTTTTTCATCCTGTTGTTCTACATTGACTTGCCAGTGTTGGTCCTAGGTCTGAGTTCAGTTAGGTTTTTTTTTTTCAGGGGACTAGAAACTCCTGTTTTGCTCATTCCATCTGCTGATATTTCAGGGATGTGACAATAGCAGGTGCCAAATTTCATGTCAAAAATCAAATTTTCAGGCTGATGGAATCCTTGAAACCACAGATCAAGTTTCAGGCGGGTTAAATAAAGCTGTAGAGCATCCATTTGTATCGTTCATTCATATAATGAAACCTGTTCTTCTAACTCAGTCCGTGATATATTAACCCCGCAGTTATCCTCATACATAAATGGGAGATGTGTTGCTTTTGTCGGTTATAATAGGATATAACCATATAAATCCCCTGTGCATGAATGGAAAAATAGAGGCCCTTAGGCTATCGGTATCAAAGGTCTCCCCTATACTTACAATAGCCTAATAAGGTTATTTTGGAGGCATAGGTAATTACTCACGGACTCCCTATAGCCCATGATTCATTGTTCACTACTGAAACATTTCTAAATGAATTATGTTTTAAACAAGCAAATCCTTGGCCTTCTCTTTTGTGTGTGTGTGGGGAAAGAGATAACTGGAGGGACATGAAATTTCCACTGTTTCCTGCGTTAAAATACACTGCTAGCTAGTCAGAAAGGCCCTTGGTATTTACACCAATTTAAGAGCACTGTCATGTTGTCTTCTCCTTTGATTCCACGAACCCGTATTTCTGAGTTACCCATTTTGATGAAAATATTATTGTTGTCATTAATTTGATATTTAGAAAAGACTGTGGGTACAAGAGCTGAGCACGATGAATAAAACAGTTGGAGTTAACTGTCCCTGGGGATAGAATCAATCACTGTTGTAGAAGAGGGTGACATTTAAAAAAGAAACTCAGAAGAAAATGTCATGCTTAAAAAATTAGATTTAAACGCACTACCTCCTGATTGATTTTTATTGCACTCAGATGGATACACTGATTGATTATCAGCCTTACAAATGTTTAGTACCATTCTCACTTCTCTAATAATCAGAATAATCTAATTTTCAATGTCATTTAAGTTACCGTATTCAAGGTTATAATAGATCATATTTCTAATAAAACAGAGCAATTATGTAATGAATAATACAAAGCTGCAAGGCAGAGTTCAGATTCACCTTCATCAGGAAAATGAAAAAAAGAAGAAAAAAAAGAAAAAGAGAATAAAAATCACCAGTGGCTGGAGGAGCCAGCAGACGTGAAAGTGGCCAACAGGACAATGTCCTCTGGATTGGTGGTGTTCACCCCTGTCATTGAGCTGAGGCTGCTGGAGCGTCATCCGGGGCGTGTTTGCCATAGCTGAACGATATTTCTCCATAGGAAACCAGAGGCAGGCTTGAATTCTGTGATCCATGTGCTCCCTCTGTGCCCGGGGAGGAGTGAGAGCGTGCCAGGTGCTTATGAAGTTTCTTCCATCATTGTTTCTCTGTGCTCCCTGTTAATTTTTATATGTGTCCGCGGGGGGACGCTGTCTCACTTAACCCGAGATGTTTTCTTGTGGCAATTGTACCCAACAGCTGATGTGGCCGATTTCACTGAATCAGCTACAACATATGTAGCTTTCAATGTGTTTTAGGCTTTGTGCTTGAAGCCCCTTACGTGGCTCTGCCCTTGTTGTTGGCATTGTCCATTAGAAACAAGAGGTTTGTGTTTGAAACGTGCTTCGCCTCCAATTGTTCTCCATATGTCAAAGCTCACTTCTGGCATGGGAATTTGTTTTAAGAGAGCTCCCCATTCTTTTTAAAGACTGAGAAGTTTTGCCTAAAAGAAAACATGATTTCATCTGGAAATCACGACATAGGAAAACCAATCTATTTATAACTACCTGGCTTATAACTACATGTCTTAATGCTACGTTTGGCTTGCAGTTGTATTGCTGTTAAAACGTGAACAGGAGTCTTACCATTCTGAATTGATAGTATGTCACAGTGACTGTGTTGCTTTCAAGGTGGTTATTTTCTTCCTTTTCTTACACTGGAGATTGGAAAACCAACCTCTTTGAGGTCACTCATCTCTGTGCCTGCTTCCACCAGCTCCCGGGCAATGCGCAGCGGGGTGCTGGATCTGTCTGTGGGTTTGGAGAAAACCTTGTTCAGCAGCAGCAGCAGCAGCAGCATCAAGGGAGAGCTCAGTCCCCCTTGGTTTGAGGTTTCCCAAGGTGGGAGATGTCCTTACAGTCTGCCATTCATTACCATCGGCACGGTTCACTGAAGGGTGATGGGGAGAAGGGTGACGTGTGGTATGTGTGGGGCATTTGTCCTGATTGGTCACACTCGGCAGTGGCAGTAGGTAAGCACTCTGTGTATTGCACTGAAATTGTCCACAGGATCTCGCTTCTGCCAGGAGTAGAAAATTTTAGCAGCTGCTGCTGGAATTGGAGAAGCCAGAGTGTAAGGGAGCTGCACAAGACTCATGGGTGTCCCCGCAGCACGCAGCTCCGGGCTCCTGGAAGCCCTGGGTGCAGTGCTGAGTGTCGGCCCCACCACCCCATGCACGGCATGGCACAGTGTGCCTGTGATGTGGGGCAACCCAGGCTGCCTGGACTTTGGGAAGGGATAGACGGCTTCCCAAGGAGCAGGAGAGCAGGCAGGATGGTGAGGCTCTGCCAACAGGAGTTGGCAGGTCTGCCTCAGCTCACCTCTGATTTCTCTTCTTGTCATCATTCACAAACAAAAGGAGTCTTTCTGAAAGCCTGTGTCACACCCAGCGCTGTGCAGTTGCTGACATGCTGTGTGTGCTTTTATGGTGCTTTTGAGATTTGTTAGCTTAACCAGTAACTTCCAAAATATTTAAGGACAAGAGAAGTGTGGTTATAGAGGAATGCGAACTAACTGGAAACACTAGTAGTTGTCACTACAGGACCAAAACCAGTTAGCTGGTACACAGAGCTCTGCAAAGGTCACAGGGATCTCTGAGAGGCAAAGCTGCAATGATGGCCTTTCAAGTAGTGAATTTACAACTGACTGTTACAATATGTGGAAGGTGCTGTCAGACTGGGCACCTGAGGAAGCAAGGCTTATGCAAGAAATCTAAAAAAATCGCCTACCTGGGACACAGCTGTGCCACCTTTGACAAAGGGGGGTGTAAACACTCACTCTTCCATCATTTCATCTGATGATCTAGAAACGGCCGAAATCGCTTGGGCTGGATCCCAGACTCTTCTTAGGCCAAGCAGTGACTAAGTTTGGTGGACCTGAGGGGCTTGTGTTTAAGACTGGATGATTCCCAGCATTGCAACATGCCTGAAATGATCTCGCTCAAGCAGGAGAATTGTTGCGTGGTGACTGAGCAAGGGCGCGGGGGGTCCTTCCTCCGAGAGAAACCGCGGTGTGTGTAGCTTCACCTACAGCAGGCCCTGCTTTTCTTGAGCAATGAGTGCACCCTTCCCTCCTGCAGCCTTCATGCCCTGCCTGTTGCTTCAAGTAGAAGAGGGGAAAACGTGTCCGAGGCTGAGGAAAGCTGTGACAAACCTGGGGAGAGGAGAACATGCTGGCAGGGTCTGGCAGGGCACGGAACAGTGATGATGTTCAGCCCCTTCTTCCGTCAGGTAGAGGGGTGAATGTCTGAGGGTAAGGGCTGGGCCTTAAAGCTAAGGCAACAGAAAATGCCTCCGCCAGCTTAGGAACCCTGCCGCGGCTGCCTGGAGGTTTCTGGGTGTGGAAGTACAAGTCCTGGCGTGTGTGTCAAGGGGACAGGGAAGCTGTCACGGGAAGATAGATTGGAGCAGACGTGCTCAGGCGCAGGCGGGCGTCGCTCAGCCGTCCGAGCAGGGCAGAGACTCGCACAGACGTGGCTTCCTCACGTACCAAGATACACCTCTCTTCATCCTCTTCCCCCACCACCAACACCTTATTTGGTTTATTTTTTTAACTTCCAGTACTTCTGTCAGGGCAAGAGAGCTTCCATAGTGTCCCCTGTCGGGAGCTCTTAAATAGTACAACCATCCAGACGGAGTTTAACGCACAAGTAATGAAATTCGTAACCTCAGCCTTCTAGGCTAGCATTAACTGGGACACAGCTCCATCGCTGCCGTGTCACCATTAAATGCAGTCAAATTGCATCGGGGATTGATGTGATCATATGCATGTAAAGACCAAGATACAGAAAGGTGGGATTTATGTAATGTAAGCGTCAGCTGTAATCCAAACCCCTTCCCACATGCAGTGTGACATCTCCTGTTTCCAGAGCAGTGATGGCTTTTAAATTCACTGGGTAAATGTGTGTGTTTATATGTTTTTGTATAACTCTTTTAAACACAGTGTTGTCTTAATCTTTTTTCCACTCTTTTTGTTCTTTTTTTTTTTGTGTTGAGTTACCATTGTAGTTGCATCTGTGTAGTAGTTCAGTGTTGTTGAGATCCTTTACAATTTTGGAGCCTGGGTGCTGCATGTCAGCACTTCATTGTGTTGTCTTACAGGGAGTATAGAAACACTGCTGGGTCTGATAGAGCCTTAGCAAAGACAAAAGTAGGAGATACAAAAGGTATACATAGAGCAAGAAGATAAATGTTATTTGGGTTTTAGCATTATTCCAAAAGCTATTGGAATCATAGAAAAAAAGGTGATGAACAAAAGCTGTTCTTGGCTTTCAGGATGTGTCAGTTCTCCCCTTCCTACTCTCTAGTGATTTGTGCCTGAAGAGGACAGAGCTGGGCCAGTTTGGCGATGTCCGTGGTGACCTTTGGAGGGGAAGGGACTCACTTCAGGCACAGCTGCTGAGGGAGCTGTACCAGCGTGGCGTGGGAGCGATGGTGTGGTTCCTGCCAGAGTTACCTCCTGGTCTCTGGGAGCTCTTGGCAGCTGCTCCGAAACCTGGCCTAAATAAAGTGTTTGTCTTCCACAAGGAGTTCAAAGCTGTTGAGATAAGTAGTTGCTGATGCTGCCTGTTTGGCAAATTTGTCAATCAGCTCGTAGAGCTGTAAGTAAATGGGGCTTTATTACAAAGGCTTATTGCTCTTTGTGGTTGTGTAGGAGTTTACATAATTTTCTAAGGAGCTCTTTTATCTCCCAAGTACAGAGGAGATTAGGATTTGCTTCTGGAGTATGGTGACAGTTTTGAGCAGTGGAGATATATGTGTCAGTCCTGGGCGTTTTTTCAAGGCAGAGACTGTGCTTGTGCTCTGCCTCGGGGTCCAGTGAACAAACTGGGGCATTGGCTTTAGGGGAATATTTGTGAAAGGATGGGGGGGAATCCAAACCCTCCCTAAATCTGACTACACTGGTAGCACTGGACCTTCACAGGAAGGTACCTTTTCTGTCCACCTTTCTTGGCTGCCTTTGGGTCTCTGCTACTCCAGAAACCAGAACTGATGGTGTTTGAGGTTAGCCTTTAAGCTGGTGGGGTGCTCAGCGTCCCAGCAAAGCATATAATTGACTTCATTGTGGGTCTGTTCACACACTTAAAGCTGAGTTCATCTTTAACGTACTTGCTGGATTGGTGTCGAGTTTTTGCAATTGCAAAGTCGAACTTTTCATGAGAAAACCAGAGCCATTCATCATATGGAGTATATCCCTGCTCATAGGCCTGCTCACCTCGTAAAGGGGCAGGATGACCGTGAACCAGCAATGTGCTCTCTTGGCCAAGAAGGCCAATGGCATCTTAGTGTGTATCAGAAGGGGTGTGGTTAGTAGATCGAGAGGGGTCCTTCTCCCCCTCTACTCTGCCCTGGCAAGGCAGCAGCTGGAATATTGTACCCAATTCTGGGCCACTCAGTTCAAGAAGGACATAGAACTCCTTGAATGAGTCCAGCACAGGGTCACTAAATGATTAGGGAGTGGAACACCTTCTTTATGAGGACAGGCTGAGGCAGCTGGGTCTCTTTAGCTTGGAGGAGACTGAGGGGTCACCTTATTAATGTTTATAAATAAGTAAAGGGTGAGAGTCAGGAGGATGGAGCCAGGCTCGTCTCAGTGATGGACAGCGATAGGGCAAGGCACAACACGTGCAGGCTGGAGCATAGGAAGTTCCATGTGTACATAAGGAGGAACTGTTTCACTGTGAGGGTGATGGAGCAGTGGAACAGACTGCCCAGAGAGGTTGTGGAGCCTCCTTTGGAGACATTCAAAACCCACCTGGATGCATTGCTGTGTGATTTAGTCTAGGTGATCCTGCTCTGGCAGGGGGGTTGGCCTAGGTGATCTTTTGAGGTCCCTTCCAACCCTTAACGTTCTGTGATTCTGTGAATATTCATTGCCTCTACCCCTCACTTTTGGTTGCACAGATTACATTATTTCTGTAGATGCCCTGACTCTGGTGTTTTCCCAAACCCTGTTTTCCTGTGTCACTCTTGATTTTCCCTCAGAAGTGACAGCCAGAGGAAAATTAATCCAACTGTGTGTCATGGGTTCTTGAACAGATGCTGTAGATGAAACTGGATCAAAAGCTTCTCTTCTGCTTGAGACATTCGCCATTTGCTTGCGTTTTGCCATCATTTCTTGTTCACAGGCATTTAGGAAGCAAGCACAGAAGACATGGAGATGTGTCTGGGGAACCAGCCCAGAGGGTACAAGAACTAGCATGGAGGTGGCTCAGGGCATCTGCCCATTTGGCTGTGCTTCCCTGCCTACAGCGTGGAGAGATGTGCTTTCTGGGGTGGGACAGGACACATGAGGATTGGCAGATCTTTGCCCATTCCAAATCCACCAGCCATCCTCACATGGGCAAAACCCACCTCAGGTTTTGGCCACTGTTTTAAATACCTGGAGGGTTTGAAGAGCAGTGAATGTTAGGATTGAGTTTCATTTCTCCATTTAGTCTTTAGGGTGTTTAATAGTGACACAGAGTCTTTGGGGGGAGGGATTGATTTTGTTTGGCTTTGTGGTAAAGCCTTACGCATCTGGTTATCCTTAAACTGCTAGCTTGAGCAAACAGCAAGCCTCTTGATCAAGTACTGTGGACAAAGGCTTATCTCCTGGGCATGTTTTGTAAAATGAAGCTATTTTCATGAAAAGGACAAAGAGTAGCATGGCAGTGCAGCAGCTGCCACCTTTGACTGCAAAACACAAACACGTGGGAAAGCAGTCGCGGGAGGAGCGCGGCACAGTGCGTGTTTCCAGCAATCCCCCGCAGCCGGGGGAGGGTAGGAGGCTGATCTGAGCCCAGGAGCAGGTGGCAAGCAACTTTAGATAGCTTCAGTGCCTTTTTTCACCCTTTCAAGTGTTTGTGCTTCTCCTTTGATCTCCAGATCTTGAGTTTAAAGTGCTTCATCTTCTTTCATTTGCTATTTTCACATTTAACTTTTGCTTGGTGGAGTTTATATCAGTGTGGGATTTCCTGTCTTCCATACCAAGAAGTTCAAGGAGGCAGTTGCTGTTGTCTTGTAGTGTTGTTCAGGTCTGATAAAATACAGGCTGTGTCACTGCAGAGGACTTCACTGTTCACTGCACACAGCTGTGATGAAACAATGAAAAAAATCCCATCTTGGAAAGCTACTGAGACACCTGCAGTGCATGCAAAGCTGCAGTAGACCTTCCTGGAAGGTAGATTGTTCAGGAGTGTGATGGCACATCCACAGCAAGCACCTAGGGAAGTTTGGTGTCTTCATTGCCTACTAAATTTAATTCTTACAGTTAGGTAATTAAGCTTGTGTTAGTGTTCTTTGTGCATATAACATTTTTATCTCCACCTAAAATAATCTATGTTTAAAATAAAAGCCTTTTGCAGCGTTTTGAGGTAGAGCAGCAAAAGCAACATAACCACATGTGATCTGTGTCTCTTCTGTAGCTGTCAGAAATGATAGGAACAAGAAGAAGAAGGAACCTTCAAAGCAGGAGTCCACAGAAAACTATGAAATGACAGCAGAGTTGGATGATCTCACTGAGAAGATCCGAAAAGCTCACCAGGAAACCTTCCCCTCACTCTGCCAGCTGGGAAAATACACTACAGTAAGTATGCTCTGTGACATGTATGTTCTGGATATGCCTGAGTGATTCAAAACCTGCCTGGATGTGTTCCTCTGTTGATTTAATCTCGGTGATCCTGCTCTGGCAGGGGGAGGTTGGACTGGATGATCTTTCCAGGTCCCTTCCAACTCCTAACATTCTGTGATGCACTTTAAATAGATGCAGAAGTAGTTGTGGACCTTGCACCTCCTCAGCCACAAGGAACCACAGGTATGCAAATCCATACTGAAGGAGAGAAATTGCACTTAGCAGTAGGCGTTACTTAGCAGCATTGTGAGAGACTGTCTGAAGGGTTAACCCAGCTGAGAGACAAGCTCGGAGTCCAGGAGTCAATTACGTGCCATCATTCATTAGAAATCCGTTGGCTTCCAGGGACGGGATCTCCACTTATATGACAGCAGATTACAGTTTTGCAGGTGTAGAGAGTTCTGGAGTGCTGCTGGGTTTTACTGGTGGCAGTCCCAAAGGTACCAAGGTCAAGGGAAACACGAAATGTCTAAATAAACCGTTTCCAGAATGCTCCTATGCGGGTTGTTCCTCTCCCAGTCCACTGAAATAGCACAAAGCATCAAAACCTTCTGATGCTTTTAGAGATGAAAAATCAGCCCCCTGTCAAGAAGTTCAGTACTGTGGGAATTTTTCCAGAGGATGAGTCAGGGAAATTATTTTTTTCTGTACATATATATAGAATCATAGAATATACTGAGTTGGAAGGGACCCATAAGGATCATTGAGTCCAACTCCTGATGTTGCTAAATACAGGGAAGGTCAGCGATATTTACTGACTTGGGAGAGAAAATTCAATGTCAGGTTTGAAAATGCAGTAATAAATAACAGAGAAGCTAAAAAAAAGAAGTGTTAGGTAATGTTTAGAGTCTTGCAGGTACAGGAATGACTTTGCTGGGTCTGGTCTTGCTGTCAGTTGTAGCAGCACTGGTTGTTTCAGAGGGATGCCGAGAAGGTCCTGAAGTAGTTCACAGAATTACAGAATCCCTAGGTTGGAAAAGACCTTCGAGATTATAGAGTCCAACTGGACCTGTCCTGTACTAAACCTAAGCACCTCATCTACCCATCTTTCAAATACATCCAGGGTTGGTGACTCAACCATCTCCCTGGGCAGCCTGTTCCAATGCCCGACCACCCTTTCAGTGAAGAATTTTTTCCTAATACCTAATCTGAACCTGCCCTGGCTGTCGTGGTTTTGCCCCGGCCGAGGGCCGCACCCCACACAGTCGCTTGTACTTTTAAAAGGAAGGGGGAAGGAAAGTTGGGGGAGGGGGAAAAAGGGAAGGAAGAAAGGAGGGAACGAAACCACAACCTAGAAAGCAGAACCACGCAGGTTGGGATAAGGATAGTTTACTAAACAATAACAGAAAACTAGATATAACAATAACAGAAGTTTAAAGCACAAAATAGATGAAACTGGTGATACACAATGCAATTTCTCACCAAACCACACAACTCAGGCCGCACAGCTTAGAGCCCGTCCCGGACAACCCAACCGTCCCCAGAAACTGCACGTCCTGGCATTGTCTCCCCCTCTTCCCCCCAGTCCCCCCTTAAACTGAGCATGACGTAACTGGCATGGAATATGCTCTTTGGCCAATTCGAGTTACCTGTCTTGGCTGCGTCCCCTCCTTTCTCATTAGTAAGGAAGTATGCAGAGCTGAGAAAGGTACTTGATTGCCCGGCAACAAATCGGAAACATCAGGGTGGTATCAGCACTATTCTCATGCTAACACCCAAACGTGGCATTCCATCCACTGCTAAAAAAAATTTAACTCCATCATAGCTGAAACCAGGACACTGGCTCAGCTTGAGCCCATTCCCCCTCATCCTATCACCTGTCACTTGGGCAAAGAGACCAACACCCATCTCTCTACAATCTCCTTTCAGGTAGCTGTAGGCAATCTCCCCTCAGCCTCCTCTTCTCCAGGCTAAACAACCCCAGTTCCCTCAGTTGGTCCTTGTAAGATTTGCTCTCCAGACCCTTCACCAGCCTGGTTGCCCTTCTCTGGACGCACTCTAGGACCTCAATGTCCTTCTGGTAGTGAGGGACTCAAAACTGAACACAGCACTTGAGGTGCAGCCTCACCAGTGCTGAGTACAGGGGCACAGTCACTTCCCTGGACCTGCTGGCCACAGTGTTTCTGATACATGCCAAGATGGCTTCTTGGCCACCTGGGCACACAGCTGGCTCATATTCAGTCTGCAGTCAACCAACACCCCCAGTTCTTCTCCATGACGCAGCTTTCTAGCCACTGTAGTTGAGTGTGTGCTCCTGCTGTTGAGACCAGGAGTTCAAGAGTGGCAGAGTGGCATGGCTGCGGCAAGGAGACACCTGCCTCCATGCTCCTTGTCTTCCAGCCCCAGCTGGAGATCTGGGACTAAGGCCCAGGGTCCGGGTGAAAGACCTCCATCACTGGTTTCCTCTCTGCTTTGAGTAAATGCTCTGCTGCTGAAGCAAAGGTTAAATCTAGGCAAATCCTTGTGTGGCATCAAGATTTGCTGTCTCAGCAAGCAGGGTGCTGTTTTAGGGACTGCTCATCTGTTACAGTGTGCAAGGTTCAAAACTCTCTGGTCTAGGTGTAAGACTTTGTGTTTAGATGCAAGAAAAGTACCTGCTGAGATGTTAGGGGAAAAAATCATGTTTTTCGTGCTGCTGAGAGGACTTTCACAAACATTTTTCACATTGAGACCCGCTTAAAATGGTTCAGACTGCGGAAGACGCTTGTCCTCTGCATGCTTCTCTCGTGCTAGCCCTGCTCAGCTGAGATGCAGCCAGCGTAGGTGTGCTGGGAAGTACTGCACAGGCAGACCCCCGGGGACTAGCGCAGCGTGCTGGTCTGGAAGCAGCCAGCTGATGACATGACCAACAGCAAAGCTGGAGACGGTGGGATCCCTAAGTGTGTCTTTTCATGGCAATTCCTGGGTTAATGCCCTCCACCCCTCCTCCTGGCACACGTGGTTGCACCCTCATCTTGGAGGGAATAAAGTCCCACACACAGGCACTCACACTCCTGCAAACATCCAGAGTGCTACTGAAAAAGCGTGGGAGAAGCCTTCCCGGTTTGAAGGCGCTGAGTTTGTGCCGTGATCGCGCGCCTGAAGCTGGGGCGCGTCGCCAGGCTGGTATGTGTGCCGGAGTTTATTGCTCACAGACCGCTTTGCAGATGGCCTGGCTATCCCAGAATAACCATCTGTCAGTGTACCTCCCAACATACACACGTTGGTACATGCTTTTGTGTTACCTCTGGGTTGGAAGAGTGTGCTGCAGCCGGCGTGATGGTACTTTGTGCTGGTGATTACCAAAGGTCCTGGAGGGGTGGAAGATAAACCTGGGCACCTATGTGCTTGCATTATGTATTGGATGCTTAAGTACCATTAATATTTTAGCCCTTGGAATGATACAGGTGAATGAAAATGAAGAGGGTCTTGTTGTATATCACACCCACCACTTGATGCCATTGTCCTTGGGTTCCTGCTGACCCCCACGGTGAGTTTATCTCCCTATTGGTTCTTCAGAGCCCTTACGGAGAGCACGTGGGTCTAAGAAATGACAGAAGAATGCGGCCTGTCTGCGGGTCCCAAGTAACTGTGGCCTGACCACACTCTCTCTGAGGCTGCATCTCACTCATTCCTGTCTTGGGCCAGGTTGGACAGTTTGGGGAAGGAGATTGCTCCCTTTTATTGTTGGGGTGTTGGAAGTCCACAGCCATTAGCTGCATGTGGCTGCAGTCCTCGATGCTTGTCCTGGTTCAGTACTGTACAAGTTGTAATAACAAAGTCACACCGAAAGAGTTATTTTTGGCTTGCCTTGAATGTTTGAGAGCAACACAGCTTCCTGCAACAGCCATGTCAAAACTAACAGCAGCGGTGCTAAATATGGTCGTCTTGCCATGTCCTCTGTGTGAGGACCTCTCACCTACGTAAGGACCTCTCACCCAGCTTTTTAGTTAGGAATTTGGCGTTAAGAGATCACTTTTATGGGCCCTGTCTCAGCCCAGATGTGAAAGGGACAGACCACCACTCAGGCTGGCATAAGGATCACCTTCACGAGCAGAAGAGAAGCCTTTCTGTGTCAGTGGAGAATCCTGGAGGTGGAAGGTGGGGGTGTGTGCTGGTCAGAGGAGGAGCACAGCTTCTGTGCTTGGACACCACCACCAGCTGGTGGTCAAACAGAGGGCTCAGGCAATAATCTCTCCTTTTCAGACACTTGAAATAGAAAGCAAATATCAAAAACATATAAAAAAATTCTAAAAAGGAGGTACTCTTTTTCTACAGCTCTTTTTCTAAATGCTGAGGCCAGGTACATAGAGCCCTTTTTCTAAGTGCTGAGGCCAAGGGGAGTTAGAAGCCTATGCGACTGCTTTTCTTGCTGATAACAAGCTAGTATAGGTAGAAGATGCCACCAGTCCTGCTTTTATGCCTGGTTCTACAGGCTAACAGTCATGAAGCAGGGCGTGCTCATGCTGTGGGGCATACGGGTTGCTTTTGTAACCCTAAGAGTTTTTAATTCTTTAAGTGAGAGGTGAGAAATGAGTGCATTGAACTGATGTGGATTCACTTGGATTTCATGAGCTTTGCACTGATCTGGGCTGAGTCCAATGATGGATGAAAGAAACTGTCCACATACATGGCCTCTGTGCACCTTCAGTTCTGTGATCCTTCAGACTGATTTAAAACATTACCTTTTTTCAGTTGCAAAAAAGGGAAAGAGTATTAAATGTGGAATAAAAAAGACCTTTGTGGAGACATGGTGGTAAAAAAACCCCCAACTATCTGTTCAGACATTTGGCCTGTGTACGTAGCTCCTCTCGCCCGGGTGCTGTAGGGAAAGGCTACATGGTGGGCTTTTCCTCCTCATTGTGTATTTTTCCATGTTCAAACCTGGTTTTGGAGAAGCACTTTCAATTGTGGGGTTTTCTTTATATCCATCTGCTCTTTAAAAAGTGTCCCTATCAGTAATCATTACCATGCTTTGCATAGTTAAGAATAAGTCTCCTTAAAATAATGGGAGAACAGCGCTCCCTGGGTGACTTGACCTAATGGTTGCATTTGGTGGGCAGTGGCAAGTACGGTTCTGCTGGTGATGAGGATCAGCAAGCTGCTTAAGTGTAATGGATTTCAAAAGTCCATCATAAATAGATCTGTTTTATTACTGTCATCCAGGTAAGAGAGAGCGCCTCCGTAATTTCTCTGGAGATGTCGTACTTTATAGTATAATTGAGTGTAACTGTACCGCTCGTCCCTTGGGACCAGTGCTATCTGTGAACCTACAGCTGTGTTACATCCAGCCTCGTGATAAAGGAAGGGGAAAGAAGGAAATAATTCTGGCTCAGCAGACCCTTGCTGTGGGTTCTCCCAGGTAGCTCGTGGCTGACTGGAAGCAGAGAGGTTTCGTGTCTCAGAGGCACTTGGTAAGCGCTGGGCTTCGAAGTTATATGATGGCTGCTGTTCTGTGCTGCCACAGAAGGGCTTGTACCTGTACCTGTCCCTATCTCCTGGTGCTGGGACCGGGCAGACACGTCCTTGGTGAGCTCGCTGGAGCTGGAGTGCATTGCTGCTTTTACTAAAGAGGCGTAGTGAGTGTTCCTGATGAGGGCTGAGTGCCCCTGTGAGCCTTGTTGCCTTTGTAAAGTGGATTTTAAAGACAGTAGGGATTCTGCTGCCGTGCATGTTGCTTGCGAGTACCTCGCCCCATACGGTTAGCGGGGAGACAGAGCAGCCTGCAGTGGAAAGAAAACCACAAAAATGATGGAAAAAATGGGATCAATTTCTGTGGCAAAAATGGCTGTTTAATTGGATTTCATAGCAAGGTTGGGCTTTTCTGCTGATAAAGATGCCACTGGGGTGTATTACGGTATTGTTCTGCCATATGTGCGCTGGTGCAGAGGCCTGAAAAACATGCAAAGACTGCTCCTGGAAAAGGCACCCAAAGAGGCCGCTTGGGGGAAGCGTGCAGGAGAAGCCCCGGCCTCTGCATCTTTTTCACAGCCTGGCTGGAGGAGATCTCCAGGCAAATTTAATCAGAGCCTCTGTTTCTAACATACATGTTATTAACCTCATCTTCTGCTGTTCAACCTGGACATCCTGAGTGGGTTTTAGCTTCCCTAACGACTGCCCTCCTTACCAAATGAAATGTTAAAAGCCTTTCCATTCGGAGCATCTCGGAGGTAACGTGTAAACCACGTTGGCTCCCGAGCTGAGGAATCTGGCACCCGGCATGATGAAACACCCGATTATTTTGTGTTTTATTAACTGCCCCTTCTCTTTGGTTTGCATAATAGCCAGTTAGATTTACATTTGTTAAGCCGGCCGGGCATTACTCTTAATAGCAGACATGTCAAACTTCCCGTTGTCGGTGTTGCAGTGTGATAAAGTAACCTCATATGATACTGATGAAGATTTCGTTCACACTTGCTGGTTTCATCCAACGGCTTTTTTTCCAGATGGATACCCTATTGTAAAATGATTTCCTGCTTTAGGCTCTGCTTTGTGTAGCTCTCCGCTATGCCATCTTTCTATGAACTGGATAAACTGCCTATTAAATTTAATTACAGCCTGAATGACTGCACATCTTGATCTTATTTTTCCTCCAATGTACTGTATTTCACCAAGGTCCTTGAGGATGAAATAAAATAAATCTGAAGGATGCATACTCCTGTAGCCGAAAGAAATGTTTCAAAGGGCATTACAATGACTGTTAACCCATTAGTTTTGGACCATTTTGAAGGCGATTCTTTAGGTTTAGGATTATAAAGACATTTTTTCCTATCTTTTCTTCTGTTATTCCAAAAAAAAAAAAAAAAGGCAAAACAATACAGAGGAAGTGGCCAGAATAAAAATTCAGATGGAAATGATGGAGCTAATTTTTTATCCCTTTAAAAACAGCAGGAGCAGGGAGCAGCACACTTTCAAACTGTTCAGCATGATTTAGCATTTACTTTTTGTGATAGGGGTTTTGTATAAATATTATAGTCTTGAATCTCCACCCTGTTGCAAGTGAGGGTGAATGCTGGGCTGGCGGCACCCTTGGGACCCATCAGGACTTTTCCTTCCATGACTGACGGTGGTTGTTGAGTCTCCGAAAGCAGCCGCGGGAGGGGGTGATGGAGCATCGCAGCCAAGCTGAGCTCACTCCACATCCCCTCAGCAACCTCTTCAGGTCCTGCGTCCTTCCCATGAACCAAAGAAAGCTGATGACTTCACAGGTTCCCAAAGAGGTGGCCGTCCTCACCGTGAACAGTGATGGTGCCTAGGGTCACTAGAGATGTTTCTTCCAAGAAAACCCTCTAATCTCCTCCTCTGTGTATTTATCTGCTGTGTCTGTTAGACTTTTACATCAAGACTCCTCTCACTCAACTTTAAAGTTAACATAACATTTTCATTTCAACCAGGTAAGACTAAGGCATCTAGTCATGTTGGCTTCCTCTGCAGCTGGGGAGGAAGCCACGCACCATCCATCTGAGGGGGTTTTCCTTGACCCACCTTACATACCTATCTGGAGCTGGTGGGCCATTTTCTTGGAGCTGCCCCTCTCTCTCTTGGTCCAATCAGCAATCTCAGATGAGACATGGAAGAGAGAGACTCTGCCTTTGGTTTTCTGTGGGTGCAGCTCAGCACCTTTCACGTATTCGCTGCCAGCATATTTTCACAGGTAGAATTCCTCTTGCAGTGGAGAGGAGATCGCCCAGCAAATTGCTACACATCCTGGCGAAGTATGGACTTTTTGATCAAGATGTGTGAATGTATAGAGCAGCAGTTCCTGAAAGACTGGGGCTGTTCAGCCTTGAGAAAAGAAGTTTAAGAGGGGATCTTATTAATGTTTATAAATATCTTAAGTGTGGGACACAGAGGGAAATAGCCAGCCTCTTTTAAATGGTCTGTGGAGACAGGGCAAGGGGTGATGGCTTCAAGTTGGAGCATAGGAAGTTCCGCTCCAATATACAGAAGAACTTCTACACAGTGAGGGTGACAGAGCACTGGCACAGGCTGCCCAGGGGGGTTGTGGAGTCTCCTTCTCTGGAGATATTCAAGACCCATCTGGACACCTACCTGTGCGACCTGTCCTAGGGAACCTGCTTTGGCAGGGGGGTTGGACCCAATGATCTCTTGAGGTCCCTTCCAACCCCTACGATTCTGTGTGGTTCTGTGTGAAAGACGCAGCTGGAATGTCCGTGTAACACACCAGACAGCAGGGTCCGAGTTGGGGGCACCGCCAAGTGAGCCCGCAGAGTTCATCAGCGCACGCGGTGTGCTTCTTACCACTGTGTGAAGAAACACTCCTTAATTCATGAGAGACCATAGCTTGAGAAAGCTGTAAAGCACAGCAGATAAATTAAGTAGAACTAATTTGCTAAGACCTTAAGTATGTGAAACCGTGTTCCAAATACTGCGCTCCTTTTTCCAGGCGAGGCCCCAATATTCTTTTTCCACTGTTCATTTATATTTTTCTGGGGTACAACTGTAAATTGTCTCTCTCAATGCACTTATTATATAATGGCAAGGAAGAATAATGATGGTGGCATTTGGAAATGTTTAAGTTCATTTGTATTCCTCGTACAGATGGCCTCTGCAATCGTAAGTAACGGAGAAATATCCAAGGAATTTTCAGGCGATTAATCCAAGTTTAAAACCAGCATCATCCCAACAGCAAGCTGCAGAAAATGCCTGGAATGTTAATAGAAAGCACTTCTGGGAGGAATACTCGGTTGTTGTTTCTTCCCCTTGAAAACCCTTCACTGAAAGGGACGTTGTTGATTTATGGTGCCTTCTGTCTGTCTCCCCAGAACTCCAGCGCAGATCATCGGGTTCGGCTGGACCTGGGGCTCTGGGACAAGTTCAGCGAACTCGCGACAAAGTGCATTATTAAAATTGTGGAGTTTGCAAAGCGGTTGCCGGGCTTCACAAGCTTGACCATTGCAGACCAGATAACCCTACTGAAAGCAGCCTGCCTGGACATACTGGTACGTATTTTAACCTAACCCTGCGGGCACACTGCTAACGTATTTTCTGTGCTACTTTTTACTGGAAGGGGCAGGGAGAGGGGGTTGAATTCCGCCCCAGCGTTATGGCTGCGAAACCAAACTTACTGGGATTGAGTGGTACGGTCAGGCCTGGCCTCCAGCGTGTCTGCCAATGCGTGTTACGTGGGCTGGGAGTGCTTTTCCAACGATGTCCCTTCGGTGCGTGGATTTCAGCACAGTTGCCAGCAGGGAGCATTTTGGTTTTGTGGCACGGGCGTGAAATCGGTGCAACTGTGGAAAAACACTCCTGTTGTTAAGGCTGAAGAGAGAGACTTGCTTCTCTTTCCTCCCCCTCCCTCCGAGACATGATGCTCTGCATAAAGGAACCGCAGAAGGGTGGGACGCTGTGTGACGTTCTAGGAGCGTGTCGTACCTGTGGTCATGAGCTAATTTGAGGAATGAGATCCAGATCTCCAGAGTGAGTGTTGGGGTTTTTTTCCAGGTTGTAGAGGGGAAGCTGGCGTGCGTGGAGCCCGGCAGGCGCAAGCTCCCAGCACCCAGATCCCCCACCGCCCTCGCCAGCGCTGCAGGCACCTGTGGAAGTGGGTGCTGCAATGGATTCTTGCACAGATTTTAGCTTAATGTCATTGAATTTTGAATATGCAAGGATACAACCTGTATTGGGGGTGCTGTGCAGATGGGCTTGGAGCTTTTCTTGAGACCTTGCCACTATGTCAAGGCAAGCTGTCTTCCCTCGCCTGGTCTGTGGTTGTTTCTGTCACGCTGACCTTCAGAGGAACCCTCTGGGATCTCAGCATTTCTTTATCAAGACCTTTGGGGTCTTCAGGCTTTTAGTTCCAAATATGCTTCTTACTCTGGGCAGTAGCAGCAGCTCCCAGTGAATTGGTTAGTACTTTTGGCATGCTTTAAACGTATTTTAAAGGTTTTCTTCTGAGCACAAACCTTCAGGCCTTCATTGAGCCCAGCACAGCCAAGAAGCCTGTTGTAGGACAGCTACCGCAGATACATTTTTTTTTGGCATGACACAGGACTTAAAACTAGGGAATTTCAAGTAATCAAATCTGGGAATTTCTAAAAGTGCATTGCTTCGAACAGGATCATACTGAGGAGGACATTAACTGCTGTGACCTTTTCCTCTTGGTTCATCAAAAGCTGTTGTAAAGAATTTCATCTTGGGGACGTTGATGAAGGAGGAAGAGGGGCAGGAAAGGTCCAGCCCGTAAAAGGAAGGAAAGGTTGAGGTTGCCTTGCCCTGCTCGAGATTTGCCTCTGGTTGTCTCTCCCCTTCGTTCTTGTGCTCATTCAGACTTGACCATCTCATCGTTGCTGTGTGTGGTCGCTCTGCGGGGCAGAGCCGTTTGTTACCGATTTCGGGCCTGTCACTGGCAGCTCCCTCCTGGTCAGGCAGCGCTGTGTTTCCCCATGCGCCAAAGGCACACAGCAACCGATAAACTGCGGCCTGACCCCGGGTGTCTCCTGCCAGAGGTGCAGGATGGGAACAGCTTTGCGCTTTGCTGCTGTAACCAGTAACAAACAGCGGGTACAGAAACTGCCCAGAAGTGGTGGGGAGGAGTTGGGGCATAGCAAGGATCAGCATGTCCAAACCCTTTACCCCTAAAACTCCAGCCCTGAATCTCCCTCCCCTATTTGTGGCTGCTGTGCCCAGGCTCTGTAGGTGCTGGGAAAAAACATACCCCAATTACCTAAATGCTGAGGACCCCATGAGCTCCTGGTGCTCATTGTTGGGGTGGGAAGTAGGAGCACATGCAGTCCCTACAGCTTGGCGTCCCCACAGCTGCAGGTCCCTGCCTGCATCACCAGCCCTGGCTGGAGAAGATCAGGTATTTAGGGGTGACCTTTCTGCTTGCGGGTTTGTCTGAAGGGCCTCAATAAAGGCGTTCCAGAGTCACTGATCAAAGTGACCAAATAAAAGCCTCGTTGTCAGGTTAGAAAAAGAATATGAAGCTGGTGATAAATGGTGACTTTATTTCAGCTAATTAATGGATAGAGAGGGTTGGTTCTTTAATACAGTCCACCACTTCCCTTTGTGACCGTGTGGCAGCCTTGGACCTTGTTACAGGCTTTGCTGAGACCTGTCATTCCTGGTCACCTCCTCATTCTCCTGTTTATTTTTCACAAAGCCAGGGAAGGTGACACATGTGAGCAAGCAGGGCGTAGCGAGTGCTGTAGCTACTACCCGGAGCAGGGAGGAGCTGAGGGTTTGCCAGAAACAGGGGCAGGTAAGACACAATTGTGGCGAAGAGCCCTGGCCTCCCCGCCTGACACTTACCCAAGCTGTCTGTGGCTATCTGATGTGCTGCTTAAGAAGAAGAAGGGATCATTGCCGCGAGCACGGTAACGCCTGCTGCGCGCTGCCTGTGCAATGCCCGTGTCCATTAAACCCCCATCCCCTGCCCATAGCCGGCATCGCGGTGCAGCTCTGTATCCGTGTTTCAGCTAAACTGGAGCAGTGCTTTAGCGCACATATCCCCCACATGGGCACGCTGGCGATCCTGCTGCCGTGACATCCCTGGGAGGTGGAAAAGGAAGGGTCAGCACAAGGGACCCAGCCCAGCCAGGTAGGGTGGTGGGGCTCCCCCCAGCCTGCTGCCCACCCAGCAGTGCTGTCTGTGGCCTCTAGGGAGCATTAAGCACTTAATGGACCCTGCCAAGGGCGCTGCTCCCTTGGTCTCCATGGCTGCAGGTGCTTGAACCCCCCCAAAAGGCTGGCAAAGGAAATGGTGCCGGGAACTTGGTAAACTCCGCTGCATCTGGGCCAGGGAATTGTTTTATATACAGGGAAATAGCATCAGGACTTGCAAAGCAGCTGAAGGCACTGGTCGAGGGGGGTGGAATTTATATCTGTTCTGGTGCCAGAGCCTTCAGGGGTAAAAGCTGCTCAAATTCAGTCAGTAACCCGCACAAAAGCGAGTGCTGCTGTCTGCTGGTGCACTGGCCCGGCAGCACTGGAGCATCCCCAGCCTGGATGAGCTCTGGCAGAATGAGTGTGGAAAGAGTCCAGAGTCCAGCCTCTCTTAAATCTGATGGATAAAAACCCGAGAGGTCCTTGAACACTAATCCTCAGTAACACCAGTTTTGCTCTCTGTTGTATACCCCAGTGCGTTAGCGTTAGGCAGGCTTCAGTGCATGCAGAGTGACCTGTGCTGATGGGCCATGGCCTGCGGAGGCTTGTTGGTGGTGTCAGAGTCACCTGCTCAGGTTTCTCCTCTCAGGAAACTGCCCCGGGCAGCCAAGGCAGCTCCTGTGTCACAGCAGCAGTTCTTCAAAAATAAAAGCAAAAGCTCAGCTTGCCTTAAGGGAGGTGTTTAAAATGAGTAACTGCAGTGGCGATTTCATAAGCGCGGCTTTGTGGGTGCTCTTCACTCTGTGCAACCTGTGGGGCTTTTGCTTTGGGACTTGTGACTGGCTCGTGGGAGATACAGAGCTTTTAAGATATAAATATTCCGTAAAACAAAGGGGCCTTTAATCATGGGCAAGAGACTTATTTATGGCTGCGAGTGGCATTGAAGAGCAGGGTGACAACTAAAATACTTGGCTTGGTTACAAAATCTAAACAACACTGAGGACATTAGGAGGATGTCTTCGAGACAGCGGTTCAGTTTAGAACGGAGAAGGATGCCATAATTTCTTATTTTGAAGTGCTGACATTTCCCATATGTTCTTCAGTGAATATGAGCTTGAAATCAGCTTCGCTTTGACACTGGAAGCTTGCCCAAGAAAGGTTTAGCAGCCAGTCAACAATATCCGTGGTGTTTCGCAGAGCTTGATGAAGGACACAAGTTTGGTTTTTTAAAATTCTTTAAAAATTCCAAGTGACCCATCTCAGGGTTTAATAACAGCGCCCTGGGGGGCAGTGTCAGAGGAATGTGGGGGGAAACCTGAGACCCGGTTGCAGCAGCCAAGCGAAGCGCGTTGCAGGAAGCGCAGAGTTGAGCTTCGGCTGAGCCGGTGCCCGCGGAGCCGCTGCAGCCTCCTCCGCGTAACGCTGGCGCAGAGCTTCAGCACCACAACTCTGTGTCTTCTGCACAAAGCCAGGTCCCACTTGCTGCCTAAGCCTGGAAGGAGCTGAATTCCACAGGACCTCTATGCTTTCATGATAGTTCTGCAAGGTCCCTGGAAGTCTTTCTGTGTGTGCCCACGGGGCTCCAGGCTGAGTAACCTAACCCCAAATTCATCCCCATTGAGGATCCAGCCTCCGCGTTAGCCCTGGGGGTGATCTGGTAGGTCTTTGCTGAGCACCCTTAGCATGCACCTGCCAAACAGGGTGGGACTGACAGCACTGAGGGGAGTGAGTGGAGAGAGTTTGGCAGTGAGGGAGCCAGCAGCCTGTCCTACAGCCTCGGGGCCATCTGGGATAACCACTCCGGGGTGTCCTGGTCCCCCTGGGCTGGGAGACTCAGTGTGGCACTGGCAGCAGTATCAAGATTTGCCCCTGGAGGGAGGATAAAGAGGGACCGTATGTGCTGCCCCTGCTTGGGAGCTGCCGGGGAGGCTGCAGGCAGCCTTTGGAGTCACCACAGTGTTGCCCAATTTAGCTCCAAGTCCCGCTCCACTAATTTGCTGGGCTGGCAGTCCTGAGGGTGTGGAAGGAAGAGCTCTCGTTGCTAAGGCTTATCAATTAAAATAGCACCGACATAAAAGGGGCTGCCTTTCTCCCCAGCTGAGCCGAGGGAGATTGGGTATCACTTAAGAAGTGCAGAGCCTCTCTCCTTCTAAAGCCGGCTGCCCAATTGCCACAGGCCCCACACCCAGCACCCTTACTGGGAAGCAGCAGCTCTGTGCAGAGGCTTCCGATGGGAAGAGCTGCCCTCCAGTTTCTCTCAGTGCTGTTAGAGGTAAAACAGGGATCTCCTGGGTTTCTCAATAAGCTGGCAAAGTTTCCAAACTTTGCTTCTCTTGAAGACAGCAACCTCTGCATGTTTCTTCTCCCTGCCACACAACCCTTTCCCTGGTAGGAGCGGATAACCCATTAACAGCAGGCGTGCGGGGAGGGAGGTACCAGTGGCTGCTGGCGGTGCAGGATGTGGTAAACATGCGGTTTCTTACGGACAGGGAGCCATGCTTTGTGGTGTCTGTTACTGCTGATAGTCCTGAAACACACTTTGGCTGTCACACACAGCCTTTGGGGTCACCAGCAGCCTTTTAAGATCACGTATATTAGTGGGGAATTTGAGGTCGCTGAAGAATTTGAGTGCCCTGTGTTTGTATTTGTGCCCCCATTGGTCATTGCTTCAAGTCATTTCAAGAGCTGCTTCTAGTCAGGGGAGCGACGTGAAACACACCTGTGCTACCACGTAGAGTCTTGGTGCTTTGGTGCACACCCACAGCATGAGATAAGATTATTGTTGAGATGGAAAATACTTGGAGAGCCTTGTGCAGAAATGCACCCCGATTAAGTCTCTTATCAAGGAATTTAAGAAGAGAAATAAAAGCTTCCTTGTAGGTCCCTCAGATGCCATGTCCTCCTCGTTCTCCTCCCTGCTTATTTGGAGCAGTGTTGCCAGGCAAAGATGAAAGCAGGAGAACCAAGCCCAGACTGGTCAGCTGCCAAGCGCCGGGGCCTCTGACTCAGAGCTTCGGCAGCTGTAGGGATAATTAAAATTCTCCCTCTGCTCACTTATATTCCTGTAAATCTTTTCTGTTAAATCTTCAAAATGAAGTAGGGTGGCTGTATGGGGAATCAATACACTCGAGTCCTGGAAAAACATCAGGCTTGGCTGATCAGCTGGGCTTCTGCGAGGTTTTGGGTTAGTTTAGGGATAAACCTTCTCCCAACTCTCTTTGAAACATGAAGTATTGATACACAGAAGAGAGAAACATCAGCTGATGGACATCTCCTCTATTTGATCCACACGGGATGCGCTTCGCTCTCTCCAGCCGTGCTGCCACCACCGCTCTGACAGCGCTCCTGAGGTTCCTGTGGTGTGTGTCATCGTTGTGTGTCCCCCCCACCCCCCCAAGGCATTTACCAACCCAGTGCAGAGCATCCCCAGCATTCTATTCATGCGTTTGGCATTGCCCGTGTCCGGGCAGAGGTGCGAATCCCCGTCCTCCCCTGGGACACTCTTTCATCTGGGGTCAGCACTGTGTGGCTGGCGGTGCACAAGTTAACTTGGCACAACCTGGGAGCTCTCACCCAGGGGTTTGGTCATCTGGTGGTGCTTCCCTGCCTGCTGCCAGGGGGACAGGGAGGCCCCCCAAAGCCACGCAGCTTGCCTTCTGCCTCTTGCACCAGCTCACAGCTCTCCGCTCACACTCCTCTCACACACGAGATGCCGCAGAGACGCTTTGTCCTTACCGGAGGCACAGCCCAGAGAAGCGCTGCCATGCACGGGTGATCCCCAAAATCAGTGAAGTATGTGTGTGTGTGCATGAAGAGGTGAGATCATTGTGATCTTGCTGTGTCAGATGAGCAAAGCAGGAGTGTTCTATAGCGAGGTGCAAGGGAATTGAAGAGCAGTTTATGGGAGTGTTATGGGAATGTGGTGACTTCAGTGGGGAGAAATGCACCCAAGTTTTGATTATTTCACAACTCGGGGGAAAATTTGTGTTATTAGATTTCTGTTACTAAGTTTCTGTTATAAAACAGAATTCACTTGAAGTGAATCGAGTGTATTTACGTTGTACCTGAGGATGTTTGTGCTCCTAGAACTGAGCAAACCAGAGTTTGATTTCGGATTGTTGTGGCGTGACCACATACTGCTGTTCTGCCACACCGAGAGAAACGCAACCAACCTCTCCTGGGTGGAATTCTTCAGGTTTCTTATTTTTCTTTCTTGAATTTCTCTTTTTGTCCTCCCATAGATCCTTAGAATTTGCACAAGATACACACCAGAGCAAGACACCATGACCTTTTCCGATGGCCTTACCCTAAACCGAACTCAGATGCACAACGCCGGATTTGGCCCGCTCACTGATCTCGTGTTCACGTTTGCCAACCAGCTCCTGCCTTTGGAGATGGATGATACGGAAACAGGTCTCCTTAGTGCCATCTGCTTAATCTGTGGAGGTATCGTACAGCGTGAACTCGGATGTGTTTGAGAAGGACAGACAGCATATTTGTTAACTTGTTTTGCTTTCTTGTATTAAAATAGAACTATAAAATAGATCTATGGAATATTATGGTATATGTTACATAAATCACTGGGCGCTAAAGGTTCGGTTTCCACTGGTGATAGATGTTGAGTTTGGTATTGAGATGTTTTTAAATTAATTGAATCATTCTGTCAAAAGTAACCCATCCTATAGTTTGCCTGCTAAGGACTACAGGATATAGAAATAGAATAGAATCATAGACATGTTCTTGTTGGAAGGGACCCTTTAGGTCATCCAGTCCAACCATCACCCTAACCTGCCATCCACTACTAAACCATGTCCCTCAGCACCACATCTTTTACATACCTCCAGGGATGGAGGCTCCACCACCTACCTGGGCAGCCTGTTCCAATGCCCCACAGCCCCTCTGTGAAGTAGTCTTTCCCAATACCCAATCTAAACCTCCCCTGGCGTAACTTGACGCCATTTCCTCACCCTCCTGCATTTTTTATGAGCAGTTAAGAGATACCTGTAGGAACAGCCTTTGTTTGGGCAAGCTGCCCGACACAGGGCTTTTGCTGGTGACTCTAACTCCATGGGCATGCACAGGGTGGCATTCCCATAGACGCCCTGGGTGGTGTCCTTCTTTAGGGAAAAAACATCAGGTGATACTTTGAAATCAGCGTAGTTACACTGACCTGATTGGGAGGGGCAGGGGGCAGCTCCAACTTGAAAGGGACCTTGTCGAATAAATCGGGTAAAACCGTGGGTTTAAACCACCAGAAGCGAAGTCTCGGGTCGTTCCCAAAATCCCCTGCAGATCTCTGTCCTTTCACTCGCCCAATCCCTCCCCCCTCACACAGTCAGGACCAGCGATAGGAATGCACCGCGTTCAGCTGGGCCGTTTGTTGTACCACGAAGCGGGTGCTGCTCGAGGAGGTGAGAGACCCGAGGGTCAGTCTGTGCTGGCAGTGCCCTTTAGTGCAGAGGCATTCCCACTTCTCCGTGTCTCTGACCCTGACCCGCCAGCGTGGGCATCAGTGGGTTCTGGGAGGGCAGCGGTACCTGCCTGGCGCACGCTGGTTTGCGGTGACGTTTGTTGTCACTCAGGCTGCCACTGCCATCTGCTGATTCCCGGTGGTAACTCACTTCGGTTTAGGATTGGTCAGGGAAAAGGAGTTCGCTGTAATCTCCTTGTATGCCCAGATAGTTTATGGATGACACGTACAAAAGTAATTCGAAATGCCGTTTGCAGCGAAGTGTTTCCCCCGTGGGGGTGCAAGAGCGAAGTGGTAGTTCGGGACTGCTCAATTGACAAACCTTTCCAGTCACCGAGGGGAAAGGAATGTAGGGTTCAGAAAGCCATGGTTTGGTTTCCTCCTCTTCCTACAGAAGTGGAGAGAAAGATGAAATTCATGGAGTTCTGATCAAGACCTTGGAGGAGCTTCTGTGATTTGGAGTTTGTTAAAAAGAAAAGAGTAAATGTAAAGTCATACAAGTGAGGTGGTACTTCCCTATAGATCGGCAGGACCTTGAAGAACCCATGAAAGTGGATAAGCTTCAGGAGCCGCTGCTTGAAGCGCTGAAGATTTATATCCGGAAGAGACGACCCAACAAGCCTCACATGTTCCCAAAGATCTTAATGAAAATCACAGATCTTCGCAGCATCAGTGCAAAAGGTATGGCCTTGGTGCTACACCTCAGGGGAAACTGGCCTAGGGACCTGGCCTGTTACATAGTTAAATGTATCCGAGAAAGGTCTTTGTGACCTTTCGCTCCCCTTCTTCTCTAACTCTATTGATGTAACTTTATTCCCTGGGGTATGCAGTGGGAGAGGAGAGGGGTGGCTGGGCAGCTCTGAGGGGTGTGGTGGTGTGCCCAGCCCCTTGGCAGCCTCCCTGCATGCCCCTTCTGCCCTGTGCTCTGGCTCCCAGGGTGGCTGTGTGCCTCTTGCCCGCGTACTCGTGCTTTGCCCCACCACCTCATTTCAGAGGTGTCCAGCTGCTTCACGCGTGGCCTCCTCCAGCCAGGGGAGGTGTGGCAGCCAGAGTACAGGGAGCAGGAAGGGCTGTAATGCAATGCTCGCTTTTACAGGGGGTTGACACAGTTCCACATTGTTACCGTGCTTACTCAACCACAGGTTTGTGACCCCGGTAAGAGAAGAAAGCACAGGAGCTTATAGGTACCAGCACCTGTGTGTAGCTATAGATTGGATCTCTGCTTTTGCAAAAGTTACTGATGTCATTTGACAGGGTATTTGAGAAGATTTCAGGGTATTTGAGAAGATTTCACTGAAATGAATACACCTGGTTTACATTACAACCCGGACTGTTAACCTTTACCCAGTGTATCAACGTTAAAGATGAAGCCATAGCTATGTTTATTACAAGCAGCGAGCTATTTAATTGGGACTGATGAGTACCAGAAGGATAACTTTGAAGGGAAAGACCAGAGCTAGGAGCAGAGGTTTTTCTGAAAAGGAACCACTTACCAGCCTTCCTAGAGCTCCTGTGGCTCCGCACTGGGGCAACCACCTGGACAGGCAGTGCTGCAGCCAGCCTGCTGCGCAGCAGCATGGAGCAGATCTGTAACGTGGCCACTCTGGGGTCACCAGTGCTGCTCCGACTGCAGGGGGTTCCCAGCTTCCTCTTGGCGTAGCTGCACGTTCATTTCTATCCGATTACAGAGCTCACCCTCTGTTCTAACAGGTATTTAAGAACCGTTTGCATCAGCATTCACTGGGGAAGTTGGTCACTGCCTGGGCTGATGATTTTTGAAGCTCCTCAGTTAAGGAGGGCTCCCTTACCACCTGGGGTACTGGTGTGACTGACAGCACACTCTCTTCTGCTCATACATCGCAGCAGTGTGTATAAGCAGCATCTACCCCAAGGTTCCCTGCTCTGGAGTGGTTCTTCCATACCCACACTGGTTTCTTTTTGACTTTCCTTGTCTCTTCCTGCCCACCTTCACATTGCAAAAGCACGGCTCCCTGTCCCATTAGACTCAGATTGTAAGGTGATGAGGAATCCTGTGCAATGCGCTAGGCCAGCTATTTGAACTCAGGAGGTTTCTGGCCATAAATTGTCTGACATTGTTCTGCTAAGAAACATGTTTTTTCTCACGGGCAGTAAAACCTGCAAAGCCACTTGTACCTCAGTGTGGCACAGAACTTCCCATATAGCCTCACTTTCACTGAGGTGTAATTCCAAAGTGCTCCTGTCCCCAGCATAGCTGAACATTCATTACCTTACTTCCAGTCCCTCAGCTCCTGTCACTGAGGTACCCACCTCAGTTGTGTTACTGTGACTGCTCACTGTTCAGGGCTTTCTGATGGTGTGTGCAAGTTAACTGTGAGGTGCACGCCTCTTCATAGGTCTTGCCTGCATGGCTGCTGCATTCAAGCAGCCACAACACACCTTTGGAGCACCAGGCACTAAGGTGCAGGTTTGTGGGCAGATTTTTCCCCCGGACTAGTACTAGTTGTCACCTCACAGTCTGAGTAGTCAGGATTCATGTAGCACTTCAGTTTAATCCTACACACACTAGCCTGCAAAGCCGCCTCTGTACAAAATACCAGGTTGTTACCCTGGACAAGGGGAAGCCCTGAACAGCCAGGTGCAGTTCAGGCAGCTGGAAACACTGCTGGCATTTCTGTGACTGCTTGTGGGTCATCAGCACGGGAGAAGATGCCCCAAACTCAGGAAGGCGGCTTCACAAAGCAAGGAAGCCTTCTGCCTGAACTGGGTCCTTTCTGAACCAGTGGTTTGCTAAATTCTGGTTCTGATTTGGCAGTTTCTGTTCTGATTTCCACCACCACAGTTCTCTTACAGGATCTGCCTGGCCTGTTTAGCACAGATCAACCAGAGTTTCTGTCATTCTGCAGGCTCTGCAGATCTGTACAGACTCAAATCTCCTATAAAGACACCTCTCCTGGTCACAGTTTAGTTTTTCAGTGTAATTACCTTAGTGCTGGTTTGGTTCCTTCTGTGAAAAAGGAGCAGTTTGTCCAATGTCATAACTGTAATTTGGTAAGGAGTCCCCAGCCAATGCCCTTCCTTGTGATGGACCCAGCTGTCCACTAGGTCGTTTTGCATGCAAGAAGTCTAGGAGGAGGCACCAGCTCCATTACAATAAAGTACCCTGGAGTTGCCACTGCTGGTGCTAACGAGAAGGGAGCTTGTACGACCCATACTAAGGGCAGAGTGTTTTTGTTTTCTTTCTAAAGGTGCAGAACGTGTCATCACGTTGAAAATGGAAATCCCTGGATCCATGCCACCTCTCATTCAGGAAATGCTGGAGAACTCTGAAGGACATGAACCACTGACACCAACCTCAAACGGAAACCCTGCAGAACACAGTCCCAGTATCTCGCCCAGTTCCGTGGATAACAGCAGTGTCAGTCAATCCCCCATGGTGCAATAAGACACTTTCCAGCTACTTCAGACATTCCTAATACCTTATGTACAGGGATGAAAAGCAAGAAAAACATTTTTACTGCTGCTTAGTTTCTGGACTTAATATATATCTATATATGTGTATATATATATATAGATAAAAACTCAACAAGGACCAAGAAATTTTCATATGTATCGATATATACTCCTTGCTGTTTAAACTCTTTAAAACTAGAAAATGCAAACTTTTGAAACTCTAAATCAGCCATTTCATGCAAAAAACAAAAAATGGAAATAAATAAAATAGTTAAGCTTCTGTTCGCTCCTCTGAACATTCAAGATTGCATGGTGACAAGACAGATCTCAAACTTTAAATTCTGGTTGCATTTCTGATGACTTTGTACATACAGACGTATGGCTGTACTTTCTCTACTGGATGTTTGGTGCTTTCCTTTTTGCCTCTCATACCTAAACCGCTCAAGACACCGACCACATGAAACGGACTGCTGTACACATCCAGAAAAAAGGAAGTTTAAAGGACCCTCTGATTTAGTTTAACATGAAATTTGTCTTTGATGCCCTCGGTTCGCATCTCCTTCCTTGTAAAAAGTATACAGAAATCCACTGCGCTAGCAGAAGAGACATCAGCATCAACAGCAACTGCCACATCAGTTACTCAGATGTCATTTTGTTCCACTGTTAATGTCACTTTAAAATTTGGAGAAGTGGTTTCTTACCTGGCTGGTGAGCTAGCTACACGATTAAGGATGACATTTCTACAGCAACGATAGCCTCCAAGGCAGAAACACTTTTTAGTGTTACCATGTTTTTGTTTACTTGTCCACAAGCCATTAGGGAAACTTCATGGGGTGATACCCAGCAGGCTCAGTGACAGCTTCCGGAAGGGCGAGCCTGGGGTAGTTCCTGCAGCATGCAGCGCCAGGAACCAGCTGGGTTACCCAGCCGTCCGGGGGCTGGGCAAGTACAGCTTAGGCCTTCCAGAAACACAAGGAGAGAGAATCTGCCTTCTTGGCCTTGTTAAATCACCGTGAAGCAGAGTGAAAACTGTGGTAGAATGGTTAACAGATTTAAAGTGTCAGTTTCTTAGGTTTCATTTAAAGCACTAGTGGATTTTTTTTTTTTTTATATATTCTAGCAAGTCTGTGATGTACTTTCACTGGCTCTGTTTGTACATTGAGATTGTTTAACAATGCTTTCTATGTTCATATACTGTTTACCTTTTTCCATGGAGTCTCCTGGCAAAGAATAAAGTATATTTATTTTAAAAAAAAAAACCTTCCACAACCTGTGTAGCAGCAGTTCCTCTAGTCCAAATGTTACACACACAGAGTAGTTTTCCATTTTTTAATGTTTAAACTTCATTTCAAAAAGCAGGTTTGCTGTTTGCAACCATGACAATTAAAATGTGCTTTAGCACAGCTTTCTAGAACATCTCTACAAGCCAGTCAGACAAATACATGACAGTTCAATGAGTAAAAAAGAGCATAAAACTGTAGGTGTAAGAACAAAATGTTAAAATGCCTACACACAATAATAAAAACCATCAATTACATTATCACATAAAATAAGTCAAATGTACAAAAGTTTGCGACAGAAGGGACAAAAGGACAACACAAGATAGTTGTTGGAAAACATTTGCGTGCTCTTTGGGCACTTAATTAAACATATCAAAATCATCATCTTCATCGGACTCTGCAAAATATTTCACTTCTTTCCTGGCCCGGCCTGTCCGTGGCTTTGGGGCGGCCTCGGAGGCAAAGCCTGACTGGAAGATCTCCACATCAGAATCCTGGTCAAAAGTGGCCTTCTTGGATTTCTTCAGGGAAGAAAAGAGACACGTCAGTTGTGATGCTGAGTACGTTTTCCCTTTTTATACTCACAATTGAAGGAAACCTTCTCTAACATCTAACCCTGAAACACACCTAAACCCCCACTGTCCTGTCAGCAGCCTACAGGAACAACAGGACACTTTCACATCTCAGGAGGGGGCGCCAGCACAGGCGGCACTGACCTTGCTTGGTGTTGATTTGGGTGTTTTCTTCCCGGGGTTGTATTCGCCTTCATTTTCTGAACTGGATGCTTTCCTTTTCTTTGCCCCTCTGCCTTTTCCTAGGTGAGAGAACATGGTTTAACTTGGGTTTCTTTTGCTTCCTTGCTTTTTATAATAACTAAAATTCCAGAGTTCAGCAGACTGAAACCCCCCAACCCTCATGAAACTACTGCAGTAGTTCTGCACATTACAATTCTAATTCAGCTCACAGCTCAAGCTGCTTCACACCAGCAATAAAATACAAGGTATTTTATTTTTCAGTTTTAAATCTTTCATACTTCTTCCAAAATTCCCATCCACCCCAGCAAGTCAGGCTGCCAGCTCAAGGAAGGGGCAGATTCTATCAGCTCAATGACTTCTGGAGTACTGCAAACCTCTGGTCACCTTCTGTACTGACTAGCCAGCCTTAATTCACCTTTGCTACTTAGTAAATTTCCTGTTAACTTCAACCAACAACAACAGCACATCCTTTGCAGACTCCTCTGGTTACACCACTCTGTGAGCTCTGTTGTGAGGACTCTGAGCACTGGGATACCAAAGAATTGGTTTAAAAAAGCCAGAAATTACTAGAATTAATACCAGAATTTTACTGGCTTGTAAAAAGCTGCGATCAAAGAAAATAAGCAGTATCCAGCAGAAAAAAAAGGGGGGGAGGAGGGTGGAATCAGAGCTATTAAATACATTCCCAACTGTGAGGTCAGCTAGGAAGTTCAGGCATTGTTTGTCAAGTAAAGTCAGAGTGCTGAATTTGTCAGAGAAAAGGCTTGAGGCTGAGTAATCTACCAGTCATTAAATCACCAATCACTGTGGTGCTAATTTTAGAGACACCAGTTCTGCTTCCTTACAACAATGACTGCACATCCTTACAACAATGACTGCAACAGGAGTGCTGAGCCGTGCAGCACCAGCACACACACTCACCTTTGGGTGCTGCAGTCTTCTTTGGGATGCCAAATTCTGAATCTGAGTCAGAGTTTATGGTTTCCACCTTCTTGGCCTTAGGAGCTCTTTTAGGTTTAGGGGGCACATCTAGTTTTGCTGTTAGAAGTTAGAGATACTAAATATGTTACATTCATATATTGGTTAGAAATATTAAGTTTTATTAGCTACTCCAAGTACAGCTTAAAGGGCCAATATTAAACAAAATGAGCAGCTCCTGCACTCAGGGAAAACATACTTCAGCTGCCACGCTAAAACTGCATGGGGAGAAGAGGAGGTCTCCTTGGTCATACTTTGGGGTGTATCAGTTGCATTCAGTGAGGTCCAGAGGTTTTGATGAACTATTCATCTTCCTGAGCACAAGACAGGTTACCAGTACCTAAAGCAGCAACAGCAGTTCTCCAGATTAGATACATTGCAGCATTTGCAGTTACAGCTTGCTGCTGGTGACACCTCTCCCATCACAGCAGTACAACTGCAGGACAACTGTCCCTGTGATGCCTGCGGGAGTCTGAGGGACAGCGCACCTGGCTCTGTGACACTGCCTTCTGCCAACCTCAGGGAAAAGGAACTCCAAAAAAAGCAGAAAGGACAGGAAGGGGAGAGAGAGCTGTGGATTGCTCATGGACTTTCAGTCACTGCTCTGCAACTTAAAAGGCAGTCACGGGTATGTTCACGTAACGGGTGACAAGAGATAGACTCATTTTGGTTGGAGAACACCCAGCAGATTATGTATCCTACAGGCTTACAGACACCTCAGGCTTTTGCAGAAACCTGAGAAACACTACTGACCTGCACCCTATTGGCCACAATTACCTCAAAGGTGACAAGACACATTTAAAAACAATCCAGATGATAGCAGGAATGTGCCCATTTGTGAGAACTCGAGCTCTCATTTATGCTATCACCAGGGGAATATGTCGAGGAAACAAGAGAGCATCTCCACAAACTTTAGCCTTAAACTGCTACCCACTGGAGAGTCCCTGCACAAGGTCAGTTACAGCTTTCCAGGTTTTTGTGATAATACTGATTGGGTAGTGCAAGTATCATGTCCTGACAATGCTAAAACTAAAGCTTTCTTTGGCATCACAGATGGGAAAAAAAACCCCAACCCAGTGCTGGTGATGGCAGCATTTCACATAAGATCTGGAGCGGGAAGCAACAATGCTTAGCTGGAAGTCAGGAACCATGTTGGTAAGTAACTTGAAGTAGGTCTCTCTAGCTACCAGAACAGGGAAAAACCAGCTCTCAGTGTGAAGTGAGTCACAAAGACCTACCAGTAAGCCTGGAAAAAGTATACAGCAACTGAAAGCAGAAGGAATACACTTTCTAGAAGCATCACCACAAGTAAGTAGCTGAAGTAAAGGAGGGGGCAGTGTTACCAGGAGGTACATGACTTTAGGTCCCACAAGGCAACAAAAAGTCCTTCATACAGGAAAAAGCTTTACCAGCATAAGAAATGTAGACTGGGGGCAGGGAAGGGAACGATTCAGAAGCTTCATCAACTTGAAGATGACAAGCAGAAATTGTGACCAAATGAGTCTTAGTAGAAGAAGGGGTCCATTTTAGACATAGGTGACGTTCACCATGGGGAGCTGAGGCTGAGACACCCTCCTACAGGACTCTCTACGTTTTGGCCAGTTAATCAGGCCTTGCACAGTTCCTCATGCCATTAATGTGGAACCTGTGTACCAGGCAGAAGCCAAGTACACTCCCCTGACAAACACCAGCCCCCACATGCACCACGAAATGAGGCTGTCATCTTCAGCTGGCCCTGAGTCCTCGAGTCTAACTGAGGTTAGAAGAGTGGGAAGGCTGCTCACTGACAAACAAGGAACTGGGGACCAGGAAATAACCAGGGAACAAAAGAGAAGTATGATGCGCTGCCACGAACACTAGACGTGATCTTGCCTGTTACCACTGGTCCTGTGAAGTCTGCCTGCAGAACACCAAGTCCAAAGCACAGCAAACCTCTTGGTGGCCAAAAGAACAGTGTCCACAGCTTCCAGGACACGCATCTCTCTCTGTACTGACTCCAGTGGGATTCTGAACCTCTACCTTAGATATATACCTAACGCCTGCACAAGTTGGAAGAAGGGTCGCTGACAGCAACTAGGCCACAGTCAGCTCAGCCAACCTCTCCACTGGGTATCATAACAGGGAGCGGAAGTCTGCAGTGGGGTCAATCTACACAGCTTCTCAAGAAACCCAAGTTTTTGGTAGAAAGTCCAGGAACAGTATCAGTCCTACAGCTGATGTGAAGGGTATGTCTCACTGGGCTGTTCAAGGTGAGCAGCTGCTTATAATGGAAGAGTAAGACAGCTTTTCAGACTTCCCTGCAACTTCCTGTAAAGCACCAGAACCACAGACCTCTCAAACAGTGCATGGAAAGCAAGCTCAGCAGTCTCTCGATCCTCTGTAGTGAACACCAGGGGTCAAGAGATTTCAACTCAAATTGATCAAAGTCTGAGAGGAAGCTGAACTCATACCTATTCCTTCATTTCTTCTCATTGAGAAGGGAATGTGGCTGTACAGACAGCACAGCACAACGAAGGGTTCTTCAGTTTCAGCTTTCTATCCTTACAAAGCCAAGCTCTGAAGTCACAGAAAATCAAACGACTCTGGAACAATTGTTTTGGCCACACAACGGGCATCCCCAGTAAGGGTGAGTGGATGGAATACTCCAATACCAGAACATGGGTTCTGAAGGGGCATTAGGAGGGACTTAGAATGAAAGAAGCTACTAAAAAGATACCAGGTGACTAATGAACTAAGCATGCTAGGTCATCACTGTGCTGTCAAACTGCCACATGAACCTGTGGTCATGTTCAATCCGGGCACGGGAGAAGAGATGAAGACCAGTGGAAGCAACCTGTGGTACTGTCATGCACTGAGAGGCAGATTACATCCCTAAGGCTGCTTTAGGCAAAAATTTAAGTTTTCCTTGAAAGAGCCTGTTTATATCTGTTTTGTGAGTGTGAAGGTTAATTAGAAACTCAGAAGCAGATCACAATGGCATTTTAAGGTTTCAAGTTAGGTTAATGACAACTCATCACATCCAGGCCTTCAAAAAACAGAGAAAAAGAGATTGAATGTTAAATTGTATACATGCCTAGCTGCTGCATACACTGTTCTCTCCTTACTCCCTGCAGTAGGGAAGTTTAACAAGAAAGACTGTTCTGTTACAGATCAGCTGTTTCTGTAAACAAACTTCATGTGCTGTATTACAGAACTAGCTGAAAGTGTGTGAGAAGCATTCAGACATTAGCTGATTCCCTAAATTTACACATTAGGTTAGACACAATGCAGCAAGAAAGAGACTAGAAACAGGGAAGCAATAGGGGAGCAGATTAAAGGATGCTGCAATTCACTGCTGCCTAATATATAACACAAGATTTTTTTCCCCCCCATTTTTAAGCAAGCAAGTTAATGATTGTAAATGGCTGGTTTCTTGCAGATTTCCTTGAGACACCCTTTTTGGGAAGAATTGATACAGTAAGTTCAGCTCTAAGTTGGTCAAAAGAGGCTCTAAAAACCAGAGGCTGCAGTAACACAGGAGAAAAGACTGAGCAGCACGTAAAACAGGAAATTATCTGAAAGACATAGAAGAACAGCAAGTATCTGAAAGCAACACAATCCCCAGTCTATCACGTGCTAAGAACTGGATTTCATAACCTATATGCACTAGCATTATGTAAGAAAAACACTATTTTCACCATTTCTTGGGGCAGGGGTCTAGCATGATCTTAACACTTAGAAACGTGTGCAGGTCTGTCTCTTAAAAAGAGCACTAACAACTGATAAACCAATATTCCTTCAGGTAGACAGAGCAAAGCACCCTTATTTCTGCAGATACCCAGCACAACCACAGAAACAAATCAAACAATAAACCCATTTTTCTTGGAATTGTACTTAATTCCACAACATAAGCACCTGAAAGATGCTAGCTCTAAAAGCCTGACTAATATTTGCAAGAATTTATCTCTCTGAAGTAAGGAGAGCCTTTCATCCTCCATTTCAAGAAGAAAAACAACTGTGCCAAGTGGAACTTACTGTGAGAGCCTACTCTGGTGGTTTTGGCTGGGATAGTTAATTTTCTTCATAGCAGCTACTATGGGGCTGGTTTGGCTTTGTGCTGGAAGCAGTGTTGATAACACAGGGTGTTTTAGTTACTGCTGAGCAGTGCTCACACACAGCCAAGGCCTTTTCTGCTTCTCAAGCCACCCCACCAGTGAGTAGGGAGAAACTGGGAAGGGACACAGCTGGGACAGCTGACCCTGACTGACCAAAGGGATATTCCATACCATATGATGTCATGTTCAACATATAAAGCTAAGGGAAGAAGAAAGAAGGGAGGGACATTCAGGGTGATGGCCTTTGTCTTCCCAAGCAACCATTAGGCATGAAGGAGCACTGCTGTCCTGGGGATGGCTGAACCCCTGCCTGCCCATGAAAAGCAGGGAATTAATTCCTTGGTTGACTTTCCTTGTGTATGTGGCTTTTGCTTTACCTAATGAACTGTCTTCACCTCAGCCTACAGGTTTTCTCACTTTCACTCTTCTGACTCTCTTCCCCATCCCACCAGGGGAGGGGTGACTGAGCAGCCGCATGGGACTTAGCTGCTGGCTGAGGTTAAACCATGACACCTCATTAGGACACAAACACCTCTTGGGGATTCCTCCTTTTCACTTGCAATCCTTCCTTTTAAAGTAAGCAAGCTAAATCCATTATAGAAAATTATCTTCAACCCCAAGGTCATCTTATTTTGCTTCTTCCTGGATGGTAAAAAACTCCTATTGGCTGAGCTAATCAAAGGCTGAACACCAACTCCATACATGGAACACGTTCTGTTTTGACACTGAAGTAGCTGGTGGAAAGAAATCAATATCAATAAAGGGGCTGGAAGAAGTTCACATCCTGGGCTGAATTTCACCAAGTGCAAAATAAACAAATGCAGTTCCCACTTTGGAGACTGGACAAGACAATGCAAAGGTGGAGGAGATGAGTTTTAAATAAATGGATTGGCTTCCAGGACAATCCTATACATACCCTTTTTAGCAGCTACTGTTTTACTTGGAATTTTCTCTGTCTGTTTTGGGGCAAAAGATGATGAGAAAACAGGAGCAGAATCCTCTTCATCACTGTCCAATTTTGTCGTATCTACAATCAGAGAGTAACATTTTTTCACTGCATATTTAAAATCAATTATATTAATTACAGTCAAAATTAATATCCAGAGAGTCCTTCTGTTATCACAGCTAGGCTATGGATGCACTGTGATTTTCTTTTCTATGATACAAGTTTTGTTCTTCTAAGTATCAGAACCTCCTTCCTCTTTTTCCCTTTACAAATCTGGACATACTTCCTCTATAACTACTATGTGAAGCTAATGTATACCACATAAGCTCCCTAATATATTCCATGACAGTTGCTATAAGATTTAACAGATCAGTGAAAACAAGCTCACCATCATCTGTCTTCTGAGAGTAAGATCCAAAAGAGAAGATGTTCCCAAAATCTTGATTTTTCTTGTCTTGGGACATTTTTCTACTTCCAAACAGGAAAAAAAAATTCTGAGTTGCATTAAGCACACACCAAAGTATGCAGACATTATAATATCCATATGAGGCTAAATTCCTTTTTTAGCACTACAAAGCATTTCTAGCATTTTTTTATATGCTCGCAGCAGTCAAAGCCCTAAAATCACCCTTCAGTCACCAACTTCAGGCATTTTAAATTAGCAGAATTACATTTTTTTCTGCATACCAGACTGGCACAAGATGGTAAACAGAGAATCTTACAAAATGCAGTTGAAGGGATGGTATTACTGACAGTGTACTATCATTTGGTAACTTATGTTTACCTCTGCATAGATAAACTGCAAGGCTGAGAGACAACAATTCCTCCCCAGAAATGTATCAATTTTATTTCCCATGGTACATGTAGAGTAATATAACAAGCTGTTGTTTCTCAGTTTTGTTCAGAGACTTTTGCATTCAAAAAAATTATTAGTAAAGAAATACTGCTGGAGTTAGAGTACTTACTCTGGAGATGGCTTTGATTTGGCTGGGGAGAAGTCATATTCATCTTTTTCTAAACTGTCTGAGGGAACAAACTCATCCTCTCTGTCATTTGTAACTGGAGAGGCTTTTACTTTGAGCTCGTCCAAGTCATTATTATTGTTGGCATCATCATCATCATCACCATCATCTTCTTCTTCTGAGAAGTCAAAAGTGTACTTGGGCCTCTCAGCTAAAAAAAAAAATCACATGTATACACATTTAAAATGGTTGTTTATGTTAAAGCATAAATAAGTTAAAGTGGAAGTCACTAAACAATCCCAGCTGCAGAGTAGACAAGACAGAAGACCAGGGGAAATGAAACGGGAGGAATAAAAGGACATAATTTGAAGTGTTGCCAAACATCTAACACCACTTGTGGCTCGCTCAGATACCTTCAGCAAGCAGCTGGAGACATCACTGCATAAATACTTTTAAGGAATCAAAATCCTTCACTTGCAATTGAAATTTTCTTGAATCTGTTATTATTTGAACATTTTTCCTAATGAAGTGCTCAAAAAATTGTGTTTTCCTTTAACTATCAAATATTTAGATATTTTCCAAATTTTCAGTCTCTGATATTTTTCCTTTTCACAGACTGTTGAGAATTATTTTTGGTAAATTTTTACTAGCCATTTGGGCTTTTGGGCTTTATTTGACAGTATAATTGGGGTTTTTTTTCCGCCTTTGTAACGGCATTGTCTATTTCTTGTATAATTCACTAGTTTTGTAGAGTATTTTCTATTATAGTGTTTAGAATAAGGAAAAGATTTCTGGAATAAGTTACAAAACCTTACTTATGAACTCAAGTTCCCAATCTTGGCATTAATAGGCTTTATTCAATAACTGTATAGTGAAGAAAATGTAATGCAAGTTATCTAGGGATAAAGTCCTGAAGGAAGGCTATGGTCAAAGGAAAACATAGGCCTGTGGTTGAAACTCTGAGTTCACAATGTGCAGTTCACAAAAGCTTGGGTACCTGCAGCTCTCCTAAGCAGAGAGTCCCTTGGAATAATCACAGGCTCGTTCTCTTCTAAATCGCTTTCAGACTTGGATTCATCATCTGACCATGGGTTTCGTTTCTTCACTTTTTTTGCACCGGATTTTGCAGATGATGGTGTTCTTCTTACCCTTGTACCTGCCACAAGTTAAAGCATTTACTACAGTCAGGGTAAAAAAATACTGGTGTCTTTTCTAATCCTTATGATGCATACATTTAGCATAAATTTTAATTTCCAAAATTTCTCCTTTAAATGTTGTAAGTTTTCTTTTCCTTCCTGAAGAAAAATTTGTGATGATTATTTCACACAGAAGCTGACCTGCTGCTGCCAAACAAATTAATTTTATACCTGAACAACATAAAAGTCTCTAATTTGAAGTTTCAGTTCTTCTGCTGTTAAAACTTCCATTCTTTTAAAAAATATTTAAATGTTGTTGAGGTTTTCCAGGAAAAGAACAAGCAGTTTTCCATTATTCAGGGAACATGGTCAGGAACACTTATTGGAAAAGCTGAATTAACATGGGAAGGAGAGGTTACCCTATCGGGCGTTCACAATGTGGTCAGTCAATTGCAGGGCAAGCCCAGGTCAATCTGGGCTAATTGGCTCTGGCTCACACCAACTAGGGTAGATTTGAGCTGCCTATAGACAGTCATAAGGGTACTCAGTTAAACTATTCCTGTTGGATAATCCCTGGGTAATTAAAACAGGATCTTCTATCAGAAAAAGTATTTATGTAACTACTTTTTATTCCCTTTTTTTTAAAACCTCATATTTAAAAACTTCTGGGTTTAGGTTTATTGTTCTGTTGCTGTCCCCTCATAACTATGTATTTCTCAAACACTAATAGTAACAGAGGAAAGAGGGAAGTTAGCATAGACATTGGTAAGTCTGCCAAGCCATAACATACATAACTCTTAAAAAGTCAGAATGACTGAATATGTCAACAGGAACATATGTTCAGTTAGGCAAGCTTTACAATCTATACTGTTATGCAAACTGAAGGTGAGTGCCATGTCCTCCTATGTCAGAGAGCATGCAAATTAAAAATTTCAATTTGCACAGAATTAGTCTAATTATGTAAAATTAATCTATTTTTCTACTCACAAATTCGAAGACTTAGAACCCCCCAAAAGTTGAATGTAGAACCCCCCTAAAAGTAATTTACACAGGACAAATTCAGGAGAGTACTTTCAAGTGTTTCTACACATCACTTTTGTGAAGAAAATCAGATGAAAGAGTGATCAATGTGGTCTATTTCTCTTCCCTATGTGCTAAAAATATATTTAATGCCCAACTAGTATACACAACTAAGGTTAACTATGACTGTGTAAGGATCTTACCAGGCTCCTTCTTCTCTCTCTTCGGTTTTGGGGTTTTAGTTGCTGTGGCTGATGTATTCAGTGAGTCATCCCCACCACCCTCAGCTGGTACACCACCAAATTCTTCATCAAATTCCATTTTTATTGCTAGAGAATCAGTTTCACCCTAAAAACATTTAAAAGTTGGACAAAACAAAATAAAATGCACCTTTATATTTCAAAATAGAACTGGAGTAGCTTTGTAGAAGGTAATAAATGAAGTAGACCTGTACACTGACATTTGTGGAATAGTCTCGGAAAGAAGGAATCTCAATAAAAACAGCTGAACAAGTAGTCACAAGGGGCTTTCAAATGTGAAAGAAATCCAGTATTAACTTCTTTATGCATTGTCAGCAAAACAGTATAAATAAAGCATTAATAAGGTTTGGATTTAAGCTAACAGTAAAAAAACCCCAAACACACCCCAATTAAATAATAATCTAACTATAGCAATAGTTTTGATTTACCTTTTTCTTTTTCAGCAATTTCCTACTGGCATCAGCTTTCATGGCAGATGTGATCTGTGGAACTATTCTTCTGCCAAATGGTGATGGCATGGTCTCTTCCAACTGAAGTTTCTTCATCTTGGGTTTACCAACTTTGCCTTTTATTGGTTTGCCAACCATGCCAGCCAAAACATCTTCCCTTTCCTGTGCCTCTACTTTCTATCAAACAAGGAGAGGTGGGGTGGGGGGGAACACATTTTTTTTTTAATGAGGACAAAGTAGAACATGGTGATTATTTAAGATTCATCTCCATTTTATCTGAAACATAATATTTCCCTTAGTTCTCACTTGAATTGTAACACATTTTCCAGTAATGGAAAAACAGCCACTTAATCTTGGCAAATTTTTCATTACCCTGTACAGTTAAAAACTTTGCTTTTATTCAAGATTAAAAAAATACAAACATTGCTCAACTGAAAAAAATCTTTCTTTTATCAAGTTTCTTTCTCATGTATTTGTCTGGGTACTAAGGCAACCTTTAAGGATTTCAACATTTAATTTAAGCAGCCAGTTTCTACAGTAATTTTAAGGCACATTTTCCAGTCCTTTAATCAGCTTTTTTCACAGTATGCAACAGAATGCTTCCAAGTGGAGCTGTACCATGAATACACACAGACATAAAACAAACATCTTATTTGTATTATCCTGTGTCACTTCAAAAGATTACATTAGCCCTTTTCAGGCAACACTGAATGCTGAGGCTCAGTGAGTTATCTACCAATAGGGCCATAGCTTTCTCCAGAGTTCCTGATGAGGCAAAGTAAGAGCCCCTCGTACAGTCCTTAATAGTCTGCACACTGTTCCTGCGGGCACAGCTTTGCACTTCACAATACCCACTGCCTCCCAACCAAGTAAATCATGTAGAGCTGCTATAATTATTGCCATTACCAGTTAGCACTCCCCATTTTTTGTGTAATCTGAAAACAGATTTTCTCCTGCCATTTTTCTTTTGCCATCACTAACTTGGGAAAAAACCCCATGAAATTGTATAGATGCAAAAGACAGTTGCTGAGGGAACACAACTAAGAACACAAATATCCAATACTGATTTCCCATTTATCACTGTATTTGGCAATCTATATGTTTTTAATTAAAACTATTTTAGTCTTATTAAATTTTAATACTTATACTTAATTAATGCTTTTCATTAAATTAATGTAATATTTTTAGAAAGATTGTTAAAATAAAACATACTTCAAGCTCTTCAACAAAGGCTGCTAAATCTTCTTTCCAGAGATCTGAAGAAGATTTCCTTTTAAGGTCATTTAGTTCTCTCTCCTAAAACATGGAAGTAGTATGTAGAATGTAAGTTACTAAGTTGCAACTAAAGTAAATGCTACCAAAAATGAACATTCATGATTAGATACATCAGCAATTACTGTATAATTTCGGAACAAGCCTTCCATGCCATACCAACCTTTGAATCTCTCTGCTTAATTAACTCCTCTACTTTCTCTTTCGTGAGTGACCACAGAGACATGTTTAAGATATAGTTAAAGTCAGGACCAGAAGTTGAGCCAGAAGCTGAGGAAGCATCATCATTCGGGTTCTGTGGGTCCTCCTCTTCTGCTGCCTAAAGTGAAATATTCACAATTAGAAGTATTAATAAACATAGCTCTCTGAATAAACTGTTAACATTGTCCCAAGGTACCATCATACACTAGTAAGGTACATCCTCATACCTTAAATAACCTTAACATTATTCTAGACCTGTGACTTTCAATTGTTGGAATATTTAATTATTTAAGAAAACAAACCTGGACCTATAGCCTTGTATGTTATTTGCTACAGGTATCAGTTCCATCTAGCTATTGCACACTGATGAGATCTTTCCCTTGGGATGTTCATATGTACCTGTTTCTTCAGAAATGAGCACAGTCTTTTGGATAAAGAACTGCTCAATCAAAGCCCTGAATGTACAAACTGTGGTTTTGAAAGTGGATCAAAATTTCTCATAATGATAGTTTTGATATAAAATACAACAAACTGCATGGAGTTAAAAACCAACCAAACAACCAACAAAGCAAGAAGGGAAAAACAGTGGCAAGGGCACAGAAAAGGCATGGCTGACAGAAATTTGAAGTTGCTTTTCAGAGTAGTTTCATCGTCCCACAGTGAAGTGTAAAATTAAGCTTGTCACGTATCTTTTTTTAGAACAATAAAAAACTCTTGGGTTTTAAAAAAGCAGAAGTAAATATAGGGCAAGGTCAAATTTACTCAAGTTCAAAAGTCATAGCTTACTGATATTCAAGTTTCATCACAGAAAACTGATTAATAAGTTATATACAATAACATTTTAAAAGAATATGACAAGTAAGAAGGGGAGTATATGTGTGGGTAACTGATGGACAATTTTATGTATCAAGTCAGAAATCAAGTTGCCAGTTTTGATTTGGGTACACTAAGGAATGAAATCCTCTTTATTCTCATTTTCAGACTTCCAGTATTTACTTTTCTTTTAAAAATTATCCATAGATTATAACAATATTTTATGATTATATTTATATACGTTAAAAAATAGAATGCAATATTTTTATATAAGTTTAATTTTTATTTTTCTTTTTAAAATGAAAGCCAATAAGGAGTAAGGAATTATTTATTTATTTGTTTGTGTTATAAATTCAGAGTACTAGAAAACAAACATCTGAATAAATTAATATTAGTTATAACATTAAGAGCATCAAATATACCCAGATATTTGAGATTATTACCTTTTCCTGTGCTTCTTTCCAGGCTTTTACTGGATCAGATTCATAACCTCTCTGGACCAACATCTGAATCAAATCTCTTTTTGATCTGTTTTCTACAAGAAACACACAGAAACGGGGGAGGAGGTGGGGGGACGCGGGACATCAGTATCATGAAAACAAATGTCTTACATGCAAGTACTTTCCCCTATATTTAAACCATTCACAGATCTCCCCCCACTGCTAGCCATTCTAACTTACATTTACTCACCTATGGTAATTTTCCCTTGTATCTTCTCCAGAACGAAACGAGCCTGATTGTTAAGCTTGGTAGATTCTGCACCCAACATTCCCACCAGCCATTCCTTGCGCAAACTGTAATAATGTAATCGCAAATCAAAGAACTCCTTCAGGATGTCTTGCACAGTTTCATATTTCTTCAAACATCCCATATGATCAAACAGCACCTATAAAATACATCATATACTGCTTGAGAGAGATTGCATAACCCAAACTTTGTTAGCCACTGTGTACAAGTGTATTTCTGTTGCACATATACATGCACCATCCAAAAAGCAGTATTTTGTAGACTGAACTCAAACCTTACTATGGAGCTACAGAGCACAGCTGGACAGATCTTATCTTTATTTACAAGCAGATTTAAGATGAGATTTATAGTAACACATTCAAACAGGAAGATGGCTATAGAGAGAAATATGCCTGAATTCAGTTGAACAGCTAATTTTATCTTAATGTTAAAGCACAAGTTTAGTAGCACCTAATGATTCATAATTCCTTAACATAACAGTTGAAAAGGATCTTTAATAATCTTTTAGTTCAACTATCAAATCTGCCACTTTTCTCCTGTGAAAACTGTCATCCTTCAAGCACAAAGTAAGAAATAATTTTTACATCATAGGTGGAATCAATACCACCTGAATTCCAACATCTCCAGTTTAGACATTTACAGGTCAGCTGGTCACCCTACGTGCCCTCTATAACCAACTGAAAGAACTAAGCCCCTCTAGAGGGCAATTCATCTACCTAAAACACCTATTTGGGATTCAGGTGAAAAATGATTAGCTAGCATAACTTTTTTAGACACTTATCTTAGGGCAGGTCAATTCTGACACATACACAGAAAGCAGCCATTACTACTTATTTCAGCAAGCAAAAACCACACGATTCAGATGCAAAATATTTTTTCATTTGTTAAAGGTTAATTTGAAGACAGATTCTCACAGTAGTTCATATGGTTGCTTAAACCTGTGAGAAACACTATCACCTTGATTTGGTAGATTGACTTTCCAAGCACATTCTACAGAAGGGGTTGAGCAAGGCCTTTTCCCTCTTCCAATTCTCATCTTTCATTTACTTTTAACTTGCTTTCACATAACTTTTGCTTTATACAATAACAGCAACAGTAATGGTATTTTCGCTTTCTGATACCATCCAAGTAGTACTTGCCATTAAAAAAAAAACCCAGAACAGCTTTTTCAGTCTCTGTAAAGACAGATTATTTGGAAAGATTTTAACAGAAATTATCTTACAATTCAAATCTGTCTCATAATAGACGGGCATGTATATTTTACTCACATTCCTACTCCCATCTTGCTACAAGCACAATAAACCATATGAGTAATTTACAAAACTTATTATGCCTTCAGCAGCTTAAGTATAGTGTTTCTATACTTTACAAGAAAAAATGGGATTTATGTCAGTGGAAACATTGGGTCATTTAACTCCTATAGAGGAGAAATAGTCCTGCCTAAATACAGTTTCGAAAACCTAGCTTGTCCCAAGTTTAAAGCTCAAATCTAACTATAATATGGCAGAAAGTTATTTGTATGGTCTGCTTCAACCATTTTTGGTTAGCTGTGCAGGACATTTTCAGTTACCGCAAACTAAGCACCCCAAGTCTGTCTAAATTGGATTGAAAGATTCACTTGGACTAAAAATGGATTTGCTGATCTATACTGACTTAGTATTTCTCATCACTACAATTTTCCACTGTTCAAACAATTTCGACTACATAGTATACTGTTCAATACCAAGTAACAAAGTACACTACAAAAACATTTGAGTTTACAGCAAGCAACAGTAAGGATTCTGATAGCCAAACATGAAAAAGTTACCATAGAATTACAAGTAAGACTTGTTTGAAGCTTAAAGACTTTGTGCAATCCAGCAGCTTCTGCCTGTGCAAGCTTTTCTTCTGTCATCTTCACAACAAATTTCACAGTCGTATCAGTGTGATACTCCTTATAGTCAGAAATTAATGCTGGAGTTTTTTCAGTCCCATTCAACATAGGTTCTAGAACCTGTTCTTTGTACACCTATAAAAAAAAAAGGGTGGCAAAACCCAGAAATGCTTCTTAAAATCCTTAATTCTTTAAACCAACTGCACAATGTAATATTTCAAAGCTTTGTGTATTACATCTGATACAAGTTATAATTTGAAGAACCAGTATAACCTGCAAAACACAGGCCAGGACTAGCACAAACAGAAGAGACCTCTAACAAGGACAGAAAAGTCTACTCAAAAGAAAAAGGGGATTAAGTGGAGCAACAGATATTCTTTGTAGTATGGACAGTAGATGGCACAAGTAGAAAATCCTCTGCTACAAAGGCACACAAAAGAATGAAAACAACATCCCTTCCATGTATCCATCATCAGAAATTGTCTTAAAAGTCCATCAGGATTCAGGGTCACACAATTTAACAAGGAACGTTGTGTCATTTTGGGGTTTTATGTAAATATATTTCTCTGTTACTTACCTGGGTCCATGTCCTTACAGGAAGCTCTGTAATTTCTACTGTGTTCCTGTCAACCACAAATATTTCACCACTGACTACGTACTGGTTTTGACCAAGTTCCTGAATGGTTCCTTTGAAGTTTTTGTAGTTTGGAAGCTGAAATTGTAAAAAACAGCAAAGAGTAACAATCTTTATAAAAAAACATCCGAAAAACATTTGTTTCCTATGCATCATACAGCTTTATATTGCACTAATCCATCAGCCAGTCCCTCATACCTGTGAAAATCTTAAGTCATAGGAAAAATGCTACAGAAGAAAACCAGAATAGACATGTGCACGTGACAGAAGCAAGTACCTTAAGGTGTATAGAGTTGATAAATGATTAAGATGATGCAGCTGGGTTTTTGTTTGGTTTGTCTGTGGGGTTTTCTGTTTGGTTTTGTTTTTCTTTAAAAACAGAAAACTGCAAGCACAGATAAGGCGTGACAGAAAGGAGATTAACACCCCAGTCTCACAATAATTTTACTGAAGTGGTACTACCTCCCTTCACCATTTTTTCCTTCTTGAGCTGTTTGGCAAAGATCGTGGAACCCATCCAGTTTAAAAACTAACTAAGAGGGACAGGAATTATTTTTAAATGAATTGATTCCCTTATCCAGCTTACCATGCAGCCACAAACACATACCAGCATACAGAAAGCAGCTAGATGGAGGCAGAACTGCCTCTTTCAACCACAGTGAGGCTTCAATTGTGAGACTACACAGAAGGCCTAGGACTCCTAAAGGAAGGGCAATGGGTTGCATTAATGAAGAAAAAAAATAAAAATCTATTAATTGTTCCCAAGCTATTTGCAAAAGGAAATTCACTGTGTCATGAAAATAGATCACGCACACTCCGTGAACTGTGATCTAAGTAGATAAGATGTTTTTGCTTCTATAACTTGGTAAACGCAGCAAAGTAGCAATATTCATCAGTTGTAAAGTAAAAGTTATGTTATATATATTTCATCTGTAAGTTACAGGTATTTTGGGTTCACACAGGCCTTCTTCCTGTCCAAATTTTTTTCAAATATACAGCAATTCTGAACTTTCTTATAAAATTTAAAATGAAGGAACAGAAGCTAGCTGCAGTTTAGAAGCTTCTCATTTTCTTGAACAGCAACAGTATCTTCTCCTATGTTTACAGATATATAAGAGAGAGTATAATTCAGACAAAACAGGAAATGTTATGTTTAGCTGAAGATGAGTAGTGATAACACCTTCAAAAAGAAAAGAGCAGTACAACTTTCTACTCTGCTGCCATGCCATAACTACCCTGTGAGACTTCCAACTGTGAAGGCTTAGAGTCAGTAGACTGAAGAACAAGTCCTCTGAAACAACCAGAAAAATACCAATTGCAATGGTTTTGCTTCAAAGTGAACTTCCCCAGCCTCATCCCACCAGTCAAGTTAAGCTCCTGCACGAAATTACTAGGACAATCCAATTCAGATGTTCCAGTAGCCAAGCATTTCCAGAGTGATACGAATTCATTCTGTAAGTGCTAAGTAAGGTTTGTTTAGCAAACATATAAAATACCAGTATATACTATTATTTTTACCATTGGGTGGGGATCTAAGCCATCCAGCATTCGTCTGACATTGTTTACAATCTCTCTGGTGTCGTAGTTTGGAAGTTTGCAAGCCCATCCGGTACCAATGCCTTCAGCTCCATTTACTAAAACCATAGGGATGATGGGAATATACCATTCAGGCTCTACACGTTGGTTGTCATCATAAAGGAATTTGAGCAAGTTGTCATCCACTGATGGAAAAAGCAATCTTGCTAAAGGGCTTTAAGAAGGAAAAAGAAGAAAACTGTTTAGCTGGAGCCCAGTAAGTAAAGTACATAATGCTTTAACAGTCCATGGGTCAAAATACTATCTATTTCTAGATCTTTCCTCATGTCCTCCTTTTGCCATTCTGAAGCTGAAAATACACTGTACATACATGCTGAGAAATGGAAGTTTTTCCAAATGGAAAAGTGTGTTCCTAAGAGATGATGTTTGTTTTATACACCATAACACATGTACATGATATACCAGAAATCGATGGCATTTAACATCTACAAAATACCATTCTTTGAGGCATTCAGAACAGAGTTTTCAATGTGACAGTAGGTCACCCAGTAATAAACAGTCACTGTATGCAAATAGTTGCAAAACTTCATTGCTTAATTGTAGGCCTAGAATGAAAATACTACAGAAGTTTTACTGCTGACTCCTTTTGCTCACCTAGAACTTTGTCCTGGGTGACCACCATTTCCAAGACCTCATGCAAAAACGAAAATGTACAAAACTAAGGTTGCTACAGAAAGAACATAATGAGAAAGATAATAAAACCTGACACTTGTGTATAAAGCTTACAATTAAAGGAGAAGAAGAAACTACAAGGAATAAATCACACAAATTATGAAATAAAAGAAATAACATAACTTGTGAAATACTATGATTTACATTGAGGAACACATTCTAACAGTCTGCACACCAAATTGAATTTCAAGGTATTAGCTGTGAAAAATCAGCATCATTAAATTAGGTCTTCATTATTAATTATGCATGTGTAATTTAACTTGGCATGAAGAAACTAATCCAAAAGGAAAAGAATCTATCTCAACTTTCAATTCTATGTTGAGATGGAGGACTTATCTCCAGGTAGCAATAGAGTTTATATTGTGAAACGGAATAGATTTCACACTGAAGAGGGAAACCGAAAGCTGCTTCTGCCAGAAGTCTCAGTAATTAATCTGTGTGATCTACATTTTCAGTCCTCAACCTTACGATTCGAAGTTTAAATCCTTAAAGCTGTGATTCCCACAGCACTTCTATGCATGGAAATTCATGGAATAAAAAAAATCTATGTGCAGATGTAAAGTGAAACTTGAGCTTCCATCAAAATATTCCAATCCCCCACCCCCTCTCTTCTCCCACAAAAAAAATAACAACCTTGTAGTGTTGTGAAAGGATTAGTTTCAGAACAAGGCTTTTTTAAAGCATGGATTCAGCTTTTCATCTGTGTTTACCTTAACATGGTGAAAATATAGCGAGGGCTGGCAGCATCCTTTCCGCCGTGAAGCCTGGTACCAAATTGACCAATAGGTTGCAGCAGATTAACATTGTTACTTCCAACAAAGTTCTGAGCCAAGTTGACAATAGTCATCATTAATGCTTGCTGCAAGAAAATACACAGTCATAGTATTAAATGTAAGAAGAGATAGTCTTTCCTAACCAGTCAATAAAAATACTTTTAATGCCTAAAACTAGTGTGACTAACTTGAACTCGGTTTCAAGCAGCGTCCCTGAGAATGGAATATTGTAAACATGTTAAAAGAGCTGCTGGTGAAATGTAATGCTTCCTCTTCCACAGCCACATTGCCTCCCTGATTTAAGTGTCCTTACATTCTATGCCTATGAAAACCCCTGGGCTTCTCCACGTTTTCTAAAGCACTTCTCTGGAGGAATGAAAGGGGCACAAGGTAACTGCACTTACTACTGCACAGACTACTACTCATTGCTTTTAAAGGGAGAAAGGAAGGAATGGAGAGAGACTATTAATATGGCAACTCTTGCTACTATTTGTTATAAATATAAACAAAACGGGAGCTAGAAATAATCATTGTTCCAATACTGTATCAGGTTTCTGAAGAACAGTATCTTTCCTTCTTACCTTTATGTTTCTTGTTTAAAACATAAATTGTCCTAAAACATATATTCCTATGATTTGAGAATCTAGAATTTACCTAGGTAATTAATTATCTACTATTTTGCCACAACCCACAAACTATTTGGGATACCACTGTGCACAAAGACTTGAAAAGAATGGAAATATGCTGTTTTACTAAGCTACATACTGCTTGGTTCATTTTCTTTAAAAGTAAATCTGTCATGAGTAGACTTATAGCCAATGGGTGTGCAATTTCAATACAGCAAACATTCACCCAGTATTTCATACAGATAAAAAACCCTCACAACTTTACCATCGTTCACACTCACCTCCCCATGGTGATAAGCTGACATTTCAGCAACAGAACCAGCCAGCTGTGCAACCTTTACTTCACGTTTATCATTTCTCTTAAAGCAAGTGAATAAAACTTTGCGTTGCCCTGGTTTTAAACCTGTTAAGAAGAATATCCCATTTTCAACACTTAGACAAGCTTATATTTTTAGGCAATCAACTTGTTTTGCTTATTATCATTTCTAATCTTCCAAAAGAAGCCAAAACACTTTACACCAAACTGAAATAAATTACAAGGGAAGTCAAAATCTAACCCATTCAGCCAATCATTACTATCAAGCATACAATACGTTATCCTAATAAATAGCAACTTTATCCTAAACGTACAGCTTCCACAAGTCAAGAATTGTTTCCTTCCAGTCTACTCAGAAAAATCGTTTTCCTAAGAATATCAAAACAAATTTTGTAGTGACACCTATTTTAAAGCATACTGAAACTTTTTGTGTGAAACTCTTAAATACTCATTAAAATTCAACAAAAAAAATGTTATTTGTCTCCCTTTTGGATATTCCAAAATTTTATAAAAAAGGCCAGTCATATTGTTTCTGCACACTTCTAAGTACAACATCTGTGTGATGTGTGTGTGGAAGGGATAGCATATTTTTTTCTGTATGATGACCAGTTCTAGATCATGCTTATTGAGCTATTCACTGTTTTAATTCACATGCATTTCTCAAATGCACTAAAATATTGCTACTTGTTAACATGACTAACCTGGGTCAAACATTCAGAGCAAATAGTGGAAAAAAAAAAGGAAGAAAAAAAGAAAAGACACTGACTCCAATTTCCATTTCATTTAACTCTGCAACATCCAATTTTCTTTACACTGGACCTGCACCTTGTTTTTATACCAAAAAAACTATTAAATATAACAGACTTAGAGAACTTCCCTTGCACCAGTCACCAAGAAGTGAGTGGTAACTTAAGAGACAGTCAAAGTGGTCTTCCTCTGTTTTTTCTGAGATTTTCCACCTGACTAGCCCATTATCTATCACCTGATGATACTGAAGAACAAAACCCATTGCTAGAGTACTACACCTGCTGAGCAGTTCACATACCCATACCCAGAATGCAGAATTACAGCCAAATTTGCCAGAAATACTGATAGCTATTATATTCATAATATGCAAAATATTACATGCCTAATACTGTACATAATAAATATAGTGTATATTATAAATACAGTATATATTATGTACTTATAGCGTTATACATAATAAATATGTAACACTGATAGCAATTATATGTAATATGTATATTATTGTATATAAATACATTATATTATGCATATGCAAGAGCACAAAAATATATGAGTAAACGTGTTCCATTCTTATTTTCTTATACTTCTGTAGATATAATCTTGGAGAACTTCAATTCAAACGAACAGTTACCTACTGCAAGTTCATTCTTTTAAGTTTCAGCAAAACCATTTTGCTGTTTCTGAGAAAGCAGTCAGGGTAGAATACATTGTAAGGACCAATGACCTCTTGAAACATGCAGATCTATAGTGAATCTTCCTCCAGAGCAGTAAACTATGAAATGCTTGCAGAGAGACTATCAGTTATAATCCAAGTACCCAACTATAAGAGGAAGAAAGTCTGGAGAAGCTGAAACATTGACTGACATTCTTTGATTCCCTAAAGATGTATCTGTATCATTCTGCAGCAGGGCAGGAAACAGAGCAGGAAACTACTACCCCCTATCCACCTGTGAAATATCCCACTTTCTCAACTGAAGTATTAAAAAAACCTCCTGCTGCACAAATACTTTAGTATGATTCAGTAGTGTCAAGAAGGCTGACCACTGGAAAGTGGAGATAAATGCACTTTTCCATTACCCTCTGAAACCTCAAGGCCTTTTTTTTTTCTGTATCTCAGTAAGCATATGCATACTGACAATAATGTAGGCAGGAATTCCTGCTCATACTGTCTACAGTCACTTGTACAAATTAAGCTGTAATGTAGCAAGCTGCTTTTTTTAATGTTCATGCTATTGCAAGTGGCAAGTTAGCCAACCTGATTGACAGAATCCTAGCAAGATTACAGGAGAGAGTCAGTAACCACTAAAACACTGCCTGTGGTAAAAGACCAAAGGGAGAAAACGTTTGCATCTTCATCTGCACTCTGCTGCTGACTTGAATTTTAATTATTATAAGCACTTAAAAGACTTGCTTTCTCTGACAGTTTGACTGGAAACAAAGCACTTGTATGGTCAAGGGAATAGGTCTGGTTAAGTAAAAAGGCTGAACAGCAACAGCTTATATCCTCACAGAAGATACATGGCAATTCCTTAGCACAGAAACGACAACAAACAAAAATACAAAACCTCTTCTATTCTCTACGTGAATGTATCTATTTCCAATAGAAATCACAGCTTTAAAAATTAACAATAAAGAGGAATGTTCCAACAAATCATAATGAATTTATCAGCTTACCATCGACAAGGGAAGGGATAGATCTCTCGTTGTCTGAATTTGAGAAAAGGATCAACTCCTTGTTAATGAAGTCATTGTAAGTCAAATGTTTTGTTGCTGTACCATATAAAAATTGCTGAAAAAAAGCCACATACATTATTCATTCAATACAAAACCTACATTACACTTAAATCACACCCACCAAATTTATTATTATTATTTAAGACTCACCTCAGGAAGGCCATGTAGCCGACGCTGTCGCCTGTCCTCCATGAAGTTTGTTAACCACTCCTTTCGGTCATCAATCTTCTTCTTGCTGAAGGCCTGAATAGATTGCAAGTAAACTAAATTATCAGCATGTACAGATTTGTGCAAATGCATGTTACTTTAGTCAGAATTGTAAGTATGCTGCACTGTCTGATCAAGTATTCGATAATACTTGTTTGAACGAGATAATCCATAAAACTCAGGTTTATGTTTAAGCAGCAATGCAAGCACACAACCTTTCAGACACTGCACAAGGTTTCTTTTGAATGGGCAGATTTTGTACTGTTCCTAATTTATATTACTTTGTACACATTTAGACAAAACTTATCATTCTAATTCCTCTCTTCACATCAGAGTTGTCCATTGATATACAAGCTTAAAGGTGTTGAGATCTTTCCCCAAATACTTTTGAGGTCATCATTTAGACTGAACTGTAACTAGCTGTCATCAGGAAAATTAACTGAAAGGTATTAGAAAAAATATCCCTCTCTTCTTGTCCTGTCTGTGCCCTGTTTCCTCTGTCAGTCACAGAATACCAATGATTTGTAGCTGTTTCCTGAGTCGTTTGCCTTAGTCCTCTTCCTTGTGGTGTTACATGGCAACATCCTGTGGGGCTGTGGGGGAGGGGCTTCTGCAAGAAGGTGCTAGAAGCTTCTCCCAGGTATGACAGAATCAGTACCAGCCAGGTCAAGGCCGAAACCACCACTGACCAAGGCTGAGCCAATCAGCAACAGTCATACTGCCTCTGTGATAACATATTTAAGAGAAAAAGCCCAGATGGAGACATATGGAAGATGCTGTGACCTACACTGGAGAAAGCCCCTGGCAGGACCTGCAGCCCGTGGAGACAGAGACCCACACTGGAGCCAGTTTGCCGGGAGGAATTTGAGGCAAAGGACTCATGTTGGAGAAGTTTGTGGAGCACTGTCTCCCATGGGTGGGACCCCATGCTGGAGCAGGGGAAGAGTGTGAGGAATCCATTCTCTGCCCTACTAAGAAGGAAAACAACTCATGATGAACTGACCAAACCCCCCATTCCCCATCTGTCCTTGTGACACCTGGGGGGAGGATGGGAGAGAAATCATGAATAAAGTTCAGTCTCAAAGAAGTGAGGGGTGGAAGGAAGTGCTTTAAGATCTGGTTGTACTTCTTGTTATCCGACTCAGGTTCCAGAGAGTGAGGGGGGGTGTGTGTGGAGAGAGAGACTGTGTGTGTGTCTGTGTAATAAATCAGATGGATTTTTTTAATTCCATGTTGAGTCTGCTTTGCCCGTGACACTGGTTGCGGGATGATCTCTCCCTGTCCTTATCTCAACTCCCGAGCCTCTCAATATATATTTTCTCCCCTGTCCAGCTGAAAAGGGGAGTCAGAGAGCAACCTTGGTGGGCATCTGGCTTCCAGCCAGGGTCAAACCACCACACTCTTAAGAAAACTTGACAAAACTGACACTGCATGAAAAGACTAAGCCAGACTTTAGGCCAGGTGACTCAGGGCCTTAGTCTTTATGATGACAAGGTATCACTTTAAAGCAACCACTTATCACTACAAAATGACACAGGAATGTTCTGAAAAACTCTGTCCTGTTACAGGAACAGAGTTCCCCATCACTGAGTTTCTTCTCTAGAAGATTAGGAGAAGAATAAATAAAAACCGAGTATGTGGTTTAAGCAAAATTTCAACTATGTTGTGAAATAATTGTGAGTTATTGAAGTACTGCCTTCTCTTCTCAGGCAGACTCCATCATGTCCTGATTTCAGCTCTCCTGCATAAGACCACAGTCATCAAGGCTATCTAAATGGAGCACTGCAAAAGAGCTCAATGAGTAGTTTCATTTCCCTGGAGATCACTGTATTACATAACACAGAGTAAAGTTTAGTAACTTACTCTCTGAGAATGGAACTAAGTGATCTCACCCTATTTTGCATCAGATTAACTTCCTTCACGAACAAAGCTCAACAATCCACAATGTCAAACATCTGAAGGCTTTGGATTAGGCTTTTGTAAAAACATGGCTAAATTCTTACAATTTTCTTCCACTTCCTTTCAGAGAATTTATACTTTTCCTAGACCACATCAGTGAGAAATGACCAAGAGCTGGATCAGCATAAAAATTATTTTAATAGAATAAAAATATAATTACTAGAATAAAAAGGTTGAATAAAAATACTCAATTTTTTTAAAAAGAGAGAATAAAGAGGGGTTTTTTCCTTCTCCACTTAGAAAGTGCTATTCTAAGACTTAATTTGCTGGCAAAAGAGCTCTTCAGAATGTTGAAGAATTTGCTACATGAAATAATTTTTGTTCCTAGAGAGAACATAGTAGGGAGATCTGGTAGGCCCTATAATCTTGCAGCACCTTTGCCCAGAGGTAAACTTGAGGCTGAGATTATAGCTATCAGCAGAGAAAACGTGGTGAAGCTTCTGTTAACAGCATCAGTACTAGTCAGTAGTTTTCCTGGTGTAACAGAGATGACTACCTTCATCCCAAATTGAATGAATGTAATTTTAGACAACAGTGAGGAGCAGCAGGAATGAGTTATGTGGCCTCAGCTATCAGCTTGTTTATGGAAGTCTATGTGAAGAAACAGAGCTCAGAATTTCATTCAGCAAGTTCAAGGTCTCTCCAACAATTGGTTTAAAGTATATGCAAATATACAGATTCTTTTTCTATCTAGAAGAACACACTTCTCTGGGATGGGGAACGACATACATGGATAATTTAAATGCATCTTGGGCAGAAGTAAAATTGGCAGTATAAATAACTTTGATACATCAGGCTGGTTTTCTTCAGTGGAAGAGATACGTACTATATCCTTCTGTTAGTAAAAACACATTGTTCTACTAGATCCCCAGTATAAGAGAAAAGTTCTTATAGAAGGAAACAGTTTTGCCTAAGATGGGTGTTGTAATATTTTATTTTTTTTCTCTCCTGCCCCTTTTATTCTCTCATATCACATGCATTTAAAAGAGCAAAATAAAGTAGATAAAAGGTGGAACATTTCTTGAGAAAACAGCTTTGTTTTCAGACACTCCATCCTTTGCATTTCCACAAGCTCTTTCTGAAACACAAGTACTTGCCTACACACATCTAAAAGATCCAAAATTCAAATATGTAGAACACATGCCTAAATACACATATGCAACACTGAAATATCTTCAGAGAATAATACCTTTTTGATCTTATTTGCTTACAAACAAAATTCAGATCCCTAAGTAGATATAAAACATTTGTTTGGGCTCTACTGCCTTATTCAGAGTATTTTTTGGCATGTTCTGTCTTTGAAAGCAAGTCTCAATTTTTCATATCTATACCACACAAAATTGATCAAAGCTATTAAGCAGAAGGTAGAACTGAATTTGTAGTGTGGGTAAAAGTCTTATTGCAAAATTTAAAATCTTTTCCAAAAGCTTCTTTCTCTTTCAAAAATGTATTTTTCAGTTACTTAAAAATAAACCAAGAAAACCAACCTCAAAAGAAAACAACCAACAAATAAACAACCAACAAACCCTGTTAGGACCCCCTCAAGTGCCGCTTTCAGTAAAAAATAGAAACCAAACCACACCATATAGAATGACTTTTTTTGGTAAGTTCTTACCAGTGTAATGGCAGCATCATCTTCAGGACCAGCGTATCGAAATAAGATCCGATGTCTTTCCATGTCAGCAAAATATTCCTTTGCTTCTTTAGCAGTGCTTGTACCCAAACCTGTCCAATAAAAGGATACGGTTACTCCACAGTCAAAATTTAAGTTTTATTATTTTTCCTCTTTTATTTTACTGGTAATATTATAAAATCATTATAAAAGACACAATCATGAAATGAACTACAAATAAAACCTCATAGCAATAGTATATTATTATATAATTTTAGATCCAGAAGATTCACTTATTCATGTTTAAACAAACCTTTGTAGTATTTTATCTTCCATGCTTTATGATTTTCCATGTGTTTCTTCCACTCATCAAATTCAGGAATACTATAGAATGAAAGTTCTTGCTTATTTTTGCTTGCCTTTAAAAAACAAACAAAGAAAAAAAAAAAATCACCTTCTCTGTTACACTGTAAGTAATAAATAAAATCTCATTAAAAGAACCCATACCTTAACAATAGGAGTGATGAATTCCTCGAGAAAGCCATGTTTCAACAGTGATGGCCAATTGTGATGAATGAAATTGATCAACAAGCCTTTTATATGAGATCCATCCTGATCCTAAATCAGAACATGAAAACATGAAGCAGTCTTATAAAATGTCAGATCCCCGAAAACCACCAAAAACCCACTCACTGGCTTGGATACATCAAAACAATGTCTGCTGACAGAGATACAGAGGGAATAGTTATATTTAAGTTGAATTCCCAACTGGACCTGGGTATAAAACAGCAACCTGCAAAAGGCACCATTCCTGAGCTGCTAATAAGCTCTTCCAAACCAAGTGCACAGTTGCAGCTCAAAGGTTTCTTTGCCTGTGGCATGTTTCCTCTGGACAGCCTTCCCAGAAACCACAGAGCTGAGTGTTTGTGGAAGAAAGCCAAGCCTTGCCCACCATTCTCACTGGTGTTAATGCTTGGTAGTAATAAAGTTTCATAAATATACAAAGCACATGATTCATAGACTTCTAAAATCTGAACAACAGACACACACTCTGTGAGATTATCCAAAAATAATTGCCCGCATTCTTGCCTCTCCCAGACTTTCTAGTGTCACTACCTCATGTGCTGTTCATGCTACTCATTTTCACCATACTCTTGAGTTATCAAAAGCATTAGTGGTTATTCATATTTTTATTATTCCTTTTGTGTCTCAGCTACTGTGCAAGAAAGTTCAGTTGTTCATTTGGAGTAACCAAAACAATATGTAAATAAATTATTCCCATGAAAAACAAAATACATTAGGGATTCCCCCTGAATACATCCATATTGTCAAAACACACAGGCAGGTTAGAATGCACCAAAATGAAACCTACTAAATTGCAGCAAACCACATTTTAAGAAGGTCTATGAGTTTCCCACTAACCTGATCTGTCATGATCATAATTTTTCCATATCTCAAACTTTTCAGAGATTCTGGATCTTCATAGCTTTTCTTGTATTGTAGTCCAACTATTTTGATGATGTTATTGATTTCTGCATTTTCCATAATCTGTTTTAAAAAGTTACTGCAGTCAGTGTAAAAAGCAGGACTTCATAAATACCACAATCTTTCTAGGTGGGCTTTATAGCCACTTTTTCAATGAAACCTTACCTCAACTTCATAATCTTTTTATCCCCAGCCCCCCTGCAGCCTTTATTTCTACTGTACATGCAAATCCTCAAGAGTGCATCACTCCCTTTCTCCTCTACGGCCAGAGCACTTTGGGTCCAGAAGGCAGGGAAAAAAGCGCATGTAACAATACCTCATCTCCCAAAGCTGCCTTCTCTTTCCATTATTTCTATGAGCATCTGCAACACAACTCTTACTATAGACAAAGTGTGGAGGGCAGCAGAAGTAATGGGAAGGGGTGATGCTGCTACTGCCTCACACTGGGAGTCAACATGGCAATAGAGAGAATATAACATTTTAGGCTAAGTACTCATGCAAAATGTTAACGAGTCATAGAATTTTTTTGCAGTTTTAAAGAAATGAATTTCATCATTCGAGTAACGTTCTACTACACTTACTATTTCCAGGCTTATCCCAGGCTTTAAAGCAGCTGGGACTTTATGAAATGCCAGCCATGAGACTTTAATGAAGGGGGAGGAAAAAAAAAGTAACCCTAGAAATCAAAAGTAATAAGGAGACATCCATTTGTCAGCTAAACGGGAGGTGAAAAGACTATTTACCTGCTTGTGAGAAGCTTCTCGAACGTTGAGAATTTTACCCCTGAGTGGGAATACTCCATATCTGTCTCTGCCAATAACACCTAAGCCAGACACAGCTAACGATTTGGCAGAGTCCCCTTCTGTTAGTATTAACGTGCAGTCCAAGGAATGTTTGCCACCTGCAGCCCAGGAAAAAGTAGAAGGCAGGCAAAAAACCCAGAAAACATATATATTTTAAACTCAAATAACGGCAATATAATTGCAACAGTCATGAATATTATTCCTACTTTAAATAGGCTGAATTTTTAGAGATGGCCTTCCATACCACTAAAACTACACAACAAGTATCCTTGCCCTTAGTGATACACTATAGATTGCAATGAACAAAGAGTGAAATAGACAAAATGGGATGCAATGGTGGCACATCTTATGTGGTGGTCCCCTCAGGGCTGCACAAAAAACCTTTAAAGACAGATTGCTTCAGTACCTTTACCATTTCACTTTTCTAGCTGCAAATTTCTTACACACATACATTATGCATATCTGAGTTATATACAGAAGTAATTTCCCACTCTGCACTTCCCCAGTCCTCACAGTATATTTTTAAAAGTAATGCATTAAATTACATTTTTCCTTTTCAAAAAATTTTATTTTCCATTGATGAGGCCAGGCAACTGTAAGAAAAAATTGCAGAACACTTACACGTATTATACATGCTCAGAAATTGCTTAGAAAGAAGAAAGAAGTCTTTACTAAATGTAATTTTGATTCTATGAGACACACTGCATTTCAGTGTCGATGTGTTCAGTGTGCTCAAAACTGATATGACATGTATATTCTGTTTAACGCAACTGCAATAGTTGAATAGATGTCTGGCACAATAAGCAGGTTAAAAAAAGGAACCCACCCTTTTCCAAAAGTACAAATTCTTATTAAGCAGTTTTGTTACTTTATCAAGGCAAAATGGTAGGAAAGACTGCAAAAAACTTGAAGCTGGTTGAGTCTCACCTACTATTAATAAGACAATTTTGAATATATTCACATTTTGTATAGGTGCTTTGATTTGCCTTTACCAGGTAGGTAAAAACAACCTTGCACTTCCTATTACACAGAACTTATATTCAATTTCTTTGGTCTTCTGCATCAGACATGTAATAGGGTTAATATAATCTAAATTAAGCAGCTACTGCCACTGTATCAAAAGGGGTCAAATAGCTACCATGCTACCAGCAAGGTGGAATTCAAATATTATGATCAAAACTAGTCTGCTGGATTAGAATGTATGAGAGATTATTTTTTTTTCCTAAATGAATGGCAGAAAACACATCTGAGTATCATCCACGTGCACTTTCTGCTGAAATGGATGTGATCATTAGCAATTAATTTTATGGAAACACAATGCGCCAGGTATCTTCCTGAACACGGCTCTGAAGAACTTGAAAACATGAACCAGAAGGTTCAAATAATTCTTTTATGCTTCACCAGATTTAAAAATCTCCCTTTTCTCCAGCTTATGAAGAGGTCGGAAATTCTTTTGTAACTATGTAACTCTTCACAGTATGCTTAGTCATGTGCACATTCACAGCAAACATTCATATAGCAAGAAGCTGAATTTTTTGAAGTGATCATTGCCTCTCACACACAGGAAGAGTGTGTACAGCCCATACTACACCTGACCCTGAGAACCCCCAATCCTTTCTATTAAGACCCCACATACAGACAGAAAGACTGATAGTTCTACAGTGTGACTTACTGATTTTCAAGAGCAAACATGTATGGTACCTTCAGTCTTTAAAAAGAAAGGGCTAAGAACTTTTGACTAAATGTATTATTTGTGAACCTTCAATTTAAAACATCTCTGCTGTAACACTTCAGAAAATCAGGCCAAGTGTGATTATGACATTGTACTCAGAAACTGAATGCCTCTCTGCCTTCCTGTGTGTCCACTCCAAATGTGCAATGCCCTTGATGTGAGAAGCCTAGTATGTTCCAGAACTTCAACAAACCAATTCTTGGGTAAGCTTCCTTGGGAGATGCAAAGTTCCGGCTCCCTGCGTAAGAAAAGCTAGGCAGCAGAGAAACAGCTCAGTAACAGGGATCCAAGCTGTACAAAGATTTAAGCATCAGTGTAGAGCCCAAATGAATCCCAACATGCTTTCTTATCTAAGGAAGTTTTGGGGTGAAAGGGAATGTAATATCTTACTAACCCCCCAGTTACAGGTTCTTCCTTCCCCTCACCCCCAGTGAAAAAACTGAGTAAGAACTGATTTTGAAGCCTGGTTTCAAAAGCAGAGCTTTAAAAAACCCACCAAAATGAACTATGAAGAAAATGTATTCAAAATGATTCACTCTGTTATTTACGAGCACTAGGCTTGATAACCTCAACAATACAGCATTTCTCCAAGCACACAATCTGCTAGGCATGAAAAATGCCAGGAACATGCACCTGACTAAGGAATACAAATTCCATATGATATGATTATGGTATGATTGTGATATGATGTAATAAGATAATCAACTTTTGAAGTAAAATATGAATCTAAATAACTGGAAAAGTAATAATACTGAAGAAAATTCAATTTTAAAATAATCAATAACCTGAGACAAAGGAATTGAAAAGAAAGGCAGGAAAATTAAACACAACTCATCATCTCATCAAGTTGCCTTTGACTTGAACACTGGAGCTCAAAACAAAAAAGCTTCTTTATCAGTGTTAGATGCTTTTACCTTCTTAACCCACCCACCTACTTCACTGCAATTTCTCTATCTTAGCTTAATGTAAGGATTTATTAAAAATCAACTAACATTAACACAGACTGGCAACATTCCAACCTCTTTAGTCATATGTGCCCCTCAAATAATTCAAGAACAACTCCCATCCCATTGCTGTTGGCACAAAGATGGCCAGCTGAACCTGATTTCTATCTGTGCTAGCAGAGATTGCCAGTTTGCCCTATATCCCCAGACAGAAACCTAATGGCATTTAAACTCTCATGAAAAACCTATCCTTGAACATTCCTTCCGGTCTGGCACACTGTGATATACTGCCCTATGACCCTATAAAGATTCTGATCTTTTTATATCAAAAAAGTCAAGAAGACTAGTCACCTCCAAACAGAATACTAGTAACATTTAGCTGGAAAACACAATTAGAAAATACACACTCTTTCAATATGGAACGAGGCCGCCATCTTCTTCAGCATTAATAATTCTCTACACTAGAGAGGATGGTGTTCCTAATACCAAACACGCTTCAATTCTATCTCCAGAAACTTTAAAACACTAGAAAGATTTTTATTTAAAAATATACACAGAATATACACAGGTTTAAAATTATTATGCCTGTGGAATATCTTTGAAACATTAAAGACATTAAAAACAAGTGCTCTTACCAGCATCATTAGCATCATCCAGTTTTGGAATGCCCTTTATTTTACTGTGTTTCACCGATGAACATTTTTTGTTCAGCTGAGTTTGTGCCTTGAATTTGACCCAATTCAAAATACTCTCTATGATACCACAGTTGGAGGCCTGTAAGTAACAGAGTAGAACAGTGAATGAGAAAAATAAAGCTTCACACAGCAGACTATTTAATCTCAGCTTCAAGTCACTGACCTAACGCTGTTTCTCAAAGCCCTCTTAATTTAAAAAACTGCAGCATATAAAAGGCCAAGGAATTAACGCATACCTTACTGTTTAGCATTTTATGGACACAAAACACACCAAAGCACAACACCCACACAGCTTCTTTTCCACCCCTTCTGTAATTAGTGGAAGGGAGAAAAAAGGGCTAAACCCTAACAAGAGGTTTTCTCATGTTGTGTAGTTGATGTGCGGAGACATTTTAAGTACTAAGCACCTGCTTCACAGCCTTTGACAGCAAAAGGTAACATAATGGGGACCATATAATTTATGACCATTTAGTTTCTTTGGAAATTACTGAAAACAGCTGAAAGACAGCCAAAAGCATTTAAGAATCAGGGTCTATATCAACCATTTGAGAAATGGAGAACATCTTAAGAAACCTATCTGCAGCAAAAGTAACAGAGTATTATCTAAACTAAAACTGATTTATATTTGGTTTCACATCAAAAAAGAACGCAAGTGGAGCAAAATACTGTGAGCTTTGGCTTTTCATTATCCCCCATAAAACAGTACTCATTGGTTAAGAGATTCTCTGGAATATGAGAAACACTGTAAATCAAACCTACTGACCGAACCACAACATATGTAACAAAATCTGAAGAACAAATACAAGATTGTGTTGTTACTTTTCCCTGTAAATTCTATAAGAATGTCACCAGTAACACAGAATTAGAAGAATAAAAGACTATACAATAAATTTAAGTTTTGATGCCACAAGTAGTAGCAGTGGCACCATTCTCCTTACTCCTGGAGTTCCACTTATGTTGTTGGCACTAAATAGGGCTTAGAAGAATGACTTCTGGTAAGCTTTTACTTTTCCTTCCTTGTTTAAAAATGTAGTAAAGGAAAAACCTCTAATATGTATTTCTACTAATACATTCATCTAGAGTAGCAATTGTTAGCCTGTCAACAGCCAAAATTTCTAAACTCCTTGCCTGAGAATAATGATCACTTTTCAGTACTGCAGCTTTAATTTTGCATTTCTTTGATTACTGGAGGAATAAGTAATTGTGACATGTTCCCTCCCTCTCTTTATATTTCAGTGAAAGAGAATAAGACTGATATAAAATAACAAGGTAGACAATATTCTCAACTTCAGAAAAATATTTTAACACAAAAAATTGGTCAAGATCTATGTTTAGGTTTTAAGAGTCAAATTAATTTCACCAATGTAAATATCTCAGTCTTCAACAAATGAGCCGATCAGGTGAAACGCACTTTTAAATCCAGAGCAACTGCCAAAGCACAGTCATTGCTGCCACTATTAAGGCTAGAAAATGAACAGAATTTCCTCCATTCCATTTTCATAGCCCACTAATGTGACTAGAGTACCATAATGCACTAATTAGTCTTCGGCTACATAACATACATACACTAGACGTAGAATATCAATCCTGCTTCAAAGAAAAAAAGAACTATGCTTTACTTACTGCTTTAAAAAATTTTTCAGATAGCTGGCACTTGGACCCAAAACTTTTAGGCTGCAATGTCATGTTTTCCTTCGTCTGGGAATCAAATGATGGATTTTCAATCAAGCAATTAACAAAAACCCATATATGATTCTTCACCTGTTGAAAACATAGAAAACAATTTACTCAACAAAACTAGCACACTCATCTCTCTCAATATTTTTGCATAAAGTTACTTGCCTGAAATGGTTTCACTGAAACTCCAGCTTTATTCTTCTTTTTCACCACTTCTATCAGTTTGCCCACAACCTGATCCACCACGTAATCAACGTGCCTACCACCCTTAATGAGGGAAGAAGAAAAAAATATATTAACAAAACCACTGAATTTCCTAGTAGCTTAAAGCCATATTAATAAAGCTCCTGTACTCATCATTAAATGTGAAAAACCACGCACATTAAGTTGCAGTATAAAAAAGAAAAAAATTGTTTAAAATTTTTTCTTTTGTGTCATTCAGTCTTCATACTGAGGATGAGGATGATGGATGTTACATGGAACAGAAGAAGCAGGAGACCTTCCATTCCCTATGCAGTGGCGGACTTCAAATGTAGCTGCTTAAGAGATCTGAAAATTACTCTGCAGCACCGGGACAGTACCTGCAACATCACATGGCTGTCAAGAGGTATCTTTTTAACAGGTATATAAACAACCCTGGACTAAAACCATCATACATTTGTTCATCAAATTAAACTTTCCCCATTTTGTTCATAAGACAAACGTTCAAGAGCTCACCCTCAGATATACAGTACCCATGCCTATTCCTTACCAAAAGTCATTTCACCTTTTCTTAAGTGTGTTCAGTATGTGACCAAATAAACACTACCAGCATTCTTTGCTAACACTGGGCTTATGCAATGGCAAACAGAGGGCAAACTGCAAATAGCCAACTACAAGATCCAGAAAACTCTAAAAGAACAGAGCAATATAACTGTAAGGAGTGGAGCAGTTCTCTTTAAAACACACTAGAGGCTAAACCTGCTCCAAATTCATACCTGATGTAGCATCAAGAGATACATAACAGAGCATGCAGTTTACTGTAAACTGGAACACCAACCCCTTAGGACACCACAGGGCAGTAACTTCTAGCTATGTAATCATGTTGCTACCTGTCCAGTAGCAAATGAGCAGTCAGTATGTCTCCCATACAGTTACTACCCAAATGCAGAAAGGAGGGGGGCAGGGAAAAAACCCCACAATCAATTTTTTGCATCATCACAGTGAGAAACCACTACCTGACCCACACACACCCCCAAAAAAAAAGCAAAACAGAATTTTCTTCCTCTGTTGTACCATAACAGCTGAAAGTGAAACTTTCACAGTGCTTTTCACCATTCTTCCCTTTACCCTAGAAAAAAAAAGAGGGACTCTCAGTACTGGTTATCCTTGCTTAAAGCCTTTCAAACTAGATACTTCAAGTGATGCCTTTATTGCAAGAAGACGTTTTGGTGGAGGCAATGTATGCACCTCCCAACTGCGATCCCTAGCACAACAGACTCTGAGGAGGAAATATTTACTTATGTACTTGAGCTTTGGAAGCAGTAAGTCAGAAAAGTTGCCTTTTTCAAGCCATGTATAACTCATGTTTTGCAATATGTCAGGATTATGAAAATGCATATGCTTTTCAATGTTTAAATAGTGGGTTTACTACTGATGAAATTCAGTAGTAAATTCAGTAGTAAATTTTAAATAGGGAAGCACTAAGCATCTGAACACCTTCGGAAGATGCCCCAAAGCTTCTATCACCTTACCTAGCTACAATTCTCTTTGGACTTAAAATTTAAATCAGCTACAAAAAAAAAATACCAAAATATACTGCTAGAAGACAAGTAATTTTGAGATTAAATTGCTTGGAAAATAAAGGCATTTCACATAAGCTTTTTTAAAGAAAAAAAGATCTGTTATAGATCTATTACACCCTAACAATGACTACTGATGATTTACATGTGTAAGACAAACCTAACAATTATGGGGTATATCCTCCAATGCAGAAGTGATCTGAATCAGAACCACTATTAAAGACTAGAATAGAACAGACTATTTTGGTTGAAGGGACCTACAACAATCATCTAGTCCAACTGCCTGACTGTTTCATAGCTGGCCAAAAGATAAAGCATGATATTAAGAGTGTTGTTCAAAAGCCTCAAACAGTGACAGGCCCGGAGCATCGAGTACCTCTAGGAGGTCAGCACTTCTTAGGAAGCTGCGGAGAGCAATGAGGTCACCCCTCAGCTGCTCCTCACAGGACATTCCTTGCAGCCCTCTCACCAGCTTTGTTGCCCTCCTCTGGATGCATTAAAGGACCTTCATATCCTTCTTAAATTGTAGGGCATAGCACTGCACACAGCACTCCACGTGAGGCTGCACCAACGCTGAATACAGCAGGATAATCACCTCTCATGACCGGCTGGTTACACTGTGTTTGATGCACCCCAGGATGTGGTTCACCCTCCTGGCTGCCAGGGCAGGCTGCTGACTCACACTGAGCCTGCTGCCCACCAGCACCCCCAGATCCCTTTCCGCAGGGCAGCTCTCCAGCCACTCCTCTCCCAGTGTATGCTTGTGACCAGCATTACTCCATCCTCGGTGCACAATCCGGCATTTGGACTTGTTATTCATGCCATTAATCATTGTCCAATGCTCCAGTCTATCTAGATGCCTCTGCAAGGCCCCCTGTCCCTCATAAGAGTCAACAGCACCTCCCAGCTTGGTATTGTCTGCTAATGGTGCATTCAACTCCTGCATCCAGATCACTGATAAACACATTGAACAGGACTGCCTCTAGAACTGAACCCTAAGAAAACACACAAGCTTCTGTCACAGATAAAACATTTCAGGCTAGGAAGAACAACCAGTATTTGAAGGTAAGTATCCCCTGGAGTCTTTAATTCTATGGAACAATAACTACTGAAATTGCCTAAATCAATGGCATTAAATGTTTAAATATTTACAAGTCCAAGGTGGCACAACTTCCCTTTCATGTAAAATAGCAGGCTTTCTTCAGAAAGATGCCACAAAGATGCATGGTCCCTAAAGCCCTGGAGATCTGAAAGCTGTTTACATTTTCGATTACTCAAATGTCTTTAAATTTAGAGGCAAAAAAGTATAAATGGTAATAAAATGCTATATTCTACTGGCTGTTATATTAAGTTCATAATGCTTTGACTAAAACCTACTATCTTTAACAAAGAATGCAGTGATACACAGGCACATCCTATGCAATTAAAACATATCTAACTCAACACTCAGTATTTTTGCACAGAAGATCACCTTTGCTTAGTGTCAATTACTGCCTTATAAAAATGGTTCTCATTTAGACCAATTTGCAATACAACACACAAAAGAAAGAAAACATGTTTCTGGAGACATTACAGAAGATCACCTTTGCTTAGTGTCAATTACTGCCTTATAAAAATGGTTCTCATTTAGACCAATTTGCAATACAACACACAAAAGAAAGAAAACATGTTTCTGGAGACATTTATCATCAGGTAACAAATAAAACCCCCTCCTTTTTAAAACCATTATAAACAGAACTGAGAAGAAAAGTTTATGATGGGCATAAGTATAGGATGGATAAGAAATAACAAAACAACAAACCAAAGAAAAAACAGCATTCAAAAAGAGGAAGAGAAAGAACAAGGAAAGAAAAGCCAAAAATTAGAATTCCGCATTCAAAGGCAGAGCATACATCTGAAAAGGCTGTAGAAGATGTTAAGTGGTTGAATTGGTGGGAGATAGTAGCTGTGTTCTCAACCGCATGTAGAAAGCAGAGGTGAAAAAAGAGAAAGGCGGTAAAAAAAATAGCTTTAGATGGTAAATATTATTAGTCATAACTAAAACCAGTAATTGCACTTCAGAGAAACCATCTATGGTTTCTGTCAGCCTCTAGATTCACCTGCTAAATGGCAGCGCAAACCACTAGTGTCTTGTAGTAATGCCACACATACGTGTATTTTTCGTGGCATTTCTTCTTTAAAAAAACCCAAACAGCAACAAAAGAAACAAAACAAAAACCTCAAAACCATCAATATTAAAACACAACAGTTTTTCTTCACATACAGATGCCAGTTTCAGCATAGGACAGTTCAAGTGAAAGTTGATATATCGACATCCAGCCACTTTGAAGAAAAATAAAACCATTTCAAAACCATAAAAGAAGGTACTACAGGAAAATATGAAATTTTGTGTTTAAAAGAAAAAACATTCCACATTTGAATGGCAATTGTGAAGTGTATTAATTTTACCCATTGCATTACCAAAAACTTAAGCTTACAGGAACATTTCAGTGTATTTTTGTATTTACAACTTCAGCAATTTTTTTCCTGCAATTTAAGCACTTCAAATAGTTTTCTAAAACTAACATCTGACACATTAAAAATTAGCTACTTACCAGCAATTCTTGTTCTTAGAAGATATTAGTTACTCTAACAGTTCCCCATTCCTGTGTCCATTCTTAGTGCGTAGCATTGAGTGAGGGATGTTCAGAGCTCAGCTGGGAACCTTCCAACCATCTCACCAGTAGGTGGCACGTTTACCCACTATAGAAGCATAACAGCCTATAACTGCCCCAACTGTCAGTACCTTCTCATACATGCCAGGAAAAGAAAAATACCCTCTGAATCTAGAGAGCTGCAAATTACTATCATGCCTACTGTATCATGAGAAAGAGCACTAAGACTACATGACCTTCTTTTCCCAGAAGGTAACTATTATGACTGAATCCCAGTCTTGCAAACTTCAGGATGCAAAGGCATCTAATGAAATGGTTAACAACTAAAATCTTAAAAATTAAGTTTAAGCTGGTTCCTATATATATTCTACTCATACCATCATCACAGCCAACAGCCTCAATTCTGCCTCAATTCAGCCTCTTACCTCAATTCTGAAGTAAGCCATGTTTACATTTTATGGACAGATAAATGCTTCATATGGCAAACAAATTTGAAATTTTCCTTAAATTAGCCATACAAATCCTTCTTTGCTTTTGTTTTCTATTATGTTTATTTCATTGGAATAAATTTGAAAATATCAAGCTCTGGAATGGTCCTGAATTTCTTGCTGAATTCCAGCAAAATTTAGTAGGTTGGGATGCTCCTTCCACCCTAGTGTAGTATCTGACACTGCATCTGAATTAGCTAAAGTCATCAGCAGCATTACAGTTAGTACTGCTGCCATATTAAAAATATCACTAGGCTGGGCTGTAAATAACTGAAGTTTCTACTACAATTTGTACTACAGCTACTATTTGAGAACTTAAGATGACCATCACTTTATACACATCTCACCAAAAGGTTACCTGCTCAACCTCAGCCGCTACAAACACTCTTTCAAATGCTGCCTCAGAGCCTGTCTGTGGTGGTCTGCCCTGACTAAGGCAACAAATTTGCAAGAACAAAACAAGGGAGTTGTGCCTTAACATTCTGCCTGACCTTCTACACACCCCTCAAAAAAACCCCATCAACCTAAAAAAAACTTGTCTGGAATTTAAAGCAGGTTTAAAAAAGGTGGAAGGGAAGTTACGACTGGGTGAAATTTATCCAGAAACAGAAATGAAAAGCTTTCAGCAAACAGCGATAAATAACCACAAAACAGCTGAAATGAGCTCCTCACCTGTTAGCAGATAAGGGGACAGGCAGTTGACGCAGTTAGTTACTAGCCATTATGTCTCATCAGTGGGTAGTTGCACATCAATTGCTGGTGAGGTGGTTCACCGGCCCCGAACATTCCACATCCAGTCACACACATAAGGCATGGATCGGGAGAGTGGGAAAAACTAGAAATTACAACACTTACCTTTGAAGAATACACAGTAATTTTTCTATGAATTTTCTTTAAAGAATATATGGTAACAATGTATGTGTAACTGCATGATGGATGAAAACTGATCCAAAAGAGTCAAATTCAAAATCTTTTGAGTAAGTGTATGCAATATATTTAACTTAGGTGTCGATATTTCCTTTTTACAAACACATTTCATTTACCTGATTATCAAACATCACTGACTTTCTCTACATTGCCAGCTTCTTCATAGAAGTATCGTATACATCTTTAAGGTCATGCTATTTTTCTTCTTTATGTTGCATAAAGAGGCCTGAATTAAAACTAAGTTTTAACCTTTCAACTACCAGAGATGGTTGCTCTCTCTAGTTTTAACAAGTATCAGATAAGCATCTAATTAAAATGCACACCGAGAAAGTAAATATTCTACAATGAAATAAACTATCCCTCTTCCCACTGAACACTGGTTCAGTTACACTGAAAACGGCACTAGAAGAAGTTATGTAGTAAAAATTATGTATTGCCGAAACACTGGATACACCTCATCTACTGCCAAGATTAACATAATTATTTCTGAGCACCTGCCTAGACCAGGGTCCCCACTTAGTGTAACCACTGGTGCTTATCACAGAATCACAGAATCACAGAATTGTAGGGGTTGGAAGGGACCTCGAGAGATCATCGGGTCCAACCCCCCTGCCAAAGCAGGCTCCCTAGCTCATATTGCACAGATAGGCGTCCAGGCGGGTCTTGAATATCTCCAGTGAAGGAGACTCCACCACCTCCCTGGGCAGCCTATTCCAGTGCTCAGTCACCCTCACTGTGAAAAAGTTCTTCCACATGTTGGTGCGGAACTTCCTATGCTCCAACTTGCAGCCATTGCCCCTTGTCCTATCCCCACAGACCACTGAAAAGGGGCTGGCCGATTCCCCCTGCATCCCCTGCTTCAGATAATTATAAACTTTGATTAGGTCCCCCCTTAGTCTTCTCTTCTCAAGGCTGAACAGTCCCAGCTTACTCAGCCTTTCCTCATAGGGGAGATGCTCTAGGCCCTTAATCATCTTCGTAGCCCTTCTTTGGACTCTTTCCAGGAGATCCCTGTCCTTTTTATACCAAGGAGCCCAGAACTGGACACAATACTCCAGGTGGGGCCTGACCAGGGCAGAGTAGAGAGGGAGGATCACCTCCTTTGACCTGCTGGCTACACTCCTCCTGATGCATCCCAGGATCCCATTGGCTCTCTTGGCCACCGAGGCACACTGCTGGCTCATGGCCAACCTGTCATCTACCAGGACCCCCAGGTCCTTCTCCACTGAGCTCTTCTCCAGCAGGTCATCCCCCAGCCTGTACTGATACAAACAGTTGTTCCTTCCCAGGTGCAAGACTTTACACTTGCTTTTGTTGAACTTCATCTGGTTTCTCACTGCCCAGCTCTCCAGCCTGTCCAGGTCTCCCTGGATGGCAGCACAGTGCTCCTGCGTGTCAGCCACTCCTCCCAGCTTTGTATCATCGGCGTACTTGCTGAGGGTGGATGTTATTCCCTCATCAAGATCGTCAATGAAGATATTAAACAGGACTGGACCCAACACTGAGCCCTGGGGAACACCGCTGGTAACAGGCCTCCAGTCAGATTCTACTCCACGAATCACAACCCTCTGGGTTCGGTCTGACAGCCAATTCTCAACCCACCTCACTGTCCACTCATCTATCCCATGCTTTCTCAGCTTTGCTATCAGGATGTCATGGGAGACAGTATCAAAGGCCTTGCTGAAGTCAAGGTAGATGACATCCACTGCTCTCCCTCCATCTACCCAGCCTGTCATGAGATCGTAGAAGGCTATGAGGTTGGTCGAGCACGATTTCCCCTTAGTGAATCCATGCTGACTACTCCTCATGACCTTCTTCTCTTCCAATTGCTTGGAGATGGCATCCAGAACAAGCTGTTCCATTACCTTTCCAGGGGCAGAGGTGAGGCTGACTGGCCTATAGTTACTAGGTTCCTCCTTCTTGCCCTTTTTAAAGACTGGAGTGACATTGGCTATCCTCCAGTCTTCAGGCCCTTCTCCTGTCCTCCAAGACCTGTCGAAGATGATAGAGAGCGGCTCAGCAATCACCTCCGCCAGCTCCCTCAGCACACGTGGATGTAACCCATCTGGGCCCATGGATTTGTGTGCATTAATCCCTTTGAGCCGCTCCTGGACCTCCCCTACTTGAACCAGAGGGAAATTCTTCATTTCCCAATCAGTCCTACTCTCATCCAGTGTCTGTGGGTCCCGGGGGGCCTTTGAAGTGAAGACCGAAGCAAAGGCGGCATTCAATATCTCCACTTTCTCAGCATCCCCCGTAACCAGGACACCCTCCTTATTCAGCAAGGGACCTACATTATCCCTGGACATCCTCTTACTGTTCACGTGTCTAAAAAACCCCTTTTTATTATCCTTTATGTCCCTTGCCAGCTTAATTTCCAAGAGGGCTTTAGCCTTCCTAGTTGCATCCCTACAGGCCCTGACCACATTCCTGTATTCTTCCCAGGTGCTCAGACCCTTTTTCCACGATTCATAGATCTTCTGCTTCTCTTTGAGTTTGCTCAATAGCTCCCTGTTCATCCATGCAGGTCTTCTGCCTCTCTTTCCCCATTTCCTCCTCAAAGGGATGCATCGTTCCTGTGCTTGGAAGAAGTGCTGTTTGAATGCTAGCCAGCTCTCGCAGGCTCCCATTCCTTCAAACAGCGTAGCCCACGGGATAGCCCCCATTAAGTGGCGGAGGAGATCAAAGTTAGCTCTACCAAAATTCAGGGTAGCTATCCTACTTTTTGGCTTGCTTCTTCCACCCAGGATCATGAACTGAACCATTTCATGGTCGCTTTGCCCTAAGCTGCCCCCGACCTTCACTTCCCTAACAAGTCCATCCTTGTTAGTGAAAACAAGGTCCAGCAGCCGCCCTCCCCTTGTGGGCTCCTGCACCATCTGTAGCAGGAAATTGTCTTCAACACACTGCAGAAATTGTCTGGACTGCATACGACTGGCCGTATTGCTTGCCCAGCAAATATCTGGGTAGTTGAAGTCCCCCATAAGGATCAGTGCCCGGGAACTTGAGGCTACTTCTAACTGTTTATGGAATGCGTTATCTACCTGCTCCTCTTGATCAGGGGGCCTATAGCACACTCCCACAACAATGTCCCCCATACCGGTTTGCCCCTTGATTTTAACCCACAAACACTCGACAGAAGGTTCATCCTTCCCCAGGTGGAGCTCAACACATTCTAGGTGCTCTCTCACATAAAGAGCAACTCCTCCACCTCGCTTCCCTAGCCTGTCTTTCCTAAAAAGCACATAGCCATCCATGACAGTGTGCCAGTCGTCCAGGTTGTCCCACCACGTCTCTGTGATTGCGATGAGATCATGGCCCTGCGACCGCACAAAGATCTCTAGTTCTTCTTGTTTGTTCCCCATGCTACGTGCATTTGTGTAAAGACAGTTCAGTGGTGAAGCAGATGTAGGTATCCTCAACGGCCCACAGCGAGATTTCTGACAGGGGACTGGCAAAAGTGGCTCCACGGAGGAGTACTCAGGGCAGTCCACAGAATTTTCCCTACTCTCCCGTGGAAAAACGTCCCCAAGTCCACGACTGTGCTGTTGGTATTTACCTCTTCCCACCGTCAACTCCCGTTGTGTCTCCCGAAGCCTAACCCTGGCAGCCGCCTTAATATCCCCTTCCCCCTTCCTAACTAGTTTAAAGCACGATCGATGAGCCCTGCTATCTCCTGGGCGAGGATCCGCTTTCCTTTATAGGACAGGTGAGCCCCATTAGCAGTACTCATGCCAGGAGCAGAGTACACCATCCCTTGGTTAAAGAATCCAAAGTGCTTGCGCCGGCACCAGCCTTTTAACCACACATTCAACTCGTGGGTTATCCTGTCCTGCTCTGAGCCCCTCCTCCCACAAGTGGGGATAGAGCAGAATATTATTTGGGCTCCCCCGCCCTCAACAGAGCGCCCCAGGTCCCGGAATTCCCTTTTGACAGCTTGCAGGCTACACTTTGTGATTGCGTCCCTGCCTGCTTGAACTATCAGTAAGGGATAATAGTCAGTGGATCTTACCAGGCCTGGTAGCCTTCTGGTAATATCCCTGACCCGGGCTCCAGGGAGGCAACACACCTCCCTGCTACACACCACTCATGCTACCATTAGAATTTTCTTATATTCAACTCTTTTAGAAAAGATCTGAGCAAGGAGGCGTTTTAAAGTGTCTTATTACAAATTCTTCTATTTCTCATCTTTTGGGGAAACTCACGGTTCAGATTCCCTAAAACCAGCCTCACCAATCACTGGAATTACTTGACTGTTCTTAGGTCACTCATCTGGTGTAATCCGGAAAGAGTAGAAACAACAAGACTTTCTTGCACCAGGACAGATCCCAGAACCCTAAACCTGTGCCACAGGAAACTGGCATAAATGAGTTACGCTTGACGATTTCAGGTGACTGCCTTGGTGCCTGACCAACCCAGCAATTTGAGAAGCACAAAGACTGTACTTTTTAGTATGCTGAGTGGATTGCTGCTTCATGATAACTGAAGATTTGCTACGATATCACTTCACTACTACTATAGCTGCTTGTAAGTACAGAAAACACCTAGATGCCCTTACACAGAAACACAAAGAAAAATAATCTCAACATTTCAGGCCAGTTTTATACATCATAAAGCAATAAATGGAAAGCCATTTTTTGCCCTCCACAACTTCCTATTACTAGCTTTAAAGAGGTTTGTACATTTTTTTCACCTTAATTCTGTTACATTGTGTTAAAAAGGAAGGAATAAAATAGTTCTACACATTCTACATTTAATCAATACCATGTATGCTCACATAAGACTTCAGTATCATTGATAATGATTACTAGTGCTATAAAAACTAGTGCATATTCAGAAATACTGCTATGAATGTATTTTGATTGCATTCAATTGTTCTGCTAGGTCCTCTCATGCAAAGGATCATCTCACTGATTTATTTTTAATAATCCAGATTTATTTCTTCATCTGACTAGGCATAACCTTAGCACACATTTTTATCATTTACATCGGTTTATCATTTAATACAACTACTCACCTTTGTGGTAGCTATACTATTTACAAAGCTGATTTGCTGAAACCCTTTTTCACTTAAAGTGAGGCACACATCCCATCGCTCATTCACAACTTCATGAATAACTTTGAGTGCAACTCCAGTTTCATCCAGCTTGTCCTTTACGTAAAGATCTACGTAACTGCGAAATCCATTTACCTACGAGTAATACGGATAACAATTACTATTTTTTGCACTGAATACTCAGTACACTTAAAATATTTTAAATGAGGTTCTTACAGGTAATTTCTTCCCATTCAACATGACTTTAACTCCTTTGCATGACCCAGCCAAATCGTATGCTCTTCTTGTCATGAGGGCCACAATATCCTTATCAAGTTTTTCCATTTTAAATTTAGACAGATCTGGCTGGAATGTAATGCATGTGTAGTCATCGCCATCAAAATGCTTTATCTTGGGTTCAGAGGTCTTCATCATATTGTTCATCCAAGTCTTTGGAAACAAAATGTTTTAGATGTTAGTTTACAATGTGTTATGCTCTTCCTCTGTTCCATTTTCAAGGCATGCTAGGATTGCAACAGCTATACAACAAGCTCAGAGAAGCTTAGAAGTTTCCTCCAGTAAAATGCCACATATAAAATGAATTGTTTAACCAAGATTTGCACAAGCATCAGTGACAGCAGTTCGTGCTTCCTGTAAATATGCAGGTATCTCTGCGCGGATGGATGTGAGTCTATTGCAAATAGAGCCCACCACAGAACTGACTAAATTAGATACAAATGAGCTATCTAAACAGTCCTTATTGAACATGAGTTTAACTCTTTTAATCTACTACACACTTCTATGGGGAGGCTTATTAGTCCCTTGGCAGAGACTCCTTTTTGAGATAGCATCTTTGTGGCTGTGCAGTCTACCAAAGCACGTTTCTTAACAAACCAACTTGCTCAGAGTCTTGGTATTATTCCCTCTTTAAGAGCATGGGCGCATTCATAAGGCTAAGCAGAGCACCTACTCACTCTATATATCAAAGTTCAGTTGTAGTAAACTTTCACAGTTTTTGAAAATACTGGAAAACATAGCACTTTATTTAAGTCATAAATCATGAATTTTCAAGAAGTATTGTTTATGGAGTGACATGATAGCATAACCAGAAATTAATTACTTGTCCAGAAAAAAAGATAAGGCAGCCACCAACTGGGAAAGACTCCAAAGCCAAGGAACTTCAGTATCTAATACTCTAAACAAAGTTCCTCAAACGTTCTGAAAGGTGGTCACTGCAAAGCTATACGCAGTAGATCAAATAACATTTGATCCTTGATCTGCAGGCTAACAATGCGCAGTGGGTTCAAATGGGGACGGAGGGCAGGGTTTGCACTGAAGTCCAGCTAGGCTAATGAAATTCATGACAACCACTGAAAATTTTTTTCTTAACAACAAACAAAAATACCTAAGTAACTGTTTCCATGTTTGCACAGCTAAGTAGAAAGATTTTTTGAGAAAAATTATGTAAGAGACAGTAAAATTGTTTCAATGAAATATATTCCTTTTCATATGCACATGAATATAGTTTAACAGAAGAAATCTGGTTTTCATATTTAGTCACCTGACGGTCCCAAGGTTGTAATTATAATACACAGAAGTACCAATTTTACTGGCTGAACTACCTACCCTGCAAGGTCTACACATCCATTTAAATGTTAAATGAGTAATTTCATGAAATCTTCATGAAATACAGAAAACATGCTAAATTTTAAATTCATAATTACAGCAAAGGAAAAAAGCTGAGATCATTTCTATACCTGCTTAAAGCTGTGTTTGTATTCCTTGCAAGCAGTTTCAACTGTAAACTTTGTACTAAATATGTTACAAAGTTTTGCACCATAGCCATTGCGCCCACCTGAAAAAAAACCATAACGTATAGTAAGATTTTACAGCAGAACCACGATATGCCAATGAAATAAAATGTTCCTATGTAAGACCAAGTTTGGTTACACATCAACAGCTATCAAAGGTGCCAGAGATGGAGCTTCACACAACCCCCAGTCTGGGGCAACTGCTTCTGCCTCAAAAATGAGCAGTTTTATTCCTCCCCTCAAAGCCAGGATGCTCCCATTGATTCCCTTACGTTGATGTACCACTTGCTTTGAAAGTAAGTGACCTCAACACCCTGATGCAGCTGCAAATTAGGTCATGATCAGATCCAAATCACTCTGTAACTACATGTCATAATATGGGCAAAATATATGGATAGAACAGAACTTTGGTGAACTTTCATTCACCACTGAAATTAGGGTTACTTCCCATTTAGGATAATAAATCATATCCTAATTTATTAAATGTATTTCTCCCCTTCATTTCAAAGAGCATAAATGTTTAACTGCTTGCATATGTTAAAATATGAAAATATTGTTACTGAATAATGACTACTGACATTAAAGACAAATCACAGAATCACAGAATCACAGAATTGTAGGGGTTGGAAGGGACCTCGAGAGATCATCGGGTCCAACCCCCCTGCCAAAGCAGGCTCCCTAGCTCATATTGCTCAGATAGGCATCCAGGCGGGTCTTGAATATCTCCAGTGAAGGAGACTCCACCACCTCCCTGGGCAGCCTATTCCAGTGCTCAGTCACCCTCACTGTGAAAAAGTTCTTCCGCATGTTGGTGCGGAACTTCCTATGCTCCAACTTGCAGCCATTGCCCCTTGTCCTATCCCCACAGACCACTGAAAAGGGGCTGGCCGATTCCCCCTGCATCCCCTGCTTCAGATAATTATAAACTTTGATTAGGTCCCCCCTTAGTCTTCTCTTCTCAAGGCTGAACAGTCCCAGCTTACTCAGCCTTTCCTCATAGGGGAGATGCTCTAGGCCCTTAATCATCCTCGTAGCCCTTCTTTGGACTCTTTCCAGGAGATCCCTGTCCTTTTTATACCAAGGAGCCCAGAACTGGACACAATACTCCAGGTGGGGCCTGACCAGGGCAGAGTAAAGTTCTCTGCAAACACTGATATTAGAAAAAGTTAATTTTTAAGTCATTTTACTCCAACAGAGTTGTACAGTAATGGTGGCTAAGTGATGATCTGTTACAAAACAGAATAGAATGAGAAAAGTAAGGAGAAAACGTAACAAAAAGCAAAAAACGGCTTAAATGAATGAAACAAAACATCTTAAACAGTCTTGCCTGTAACTTTTTTCTCATCATCATCGTAGTTGCTGGATGTCAGCAGCTGCCCAAAGATTAAAGCTGGCACGTATACTTTTTCTACTTTGTGTTCCACAACTGGAATACCCTTTCCATTATTCCATATGCTGATAATGTTTGATTCCCTACAACATAATGAAGACGTTAAGAAAGGCAATCTCAAAGACAGACTTCTGCACACATTTTACCTCTTTAATACAATAGAAGACCATATTCTTACCGCATTTACTTATAGCCCTATCCATTTTAATTACAACCCACACACACACTTTGTGCTTATTAGATGTCTTAGAACAAGGAGCTAAATTACCCATACATGACAGTATTTTGTATCATAAAAAATAACGCCCAAAAAACTATTGGAAGAGCTTTCACTATCAACATGATCTGCAACAGAATCCTGAAGTTTAGTGACAGAATTATACTAAGTTAGAGATGTAGCTTTTTCAGTTTCATTGAAATCCACCCTGACACACCCACGTTATAATAATTTTAAAACTGTTATTTTCCAGTTATGATAAACTTTATAAGTTAGTTTATGCATCAATGCCAAAATCCATCAACATCCAGCATCATTAATACTTGTACCTCTCATATAGAATTTTCATTTCAGAGTATTACAGAGTTCAAAATCATGACTGGTCAGGCAGATTCACACTACCATTTCCCTCCCACTCCACGATAAAGAACAACTTGGCCTGGAGAAACTGATAATGCACTGAAAGCTTGCAGAAAAATGACTTCTCAGACTATTTATCCTAAAGATAAGGTGTGAAAATAAGGTCTCTCAAATATTTATTAAATATTACTGAGAAGCCACTAGTAAAGGAACCCAATCAACACCTACTTAACTACCATCCTCACTAGGAAATTCCTCTTTAAAGTATTCAATTCCAAAAAACAGTGGTAATTACATATTTGCAAACTGCAGTTTCAGTGTGATATAGCTGACTAATTCAAACTTAACCATATTCTAATGCTACAGGAATTAACACAGAAGTTCAAGAGGAGCAAAATTATGTTATAAAACCTCAAGGTTGGTATTTATGATTTATGAATAGCCTGGCTGGTTATAGTTATGTACTGCCAAGCTTTCATCTAATCATGAATTTTATAATCTTCTGGTTTTACGTTTCATTCAATCAAACAGTAATGGCTGGTTTAGGAAAGCAAATTATTATACATTCACAATTGGAGCACTTACTGTTAAACACTTCTAAATTCACCATTTCATCTTAAAATATGAAGCTAATGGAAATAATTCCAAAAATATTATTTTCTTTTTAAAATATTCAATATCATTTACTGAAATCATTTGTACAAATCTGAGCTACAATAGCACTGGCAGGGAAAGTAAATGAAAACATGCTTTTACTTACGGATCAATGGATATTTTAATACAAGTCATATTCTTGTCCCTCTGCTTATTGTCAGCGGCATTTACTATGAAACAAAGCAACGCAAATTAACACTTCCTAGAAGCAATAATTATTTACTTGAGCTGTAAAACTGATCATATAAGTATTCCACCACAAGTTATAGCGGTCTGGGTATTTCTTAACCTGGTATCTTTTGTGCATTCTGTTTCTTATTGCGGGGGTCTGTAAAGATGAGCAAATGTCTGCAAGAAGGTATTTTTCAACCTTCTTAAAATTACTGACATTTCCAGCTTAGATTACCCTAGAAATAAATATACTTACAACTAAGAGCTGTTAACTCCTAAACAGTTTACACAGTTTAGGATCAAAAGCAGCATAACTGGAAGTTAACATTTCATCAGACTTTAATTAATGGCACTGCAATCTATATTAACCACAAACAACAGAAACCAGAAATACAACTATGGCCATTGACCATGAAAACACATTACAACTGTTTTCAGCATTTGCCTCATCACCCACAAAACAGATCAAATTAAACCCCAAAACACTAAAGGACATGAAGATAAATCCATTAAAATAAGTATCTTAACAGATTGGAAGAAACTCAATATAAGATCAGGTATTTCAAGGTGCTTTTGTGAAAATTATTAAAGGCAGTTTCATTACAAAGTATGCACAGATATAATGTCCAATTTTCACACTGTTATTACACTGATCCTTAAGTTTTCTAACCACACTCTGTGGAGCACTTATCAGTGTTACATAAAGAAGCCATACAGTGCTATGATAATGATATAATAATGATCTTCCTTTTGAATGGGACAAGATGGAAGCCACTCCACCCTCTGTACAGCCCATAGATTTCATCTATGAGGTGGCAGTCAGAAAAGAAGTGGCAAAAGATTTTCATTTCCATATTTCTTAAATTATGTAATGAGTAACAACAAAAAATTAAAAATCCTTTTCCACACGGCTAAAATACAGATCTATTGCCTGCAATAAATCGTAATTTAGAATGCAATCACACCAATCTTTCAAGTAAATTTCATAACAACTGATTAGTCCAAGAATTCATATCAATTAGCCTAAAATATGAGTTCAGCCTACAGCGCATTTTAGATGTTGCAAATTTCTACTGCTGATTAGTCTTCAGTATATACCTTTCCCCAAGAGAATATCATAAACTGCTAAAGTCATAGCAACTCAGAGACTTTCAACAGAATTTTCTAAAGATCATTTTTTTGTGCCTCAATCACCTTGCTTTTAAATGGCAGAATGACACTTATTCATTTAAAAACTGTCTGGTCTAGAAAGGATCGATGTAAGAATAACCAGCACCACCATCATTCTGTACAGAAGGAAGTAGTTTTAATGATTCATAAGACAATGATCTAAGTTAACACTTAAGACACTTCTTTCAGAAGAATAGTCTTTCAAATATTACTTACAACTGTGGCCCTGATCAACTTTGCAGATTAAAAATCTTGCAATAATATAGATCATAAAGAATGATCTAGTCTGGACATTAAGTAACAAATATTTACACCACCTCACAAGATCAACTGGAAATATTCTTCCCCTCTTTCCAGTTCGGCAGTGCTGGAATGCACTGAAGTTTTCATGCACTGAGGTTTAGTGGCACTAAGTCTGTGATTTAAGCTTAGATACAAATCAATGTGCTTTGAGAGCTCTCAGAAAAGAGTGTACTCCATAATGGTAAAGCAATATTACTGTTAAAAAAACTTACCAAGGATTTCATCAAAGATCTTGTACAAGCCTGGAACAAAGGTAACTTCTCTGCAATTCATTCCTACATCTTCATCATAAACCCACATTAACTACATGTAAACAAAATAAAAGAAAAATATTTACTTGTCTTGGTAAACTAGTCTATTATTATTCTGCAAGATCTACTTTCTTCTGGAACTTTACTTTTCCAATCTGATTGCTGCTGTCACATGGGACAAAACCATAAGCAGAAGTCTGGCAAAAATTACAACTGAACCCCCAAAAACCTCCAAAATGAAAATCCATTATTTTCTGCTTTGGTGAGAAACTCCAACACTACAGACAATGAAGTTCAAAGAAATTTACAACTTCATAAAAATAGCAGAAAAAAGTGCCAATAGGAGGCTTATATTCTCAGTTCTCTACCTAAACAGATTAAAGCATTTCTGGAGATTAACAAATATGTGTATGTACTTGTGTCCATACAGACACATTTGTAAACATATACATATAGGTAACTACGCGTTTGCACACATAGATGTGTGTTTATGCATTGACTAAACTTCAGCGTGTTTTCTCAGGTGAACAAAGCACTGCTTTTAAAAGTCTTCTCCTGACTCCTTCCTACACACATACACATAAACATGACTACAGTTTTTAGCATGACAGAATTCAGAATATTCAGAAAATTAGAGATTTACCTGTTTATTTAGCAGAAAAGCAATTTCCTCATTAAAACAACAAAAAATTAGGTTTTAGACTGTAAACTTAGTGACACTTACCTGAGTTAATGGTTCAACTGACCCAATGTAGGTATCTGGACGGAGGAGGATGTGCTCAAGCTGAGTTTTTTTCTGGTAAACTCTCTCAACAGACATCTTCTTTGAAGTGTCATTTTTATTAATGCTTTCTGAGTCTTCCTTTTTTGAAGCATTCATCTGATTATCAAATAATGTCTAAAAAAAAAAAAGACACCAACAATCAGCCTCATTCATTCAATCTGTCACACTCAAGATATAAACAAAACCTGACAGAAATTTAAATTGCAATCAAAACTTGTCATATAATTTAAATGTTAAGTTTTCATATGTATTAAGATCAAGATATACTCTCAACAGAAAAATATCAGCAGACTATGTTACAGTTTCTTAGCAAATTGTCACATATTCCAACTTCAGTGATTTACTAAGCACAATAAACCAAAATAAAGGAAACAACGGTATATTACAAAAGACACCCACTTCCTCAGGTTAAGTATTTATAACACCTATTTTGTGCTTAAGCATTTCAATCCAAAACACTGAATGTTTTTCTGAACAATAACAGTAAAACCACTCTTTTACATTTTAGTTTGGACAATTCAGCAATGCCTCTCCTATGGCTTCTCAACTACTATAATTTACAGTCTATATTTAACTGAAGCAATCAAACTCGATCCAATCCCAGTTTAGAATGTTTTATCATGAAACAAACCAAGAACTGTAAAAAAATAAAATTAAAAAAAAGAAAATCACGTAGGCTAATTTCAGAATTTAAACAGAGGTTCAAGCCTAATGTTACTGGAGATGATGAAAAATGTTTCGATTGGAAGAGCAAGCAGCATTGCATTCGTTTTCTGTATTTCTGGAGGGAGGATACAGGAATTTCATGCATCTTTCAGCAATTATTTCCAGATAAATACCTCCTTCCCGTTTAATTAAAACCACGCAAAAGGAAAAATTAAAATCTCTCAGACTGTAGAAAAGCCCCATTCTGAGATGGTAGGAGTGTACCTACCAAAAACTGGGCACACGTTCTACAGTGTACTATACACTCTTATTTGCAACTGCTAATTATCTTAGAAATACTAATAAGCATAACTTGAATTCACATGATTTGCCTGACTAGCAGATGTAGCAGAAAAAAAATATCTGCCAACCACCTCTGGAAGTAGCCACCTCTTCTTGCAGGCCGTTTACCAACTTCGAAGCAAGTGTTAAATGAGATTGAAAACCCATCAACAGACAATAACGAGGACAAAACCCGCTTGTCACTCAGATAAATATTTTACTCCCGTTTAGCTGTTTCCAGTAAATCTTTGTATAAATAAATATAAGCTAAACTCCAATCATGGCTCGACCAATCACCATATAAATTTCTCAGGCAGAAGAAAGTATCATCAATTCTCTCAATCTCGCCTTTGTTGCAGCCTCAGAGAGCACTGAAAGCAAAGGGTAAGAACCTACAAGCACATAGGAACAAGGAGCAAAGGACTCTGAACTCACCCAACTCCTTCAGCAGATTCATACAACCCAAACACCAACCTATACTATACAATTAACAAGGGCAGTTCTCTCCCTATTGTTCCAATTTGTCTTCTCCAGCTTATTTAAGATTTCATACTTGTTTCTTCTTCTCTTAGTAGACACAGAAATATTCAGAACAAAGGAAATTACCTTCCTCTGAGATTTAGAGACCACTTTTTCCTAGTTTATTTATGGAAATATATGAAACACTTCAAGAACCCACAAGACAAACAATAGACAACTGTTTGTCGCCCAGTAAACCTGAACAAGCCAAATGAGAATCAAATATACTCTATTACCCAGCCCTATAATTGACAGCATCCAAAATACGAAGGGGAAGAACTAAAGGGACCCCATGATCCTGCACCAGGATTACATGCAGCAGAGGTGGAACCACAACACTACTCTCATGACTTTTCTCCTGGACTACATCAAATCCTCTACCAAACTGCATGCCTGTGTAATAAAAGTGTTTCTATGTCCACATTAATTTAATCTTCACACTATCATTTAGTCTCAAACTGTGACAACCCCACCACCACCTTCCCAAAAAATTTTTGCTGTGGATCAGCTAAACAAGCAAAACCAAAACAGGACTTCACAAATATATATATAAACTTAATATGTATGGAAGGGGAAGAATGAGAATTGTACTAAAGAAGAATTGCCAATAGCTACAATGTCAGATTTATTTCATTGGAGGATCTGTGAATGATGTTCAGGATTCCAGTGAGCTTCAGTGCATGCATATATAAATATTTTATTGGCTTTTAACTCTCTGACCATATCATCACTCTCTTCATTATCATCCTTCACAACATACAGGTCACTCACTGGTTCCATAGCTCTATTAGGTCTGTTTTATTATATTCACTTGTTCTAAAGGGAACAGTGATTAGCAGCAAAAGAATATAGTATTTCCAAAATGAAACTGAAGTGTTGAAAGAAGAGAGGAAATGCAATTCATATAGAACATAAAATTTACAGGTGTACAGATCACCAGAATCTTATTCAATCTTGTGTCTTCTATTTGCTCCCAATTCATAGGCTTCAGGGGGGTTTTACAGTTGGCAAAATACATGATGGGCAGTCATCACCTGCCAACTTTTTAGTTGTGAACGTCAGAATTGTATTCTTACCACTACAGAATAAATTTATTGGGGATTCCTACAAGCCGTTGCCTTTAATGCAACACTAGGAAATGTGTTTCTGCTTTACAGTGAAAGTCCCAATGACAGCTTGGATAAGCTTGTACTTTCCAACTTATCACTAAGAAATGCAGAGTATAAAAACTACTTCTGTTGAGACATTACTGTCAGATTGTTGCCATGTTGACAACATCTAGACAAAGTTTGCTGCCTATAAATAGCTAGTCCTGCAGAGATGTCACTTCTTGGGGAATAGTGAGTTTGCTTTAACCCAGCAGTATTAAGGTCTTCTATTACTTTGCTGTGACAGCTATGTCTATTTTCTTTTATAACACAGTAATTAGAACATGATTATGTATTATTAAAGAGAAGAAACACACACAAAGGATCAGCTTTTTTTTTATTCCTGGCCAGTAGTCTTAAAGAACTTTATTTCTAAAGTTTTTATCAAGACATCACAAACCTTTTCAGTATCCTCTACTTAAACATTAAAGTTTCATTGTCAGAAAACAGGACAGTTATTTGTACAATCCTCCAAGTATATCTTTTGCATGCAAAAAATACTAATGTTACAAACATTCAAAACTTAACTTACACACTATTGAAAGACAAGCATAAACACAAAAGTCAGAAAGTACTCAACAACAAACTAAGGTTATTGTGCAGGTAAGCATCAGAAATCCACAGAACTGCAGCTTCCCAGATGAAGCCTGATGGGCTGTGCTGTACTCAGATACAGAAGACCAACTCTGATGCCCTGCATGTCCATGTTGAATAGACTGATGATTAAAACTCATCTCAAAAAAAAAAAAAAAATCTTCATTACCAAATGTGTGTCACAGATCTGTGGACACAAACATTCTCTACAGTCTTTACATTAGGTTGTCCTTGACACGAAAAGTAATTTCAAGATGCTTTCATCTGCTGAGTTTTTATTACTTAAAATACAAATAAATATAGCAGGACAGCTCCCCCACGCTTTTTTTTTTTTTTTAACTGGGAAGCACTAAACTGCAGTGTTGTTAAACCAACAATCTCTTCTGTATATATTGGAATTGTCTCAAGAATGCCTTTTGTGTTCTGTCCTGTATGAAAGATCTTCGTATTGTTAGAGCTCACATAACACTTCTCAAAACATCACTAGTTGTTGTTTCATGAGAAAACTCCTGAAGAGAATTAACCAAGAGTCATCAATAGCTTAGGTCTTCTGCTTCACAGTAAGTCTGGTTTTTGTTTGTTTGTTAACAGGTTACCGTATTTTACAGAGTTTGCGCTGCAATCTTAACATTGCCAGGGGGGTGGGTTTGTTACGGGTTTCATAGGTTTTTTTGTTGTGAGGTTTTTTGTGTGTTTTGGGGTGTTTTTTTGTTGTCAGTGGGGTTTTTTTGGTGTCCCTTTTTTTTTTTTTTTTGGCACAGTGTTTGACTTTCCCAACATTACTGTGACATTCACAACTTTACAGATTCTTGATAGCCTTTCAGACTTTCTAACCATCCAGACTGATGATGACTATGTACATCCACATATGTAAGCCAGCAAGATGACCATCTTTAAGTACTTTGGAATGCTATAATCTATTGCACTGTGCATCCTGCTTTATAGACATGCAGTTACACTTCATACTGCGACCCGAGACACACAAAGCATCTTAGACACAGCATAGTGATAACTGTATGGAAAAACATACTGATTCTCAGTTGATAGCAGTTTGCTGCTCAGTTTACTACTTCAAGGCTACTGTGCATGCTATCACAGCCATGTTTTATTATACTAACTGCTTTCTCCAAGAGGACTGCAATGACTGCAGAGTTTCTCTTAGGGGGGTTGTTTTTGCTACATCCATTCTTCCATCTTTGTGATCTCATGAGTTAGAACTCCAGTTGTCTTTAACAGACAACAGTTTGGCAACAAGATTTTTCACTGCCTACCTTCAACCAAAGAACTCACATATTCAGTTTTGGCTTCTTCTTTCTTAATATTTTGCTTGTTTCTTCTCTTTTTTCCTTTCCTTCTTACACTTTCCTCAATTGAAATTTCTGAATATAACAGAGCATGCATGATATCCATGCTACATCAGAGATTATGATTGCCTTTTTTGATGAAAACTGGGTTATGTCATCTCCATTTGCATTTTGAAATCACCTTGAGTTGGGTTACTTATGTTGCAAAAAGCTGTATTTCAACATGCTAAATCTTGACATATTTGATCTGGACAGTTTGGCAGCCCCAGAGAAAAGCTATTACTACCTAAACAGACAATAAATTGTAAAGCTACAAAAAAGAACACAGGTTTCATCATCAGCTTCAATGTTGCCATAACGTCTTCAGTTTGATTCCTTACTTTAAGTGGAAGCTTTAATTTTACTGAAGTAGCTGAATTTCACACTGTGGCAAGAAAATAATGAAAAATCATGAAAAATGTTAATCTCTCCCCACTTATACAGACTTAATTCTTTATTAGCCACTATCATCTCCACAATGGAAACTATCTCCAAACAACAAAAAACCCCATAAAAAAACAAGAAAAAAAATCTGCTTTAGTCTGAATATTCTTTCTTCACCATGTTAGATGGCAAAAAAGGTCTCATATTCCAGATTATTCTGATTTGTCTGCCAGAGAAGAGAGATTAGCACATGAACAAGAAGTTACCTTCACTTTAGCTTTGGATTTTCTGCCTTAACCTCCTAAAACTACTACTTGCAACAACTGCCTCCCTGACAGACTGATACAGCCCTGGGACTTAAGAATTCGGAAAGGTACATGCCATATGTCCTACATTACCTTAAATAAAGTGTAGGATAAGCACATTAAGTGGGACAAGACAGTAAATTTTGAGTGTAATTAAGCAGTAAAACCTAGGGAGGTTAATTAAGTAATGAAATCAAAGAATGTGGTAGATTTTCTACCACTTACAGTTCAAAACAAAACTGCCTGTTCTGAGGAAGATCTGCAGTACCTCAAAGAGTTTATAAGTGCAATATCGCAATTACTAGGGAGATGTATGGATAGCACACGCTTGACTGTAGTGTAGTATTATATATAGAATAATAACAGTCTCTTCTTGCCTTAGAGAAATTGACAATGAATATGTTGTTACCTAAACATTTTGCAATTTTCCCAAAGAAAACTGTGACTGAGAATACCTCCCACCATGAAAACAAAATTGGAGGGAGTTTCAAAATAAACCACTCTCCTGCTGTGTTCAACAAATGGTTTGGCTCTCCTGCCAGGATGAAAACACACAAAAGTAACAGTTTCTGTTACCACAGCAAATTTCCATAGACCACTGCTCACCCTTAATACCATGAACTAAATCAATCCTATTCTCCCCAAAGCTGATTACAGGAAGGAGCTCCCAGTAAACTCACCCAAAACTAGTCTCACTCCAGTGAGATGAACATGTTTATTTTAAATTCCTAGATTTTTTATCTCCTGGTTAGGACAATTTGCTCTGGACTTTGAAAATATCACACTACATAGAGTTTTGTTACGATGATTCAGTTACAGAATAGCTTGAGGATGGTCAGATTTCACCATTACAGAAAAACGGCAGTTTGTCGCTGACAAAAAGCTCAAATACCTTCTTACTTCCCTCCACCCCTGGAGGAGAAACCAAATGAGGTTCAACAAAAGCAAGTGTGGAGTCTTGCATCTGGGGAGGAATAACCATCTGTATCAGTACAGGCTGGGGGATGACCTGCTGGAGAACTGCTCTGTGGAGAAGAACCTGGGGGTCCTGGTAGATGACAGGTTGGCCATGAGCCAGCAGTGTGCCCTGGTGGCTAAGAGGGCCAATGGGATACTGGGATGCATCAGGAGGAGTGTGGCCAGCGGGTGGAAGGAGGTGATCCTCCCCCTCTGCTCTGCCCTGGTCAGGCCCCACCTGGAGTATTGTGTCCAGTTCTGGGCTTCCTGGTATAAAAAAGACAGGGATCTCCTGGACAGAGTCCAGAAAAGGGCTACGAAGATGATTAAGGGCCTGGAGCATCTCCTCTGTGAGGAAAGGCTGAGTGAGCTGGGACTGTTCAGCCTTGAGAAAAGAAGACTGAGGGGGGACCTAACTAATGTTTATAAATATCTTAAGTATAGGATGCAGGGGGAATTGGCCAACCCCTTTTCAGTGGTCTGTGGAGATAGGACATGGGGCAATGGCTGTAAATTGGAGCACAGGAAGTTCCGCACCAACATGCAGAAGAACTTTTTCACAGCGAGGGTGACAGAGCCCTGGGACAGGCTGCCCAGAGGGGTTGTGGAGTCTCCATCTCTGGAGATATTCAAGACCCATCTGGACGCCTATCTGTGCAATATGAGCTAGGGAACCTGCTTTGGCAGGGGGGTTGGGCCCGATGATCTCTCAAGGTCCTTTCCAACCCCTATGACTCTATGATCTTGGAATCAAACGGACCTTGCAATAAACCAGTTTAAAGAGCAAACAGCCTTCACCCCATTTTTCATCAACTAGAAGTGATCAGATGTCCACCAGCTCGTTTTCCTGAACAAGCTTGCTAGACAATCAGACAAGTACTGGTGCAACAGAGCACAGAAACAAATATCTAGAAGAATAAGGTTAAAGGGTACATAATTTTTAGCAGATATCATTAGATTGCTTTGTTGCACCATGAAATTACATTCTTAGAATTACATAACTTCATCTTCCTATTATAAGTAGCTAAACAAAATAGAAGCACCATCGTTCTTATTTTAGAATTATTAATGCACAGCATAGTAGCATACTAGATTTAAATGAAAATTTAGGGAATTGGTCTCTCCACAAGAATTTTGAAAAGTGAAGAATACCACTTCTGTGCAAATATGTATGCTGACTATATAATTACTTCCTACTAGAAAATTATACATATTGTTTTAAATATGAATTCACTTACACTTATATTAAATTGTTACCAAAATTGTTCCGCTTTATTTGGCACAGGTTTGGATACATTCAGATCTTGATCTTTACCATTTACTTTAAAAGCAAATGCCTAGCGTTTGCCCATGCATGATTACAATTTCATCAAATTTTACTGTTAAGTTTACTAAGGGTCTGATTTTTTTTTTTTTGGTCACTGAATGACCAAATCTGCCCGGTTCACTGTTTTATCAGCCAGCCACACACAAGCCCTCCACTAGCCAAGATACCAAAAAGTTAGTGGTACCAATACAAGAGCTTCAAGTCATCAGCACCTGGCAGCACCTCTTTATAACACTGTTTCTCAAAACCTTGTCCTTTTTAATGCTTTGCTGCATCACTAATTTAAGAGTCTGAAATACTTTAACATCACATATCACATTTACATTTCCAAATTGCAAAGATTACTTTGAAATAGAACAATACAACCTGATAGATCCTTCTGACAAACAAAATCTTTGAAACCCATTCAGGCTGTATGTCAAATACCACATTTCTAGAACAGTACTCTGACCTTTCCCCTTCCAGATCCTATGGGCTCTGCATCTCAGCTGAGCCCATATTGTACCACAAGGTATTTTTACTCCACTGAACTATCTTAAGATTAATATATGAATTGTAGAAAATAACTGTAGAAAATCTTCAGTCATGAGTAAGACAACAGTTAAGACATTTATGCTGCAAGACAAAACATGGACAGCAAATCAAACAGGCTAGTTTTTCAGTTCATGTTAACTGGCACAGTAACACAGAATACGAGTCAAGATGCAATATGCTGGAAGTGACCAAACCTGAACATGAAGATTTCATTCTACATAACACCTAAATAAAGCCCAATCAGCTTCAGGATTCCTAGTCACATTACATCAGTGATAGAGGAGAGCCCAAACAGTATTATTAGTACAGGATGATTAAAAGTCTGCTCCCTAGAATTTTCAACAGAAAAGCAATAGCAACATATTTACTTAACACAAGGTACCACATAAATGGAAATTAATGAGGTTTTTTCTTTTTAAAAACTGTCCCAAGAACTAAACAAACTCTAAAAGTTTACAAAAAATGATCACATTACTTCCTCCTAAATACCACAGCTTGCTCCACAACACACATGCATCTGCTTTTTATTATTAGGAGTGCCTATGCTAGCACAGCCACATTCTCTGGTATTCTCTGTTTTCAAAATCTGTTCTTTACTGCCACACTGAAGTAAATATGAATCCTGTCCTCTTCAGAGCTTGAGTTTAATTGCTCAACTCCTACTATGCAACATCTACTGCTCCCCTGGATATTTTACAAATCTCAAAATGTTTATGAACAAATTACTATACATTCTAGTCTCAATCCTGTAGTAAACCCCGTGAGAAACAAACACAGGTTTGGTGTTCCAGACGTTTAGAACAATTCAGAAGGAGGAAAACAGAGACAGCAACAAGTCAAAAAAGCCTGAGCACTGTTCCAAAACTCCCCCTTCTTCAGCCACTCATTCTCCCACAACATTCCTGCAGAAGTTACTACAAAAAGCCTTTCAGGATCGCTCACTGAAAATACTGGATATCTTGAAGATCATCAAAACTTTACTCTTTAATTTGAGATTTAGGCATTGCATCTTGCTAGCCAGAAAAATTCCCCTCTCCATAAAATGTACTGTATAAAAGACTCAAAATAATCTCAAATATATTCTGAGATTAATTTTGAAACCGCTCAACGTTTTCATCATCTTTGTGTTACCTGACTTGTGGTGTTGAATTGCAAGATTCCTATGGAGAAGGGGGGCTGCAGGGGTGGCTTCTGCAAGAAGCAGCCAGAAGCATAACTAGGTTCCAACAGAATCAGTACCAGTCAGGTCAATGCTGGACTCACCACTGACCAAAGCATAGTCAATCAGTGATGGTCACAGTGCCTCTGTGAATCATATTTAGGAGAAAAAAAATCACCTGCAGACACTTTGTGACACCAGAGAAGGGAATTAGAAGATGTAAGAAACTCTGCAGGCACCAAGGTCAGTGAAGAAAGGTGGGGGAGGAGGCACTGCAGGCACCAGAGAGAAAGATTCCCCTGCAGTTTGTGGAGAAGACTATGGTGGAGCCGAATGTCCCCCTGCAGCCCACAGAAGATGGGGAGCAGAGATCCCACCCAGAAGAAAGAAGGAGATCAATCTGTAGCTAACTGTGAACAATAAATTGAGATAACTCACTATACCTTCAGACCAGCACTTCATGTGGAAGATGCCGTGATCGACACTAGAGCAAGCTCATGGCAGCACCTGCAGCCCATGGAGAAAGGGGCCCACACTGGAGCCAGTTTGATGGGAGGAATTTGTGACTCTGTGGGGGACCAGGCTGGAGCAGTTCGGGCCTGAGAGACTGCACACCATGGAAGCAACCCACACTGGGGCAGGTAATGAAGAGCTGAAGGCCCATGGGAAAGGACTCATATTGGAGAAGTTCATGGAGGACTGTCTCACATGGGTGGGACCCCGCGCTGGAGCAGGGGAAGAGTGCAAGGAATCCATTCCCATCCCACTAAAAAGGAAAACAATTTGTGATGAACTGACCAAAACCCTCGTTCCCCATCTGCCCTTGTGATACCTCAGGGGGAGGAAGGGAGAGAAATCATGAATAAAGTTGAACCCAGGAAGAAGGGAGGGGTGGGGGGACGTGTTTTAAGATTTGGTTTTACTTCTCGTTATCTGACTTTGGTTTCACTCTGTGTGTGCACGTAGTAAGTTAGATACGGTTTTTTACTCCATGTTCAGTCTGTTTTGCCCGTGACAATAACTGCAGAATTATCTCTCCCTGTCCTTACCTCCAGTCCTAAGCCTCTCAATATATATTTTCAGAGAATCACTAGGTTAGAAAGGACCTTTGGGATTGAGTCCAACCATACCTGTAACTTTAATAAACCATATCCCTAAGCACCTCATCTACCCGTCTTTACATCCAGGGTCAGTGACTCAACCACCTCCCTGAGCAGGCTGTTCCAATGCCCAACAACCCTTTCAGTGAAGAACTTTCTCCTAATGTCTAATCTAAACATGCCCTGGTGCAGCTTGAGCCCATTCCCCTTTGTCTTACCACCTGTTGCTTGGGTGAAGAGATCAATACCCACCTCTCTACAACCTCCTTTCAGGTAGCTGTAGGTGGCCATTAGGTCTCCCCTCAGCCTCCTCTTCTCCAGGCTAAACATCCCCAGCTCCCTCAGACTCCCCTTGTAAGGTTTGCTCTCCAGACCCTTCACCAGCCTAGTTGCCCTTCTTTGGACATGCTTCAGGACCTTGATGTCTCTGTTGTAGTGAGGGACTCAAAACTGGACACAGTACTCGAGGTGCAGCCTCACCAATGCCGAGTACAGGGGCACAATCATCTCCCTGAATCTGCTGGCCACGCTGCTTCTGACACAAGCCAAGATGCCATTGGCCTTCCTGGGCACACTGCTGACTCATATTCAGCGTTCAGTCAACCTACATCCCCAGGTCCTTCTCTGCCAAGCAGCTTTCTAGCCACTCTTCCCAAAGCCTGTAGCCCTGGACAGAGTTGTTATGTCTCAAGTGCAGGACTCTGCACTTGGCCTCATTGAAGCTCATCCAGCTGATCTTAGTCCATTGATCCAGCCAGCCTGTCCAGATCCCTCTGAAGAGCCTCCCTACCCTCAGGCAGATCAACACTTGCTCCCAGCTTAGCGTCCTCTACAAACTTACTGAGGGAGCATTGAATCCCTTCATCCAAGTCTTTGATAAAGATATTGAACAGGACTGGACCCAGGACTGAACCCTGGGGAGCACCACTTGTGACTGGCCTGTCTCCCTTTGACACCACTTGTCTCCCCTGTTCAGCTGAAAAGGGGAGTGAGAGAGTGACTTTGGTGGGCACCTGGCCTCTAGCCAGGGTCAAACCATCCCATTGACATGCATGTTTATGACTGAACTGGCAAAGAGGAAATTCTACATGACATATTCAGATTTAAGTAGTATCAGGAAGGTCAGCTGAATGCGATATAACTTCAGGTTCACTCCTGACCACCTCCTTCTTCACAAGGAAACCCAAGTAAGTAACTTTTCTTCCCTGGCTAATTCCTCATATATTTAGAGTTTCAGAAAAATCATCTCTGAGGTCTGCTTATTGAAGTAGAACTGCCTCACTTGTTGCAGCTGCTCTCCTCCAAGCACCTTGCTTACATTTTACTCTAACACTGGGATATAATACTTCAAAGTTTTCATGACAATACTGTAATACAATAGTGATGGAAAAGATTTGATCACCAAATACCGTATGACAAAACCTACTGCCTCAGCCAACATAAAGCTCTGCACTGAGGCCTGGTGGTAACAGCCTGAATGACTGCATGCACTGTAACTCCCTCTATATCAGCTGGTGCAAGATGGTGTTATTTCACACCAGACACCCTGCCATTCTTCTATCTTTATATCATGGTACACAACTACCAAGGGAATAAATGAAAGACTGATATTCATATACTACTACACAACTTTCCCTAAAAAGTCAAAATACCAGGAGTTACAAGACTGGACTGCTGCTTACCAGTATCTCCAGCGAAGCTCACACTACCAATTTCTCATAAGTAAAGATGCTCTGCTTAGGGGATGACCCCGAAATTCAAACTGCTCTTATAGAAATATTATATATCAAGTTATCTGGTTGCAAGGGGTTGCTCACCCCACTCTCTCCACACACACATACCCCTCCCAGCTTTTCAATGTTATCTTACAGGTCCTGCGACTTTTTTTCATGACAAGAAAATACTGTTCCTTGTTCTCTCCTTTGCAGGTTGAGAAATCCAGTGTTTGAGGTTTTGGCACCTCATTAAGGCAGAGATTTGTCCAGTTTTTCATTAACCTGTTCATCTTACAACTGCCCAATATCTTAAAGAAAGGATAAGAAGCCTCAGCGTAACCAGGCCCACTCAGTCACTAGAAGATGAATAAAAGAAATCAGTACTACTTCAAGACACACAGCATCCGTGAAAGGAGGACTGCTTAATATCTCAACTGCAATTCTACCTCACAAATCAAGAAAAAAAAAATCACATAGCAGATTAAGTAATTTAATTTTTATGCATTTTTCCCTTTTAAGGTAGCTTTAAAATTATGTTCAAAGGAAAATATAGATCTGACATTTAGATCTGAATCTTTCCAACATGTTCTGACTCAAGCAATCTTTACACTAACTTCACTAATGCCTTTTTCTTACTTGCTAAAAACCCCCGAGAATCATTTCCATGTGTAGGGTGTAAAATACACAGATTTATCGTTTTAACAAAATAAAAAATTCAAAGTAGATCTTTACTTGTATTTATATGTAAATGGGAATTGCATTAAGATGCAGGCAGCATTTTAAAATATCTTTATTAAATTATTTATGAAATGAAACTAGATGAGCTGATATAGAAAAAGTTTAACACCACACACTTCAAAACATAACTTAGGAGGACTCAGTTCATGAAAGTAAAAGCATTTGTAATTGCACTGAAGTAGTAAAATTAGCAGATCTAATCCTCACTTATCAGAGAGGGGAGGATGCTTTCCCCTGCTTTTCACATCAACCTTTTGATTACTCATTACTGAACTACCTGAGGAAACGTCTATCACTTTGCTTTTGAGGAACACTTTTCTCCTATCTTTACTAAAAGAAGAAACATTTAGTATGTTGCATCTTGTCACTTAAAATATAATTTAAGTTATAGAAGTTAAGTTCTATTATTTATTTTCAAAGTATGGTAAAAACACTTTACAGACTTAAGATTCACTTTAAATTTAGGATATCAGCATTCAAGCACATCCTTCCAAAATACCTGCATTCCACTACAAGTAGTTGAGAGGACACCACTAGTTCTACAGGTATACAATTTTCACAACAGGTTTCTTCACACAGTTATCCATATTTAGAACTACAAATATTTGCTCAATCTGCTTTTGAAAACTTTCAAACCACCCATGCAATACAGAATAATGTTTTCTTTGTGGGCGACTTCCATGAAACTTACTATTTTAAATAAGGAAAATTAAGTACCAATGAGGAAAATTTCTGTACCAATTTTCTCTTCAAGGTTCTCTATATATGACCTATAATATATATAAAATCGAGTTCAAGGGATGTAATCGCATAACCATCAGCTATGAATTGCATGTGCTGCTTTTAATTAAAATACAAACATGCACTGGAAGACACCTTTTGCATAGAGACAAGCAAGACAAAAATCTAGCTCTGCAAAATAAAGTCTATGAAAATAAAACCTAGGGTTTGTTTTTTTTTTCCCAAACCTAAATGGCCTACTTCAGACTACTTATCTACTTTTTTATTTGGAAAGGTTGGACCCGATGATCTCTCGAGGTCCCTTCCAACCCCTACGATTCTGTGAACCTTTAATACAGTATGGGTAGCTTTGAAATGAAACATACACAAATATAGACAGACATAACATTAAGAGATGACACATGCTTGAATGTATACCTTCCCCATCAAACACCTGAAGTAACCCCCATATATTTAAATCAATCACCCCTCTTCCCCCTCAAGATATACATTTCTTCCTAGAGTTCACTGCAATTTAGTTCCCCATTCAGCATTCTTTCACCTGCACTAGAACAAGTTTTCCTCCCTGGCTCAGAACACACAGGGTGAAGATGCATGTGATTAAGCTAGCAAGACTGTCCCAGTTGCAGTCAGAGAGGCAAGCCTCAATCTTGTTCCATCACCAAGCCTCTATCTCATATCATCTCTACCACTTCTTCGACCCTGCATTATTCAGCTCTCTAACAAGAAGACTGGACCAGTAAGAAGACAACAGAAGGATTTCCACTGGATGGTGGCATGGAGGATAAGAGGTAACAACTTGCTTCTGGCTTCAGAACTATTGTGTCTGACTCATCAGGTTGAGCCACAAGCATTTCCCTCTAGTGGCAGAGTATTCAGGAAAGTCATCACACCTCTTTGCAACATTACTTCCTTAAGGGCACCAGAATCAGAAATCCAACAAGATCCAGAGGGAATGCTGCATCTCCTCAATTGTTGACATAGTACATAGCTCCAAAGCCCACAAAATGCATTATGTTTAATAAAAGTAAATAGTAACATACTTGGGCACCTATTTCAGATCTGACCTACCTTCTATCCTATAACAGTGAAAAGAACAAAAAAGAACAGAAAACTCCAAACCGAAAAAACCCACACAATAAGGGGATAGCACATGGGGCACATGCTATGATCAACGCAATTGCAAAAGAAAAGGTAAATGCTTAGAAAAAGCCAAAAAAGCCAGAGGAGCACTAAGACCAGGCTTGGCAACAATGTAAGACCTCCCTTCCCCCACAACAGACACCACAACATAGGACAGGAAAGATAAGACAACACCTAACAGTAATATGTAACAGTTGTTACATACACGACAACTGTGTTCTAAGACCAGCTTCAGCCAAAGAAACAGAAGGCTTGATCAAGAACTTGAAAGAACAGAAAGCTAATTCTGAGCTTTAACCTGGGTCTAGAAAGGCACCTAAATAGAGGATTCAGGGGTACTAACATCAATCGCATGGTCTTGCTTTTGAAACTAATAAAGTGGCAATAAACAGTAATAAATAAAGAAGAACAATTTACACTTGGTTCACCTCTAGGAATATAGGCTTATTTTTAAAAAGTGAAGATTTGATTAGAATTTGGTAATATTACCAGTCGTATTTGCTGAACTGTTTGTACTTCAGTCTGGCAGAAACCTGCCAGTTTACAGGAACAGACTCACAACAGACAGTAACATACTACAATTCTTGGGCACCATGTAACCTGACACTCTTCCTCCAAGCACTATACTGTCTTGCACTGCCCAAATGCCCCTGCTCCCAAACAGAGTAATGGATGAAGCTGAGCATACAGCAACAGTGAACAGATACTCAGTACAGGAGACATCAAATAAAATGATAAGAGACAGACAAAGTCCCTTTAACAGAAGGGTTAGTTAGGGAGGGCTTTCTTTGTTGTTTGGAATTTTTGTTTAATTTAGTTTTTCTCTAGAGGTTATTGTCTCATCTTCTCTATTACATACATATTATTTTTGTTTTTAAAAAATGACATTAAGTTAAAAGTTATTTTCAAGGTAAACTTTGAAACTGCTGAGAAAAACTAATAGCTGAACTTAGGTTATTTGAAAGGTTGCTATCTTTTCATTTGTCAATATACAGCCGCAGGGTTTATTCAAACTAAGTATGAACAAGTATAAACCAAATACATACATTATTTCCATTCTGTTCCATTCAAGGAGCACACAGATTGATATTCATTATATTTTTAAAAGCGAAGTCATATTAACACTTCATCATATATTTACTTTAAGCTAGAATCATAGGAGCTAGGATTTCCTAGAACTGAAATCTATCCCTTTCACAAATGGCAGGGAAATGGAAGTGGTGTTCAAAGTCTTAAGTTATTATCAGCAGTCCCAGCTTTCATTTATTAGGCTTGTGTAACTCAAGGGTAGAGAGAGGAAAACTTTCAAAACACTGACAGAACTAACTAATGAAGTATTGCTTGATTGAAAAACTCTTCAATAGCTCTTCTTTTTTTTGCATCAGAACCAACACACTTCACAGTGCTACTTGTAATGTCTTTACCTTCACTCTAAAGGCGTATTTATTAAAAAAAAAAACCAACCCAAAACTTTTACCATACTATCATGACAGGTCAATTCCTGCAGCCCCTAACGACACAAAAAGGTTAAAGATAATAATTACTTCTTTTGTTCGAACTAATATTTTCTAGTATTAGAAAATGCCATTATATTTCACCAATGAAAAATAGAGACATAAATCCTTTTTTTTTTTAACTAACTCTTAATACAACTTGATACTTTTGTGGGTGACCCTTGGAAATCATCCACCAAAGGTAATTATTGATCTTTTGGTCAAAACTTCTACCAACTATTTCAGTGGGGAGCTGTAAGTTGATTAAAAAAAAAAAAGCAACCAGACAAAAAAAGTGGTCCTCAAAAAATAAATAGTATATTTGATAAATCAGAGGTGATCTTGATTTATTTTCAGTTACAACACGCTAAATGGTTTTCCCGATAAACATTTTCAGTTGATACACTCTCACTTGTCTGCATTACTGTTAATTCTGCCTACTTAGCAGCTAACCATTGCTAGTTACAGTTGTTACAGGTAGTTAGAACACTGATGACTTGCTGTTTGTTCCCATAAACACTTAGTTCATCTTAGGTATCACCTGATGCTTGCGTGACATTTTCATTATGAAGTTCACTCTAAGGTAAGTTCTCTACCACATGAAGCACCTTTCCTTTTTTATAACTGCACCTAATTCTTTCCTAGTTAGCTGAACAGATGAACAAGCATGCCATTTACATCACAACTGAATACATACAACTCTTCACTAAAATGCAAGCACCACATTTTTTTATATATATATATATATATGGGACATACTAGTGGGATATTAATTTACATTTCAAACTAAGTTTTAAATATTTCCTCATCTTTAGGAATTGACTTCTGTTACACTTCAATTGTTTAACTCATGGTCTTAAAAAGAAACCACTAACAATACAAAATGCACTGCTCAGAAAGTAAACACCCTAGTGGTTTTAATACACTAATTTAAAAAAAAAAAGCTTTAAAGAAAATTAAGGTAATTTTCAAACAACTTCTAACCAATAGATGCATATCCAGCAGATACACGGCTAGCAGATTAAAGTCAAACAGCTAAAGAGATCATCATCCCTAGCTCTGCACCTCTCATCCTCAAGGCCATCATATGATAGCTACTCATGAACCACCATTTTTTTGGCCTGGCACACCCAAGTATTAACTAGCCCCTGCCCCATTCATTTCAGTGCCACAACAGTATTACTCTTTTGTATGCCAGTGTTATACAGCTGATGTGGAACATGTTTTGCTTTAGGAACTGGCTCAGAAGTCCTATCTTCAGCATTTCAGATGCACACGAGAGAAAGAAAAAACATCCTACTGTTTTCTGGAAAACTAACCAAACAAAAACCCCAAAACACAGTTTTAACTAAAATCTAATTATTTTCCTGCAACTACTCTGAGATTACAAGAATACTTAAATTTGTACTGCTTTTAGAGACTGAAAAATTTTATTACTTCCAGTTGTAGAAAACTGTTGACTCACCATACTTTCATCCCCATTATGCTTAAGAACAAGTTATATTAAAAATGCCTACTCAGTGATTGTCACACTTCATTCTTACATTTTCTATTTGAGCTGTAACACTTTCAATTACTTGGTCCAACCTAGCCTGTAAAAATCTTAATTCTGAAGCGCTATCCAAAGACCAGAGTTGATAAAGATCACAGGTAGGAAAGGAGAGCAATTTTAGCTTTTCTACTTAGGCTGTTCCCGTATCAAAACTGTATAATTTCCAGTGGCACACCCAGAAACTTGCTCATTTTTAATACACCTTTCCATGCTGCCAGCTTATTAAGACAAAAAAAGAGTATTACCAACATAAAACGCAGTAATTAGAGCCACAAAAATAGACCACCATCAGAACAGAATTTCTTCACTCCAATAATGCTATTCACATTCTTTTCAAAGATGCAGAGACAACAGAAGTTTGCTATTAATCTCTTTAACATGACTTCTTAAAAATTCCTAACTCTCTAAAGCATATGCATCTTATTAAACATGTAGCTACCTCACCCTCAATCTATAAAGATACACTGTCTTCTGCTTAAACACAGAAGTCATCATCCTCTTCTGAACACTACACCATGCAAGAGAAATGCAGGGAAGTTATTGATTGGCTGAACTAAACCTCTTCAGGTCATCTTTGCTCCTCCTTCCTCAGGTCCTACCAGAGCCAGAGAGCATCCCCTATTCCTACAGGCAAGGACAGCATCCCCTCTGCACTGTGAGTCTAGACTAATAATCTCAAAGGGCTTAAAAAAGGTTCAAAACGATTCACCAGTTCTAGCATCGGCTACCACCTGCATGCTCTCAAATCATTACTTCTGAAAAGCAGTAACATTTCCCCCCAAAAAACTTTCTTGGCCCCATTTCAGAGCTAAACTTTGTTATCTTCCGAAAGTTGTAATTGCAAGATACAGTAGCAAGCACACAGCTCCAGCACCCTGCGTGCTTCTGAAAGCCTCCTCCTCCTCCTTTCCCATCTCTGAAACTTAAGAACTTCAGGTCTTAGTTTCAGACAGTTGGGAAGGAAGCTGGGATCAGCGCACATTCCCTTTAGTAGCCCGCAAACACTCTGCTCTAGCATCAAGGGGCAGTAACTGCTACTTTCACCGGACGGCTGACAGCCCGCACCTCACTCCTCATCGACTTCAACACAGCCCGACCGACCCACCCACTCGCCCCATGGCAGGAGGCTCCTTCCTACCTGTTCGCTCATAGACGGATCTTTTCCTTACCGTCCCGAGCACACCGAGGAGCCCCCCACGACGCCAAGCTCCCCTCCCGCTCACCCCAAACCCAGGCTGTCTTCTCCCTCCTCCTTGCGCCCCGGGCCCCTAACACGGGGCTCTACAGCGCTTCCCTTTTCACACCAGCTGCCACTTTCTTAATCGTTCAAAAGCCAACCCGCGCTCTTCCCACACGCACAAGAGACGCAAAAAAGAAGAAATCATAAAGGAAAAAAAAAAAAGAAAACCACACACCAAAAAACCCACAAACAACAAAACGCAACCCAACAACTTACCACCCAAGTCAGTCCCCCGCTGCCGCCGCCGCCACCGCCGCCGCCTCCTCCTCCAGACTTTGCCATTTTCTGCCCGTCTCTCCTCAGCCGAAGCGAAGGCGCAGGGAGGCAACCGAGAGGGCCGACACCGAGGCTCGCAGCTCAGCTCAGCGCAGCACAGCACGGCGCGCCCGCCCTTCGCGCTTCACGCCGGCCCCTCAGGCGACGCGCGGGCCCGGGAGTCCCCGCAGTCCTTCCTTCGCCCGCTCTCTCACACGCATGCACCCCGACACCCAGAGCTCCCCACCCCTTCGGCCCGGCTGCTAGTTCATGCTGGGGAGCGCAGCCGAGACGAAGGAAAATAACTCGCCGAGGCGGGCGAAGGGACGCAAGGGCTCCAGCGGCCGCCCGCAAAGCCCCGCCAGGGAAGGAACGCGCCCGGCGGAGAAGGGCCGAGGAAGGAAGGGCAGCCGAGGGGCCGCGCCGCCCGCACAAAAGCGCCTTTCCGCCGCCCGCGCTCAAACTCGAGGCCGGGAGGCAGCGAGCGGGCGGGCCCGGCCGGGCCTGCGGCTCTCGCTAGTTTAAAGGGACTGCCGGTCCCTTTACCTCACGGCGGCGACGACGCCAACAACAGCCGCCGCTGCTGCCTCCACCGTAGCTCTACCTGCCTCCCTCCCGCTCTCCTCCTCGCCCCCGCACCCTCCCCCCCACAGCCACAAAGGCCCGGAAAACAGATTAATAATAAAATCTCCCCCTCGTCCCCTCCCCCGCCTTCCCTCCTCGCGCGCGCGCACCCGCACGCGAGTGCCCGGCGCAGCCTCCGCCTCCCCCCTCCCCGCTTCCCGCTTCCCTCACACACGCGCCGCCCGCCGACACCCGGAGCTGGCCCGGCCCTACTCCCCTCCTCTTTCCGCCCCGGCCCGGTGCCCGGTGCCGCTCCCCCGCCTCCTCCCCACCCCCCGAACCGCAATCGCCGGGACCCCGCGCTCAGACAATAAGTGCGCTGGCCCCGTCCGGCATCCGCGTCGCGGCCGCCTCCGAACGCGGCCGGCCCGGGCTGCCCTCCCCTCCCCGCGCCCTGTCCCCGAGCCGACCCGCCAATCACGCACCGGAGGCGGGCAGGCTGCGAGGGGAGCCGACCAATAGGGGAAGCGGAAAGAGAGGCTGCGGCCGTGTGAGACGTCACTGCGGGTGGCAACAGGGAAGGAGCCGTGCCTCCGCGCGGGGGCGCTGCCGCGAGCGAGGGGCGGGGCGAGGGGCGGTGTTAACGGCTGGAGCGGCGGTGTGAGGGATAACCGAGCCGCCGGGTCAGCGCCCTCCCCGGGCCACCCTTCCCGCTCTGCCTCCGCGGGGAAGGGGAGGCCTCGCTTTCCCGCGAAGAACCTGCCTCCGCAGGGAAAGGCTTTGAGAGGCGAGCGCTCGGGGTTGGCGGCCGCCCCTTTCTCCAGGTCTTTAAGGTGGACGCTGCCATTCGTGCGCGGAGACGAGGTGATGCGGTGGGCAAGACGGGCGTTTGGGGGTACTGTGGTCAGCTATGCCCTTTCCCCAGCGCCGGCACCGCCGCGGCTACCGCTGCACCCTGCGGCAGCCTGAGGAGGAGGAAAGCCGGGGAGCTGCAGGCAAGGAGAGCGTTTATAACCGCTGCACTCTCCTGGAGCGCGGCAATCGGCCCCAGGGGTTCTTTCTCTCAGATTCCTCACCTAACTTTATTCTGCTACGATTATGAATGCTTTTTGGTTATCCCCATGTCAAGTCTTCTTTTGGTCAAGGATACGTCGCGCTATTACAGTGTCACACAATAAAGCACCCTGTTCTGTACACAGCGTGCAACCCTATTTTAAAATGTGTTGTTTAAAACAAACAAAATTCCCATGGTGTAACTTAGCATCTACTTCCTAGGCCTGGATGGCGTGTGTATGAAACCTAAGGTGCGTGTTACGTTAGCTATGAGCATGTAAAAATGTTTACACTTTTAACATGCTTCCTATCAGAAGCAATATATATATTTCACCATAAATACATAGAGTTTTTTAATAGGCTTATAAAAAATGTTTCCTGACATGCAGCTTCTCAATTACTAACTTTAATTTTGCTGTATGAAATGCAAAAGACCTACCCAGTCCAGCCTGTTCCGCTCCTTGAATTATTCCCAATGTAGCGCCACAAAAGGAGGGATTAGTAGGAGCACTGCATCCGAGGTAGTAGACAAATTGGTATCTGAAGAGAATAATTTCAACTGAATAGTAATAATTTAAAGGTTTTTCCTTTTGCAAAATGCCTTTCCTAAGAAGTAAAGGGATTGGAAATGGAGCAACTGCCTTTGAGGAGTCAGTTGTAATGTTCAATTATACCTCAAGGGAAGGATCAGAAGAATTTCTAGTAAATATTGCTTATTTAGCATAATTTCTCTCTGCCAGCTTCTAAGGAACCTATTAAACTAATATTTAAGTGTTGCACAGGGATTATGGAAAATAATGGCATCTGCCTAGAAGGGACAGTAAGTTATCTGTTCCAGCCCAGTTTTATTGCAGCTGCAAGTACCTCTGAGCTGTAGGCTGTTTTCTTCTACTTTGGGCAAGATAAGAAAGAGCGTTTCTTGCAGAACAAGATGGTTGTAACACTTGGAGGGCTCTGCCTAGTGCTTTAGAGTTTTGATCTTTCTGATTAGAAGGGGTTTGGTTTTTGTTGTGGGGTGGTTTGGGTTTTTTTTTCCCAACTTTCAAATTCATATGTAGGACCTGTAAAATGAATGATGTATAGTGAATCAGGGCTCCTAGAATGAGTATCATAAGGACCAGAGAAAACAGCATGAGTGCATCTGTTCAGTTTTTTTTCAATGGTAGAGAACCATTAATGGATACATAAGAAAGAGAAGTCCTCACAAACAGGAGCATACTACTCTCTCATTAGCTCCAGCTGTTTCGTAAATAGTCTGCTCTTAGTGTGGGAAGTATGTCTTTTGCATTCATTTAGCCCGAGCCAAGGAGCAGATAGAAATCTAGCTTGCAGACAGACAATCCTATACACGTTACAGAAAGACGGAGTCTCTTTCTTCTTGGCAGTTGCTGATCTTTGCATGTGCATGGTCAGACATGTTCAGTCTATGTTATGTTGGAGTAAATATAGGAGGAAAGGCTGGCGTTCCTCCAAGCATTTTCTTTAGTCTTTAAAATTACTTTGTGTGAGTTGCTTTGCATTTAATTCTCATCATACACTACCCTACCTGCACAGCACATTACTGGCTTACCATTTGTGCTGGTTTTATCCTTAATACATATGTGTGTGTTGAGTGGTTTCGTTCCTAACCGCGTAGGATTGTGTGACAAAGTTCTTATGAGACTACAAGCAGCGGCCTCCGTGGAGTTCAGAGGTGAAGTAGTGAAACGAGACTGCTCATCACGTTTCAAGTGATCCCTGCTAAAACAAACACAGAATTAGTTTTAAGCATGAATTGAATTTACGCACCGTAACATTTTGATAGGAGTGGGATTTATTTGCCGGATGCCACCTGCCCCAGTAGTGCACTACCAGTTTATGTCAAATACTTTACACTTACTGTGTGACATTTAAGATTTATAATCCCCTTGAGATAATGTACACAAAATTCCTATTTCAGTTCATTGGAGGCTTACTTGTTCTCATAGTTGGAAACCATAATATAAATAGAAGCACCCTACAGATTTTCAAAACAATCGTCTACTTAAACCAGTTTCACTACTGCTTTTAGCAAGCAAAATATTTATTGTAGCATTACTTTGTGTTTAATTATTTTAGCAGTAAGACAGATGTATGTATGATTGTTAAGTATTTCTATACTTAGTGTGTACACACTTCCCATCTATTGTTATTTCCTGCTTCTATTCTAGTTTACTTGCTGTTTAATAATACCTTTTCTCTATGGCTTTTCTAGAATCAGACTTAAAAGGGTATAAAACTTGCCTATCTGTGAAACTGTTTACATTCATCTACTCTGAGAACAAACTCAGATACAACTGCTTACCTACACGACTGATCACAGCTCTGTTCTTTGCAAACTACACAGGAAAAAGTGTAATTTGCAATTTTGTTCTAAAATATTTATGCAATTAAGTTAATACCCATTACATTATAGATTCCACATTGTATATAGTTGTAATAAGGTATAAACAAACATTGTATATTCTACTATCAAATATTTACATTTGCAAAAAAGTAATTTCTGTATCGTACCACATTAAAAAAATCATAGTTCATGAACATAATTATGAAACAATGGATCAAATTATTGCATAGGACTGTGGTAGTACAAGACGACAGTTTTCAACATACCTGTACTGCCTGGATTGTGAATGAATTTCAGGCCGTGGTTCCAAGGTATTTAAGAAAAGTCTACCCATCGCTGGATCATCTAATGATAAAAATTTAGCCAGGTGATGCTTATTTACACAACTGTATTTCACACAGCTTTGCTGAACTAGTGAGAGCACACGCTGGTGGATTTCTGTGGGTGTACGCTGTCTGAGCTGCCTGGCACTCTCATCTGAACTGCGCCCAGAACTTAGGCCCGTCTGCCCAATGTATCCTTGGCATGTTTGTCAGCGTGAGGTCAGGCTGCTCCAGGTCACTGTCAGGCTGCTGTAGCCACCTTAGTCCTCCAAGAACAACATGGCACACCAAGGCAGTGTGGTGTATGGTTTGCATTGGCTAAACTCTGTTGACCCTCCAATTACTCCCCTGCAACTAACCTGTTAATTGCTTTGCCCATTACCAAGGCATGGAGAACTTGCCAGCAGGGGAGGCTGTGAGCACTGCTGAGGGGGCTGGTGTTGCTGGGGAAGAGGTCCAGCAGCAGCCCCAGGGTTAACAGCTGGGGACCCTGGGGCCCCACACCTGGACTGCACACCACATGGCTGGAACCTATGCAAACCCACCTCTTTCTTCTGGCCTGCCTCATCTTCCCCACAACAGGAGAGTGTTAGAGACCATCACGCCCACTCACTTGGCCCCTCCCCTGGACTGCCCTGTCTCTCCCACAGACCAGGGAAGTTGTGTCGCTTGTTGACATGAAATATTTATCTGTGACCAGACATGCTTAGTATCCCGGTCCATCTAGTCTCTTCACTCTCAGTCTTAAACTGAATCGCTTTCGCTGAGCAGCATAAGCAGTTGTTGCTATGGTAGGAGCTGGTCATTGAAATTAAATATATTTATACTGAAATTCTTGGTCTAGCAGAAAGCTTTCTTGTGCAGCAGCCACATACAGCAAGAGGTGTATGCAGAAATGAAGCAAAGGAGGTTGACCTGGCCCTGCGCACGGAATTCTCAGTATGAATAAATTCAACATCCATGCTATTAACATCTGAGGGTTTTTAAAAGAGTTGGTGGTAGGAAGAGCTGCAAATGCTTGGGAGGCAATGTCAGCAGAAAGAAACATGTAGAATAGAGAAGGCAATGTTTTTGAGATCTGTGCTGAACATACATAGCATAGAAATGGCCATCAGCAGAGATATACTGAGTTGAGAGGCAAACTGCTGCTGTCATTCGGAGGCTGGGAATCATCAACTGCACTATGGCATTGTTAATTAGCATGGAGAGTGCAAACAGACAGCAAGGATTGGGGGAAAACATGCCATTCAGAAAGTCCCTTGGAGTGATGAACACAGTGAAGCATGCTAGGCTTTCCTCATTCACGTAGCTTTTTCTGTGAGTTAAACATACACCCCTTTCCTCCTGTCCTCTCTTTCCCTCCTGTCCCTTCTCCTCTGCCAAAGGGGAATATCTTTCTGGCTAAGCCATGTAGTTTTGTTCCTAGCAGTTCACCCACAACTCTTTGGACAAGAAAATGCGAGAGGTGATTCATTTTTACCCAGCAAGGGTTGTCCTATTCATTGAAGGTCCCCATTACCAGTGTATTTCTCCAGCCTTCCAGACAGAAATCTATGATGAATCTAGACTGAGTATCAATACTGCTTCACAATAGTAGAAATTCATGTCTACTCCTTTCTGGCATGACAGGAAGGCAAAGGCGCTGTCGCTGTATAAGGCATGTGTGGACAAGTTGAACCTGTGGAAAACAGTGATGATGATGCAGCCAACAGAGAAGCATCACTATTCTGGGAAATGTTAAAGAGATGGTACTTTGCTCTCTTGAGCTAAAATTCAGTCACCTCTGACACATTATCTGTTTTGATAAATCATTAGTAATTACTGGAGGGGAAATAGAAAGGACAAACTTTTCCACGTAGCTTCATTTTACCACCAGTTTTGACTGGAATTAACGACAACTATGTGAGGATGTGCCTTTGCATTTCCTTTCTCAAGATTCAGTTGTGTGGTTCCTGTGGTAATCCAAGAAGATGAGTTACTAGGGAAGACCCGAGAGAGGCAGATGGTACAGCCTCCACTTAGAGCCACTGAAGCAGAGCATGTCATTCAATATGGCCAGTGAACTCACATAGCTTATGCTGAGACCAAAGGGAGAAAGAGGCCACAAGTTTTGGAATATTTGGATAACTGAAGATCTGAGGCAAAGATCAACAAAAGAAGTTGAGTGAACGTCCTGTGAATGTCCAGCTTAGAGAGGGCTTGGGCGTACACACGTGAGGAGGACATCAATGAACACTGCATCCGACCACAGAAAGTGGGAAAGACAAGAAGGACAAGAAAAGACAAGAAAAGTCTGGGCTAACTGTGAAGGTTCTGGTCAGACACAGAATAGCAGAACCACATTCAGACAGTTTGAAGTTACCTATCCAACAAATTACCAAACAACCCCTTTGAGCAAATTTGTACTGGCAGCTTGAGTTTATACTGGCTCAGTGCTTTGAATCACTAGACCATGTTGTTTTTCATTTTGGATGAGATGTCCTAAAATTTGAATTACTGTTTTATAGCCCACAGCACAGGGAATGTGCTTACTGAGTGCTTCTGACAATTACAAAGCAGTTTAGAAGAGGAAGTTTATACAATAATATTGTATTTGTGAATATTCTTTTCTAGCTGACTTGAGTTGTTTATCTTGCCAGCAACTTGTTTACTAAAATTCCATTTGCTCAAATGCATTGTTTTAGATTACCTATGTCAGTAGACAATTCTTCAAGTTTTGATAAAATTTTTTACAGAAGTATTTGTGATTACAAAAAGCAGATGTATACTTGAATTAAAAAAACAACAGAACAAAAGCAAAACAAAACAAAAAAAGAAAAGCAGGTTATATGGCTGAACAGGCAAAATGTACATAGGACTGAGACACCGACTTAGTCTTAAACATAAGCATTACCTGAACTTAAAACTCCCCAACAATTACTTGTTTCAGATCAGCTATCCAGCAGTTTCTCAGGTAGCCTAATTTGTGACAGAGCTCAGCACCAGCAGTTCCTATTTATTTCACTAGGAGTTGTGTAATTCAACAGCTTGGAAGATCAGACTAGCAGTGTTTAAAAGTGGTCACTGAGAGCTGCTTCATTAACTTCTCTGTTTTCACTTGGTATGAATATTAAACAAAGAGGATCAGGAATGCATTGAAAATCTTTCCTTATCCCTTTAGATCCTTTAACGTTTTGGTATTTCTGGGCCGTGAATGCTTCTTTCCAAGATACCAAGCAGCTGTCCTCAGTTATTTGTTTCAATAGTGGTGTTTTCTGCTTAGCATTTTATTCTTGACATATTTATTAGGAGGATGGGTAAATAAAATACCAAGTGCAACAAGTTAAATATGTTTTTATGTTCAGGTTATGGTCTCCTGATCTATTTTTACCCACCAACACTTATCTTCTCTTTCCATTACCTACTTTATACTGCTGTCATTTACCTCTGTAGATTCTTCATGCTCCTTAATGCCCTCTCATTTTTCTTAAAGAAAAGTAAGAACATATTACCTCAGTCTTGTTGAAGTAAAAATATCCAGATCAGTGGTTCTTATATACATCTTGCTCACTATGTAGCCACCGTTGGTAGAGGTAGCAGCAGTTGCAGTAGCAACAGCTTTCAGTATTGGTCAGAGCAATGTGTTTGACTACTCAGGAATTACCTAGGCAGCACTTTGCTACAGCACAAGTGTATTACAATTTGAGAATCTTAGGCTAGATCATCTTCAGTCCAACATGGCATGTCTCCTCTTCTGAGCACCTCAGAAAAGCTGAATCTTGATCACAGCATTTCCTTCTTCCTTTTTGGATTCCCAGATGTCACCTGTGAGGGAAGAAAACAATCTTTTGAATGACTTTTGAACATGGTGAATTGACTTTAATGCACTGGAAGAAATTTTTTCATCTACATTCTGTGCTAAAAGTAACTTGGTTTGGTACATATATACCTGTGGGATTGTTTTAACCCAAAGAATATGGAAGCAGTAGCTTTCATTATTTTATACATTTTTTTTTAAATCTACTGTGCATTTAACTTATAGTACAGTAAAGATAAAGGCTCTTCATCAATGCTGTTTTTTTAGAATATTCCTGCATTTCTTGCAAACAAAGAGGTGAAGAACCTTAAGAAAGATAGAGTATGTTTCATAGCTCTGACAGACTAATTATGAAAAAAGCCAGCATATCTTTTTTTATTTTTTGCAACAAATCCACTAACTAGTACACAATAATCATACCCCACATTCTTTTAAAACCAATTTTGCAAAGATCTCTGATATATCATGTTCTTATATAACAGCCAGAGAGAATACATCTCCTTGTACTGTCTCTCATAGTAAACACATCACAAAATTGTTCTGTTCTGCTACAGAATTGTAATAGCAACTCACCTTTTTCTAGTTAGTTGGTTTTTTACTGAGCTTTATTTATTCCACATATGTTCTTCTGCTGGAAGACTTTATACCAGAAAGCCTTTGAAGTGTGGGAGTAGCTCTTTAGATTTAACTGGAAGGAGCGTGGTTTCTTTTACCTTGGCTGTTACTGCTGCTCACCTTCTTGCATTTCCAGGTAGCAAGTGCTATGAGATTTGTCAGGTTTTGGTGGAAAGGCAATACACATTATCCAGAAATTTGCAACACAGTGTCACTTGTCTCCCATTCATCATTTTACTTCCTCATAGGAATGCCATTTATGCATCAGTATCTTTTCTAGTATTTTTGGAAACTTTATTTGACACTAAGTATCTCCCAAGGACTTCTGAGAAAGAATGAAGTTAGCTCTGTAGCCAAACACACAGATATTCTCACAGGTTCTCCCTGGCTCATTTGAGACATATTGGACACTCCATTGAACATGACATTTCTCTGCCACGTTCATTTTCTCTCTCGTGACTCCTGATAGGGAAGCACAGAAGCTTCTTTTTTACTTCACACCTCACCCTTCCTTCACTGAAAAGGCACCTGTTAGTTCCCAAGGCATGCACATGAATTCCTCAGGTTTGCTAACCTGCTTCCTTCAGTTGCTCATTATTTTCTATGATTTATCTCAAATAAAACTGGACTCAGTTCTCTGGGACATGAGCAATGATGATGAAAGAACACACGAGCACCAGGACTGAAAACACAATCAAATTACTTGCAGTCACAGAATCGTTGAATTTTAAGAGATTGATTACATATGTATTGTTTGTTGTGACATTTAATTCTCAAAACAAAATGTAAAGTTTTCCTCAGCTTTCTAATCAGAACATCCCTTCTCCCAGACAATGAAAGCTACTTATTTTGAGTGGATTGCTGAACTGAGCTCAAAGCAAACAGCAACCCTTTCTTTTCTGACAGTTGTTGTTGAAGTACAGCACAGCAGGAACCATGCCAACCCTCAGACAACCATAAAGGCAGAGTTTCAGGCCATATAGGCAGGCACCTTAACCAGCCCATGGGAACGCAGCACAAGCTACAGCAACCCAAAATAACCCAAGGCACACACTCCAGCTCTAAGTTCCTTCACCAAACCAGCATGACTGCTTTTAGCCACAAAGCCAAACAGCTCAGTGGCACAGCATGACACAGAATCATTAAGGTTGGAAAAGACCTCCAAGATCATCTAGCCCAACTGTCCCCCTACCACCTATACTACACGGCACAGCACAGAGCTCCCAAGCCACCCATTACAACAACCGTACTCCCACGGAGCGAACACGCAGAACGCAGCGCTCCCAATCCTCTCTCCAGCTTCCATTTGACTTTTACATCTTCCCTGCTAATTTATGATCAGTTATCAGACACTGCACTTCATGAGCAGGACAAGGATTGCTGCCCAATCCTCTCTCCAGCTTCCATTTGACTTTTACATCTTCCCTGCTAATTTATGATCAGTTATCAGACACTGCACTTCATGAGCAGGACAAGGATTGCTGCGCCGGTCATCCCGCCCTTGATCTATGCTACTCCCATGCTGTTCACAATGGGATAGCCCATGATGCAGTGAGTTGTGAACTACCCCAGGACATGGCTTGCTTAACACGAGCTGCAACAGAGTTGGATGAAGATGTAAATGCTGTAACAGGTGAAACTTCTTTTTAATTCCCTCTAAATTGATTAACTTGTTGGATTGGGTTGGATGCTCTGCTTTGCGTTTTTACTCCTACAAGTCTTTGCAGATCATAAAAAGACATAGTCAATCCTTCAAAAAGACATGAAATAAAAATACTGTTCTCAATTTGGAGTTTTTTGGGTCATCATCAGGAGTTAAAATTCATGGCATTCATATCCTGACAGCAGATATCCGTAGCACAGCATGCCAATCTCTCCAGCAGATCTTCTGCAGTGTTTCTACAAGGTGTGAGGAATAATTTTCTCAAGAAGTAAAATCTGCTGATTTTATTTGCTCTGGAGCATGACTGCCCTTTTGAACTATCTGCATAAACATACTGAACCATCAGTAGTAGTGGTTCAGTATGTTTATGCATATAGTTCAAAAGGACAGTGATGCTTCCCTCGGGACTGCTGCCTCACTTTTTCCTGCTTTGTGGACTCCATACACCACCTGCCTCACCTCAAGCTCCTGACAACAGCGAGCCTCAAAAAGATGTGAGGAAGGGCCTGTGTGTTACCAGGCCTGCTCGGAGCTATGGCTGATGGCCAGTAGACCTGGTGGGAACATTGGAGGATATGAGAACAAGGGATGATTACTGAGGGACGTGATACTGGAATGATAGGGGCTGAGGATTGAGTTGTGCTGTGAATATAGCATAGGTGTGAGGGTGACAAAAACAGGTAGGAACTATAAAACCATACAAGGTGAACAAAAAACTCGCAACAATGAAGGCTATGGGAGATTCAGAGGACCACATTCAGGCAACTCAGCAGACTATCATACTGTCACCCTCATGGCTTGCTCTTTCCCAGGGCCCACCAAAGGAGGAAGAGCATCCATCAGAAGCTGGGGAGTGCACAGAGGCTGTATAAGGATGGAGCATCAGCCTGGAATACGTGGGAAGGAAAGAAAAATCAGAATCCAGGGATGGTGGGAACACCACTTATCTGTGACTCACTTGAAAGTTGCCTTGATCTCCATTGCAGAGATTGCTTCCATGGATGAAAACCACTAGTTTAGGAGGGAAATTTGGAAGGGCTTTTAACAGTGAAGACAACAGGAAGAGTAACTCCAGGAAGTTATTTTATCACGTTAATCATAGAAATCTTCCAAAACATCTCATTATAGTGCACTGTAGAATACATCCATCTTATTACCAACATAACCAATCCTCCATTACAGTGCTGGCTTTCTCATTCTAATATCTATTAAATACAAAATCCACCGATCAGTACTGCTAGTGGTGACTCCTGCTTGAGTCACAAGTAACACGACATGCTTGGAGAGCCTCTTCCTTACGACTTTTTCAATAAAATATTCCCCAGTTACAGACTTAATATTAAATTCCTGGAGCATAATAGATTCTAGTTGATTTCCACTGAATTTGTTATCACATGTCAGGAAAACTCCTGTTCTTTAAAAATGAATTGTGTTATTTCCTCTTCTCTTTTTCCACATACCCAAGCTTTCAGCCACTCTCTCACTAGCTACATGTTGCCTCCGCACCGCGGTCGCAAATGGACTGAATATTTTTCACTGAATATTTGCAAAGGGCTGAATTGCCTCATATGACCAGTAATCAGTCCTGTATGTGAAGTAAAGGCAATAAAAACTTTAAAGAGGTAAATGTACTCTGGCAAGTGCTTGTTTCTCTTTCAGGTCTGTTTCCCGTCAGGGCTTTTGTTTCTGTGGGCTAGAAACCCATGTAAATCTTCTTGTGTCTTCAGAATGTTATTTATACATTGGGACTGGATGGATGCCCATGTCTTCCTACCTGTCATCCACTAAATCTTTCTCAGCAATAAACTAGTGTACAAATATGAATTACTAGGAAGCCTTAAGAACCTGAAACAGATCTATATAATAAAGGTGCAGTATATAGATAGTCACAGGGCAAGGCAAGAAAAACTGCAATGTCCGTTGCACTGAACATGAACCCTGGGTTTTCACCCATTAAAAAACATCAAATGGATTTATATTTAAAAAAAAAAAAACATTATCAAATACTGACTTTGAAGTAGAGAAATAACTGATACTACTAACAATATTGCAAGGAGGTGAGATGACTTCTTATAAAAGCAGTTCATACATAGCACTCACACTTGAGCAAGAACTTATTTAAGGCACTGTTTGCTTTTCTAAGGCTCCATGATAATAGCTCCTTTCAAAAATACTGTTTCTAAAAAAAAAGTAAACAATTAGCTTGGTTTGCTAAACAACCCCCCGAAATGATGCGAACTTGACATTCATTTATCAGCATTAACCCAACCTTACATTTTTCTGTTCCTCAGTGTTAAAATTAAAGCACAGCCTCTAACGCTTTCTGTTCGTGCTGCTGACCCCATTACAGAGGGTTTCTTAAATTCCAGTTTCTTTTTCTTTTTTTGCCTGTTTTCTTTGAAACCGTCCTTCATAACATTTTGGACATCAGTAAGTGTATTAGGGAGAAACTCCTATTCCAACAACCCAACTAAAGAAAACACTCCCATCAAAACCAGTTCGGGGGCATGCTTCTCACTAAACCAAACCAGAACAGCTCCAGAATTCTTAACGCAGTCCACAAACAGGCACTTCCCTTTCGGCCAATAAAGTTTTACATCTTTCTGCCAGTGGTGAAGTTTGTTTTTAATAAACCATTATTATTTCCCCGATGCTTTGGCTACAAGCAAGAACTGCTGCGGTTTAACTATGTCATTTTGACATTTGACAAAATACAAGCACAGACGCACACGTATCACATTACCTGCCATCGCTCTCATCACAACGGTAACGCAGAGGTACGAAGCAGGTCTCTCTGTTCTGTACTTTGCTGCCATCTCCATTCGCTCTAAGAGGCTGTGATCAACTGTTCCACCTGATTTACTAAGAGTTTGCTTAAACATTGCTTTTGGATGTCTTCATTTTCTTACGTCAGTTGGCTTCCTTACGGCTGCTTCACAAGGGAGTCTGTATATTGTTATCTGAAGTGCTTATCTAAAGGAAGCCCAGCGTTTCCTCCTGACTGTGACAGCAGTAAGCTGCTAGTTGATGATTTTCTGGGGGGGAAAAACGTTCCACTGGGACTCCGGAGATATGGGAGACATACATTATGTTGCTGAAGTTTCAAGGATATGAAATAGCACATAGCATTATGTAATAAAAGGATCAAATTAACAGAACATACACTGAAACACCTGAAACATTACAACCAAAATGCACAGTGGAATCACCTTTTCCCCCACTTCATAAGGTCTCTGTCAGAAGATCATAGCAACTCAGGACTTCAGACTCAGTCCTTCAAGTCTCTGTGGGTGCTCAATGCCACACTCACATCTCATAACCATTACAGATAGCCTGCTCTTAAAACTCTTGGTTACAACCTGCCACTAAACACACTTTTTCCAAAATCAAAGACCCAGATTTTTCACTGGAACAAAGAAAGGAATCAATCTGTATCAAACAGTAGGAGCCTGTTCTTAATTTTAAAATAATTTCTATATCTTAGGCTAGTAAAAATACAAGATGTTTAAAAATGGATATTCCTTAAATCTGAGACTGCTTCTCAAAAATGCCGTTCACTATTCTGAGCATTCTTCTTCTACTGAAATTTTTCAGTGACCTAAATACAAATGAGCACATAGAAAAAGTCTCAAAACCAGGGTCAGTCATGGAAGTTACTTTTGCCAGCACTAGCTTATGTAGCCCATTACATTTTCTTTCCCCATTAAATTTTATTAAGTCCTGGTATTTGTGTTGGTTTCTGGGTATCATCAATTTTAATTACCATTACTTTTTTTTTTTTTTGCTGAGTTTGAGTATTTTTAATCTACCCCTTTTGTCTCCTCTTGCCAAATGAAATTAACTTAATTTTTGTCTCAGTGTATTTACCACACAGTAGCAATCCTCTTTATAAACTAAAAGCAAATTAAAATGTATTTTAAATTAGAAGGAAATGTGCAGAAAAAGATAAAGCTGCAGAAATTGAAGCAAGCTAATCATAACTGAAGCTAATAGCCTACTTACAAAGCTTACCATAAAAAAAAAACCCAAACAACAAAACCCAAGAATAAACATAAAAATCTAAACAAAGGAAAAAAAGCCCTGTTCTCTATTTGACATAGGAAGACATTCACATTTAGACCCTTACACACTTCATAATATCTTTGCATCCAAAATACAGATACTTGAGGCTGTCTGACCTTGCCCTGTTACTTGGCTTGTTACTAAGTACCATATTATAGGATGGGAGGTCACCAAATTCTGCTCCTGTGATTAATAACTTCAGGGAAGAAGAAACTGTTAAAACTTACTAGAGACTTCTTTCATTTTTTTAGTTTTACTAGCCTTCTGTTTGGGTTAAGTATTGAAGATTAGCATAAGCAGATAATCTTACAACAGATATTAGTGCTATTAGTCTTTCATTCTACCCATGTTGACAACACAATGTGACCCACAATCAGCAACCACAGTATCATTAGTTATTATTTAGAGAAGCCGTAACTGCAAGGCATAAAGCACTGCTGGCAATGATAGTACCCCATAAAAGAACCTTACCAGCTTGCACAAAAGTGAGCTGAACTACTGCAAATAATGCCGAAGAACTAGAAAATATTCAAAGTATAGTTAGGACCTGGGTCTACTCCCTCAACTGTGTTTAAAGAAGCCACCTGTCTGTAATTTGCTTCTTGACCCTCTGTACGCTATGAAATGATGGACAAAGTATTTCAAGGCTGACACATTTTTAAGCTGTTGAATTGCTTACAGAGCACTGGCAAAACCTCAAATTTTGTCCAAAACAAGAGGTTTGAACCCCTGGTGAAAATCAGAGATTTATTTTAAATACTATCTGTACTTAACAAATACTAAGAAGGTATATCAAATTCTTAACTGGTAGTATACTTCCATTTCTAGCTTAAGCAAGGGAAGGTAAATATGGAGGGTGTGGGCGTGAAGGATACATATCCTGCTATCTGCCTGGGTCAATCTCTGCCCCCCTTAGAGTTCCTTTGTTTTGGCTTGTTTTGTTTTGAGCTGCAAGAACTCTGCAAATGGGTGTTCCCGGCTTCTGGCAGCCATATGTGCTGCCTGCCATCTGTTTTCATTCCACTGTGCTATGGAGACAAACACACTTTATTTTTAGTGTTCTACATTTCCTGATGTTGCACATAACAGGGGTTGTATCGTGCTCCCACTCCGCCACGCGCGGGAAACCTTGCGTGGGTAACGGGCGAGTAAAGGCAACGGGTTATCACGCTGGATCTGATGAGAGAGTTTTCATTACGTGCTTCTCAAGCACGTGATGTATGTAGACTGAGGCTTCCTTGGTCTCTGTATACCTGTGCTTTCACTCTGTGACACCTACGAGGGGCTTCCTTTGTCTGGTTTAAAGATACAACTTCCGGGGGCGTAGGAAATTACTACTACAGTTTCGAGGGTTGCCACTAGTGGTTTCTACTCTGCAGGCTGCATTCAGAGGCAAAACAGGATATGAAGAAACAAACAGCTGCAAGATCAACTGAAGAGAGGCAACAGTGCAGCACAACAAAGGTTTGTTTGACAGGAGGAGTTCTGTGCACAAGGTCCCTCATGGTTCTGTTGGAAGCCACACACTCCAAAGTTAGCTTGCAAGCATTACTTGGATAGTACAGCTTTTATGTAAAATGTGACTGAAAGGATTGCACCGTTACATCTCAGCCCAACTCTGGAAGGCACCTGTGGCACACTGGACAGCTAATTATTCTTTAAAATGCACCAGACTAATATAGAAAATGCTGCTAGTTTTACCTACATTTATATTAAGCCACGCATTTCTATTCAGCAGTATTTTTTCTTTCCCCGTTCAACATTCCTCTCCTCAAACTTCTCAGCAGGTGAGTGCTGACTTTTAGTTACATATGCCCTGATCAACACCTCCTACAACTCAACCAGTATTGTACCATTGCCAGTGTGACTTAATACCCAGGCTTTTAGAATGCACTGTGGCACAGATCTTTCCACCATATAATACTGCAAGTTCAGGATACTCTAACTTCTGATTAAGCAACTACTGGTGAGGAATTACCTTTGGTTTCAAAAAATAATGAAACATTTATTAAGATTCTCACTGAGATAAAGATCAGTAGAGAAAATTAGTATCTTTAAAACGGCTTATGCATTAAGAGATTGAAAATGTTCACTCTTCATGTGCTACTCCAAAAGACACCTGAAAAAGTCCATGTAACTTTTTCAGATTAGGTCTATTCAGTCTGAGGTTTTTACTCATTAATTCTTGCCTAAAATAAGCACTTCTGTTGATTTGTATGTGATCTTACAAGTCAAAAGTACTTCTTGATTAGACTGGCAAGGCATTTTGCAATCTTTATAATTCATTCAAACATTTAAATAATGGACTTCAACTACTCTGCTGTTCGAGTAGATGGTTTTATTACGTTATCTGCAGCAATTACTCTTTCCCCAGAGATACTGACCAAAATTGTGAGAAAATTACTTCTACCTTACTATTTTTTAATTTATTCTGCCTTCAAGTGATCAAATGCAGTTAAGCTGTTCTGCAATTCCTCCCAGTCCTCTATTTTAAGTAATACAACGCAAGACACAATTTCTGTCTTAGAGCAGTACCTTTCCCAGCTATCAAAATCACGAAGCGGAAACATTTTTGTTGATTGGTGTCACTTAGTCTTTTTTTGCCTGTTTTCTTCCAACACAGCATACAGATGAGCCTAAAACACTTTTCTGTTGGGTTCCACTCAAAAGCTCAGAACTAGCAGTTAGCTGAAAGGAAATACAGGAGGAGTTTGGAAGGGAGACTGGCAAATTCACTTTGCATTACTCAAGTGTCAGTGAACACCTCTCCATGCAGCTCCCTGTCATTATGTTGTTCTGTATCAAGGGAGTGCGACTATCTCTTCCTAATCCCCCTCATAAACTGTCAATTTACATTCCAAAGCAAAGCATATAATCCTTCATACCTCATTCTGTCGCTCCTGAGCTGCCATCATCTATTACTTTCTAAGATGCCTGTGGTATAATTTTGACGCCTACGCTCACAGTGCATATGCAGTTTCCTAATATAATCTGAGTAGTCTTCTATTTGCTTAGATTTGTTGAAAAGTCAGCAAACATTTATTTCAATGTAAATTACTTCTGACAAGAATTTCAAATCAATACAGTGGTTGGATGGGTCAGAAAAAAGGAACAAAAAGCTTTTTAAAAAAACCCATATCCTGATAATTTTTACTTATTTTAAAATAAAACTATAGCTCAACTGTGCATTACAGTCCTATAGTAGAAAATTTCTTGTACAATCCAGACACAGCCCTCCTCAAGTTCCCTGATAAAACTATCTGTTCTGAACATCTACTTTATTCACAGCACTGCCACATCTGACATCTCCAGGGTAGCAGTTTTTATTATACTCAACGCAAAGAAATGTAAATGCTGCATTAAGGAACAGAAAAGCTGTATATGCCTTTACATCAAATTTGGGGAAAGCATTCAAAGCAACTCAAGACAATAGCTTAAAAAGCAATTTTCAGCCTACACATTTAATAAATCTTTTTAAAAGTAAGCAAATTTGAATTTATATAATTAAAAAGTATTTATAATGAATATTTTTTTCACAGAAAAAATCTGATGGTTTTACTCAGTTTTAAGTCTCAATTTTTTATCACGTGACAATTTTACATACATAATGAACACTTACTTCAAAATTAGTTTATTTTTGTAGCACGCCGTATTTCCAAACATTTCTAGCTATTCAATGCAAGTTTAATATTGAGATATGCATCAAGATGTTAAGATTGCTTCAATTTTTATCTTAATTTCAGCCCTTCTAGTTTTTACATAAAATTGCTTTTTTTTCTTAAAATGTCTGTCTTCAACTATTCTTTAAAACTTTTTAAAAATCATCACAATCATCTGTTGTAATAGGAAAATGGAATTCAAACTGGTTTTCCAAGGATTATAATAAAAAACAACCCAGCAAGCGAATCCCCAAAACCCCAAATTAAAATCCATAACAATTGCTCTGTGCTCACGATCGTGTCTTTGCTTCCTAAAAACTGTTTCCTTTGCATCATAAAATTTAAGAAAAGGGCATTTTAACGGTTCAATCCCTTAAGTTTGATGTTTGATTTTAAAGCGAAGATGTTTTGGCTGTGAAGTTTACCTACTCAAAACACCTGCAGTTTCAAGTTGGCTACACAGAAGCAGTGAAACAGGAAAGGAGCTGCCAGCAGGATGCACAGGAACTGCCAACCAAATCTCCGTGTTGTAACCGTGTAGAATGTCTTCAAGGAAACCAAAGAAGATCTCTTCGGTTCAGGTTCTCAGAGGTCGCTGAGTTTTATAACTATCTCCAAGCAGCTTTCTGCACATCCTGTTAGGCTGTCTCTAAACAGCTGTGTGTGCTGCCACGCATCTTCACCATCCCCTCCGCTCAGAATCGCTTCCAACGTTACACTCGTCGCACCAGAAAACTCTGAATAGGAGTGAAGAGTTTTATCTATTGGGGGAAAAGATAAACAATTCAGTAAGCCCCTGCTCCAGACAGCATAACTAGAATGCACGTTAAAAAGGATAACCTGTAATGAATGTTTCAAGATCTCTGTTGCAACTAGTCAAGTTCCCCTGCCAATCGGTGGCAGGAAAGGAACACACCAACTGCAAGTACTTAATTATTTGCTCAGAGCTCCTGATCGAGACTGAAGCCGCTGGACATACAAGTATCCATCCTTCCTAGTAAAACACACAAGTATCTTACACCCACTCTATGTCCTTGCTAACCCTGCTCTGTCCCACACAGAGCTCTGTATATTGATAAAACTGTGGCTTTTACCAGTTCTGATTAGATGCAGAGTATGTTCCTGACCTTGCTAAGAAAGATTATGCTGGAGAAGTCAAAATGCATTTGCATTTCATTTTTAGTATTGACACCACACTCTCTCAATGTAAACTTTTTATTTCCTGTTACACCTTTGCTGCATGATATAATTCATTATTTAAATTCCACTTACCTCCCATCAGAGCAATTTCTGCTGTTGGAGAGTAAAGTCTCCACTTTATTCTTCCACTCTGAAATGTCTGACTGCTCGTCCTAACTGAAACATTATCTATTTTGAGACCAACTGACTCGCACTCAAACTTCCAGCTGATGGAAGCAGAGGATGACCCCTCTTTTCGGGCTAAATACACCTAAATGGAAAGAAGACATAGTCAGCATGACAAAAACTGAGATGATTAACACACATCTAATTAATCCTTGTAACAAGGACATAAAACCTTCAGATAACACACTTTCACTCTTTATGAAGCCTCTGAGCCTTTAAAACTGCACGTGGTACAATTTTGTATATAATCTCTTTCTGAATCCTTAAGTCTTATCTAGTCCATAGTTAGGCAACCATATGTGTTCAGAGTCCTTCACTAGGGCACGTTAACCTATTTCAACATGCTTTCTAAAGTTTAAGCCACAAAAATACCTAAGTTTATTATTTTTAAAAAAGCAGACTTCTGGATTTATGCACAGGCCCACACACAGTTTCATTCTGGTTGTTCAGTATTGGTGATGAAGCAAACCGTGTAATCAGTATTCTGGATTCTTCAGATGTGGCTGCTGGCTGCACACCACTTCTAGGACCCGACAAGTCTTGGTTAAAGCAAATCATGTATGCTAGCCATCTATAAATCCTGTCTTAACATTATTTGAGCTGTTAGAGTTTACATAATTCAATGTAGTCCCAATGCTGTTTTAAACTTCACTTGGCTGAACAGTCAAGTTCATACATTAACATTCATTAAAGTTACTATGAACCCTCATAAGAACTTTGTAGTAAGTGTCCAAAGATCCTCTCAAGTCTCGCATCTATTACCAGCAAGCCAAGACAACTGACATCACAGATTAAAGAGTCAAAACTGCCACAATCCTTTCAGGACCCTTCATTTTAAAAATACTTATTAAAATTCTGTCATGTTCAGGCTTCTGATTAATGTCCATACTGAATGGACATAAGATGGCTCTTTAGATTTTTAATCTGAAAAGGACAACCCTGAATAAAATTATAATAAACCACAGATGTGTGTTTTACTAATGTCCCTGACAGGATATAAACCAGAATTTTAGTGCTACTATACACCAGGCATAAAAATGTGTAAGAAAGCTAAGAAAACCTGACAGTATGAGGTGTTATGCTGAAGATTACCTATGAAAATGTAACAGTTTAACCTTCTTTAATGTGAATATTATCCTAATGTTCATGATTGTGCTGGTCCCTACATCATTTTTAAATCGCTAGCTCGAGTGAGAGATTTCCCTTTATCAGATCACATAGAATTTGAGTAAGGAAGCCAAAACAGTCCAACCATTACTGCCTGGTTGAGGTGCACTAAACATAGGAATAAAACCTAAAACACTAGCCTGTCTCATTCTCCATGATAATATCCAAGCATTTAATCAGAAAAACAGAAGTCAACATTTCATTTTGCGTTTTCCTGACTGTCCTATTTTTCACACCTGGCTACTCCTTTTCCAGTATTACTTGGGAAAAACCCAAACCAACCCTTATACAAATTCTCTTTACTGGAGAAATTTTCAGGAAACAATCTTTCAAAAACCCATGGATTTTAAATCTACAGGTTCCTGCATTCTTATCCTCACCTACTGCAGCCTGCTTGTTTGAGCACTGGGTGTCACGTTCTCGCTGGGTAATCTGATTAAACTTGTATTTTGTACCCATCTGACTTTTGTACCACCAAGCCAAGTGACACTGAATAGCAAGAACATACACAAATACAATGGAGATGGCTACTATCAGACTGAGCACGCTAATTGTCTATCCAAATAATTTTGATCAGCAACACTGCAAAGACAGAATACATAACTCATGGTTCTTTTCTGTTACTTCTGGGCTAATACCTCTAGTTACCTGTACTGTGGCTTTTACATTTAAATTCCTTTCCATTCCTCACATACTAAATGATAAACAGAATATTTCTTTGGCTGGTAAATTCCTTGGACAGCTGCTGAATTCAACTCCCGATCCATACCGTGCAGATCTACCAGAGGCATTAGAAAAAGGACTTGCAAACCTCGAGCAGCCTTCCCCTCTGCTGCCTCCCATAACAAACAACTCCCAGTGAAAAGTTATTTTAGATTCATACACAGACACAGTGCAGGATGCTATTCCTGTAGAACTAACATGCCTTACCCACAAGCCTGAGATATACCTGGATCTGTAGCTCCTAACTTCTCAAGGCCATCATCTAGAAAAGTTGAGGTGCCATTGAATACAAAGCTAAGTCCTTCTGCCTGGACTGATAGACTGGTCTCCCCTGTTTTACCTGGCTAGTAGAGTCGAGTCGAACACCAGACTTGTAACTGGTTTCAGTGCAATGACAGTACGTTTCTTGCAAAACTGAAGATACAATGTGCTATTAGATTTTTAGCAGCTCTTAGGGAAGCAGAGAATATTTGTCCCTCATTCTGAGTTACTTCTCTTTCCCTATTAACCCCCCTGTTGTAACATGTTTTAGATTACCTCCAATTTCTTCCCTTATTCTTTCTCTTTTATGTAGAATAACCTCTCCAGGCTATTCCCCCACTGCATTTTACAAGTCAGTTATGTACAGTCCCAGCACAGAAAACCTTACGAGACACTTGGCTGTATTTTTCATCAATGGTAAGTAAACCATTACCTAAGCTAGGAGAGACCTTTCAGACTAGTAGAAGGACAGGGGAACAAAGCAGTGCTACTGGAACGCTCCGTTCCACAGTTGCTAGCTGTTTGCTAGTAAATGACCTTACAGGCATCAGTTCTCCTCTTTCTAGACTGAGAGCATACAACTCTTCTGCTGCTCAGTGTCCTGACAGCTGGGAAGGAGTCTGGGCAGGGCATACAATAAACCAGGTAACTGACAGGGGTTTTTTTTCTTGCAGATGGAACTATAGTATCTAGGATGACAATTTCTTCCTTCGACTCTGCATCAAAGAGGTATGATATACCATAAAGCTATTCTCCACAACAACAAAAGAACACTATAATGTTTTTTAGAGAAAAGTACTGCTTTTCAATAAAAATTCTGTGTGTTTGCCCAAAAGCATAAGCAGTAAGCCATTTTTTACAAATTTGATGCTTTAGCATGGATTTTACCTATCTGCAGGGAATTCGTTCATCCTTTCTGAAAGACAAAGTAAATTAATTTCCAATTTCTTAAATCTCCTGGAAGTCTTTCCTGAAGCTTAACAGTAACATTTACTAACACCAGCTACATTTTACGGGCACCAAGAGAGGTTTTGATGCCCGTCCTGGCTTCAGCTAGGAAAGAGTTAATTTTCTTTCTAGTATCTAGAGTAGCAGTGTGTTTGGGAGTTGTGATGACAGCAGTGCTGATAACACACTGATGTTTCTAGTTATTGCCATCGTGTCAAGGACTTTTCAGTTCCTCATGCTGCCCTGATAACGAGAAGGCACAGGGTACCCAGGAAGCTGGGAGGGGACACAGACAGGACTGGTGACCCAAACTGGCCAAAAGGGCTATTCCACACCAATTACGTCATGCTTATAAAGGGGGGCTGGTGGGGGAGGACCGCAAGGCTCCAGGATGCGTGGTTTGGGGACAGTCCAGGGCAGCTTTGAGCTGTACAGTCTGAGTTGTGCAGTTCGGGGATAAACTTCATTGCATATCACCAGTTTTTTATATTTTGCTATAAAGTCCCATTATTGTTACTTCTCTCTCTGTTGTCCCAGCAAACTATCCTTATGCCAACCCACAAAGTTTGCCTTTTGTTTTCTTCTCCCTCCCCCCACTCTCCTCCCCCAGAGAGAGCAGCTGTGTAGTCCTCAGCTGCTGCCTGGGGTAAAATGACCACAGTCCTTTTTGGCGCCCAACACGGGGCCTGAGGAATTTGAGATCAAGACAGTACTCAGAAGAGGGAATGGACAACACAGGCTGAACACAGCCAGGGAGTGTAGTAACTGTGGGGAATTTCTGTTGGGATGTGGATTTTAATGATAACTCTTAAATATACGTGATTCAGTGAGGCGAGGGGGGGAACATTTGTGGGTTTGCATGCCAAGGTTTTGGTGGAGGAGGGAGGGCTGCAGAGGTGGCTTCTGCAAGAAGTTGCTAGAAGCTTCCCCCAGGTCCAACAGAGACAATATGAGCTGGGCTCAGGGCCAGACCCACCGCTGACCAAGGCTGAGCCAATAAGTGATGGTCACAGCGCCTCTGTGGTAACATATTTAAGAGGAAAAACAAAACAGCAAGCAGATGATTTTTGCCACCAGAGAAGGGAATTAGAAGATGTAAGAAACTCTGCAGACAGTAACATCAGTAAAGAAGTAGGAGGGGAGGCACCTCAGGCACCGGAGAGAACGATTCCCCTGCAGCCTGTGGAGAGGACCATAGTGGAGCTGGATGTCCCCCTGCAGCCTGTGGAAGATGACAGGGAGCACAGATCCCACCTGCAGCCCGTGGAGAGGCCCCACGCTGCAGCAGATGGAGACATATGGAAGACACTGTGACCCACATTGGAGCAAGCTCCTGGTAGGACCTGCAGCCCATGGAGAGAGTGGCCCACAGCAGAGCAGGTTTGCTGGGGAACTTGTGACTCTGGGGGGGAACCAGGCTGGAGGAGTTTGGGCCTGAGGGACTGCACCCCACGGAAGACACCCATGCTGGGGTTGAGGTGGAGAGCTAGAGCCCTGTGGGAAAGGACTCATATTGGAGAGCTCTTTGGAGCAGGGGAAGAGTGTGAGGAAACCCCACCCGGCTAAGAAAGTAAACAACTCATGATGAACTGACCAAAACCCCCATCCCTGTCTTCCCCCTGTGACACCTGGGATGAGGGGGGGAAGGGAAAGAAATCATGAATAAAGTTGAGCCTGGGAAGAAGGGAGGGGTGGGGGAAAGTGTTTTAAGATTTGGGTTTGCCTCTCATTATCCTACTGTTTACATGGGGTACGTTCTTGGGGGAGATGGGGTGGTAATACATTAGATGCATTTTTAATCTTGTGTTGAGTCTGCTCTGCCCGTGATGCTGATTGTGGAATGATCTCTCCCCTGTTGTTATCTTGACTCCTAAGCCTCTCAATACATATTTTCTCCCCTGTCCAGCTGAAAAGGGGAGTGATAGAGCAGCTTTGGTGGGCATCTGGCCTCCAGCCAGGGTCAAACCACAACTGCCATAAAACCCCATTGACAAGGGTTTTCTATTGTACCGGAGTTACCATACGTTTATGGTAGATTTTATGTTTTCAATAATAACTGTTATTCTTACCATTTTCCAATCTGTTTCAACCTTTCTCCAAACAGACTCTGCCTTCCAAACACCCGTTTCCCAGCCAGTTATTTTTTCATTATTATTGGAAATCCGTGTATAACTGTCTTCTATTATATTGTAGGTGAGGTGGAACAGTTTAGATGTCTTCTCTTTTTCAGAAGGAATAAATATTACTTCTTTTCTTTTCTAAAAAAGGCAAAAAATACAAGCACCTTCATTCCCCAATATATTTCAGTAAACCCGTGTTACTTTTTATCAGCATGTCATGCTTTCCCAGTTCAGTTTTCCTTCCAACTGAAACAAACACCATTTTTAAGAGAGTTCATGGACAAAAGCATTTCTGCAAAACTAAAGTTTTAAACCAGTTTCCCACAACAGACCTGTACCTTTTTATATAATTACTTTTAGAAGTAAATTATTAACAAAATAACAGAAAATCAGCAAATTCAAGGGAATAGAAAACATATGTTGAGCATATTTCTTGCACAATCAAGAAGTAAATAGTTATTTTGAATAGCAAATGTCATTCTGTGATTATCACATACACGTGCTTGCATATGACAGTTTACAAATCAACTTCAAAACTTAAGGTAAAAACTTCACAGTATTACTTTTCTTAAGATTTCTCATCGTTCTTATGAGTTACAGCAAACCAGAAATTTAATCTAATAAACTTTGGAAAACTGAAATAAGGTCTTAGTTTCTCAAACTTAAACAATCCCACAAAACTCATTAATTTCACCTAACTGGTTCTATTTAAGATTGTCAGTCATTCCACATAGATGGACAGGATCACTACAAAAGCAATGTAACAAATCGTGGGGTGATCCACACCTTTGCTTACTGGCTATGGTTAAATATGGCTATGGTTCTGGGACAGTCTATCTTAGCATAAAATAATTAAAAATAAAATCTTGCTTTCAGAAATAGTCAAAAACATTGATAAGAAAATCAGTTGAGCTTATTATTTAAGAGTTCCTTCCATTTATGCAATTCTAAGTGCTCCCAGATTGTTTTATTAACAAAAATAGTTGGTGAAAACCTACTGCCAGGCTTTAACCAACAGCAAATAATAATACAAATAAACATTTTTTAACGTTTTCCCAACTGCTTCCAAGTACCTTAAACTTTCCAGTTCTGTCACACTGTAACTAATTAAAAGGGAAAAAAACCTGTAATTTTTATTAATTTGTAAGAGCAAACCACATTTTAGATCAAGGATTCCCAAACATTTTTAGAGTCAACAGACCAGTATCAATCCTCAAAAATTACTTGTGGACGTCTAATGAATTCACATCAAACCTTATGTTTTTGCAAGTTTGAGCTGAATCTGTGGGCTACCTACCATAAAGTGCTATTCCTCTGCAGAACACACTCATAGAACCTCTAGTTAGCTACCTCTAAATGGCCACCAGTGCAAAAGTTAAATACCTCTGGACCCATTTCTCCTCTGGCTACTCGCCAAGCCATTGAACCTGATGTCCTTCCACCATATTCTCCAGGTTTAGGTGTTTTAGGAGAAATAAATTCAACAAGCTCCACGATTGTTCTTTCCAAGAGCTCTCTTTTTCTATTTTCTGACAAAGATTGTTGTCTCTGGAAACACATTTAAGAAACAAAGTAAAAAAATTAAGGAAAATGATTTTGTAATTCTGCTTACTCTAGAGTGATACCAATGGGGGAAAAAAGAATTGAAAAACCAGACTAACATTTAAAGACTAAACCAGCTGTTAGAAACATTAATCTTATACCATTCGTGCAACTATAAATCAGACATAACTGCATGGTTATTTGACAGCAGTGCTTTTTCTGTGAACTTTCATGCACTAACTATGTGGATTTCTTTTAAAATTAAGGTTTGCACCGTGTTTATACTACATTTGATTGGATGATAAAACACTTCTATAGCATATTTTATAGTTATTCATATGTATTCTGTACCTGAATAGCTACCATATGTACTCTGTTCTTTATATTACTTGGGGGAAAAGAGAAAGCAAGCATATTATTTTGGTCAAACTTTACTTCTCTAAGGTGGAGTTATTTGGTCAATGATAGCCTTGTTTCTGTGATTAATTCTAAACAAAAGGTTCAGTTGGTCTCTGAAAGAGTTATTTTACAGTGACTGATTTTATCATACACAAACTATGATACTCTTTTTCTGCATGTATCAGAAAACTGAGCAAAACCTATCAGCTACAGTTCCATATAAATTAGTGGAAAAGAGCAAGAATTACAAAACACACTTTCTTTGCCCACTTGAATAAAACTATGGACGTTTTTTTTGTATATACAACTGAAAAAAAATTCATTGAAAGGCTGGGGCTTTGTCTCCATGATTTTCATGCCAAATATACAGAGCTGATATGTGAAGCCTTTTTCCTTAACTGTGGTTACACCCACAGACTTGGAAAATTAAGTTCAACATTGAATGTACAAATGATTACACGTTATCTTTTTTCCTACTTTGTTGATCGCTCAAGACATGCACACTTAGCCCTCTAGGACCTGAAATTTCAGGACAATAAATATTCCAATTATCTCAAAAGCAGTCCTCACCCCAGAAAGTTTTGCTATCAGGGATAAGAAAAGAGCCTTTTGTTTCAGACAACGACATGGAACTGGATAAGGGAAAGTAGATACAAAGAAATTATGAGAAACAGCTCCAGCTCAACGAATTCCAGCTGCCAAATAGCAGTCTAACACAGCAAGGGGGAAATACACTTCTGCTTGTGTTGATGGATGACAAGCAGTGACTCTAGCAATTCCTTGTGAAACACTAGGTCTTCCTGAAGCTAACACTTGCCTGGGCACTTTGGATATCCATACAGGGTACCACAGATCTCACTCCAGCTCAGAGGAACTTTGGCATGGTTTACCATAAGTTAACAATACCAATCTACACTTTTTTAACCACTTTGATGTAGGGATAGCCAGAGTCAGGGGTCATCACTGATGAAACTAGTGATGGCAACACTGAGAAGGAGCTGCCTTAGCTCTGCCACTGTTACAACAGTATCTGAGAAAACCCAACCTGTTAAAGAACAGTATGACAATAGAAAAGGGGTGCTTCGTAAGACAGGCCTCTGTAAAGAGTATGCCCACTCTTATCATCTCCCCACCCCCTGCAGCAGACTGGCACATAAATGCTAGCAACCAGTAAAACATGGACGATGCTCTGGCTCTGCAGAGGTCAACGCTGCCTGTGCTGGGAAAACCTGTAACTACAGTTCCTACCAATGACATTGTCACCCATAGCATTCATGTACTGAAATGGATTCCAGCAACTCCATTATCAACTCTCATGGCTCAATCTTCCTGCTTTTGTTTTTTTCTTAAGGTATGACCCCCTACATACATGTTGAGGCCCCACATTTTTCTGGCAGACAGCGAATAGGAAGGAAGAGGGGTTGTGAACTGTAAATTTAAAATCAGTTCTGCATCACACGTGACTTATGCTGTGGATGTTTCCTGAAGGACTGTGTTTTGGGAGATGGATAACCTGTGACTTAAGTGGACCCACTGCTGGGTAAACAACAGGTAATCTGAGGGCAGAAATTGAATTTCAAACCTTTAAATAAGGAATATTGAGTCATGTCTCATAAATCACCATGAAATGGTCACAATTCAACCTAAATCAGTAGTTTTCCTTTTAAAACTTGACCTAGCTGTAGGTCACAATCATTCAGTTACTACCAAAAAATGGAGCCTTGAGCAAATAATAAGATAATTTGCCTGCCCCACCATCCTATTCCAATGAAGGCAATAAAAGTTCAGGGTCCTCTCCCCCATTTCTATAGGGGTAACACACAATGGGCTGAAATAGGGCAGTGCCCATACAAAGTAGGCAAAAAAAGGCTTTGTAATTAGGATGTGATATGGCAGTATAGAGTAACATCAGATGGTTGATAACCTGCAAGCTACACACCATTCAGGGATGCCAACTCAAATAAAACACCATTTCTGAGAAGAGCACACTGAATAGATTAAATGGAGAAGAGACAAGGATAATTTAACACTCAACATGCTTTGAACTGTTGTGTTGTCACCACCTGGCCACTAAACATGCAGATATGCAGAGAAGTAATGACAACAGTCATTGCTCTTTATGCAGGGAACCACAATTATGATCTCTTGGATTCCATTTTCACTAACACCACAGCACAGGTGATAGCATATTGTGCTTCTCTTTAGTTGTAACTTAGAAGAATTGAGCTTGAAAGATGCAGCATTGGGAGTTCTGCATTGGAAGATACCAAGACATCCTCCTAATGGGGAACCAGTCTCCAGGAGATGATGGGAAAGGGAAAGTCAGTGGAGGTCCCTGCCTCCATCAGTGCTGAATAGGTTGCTGTGAAGGAAATAACATACTAGTTGAAATGGAGACTTGTGACTGAGCAGTGTAATGGAAACCTGCTATAAAATGTCTTGATAGCTCATCCCTAGAACTGCCTCCCCCCCACTGATCCCAGAAGCTGCTGAGATGGAGATCCTCAGACAGCAGCTTTTTTTTAATGGCCTCTTGCTTCCAACGTCATTGTGACTTTAACATGAACTTTAGGAAAAGCCCTTTGACTAAGACATGTAAGAAAGAAAAAACTGTTCTTTAGCCATCTGATGGCAAATTGCCTTAATTCCCTGAAATCCAATTCCAAATATGAACAAAAAAAAGTAGGATCAGTTATGTATAAGGATCGAGTTTATTATCAATTTAATAAATTAAATTACTCAAAGGTATTCTGAACAGTCCCTGGGACACAGGGAGTGTGCATGGAGGAGGGCGTAAGCATCATTCAGCACGCAGTAAGGGAGCATGAGTATCATTCAGCATGTAGAAAGGGAAAGTTGTTTCTCAGAATAAGATACCACTAAAAAAAACCCTGAGAAAGGTGTTCTAAAACAAGCACAAGACAGCTTTATTAATACAGGAAGGCAGCAGGGAGACCATGCAGTGTAGATAAGAAAGGGCTGTGATTCTCCACATGTAGAGAAAGGAAGCTTGGAAGTACATGTAGAGCTTTCTTTCCTGAAATGAATGAATTTCCATTTAAAATATGACCAGAATGTCCCTTCTGTTTCAAAAGGGCTCATGTCAGCTCATGAGCTGCACAGTTCTGTAAAGTAGGCAAAGAACTCCCAACAGCAGGCCAATGGACCCATGAACAGCACTTTCTGTTGGAAATGGAGTTCTCCAGACTTCTGTAAGTGAAACAGAGCATGATCCTACAGTGGCATTTTCGAGGTGAGAAGGTGGTCAGGCAAGCCAGCCCTTGGGTCAGTTGTCTACACTTTCCCAGTTCCATCAGTTTTGTCAGAGTAATTTTGCAACTAACTAGAGCCCAACTTCCAAGGTTCTCTCTCCCTACACACAACTGTTAGAGAAGAGCCTGGTGACTGGTTTCTATTGCCAGTAGTTCAGAAAAAATGGCCCCTCAGATCAATTTTGCAGCCAGTGAGGGTTCAATGCTCAGAGAGAGCACCATTAAATTCCTGCAACCCCCCACAAAGCACAAGTGCTCCTCAGCTTGAATTTTTGATCCTTTAATTTACTTTTATTTTGCTACTCTGTGGTCAAGCTTATCAGTGCTCCACTGTGCTGTGTGACTCATTACTGATAAAACATTTGAGGCCAGGGCTTGAAATCATGAGTCCAGCTCAATTCTTCACGCTCTTTGTGCATGGCTATAACCAGAGCAGGCCTCTAAAAAGGCATAACCTGTTTATTAAGCCACCCTCCATATATTGTCGCAGGAACTGAAGTGTCTATACACAGAACCCCATAAGGAAGTGGGGACAAAATGGAACCTCACAGGCAGTTCAAACTTTTGTGACACAGTCTAGTATATCAAGCTAAGGTGTCACAGAACAATAGGGGTTGGAAGGGACCTCTAGATATCATCTAGTCCACCCCACCCCTTCCAGAGCAGGATCACCTAGAGCAGGCTGCACAGGACAGCATCCAGGCAGGTTTTGAGACTCCGTAACTTCTCTGGGCAGCCTGTGCCACTGCTCTGCCACTCCCACAGTAAAGAAGTTCCCCCTCAAGTTTAGGTGGAGCTTCCTATATTCAAGTTTATGCCCATTGCCTCTTGTCCTGTGACTGGACACCACTGAAAGAAGACTGACCCCATCTTCCTGACACCCACCCCTCAAGTATTTGTAAGCATTGGTAAGATCCCCCCTCAGTCTTCTCTAGGCTAAAAAGTCCTGAGTCACTCAGCTACTCTTCATAAGACAGATGTTCTAGTTCCCTAATCATCTTCCTAGCCCTTTTTTGTACCCTCTCCACTAGCTCCTTGTCCTTCTTGAACTGAGTCGTCCAGAACTGAGCACAACATTCAAGATGAAACCTCACCAGTGCAGAGCAGAGGAGGAGGAGAACCTCCCTTGACCTGCTGGACACATTTTTTCTTGATACACCCCAGGATGCCACTGGTTTCTTGGCCATGAGGGCACACTGCTGGCTCATGGTTAACCTGATGTCCACCAGAACTCCCAGGTCTTTTTCCACTGAGCTGCTTTCCAGCAGGTCTGCCTCTAACCTGTACCGCTGCCTGGGGTTATTCCTCCCTAGGTGCAAAACCTTAAACTTGCCCTTGCCTCACCATGTCTCAAGTAAGGAGTGGACAAAGCTTAGCAGTGCAGTGCTGAGTACACTTGGGTTCTGTGGCTATAACACATGTGGAAAGTGGCTCCATTCCTAACATCCCAGAACACTGAGATGTTAGGAATGTACAGTGTATGTGACTGAGCCAAAGCTCTACTGATGTTATCAACACTTCTGGAAAGTCTTGAAAACAGCCTGTGAACTCATTCCTCCTGCTTCCTAGAGCTCATAAAAAGTCAGAAAATACAAGTTAGGCCTACATTTCTTATAACTACAAATACTACTGTTTTCAACTTGCAGCATTATTGATGTGGGCAAAGCTCAGCCACACTCAAGGACTCCTCAAGGTTACAAAGCTGTTATGGTTTACCCCCAACATCTGTTCATGCACAAGCCTACTCCAAAACTATCAAACAAATATATATATAAAACATTTACTATTTGTATATACACACACAACGTATATACTATATATACACACACACATTTGACTATAAGAGATAATATGATAATCCTTTTACGTACCATTATCTTATTTCACCTAAGTTCAGCACTGTGACTGATTCTTATGTATTCAATGTAAAATGAGGTCTGCATAGTTCAGCAGTGTTTTACATTCCATAGTGCATGGACATTCCTACCAGGTTACCTACCAAATGCAATCTTCAAAGACATTAAGTGAAACATTGAAGACATTAAGTCTTTTTCCAGAAAGAAATCCATTTAAGAAACTGGTACATACCCTTTTATTTAGTGTGTTAATTTTTTCACGTAGTGTAGCTTCACTGAGCGCTGTCCTTCTAGAGAGTACTTCTTCATGCTTACAGCTGTATCTCCAGGTGACATCAACAACCTCAAGCACAAGTTGAAGAAGAAAAAACAACCAAAAATTCCCATGAATCTTGCTTCATTTAAAGAGGCTAGCCAATAAAAGTATGATTTTCTCTAGTACTAGAAATCACACTAAGATGGAATACATCACACACTTGCCTCAGGGTAAGTTTGTTTCTTATTAACATCATTACTCCTACCTCATCTTTGGAGAATGCAAGTATGTAGGAGAGCTTCTTTCCCCACCCAGTTTCATAGAGAAGAGGTTTATCACAGGCATTTTCACAGGGATCACAGTGAAGCCATCTTTTCTGAGATGAAGAATATACTTCAGTCCACAGATGATCTACATAGCAAAGGCCAAGAATAAACAACGAATTACAAGGATAGATCCTCTCTTCTAACACTGCAAAATAATGCACCTTTTCCTGATTTATTAAATGAGGAACAGGTGAAAACATGTTTTCTGTTCATCTACATTCAGAAATGTTGTCAGAGCTTTCTCCTCCTTTCCTAGGATCACATTCCCTTGATACAATCTTTGTTTGAGTCTAAAGTCAATCATCTAACTTTACTTGCAGAACTATATGTCATCTTATCGGGCAAGACAGGAAATTGAATTTATATTGTCTTTGTTTGCTGAACCCCATAACTTTATATGCTGCCCGATGGCTAATATAACCTGAGAGCCAAAAGATACATAACCTTATTTTGCATAAGTTTGTATTAACAATATTCTAGAATACTGATACCTGTGCAGTCCCAGACATATCTAGCTTCAAACCCTACAGCTCTGCAGCACAACGTAAAACAGTTAGCCCACTCGCCACAGCGTCCGCGTCTGGTTTCCAGAAGTTTTTCAGGGTGATTATACCTAAAGGAGAAAACCAAAGCCTGAGTAACTGAAAATACCTTTCAAAATCTTTACAACATGGTTGTCTTTGTGATGATTTGAACAGATTTCAGTACCATTCAGACCACAGAAGATAACTGAAATGATTGCTGCACTGCACAAAGCAAGTGCAAGCAGAATGCTACTTCTATGTTGACTCACATGACTCCATCACATGTTTATAGCAGCACTGAAATTACTGTTTTTCAAAATTGACTTAGACTTCATCTTAAGTCAGGACTTCTGTATGCTGGTCCTTTTATAGTTAGAAAAAAAACTTGTAAAAAAAAAAGAAAAAGGATATTTGCTCTTTTACTATAGGCTTGACAAAAGACGTGCATTACCCTTTCAGATTTCCCACAGAAGTGAAAGCTTTCCTTGAAATGATAAAACCCTAGGAACATACTATCCCATTATTAACTGTCTCATTCATTTAAAAGAGGTAAAAAAGGAAGAATTTCAGACAAGTTCTCAGAACAAGGCCACATAAAAGGAGGTAATATTTTGTTTTTAAAAATCTCTAATCTTACACAGGAATTGCTGGTTCATCAACCACCCTGTCATGTTGCTTAAAATGACTTCTCTGTCTTTCAACCAACAACTTAGCACTTGTTCACAAAACACACAGATGCAGTTATTTCCAGAAAGACAAGGAAAAAAAAAAAAAAAAGACAAAGCAAATCTTTGTATGCTCACCTTGGGAATCTATTACAGAACTGACACTGTTTGCAGTAATGATTTTCCACTCGACTGACATTCCACCTTCGATCATCATCATTAGGCAACAGGTAGGCAGGTTTAGCCTCTGTCTGCCCACCACATCTACTGCAAGGAAGACTATTTACCCAGTGAAAAAAGTCATTCTTAAACCAGCTCAAGAGCTCCAACAACAAGAAGTCCTCTTCATTCACATGTGCACCTATAAAATTTACACAGTTCACAGTTAGGTAAAACTGAAGACAAATTTAGTCAAATTTTCCAGTATCTACATAAATCACCATCTCTGGGCCTTCATTACATCATAGAAGTCTCCATAAAGCTTCCTATGTTGCTTAAGCACACACACACCTAAATTCTTAAGATGGAATAACATCAAATTTGTATCTAAAGAAAAACTGCACTCCTAAACACTACAGCTAGAGTGAGAATAAGGAATTGCTCAGAAAAAATGAGTTAAGATACACAGCAAAGCCTCATGCCCCTTATATTCTTCCAGAGTTTCAGAAGAGTGTTAATTCTTTATCTGCCCCATAACACTCTTTTCCTATTCTCGGCTATTAAACTAGGACTAACAATGGCTTTGATTTCCTAATCCCAAAGGACCAGACACTGGCAGCAGTCTAGACAACCAGATGCAATATGAACAGACTTTCTACAAACCCAGCTTAATTACTGTAAAACACGTACATCTATTGCCTGAACAAAGCTGACTTTGTTTATAAATTCAGCAAATGAACACCTCTGTCAGCTGACCCAAGAGACACAAGGATGTCTTTATTTTCCTGTTCTAGGTGATTCCACCATGCTAGACCACCAGACTCTTCTGGCCCATTTTCCTGTGTCTGCAATTTGCATTAGAATCTACTCACTCACTGTCACTATTCCACCACCTAGAAATAACCCCACTCTATCTAACCAACAAATGCAAAAATCCGGTCTCCCAAGAGAGATCTATGCCTTCTAACTCCTTATAGCATCTAAATGTATATCCTGCTCCAAAGCCCAATATTCTTCCTTCTCAGATCCATACACATTCATGTAAATCCTCCTAGTAACTCCATCACCTAGGCCACACTGCAATCATAGATACTAATCCCTGTCTTTTTTAGTGTACTACAGATTGCCTGTAATCACAATGTAGACAGGTCTGACTATTGAAAATGAAGATAAATAAAATAATTTATAAAGATGCTGTTTAAAGGAAGTTGCAGAAATTTGTGCACCAGCTCCTTTTTTCAGGGTGAGGAATAAAGCCCAGGCAAGATGCGTGCTTTACTCGTTTAAGCACAATTCACATCTTCCTCTGAAGCAGTGTGCAGCATAAAAGACTCTCTGGGGGCTCCAAGTCTATTAAACACACATTCCCAAGACCATAAAGCGCATGAGAAAAGATCATCTGTTAAGCAAAGCAAGAAAACCTGACTTTTAATTGTAGCAAAATTTCCATTTTTACTTATTGTATGTGAAAAGCATTTGTGCTGAAACACTCAGACAAGGTGTTACTGCTTTCAGAATGGAGATGCTTGTATATTCAAGCTTTCTTCTAAAAACCAAACGAGAAGATTTTAAGCACAGGCTGTATTTTCTTTTCCTGGATAACATACAAACCAGAACCCATCTATGAAAATATAACTACTATCATATGGATATTCTTCTCTTGGTTTGTAAAATGTTCATGAAAACATTGCATGGAAAGCATGATGAATGTAATTTATTTGAACAGAAAACAGTTAGCCATGACATGCAGCTATTTTTGACTCCACAATCCATCTTTCCATTAGAAAGTGGTAAAAGGAAACAGTAAAATAAATCTGTACTTTTGACCAAGTAACCATAACCTTCCTAGCCTTTAAGAGCCAAAAATGCCTGTTATGTATTGCAAGAAAAGTCCTAAAAGCAAGTGCCCCCCTGCACTAAGCAGTTATTCCCACAGGTGACAGTCTTAATACAGTGATACAAATAAACGAAGACGCCCAGAGACAGTCGGTAGAGCATGAGACTCTTAATCTCAGGGTCGTGGGTTCGTGCCCCACGTTGGGCGCCAAAATAACTGTCGTGGTTTTGCCCCAGCCGGGGGCCGCACCCCACACAGTCGCTTGTACTTTTAAAAGGAAGGGGGAAGGAAAGTTGGGGGAAGGGGAAAAGGGAAGGAAGAAAGGAGGAAAAGAAACCACAACCTAGAAACCAGAACCACGCAGGTTGGGATAAGGATAGTTTACTAAACAATAACAGAAAACTAGATATAACAATAACATAAGTTTAAAGCACAAAATAGATGAAACTGGTGATACACAATGCAATTTCTCACCAAACCACACAACTCAGGCCGCACAGCTTAGAGCCCGTCCCGGACAACCCGACCGCCCCAGAAAAACTGCACGTCCTGGCGTTGTCTCCCCTCTTCCCCCCAGTCCCCCCTTATACTGAACATGACGTAACTGGTATGGAATATCCTCTTTGGCCAATTCGGGTCACCTGTCCTGGCTGCGTCCCCTCCTTTCTCACTAGTAAGGAAGTATGCAGAGCTGAGAAAGGTACTTGATTGCCCGGCAACAAATCGGAGACATCAGGGTGCTATCAGCACTATTCTCATGCTAACACCCAAACATGGCATTCCATCCACTGCTAAAAAAAAGTTTAACTCCATCATAGCTGAAACCAGGACAGACAGTTACCTGTACATCTCAAACACAATCCATTCCCAAAGGCATGTTCCTTTAAAGCTCTTTAAAAATGCTTTCAAACTGTCACAACCCAAAACAGCAGCGTCACCCCTTCCCCCTTTTTTGTATCTAAACTAAGGTCTGGAAGCCATTTCAAACAGAACAGCTTGATGGCATGGGAAGAAGCACCTGGAAATACCATTTTTCTCCTTCCTTCCCCTTTTTAATAAGGTGGACAGCAAGATTAGAGCAGAGCCTAAATGGGTAGGCTTGTCTTAAATTCCTTTAAAAGGAAAATAAAGTAGTTTTCATTTATTACTGCTAAGCCTCTTTTCCCCATTGCACTGTCCTACGCTGCTGAGAATGTTTTTTACTTGTTTATGTGGTTTCCCACTTCCCAGTATTGCTTTACAAAAAGAGAAAAATTACTAAGAAAATCAAGTATAAAAAAGTGCCCTAATGCCAATTACACATTAACACGTAGTTGTATGAGACAACGCAGAGTAATTTATAAAACTTTCAAGGGCTTCTTTTTGGTTTGCAAGTCATCAGCATTCCCATGGAGTTAGCAGAATTGCTTCATTCTTCTATTAAAGATTCACAGTGAAAAGGATTTTTTTCATTTAAATACGGTCTTTTGAATGTTTATCTTGTAGAAGTGAAATTTCACTATATTGCTGAAACATATCTAAAACTGTCATTTGAAAACATAAATATGTAACACTGAAGTGCCAAAAATTTTGTACGTTAAAAACAAATTTGCATTTATGAAGAAAATATAAATTTTAGCTATTGATGCCACAAATACTTGCACCTACATTTCACTTCTAGCTCCAAGAGGATGACATGTGAACAGCCCTATTCATTTAAACATTTTCAAGAAAGGTCATTATTTGTATCAGGTTGTGTGTTGGAAATGTCTCATGCAAAATCCCTTTTTCATGTGATATTACTGGTGAGGAGCAGTGTTTTGAAATTTTATTCTGAATTTGGAATTGTAGTTCACATGGGAAAATTACATTCTGATAATTTCAAAACAATGACTACTCAAACAAGAAGCTCCCCTCCTCCTGTTGCTATTTCACTCTAGATGCAAGGAATGTAACAATACAGGCTCAGCCCATTTGCTTCCCTAGCACTGTTTACTACTAATTCAGAAATTAAGAATTCAAGATTTCCACATGATAGCAGTAAAGCATAGATAACAAAACTGCAATAAAAAAAAGATAGATAAATTAGGAGAAAGAAGAAGAAAAAAATCTGAAAATTAGGAAGAAGGCAATTCTCATTTAGAAACAGTATCTGGAACCCGCAGCCACGCAACCAAATCCACACGCCTAAAGCACAGCTAATACATGCATCATCCAGATGTTTGAAAGAACATTTCTAGCTTCATATACATTATAATTTGGTAGCATTACCTTTGTCCAGTCTTGCAGCTTGTGCTAGTTTTTTCTGAGACTTCTCTTTCAATTGCTGGAGGGGAATTAAAGCTAGTGCTTTATGCTGAATAGAAGGATTCTCATACATCAATACATGATGCTCAAATTTTGTTTGAAGTGTTTTCAAGATTTCTGCAGCCTGCAAAAGGATTTTCAGTCACAAGATGATTTATGAACTTTCACCTTAAACCAGAAGAACCAAGCTCTCCTATTTTACTTCAAGTCAGTCACAGTTCTATGCACAGTTACATTATGTATTTCTTTTTTAGTATGTGAAATGTTTATCTGTAAAGATATTAATAAAATTGTAGACACTACTGTGAAGCCAGCCTTGTGATCTTGGAGCATTCTGAATAGCTTACTAGGTGAAAAGCCTACCAATTCAGGGAGAAAAGACACATCTGACAGCAAAGTTTTTGACTTACTCCCTTCACCCCCCACCTCCCCACCCCCATTCTTTTGGGCACCTTTACCTTGTAATCCACAAGAGAAACTGTAATTAATTCTATTTTCTGGACACTGCTGACCAGTTTGCAGAACTCTATTATTGATGAATGCCGCTTTTCTGTTTCTTATTCATGAATGCTGTTTGTCTACTCCTACATCTTTCTTCACAGATGTACTCTGATACAGATTTGAACAGACAGCCCCATGACCACTTCACTAGAAATCACATATAAGAACTTGGCTTCGACAGTCCGTTATCCTACATGTCGCTTGGTGGCAACTACATGTTGTACCCAATAAGGTACACCCGTATCTACAGCTAAAGTTAGGAATAGTGGAGTTAGTAGCTGAACAGACTATTTACTTCCATTTAAAGGGAGACAACACTGAAGAAAGTGACATGGGATCTTTAAGAGTCTGCCATGTTTTCAGGGCAAGCCTACAGTACTGCTAAGTTATCTTTTCTGCACTGCTAGATCACACACTTCCGTCTTCAGGCTACTAACTTTGTTTCACCAACAATCCCACACTTTCTGAGGTGCTAGCAGCAAATGCAGCGTAATATACAGGTGCAAGAATGCCTTCTTCCAAAGGAGCACCTAAATTAGGAGTGATTATTTTGATGCTGGACAGTACTACAGGACCAGTCCTTACTTTTCAATAACTGCTGAAGCAGAACAGAACTGGTTTCGCTCTTCCTGGAGCTCATCAGCTGTAGGTAACTGGTTTAACATCATACACGCAGTTGTATTCAGATTCACTTTAATGCAAAGTTGAAAGAACAGAGATAAGGGAAGTCAGGGACTGCCAGAGGCTTATAGAACTTGATGTTCTGTCAGCTTCCTGAATGAGTGTTCAGAGATACTACTCAGGATAGCAGAAAGACTTCCAGATTCTTTGACAAGCAGCAAACACCACCAGTGTCACTGTAGTGCTTAACTAGTTTCATGGAAGCCACCATATACCAATGAAGTCTTATGAAAACATATAGGTCTGTTGTGACCCAGATTGCTACTCTAAGTTCGGATACCTCTTTCCTCCTATAACCACTATGTCATCCAGGAAGGAATGAGAATCTATCCACCAGAATAACAACTAACCAGAGCTTTCCTTTCTCCAAGTTTCAAAACCACCTTACGATAAGAAACACCAAACAGCCACAGATGAGGCAAAATAATGATGGGTTGGGTTCCTAGAACAGTGCCATTTAGGACTATGCCTGTCCTGTCTCAAGTAATCCACTTTTCCCTGTGTTTACTAAGACTCCCATGAATCACAGGAATAACACATAAATACGAAATAAGAATGCTCGCACTACAAAACCCACTCTAAACCTCTCTGACATGCAACACCAGCACATACATCAATAATGCAACTGTACTTCTGCCATATATCCATTGAAAACCAAAACAGCCACTGCTTGCACAGCAAAATGGCCAACTCATAGCCAGAAGGTATTTTATGGACTTCCTTCCAATCAAGCCGGACTATACATACCAGATTTGGCTCAGACAGCTATCAGAGTAATTCCCTGAAGAGATCTAATAGCATGTCAGATTCAGTGTGCCAACACTGCATTAGCAATGTCTCTAAACTGTAATAACTTTGTCCCACCACCCATGTTGAATCTCAAGCATGGAAAATTAGTATCAGTAGAAAAATCGATCCACAAATCTGATGGCTAGCATAAGACAGGGTAGAATAGCTCCAAATGAGAAGAATTAACCTCAGAATACATCAAGCACCAACTTAAAATATGCAACATTTTTCTTACTGCAAGATTAAAGCAACTTTTAAAGGTTTCAGTATTAACCAGTACTGTAGCAAGTCATTCTGAAAGTGATTATGAAACCTCTAACCACCACTGTAGAAGTGGCTAAAATAGTAAAAGCCAAGAAGCAAACTTTAAAAAAAAAAAATTAAAAACTCAACAACAAAAAAATTCAAATAGTCAGTCACTATATTTTAAAAGCAACTACTGTCAGGCTAAGATAATTAAACAGCTCAATATTCAAGTGCCTATAACAGTTTCTCTTCCACTGATGTTGGTTAGGTATTGGGAAGAAATAGTGTCATAGTTCAGCACCCAACAATATACTGATAACATTTAAAAAGAAAGAAACTACATTTAAGGATGTATGAGAAGCAAGCTTTTGGAAGGATTCATCTTACACCAACTTAATATCTGGGCTTTATCCAGGTCTTGAAAACAACCACATTTGGAGTCTACACAGCTTCTCTGAATAACCTGCTCCAAGAGTTAACAGTTCTTCAATCTTTATATTCAAGATTAGCATGCCTACAATTGCAGGTTATAATTACCAGTTCACGAGACTGCACAGATGATGTTTCTGTTTGCCGACGGGCAGGAGCAAGAACAGAGTCAGCGGGTTTTGAAGGCTGATGTGCAACTGTCCGAGTGCTGGTCACAGCGTCAGAGGATGCTGTCCTGTGGATTTGATTTGACTCATTCAGCCTGCTACTCCTCTCTCCAGCAATTAAGTCTCTGATTTTACGTAGCTGCTCAATCGAAGCTTCCTTAGGGAAAACAAGGTGAGTCTCTCCCTGAAATTCAGGCAAATTAATTCAGCAGTTAATGCAGGTCTAAGCTAGTCAGTGGTCTGTACCTATTGCTAAGAGCTGTATCATTTACTGAAAGTTAGCATGCTAAGGCTTGACAGGAGTCAGCCTTCAGGTTAGATCTCTTGCAGCAGCAGCTCTCAGATCAAGCACAGTCAGTCTAGAGAAAAACATCTCATTGCAACACGCTTTTGTTAGTAACTTATTTTGCAGAGCCACACATGGACAACACTACTATGGTTTAGCAGAGAAAGCGTCACCAACCAATGCTCAGTGCCCACAGTACAGCAGCAGGATGCTAGGCAATGCAGGAGGACACACGATGCTAGGGGAAGAAGCTCCTAGATTGGCAGCTGTGGGGAATTCTGTTCTACAGTGCTATCTTGTTGGTTTTATGAGTTTTCAGATAGGAAATATTTAAACCTATACCCACCTACATTTCTGGGTTCCTATTTTTGATTACAACATGAGTACTGGTAGCATAACAGATGATTGGTAATTATGACAGAAGCAAATTATTACTGCACTTAATATGAATAGGTTACCAAGAACACGAATATCCTGAAACATTCATAGTTTTGGTTTCAGTTTCTACTGCTGCAGCTCTTCTATTTAGTAAACTGAGCAATTTGTGTATCCACAGCTACAGATGCAGTGCTTCACTTTAACATTTAAAATTGCCATAAAACTGAATAGAATATATCAACCCAGCAGAAATGTCCTCATTTTTAATTGAAAAATTTGGCTTACGAAGCAGAGACAAAAGGAGGAACAAATTTAGTTATCGCAGCCAAAGAAAAGTTTGTAAACTCCAGCCTCAATTGACACAATAGCTGTGAAACTGAGCCAAGATGCCGTTAAAGATCTGACCAAATGGGGAGTAGCACTTTATAATGTGTTGAAAATGACAGTGTTATTACTGCTTGAGTGCTTTTCTAGCTACATTGAGTACCTCTTAGCCAAGATGCATCATTAAAAGTAATTTCTTGAGTACCAGCATGAACATAAATCCACAGGCTATTTCTACCTCTGCAGTCACTGTTTCTTTGTTTCTTTCAGCATACTTTTTTCTCCCCCCACCCTTAAATTAGTACTACCACGCTAATTAACTTCACTAGAATAGACAGCAGAGGTCTCATGACAGCTGGACCTAAATAACCTAATGTACGTACTCATACATAAGTGTAGCATCAAATACAAATTATAGAAAGCTAGAGCAAGAGCCTTGCACTATTAAACAGTTATTTTTTCACCCCAGCTCTTCTATAATTACAAAGGTTGCTTCCAGCTTACCAAGCTTTGGCAGTTTAAGTTCCACCAAGACAGGGACTGTTTCAGAACACAAAGCAATCTTTTAAATACATCTGTTTGACCACAACAGAATCAAGTCACAGTCAAGACTATTTTAGGATACAGTTGCATAACTGTTTTAAACTGGTAGAAGTCCCACCCTCCCACTGCTTAAGTAGTCTGGTGCCCTTCACTGCTGTCATGACAACACCAGTACTTGTGCAGCTGCACTGTGAATTGGCTGAAAAAATATATTTCTTGTTTGTTTGTTTTGGGGGATTAATTTTTAATCATATCAGCTTCCCCTATCAAATTTACTATGGGTCCACAGAAGCGCTGCTGATGGTAAGAACAAGCAGTAGAAGAGCAGGACTTCCCACCCCCACGCCCTCTCACCCTTTCCAAATGACTGTTTCAACACAAAGATTTACCATATGGAGACAACTGCCTGATGGTGCAGTCTGATCTCCACCTAATTGTGGAATGCTACCAAAAGAAGCTTTCCCTTTGTTTCCCACCATCTCATTTGTGCCAGCATGGATACATATCTGACCATTAGGCGAACCAGTAGAGTGTCTGAGGAGCAGCAAACCAGTCTTATCACAGATTAGGTTAGCTCTAGCTCCACCAGATTTCTGAAGTGGCCCTCATCTAAATATTTTCTTTTTCCTAACTGCAGATATTTTAATTAAAAACATGCAATTGTTTTAAAAGTCTAGTTTTAAACTTTGGTGTTTAAACTGATTAAGACACCAGAAAATGCTGAATCATACTCACCTCTTGAAATCCCATCTCAAACAAACATTCAACTGCTCCTCTGACAGGCAACAGCCTCGTAGAAAATGCTGGATTTCCAATTCGAATTAATCTGTATTTTTCTTCATAGGGATTGCTGAAGAAATTGAAATTATGTTGGCAAATTAAATAAACACTTAAAAGCTGTGTAACTGCACCAAGTAGCATTAGTAATTCATAAAAGATTTTAAAAATTTGTTTCAGTCACATCATGTAGGCAGAATGTAAAACCTTTCTAAAACTGATTTCATCCACGTCCATCTGCATTTAACTTTGAGACTTACAAACTTTTTAAAAGTTTGCAATTTGAGTTCATAAATGAATGTTTTTAGGTCCTAGCCAGCAGGGCTTAGTTTGCACTGACACTTAAAGACACCTTCACATACCCCTCCGCCTAGCAGCATTCTAACTGAACTCCTCAGCTCGAAGCTGGTTGGGTTTACTTAATACAGAAGCTATGCTAAATTTCCTGGCACACCAGTAAAACTACTGTGGTCTCTTTGCTTCTTGAAGGGCTACCTCTCCTCTTCATCCTTTCCTCCTTCAACTCTTCTAAACCTCCTTCTCTCACCCATTTCTTTAAAGGGAGTCAGCCAAGGCCCCACTGCTCTCTGTCACACAGCTGAGTTTTTGCACCTGGTTGACAAACCAGATACAGACACTGAGGGGCAGCTCATCCATCCTGGGTTGCCTGAAGGCATCAAGGTCAATTATACACGGTGTGTGTATATACACTCTACGCAGCCACCTCGTAAAAACGGAACTATAATTAACTCTTGCTACCAATCCTACCGAGTCAGAAAAGAAAGGCAACAGAAAAGTCAAGTTCCTATTTTAGCATAATTTGTTACACATCCACTACTCCTTACGTGCTGAAATGCTTCCAGAATCAAGGCACACTTTTACGTTCAACAAACAACCAAACCCCAAAACAAGCCCTCACAACAAACCAACCAGCAATAAACAAGGAAATAAAAATCTGAAGCACTACACGCTTATGTGAAAAGTGATCTTATTTTTAAATAACGACAAAAAGAAACAAGCCGCTTTCAATCTTCAGTATTACACAACAAAATTGAGCCTTATGCCTCAGCTTTGAGGCGGCCTGTCTATAACCTCAGAGATAGACTGCTACGTGCGAGCATTCTATGACAAACTGCTCCTCAAGCTGCATAAGCAACCCGACAGGAATTGCCAAGCTCACACGCAGACGCCGTCTTCCTAAAGAAAACGCTTGTCACGCCGCTGCCGCCCGATTTCTGTCCACGGTGCCCGCTGATCCCTTCAGCAGCCACAGGCAGTCGAGACCAGCGAGTCACGGCCGGGAACCGGACGCTGCCCGTACAGGGGTACAGCCGAACCCCTCGGACCCCGACCCCACCGCCCGTGGCGGGCGATAAGCGCCCACAGCCGCTGCCCTCGGGGACGCGGTGGCGAGAAGCCCCACCAGCTGCTCCCCGCCAGAGAAGGCGACGGGAGGACGCCACGGGAGCTGAAGCGACAGGCGGGGGCAGCCGGGACGGCCAGTCACCCCGCGGCAAAGCCCGTCACCCAGCCGCTGGCCCGCGAACCGAGACCGGGCCGACCGCTACGCGGCGGCGACCCAGGCGGCTGCGGCAGCGACTGCCGGGACACCTCCCGCCGCGCCCCACTCACCGGAGGATGTTGTCCGCGTAGGTGAGGAGCAGCCGTGAGGCCTCCAGGAAGATCTCCCGCTTGTTCTGGCAAAGCTCGCTGACGGCGGGAGAGCCTGGCGAGGAAGAGAGGCCCACGGCGGCCGCCATCGCGCCGCCCAGGCACGCGTCCTCCAACCCTAGCCGGGCAGCGCCGCCAACGCTACGCCGGGAGCGCGCCACAGCACGCATGCGCAGCTCCAGCGGTGAGGCCCTGCCCTCAAACCCCGCCCCCACGGCAGGCGCGGAGGAGGGGCAAGCCTTAAAGGCCCGGAGCCGGGTACGCGTCCCGCTCCCGGATCCGCATCTCCGGCCTCGGCTGAAGCCGGCGACATTACAAGAGCTGACAAACGGCTTTATCCCGGGCATTTTAACCACCTTGCAATCGATACCCCGACCCGCTGGCGTGCTGGTGCCACGGTTGCGGCGTCACTCGGTTGCAGGGACTGGAATGCGTCTGTCGCCAAGCCCAGCCCAGCCCAGCCCCGGCCCGGGTCTGTCCGAAAAAACAGTTGGGAAAAAAAACCCAAAACGCAGCTCCACCTCTGGTTTGTGCTGCTACTGAAAGAACGGCGAGGAAGAATGTCGGACAACGAAAGGCTGTAGGGTTTCGGTTTCTTAAGGATGGAACGATTTCAACCTTTCAAGTAAAAGGGGCCTTTAAAATTCGGGCTGCCTTATGGTCACTGGCATTATGCTATAGCTCTGCTGTCTGCTTCCCTTGGGTTGCTCTGCTCAGCTTCTATTTTTTAAGAAGATGGCTCCAGTCCCTTACAAAAGCTGAGAGTTAACCCAAGGCAGTTAATTTTTGCCAATATTACAGTTGTTATTCCTGCTAGCATACTTCAGAAGTCACTAATTCAGCCCTCAAAATCACAGAATTGTTACCAAAGCAGTAACATTTTCATTTAAAGTGGTGCCATGGTCTTTGGCTGCTTCTTCAGCTTTTAACTTACCTTCCATTCTTCCCTATCTGCACAGGACTGTTAATGTCCTCCCTCTCAAATTTAAAGATTAACTCTCTTGCTACAGGTGTAACACAGGTACATAATGCATGTAAGTATAGCATTTGCAAATAATGCTTTGGAAGTCCTCATAGCAAAGCAGTGTGAAGAAATTAGAAAATCAAGTGCCAACTTCCAACAAATTACTAACACCTTAAATGTCCAAGGAATGTTATTTCTAAGGGGAAATTAAATGCAGATTCTTCATTTTGGAGAGGAAAAAAAAAGTCTACGCAAATGTTTATTTTTTCCTTATTAAATACTGTATTTTCATTCTTTATGGCATCTTTTTTTCCTTTTTGCAGTAGGTGCCTCAAACCTTTTGTTGATGGCATGCATTTTATCCTCTGCCATGACAGCTTCTGCACTTCGTGTAGTTTGTGTGGTGCCACCGTCCTTCTCAAGTGAAACCTCAACTGTTCCTACATGTCACCTCAGGCATAGCTAGCAGCTTTCTCTCTGGGTTCAGACTCTGTGCTGCTACGGTTTCCACACCTGGAAGCACCAACAACAAATAGTTTACTTTTGTGTATTGCTGCTGTGGGCCTGTTTCTACGTGTATTGTCAGTGCAATCCTGTGAAGCCAGTGATCAACTTGTCTTTAACCGTCTTCTTTGCCAGTATTTCAGTATCCAGGTGAAGGACACTTAAATCCAGGAAGGTGACAGGGAAGCTGGGAGAGCACCTTCAAAGGACGGGGATCTGAAGGGTGCAGATAGCACAAAGGGGATCTGGTGGTGGCTGTGATTAAACCAAGGGAGCAAAGCGCAGGCAGGAGAAGAACCGTGCAAAGGCATTAGTTATGGTGGAACAGAATACGGCCTTGGAACAGCCCGGAATTACTCCTCCTCCATGTGTTCGTGTGATGGCCTTCAGCTACACGGCTACGGGCTGCCTGCGCCGGGGCGCTGCCTGCTTACCACGGAGGGGTAGCAGCAGGCACGCCGCATCTAAGGAAGCGTGCGGGGAACGACCAGCCTGCCTCCTGAGAGAGGAGAGCCTCGTGCGCATTACCCCACCGAGACCGTGCGCTTGGTTTCAGGCTTTTTAAAATCTTCCTTCGCGTGTTCTAAATGAGTGTTTTCCTGGCCGCTTCCGGCTCCCAGTGCTACTTAGGCGGCCGCGCCCCGGGCCCGCCTGCACTGCCCACCTCGGGGCCGGGCCGCGGCCCCCTTTCCCGCCTGCCGGGAGCGAGCAGCAGCGCCAGACCCTGCAGTCCACTGCCGAGTTACCGATTCGCTCGCTCAGCTCCTCACCACTCGTGACATCGAGGATCTGCTACAAAGCCATCGCGTGTTCACCCCCTCAGTCTGTCCCAGGTGGTGCGGCCCCACGCCGTCGGAACGGGAGAGGGAGGCGGAACCAACCATCGCGGGGGGGGGAAGGCAGCGCGGCTGGCGGAGGTACCGCCGAGGGCTAGGACATGAGGGAGGGGGCTCGCCGGCCCCTGCTGGGCGCGGGAGGGTTTCTCCGGCAGGCAGCGGCGGGGCCGCGGCCGAGGCTGCCCCTATCGGAGCCGGGCGGCACGGCAATAGGGGTGCCGGGCGCGGTGTGGCGGCCGCAGAGGCCGCGGTGCACGGAAGTCCCATGGCGTCACAGCTTTTCCGTGCCATTTTCACTCCTGGTTTAAACATTTACAGTAGCTGATGCCATTTAAACACCCGGCGACGTCCGATAGCTCCTGTTCTTGCGGCTCCCCTTGAGGTGACCAGGCACTTGGTCTCCCTTAGGCACAGGGAGTTGATGCTCGTTGTTGGGGCCTCCCCTGGTGGTTAAAGCCCCAGGGGGAGTTTTACAGTGAAGCCGAAGTGCGTGGCAGGGCACGGTGCTGCAGAGTCATTTCCATGAGCGGCTGAAGCTCTTGGATCCTGCTAGCGCACTGGCAAAGTGAACGCGTTTGTATGCCCTCTCTGCCACGTGCGGTGACAGACATAGAAGCTGTGTTTCCCTTTCTGCAGGGTTGAAATAGGCTTTCATATAAAAAGCAGGTTATTAACGTAGCGTGCCTGGAATGTTTGTAATGTTGGCTGCTTTATTGCTCAGTTGGTGATTTATTTCCTTTTCCCCCAGTCACAGGAATGTGTTTGAAGTGATTGATTTCCGCCATGTTCTCACAGTGCTCACGGGATCTAGTAAAGATTGTGAATATTCATCTCTGGAGCCCAAATTTAAATCTGCGTTTACAAAACCACAGAAGAGCTTTCAGCAAGTCACTACCCGCGTGTCGAAGGAAAGTAGTTGTTACGGGTATTGGCTTAGTGTCCCCTCTTGGTGTGGGGGCTCAGTTTGCGTGGAAGCGCCTTCTCCAAGGAGACAGTGGGATTACATCACTAGATGGGGAAGAATATGCAGGTGTCCCGTGTAAAGTGGCTGCTTGCGTGCCAAGGGGAGATGAGGAGGGTCAGTTTAATGAAGAACGCTTTGTGTCAAAGTCAGAGATCAAGTCCATGAGTTCTGCTACGGTCATGGCCATCGGTGCAGCAGAGTTAGCGATGAAGGACTCTGGCTGGTCTCCCCAGTCTGAACAGGATCGTGTAAGTGCCGGTGTGGCAATTGGGATGGGAATGGTTCCACTGGAAGAGATTGCCGATACAGCCGCTTTATTTAAAACAAAGGGCTACAACAAGGTCAGCCCATTCTTTGTCCCAAAGATTTTAGTCAATATGGCAGCAGGCCATATCAGCATTAGATACCAGCTGAAAGGGCCGAATCATGCTGTGTCAACTGCGTGTACCACAGGCGCACATGCTCTTGGAGACTCCTTCAGATTTATTGCTGCTGGTGATGCTGATGTCATGTTGGCTGGAGGGACCGAGGCTTGCATTAGTCCTTTGTCCTTGGCTGGATTTGCAAGAGCTCGGGCCCTCAGCACGAGTTTTAATTCAAGCCCAAAAATGGCGTGTCGACCGTTTGATTCGCGGCGCGAAGGATTTGTAATGGGAGAGGGTGCTGCTGTGCTGGTCTTGGAAGAGTATGAACATGCTGTGCAAAGAGGTGCTAGGATCTATGCAGAAGTTTTAGGTTATGGACTGTCTGGTGATGCTTGCCACATAACAGCACCTAATCCAGAGGGAGATGGTGCATTCAGGTAAGAACCACGTGTTGATTATGATGTTATTTATTCGTATGTTATTTATTCTGGGTACATTTGTTTCTGTTGTTACATGCTTTTCCTAGGAAAATGCTGTTCAATCTGGAATTAATATTCCAAAAGCTCAAAAGCTTAATCTGAAAAATGAAAGAGCTTCCAGTAAGGTTTTGTTCTGGTAACAGATGAAGGCCAGCTCTTGCTAGAATCAGCCTTTTTGTATGGAATTATGAAAACTTTACGTGAAAATATTTTGTTTGGTGTCTCCAGCTGATCACACAAGCAAGTCTCAGTGGAAACTTCTTTTTTAAGATCTTTGTGTTGCAATAGAATCTTTTCAGGTTCTCTTTCACCCTTTGTCCGTAGGGAAGAGAGATCCAACTGCAGAAGCAGGTCATGTCACTTGTGGTCTGCAAGGGGATTAGCATTCCTAAAAAAATCCCAAGTGGTGAAGGCTGTAGAGCACTCAGAGGATGTAATTTGTTAGAATAATTACTGTACATGTATTTAGCATTAATTGTGGCTATTCTGATCTAGAAAAGACTTTGGCTTTTCACAGGGAAAGTATTTACATTGTATACCTGTGCTACAATCATGTTTGAATACTTCATTCTGATATTGCTAAGAGTGGTGGTGGAGGGCCATAGCAGAAGTACTCTTTGGTAGTATTGAGTAAAATGGTAAAGCCTCATTGTTAATCTCATCACAGCCAGGTCATAAATAGATGATATTCATGTGTCTTTATCATTGGCCTAATTAAATTTTCAATTAAATTACATGTGTAAGTATATGTATTGTTTGTGAGCTTTGTATAAGATTATTGCTGACATTGGGATCTTTAGTAAAGATTTAGTTTGCATTATTCTCAACGTATGTGAATATTTAACAACAAAATTCAATATATCACTGCAAAAATAGATCAGGCTTCTGTGTGGTATTGTAAAGCTCTGTTTGCATCTTTATTGGGTCAACAGATTTTTCAGGAAGTGTAATATACCAGGTTTCCCTCTATGCTATTTGATTTATACTTAATTGTTCTGCAGATTTATGTGTGAGTTCAGTAATCAGGAGTGTCTTATCTCAGATTTTCAGACTTGTTTACCCTTGAGATGATACGGCAATACATTGTAACAGATTTTTTGTGTATTGTAGGATTGCAGTAGCATATAAATTAAATTCACAGTGTGAAGTAGTTGAAAGTTAATCTTGGTATCCTCAAAATGTAAAGCCTTCCCACTCTTGAGATAATACATTTTAGTACAGTCTTCAAATGAATATTTTGTTACTGCAGTGATATATGGATTAAATTTGAAATGTATATGCTTCTCTTACTTTTCTGTAAGATTTTTATTTACCATGCCAAAGAATTTCAGGGGAATATGTATTTTTTTGGTCATCTTCTAGTAACTGCTACAGCTGGAGACTCATACATATGTTGGAATAAACCTACAGGAAAGGAGAGGCAAGGGCAGACTCAGAAGTGTGGATATAAAATACGTTCTGTGCAATTAATCTGCTGTCTCTGTTCCTTGCAGCTGACATAACTAAATTGATATATCTGTTCCCTCATGATTGATCAGTAATCTTTTTTGCCTGAATGTTGGCTCACTGTCCAGTGACAATAAGCATCAATGGATTCTAACCTCTGCTAAGCTGGATGCTTCTGAGGGTAGAAGGCTGCACTGCATTAGTCCAGCAGCCTGTGCTATTTTTTTATTATTATTATTTTTTAGCTTCCTTTTATTCCTTAGTTTTCATGAATTTTAAGAGTCAGTGATCCTTTGCTCAGAGATACTTTGTGAAGTTGTGTGTGCCAGGAGAAGATGTGTGATTCATCTTCTTTCTGTGGGGAACCTGTGAGAAAATCACAATATGGAGCTGTATTGATCCTTCCCTGGTTTACATGAAAAAAACCATGTTTCGTAGAGGCAGTCACAGTCCACAGGTCATCAGGAGTCGGGATGGAAGACCATGTCAGGGTAGAAGAGTGTGGCTTTCAGTATATTTCATTTTATATAGGGGAATTGATGCTATCTCCTTGACATACAAAAGAAGCTCACGAGGAATATGACTGCAGATTTTTTCTTTCATCCCTCAATGTTTTTGTTTGATAGAGCAATTTTTATTCCTGATTCCCTAATACTGTAAATATGCAGGGAAACAAAATGTAAAAAATGGGAAATATTCTTTTCACTTGAAATGGCAAGGAGATTTCTTGGACCATAGTACTGAATGGTACACAAATGCATCAGCTACGCTAGAGAAATGTCAGTGGGGAGAACCTAATTTTTGTGGTAATTTAAGGTAGTTATGTTAAGGTAGAATGTTTTCAAATTTTGCACTGAAAAGGGTCTTTTATGTATTAATGTAGTCTGTAGAGATTATGATGTCTTCTTTCTTTCCTATTGCATTTTTCACAACTGTGGAATTTATTCAGTAATTTTTTTTTAGCAGGAAATCTGATTTTATAGTGAACCTCTGTCTTTCTGGGGTGGCAAAATACAGATGCTAGTGTGTTCCATTAGGTGAATCCATCTCTTGTCATTTACCTCTCTGGTAAACTATGTCACGCAGATTTTCACATTTGATAAACGTTTTAGAACAACTTGTGTGGTTGCTTTTGGTTTGTACATGTGTGTTAGTGACAAAAATACAATGGCAAATTCAGCATTCAGCCTTCTGGTTTGCTTTTATTTTTTTTTTTTCCCCTTAGGTGTATGTCTGCAGCAATAAAAGATTCAGGGATCAAACCTGAAGATGTAACATATGTCAACGCACATGCAACTTCCACACCTCTCGGAGATGCTGCTGAGAATCAAGCAATCAAGAGGCTTTTTAAGGATCACTCACGTAACATTGCAGTTTCCTCAACAAAAGGAGCAACGGGACATCTCTTGGGGGCTGCAGGAGCTATTGAAGCAGCTTTTACTGTGCTCTCCTGTTACTATCGAATTTTGCCACCTACTCTCAACTTAGAGAAAACAGAGGCAGAGTTTGATCTCAATTACGTTCCCTTGACAGCCCAGGAGTGGAAGACTGAAGCCCGGCGTATAGCACTCACAAATTCTTTCGGCTTTGGCGGTACCAACGCAACTTTGTGCTTTGCAAGTGTTTAACTTGGGCAGTGCATGTTGTGCAGAGTGGCACTGACGATGATTTTCTGTACTGCTGCCCCTGGCATGTACCGTGATCTTCTCCCAGCTTTGAGAATTGCTCATTTGATGCACAAGAATTTTACTCATCCCAACAATTACACCAGTAATTCTTTTAGAAAGAAAGAATTTCTTTTGCTCATTTTAAAAGAAATAAATAAAAAGACCTTTTCTTTGTGTAGTAAAGAAGTTTTTATTCTTTATTAGAAGATGAGACATTGATCATTCCATGTTTTTACTTCATTAGAATAGATTTTTCATATGCATGTGGCAGAGAAATTGCTGGGAAACATTTTTGCAAATGGCTGGCTGACAAGTTAGAGCTCCACAGTCGTGACTTGATGACTTACTGTTTCATTACTGAGCTCCCCTTTGTTACCTGATCCATTTATACTTCTGCCTTTTTCCTTATCGTAAGTTGTTTCAAATATCATGCTCATTCTTCCATGCAGATGACATTCAGGAGACAGTAATATAGGAGTTCATGGGATTTCCGACAGTGGTTAATTTTCTTTTCAGCTTTATTCATTTCCATATATCATGTTGCCTCGTTAGCTATGGCATGGAGTGGTAACGGTGACCTATGCATACAGCATGGCCCATACGTACAGGAAGAGATTTAGTAGGTGAAAATTTGGGCTTTGAAAATTTGGACAAGAATAGCAAGATAGATACTCAAATGTTACACAGAAATGAAAGACTTTTGAAACCCTTGGTTCTGCCAAAATGGAAAAATAGAACTAGTCAAACATGGGAGGGGAGAGGAATCTTTTAGCAAAATGAAAAAGCATATGTAAGAAACAAATCTGCATCTTGTGTTGAGGGTGAGAAAAGGGAAGAAAGAGAACAGGAAAATGAAATGATACCTGAAGCTGGCATGTTGATGGTGGCTTAGGTTGTCTCTTACAAAGAACACCTAAAGGACTTTGGCTGTTTCTTCTGACATCGGTCAGCATCTTGTCCAGGTAGTGCCTCGGTTGATTGAGCAGCTGTGAGTGCAGTCGGATGTCCCTGTTGGTGGGTTGGCTTATTAAAAGACTTTTCACCAGTTTTCGTTTTGAAATGTCAGTCTTAGCCTTTGACCCGTGTAAAGGGAGGCGGAGCAGCTCACTGGGTTTAACATAAAGGTCATATAAAGTAGCTCTATGTAAATTCCATTCTGGAAAAAGATTACTAATGGGATATCATGAGGCTTAGCAGCACCCTAAAACATCATTATTAATACAAATTGTCTGAGTGATGATACAGAACAGCATAATTTTTGCATTTGCTGTCTTATTAAATAGAACATTAGAGAGAATGATGAGAAAAATAGAGTCAGAGCATGATTAAGACTCTTTCAGAAGCTGTGCTCATACAGAACAGTGCAGTCCAAAACAGATTAATGAATAAGCCTGAAAGTAAAATAATATATTGCCAAAGGGAAAATGTAAGAGCATAAAAACTAGAGAGAGTATGGGAATTTACTGTCAGGAAAAATACCTACAACCACCTTAACTTGTGATAATAGTAGCAGTACAATGAATGAGGATCTGGAGGCAGAATATAAAATTCAACATTACTCTCTGAAAATTATATGCAAAAAAATGAATACATTTAGAGAAATAAGCCTCCAGGAGAAGGCTAGCAGCAGGGCTGTGACTTTGGAGGAAAACATCCAGTGAGTTTCTTCTGGAGATCACATTTTTTTCCAGTAGTTGCAAACCAGGGTGGAACACAGAAAGCCTCTTTAAGATAGCGCTGCAGTACTGTGGACATGAAGTGCAGTCTGACTGAACTCACCCAATCTTGTTACATAGCTGCAGACCTGTAATTAGTATTGCGACAGAGAGAGATGTTTTTCTTTCCCTCTGATAGCAGAGATTGTGACCTCAGGAGTGTTGGATGCAAGCTCTCGTGTACCAGCCATGAAAAGACAGATTATACTGTCACACAGAAAAATAAAACACAAACTGAAATGATTAAAAGATTTTTCTCCTCACTGCAGCTCATGGCAATTTAATCATCTGCCGCAAGTAACCTTTAAACCATGAAAGCTTTGTGACAACAGTTATTTTAGGTGTTTTGATTATGGATAGTTTTAACAGGCCTGGATGCAGCAGTGCGCAGCATCCCCCTGCAGGGAATTAGATTTTCAAAAAAAAAAAATGAATAGAGCCAAAGTTTAACCCCTGTCTAGTTGAATTTTGTTTGGATATGTTTCATTTTTATGTAATTGTTTGGAGTCCTCTCTTTTTATCACATACCCCACTGAGCTGATCAGGGACTACTTACTGCTAATTACTGCTTTTTTATGGTAGCAGCAAACATAAAAGGAAAATAGATATCTCTGTTGCTAAACTATTAAGTGGGCAAATTGACCAACATATTAAACCAGAATGTTTTCCTTTAAAATGCTCCCTTCATTGTAATAACTGAGACATGTAATGGTCCAGAGTTTGGATTAAAAAAAAGCTTAATGTTTAGACTCATAAGCTTGGAGTTACTTACAGTCTGATAAGGAAAGCCTGGTAGAATGTTTATTTTGAAGCCTCTTTCTGAGCTGGTGGAACACATTTCTGAGAGCCAGATGCTCCATACAGGATCACAAAGTGGCTGAGGCTGGGAGGCAGCTTTGGAGATCGCCTAGTCCAGCCCCCCTGCTCAAACAGGGTCACGTGGAGCAGGTTGCTAAGGGGCATGTCCAGCTGGGTTTTGAGTATCTCCAAGGATGGAGACTCCATCCACAACCTCTCTGCATAGCTGTGCCTGGTCACCCTCACAAGTTTCTTACATGTAAATGGAATGTCCTGTATTTAAAGTTGTGCCCTTTGCTTCTGATCCTTTCACCGGACGCTACTGAGAAAAGTCTGGCTCCCTGTATTAGGTATTTATACACAATGATAACACCCCTTGGAGCCTTCACTTCTCCAGCTGCCTCATTCTCTCCTTGTATATCAGATGCTTCAGTTTCTTCATCATCTTTGTGGCCTTTCACTGGACTTGCTCCAGTATGTCTGTATTTCTTGTGTACTGGTGAGCCCAGGACCAAACCCAGCACTGCAGATGTGTCTCACCAGTGCTGAGTAGTAGCAAAGATCATCCCCCACAACCAGCTGCTGCAGCTCTTTCTAATGCAGCCCACAGTGCTTTTGGCCTCTGCTGCAAGGACAGCTTGTCCATCAGGACCACCAGGTCTTTTTCTGCCAAGCTGCTTTCCAGCTGGTTAGCCTGAGGGGAATGGTGCATGGGGTTATTCATTCCCAGGTGCATGACTTGGGATTCCCCTCTCTTGGACTTTGTAAGGTTCCTGTCAGTCTATTTTCCCACCCTGTCCAGGTGCCTCTGGCTGGCAGCACATCCACCTTGTGTATCAACTGCTCCTCTCCATTCTATATCACCAGCCAGCTTGCTGAGGACTCTTATCCATTGTCTAGGTCATTAGTAAAGATGTTAAACAGTACTGGTCCCAGAATACATCTCTGCTCCACTAGTGTCTGGCATCCAGCTGGGCTTCACACCACTGGTCACAATCCTTCAAGCTCAGCAGTTCAGCCAGTTTTCGGTCCACTTCCCTGTCTACTTACCTAGTGCAATCTGCACCAGTCTGTCAGTAAGGATGTTATGGGAGGCTGTATCAAAACCATTGAAACTGGATTGCTTTTCAGGAATCCAACTGATGTTTAGAGAAACATCTGTCTGAATATACAGATCCCTTCAACAGAAAGCTGCAAACTGTGGTTTCTGGTTGCTAATTGCATCAGGTTTCCTTGATGAAATGCGCAAGAACATGAATGTCATTTGAGAAATCTCAGTCCCAGTTATTTCCTCATTAGTGAGGTGGAAGCCAGGTAAAAATATTTAAAATTATTTTTAAAAAAAGGTTTTATTTGAATCAAAGCTTTTTACTTAATCTAATATTTTTAGAAATAAATGCATTTGAAACAAAAATTGAAATTATGACTTAGGTGAAGTCATTTCTTTAAAGGAACCTAGCAAAATGTTGTGTATAAAAAAACGCAAGCAGCATATGTTTGCTGAAACCCTACAAACATAAAGCCACTGCTCAGGGTTAATTACTGGCTGCTTCTAAACACTGTTAAGATGATAAACCTCATTTCATTTTGGATTTCCATAGCTTGTTCTGCAAATGGAGTGAGAATATATTTCTCATTTCAGTTGTCTCCAGTGAATTGAATTCAGTGTGCATAAGGCTTTTTCTTAGCCATATAGCACATTTTTACTAATGAAAGAATTTATAAAATAACTCCCTGACAGTTCCTAAATTATTTCAAATTATCATCAAATTAAAGCTTGAAAGAAAACCTGAGCAAAAGTTTTGTTGAGTAAAAATATGATTCAGAGTTCTCTGGTAATAAAAATTAAGAATAAATGTATAATAAACTGTAATTATTTCAAGACATGCATAGCAGCCTTTTGAACAAGAAGCTGACTAACACAAAGACACTTTAGTTGCAATTCAGCATGTTTTTCTGCTAATCCACCCATGATAGTTTGCCTTTCTCTGGTTTGGAAGCTCCAAGTGTACTCTAGACCATATTTCATCATTTCTTAAGCCAGGAGTGACCCTGTAGTGAAGTGTGTATTACCAAACCACTGACTGGATGGTGATCACCCTTGTTCCATCACCCTTCTCACCTGACCTGTCCTCTGTGCTCATGGGATGCTTCCCCAAGCCTGGAAAACACCAGGGAAGCAGAGAGACCCACAAGGGGCTGGCAGCCAGAGCCACGGTAGCCACATTCACACCAACACAAGGCAGCCCTAAGCAATGTACGCCTGCAGTCCAGAAATCCAACTGTACCCTGGGCTGATCAGAAGAAGCATGGCCAACAGTTTGAGGAACGTGGTTCTCACCCTCTGCTCTGATCTCGTGAGACCCCACCTGGAGTACTGCATTCAGCTTTGGAGACTCCAGTACAAGAAAGACGTTGAGCTGTTGAAGGAAGCCCAGAAGGAGAGCCACAAAAATAAACAGAGGGCTGGAACACCTCTGCTATGAAGACAGACTGGGAGAGTTGGGCTTGTTCAGCCTGGAGAAGAGGAGGCTCCAGGGAGACCTTACAGCAGCCTTGCAGCACATAAAAGGGCCTATAAGAAAGCTGGAGAAGGACTGGCATGGAGTGCTAGGACAAGAGATAATGGCTTCAAGATGAAGGACGAGAGATTTGGATATCTTTGTATTTGGAGATATGTGCTGGTCTTATACCAGAAACAAGCCAGGGCCAAATCTGAATGTATTTGGCAGAAGAGGCATTTTACTAGTTTCTGAGCACTATATGGAACATTTCTACCTTTGAAAACTTCTCAGGAAAGGTTTCAAAAAATGTTTTTCTTCCGCACTGTATGTTTTGGTCCTTCAGCAGTATATGCTTGTCTTATTCCAAAGTGATAAATAGATGTTGCTGAATAATACAGAACCACTAGATTGTACTATCTGAAAAAAAAAATTTAAAAATAATTAAAAAACCCTAGACTTTGGCTATATTTTCAGTTTGAATTATGAAGTTGCACATTATTTCAAAGCAATAAACACCCCAGACTTTGGAATGTGTGTAACCTTGCTTTATAAAATGCGGATATCAAAGAGCTTTCAGACTCGATGTATTTCAAATGCAGCTGCAGTAGTGGAGAATCCTGCATAATTGAAATAATTTGTGCTTCTAATGGCATGTAAAAGTCCTAACCATGCTGATTTTCCCAGAGTGTCTTTGTTCAATGGCTTGTGAAAATGCACCACTTCAGCACTAAAAATGGACTAACGTCTTGCATGGTACTTGAAAGACCCAGGTTACATCATTTTTCTGTCAGAGGCTCTCTGTGCAACTTCAATCAAGTTACTGAGGTTCAGGTTCAAGTTCTTAAACATGCACGTAGAAAATTCTTCTCTTCCTTTGTTTCTGATACGTGAATTGCATTCCACCTGCAACAGAAGAGGTTTGATCCTTAAGTACCTTTTTGAGTTTGGGCAAGTCTCCCATGGCTTCTGTTCATCACCTGGACACAATCAAGTCTCCCTACCTGTTAATGATGTGGGGAAAGTAATTACCCTTGAGATTTAGATTCTATAGTAATGTTGGCCCAAATGCGATAGTTAGTTTTTACAAAATAGGAAATTGAAGCTGGGATTAGCCTTTTCCATTGCTAAGATCATAGCAAAAATATTTCTTCCTTCTGGGTATTTCTATCAAGACCATATAGGCTCTTCAGTTTAATCAGCATACACTAGCTCATCTGAGATTAAAAATAATTCTGTATATTCTCTTTTTTTTTTTTTTTTTGACAAGACAGGCTCCCACTTGATTTCTAAAGCTGGTATCAGTGACAGAAAAAAATAGGATAAAGGCAGCTTTATAACCTAAGCAAAATGTGCAAAATGTAGAATAGTTTCTGCTTGGGCAGTAGACACTACTCCAACTTTTGTAACAATGATGATTCATTTTAACTTGGTAGAAAACTGATTTTCTACCTGGAGTTATCGAACTGTAAAGAAATATGCCAGTATCAATTGCTTATAGTGAGTACCTCTGTGTAGGAGGCACAATAATTTTAGCATGACAGCTAATATACAGGAATACCAAGCTGGTAATATAAAAGGCTATTGCAGCACAAGGTCTCTGGCAAAATACATTAATAGGAGTGAAGTGAAATAAAACAGTTATAAGAAAGACTGGAAAAAGATCTATGATCATAAAGAGCACAAGAAATACAAAATGGGAACTATAATGGAATAAGAGAAGAATAATTTTTGATGTAGGTCTAGTAGTTTTCCTAGAGTGCTATAAAGCAGATCAGATGCTAAATAGCTAGACATTCATGTGATAGCTAATATCATCTTGTAGTTTCCCTTTTTTTGTCATGGTCAGATCTTGGTGTTAAATATTATTGCTGTGAGCAGTGATCAGTTGTTGCATGCCTAATGGGCTGTTCCCTGCAGCTCAGAGTGCCATCAGATGTGCTGTGTACTGAAACAAGATATAAAAGTTATCCTAGGAGTTAACTTAGGAGTTAGTTCTCATGGTGTTTTGATTTTGTTGGCAGAAATTAAAAAAAAAAGCAGATGGGTTGCTGACATTTGGCTTCATATGGAATGTCTGTAGACTGTGTTATGAAAGAGTTTCAGAAAAGAATAAATCTATCTGCTTTTTTTTTTTTTTTTTTAGAGGAGCCATTATAATTTCTGCTTTTCCCAAGGCTGTTTTTTTCTGGGAATGCATTTAATGTGAAATTTTTTGAATGCTGTCTTGAATCACCTGGGAATGCTTCTGGGAATTTCTTAAATCAGTGGTGGGAATTCTCTTGGCTCTTGGGAATATTGGATGTCATTGACCAGCAGGTTCAACCACCTCCATTACTGCATCCACCAGAGGTCAACTTCTGCAATCTTAGTGACCACTCTTCACATCTTTGCATGTGTGCAGGAAGCCAGGCCGACACAGTTTAGGTTGCACTGTGCTGGTGCTGATCTAATAAACCTTGATCTGCACCCAGCCCAGAGCACATAAACAGAAATAGTGCCTATTTGGTTTGTCCAACAGCGGGCACCATTACACCAAGAACCACCTCTGAAGTCAGGCTTGTCCCAGCATGGACCTTTAGCCCTTGCTTACACATTAAAAAATGTTTGGACGCTTACACACTTACATTGATTGACTTATCCCAGTGATAGATCTCAGCTGTGCCTACTGAAATATCAACAGGCAGAATGACTCCTCTCTGGGATAGAAAAAGGCTGTAGCTTTGCTGGGACTGGGAGGTGGGGAGCACGCTGGGTAACCATGAGGTGCCTGCTCATTCACTCCTCTAGAGTGCATGGTAGTCACATGCACAAGTTTGACATGGGGCGTGGGAGAAGGAATCAAAAGAAATGGGTCCCACAGATCAGCCAGCATGGGAAGGAAAGCGGGTGTGGGTTAGGGTGGATGGGAGCATTGCCTTGCATGAGATGGAAGAGGAATGAAGTGACATATTAAAGCTGCTCACAAAGACAGGGTGAAGGGCAGGACACAGAGAAACAGATTAAAACTAAAGGAAGGAAGGATTAGATTAGATATTACGGGGAAGTTCTTTACAGAAAGAGTGATGAGGTGCTGGAACAGGCTGCCCAGAGAGGTGGTGGATGCCCCGTCCCTGGAAGTGTTCAAGGCCAGGTTGGATGGGGCCCTGGGCAACCTAGTGTAGATCCAGGCCTGAGGTTGGTTGCCCTGCCTGTGGCAGGGGGGTTGGAGCTCTATGATCCTTGGGGGTCCCTTCCAACCAACACCATTCTATGATTCTGTGATTCTATGAAGGGCTAGGAACAGACACACAATATCAGATACAGGGATAGATGTGGTGTAGGGAGATGGAACCCAGAGAGTCTTTAGTGGGGAAGAACCTCCAGAAACTGAAGGAGATGAGCACGTGGTAATCAGAAAAATTGTTTTAGGTTTATTCCCTAAATATGAAGTACATTGAAAATTCTGAAGCATGTGTTTATCTCAGCAAGTTTGCCAGCTATAGGAGCATTTTTTGTGTATTCAACTACAAAATGAATTATAAAATCATTGAATCATTTAGGTTGGAAAAGACCTTTAAGATCGAGTCCAACTGCTAACCTAGCACTGCCAAGGCCACCACTAAACCATGTCCCTAAGTGCCACATCTACACATCTTTTAAATACTTCCAGGGATGGTGACTCCATCACTTCTCTGGGAAGCCTGTTCCAGTGATTGACAAACTTTTCAGTGCAGAAATGTTTCCTGATACCCAATCTAAATTTCCCTCTTGTCCTATCACTTGTTACTTGGGAGAAGAGAGTGACACCCACCTGGCTACAACCTCCTGTCAGGTAGTTGTAGAGAGCAATAAGCTCTCCCCTCAGTTCCTTTTCTCCAGGTTAAGCAGCCCAAGTTCCCTCAGCTGCTCCTCTTAAGACTTGTGCTTTAGATCCTGCACCAGCTTTGTTGACCTTCTTTGGACACACTCCAGCGACTCAATGTCTGTCTTGTAGTGATGGGCCCAAAGCTGAACATGATATTTGAGGTGCAGTCTCACTGATGCTGAGTATAGGGAGACAATCACTTCCCTAGTCCTGCTGGCCACACTACTGCTGATACAAGCCAGGATGCTGTTGGCCTTCTTGGGCACCTGAGCACACAGATGACACATATTCAGCCAGCAGTCAACTAACACCCCCAGGCCCTTCTCTGCCAGGCAGCTTTCCAGCCACTCCTCCCCAGGCTTGCTGAACAACAATCCTGCTTGCTGAAGGTGTACTCAATCCCCTCATCCAGGTCATTGTAAAAGATATTGAAGAGAGCTGGCCCCAATAGTGACCCCTGGGGAACACCACTTGTGACTGGTCACCTGCTGAATTTAACTCCATTCACCGTAACTCTTGGGCCTGCCCATCCAGGCAGTTTTTTATTCAGTGAAGAGTGTACCTGTCCAAGCAATGAGCAGACCGTTTCTCCAGGAGAATGTTGAAGAATAAAGAATTAAAATGATAAACCTTTCTCCTCACAGTCCCAGTTTAACATTGTACTTTCCACTGTATAGACATAAGGTTTAGGAGTCAGTAAGAGATTCAAGGGTGTGCTGGAGCTGGAAATAAAACTCTGGAAGTATTGCTTTCTGCCCACGTGCAGTTCATTAGACCTTGTCTGTCCCATTGGCTTTTCTGAATGGAAGGTCATCACCTGTGAGTTGAAACTGGTTTTTAAGGATTTGCAATGAGTTTCTTAATTTAGATAAAACTGAGACTGATCTGCATTGCATAGGTCAACCTTTGAGGTTTCTTAAATTTTGTATTTTGTGCATACCTTTAATTTAACTGTTAAGTGGGGGATGTTACCAATTTTTACTCTTTGGATCAGAACATGAAGGAATTTCCTATGTCCCCAATTTGGAAAAGGAGTAGGATAAGAACCTTTGTCATGGTTGCAAGTCAGTTTTTGTCAGTGCTTTTCCATAATAGTGTAGGCAAATTACTCAAATACATGCCCTTCTTAGCAGACTATGTGGGGGTGGAGTTTATAGGAATAGCTCTCAGATCTAATTTCTTCCACTAACAGAGGGAGAGGAAATGACCTTTGCTTGAAAGATTCAGATGAATTTTTAATTTAAATAATAATTATTTAAAAACTAGAAGCACCAAGAGAAGCAGATTCCTGAGGCTGTTAGCAAATTGTACAGGGAGTCTACCACGGCAAACGTTGAGAAGTAGTTTTTCCATTTGCATCTGGTTTAGAGGCATTCTCTTTGTAATTCAGCAATATATGGTGGAATGAGAGCAAGGGACATCTTTGTTATGTGTTAGGCAGCTCAAATGTCTGTGGAAGAGTGTGTTCAGAATGACAATTGCTCCAGCCCTCGAAAATAAACAGAATACACTCCCTTAGAGGAAACTGTAATATCCAACAAGCTAGGTGAAATTACCACTGGATACATTTGGGATTCTCTCCAATGTCATGCTTATAATGTGAGTGAATAATTTGGCCTTTATTCAATTAATTCATCTTTGTTCCTCTCCAGACTGTCAATGAGGGTGCTGGCTGCAGTGGTTGTGTTTTAAATGCGTCTCTCTGTTGGGAAGAGGACAGACAAAAAAGATCTCACTCCAATGGGTCACCTTGCCTCAAATAATTATGCTTACTGAAGATCTTAGCTGTGTTTACTGTTTAGATCCACACATTTTACAGGACCTCTAGCAAGAACTTGGTCACCATGTCACTGGGACATTCTCATTTTTGTAGTGAATGAGTTCTTTTTGGTCTGCTTACCCTGTAGAATCTCACTGTCCTCCTCTGAAACAGCTAAATAAGAAAGCATTGTGGTTCGTACCATAATTGTGAGCCTGGGGTTTACTGGCTGGCAGCCAGGCTCATTTACCAGCACACTGACCTGTAATGGGATGTTACGGATTCCAGTCCTGCACTGGGCCAAATCCGTCTGTGCCTCATGGGGGATGCTATAGGCTGACTTCAGGAAGATGTGTGCTTAGGATTTTTGGAAAAGACGTTTAATGTCTCTCCCACTTAAACTTCAGTAGGTCTCTAGAGGTAACTTGAAGAATCCCCTACTTAAAGAGTGTGTGCTTGGTTTTCTGTCTATGTTGAATACAAAAAACTCCAGAGGCATTTCCACTGCTGGTATATGCTCTTGAAGAGCTGGACTTATGAGGTTGGTTGTGTCTGTGACTCCTGGTGATCAAAGGACTGTGTCAGAACCTCTTCACACTACCTCAGGCCTTTTCCCTGTGCCATCAGGTACCTGGAGAACCGATCCTATTGACACTCTTTTAAAACATTTCCAGTAAATTTAGTTGAGAACATTATTAAACATTTAAAACTATCATCAACTGTCAATCCTTTAGGAGGAAATTGAAGAAACCCACTCAAAGCTGCTGCCTTGTGCAGTAACTGTTTCTGCTCTGAGTGCTACTGTTCATCTCTAACGCATGACAGTGGACGACCAGCCATCAGAAGCCACAGAAGAGCACCTGCTGAAATGGGGCAAAACTGGTGAGGCTCTACCTAGTGAGAGCAGCTACTGCTGCCCTCCAAACGTGCATCTAACTCAGTTGGTCTTGACCAGTTATCCTTCTGGTTTGCTCGAGGGCATGTCCATGGGAGTAGTTTCTCGGGAAGACCTCTTTTCTGCGTGTCAGAAGATGGACCCTTTTCCCTGGTGCCCCACGATGGTTCCGCCCGAGCAGAGAAAATCGCGGGCAAAGTCAGGGTGACCGCACGATGGCAGCAAAATCTCAGTTATGGGAGGTGCTCGGGCACCCACACTGCTCCATGATTACCCTGAGTCATAGCTTTGCTATTCAGAGCACCACCGAGCCATTGCCTACAGAGGCATACAGCAGGGAAAGGAAGAAAGACTCTAAACACATTTCATCCAGCCTTTGTGTTTTCCTTCATTCCCACATCCCTCTGTGAGAATAAACTCCAAGTTTGGACTGACTTGCTAAAGCTCACGGGCTTTGGAGGGGTCAGTGGCTCTGTAGAGCTATGATGTTACAGTGTCATGCTGGAGAAGCATAGACAGAGCACTGAAGAGGGGAAATTATTCAATGTTCCTTAAGCAGCGTATCCATACACATTTGCTGAATCACGGATTAAAGAAACAAATTGTTTTAAGATGCTTTAGGGCACGAACATCTTTGCTGAGACAGAGAGGGCAGGAAAAGTCCTTGTTGGCTGTAGCCCTGTAGGGACTATAAAGTTTGAAAATAGAAATATGTTTGGGATACCTCAATCTTTGTTGTGACTCAGCTTTCTTGTTTTGAACCTTGTTAATAAATATCTTAGGGCTACTTATTTCCTATAGTAAACTGCAAATGAATTGAGACAGTTTAAGAATCTCACTATTAACCGGACATTGAATGTGACTGAGGCATCATTTCTGCTCTTGTTTCTTTCCTCATCTGGCTTCATCTCTGTGTGGCATGGCCTACAAGGCTAAAAGAAAGGAAGAGAACTGGCAACTGTTTCAAAAGAAATTCCTAGATCGTATTTAAAGGAAATGATAACTTTTTATGATACAACTACTTATAATTTATTGCTTAATACCTATTATGGGGAACTTGGAAAGAGGGAAAAAGGTTTGGAGAAAAAAAAGAAAAAAGAAAGAAAAAGCAGTCATTGTTCCAGCCTCATGCTTATTTTTAATGGACCATGTAAAATATACCTCAAAATATTCAGGAATTTGGCCCCAAAGGTACTTCAGGTGTTCGAGACTGAATCTTGGAGCTGCTCTGATGGCAGAGTGAGATACTTTTTTCTGTGATTTCTTTAATGCAAGTGCCAGGGCCAGCTCAAGGCTGGTGCAATGAGGCCTGGCCCCTGCCACTCCAGGTCTGACCCCTGCCTGAGGGAGCTGCTTTTGGCTGAGGCCGTAGTGCTTGGCCTTGTCATAGCTGCAGCTCTGCCATGGTGCAGCCAGGCCTGGGCTCAGCCATGGCCCCCATGGTCTTGATCGAGGTCTCAAGCCAGATCCCCTTAAGCCAGAACCTGGATTGTCTCACCCAGAGACACCACCTCCAGAAGTACTGCAGCATCCTACAGAAGGTCCTTCTCCTAGAAGGGTCATAGACAGCAGTAGTCCCCATTCATAAAACGTGTGTCACCTTCGAGCACACTCAAAGTCAGTGAATATCCCCAGGCTGGCTCACAGTTGTCTGAGATGGTGCTCTCTGAACAGCCAGTGCTGCTCAAGAGCATGGCATGTTAGGGAAATCAGCCTAGGAAGGCTTTCAGGTCCTCTCTTGAATTCTGCAGTCAAACCCTACCTCCATTTAACTGCAGAACTACCCTTGCCTTTGACGGTAATAAGGCTGTCAGTCTGCTGAAGAGCTCCTGTGCTCTCAGAAACTCGCCTGTTGCTGCAGGTGTCCGTTTCTGTACAGTGACTTGCATTTCTCAGAGAAAAAAGTCAGTCAGCTGAGAGAGCAAAGTTGTTTTTTTTTAAATTCAGATTTCTGGATCATATAACCCAAACCACTCCCCTCTGTACTAATGCAAGAAACAATACTTCCAGGACACAAGAATAGCTTTTTATTAACCTTAAGCTCTAATCAACCCTTTGAACATGTATGCATACACTTCTGTATTTGTCAGGGCCCTGTGGGCACCTGTAGGCTGTGACTGCCCTGAGTACCCCCAGCTGGAACCCCCACCCACTGCCCAGAAGCCTAATTAAACTCAGGCCCAGCACCCAAGCTTGACTTGAACTATGTGATGTGGCTGTATGTGTCTCTGCTCTGGTTCCCCAGATCTTGCTGTAGTGTCTGCATATCCTATGTTGGCAGTAGATGCCAGCTTGTTTCCTGACCTTTGCCTGATGATCACCAGATGGCTGGTGGGTCCTATTGCTGACCATTAAAAATGGCAGATGTAATCAGTGAGACAAGTGGATTCTTGCCAAGAAGAGACTGGTTCCACTGCACAGGTAGATAAGGTCAATTATAATAATATAATAGTTTCATGTTTACAATTTAAAAAAAATCCTGATAAATGTGAGAAAAGCTGGTCTTAGCCTTAACCTGTATTCAGTTATTCTATTCAGTTCTTTGATGGATAGACCACTCCTAAGGAAAGTGTTGGTGTTTGTATCAGTTTCTGTATTTCAATAAGAATGTAATTCATTTTGGGATAGTGCTAAAGGACCCAGAATGAGGTCAGGACTGCTGTGCTAGGTGCTGAGCATGTATTCCTTTTTCCAAGATCTAAGCTACTGCTACTGATCAAGGAGCTATTCAGAAGCTGAGATAGTGGTGACCCTAATTGTGTTATTGACTCTTTTCAAAATAATTAACTCACCAACTCAAGAAAGGAAATGTCAGCAGGACCTTTGCATTTTCTATATTCAAACTTGAAGGGTTAGAACAAAGCTTAAAATTCTGGATGCTTCTCTACCAAGAGCACTGTAGGATACTTGTTTTTTGCTGGTGCTTAGGCTCTCAAATTATAGACAACTTGTAAATATATGTTGTATTGAGTCTCTGGGATTGCAGCTACCCATCTGTAGGTTTTTCTGTCTTTATGAGATGCACTGGGTTTGGGTTAGCAAGTAAACAGAAAAATAAATTGTTCATTCCCAGTATTTGTTTAAACAGAAATACACTATCTATAACAGATGGAGGGTTCCAAGATTATTTTAGTGATAGATTCTCTTCTCTTTGCTTATTAGTGAGCAGTTAAATAAATTGCTTGCCAGATACACAAGTCAGGAATACTTGCTCAAGGAAACAGTGTTACCTTGTCTGCTCTGATTCAAGAGGCAGAAAGTAAAGGAGATTGAGATGCATGGGCCAGAACAAAGTACTGATTAAATAGGGGTCCTAACAGTAGTATCTGTGAAATTTTGAATACTTAAATTGCTTTTAGTTTATGATGGATTTTTGTGTTCAGTACATTTTCTTAAAAAAGTAATTCTGTGCTTTGTGATATTTAGACTGTTACTGAGAGAAAACACAACAGCAGGTACTGAACAAAGACTGAAAACTGCACAGACAATTACAGAAGGATGCAAGTAGAGACAAGCTGGTCTTGAAGGAATTCTATTAGTCTATACCATTTGGCCCTCCAAGAGACTTCTGTAACGATGCAAGTTCTCTGCTCTTTCAGAGGAGTGGAGTTTTTTTAAAGCTTAAAACTAATCTCTTAGTTAAATTAGTTTAATACTCCTTGTTAGAACATGGGATCAGCTAAATAATGAGACAGACAGGTCCTACTCCATTTTAAAAACATGTTTGTTCAAATTTATCTGTGACTTTAAAACTGCTCTGCCAAGCTCAAATAAAAAAAAATTCTACTAATTTTAATAATTAATATAAATATGTACTGCTATTTTTCTGTATTTATCCTCCCTCTCAGGTCAATCATGTTCCTTTAGAATACCAAGACTTAGAAAATAATGCTTCAATAAATCCATCTCCATGTAATCCATATGAAATTGAAGCATGCCTTGGTCAAGACCGAGATGTTTCACACCTACCCTCAAAATGTTTTCCATCTCATTTTGCATATTGAATGGTTAAAGAATATGAAATGGAATCTATTACTCTCTGGCTCCACTCTGTTTGTCTAAATTTGGTACCAATAAGTTGATTTCCAAGCAGCATGTTTATCTAGAGTAGACTTTTGGAGATCTTGTTTGGTTGAGCACTTACAAGACCTGATGGGATGCATCAGGGAAGGAAAGAGCATCATTATTTGCAGTGTTCTTTGTTTTCCTGTGTGCCGAAATTTACAGTTTTAAGAGGAGCGTATACAAAATACTAGTTAATCCCCAGCAACATTCCTGCCCTGATCTGTTTACTGCCTAAACTCACTGTTTCAGAGCATGGTATGTTGCCATGAAAGCACTGCACACTTTCTGGTGCAACAACTCCTAGTCTGTAGGGTTAATGCTTTTTGCTCTTCAGTTATTTGAGGATCTTTTCTTATTTCCCTAAGCATTTCTTCCTATAGCAATCATACTCACAAATATTTCGTATGGAAGAGATCCTAAGATACTAGAACTACCTAATAATAGTGCTATAAATAGCATGAAGTAAGTAAAAGCCATATGAAATAAAGCCAGATGCTAGCAAACTATTTAATTAGTAGAATAATCCAACCTCAATTTCTGTGATTACTGCAATAGATCAACAGTATTTACTATCCCGGTCTGTGGTTGCAGCCCTTGTACTTTATCACTATTGTTATCCTATCACCACCTAGTATTAATATAACTCAAGAGTAGGCATGAGGTACTAGTTATTTTATTCTACAGATTGCATAATGTAGATAGGGCTCAGGGGCAGGAACAGCAGATGACAGTAAGAAAGAGTTCCTTGACTTGCATTTGTCACATTTTGACTGTTTTGCTGCATATTTGTTTTTAGAAGCACTTGTTTCATGAGATTCAGAGAGTTTTCACTGTCTTCTGGAAGGTGTGTTTTAACAAGGGATCTGTTAAAAGAAGGTGGTTGTTTTTTTTCTTGACTGACCCATTTAAAAGGTGGGTCAGACAGATGGAAGAGCACCGGAAAGTCAGTCAAGTATTTTGGGAGTTAGTGAAGGAAAGGGAGTCAGTGAAGAATGATGTTAGCAGAGAATTATTTGAAGGCTGAATTGTGACAGGCCTTGAGGAAAAAGAACTGAAATACAATGCAAAAGGCAAAGAGTGAATTTTCCTTCTGTTCAGGAAGCTTATGGAATCCTTACTCTTCTGATAATGTAGGCAATATATTAATTCCCTCTGCAGCCTGTCTGGATGTTTCATGTTAAGCTTATTGCACCTCTGTGGGTGCCTTGGTGGATTTTCTATACCTGGGTTTCAGTTGCATGGTCCTTTTCAGGTGGCAGCATTTCACCAGGTTTCCTAGTCTAAGCTATTTCTGAGGTTGGCCAAAGTTGCGGTTGGCAGCTGGCAGTGAAGTAAGGGGCTGATACACCCTGGTTTGCGTGCTTTCCCTGCAAAGTTGTGTCCCAAACAACTTGCAGATGTTGATTCCTTGGGATCCAACTCAGCCCATGGCTAGCCCAATCTTTGGCAATGGTTCTTTGCCATTCTTCTTTCTAAGCTGTCAGTGTTTCCAAAAGTTTTTACTCTGGAATAGGCACTGGAGAGGAAGACCAAAGATATGGAATCTCACTAAACCTTATTTTATTCATGTTCTTAATAATTGGTAATAAAAATTGTCTGGAATGCTTATATAGCATTATCTGATACTTTAAGTTTTTGGAAAGACATAGATAACATACACAATGTTTACCTGTGCTACATTTTCTTGTGTTCAGGAAAAAAAAAATGCTGAATTACAAGAAAGGTTTTCTGCAGTCTTCAAGCAGGAAAGGAGAACTTATCTTATAGGTATCATGAAAGAAAAAGGGGAACATGGAAGGGCACAGTGGATATAAGTTTTCCATTTTTCAGTTTTGGTGGAAAAACCAGTCCTCATCGTTCCTCAGAACCACTTTAGAGCAGTGTGCCCCCAGAGCTGGGACTGAAAGGATGGCTTAATAGAATCAAAGTCCAAGTCTGTCTTTCCCTTTTTTTCGTATTTTTAATGTCAGTGGCGCTTTGAACCACTGCAGTATGTGAAATGTATGTTCATGAAATTGATTGCAAGAATGGATAGTTTTACTAAAGGGAGTCATCAATGCTTTTTATTCCATGTGGTAAAGCCCAAAATGCTTTTAAACTCTCCTTTTTAGTCTGCATGCATATTAACTTCCCTTGAACTTTAGATATTCTTAGCAGCGTTATGTGCATGACAATGAATCTGTGTATTATGCAACAGGTTTAAATTTAGCATGGCATGTTGGGAGGCATAAATTTCCCACAGACCCATGCAGCTTTGTATCTGCTAAGCTGACACTAATAGCTGCCAATTATTGCACAAAGAGATATTGCTTGTTCAAGAAGAGGAAAAAAAATACTCATAAAAATTTTGAGTGAGATCTTAGACCCACTGTTACCAGTGGGAGCTTGGCTGCTGAGATTTTCAAAAGCTGATGCTACCCTCCTATCAGTTTTGAACAGATAATTAAATAGAGACGATATTTATCTACCAAGATATAATGTCAAATGCTTAATGTTAGGCTTTTTCTGTGTGCAGTAGATGAAGTATTTTCTACTTTTAACAGGCTTACCTGAAAAAATAAAGCAAAATCTGTTTTATATTAAATGTGTTCACTTTCCATAACTTAAAAAGAAAAAGGAGGGAAAGAGCAGAGAAAATCAATATAAGGCTGCAGAAGCTCAAAAGCTGGGATTATAAAAACGACACAGAATCAGATGAATTGTTACCCCTATCTCCAATAGTGCCTTTACCTTCTTTTTTTTTTTGTGGGTTTTATTTGGTTTTTCCAACTGTGGATAAAATCCTGGTAAAAGGGGTAAAATTCTCACTGCATTCACAAGCACGAGCATTACTACAGTGTTATTTTTAATATTGTAATTGCTGTGTTATGCACTAATTGGAACCATAGCCTTAATAAAACCACTAAGCATATACTAATATTGATGAAAGGTTGTGAGTGTGAGTGCCTGGCATTTAGCTTCTGCAATACTAAAATATGCAATAGGAGAACGTTGTAAGGCTGAAATGACTCGATATTGCACTGAGAAAATATTCTGAGTCATTTTGTCAGTCTGTCTGCCTAAAAAGCGGTAGGACACCATGTAAAGACATATCCCTCCACCACAGTCTGGCCTCTCCACACAGAACAAGGCAACGCTTTGTCCCGTGTTCAGGTGCTGCACGCATCAAGGGAGCATTGTGACCTCAGCAGTTACAGGAGATAGTCAGACGGGAAGGTCCAGGTTGTGAGGGCAGCCAGTTCCTTCTCCACAGAGGCTTTACATGCAATAGACACATTTTAGACTTGAGCTCTGACAACAGGTTTTGATACCTCAAGATTTGGAAGGAGGGAGGGAACAGCTTCAAATTCAGTAAAAATTGGAAGTACTTGAGGATCTTACTCTGCCTTGAGATGGAAACAAATGCTTAGGGATCAGAATTTCCTAATGGTAAATTATTTCAACTTCTGGTCAAGTCAGTTTTATAATGTTCTTAAGCAAAAGAATTTTGTTTTGGAAATAAACCTAGGGTATAATGTCTGACCCTACAATGTATCCCATACTAATGAATCCATTGGTTATTTCTGGTTAGTTTTTGTGTAAAACAAATGAATGTAACATTTAGTGCCTTTTGGGGGCTAAGCATTGGTCAAAGAATTGCAGAAAATCTCTCCACCTGTCTTTTCTCATTGTCGATTATATCTGCAGCTGACTTCTGATGATTCTTGCTCAATGAATGCTGCTTTGACCTTGTTGCATGACTGCCATCCTTCTCTGTCTTCTCTTGCCTAGCTGCCTTATCACACATTGCTCAAAACTTACTAGACAGTTCTCTGCACTTTTGAGATGGCCTTTTTGGTTCACAAAAAAAACATGAAAAAGATGTACTTAATCAAAGACTTCTCATGGTTCTGTGCTGGCCATATGTTGCAGGTCCCCTTGCATGTCTAGCCTTGCTGGCACTTTCAAAATTCTGAGCTATGACTCTTACAGTCACTTTGCTAGTTTGTCCTCAGCCTTCTGTTATGCTAGGGTGAAATGAGCAGCCTTCCTGCACATCTCTACAGAAAGTACTGAATATTTCAGTTCAGCCTCTCTAATGGCACACTCATATTTTTCTTGGTCAGCTAGGTGAAGTAGAAGAATACGCTTTTTTATAAAACCTGGAAATTTTCATGAAGTTGTTACAACTTTGGCAATGTATTTTTGGTTGGAGGTGAATGGGTGGAGGAACACACATAATTTATTTTTTAGATGGTGTGGTGCTTGTGGCACTGCAACTTAGATGTGGAGATGCAGTTCATCTAAATTGGAATTAATCTCTTGTTTCTCCAAAAGCCTGATTTGAATTAGGCAGTGCAGAAACTTGTCTGTTATCTCCCATACCTCAGACTATGATCCTCACCTGCAGTGTGCTCTGAAAACCTCCTCATCCTAATCCAGATGAGTTTGGTATAAATATTGGGGTTCAATCTGAAAAAAATACATATGCAGATCCTTAAAAAAAAATATTTCAGAGCTTTGGTTTTGACTCAGACAGAACAGAAATATGTCTCTAAACCGTGAAAGGCGTTGCAAGGGAAACTGGATGTTTCTTGTGTTCCTGTTTTCTTGCAGAATGTAAAGATGAACTATTAGCCTTGAACAGCATTATTTCTAATGTGTTTAAGTTCAGCAGGTAGGTCTGAAGTCTATTTATCAGTGATCTTATTAACATGGAATTAAATCCTTTGGTTAGTATCTGATGGGTAAATTTTGCTGTGCATGTGCATTAGTTTTGTTTTCAGGGAAAGGTTAGTTAATCCCTGGAGAATATCCTAGAAATATAGTTCATGTCTCTGTGAATCTTAAATAACCAGCGATTTTAAAATTTTTGGCTCGTGAGCAGTGATTGGAAAATGTACTGCCTCTGTCAATTTGTTTCTATTTTTGGAAAGCTGTGAAATAGCAGACTTGTACACAGCATCAGCTTTATCAACTTCACGCTGTGCTGTTCAGTTTTATTTCCAATAGGAATGCAGCAATGTCTTGCAAACCACCGGAGTCGGAGATTAAAGATCTGGTTTTCAGACAGTGGGGGTCTGACTGCATTTTAATGCTCATTTTGCTTGAGGTAGACACAACCTTTTTCACAAGTTTGGCCATTTCCAGTTAGAGGAACTCCAAGCAAACAAATTTGCGTGTTATGTACAAACTGAAGCACCCCAATGTACCACAGTCCCAGGCTTTTAGGCATCTGCTTGTTCTCTAAATGGTGACTAAATGTCACAATACATGGGTTTTTTTTATCACAGAAGCCCTCAAGTAGTGTGTTCAGTGCAAATGATTGAGATTAGATAACCAAAATACTATTCTCCATTATTTTTGCATGTTTTGAGATAATTAACCATATTTTTTTGTTGATGTTTGCAGCATTTGTAACTCCTCCTCTATCAAGGAGTGCTTTCCCTGGGTGTTAAACCTGGATGAGAGCCTGGGATTGAGCTGGTTTCCAGCTGGTAAAACTCTGTGCCTAGATAATGCTTTGTTTAGCCTCCTAGATCCGTGAAGGGCTGGACAAGTGGGAAGTCACAATAAGTCAGAGCAGTATGAAGGAAATGAGTATTTGTCTAGAGCTCTATCTCAGATACAAGTGCAATGTGAGCAGCTCCTCAGAAATGAATGAGTAGGGTTTTCCTAAAAGCAGCCTCAGCATATGCTGATGCTTCTTCCCAGGTTGCTTGTAGTGTGGCTTCTGCTTTCCATTCCTTGAGAAGGGGAGAAAGAAAATGAGTTTGGGAAGCTCCTGCCCTCTTTCCCTGGAGGAAAGCACAGGGGCCTGCTGAGAGGGAGGATCTGAGAAAATTCCTTCCCCATTGTTCCCAAAAGGGAAGCTTTGGCATCTGCTTAGTGGTGGCAGCTGATAACTTTGCTGCTTGACTGTTTAAGGAAATTTCTTGTGAAGAAACGGAGGGCAGTATGCTGACTTTGCAGTCACCCTCCAAGCTCCAGGCCAAGCGTGATGGCAGCGTGAATAACCACCGCCGCCCCCTTCTCCGGCTGCTCCCGATGCTGATGGGTAAACCCAAGAGCAGCCTGCTTTGGCAGGGGGGTTGGACCCGATGATCTCTCGAGGTCCCTTCCAACCCCTACAATTCTGTGATTCTGTGATTCTGTGATCTCAGACTGGTGTTTCAGAGAAGTTCAGAAAAGTGGTGTTTCAGACGAGCTCTTTTTCTCCTGGAGAATCCCTGTTTGCTTCCGATGAGTGGGTGGGCTCGCAAGTAAAGCAGCAGTTGTGTGTGAAATGCAGGAAGCTGGGTGTGAGTCTGCTCCCTGGAGCTGTACCCCTTGCGTAGAGCCAGCGTGCTTCAGGTGCTGCTGAAATGGTTGCATTTCACTGTATTATAAAGCAGTCAAGCTTTCTCAGAAGAGTGATAGAGATGCCCAGAGACTTACCTCAATTATTTCTTTGCAGCTAAGAGCAGATGTTGTGTAGTATAACACTACCTGGAGTATCATTTTCCTGACCAAACTGCTAACTCAATCTACTTTTGTTTAGATATCATAAGGAATTACTTTGTTTAGGGTCTTTTTTTTTTGGCCAACTGAAATATCCAAGGGTGGATGAATCATTGTGTTTGCCTGAGAAGAAACATATTTTATTGTAGGACACTAACACCTCCTTTTTTTTAAAGGAAAACACTGACATATATAAAACTAAAGATAAGGGAGTAATTCTCCTTTCCTTTCTCCCACTGATTAGAGATGGCTATTCAGAGTAGAGCCATTCATGAACCTGAAACTTACCTCTCCTGTTTTATATCTTGATTCTAAAGTATTGTGAGGAAATACTTTCATCCCACCTCAGAGAGGCTTTTCTAGTGTGCATGAATCAAATGAATGTTCCTTTGGGCAAAAGCAATGACTTCAGTTTCCTTATAGCAGACCCCATGGTGAGGATCTATCATGTACTTGGTCTTGCCTCTGAATGTACAATATTTACCACAATCAAATTTTTCCACTAGAATATGAATATCTTTTAGCATAGCATGGAAGACAGTGAAAGAAAAATGGAGTATGCATGATGTAAGATTTTCTTCTGTTGTATAGAAAGTATGAGGGAATCGGAGCTGGTGAAACACAGAAAGAGTATGGAAGTGATATTTGAATATACTTTTTGGAGCCTTCCTTCTAATGTTCTTTTTATTAGAGAAATTCTTTGCAAATAAACAGAAGATGAGCATGATTTTTGCCAGTGTTTTGTTTTCAGATCTTCAATTGTTCATTCAGACTGCTGATCTGAAATCCTTATGGACTTTAGCAGGCAGTTCACAGGGTCGTGCCTTGACTGGAGGATTTATATAATTTTAAACATTGGGTTGGTTTTATATTTCCAATTATTTAGCAAGCAAATGCACTTGCACGCAATATTAGAAGACCCATAGTAGGGCCTGCAAAATCAGTCCTGAAATTCTGGAAAATCATAGCATTAAACTATGAATTGCAAGTGCCCTTTGCACACACATCATAAAATAATCTTAAATTACAAGGTCATATGCTGTTGGGTATTTTCTATCCTTCAGGACACAGGATAGATGGTGCTCGTTTAGGACAGATTCATTTCACCTCAATTTAGCTGCCTACCAATTAGGCATGTAGCTTAATCCAGATGTCTAATTACCCTCAAAAGTCAAAGAAGAAATAGAAGGAGATATGGATGGTTATTCAGAACACTATCTTGGGATAGGATGAGTCGCCCCTGGAGATGTCTGCATCTCCTCAGTGAGAACAGACTGTACATTGACTACATTAGTGCGGGCCTTTTGCACAGCTAAATTTGGGTGAGATATATCCGGCCTTTAATGGGCATCTATTCAATGTTGTTTTGCTGCCTTGGTGTTCAGTATGCAGTGCTGGTCTTTATTGCTGGGCTGCTTTATATGTGGAGTAACATCCTATCCAAACCCAGCTCTGAAGACAGAATTATTCATTTCCTCTGACCTTTCCTACAGCAATTGTCAGTATGTTGTCTGGGCGCTTCACAAATGCGAGTTATTCTTACAGCCACCTTGGGAGATAAGGAGATACCATTACTGCCATTTCATAGGCAACCTTTATTTAGGCATTTTTCCTTGGATTTTGAGTATCTGAGTTTGCAACTTGAATAATGCACTTTATATAACTTTCTGTGGTTTTTTTGGTGGGTTTTTTGTTTGGTTTTTTTTTTTTTTTTAAACCAGCCTAAGTAAGAAAAAGCCATCCATGACAATCTGGTGATAATGTAGAGTGATATCTTTCCCGCTCCCTTTCAGAGGGTCTCTGCTTGGCAGGAAAGACTTTTTTCAAAACTGCCACTTACTGATAGTGGGCCTGACACAGATCCTTGCAGTTCAGTGGGAGAAATGTCCTCACTCATGCAGTCCAAGTTAGAGGTGCTCCTGAAAAGCTGAATACCTCTTATTTCTCAGTTTCATCCAGGTTTGCTATCATTAATTGGAAAACTTGAGGGTAAAATATATTATTCAAGTAAGGAAAAAAATACTGATTGCAAAGTTAGGATCACAACTGATGTTGAACTTTTCCTAGCTCTCATATGGAAGTCCTGAAGCACAGAAATGAAGGGAATGACTCAGTGGCCACCCTAAAATTGCATTGCTAATTTATGGGGATTTACAGCGCTGCAACTTCGGTCATTCTCTGAGGGCCATATTAAGTTATATGAGAATAGTTTCTACCTGTAAATGGTTCTTGCTCAGAAAGTGAAGTTGTGGTGACAACTGGAGCTTTTCCCCATTTGTAAGGGCTTTTTTTTTTTTTTCAAATTCTGTATTCTCAAAAGTTGCTCACTTGGCAGAAACTTAATGTTCTGGTTCTCACAGACACATTCCAGAAGCAGATGCTAGTGGGGGACCATGGCACTTGGAAAGAAATTCCTTCAGCCTAAAGATGCTGTCAGCTATGGGGATCATTCTGGCTAACTGAAGAAAGTTAAAACCACTTAAATGATCATTTATGTTAACGGATACAGGTAATAAAGGGATTAAACGGTATTCCTTTTCACCATGGGTAGTCTTTCAACTTCTATGAGCTTCTCATTGAGATCTGAGTCACTTTGAGCCTCTGCTTCGGACAGTGGAGAAAAGTAGTATTTTTTTTTAAGCTGAAAAGCAGTAGCACCTTCCTTTGAGAAGTTTTAAGTCTAGTCCAAAGTTTCTTGAAAACACATTGAGGAAGATACAGTGCATAGCTATATCCCAAGTAGTGAAAGTCATAAGCAACTGAAAAGAGCTTCTTAATAGGAAATACTGGGCAAATGTTATATCAGACAGCACCTGCAGAAGTGGTGCTCATTAAGAATCCTTTGTAATGTAAAAAGTGAATTTTCCAGTGCATGCATTGCAAGTTAAAATGGTGTTCATGGTACCATTTCTTCAGAATTCTCACTCAATATGTAGTTTTTTTAAAAAAGAAGGTTTAACTAATGTACATATTAAATAGGAGTTTTAACACTGACTGCATAATGGTTCCCAAAATGAAATTATCATTGCACTGGGTTACAGTGAAAAGCTTCTGCAAGAACTAACTGGGGTCAGGATTTTACCTTCAGGACTGATCATAGAGCATGTACTTAAAACAGCGTTCAATGTGCTATTCTAATTGTCATTCTGAGCGAAAGAGAAAGTTATGTGGGAGACCTTCCTCTGAGGGCAAGGAACATTCTCTGTTTTGTGTTTGCATACAGGTCTTAGTTTGATTTGAGTTATAGATTTTGCAATTCAGAAATGAAGAAAGTATTTTTTTGTTTCTAGGAATGTCTCAGACTGTTTGAGGGGAAAAAGAGGTTACTGAAACAACCCAGAGAATTCATTCATTTCTGGTTTTAATTTTCCGTGTGTGCTTTTTAAATTGTCCCTCAAATATCTATAACTATGGCTAACAGATCTCACTGGTTTTGATCAAAATATCTTGTGTGATGTTGCCACACCTTCTGATGCTTAGAATTTTCTCTTAAAATTAAAAATTCTTTAACATTATGAATTATCATTATTAGAGGTCCTGTGAATTGTAGAGAGGTCTGAAGAACTGCATGATAAAAAGATTTTAATTCATATATTTTTAATACATTTAATCTTACATCATGAGATTTCAAAGACTATTTCTAAAAATCAAAAAATATGTATTTATTAACCTGTACAACCTTTTACTGTCAGGAAATGGACCTAGTGTTATTAATCATACATAAGAACTCATTTTAAGTCTGCTAGGTCAGATATCTTCTTCAGAAATGTGCACTGGAAATTGACCTGCTGTGAGCATCATAGTTCCTCTGAAGTGTTATCGTATGTGCTTGCATGTGTGAAAACATTTATCTTCACAGCAATCCCACAAAGCCCATATTGCTGATGGTCTAGCAGTCTTGAAATTCAAACAAAGCTTGATCTTTTTCCCCTCTATCTTTTTTATAATGACAGGAATTCTTAGGCAAGGGCTGCCAAGCTCTGTATTGTAAGGCTGTATAAACCTGGCTGCAGATTCCATTGCTGAGGACATCAAAAGGAATTAGTTTTCCACCTACCTTTTCTCTGAACTTTAACTTTTTATATTTATTGGTGAAGCTGCTTGCTTTCTCCTGCATTTTTCTTTTCCTGCAATAACCCACGTAACTTCTCCTTTGTGGGCAGAAGATGCTCTGAGTGAGGTCAGAGCAACATACTGCTCCCACCTCTCCTCCAGGATGCACTGTAACCTGTCCCTGCCTCTGGAAGATGTAGTGAGGTTTACAGGTCATAAAATGGGCTGGTAAATTTACTTCGGACAGAACATGGTTACAAGGGACCAGAAAGCAAAGGTCTAGGCCAGTAATCTTTCTAAAAGGGCTCTATATTCAAAGGTGAGGGGCCAAGACCTGCATTTTACACTCTCTCAACAGGTCTGGACAGAGGAAAAACTGGAGAAAAACTGATGGTTTTCACTCCAGATAGCCATACTTCTAACTGGTGTAATGACAGCTGGTTTCTCTTGTCACTTGTTTTCATGCCTGGAAGATTTAGGTAATGATCACAGGAAATCAACTGAAACAATGTTGCTTGCTTCTGTAATGACAGCTCTTTTTCATTTGTAATTATTTTTCTTTTCTATGATCTACTACGTACCCATCTTATGTGAACTGATAACTTTACATTAAATATGTATTAATTCTGCTGATTTATTTTAATAAATTTTATATAAATTTGAATGCATATTAGTTGAAAATATCTTCTGCCCAATTACAGCACAGATTTACTTTTTTCCTTAAGAAATATAGCCAATATGTTGGACTGTGGCTGTTAAATAAAATACAAAGAAATAATGTAATGAACTCCTCCTTTTCAAGATAAGATTGGTAGTGTTCAAGTGGCTGGTATTAGTTTCTTTGGAGTAGTTAAGATACCAAGGGTGGAGAATTTGGCAGCATCTTGCTTAAGGATCAGCTGTCTTGAACGACACCGCTATCTTGAGCTTTAAAAATGGAAGGAAGCTTTATCCTGTTTGCTTTGGAAAAACACTTCCCCTCCTTCAATGCTGGTTTAATTCTTTTGCAGAAGGAGCCCAAATGGGTACGTAGTAGATTTGGTGATGCAGATGACAGAAAAGGAATACATCACATTCATTCCTGGAGGACAACTGGATTTTGGTTTATTCCAAACTCTTGAAGGGCATGTTTAAATGGAGAACTGTGGAGGAAGTGATGGAAGAAAGGGGTGCCTTTTCCTATACCCTTGTAAAGTCTGTTCCTCTTTGTCAAGAAACTGCTTAAACTTATAGGATGGGTGAAATAAAAACCTCTTATTTACTTCAGTGTTTTATGTATAACAGTTTAGTGTTGCAATTATCAAAATGTTATTCCAACTATCAGACTTTGGACACTCTAGCAATGGCCTTTTTGTCTAAGTGCTTGCAGTATGAGCCATGTCCAGAGCCTGAACATCATGATGGTACAGTTCCTGTGCCTATAATGTTATTGAATACAGAGGGAAAAAAAGCACAATGAAAGACTTGTCACTGAATCGAATTCCTGTGAATCCAGCTGTGTAGAAGAATTTGGTGGGACAGACTGCTCTGATGAAGTAAAAATGGATCCATTAACGCTCCAGTAGCTGGAGGCACTCACCTGTAAAATAGATCTATTTGGGATGCAGTCACTGAGGGATATATTAGGGTCAAGTTCCATGGGAATTATGCGTCTGGAGAAGATGAGTCAGAAATTATTTCTTTAAATATTTTATATGTTTTCTTTTTCCTTCATACTGGTTTACTTATAGCATCATACAATTAGTGTCCTGGAAGGTTTGATAGCATGGAAGTTTTTGGATCAGCACATTCATATCATGGTGTAATGGCTGTGATTGCCAATTCCATGCAAAGGACATTATGGTCCCAGAAAGCACGTGAGGAATTTAAGTATCCATGGTTGTGAATAATGGGAACTAATACTACTGATGATAGGAACTGAAACTTGAGAGGTGCATTTGGTAAAGTTTTTTGTAGATCTCCTGGTCAGAAGAAGAGACTAATGCTTTTTAAAAGAATTTTTACTTAAGAGAAGCTAATCCTATTGTCACAAATAAGTGCAGAATTACATACATTGATAATCATCAGGTGCAAAGATAGAAATATCTATAGAGACTGGTTATTAAATAAATGGTGGTGCATCATTAGAAGAGGAAATGGTTATGTTAGAGGGATTAGTGAAGAATAAAAAGCCTTTCTCATAAATGTATAAACCCAAGGAATTTTGAAACTTCATGGTTATTTGGGGTTATTTTAGAAATAATCTTGAGAAAATAATTATAGAAGAATGGGCAGTAGATCATTTTAATAGAAGACAACCAGTGGTTTCCTATATCAGATTAATTGGAGGTCTATTTTTTGATGCTGACAGTAAGGAAAAAAGACTTTGAATAATCTTGATATGTTGTCAAGAATATTTAGACATAATGGTTGTTTTGTGGGTTTTTTTACTTACGCTCACATTTCCTCCTGGCTTTAAAATAGTTACATTCTTGTAGAAAGAAACTAACACAAATGAACATTATATCAATTTTCAGACAGGTAAAGCTTTAACTTTGTCTCAAGATTGCTGTACTACATATCCCATGAAGACAAGCTTTAGGAAATAAAAATAAATTATGTTAGTCCTTTAGCATCTCCTTTATTCATATATTGGCATTTGCCTTCCAGAATCTATTCTCCCCAACACTCAGAATAGGCATTATTATTCACCTATGCCTATCTCCAAGATACTTGCCTTTTTAACAAATATGTAGTATTTAATTGACAGTCTGAAATGTGCAGTGCTGTAACGTGGTTCATGTGTTGATACTTATGGACTATAGGAAAATGTTGGCCATCCTCAGGGTGGGTAGAGAGGTATGCCCTGAAGAAGGGAGGTTATTGTTGTTGAGATGGATATACTGGTGGGTGGAATATTGGTGGATATATTTCTGTACTACTCTGATGAGCTTTATGTAAAAAATGCAAGCAAATAATTTTGTATATCGATTATCTGCCTTTTTAAGAACTTTGTGTAAAAAGCAGCACTTACTCATGCAAACACAACTATCATTAGGCAACAGTAGTAGTGGGTGTCCTTGGAGACTCTTCTTATTCCTGTAGCTTTTCCATGGGGTGGTGTCCTTCTTTCTTGACGCTCCCTATAGGCATACTCTGCCTGACACCCCTGTAAGGCAAATTCAGATGCTTCTCTGATTTTTCTCACGGTACTTTTCCACAACATACCCTTCTTTCTTGCTCTTTTATAAACGACTTTTGCCATTGTTACATCAGTCTCTCCTTTTATAATAATGATTTTGAAACAGTGGTCACCGACCAACACAGTACCTTAGACGCTTGAATGTTTTAGACTTCAGAGCATAATCTGGTGTGTTCCTGTGACTGAGCTTGTGTGCCTTAAGAAGACATATCCATTTCTATTTGCTACTCCTCCCTGCCAAGCTCTGTCACTGTAAGGGCAGTTTGGATTTTTCAGTCAGAGACTGTGCTGAACTGACCAGTCTGGACGTTCTCTGTACGATTACCATAATACACATCCTAGCGATGGTGCTTCTTGCATTTCAGTTGTGTTTTAATATCATTGCTCCTGAAATATTACTGAATATCATAATTGGGGTTTTAACCCAAAGACCATTAAATATTGTGGTTTCATCTTGTATGGATTCTCAAATGAACATCTGAATGAAGAAAAATCCTGAAAATATTTTGAAAAACTGCACTGCACCAGTAACTTATTTTTGCTTTTCAGCTTTTTTTTGTGATGCTATTCAGAACTTCTAGCTGGTTTTCTGTCTTTATGCAAATGGCCACCATAATTACATTACTCTTTGAAAGAATTTTGGAAAAACAGAATTGAAAGAAATGGAGTATTGGATACTAATGCTATTTTGCATTTGAATGATTACAAGACTTCATTTACTATATAACTTCTGTAAAAATTCCCTGTCAGCATTAGCATAGTCAGATGCAGTCACCTTTCCTTCATTCAGACAATATATTGCATTACAGTACACAGATTGCTTTAGTCCATTTAGGGAATTAGCATTTATGCAATGTTGCAGAACTATGGCATTCTGTCCACTGAAATTACAGAGGACTATTATTTACAATAGTGCTCTGCCTTTGAGGAACAAACTACTCAATTGTGGCTGTCGCTGCTCTCCCATTCATTGCCCATTCACATAATCAGCAACTGCACCACTATTTTATTGCAGGTTTTCTTTATGAATGTCCTTTTTAGCTCTCAAATCATGATGACATTTCCAAAATTAACTAGTCAAATGCTCTTTAGTATGGACCACCATTTTAACAAGTAGTATGATTAATATCCTGGTTCAGGACTAGGACCAAATTCTTCCATCTCTAATCATTGTGGGTGCTTCTGCTTTTCAGTGCCCACCTTTAGAGATTACTCAGTCTGTTTGTTTGTTTATGCTCAGCTTGTGTGCCAAGAGGTTACGTGGCTTTCAGGCTGGACCTGCTGTGGTCATTTTGAGCATTGGCAAAGAAAATTAGTGCCTGCTGTCTACAGATGTACCCTTAGAAGTGAGAGGGGCAAGAACCACTGCATTCATCAGAAATGCTCAGTGGATTTTAAGAGGACTACTCAGAAGCAGCTCAGGTACAGCTTGTATCCTTCCCTCCCTCCTTGCCTTTGCTCAGGGACAAATAATTCAAGAGCTGGTGCAAGGCACCAAAGGAGACAGTGCTGGATTTCCAAAGCTAAATGGGTTGCTGCCATTATATAAAAACATTGCATAGCAACTTTCTTAAATCAGGTGGGGTATCGATTACTTTTCTGAAGGGGCTAATTGAATCTGATAACTCAGAGCAAGCAATTTTTGAAACACTGCCTTAAGAACTACATTATCTAAAGGGTGCATTAGATGGATGCAGTAATCAACATTTTTGTCAATAGTTCAAAGAACCAAGAAAGTCCTTAAATGCTGTCTGTTAAAATATTATTTTGTGTTTATGAGCAAAAAAGATATGTTAGGTAAGCATAAAAAGAAATGCTTTTTTCTTATTTTTCATTAACTGTAACTCATTTAACAATCTACCTTTCAGAAATGGTCTGTGCTTACTAACATTTGCAGAAGGCTCATGTAGAAATTCATGTAAAGTCAGGAGTCCTGGTTTAGCAATTGCACTTTGCGCCTGTGCTTAAGGCTAAGAATATTTCTGAATGCTCTACTGCATACGTTCAGAAAAAAAGAGATGTGGGATAGCTCTGATTTAAAAATATGCCAAGCATCCAAACTCCCAAAGAAGTTTGAGTGCCACGTCTATTACTGAAGTGAAAAAACCCTGTTTTATAAATGCAAAGCTGAGCACTGAATCCTTGCTGAGTAGGTTCCTGGGCTCTTCAGTAGCCTTCAGGGGAGGGTTTGGAGCTGCCTTACAAAAATGACAGCAGTACGTCTTCCACTCCCTCGTGCCCTTCATTCTAGTCACACTCACAAAGCCCCTTTTGGCAATAAGCCCATGGGTCCACCATTGTTCAACCTGTCCCTGCTGCAGGAGCAGCATGGTCCCCTCAGCTTGAGTGATGCTCCCAAGGCACATTTCAGGTTCAGCCTCCCAGCCTGGGTTACTTACTAATTAGAGACAGAGCTTTCCCCAGTACTAGTGAGACAATTTGTCATGCCCGTTATTGCTGGCTTTGACAGCCTGTTATGTTAAGCAATAGGGTTCTGCTCTGGGTCCAGTTAGTTTGAAGACTTGGTGACTAATTTGTGTTCTTGTAGGCTACTGTAAGAAATGGAGTAGGCATATTTGAAAAGGGATCTATGGGATTTTAGCTGCACAGTGCCCATTAATTTCAGCAGACACTGTTTTATCTAATTATATTATGTCTTATTTAAGGCACATTTTGAAACATTGACTTTTTTAGACTTCTGTATTATGTATTTGGTTTCTAGAACATCTTGCTACCTTGTCTATGAATGCATCATAGGGATAAGATTGGAACATGTGTTTGCTTAATAAGGTACTTCGTTATCATCTTGAGTAAACATTCATAAACAGTCTAGAAGCACTTACAAATTATACCAATTTGAAATTAAAGTAATCTTGTTTCAAATGGAATTTCTCTATGTCTGAGTTTTTTCCTTTCCCACGGCTGTGGAGCCTAAAGCCAGGTTTGTTTGAGCTCCTTCACCAGTAGTACACAGAAAAGATTTCCAGTATTTGGCTGTTGTCTCATTTGCATCTTGAAGCTACTTCTTCAGAGCAAGAAAAATAATAAAGAAATTACTCAGTGGTACAGAGCATAGCCCCTGTCTGATTTAGTGGTTCTATTACCGTTGTGATTCATGGCTAATTCATACAAAAGAAATTAGGTTATATATTACTATTAGGAGATTAACATTTCATGAATTTAATAAATGCTCTCATGGCTACTTCAAAATCTAATTCTCTGGTCTAAAATGTCACCAATGTCTGCTTGTTTTAGGTAAACCAATTTATTTCAGTTTAGTAGTGCTGGGGGAATATGTTAGCTGAGATTCATTTTGAGTGGAGTCACTGCCCTTTTCTTTCACCCTCTGTCCCCTTCTTTCCATAAAACTAAAACACTATAAAGTAGAATGATGCAGATAAGAAGATCTGTTAGCTGACCTCATGCAGGAGAGAATGACATACTAGTTTACATCATCAGGAATGGACATGCCAGGTTCTTAAGAATAAGCCTGTTGGATAAACATAGAGAAGTTAATTTATGGTATTATGTATAGCCACTGGAATATATGGTATTATGTATAGCCACTGGTCATATTCTAATAACTTGAGTATATGATCATTGTACTGTTCTCCATGGCATAATATGATTTTCTTAAAGGCCCTCAGCAGTGTTCACTGCAGACTTAGAACGGGTAATATTAGAGACTTTATTCAATTGTGGTAAGTATAAATATATAATATTATTTTCTCTCTAACTGAGATTCCAGTTTACTCATTTTATGGATAAAATGATTATGTCTTACTGAATTTGAGTATAAACCTGGTTCTTTTTCCTTCCTGCACCAGTGTCAGAAGGATTCTGCAATCTGTGCTCAATCTGAACTAAGATCAACCCCAAACTCTCACCCTGCAGCCTTCCACTGAAAAAATCTGCAGAAAGAAATCAGACCTTTTCATGCCAAAGTTCTGTTCTTGCCTCTGCCCAGCATCAGTTTGGTCTTGGCACCTTGGAGCAGCTGAAGCCATAGCCATGCTGGAATCAGAAATGGAGGGTTCCCATTTTTGGGAGCCTTGAATGCCTGTCCTCAGGATACTTGATGCATGATTTCCACAGAGACACAACTTCTGCCAAGTGGCAGTGGTGGTAAAAGCAATCCTGTGGATCATTTTCTTCTTTTGGTTTCTTGCACAGGTAATTATTTTCTAAAAAATGGGGGGTTTCTTCCCTGAAGAATGGAGTGGTGGGTACAAGTTGGAGGGAGGGAGCTGCTTCTCTCGAGGTCCTTGCTTCGGTGCTTGGAGTGCTTGTGGAGGGGATGAATCCTGTTCAGGCCAAGGAGAAGGATGTGTCTGGACTGGAGCTTAACCTAGATCAGAAATCGTCTGAACTGTTACTTAAAAGAAGACTGGAGTCAATTATGGGTTTTTAATTAAAAAAAAAAGGAAGCCCTTATTTGTCTCTTGAAATAAATGGCTTGAATACCAAATGTCAGGAAATAGCCCAACTGAGCTCTGAAGGGAATCCAAAGCCCTGAAGAAAATTTTCCATATTTAAACTTCTCATTGTGGTCAAACTAAAGGCCTGGCCAAGCCCCAATGCATTGACCTTTTAAAACCACTTTAAAACTGTTAGCTATCGGTGATGGTGCCAAGTCACAGTCCGGCTCTTTTGCTTTGCTGTGTCTGAGGAGAGCTGGGTTGATGTCTCCCAGTTTGCTGCACACTGCTACGTCTTGGAGCTTCTCACTTCTCACCAGTTTCCACACCAGAGATTGTCCCTCCGTGCCTTGCTCTCCTTGTTCCGCTTCCCTGATGGCACTGGGGGCCTGGGAGGAAAGGCAGCATCACTCCCTAAATCAGCCTGACCCTGACTGTGAGCTCATACATCTGCATACGTTTCTTTCTGGTCTGCATTTCCAAAGATGATTGTCTTGAGTTATTAAAAGGGAGTGGTTTTCTTCTTCTGAAGGGAATAGCTTGCTGTGACACTTCCTTCCACAAAGACTTTTGATCCTTTAAGGTGGTGTGTGTTTCCCTTATCTGCAGTTTTCTGTGGTAGTTGTATTTCAGAAATCTCTTCCCAAGTGAATTTCCATCTCTAAATGATCTTCAAACTACCACCTCACCCACTCTCAGAATCCAGTCTCTGAACCACCTTTATTACAGTGCCTAAAGACATATACAAGGCATTGCTAATTGGCAGTTGGGGATCACTTATCATTATTGATTTACTTTTAAATTACTTTGACGAGATGGGGAACAATAGACCTGAGCATGTATCTCGCTTTCAGAATGGTATATTTTTGCTGTTATCTCATGTCTACACACTTCATATCCCTAGTTTGCCTCAAATCATGGGCTTGCTTTTGTTTTGAAACAGAAAATTGTTTGAAGTGAAGGCAATGCTTTCATGTGTCATTCAACAGCTATTACGATTGTCCTCTAATACTTCTCAGGGCAGTGGAAAGACCGTACAGAAAAGGTTTCTTACTCTTGCTTATTTAGTTTAGAATATTTTGGACTCATTTGCCGAGGTGAAACTTCAGGTGATATGTTTTTTTTTTTTTAAATACAGTCCTATTGGAAATGAAAACTTGTGCTCTAAAGCAGGAAGGTTCCTGATAAACTGTCACAAGTTTTCATGTTTACTTTTAGTGGTGATTTTCATGGACAACAGATTTACTGATTGACTACTTTATGCCAATCCTGACTTGTACCCAGAGGTAATTTAGAGAATTTCAAAAGCTGTAATCTTTCAGTCTTTGTGAGTGGTAACATTATATGAATTTTAAAAATGGTCAGATAATTTTTTCCCCATAGTTGAGCTGATGGCATAATCTGAACAGGACTTGACCAAGGTGCTGACCTGTTTGTCTGAAGACCTTAACGGGAAGCTTTGCAAAACTCAACAAACAAAATTCAAAGAGTATAAAAGCAAAGTCTAGGAATAAGGGAAGCTTGTGGAAAACACAAACTTTTCCTAAAATCCTCATTTGGGCCACCTTGGAGAGGAGAAGCAAAAATACTAATGGGCAACTGCTGCTTGTGACCAATCTTGTGGTTCTCCAGCTTTGTGCCACCACCATGAGTGCGTTGCTCTCCAGCTCCAAAAGCCCATGCATTTATGAATCCCAGATTATCCCAAATGTGGCTTTTCAGTTTAACTTGATGTTTATAACCTCCATTTTATTAGGGTGAAAGAGAACTCAGCTTAAGGGGGGATCTAATTAATGTTTATAAATATCTGAAGTATGGGATGCAGAGTGAAATGGCCAGCCCCTTTTCAGTGGTCTGTGGAGACAGGACAAGGGGCAATGGCTGTAAATTGGAGCACAGGAAGTTCCGCACCAACATGCAGAAGAACTTTTACACAGTGAGGGTGACTGAGCACTGGCACAGGCTGCCCAGGGGGGTGGTGGAGTCTCCTTCTCTGGAGATATTCAGGACTCGTCTGGATGCCTATCTGTGCAATATGAGCTAGGGAGCTGCTTTGGCAGGGGGGTTGGACCTGATGATCTCTCGAGGTCCCTTCCAACCCCTACGATTCTGTGATTCTGTGATTTAATTTTAGGTCATCAGTGCATTTGAATGCACGTGGGTCTTGAGCTTCTGTAAAACACATACTGGTAAAAGAACAAAAAAGAAAAAGTTCCCCAAATGAAAATCTCTCTGAAAGAACAGCCTCAGAAACCTTAAGGTTTGGGCTCTCTTTGGAACTTCTAGAAGACTTAGGACTGTACGGTGTAAGCTTGCGTTTACCAAAGAGCTGCCTTCCCAAAGGAAGCTTAAGTGGCCTGAGGTTGCAGTGCAGATAATAGATAACTCAGCTGGGGGGCTGAGTGCGCTTTAAATCACTCAGGCTTCCGCTGGGCTTTCAGCAAAATTGATTGTTGCTTTCTAGAATTTAGGCGGATTATTTCTTGAAGTAATTTTGTTGAATTAACTCTTTCTGTAATTGACTCTTAATTCTTTGCTGAGATTAGACCCTTGATTTAATTTTAATTTTGGCAGCAGCATTGGTTTACTCTTAAGGTAGTTATTAATAATTAAACTATGGTAGCATTTTCCTAATTTTTCTTCTTATTTTTTTTTTAATTTGGTTTCATTGATTTTAATAATATTCATGCAAAGAAATAAAATTGGATTTCTTTCAGTAAGTAATGTGCATCTTAAATCCTCTAAGGCTAGCTCTACCTTGTTACTCCTTGATTCATAGGCTAAGCCACAGGATAATATCATTGCTAGGCTTATATTGGTTTAAAGTTTGATATTTTAGCTGTATGTGGGAAGATTTAGGCATACTGTTTCAGCTGAGCTAAAGTGTATGGAAGGGAATACAAGCACTGTGGTCGTACAGCAGATTCATACAGGCTACATTTGGCAGCTGGTGAAATCATTCCTTCTGCCTCTATTCTAAGCTAGTTTTGATCATAATAAGTAATTTCCATCGTTCCTTTTTATTTACTACTAAATAAAAGTATCGGTGTGGCAGTTGCATCCCAGTGCTAAGAACATTTACAGATCTATGGATGTTTATATTCACATTAAAAAAAAATTTTTTTTTTTTTTGTTATTTTACTGACTTCTGTTTCAAAAAAGAGTATGGAGGGGTATGAAGGTGCCACTGACTTGGCTGACAAAGAGGAGCTCCTTTTTATGGCAATTTTCCAGGAGAAAAAAAGCTGAGGAAAACTACCAGTCAGGCAAGGACTGTACTTTTGCTGTGTTTGGAGCAAGCTTTTGCTTTCAGTAGAGGAAAAGCTGCATGGTGGAGAGAGAAATCTCACTTCTCTGTCAGTAGTAGTAGTGGTTTTGGACATAGCTTAAGACTAGGCTCCATGGAGGATTTATACCTCATTATTAAATTTCTTAGCTCTTGCATCCTCCCTAGCTTCAGACAGGCTGACTTTGCACAAATCGAATTGCAGCTGTGGGCAGACTAATGGTTTGCAAGGGGCTCGCTTCATTTCCTGATTGCATTTTGGGGAGGCTTTTCCCCATGAGATGGCAGATATGACATGATGACCCTAGTTTTCCTTACACATCTCTTGGTTTTTAATAAGAATTTAAAATGGATTAAAAGTGGCATGGAAAAGCTCTCAGGCTCTTTCTTCTATATTTTGCCTGTTTAAGGGGAATATCAATACCAGAAAAACCAATACCATGAAGCAGTTCAAGCTGCTTAGTGGTGTCAGTTAATAGAGAAGACATGGACTGTGATCTCACAGTGTTTGTTCTTTGCTTCTCTGTAAGTACATTTTCAGTTTCAGCTACATCTTTGAATAAATAATTTTCCACTATTAAAGACCCCTTTCGCATTTCAATATTTTTATATCATTTTAATTCTCCTTCCATTGCTAGCAGAGATTTGTTTTCATGACTCTCCTGGTCTATCGTTCCACTCTGTTGGCAGGATGTTAAGGCTCTTACTCAAAAGTGAGAAACAACTTGCACATCCTGTTGATTTTAATAAAAATGTATTTAGTCTGTTCCAGGAGAGATGATGCCTGGTGGCTTCTAGAAAATACTCTCTCTTTGTAATCCATTTGGAGTTCTTGTTTGAATTAAGTTAGAGATTGTTGTATGCATCCTGGAAAGAATATCCGCTTTTCCAAAGCAGGCTTAATCTTATTGAATATTTAAAGATATATTTAATCTTTCAGCTGGCAAAGGATTTTGTCCTTTTGACCAGAAATCTTGAAATCTGCAGAAAGTCTGGTGCAAAAGTTGGGAAGGAGAAAACAAAATAATCTTTAAAAAACCCTGTTAATTATTCTTCTGGAGCATATCTAAGTGTGCAGCTTATTTTGTCTTAGAGATGCAGCAGTTTGGAAAGCCCTTTTGTTAAGCAATCCCAGGAGACTCTGAATTCTTTCTAAAACTGCAGAACCATGGAAGAAAGATTTGTCTGTATCCTTGACTGATCTGCAGTGCTGTTCAGTTATTATATGCCTCTGCTAAATGTGCACAGTTCAAGGCAGGGTTATTCCCTGATAAGAAAGAAATTCAGGCACTGTGGATGTGTGAATATTTATGTCTGCAGTTTCCTTACACATGCTGCTTAAGATTGACTGTGGTTCAAAAAAACCCATGACACCTGCAATATCTGTTTTTTGCAAGAGGGCATGTTTATAAATGTGGTAATTTAACTCCTCAAAGCATTCTAGCCTTTGACACTGTCCTTTTGGCAGCTTCTTACTCTCCTTTCTTAACAAATTAGCTGAGTTAATTTTTGTCTGCTTAAATATTTTCTGCATGGAAAGTAGTATTTGCCACACTACCTATTGTGTCATCTTTTAGTTGGGATCTGAGATGCATGTCAGTCACCTCTTTTAATTTCTTTCTTTACAGCCAAGTCAGCATCTCACCCAGTTCAATCTGGTTTGAACTGGGCGAGATGATGTTTTTTAGGGCTGAGAAACCATGGGCTCCTGGAAGCATGCTTACTGCTGTTGTTGGGACATCTCACATCTAGTTTTTATAATTTTTTCTTGTACAATATTTTGGCTGCTGATTGCCTCTTTCTCCAACAGATAAAAAGCTCACAAGATGTACTGGAGATAGTGTTGGAGGATTTTCTGCACAACTGTAACATACACAGGCTGTTTACAACCCCGGCAGTAACTGTGCACAGCCTGGGCCCCCTGTTTTATGGGATGCTTCTGGCTACCCTGGATCTGCAGGCTCCCATGGATCTCATCTCACTCTGACGTGTCTCCTTCATGAAATGACTATCACAGTTCTTGCCTATTTCCAGTCTCCCTCCCTGGTTCTGGGATCAGCCTCGCTGTGCCATTGCTAACCTGGGTAATATGTTGGGTCAGAAATACAAGGCTGCATGCCTGGGACCAAGCAGCCCACCTTGGGCCTCACCAGACGGGAGCCCAGACAGACAGAATCCAGCACTGTGGCTCTTAATTATAAACATTGGAGCAGGCCCTTAGACACAGTCCCCTCAGCCTCCTCTCAGCAATTATCTTCCCTAATGTGTCCATTGTGATGTTTTAAATTGCTTAATTAACTTATCCACTGAGCATGAACTCAGACTCCTGCAGCTGGCAGCACTAGGCATTCTTTAAATGCGAAGGAACTTTAAATGCTGCCTCTGATTATTTTCCTCTTACGGAAGCAGAGTTACATTGTGTAGCCCTTGTTAGACCTTTGATGACCTACAGGTGTCTATTAGCCTGCTGTACAGCCACTTATCAGTCATGTTCTCAAGTTCCCCATTGCTTCTGTGGCACAGCTATTTTAACTAGTTGACAGGTTTTTTCAGGTGTACAGCACAATAACCCTATGTCTCTAAGCAGAAATGGCTTAAAAGTCTTTAAGTAAGATTTTTCTTTTCACAGTTCCTCTTAGAAGGGACCGTGAGTGGCCATGGCTTAGTTCATGGTCCTGTGGCATTAACTCTCTGACCTCAGCGCAGGTTCGTCCCTGGTTCTGGGTGGGATTCCCCAATTTGCTGCATGCTGCCTGTGGAGAGCAATTGCTAAGCAGGGCAGGCAGCTTCTGGCCTGGGTGCTTGAGGACTCAGCATGTTCCTTTGCTGATGTGTCCTTTAAACTTTCTCTCATAGTATACATTCCCCCTTTCCTCACCTTAAATTATGCTTTATTCATTCACATTGCTTTGATATACCTTGCTGGATTTTTCTATACATTATTCTTTTTCTATTCTGAACTTTTCAAAGATTAATAGTGTGCACTGGTGCATCAAGCTCCTTATTTCTGTGGTTTCTTGGTTTTCTGGTTTAGAAGGGCTTAACTTCTTTTCATCTGGTTTTCAAACTACCGTTAGGAATGGACTTTTTTTTCTGAAGAAACAGCTGAGCTGTAAGTTAAAGTAACACATGCCATGACACCCAGGAACGACAATAAACCAGCAAACTCAAGGAGCTTTAGAAATGTACAATTTTCTGAGTACTCAGACATTTCATAGTTTCACTATGGCCAAAAGGAAATGTGCAAGCCATTAAAGAAATATATTAAAAATTGCAGAAAGACCATCTATGTTAACATAAATTAGAAAAGTGGTGAACTGTAGCTAATTAAGAAGAGCTTGGATACTGTGACTCCAAAAGCAGTGAGAATATATGATAAATCCAATTTATTTCTGAGTACAGTTTAACCTCAGCTATTTTGAAAACATTTTATATCTTGCAGTACTGGAATTGTTGGACCTAAGACCTCCTGTGCAATTGAACCCATTCACTGCTTTGCACTGGCTGTGCAAAATTCTCTTGCCAGGCCACAGAGCTTCAACTTATTTCCTTCAGAACTGACATTTTGACATCCAAGACCATGATCTTGTGCCAAAATGTGTTCAGCTGGCTCCTGCACCTGTGCAGACTCCTGTGGTCATGCTGGACCTCCAAGTTAAAGCTTACTTGCACATGCCAAAGGGCAGAAGGAAGCTCTATTTCTTTCTCCCCTATGAAGAAACACCACTGATGCATCTTCAGTTGTGGTTTTCCTTGTAGCTGTGTGCAAGGATGTAAATGAAAGGTAAAGTTAGTTAGAAAACTTATTTTTAATGAAAAACTGTGAAGAAAATATTAGTAAACATTTTCCCAAAATATGTTGGGCTTTTCTAAAGTGATGATATTGGTGGGTGTGCTGGGGATGTGAAATGAAAAGAGGAAAAAGAAGTTAGGACACAGGTGTCTGGATATTTTTTTCCTATAGGTGAGAATTCAATCCCAGAATGTAAAAAAGTATTTAGGGGAAAATGAAATTGAAAAAAAAAAAAAAAAAGAGAGACAGAAACTTCTCACTGGTGAAAACTTGGATAAAAAGGCCAAGTGGTTTTTTTTTTTTTTTTTTTTTTTTTAGAGCTTCATCCTAATGCTCTGCTGGAAGCCACAGAGCCTTTTACTTGGCCTGATAGGCTGCTTAGTATATTTAGAAATTAAACTTCTCTATGTGTTTAGCTCCAAGAACAGTAGGTTCCCACATGTAATTTCTTCCATCATGACAAAAAGTAATATTATTTTTTTCTTTTGCACGTCTGAGTAGTGAGACTTCTTGAAGAGTTGTGGTGAGAGGCATGAAGGCACATCTACAAGCTTACAAACACAAGCAAGCTGTACTTCAGGAGTGGCTAACTGACCCCTTGAGGTCCTTCAATGTTCAAAAATGGAAAGGCAGAGAAGTGTTAGAAGTTCAGAGCAGGGTATGTGTATTTTAGGCTGCTGGGAGAGGTGTCAGTAGTGTTAGTTTAGTGTAATCAAAGATGGTTGCATGAGGCATGGTGTAGCTTAGAAACCACTCTAAAAGGAGAAACCTGAAAGGAAAACTTGCTCCTGTTGGGTTGGAGAAGGATTTCAGCTGCCTTCTGGAGATGATCCCACTGCCTGAGCCGCCTTCTAGGGGCAATCCTGGACACCAAGCTCTGCACATCACAGGCTACGGCTGAGCAGGCTCGTGCTTACGTACAAAGCCTGTTTAAATGGAAGTGGCTTTAGGCAGAGTCCACTGCAAGGGCTGACTTCCCCAGCCTGGGTTCTGTTCTTCAGTGGAATGGTACCACCCTTGCCTGAGAAAAACAGTGTCCATGAAACTTAAGTGCTGCTGCTGGGCCCAACTTGTGACCTTCAGCTGCTTGGCAAAATGGGTGTAGCATTCATCTGATATTGCCTAGTTTTGTTTTTAGGTTTTTTTTAAACACAATAGGATTTTTTTTTGAGGTGCCAGAAGCTTCATTTATCCAGCACGTGGCTTCATGCTGCAGTGCCTGGCTTTTGCCTGTAAGATTGTTTTTGTTTTCTTTTTAATTCACAAGACAAGAATCGCTTTTCCTCTGCAAAAATGTGTCACAAGGTGGCTTTGTAAAACTCTGTATTATTATACTTACAAGGGAGGAGCAAAACATCATTTCATGCCATTCTAGTAATGTAGCATCTATTAGATTCTTACTTGCATCAGACATTTTCTGAGACCCTATAGAAAGAAATTGGCTCTGTGTTTGTAACCAGCCAGCGCGTAGTTCAGGAATATTTTTATTGAAATTAAATCCAGGGGTAGGATACTGTTCTGAGTTTTCCATACATGAAATAGTCAAACATAAAGTGAAACAGTCTGCTTCCTGGGCAGAGAAACCAAGCAGTAATCATGCATCTGCGAGTCATAGAAATAAAATGAGCTTGAAGGGCCCTTAATGCACATTTTGTCTCTCATCTTTATTCTGTTTCAGCTCCGAGGCTTCTGGTTTTGCAGTAGTGGAGGCTGGAAGTGTTGTTGGGTACAAGATGAATGCTAACAATCATCTTCATTCTGAGATGCTCTTTTACCAAGCTATGAATGGCAATAACTACTATCACTAGTTTAAAATTATTCTAATTGACTTCATGGACAATTGCATGAGTAAAATCTAGTGACACCATGCCATACTGGCCATGTCTCTTTGTGTTTAGAGCAGACTCACTGCTGCTTTTTTAATGCCTTTGAAAGCTTATTTACCATGTGTTATCAAGAAATAAATGTCTTTGCTCTCTCAAGTCAAATATTTTGCACTGACCATTAATTTACCCCCATCTGTTAAACTCTGGGGATTCCTTTGGGAATGTTTTTTGAGCAGATTCAGTAGTACCTTAAAATAGGTTAATTAAAATGTGAAATCACAGGCTAATCTGAAAGCCAGAAGACTTTGAATTTATTTTGTTCCCTTCCAGTGGGCTTGTTTATTTGGTTTTATTTTTAAGTATGTGCATATGAAGTTCTGGCTTATGTACAAAAATTTAAAAAGGATTAGGACTGCAGCTTGGATACCATAGTGATAAGGGTGGTATGACTGTGTGCAGGGACAGATCCACCCGCCCACACTAAGATGTGCTCATTTTCCATTAGACCTCAGTCAGTTCTGCAGAGAAGGCTTGGGAGAAACTTTGCAAGACTGGAAATCTTGTGCACAAGGTTTCCCCTGGGACCACAGGACATTGAGATTGTGGAGAGGAGAAGGGTTGGCTAAAGGCATGTTCAAGAACTCTGCAGAGTCAGCAGCTGTTTGCTATTGCCCATGGCAAGGAGCAGCTTACCCAGTGCAGAGAGCTGGACTGGAGTAGCCCAGTCTGCTGAGTGCCACTAGAAGTTTTGGTCACTCCTGAGGTCACAACTCCAGTCTCAACAGAAGATGCTGGTGCGACATCGCATACTTTGGCTTAACTGCAAAAGCTTATGCAGGTAGTGGGCTCTGGGGATAATAATGTCTCCTTACCTCTGTTGTCCTTCTGCTTTCCTAGTTGAAGATGGCTTGCAGAAGCAACTTCATTTAGACTTTAAGCCACATAGGCTTATGGTACTGGGAAGGTTTTCACAAGGGGGAAGTTGAGAGGAATTGTCTTGTGAGCCTTTGGCTGGATTCCTGAATGATTGATTTTGTGGCACAGGGCTGTAAGATTTTTTGACCTTCAAAGTTAAGACTCTGCCTTTTATCTTTTTAACTATGTCATTGCAGACTGTTGTATTAGAAGAGATGTGAGACCAGTGCAAAAGCCAAAGCAAATGTTCCTGTTGAAGTATAGTCCAGGCAGTAACAAACCCAGGTTTTTATCAGACCAGGTAACATAACTTGCCATGCATATGTTCCATATTAACTCCTCATGTCTGAAAGCTCTGCCATTTGCCTAAAAACCTGACAGTTTTTACGGCATTTGGACTCTGTGGGGAAGAAAGAAGGAAGAGAATGATGGGGAGCATGTGGGTGGGTGGACTGGTTAGTTATCCACTCTGACACTGTAGTTTTGGTATGGAATGATGATTTAGGTTAGCAGTTTTTTCATCTCTCCCCCCACAACCTTCTTTTTTCTGTGTATTTGGTTTAGTTTTTAACGCAGAGATCTTTCTTTCCTATCTGTGTATGCTCAGCTGTTTTGTTTGGACCCTCATTTAAAAAACAGAGCAAAGCCAAACAGGTTTGCTATTAGGGGTTAAGGGTTAATTGGATGGTTATCCATGTGATCTGACCGAGAGGTTCAAACAGAGGAAGGTGCCTTAGCTTTTTGGAGACCTGGGCAAAAAAATCTGGAGGCCTTCTTTCAAAGTCTCCACCTTTGTGCAGACCTTTGTGGAGCTATCCAAGTAGTGGATCAACTTGAGGAAAAGAATCCTACGGCAGTAACACAAAATTAGACCTCCTTTCTCTCCAGTTTGTACTGTTCTTAAAAAGAAATAATAAGACATATAGAGGTGTGCTTTGAAGCTGCAAATCAGGTGTCTGTTTACAGAGTCCTGGCCCCCGAAGGAGCATATTTGGTCTAAGAATTGCAGGAAGGAAGGAAGGCTGTCAAGAGCTTTCTCATCGATTTCCACAGGGTGCCTCACTGCATCTCAGTGGCTCCAGTGGGAGATTCCCCAAAGGGGCAGAAACATTTTGTAAAATGCTTTTGAATCTCCAAAGCCTGGTTTAAGCTGTCAAGGAATGTTCTTACTGATGCCACACGGGTGCATTCCCACCTTGAAAAATGCATCCCGCTGATGCCAGATTTCAGTAGGGGCACAAAGTGATCATCCTTCAGATGAAGGTTATAGCAGCATTACTGGGCTTTTACCCCGAGCAGCAAGACTGGCACAGCTGGACTGAAACAAAATTCAGAGACCTGCAGTGCCTTCCCAGGTCTGCTAGGTTCCCAGGAAGACACACTGTCATCCATTCAGGCAGAACATAAACAGGCTTAATTAGTACAGAGTTGGCAAGAGCCCGTATTTCTTTTCAGCGTGAGCTCTGTTTATAAGCAGCCACCTGAGGGCTTTTCAAAAGCCATTTATCCATAAGAAATCCAGGAGAGAATACAAGTGAACTTTCTGGAAGCTGGCATTTTGCTATTAGGGTATTAATAACATGTGCTCCCTGGGTTGCTATATCTCTTCCATGATGAGTACCTGCTTTGAGCCATCCTGCTCACTGCAACTGCAAGAGATACTCAGTCAAAATTGCTCTGTTTCCTGCATTTTGGCTTTCCTAACTCTGTAGCAGAATTCAGCTCTTGCCTTCCTTCTCACCTCGGTCTTTGCTGCTCTTCCTGTGAGGTGAAGGAGTAAATACTAGGTGGGGAAACTCACAATTTATCAGAGGGTGTAAATCAACTAAGTCATCCCAGAAAGGACCTCTACAGCGAGCTCAGTGTATCAGTAGAATAAGTAAAATGTTAGGAAGCCCATTGTATAAGACAGTGAGAAATAAAGATGCATTCCCTTGCTCTCAAAGGAATCAGTAGCATGACCAGATCTCAATTATTCTGGATGGGACTGGCCACCCTACCTCCACAGGATAAGTGGAGTGTGTTTAGGAAAAGATCCATCACTTCAAGCCAAAAGACATGACTTTTAAAGGTTCTTTTGATTTCAGTTCAGCTCAATGGTCCTTTATAGTTGTGGCATCCATGTCTGTTGGGGAGCTTCCTTTCCAAAGAAAACAAAAGGGTGGCCATGACAACACACAGTAAGGAAAACTGGGCAAATACATTCTCTCTCTCCAGTCTCTGGAGACCAGAGGGACAACCACTGAAATGTAAAGAGAGAAGGTTAATAATTTATTTTTATTCCATTGAATTTAAATGAAGCCTCAAGAGGAGGAGGGTGGATACCAGAGCAAACACAGCAAAATAATGTACTAAACAAAGGAGATAGGGATGATTTCTCCTTTAATAATTAAGAACTAACCCACCTATATCAATACAGCATAACAGATCTATTGTGAAAGATTCATCCTGCACAGCCAGTTGCTTTCATTGCAGTCACAGATAACCTGGAGACAGCTCTGCCTAGACTACCAAACTTGGGCAATGGCAGTAGACTGTTACCCAAGTCTGTACATTTTCAAGTTATGTCCTAAAACTGGTTCTACCCTCTACTCTCAAAAGTGCATTTGTGTAGTGACAAGTAGCTGGCCATTTGTCACTTTTGCTCGCATCCTTGGGGTCTCTGTTGTTTCATCATCTGTAGTCTTGTACTCTCAGGGATCTCTGGTACCCTTCTATGGCCTACCTCAGCAGCCTTTAGCATGTCACTTCTGGATAACCAGCTACTGGGGTTTTTTTTAGTGCAGCCGAGTCCCCCTGCAAAAGCAATTGTCCATTAGGAGATACAGATATATGGCAAAACCATCACTTAGCTAAAAAAAAGTTTTACAACATCCATATTCATCTATCACAGGATACCATTTCTGCCAAGAATAAGCAGAGTTAAGAGAAGACATTAGGTATCTATATAAAGATCAAGACTATCTAGATATTTCATTAATAACAACTATAAATTTGGAAGGGCTGTCAAGCAATACAGAAGGATAATTAGCTTCTGTGGTTAAGCCAAAATCTACTACAGGTTGAGAAATGACCTACTGTTAGAACGGACACTACCCTATACTCTTTGAAGCCCCTGAAAAGCTGTCCCTGAAAACTCTGGTTTGATTCCTTGGGGCAGACCCTGCTGTGCTCTAATGGTGTCTGCTGGAGCAGTTTGGCTAGAACCTCTGTACAGGGGCTTCCATTGCTTTGAGGTAGAGGAGGGAGTAGGAGCCAGCCTGGGGATGACACTTGAGTTTAGCTGGGAAAAAAAAAGGGAGACTTACAAGGAGGCTTAACCAGTTTGTAAGCAGCTGTAGTGGAATTGGAGGCTTGGCAACACTTCCCAGTCTAGAAAAAAATCCATCAGGTAGGAGGTGATGCTAGACAGAGTCAGATCAAAAAAGACAAAACACTCTAAAAGTGGCAGCAGCCAGTCATTGGAGCAGCTTGTGACATGGTGATTCTATGGTGGAGTCTCCATCCTTGTTTAAAGATCAGATGACTTTTTTCCTTGAAAGATACTTTGATTCACTCAGACATTAACTGAGGATCTTAATTTATTTAGTATAGACCAAGCAATCCTGTTTGTCCTTTCCAGGTCTAGGCCTCTGCCTGCCACTGACTTTCTGACTTCTCAGCAGAATTCAGGTGGGTGGAAAATCTGACTGTACTGTTTCCTTTAATTTCTCTTCTCCTGGAAGCAGGTTTCACTAACCTTCATTCTCCAAATCCCTGCCTTTGCCTTCTGCAACTTGTGTGGTGTGGCTAGAGCACTTTGCTGGTCAAGACTGAGGTACAAAAGTTGTTGATTCTTCAGCCTTCTCCATATGCCAGATAACCAGGTCTCCCATTTCCTTTTGGAGAGGTCCTGTATTTTCCTTAGTCTTCCTTTTCACTGATGTACCAACAGAAGCTTTTCCTGTTGCCCTTGACATCCCTGGTCAGATTTAATTCTATGAGGGCTCTTATTTTTTTTCCCCCTAACTTGATCCCTGTCTGCTCCGACAATTTCTCTGTATTTCCCCCAGGCTAGGAGGGGGGATGGTTTGATGTTCCCCACCCCTGTTATATTTAGTTTAAAGCCCTCTTCACCAGCTTGGCCGCCCTATGACTGAAGAAGCTCTTCCTCTTTGACAGTTGGACCCCATCAGCCCTCAGTAGACCATGTTTCTCAAAGCAAATCCCATGGTCCAAGTAGTCAAACCCCTGGCTGCGGCACCAGCCCTGTAACCATCTGTTGACTCACCAGATTAATCTGGCCCTTTCAAATCCCTTCCCTTTGACTGGGAGGATTGATGAAAAAGCTGCCTGCGCTCCAGAGTCCCTTACCAATGCTTACTGGTTGATGATGCAGCGAAAGTTTTATTAGGGATGTGTGTTTGCTGCTTGATGTGTCTGTCTTCGTGCTGTGCTGCAGGCAGAAGGAGACAGCCTGTGGCACCTGAAAAACAGCACACACACACAAAAGAGGTACAAGGAGAGAAGTGGGGTCATCAGGGAACCATTTCTTCTGCTGGCAGGGGTCTGTGAAAGAAAGCTAGGCATAAAATAGGAGCAGCATGTGGGAACTGGAATATTTAGCGCCCGGCCTAGACGAGATGTTTTTGTCTCCGTTTGCAGGGCTGGTGGATGGTGCTGTCAGACCACAGGGTGGCAATATTTAAGCTCAGTGTGCAGGCGTTAGCCATTTGAGGGAGGCATGGTGTGCTCGAGGTGCGGAGGAAATAGAAACAAAATGACTTCTGTTACTGTCCTGGTTGGTACTTCATGCTCTTTATTGCATTCACACAAGGCTATCGCCCCCTCTGATGGAAACAGCAGTACGTCCGAGGATGCAAGTTGTGTCCTTTATGGCCTTCTTTGTCTCAAAGTTTATACCTGTGTTCATGAATCATACGCTCTGTCTTTCTAACAAAGAACACCAGACACCTTTGGAGGAAAATATCGCTATGTTCCGTTTCCTATGAAACAATTAGGTTTGATAGCAGAGCCAAAACTTCTTGACAGAGGTTTAAAAACTTTGTACTGTTGTTTTGGTTTTTTTCCCTATATGATGCAAGAGCTAGAAGGAAAACCTAGTAGCCCAGTGGTAAAAAAAAAAAACCAACAAAACAGCTATATTTTTGCTAATGATGCCAAATAAATAACTTTCTGATAGCAAATAGGAGCAGAATAACAAATTGAGTGCTGCCTTTCCTTAAGTTATCAAAATCTAGACTCCCCTTTTGTGTTAACTTTTCATTTTGGCTAGTATCTGTTGCTTAATTTTGTTGATGTGGGGAAGAAGAAGAAAAAGATGCAAGTAGCTTTAAGCCCTGATTAGTTTTACTGTCTGGTCTACATCCACATTACTATAACCTGGATGGAAAGAGGGTGCCGATAGCTGTAAGTAACCTGACAGCTTTATTTCCATCCTGAAACATGTGAGTGTTTGCCTGTGCTTACATACCTGAGGGAAGAACTCAGTGTTGCTTAATAAAGGCCAAAAGTTTTATTAGCTATTCAGGCTTCAAACAGTCTTTCATGCAGTGGAGAGTAAAATAAATATTCTACTGAGCTAAAGAGTAGAGAAGTTATTGTGGATGGTGACAGACTTGAACTGTGCTGTAAAAAGAGCAGTATATAAACGGAGGGCTATATATTTTTCTTTATGTGCTTGGTCTTTGTTCCCTTGGTGAGAATACTTGCACAGATCAAGGGTTTCACCTGCAGGAGGAAAGGTTGGCTCTCAGCTGCCTAGCTACCCCGGGAAGCCCTGAATATTCAGCATCCTGTGAGAACTTAGCACAGTAAGTGAATTGGAAAGATGACCTGTTTCTTAAAGCTGTAGGTTAGGTTTGTGTCTGAGAGCTCGTGAGCTAGCTGAGTTTCACTGGAAATCTAATTGCAGTGGGCATTGTGGGGTAGGTAATTGGTTTTTGCTGTCTCTTGTGAGTTTCTATGAAATGCCTGCTGTTTTAGAGAAACGTTGTGTGTAATGAAATAATAAATGTTTTGATATATCGATCTCTTCTCCCTGGTGGCTAGTGACAGGACAAGGGGAAAAAGCCTGAAGTTGTGTCAGGGGAAGCTTAGGTTGGATATCAGGAAGAATTTCTTTACTGAAAGGCTTGTCAGATACTGGAACAGGCTGCCTAGGGAGGTGGTTGAGTCAGAGAGTTTAAAAGAAGAGTAGATGTTGTACTTGGTGACATGGTTTAGTGTTGAACCTCGTAGGGCTGGATAGATGGTTGGACACAATGATCTTGAAGGTCTTTTCCAACTGTAACCATTCTATGATTCTATGATTTACAGAAAATAGGCTACTTCATTGAAGAATGCCATTTTTAAAATGGAAGAGTTGGAACAGTGGGACATAAATGCAGCTTGACAGAATAGAGAAGTAGGGGCTGGTGAGGAATTACTTGGGATCTCTCATCTTCTATTTAAAATGGTCAGCACAGCGTTTCTTCAGCAGCCATTACCCTGACAAGGACTAATATGCTGGGTTTCCACTAGAATTTATTATATGGATTTACAGAAGAACAGTTCTTGCCCTCTCTGTGCAATTTGACTTAAAACTTTACACTACTGTGGTTTCACTGGCTTGGTATTGAACTAACAGAGCAAGAATTTAATAAAAGACGCTCTCAGGCTGAACTCTGAAGGTACAGTGAAAACTGAATTAAGCCTTGCAATGAGGACAGTCGTTAACTAGGATATAAGGTCATTCAGCAGGTAATATTAGCTTAATTTGATATAATATGAAGCGCTCTCAAGATCCCCATTATCCAGACATCCATGGAAGACCTTGGGCCAGTGTCTCCTATGTGGAGTGAGTGGTGGTCTGGAGGCACATGCTCTGGCTGTCTGACCAGAGGCACTGGTGCTGGAAGGGTAACTCCTGCTCAAGGGAGGTTGTTCCAGTGGCAGAGGGAAAATCTAGATGCTACTTTGTCAGACCTCTTGCTTTTGGCATGGGGAATATCTTCATTTATCACCATTACAGGATGAGCTGTGCTTCAAAGACAAAATGAATGTCTTTGACCCATGTCAGCTGTGGTTAGGGAGCTGCTGCTGAAATTGGGAGAGCAAGTGGCTCCATCCAGAGCAAGAGATGCAAATCTGATCACAGCATGACAAACTGTCCTGTTTTTTGGCTGGGATAGATTTAATTTTCACAAGAAGCTGGGAGTGGACACAGCCAGGACACCTCACCCAAATTCACCAAAGGCATATTCTATACTGAAGGATGTCATGCTCAGTATGTAACGGGGAGAGCTGGCCAGGGAGAAGGGATCACTGTTGGGCATTGGGTTCCAGGCAGTGAGCAAATTTCATTGTGTATCACCTGCTTTGTGTATTCTCTTATTAGTGGTGTGGTGTTTTCCTCTTCCTCTGCTGTCCTATTAAACTGTCCTTACCTCAACCCGCAAGCTTTACCTCTTTCTCCTGGTTCTCATCCCATGGGAAGGAGAGAACCCGTGGCAGCGTGGTACTTAGTTTCCAGCTGGGGCTAAAACACAATGCAAGGCCAGCTGTGCTTGCCACCTGCAAACTATTTGTTCAGGGAGTGTCTGATGGCAGGTGATTAAAGAGACCCAAAAATGAGTTCTTCGGAAGCAAGCAAACTGTATTCAATCAGAGGTACCTAATGTGCAGAAATGGGAGGATGTAGATGTTCAAGAGGAGCTAAAGTATCTGCACCTCTACAGCTCCTTTCACTTTAATGACGTTTTTTCATTGTATACCTTGGTAATATCCTCTCAGCTGAGTTATTGCCTTGTCTGGATGGGAGAGAGAGCTGTTTGGTGCTCTTTCAGCCTGGCTAGATCTTGGCTGGCCTTTTCCAGCTGGAGACTACTCCTTTTCCAAATTCCTGTGTTCCTTTTATCTTTTCTGTGCTGTTTCTGATTTCCATGGCTTTGTCAGTCTGATCCCTTGCAGTGCGCTGCTGTGTGGCTCAGAGCAGACAGACGCTGCCCATCACACAGCCCAGCCTTTTTAGCATGTGTCTCCAGAAGTCGTTTATCTCCGGTATCTTACTTCTATTATTGTTTTGTTTCCTGTTTACAAGCAGATAAAACTTCAGCGGCCAGTCTTCATAAAAGCAAACAGTACAGCTGGTTTCATTTGCTCCCTGTGCTGCTACAATCTTCCTGCACATCAATTTCCAGCTGCTGTTCTGGCCCTGTGAGGCAGTGCCTGAACAGGGCAGCCTGCTCTAGTTTATGTAGGCAGGCTTGCCCACACTATCTCCAGTATGGGAAGAATACGTAAGTGATCTTCTAGACAATACCATATTGTCTTTGTAGCTGGCCCCAAGTCCTGCTGTGTCTGGCTGTCAGGGCATTGAAGAGGGCCTTTTGCAGCACTGGAATAAAAGGTAAGTCTGTGTTTCTTTGTTACAGGTTCCCCCCATGGATCCTTCTTAGCAGGAGTATTCAGTTTCAATTTCCAACTTTCACATTGCTTTGGCACATTGGCTTTAAGAAATCCAAAGTAATTTGTGTTTAAAGAGCACCCTGGTTTTATTTACATATAAAGCTGCTAAAGTGAAGAATGCATTAGACAGATCTGAACAAACTTGGACCCCTAGGGAATTTCTCTTCATCTGCAATTTTAGTTTCCTTTTCCATCATCTGCAAAGAAAGTGTGCAATCACAGCAGAAAGCCCAGCAGCAGCACTTGGATTCAGACAAGTAGTCCACAAGGACACTTGGCAGAACTGCCAGTTTCTTTGTTTCCCCAGATGCACTGAGCTTCCCCAAAGGCTTTCTTTGATGCTGAAGAAGTCAGTACACCTTTATTTTGAGTTTAGGAAGAGAGAAAAGAGTGAATTACAAAATCAAGAGCTGGTTCCTACAGATTTTAATTTTTTTTTTCACCTTGTAGCTTTTGTATAGTCTCAGCCATGGTGATGTTGACACGTTATTACTGGATAGTTCCATGGAGGTTCCATATATCAAAGTAACGGTACCAAAATCTGCCCAGGAATGTGAGCTCTTTGAGGAAGGGGCTATAGCACATTCAGCTCCTAGCACAGCTGGCTTCTCTCCATGACAAGGATCCGAGGTAAGAGATCTGACAGCCACAATTAACAAAAATCTCTGAGCAAGGAACCGCCTCATTGCTGATGTAGCATTGACATCAAAGTAGTGACTGGCAGTTAAAGCAATCCTGTATCTAGCTGAATCTCTGCTGCCAAGGAGAAGGACTTTTAAGCAAGTTTCCATGCTCTGCTGAGCACTGCTGAGTAACCACAGTGCTGAGCAGAGACCCCAGCCCCCAATGCTTTTCAAATGTGTGTGTGCCTTATGTAGCCTGAGCATTGCTTGGTGCACAGACCAGCCTTCTGGAAAGGAAATGCTTCATTTCATCTGATATCCCATTAGTTAGGCAGCTCGGATCTCTCAGCACCAAATCCTTCCTCCATCAGTGATGATTTAAATTTGCATTTATCCCTTTCAGTAGAAGGCAGCAACCAAGACTGGTTTCTCTGGTATTCCTTTTCCTACAGACATGGTTGTCGCACTTTGTGTACCGCAATTAAGTGCTTTTATTTCATGGGGTTTCAATTTTCTTCTGCAGTTATGAAGACTAAAACTGTGTAAAATGAGGTGCAAACTGATGTGCTATTGTTTCAATAATACATTAACAGGGTAAGATGGAAACAAGTTCAAACTCTCAACTCGGATTATGTCCCTACTTTGATTAGGTCTATAAAGCCACAATAGTGCTGAGCAGATGTGAAATGAAGGGACTTCAGGTTTATGCAAAAAGGGAGAGGGAATTACTGAGCTGAACAGAATGTGTGAACAGTCAAAGACATGGGGGACACATTTTGAAATGTGGTATGAGCTGAAGTCAGGATTGTGTTAGTTGGTCACTGATAGGCAAGAAATAGCGTTTGAAATGCATAATGTATCTTTTCATCGGTAGTCTCTATATCTGCCTTTGCCACAGCTTTGAACAGTCCTCACCACTCACTGCTAGAAATCTTCTTCCCTGGTTAGAGGGAATATTGCTCTTATGGTGGAGCTCTGTCATCTCTTTTTGCAGCTCCCTGTTTTCCCCAGCTGGAGAATAGTGATAAAACATCTGATACAACTTCTGAGGAGGTCATTAAGCCTTTTGTCCTTACCATGAGCATTTGAAACCTGTTTATGTTCTCTGTGAACGTAAGAGAGACCACTGCTGGAATTTGACTCAAGTTTTTTAGACATTGGAAAGTGGGAAGGGAGAGTGTTGTTGGTAGTGAAAAAAATGTGTTGAATTTAACGTGCATTCTGGAATAGTAAAATGTTAGCATGTTTTACAGCAAACACAGAAGTATCTGATCATGAACTGTGATATGTAGTAGTTTTCCCTCCCGTTACACAGAAATTTACTCTGGGATTCTATCATGACTCATCAAGGTATCCTGAAAAAAACAATTTCTGGGGACAAGGCCAACCAAACTTTGTATATGAAACAGCAGAAGCTCTCCCAGTACTGAAGCAGTTGGGCTCGTATCAGCTAGGGACTTCAAAGAGCCTGGATCTTCTTTCATGGAGTCCCTCAGGGAATCCTTAGAGATAATTTAAAGTGAAACAGGTTTGCAGGAATGTATGCTGAAAAAAGCATCATATAAGATGAGATCAAGAAACCGTCCTTGAAATGCTGTATAAATTGGATATGAAATAAACTCCTCAGGTACTCACTCTTCCTTATGTTCTCCAGATGCAAAATCAGAGATGCAATTTTTATTCATGGTTGCTTATTTGTTTTTGTCTTCTGTAGCTTTGAGGGTTGTTAGATATGAAATATAATATGCTGTATTTTGATATTATGTTAAAACTTGTGAGTCTGCCGAGAAAGATTGCATGAATGTAGTAACAATAGTTCCACCTTCTGAAGTAAGTAGTAGGGGAGAATAAGTAACATTCATAAATCAACTTAGACTATAGTTTCTGTACCACCAGATAGATGCTACTCTTTTCCCTGATGGAAAGATATGATAATGTGTCTCGCATGTCACTTGCGTTCTGTAAAGCATTGCTTTCATAACTTCTAATTTCATTGTAGCTTAAAGGAAAAGCTGACCTTTGATTTATTTTATTTTCCTCCTGAATTACTAGAAGACAGTTTTTTTTGCAGGGAAGAAGTGCAATAATGGCCAAGTCAACTGTTTTAGTAAAACTTCAGTAATATACTTCAATTGCTTTGCCTGTTGGCTGAGGCCAGGAATGTTGCTGTCTATAAAAGAGCATAAATTACTGTTCTGTATAATAGCCAAACCAGACAGGAATTCTCAGTCTTCATTTCAGTGTGACATTGATGCTGGAAATAAATACTGTGTTACAAAACAACTCTTAAACAATATTGCGTTTATGCAATGCCTCTGGTATATACTCCTGTAATAACCTACTACACAGAGGTTCTTAAAATTACCACAGGGATGAATTAATTTTAGGGATACTAACAAACCAGCTACCCCTGTTCGGTACTTGTTAAATTAGTTAATTAAAACTACGGGAAAAATTCTCCTGCTAGTAAGAAGCATCATGCTGGCAATTGTGGCACCTGCCTGCATTTCCCTCTGTTTTCACAGAAAAGGTTACTTTAGGGACCCTGGTGCTTTGTTTGTGCCATGTTTGCTTCATACCATACCCTATGAAGTACCATCCTTCTGCAACAGAGGGTCCACTATCATGAATACCACCAGCTCTGGCACCTGGGATGCAGCAGGATACATTTGACTCAGCTGTGGGCACATGTCTGCATTTCTTTTGAATTAGCCAAGCTATGTGATAGTTCTGATTTGAACGTTTTTATATCTGCCTCATAGTGGCTATTGGAGCCACTCTCAGCCATATAGCATCCTATAAAATTCATAAGAGAGTCTTTGAATGCATTTGAACCTGAAGAACATGTCTTTAGTGGATTTGTGCTTTGCTTCAGGTGGCTGGTATACTTTTCATCTTTCATGGGCAGCTTTAAAACCCAATTTACTGTTTGCTGAACTATGCACGTCCCTGCCAGTAGGTGTGTTAGTCAACTGGGGAATGTCCATTCTCAGGGGGACTTTAGCTTCTCTCAGCCATTGCCAATGAAATACATCGGTCTTTGAAGTTTATCTGGCCCACAAACTCCTCATATCAAAGTTGTCCTGTGATAATATTTGTATCAGCATTTTAAAAATTTCATTAGGAAAGTACTAGAAGTTACTGAGATGTAAAGTGCTATCTTCTCTCCCTTGCAACAAGGGAACCTTCCCACTACCTACTACAAAAAAATTCTGTAATTTTAAAGTGAAGGATGGGCTGTAAGGGACCGAGGTAAATTCCAGCAGCCGTGTCATCGACTGCCTGCCTTGGAGTGAGCCAGCTGCTGTTTACATAGAATCACAGAACAGTTTGGGTTGGAAGGGACCTCAAAGAGCATCCAGTTCCAACCCCCCTGCCACGGGCAGGGACACTCTCCACTAGACCAGGCTGCCCAAAGCCCCATCCAACCTGGTCTTGAATGCTGCCAGGGAGGGTGCAAGATCTCTATAGTTTAAAGCAACTGTATTGGCTGTGTGATGCTATGATACACAGAGATGACTGGATATTTTCTAGCTTTATAAGAAAAAAAAGTTATTCTTTACTTTTCAGTTGTTTTAAAGCTGTCTGCTTATGTGCAAACAGTTCTGCAAATCAGATTCACAAGTTTTAAGTTTTAAGTTTTTTGCTTAAACTGGCATGATCCAGAAGGAACAGTTGTAGACTGTAGTCTTCTTGTGTTCTAGAGCAAAAGATGATTTTCATCCCCTTAAGAAGCTCACGCTGCAACTATTGAAAGCCATCAGTTCCAGCTGAAGAACATGGGTGAAGACATGAGAGATTCTAGAACAACTCAGAATGTCTTTTTTTTTTGGTGACATTTTGTAAAAGATCTGGCACCAGTAGTCTCTCGCACATGCCTGGAATGGATAGAGTCCAAAGATCAAAAAGCAGATCAAAATACACTTTTAAATATGATCATGTACTCATAAATATAGAATTAACCTACTTGGTGAGGTGTGTGTGCTAACCATGCCTTGAAGTCTGACTCAAAGTATATAAATTCCAAATACAGGATAAAAGAAGACAGGTATCCATGAAGAAATATGGGTAGAGCTCAAAGTAATATCTTCTGACTGTGTAATACACAGTGAGCACAGCAATATGAATTTATTCTCCGAAATCCAGGCAGGAGGATGATTTTTAATATGGCTGCATGAATTTTAGAGCAAGAGGACTATGCAAAACTTGTTATTATCATTTTAACTGCAGATTTAGGAAAAAAATTATTGAATGCTTTATGTTGGGCTTCAGTATTTGATCAAAAACTAATAACCATTCAGTGCAGGTATTTAACATTCAATATATGAAATTAAAACTGTGTAAAGCATAGGGTGCAGATTTTTTTATTATCATATCTGAACACTGACCAAACATTTACATAAATAATGTTTTTCTCCCCCACTGAGGTGAAAATACACCTTTTTTATTTTAAGAATGCAAAGACAGAAACTTCACTATTTTTCTGTGTGTTACCAGGGTAGCAGATTACTAATTCAGCTAAGGAAAAAAAAATAAAAGAGTAATATGTGAAAATAAGCCTTAACTGATCTATATATAGACTTACAACCTATTTAGCTTAGTATGTGAGAGTTAGTAAAATGAATAGCAGGATCAAAAAAAGTCAATGATATACTCCCATGAGCAGTTGACTTTATTTGGCTTAATTACTAGGGTACTTGTTATTTAACAAGTTAGATAGCATGGATATATTAACCTGCTCTTAATTTTGTTCATGTTCATTATAGCTAATTCAAGATGCTGTCTTGTGGATATCATGGTCAGCATCTTCAGTTTTAACTGTTCCTTTGCAGTAGAAAACTTGTTTGCAACTGCTTTAATAGGTCTGCAGCACGCTTGCTCTTGAGAGGATTCCATGACGATGCTCTGCTTTCCTGTGGTTTGATGTCTCCCGCGGGTGTGCTGCTGGATTTGCTGTGTGCAGTCGCTCAGCTCGGCTGCAGCGGCTCTCTGAATGCAGGGAGGATAGGATCAGAGACAGTCTGGTACTGTAATCCACAAAATAAACCATTCTTGTTTTCATGGAGTGCCCTAAAATAAACAGAATAGCTTTATAGTATAAGCTACTCAGCAGAGCCCGTCTTCTGGCTTTCTCATGCCAAAATGTCCACGGCTTATTAATAAAACAACCCGCGAGCTGCGTTCCCATTTACTTTAACATTTACCTGTAAGATGTGTGACACGTTTCTGCCACAGGCTTTCCTGTTCTTTATCAGCTAATATTACTTTTATAGTTTATAGCAATTTTTATTATACTTGAGTTGTTAGTAGAACGAAAAAAATATTACTAGGAGCTGTAAAATGAACCGTGATATCAACCTGCAAGATCTTTTCCACTGCTCCCACTGTGTTGTGGATTCCCTGACAGGGTTCCTACGGGAAAAATACTGTTTGTGTTCTTGGATATTATATAGCAAATTGCTTCTTCATTACACACGTTCAAATTGTACTTTTGTCCTATTTTGTGTGTAATTCCACAGCTGGTGTTCAGTTGGATTTACTCTTTAGTGTTCACGTGGAGTGCAGGCTCTGAAGGGGGACCAGTATTCTTGGAAATCCGCAGACCAGGTTAAACAGGTAACTGCTAAAACTTTGCTGCTTAACTTACAATTAGCGGCTAAAACTCTTAATGACCATCTGTAAATAAATACAAATCTATGTGTCCTTAAAGAAATATGCATTTTATTACCAAAAAAAGACGGAGAATTCCTTGTGGCCTTTAGGTTTTAATAAAGTTGCTCCATTATTTGAATGTTCCAGGTTTAAACATGCACAAAACAATCTTTATGTTTTGTAATATGAATAAAATACTTCTTTTGAGAGTACCTTGCAAAAGCACGATTTATTTTTTCCAACTCATTAAATTTATATAAAAACACATTAAGAAAAGAAAGAAAAAAACCCCGTTGTCCTTAGCATCAACCTGTCCCACTGAAATAAACATATCATGTAACAAATGCTTCACTGGCTTTCATTGGGTTCTTCTACCTGCCATTTCATGAATCTCAAGTTAATTTTTCATGTTCTGTCTATGTTTCAAGGGATGGCTCCCTCCCCTCATGTGTGCAGGAAGATCGCTCCATTCCTGAGTACAAACTGCTGCCAGGTTACTTCTGCCCACGGCCCCACTGGATCCCCACTCCGCAGACCCTCAGCAAGCCCCCCCCATGGCAGATGACACTGTGTGCATCTTTCACATCAAGGTGGCCCAAAATGAATTTACACAGGTGACAACTTTACATAATTTGACCTTATACGTGTATATGTAGATACTTAAATATTCACCTAACTTGCATATATACATAATTCTATGGCAGCTAAAGAAAGTGCCCAAGGTGAGAGTGGCTGGGTTGTGCAGAGAGTGATGCACGTGACCTGTGGTGCTGCCTCTGCCTGCTGATTCTTACCTATTTTCCTTCAGTTAATCTCCAGATGTACATCAGCATGGAAAATGTCTTTTAATTTTTTTTTTTTTAAAAACCCCAAGAAGAGTTGCATACCATCACAGCAAATTGTGGCCAGACTTTGGTAGTGACCTATATGGTTTCAAGCAAATGGAGTTGCTTCTGAGTGCTTTCCACTCCCCATGTCCCTTCTCTCTGTCTCATCTATTCATTGTAAAGCCCCTGAGGTGGTGTATTACCTCTGGTGTTTGGAAACTCAGCACAGTGGTCCTCGGATTTTGATCAGGCTTTCTGGGGCAGTGCTTTTTAACCTGTGGTTCACTGACCCTTGATGGTTCAAAAATTGCTTCTGAGGGAGTGATGGAAAGCACAGAAGAAAAATAAACCAATTTCAGAAAGGCTTAATCCAATTTTCTGGGGCAGCAGCTCCACTGCAAGTTTTGCAGGGGTCCACAGAAGCAAGGTTGAAGCCCCATTTCATAGGGTCTAGTGAATACAAATTGGTGACAGAACTAAAGAATTTGGGTCAGTTTACAATATATTGTTATCTAGTATTTACAGGCTAGGCAGCTATGTATGGTGTGTTTTATTTATAAACAGAAGAAGAAATACTTGTGTGTTTGCTTTCTCTTAGTCTGTTATCTATCTTTCTAACATGAAAGAGTGCTTGCCGATGTCATGAGCCCAGTTTGTATGTGTGTTTTCTCCAGGCAGATTCTCTTTTTATTTTCTTCTCTTTTTTTCCCCCCTCTTTCCTTTTTCCCAGCATTTTTGTCAAACCTTGGAGAGCTACACCTGCGGATGTGCCTTTACTGCGCAGGTCCCACAGAGCTGCCATCCTCGGGCATCCCCCATGGCTGTAACGCTGTGAGACCGGCTGTGCTGCTTTGTTGCACTCACCGCTGCTTCTGCTCTGTGCTCCTGTCTGGGAATCCTTTCGAGAGAGCTGCCTTTGATTGCTTGCTGTAGAGACAGTTTTAAAAGCTGTTGGTTTGTGGGTCGGGTTTTCTTTGTGTTCCCCTCCTTCTGAACTCCCTCTCCTGGCTGACAATGGAAGATATGTGTAAACTGAGTCAGTTTTTCTGTGCCCTCAAGGATTAGGCAGCTGAAGTGGAGGATGCTTTACAGCTGGCTCACAGTAACTCTGGCGCAGCAGATTGGTGATGCTTCCACGCGAAGCGCAGCTGGCTTCCAACAAGGTTCCCAGCCTTCTTTTCCAGCCAGTGCACCGGTGAAAACAGAAATTATTCCTTACTTCACTGGACTGAACTACCCTCCCTCCCACCTTCATCTGCCTCGCAGCTGCCTCGCTCACTCCAGAGGTGAGGCCAAACGCAGAGCAGTAATTTCTGGACTGACCTTGTCAACACAGATCAGACAGAGGTTTTTCTGCAGGGCTACTGGACCTCACTTGTAAAGCACTTGAGCCCCTCTCCTTGACACTGCTATAAATTACTCAATTTTTTTTGCTAGTTTGAAAATAATATGGAAGATGACATTTGAAATAAAAGATAGTACTAATGCAACCCAGCTGGAGGGTATGGACAGACACTTGAAAGCTGTTTGTTTGTCAGCAGACCCTCACCTATCAAAATGTTAGGTGATACCTCTTCTGGCCCTGAGGATGATTTAAATCTCCACGTTTTGAGGCTCTGCACAAATCTTGAAATGGGCAGTTGGATGGTTAGTAGAGTTCAGCCAAGAAATGGCAAACCATGGAGCAATAGAACTCAACTACAGCTGTCTGTAGATGAAATATCTGTGAGAGAAGGAGCTGTGAGATACGAGAAGAGATGAGATGAGATGTGGGAAAGTAAAATTTGACCTTGGAGAGGTTAGTGGTCTCCAGGGCAGGTGCTCAGTGCAAAAGCTCTAGGCTGGGGAGACTTAAGAGATGTCATTGGGTGCACTTTGATTTGAGTGTTTTAACCCCTCCTAAAGGATATCATAAAATTCTTTCAGTGAAACTACTTCAGTTTGCAAAACAGTTGCAAACCACAAAAGGCACAAAAAGGTCTCTTTCTTTGTGCATCTGTGCCTCTGTGCTCTGAAGGATCCTTTGAGTCTTTCTCTGTGTACTCAGGCAAATCCCCTAGCTGCTGAGAGGCAGCCAAGCATCTGAGCTAGCCTGTTCTGGCACACCCTCTGCAAGCTCCGAGTATTGCTGCTGCCTTCTCCTGTGCTCTGTTGCGCTCTTCTGTCCTACAGAGCTCCTGAGTTCACTTCTGACCTCCAGCAGGATGTTGAGGAAAGGTTCCTCACCTGGCAAGTCTGAAAAATTGTCTGGTTGCCTGTGTGGGAATAAAAACTTCCATCACAAACACTGAATAGTCACCTCAAGGAAATGAGGGAGGTGACTGTTTCAAGAGTAATTTTATCCCAAGGGCCATATTTGGTTGGCTGTGATAAGAGAAGGCATAAGTCATCTGTAAGGCTCTCTACCAAATCTGGTGAGATAGAAAGGTCGTGTGTGATTTCTCACACTGTGAAGGACTCCTGGTAGGGTAGAATCAAGGGGAGGCTTACAGCTAGATCTTGAATCACAGAATCACTACGTTGGAAAAGACCTTTGAGATCATCAAGTCCAACCATACCCATCCTCTACTAAACCATATCCCTAAGTACCTCATCTACCCTTCTCTCAAATACATCGAGGCTTGGTGACTTAACCACCTCCCTGGTCAGCCTGTTCCAATGCCCAACAACCCTTCCAGTGAAGAACTTTTTCCTGATGTCTAATCTGGACCTGTCCTGGTGCAGTTTAAGCCTATTCCCCCTTGTCCTATCACCTGTTGCTTTGGTGAAGAAACCAACACCCATGCCTCTACAACCTCCTTTCAGGTAACTAGGTGGCGATAAGGTCTCCCCTCAACCTCCTCTTCTCCAGGCTAAACAACTCCATTTCCATCAGATGCTCCTCATAAGGTTTATTCTCCAGCCCCTTCACCAGCCTGGTGCTCTTCTCTGGACACACTCAGGACCTTGATGTCTTTCTTGTAGTGAGGGGCCCAAAACTGAACACAGTATTTGAGGTGCAGCCTCACCAAAAGCATATCCAGCAGAAAAAGCACCGTATGCAGGTCAATCTAATGCTTCTATGCATCTTTCAGTGTATGCAATAATCCTCAAGTCCCTCTTAACAGCAGAAAGTAGGTACTCAATGGCAACATAGAGCAATTTGGGTTTTTGTGTTCTAGCCTTTGCAATCACTGGCACAGTGTAACAAAAAGCAGCTGATGCCTACCTTGCCTTTCTAATCAGGTAGTGGGTTACTGCATCGCATGGCAGCAACCGGCTGCGCTGCACAAAGCTCTCCCTAGCTATCATCACAATTAGGTGCAATTTTTTTCCAAAGCCTCTTTCTTCTGCATAAACTAACTTTTCTATATAACTTAAGCGATCACAGTCTAAAATGCTCTTGAGTATTAACATATCCATTCCCAGAAATACCTTCAAGGGATACTTTATCTAAATGTCCTGTGCAGTGGTTGCTGCTGTTTGTGGCTCTCTGAAGTGTATTAAGTGAATTTATTCTCCTGTTACATGGAGCTTACTACTCAACATTAGTCCCTCTCAGGAGAAAGGACCTGAGAGAGGTGGATCAGGATTCTGCTCTGGTAAATAGATCAAGAGGTTTGATCTGGTATTTGGTCACACGTAGACGTCTAAATCCAGGTCTCAAAAAAATCCAGCTCACTTGTCACTGGGACTCCAGGGTCTTTTCTCACTGTTGTATTTATCAGGTTTGCTGTAGCTGAAAGTGTTCTTACAGACATATCCAGGACCCTTTCTGTGTTTTGAAGGCTACAGAACTTGATGCTCAGCCCAGTGCAACAGCTGGACGGTCTGCAGGAAGGGGTTTGCTTGAAGGTGTCTCTCAGGGGACCTGGTGGGACACTTTTTGAGGAAAACATTTCTTCCCATGAGGCCCTTGGCTGCTCCTACATTTCAAGACATGGGACAGAAATTAGGAAAAAGAAAATAATTACTGTTACGATTAAACTCAGTTAATTTATACAGGCTTTCAGGAGCCTAGGCCATGCTCTTTGTGGATAACGTTTACCACCTCTCCCTACCCGCTCTATTTCAGAAAATACCTGTTTTAACATACACTGCTGCCAGGCAAGTATCACTAATTGCTGCAAGTCACAATGTTTACAAAAAATGAATAAAAAATGAAACAGCAGCTGAAATGGAAATGGAGGAGTCTTGACAATGAAGTCACTTCTTAGCTAAAATGAACTGAAAAAATAATTGCTTCTTGCATAGGAATGTCTTTTGTTTAGTCTTTATTTTTATTTATTCTTTACTCATAGTATTTAGGAGAGTGTAAGAATGCTGAGGCAGGATGAGGTGTTTCCACTTCTGCCCTGCCTGACTCTGTAGTCCACTAAGCCTGGGTGGGATGGAGATAACGTGGGCGTGTGATGAGCCTTGAAGCAGAGTCCCCACCCCAAGACAAGCGGAAGTGTCTCGCTGTTCATGAGTGAGGAGTAGCATGGCTTTGACTTAGATGAATAGGAAGAAGAGGAGGGGAAAAAATGCTAATATGTAACTTCCCTCACAGTGGCTTGGTTAGTGAATGATTACATTCCCACTCAGTCTGCATTTATTTCTGCAGGACTGTTCTTTCTGTGAGACACGGTGTGGAAACATACTGGACCCAAGCTTTTCTTCAAGCACGTGTCATTTACAATAGCTTTTAAAGACTTGCAGGATCCTTGATTTAAAAAACATTGCTTGAACTCAATTTGGAAGTATATTCAACACATGCTTTGAGAATAAAAGCATTTGAAAGAATATTTTTTCTTTTTTGGTCAAGAATTGCTATTTACACCAGATTGATTTGGAAAATACAACCGGAATATATACAGTCTTACATACCATCAAGTATTTGCAAGTGAAATAGAGAATTAGAGAAAAATAGCATTGTATACCACAAAACAGGGTAAAATCCCCACCTCTGTAAACCATCTCAATCTTTACATTTTGATCAGCCCCAATAACAAAAGTTCAGGAAAAAATTTTTCCACATGGTCCATTGTCTAAGCATTTCCTGAGGCTGGTCCTGGCACTAATGCAGCAGATGTAACCAAATATTGGACACAGACCAGGTCTCAGCACAACCTGCAGCACATTAGAAGAGAGTATCCCTTCTCAGGTCTTCATCTAGTGCCTTCCCAGTGAAGTAGATGGACACAATAAATCGCTTTTTTCCCCTTTATTTCTCCTCCCTGAGTGCAATCCCACTCACAGTAATGAGAGGCAAGTGAAGCTAAGTGAGCTTTGATTGTTCTGGCACATCCCAGTTGCTGTTTTTGGCAGGATTTGCCCCAGGAGAAGCCTAAAGGGAGGATCAGCAGTAGGCTGGTCAGCAAATGCGAAGCGCTTGAGACTGATGCACACCTACCTGAGGCACGGTGAGTCTCCTCTCCACTGGCAGCACTCATGTTCGGCCACAAGAAGCCTTTGCCTGTTTCCCACTGGGTTCTTCATTACAACAGAGATAAACCTCTCAAAATAGCCAGAACCTTCACTGCTGTGTTTGTGCCATTATCATGTTGTTAAGGAAACCGCTGAAGGTCCTTCATTCTCCCATGATTAATTTTGCAGTTAGATCAACCTTGTGAAATCCGATAATTTATTAAAGACAAAACTGAGCTGAGCAAATAAATATCTGGTGAACCCAACATCTCTTTGTTTAGAACTTGTCTGCAAACAGATTACAACCCTGACACCTTCTCTGCCTGAAATTAATTTATATAAATAATACTTGGTTTATACTGTGTGTATGCATCTACATCCATATATGCCCAGCTTGTTACAAATATACCATCCTCAAGAGCTCAGACGGTCTGTCTGGGTCGGCACATCAGACAGCATGCTTCAGCATCCTGGTTGGATGGGAATCAGGCTTTTCAGGAAGATTTATGTGAATGATAAATTATAGACCTTTCAGAAGAAGCCAGTGAACACTCCTGTCAGTATCTTAGCTTGCTGGTGTATTTATGGAACATTTGATTACATAAGTATTATGAGCTTATTTTAAGTGAACATTAAATAAAACAAGTTGCCACTTGGTATGAATATTTTCCCAGTTTCTGTAGTAGAGACCTTGTATACTTTCTGCTGGCAAAGGGAACAAAATGTAAATCACTTCAAAGTTTTGGATTACTGCAAGTCTTGGGTATCATGAGTTGCCTCCTTAATCAAAGAATTGGCTTAAATGAATACCTCAGAAAACAAAGAATTTTGAACCTGCCTTGGCACCTGCATGGTGTTTTTGTGCTTCTCTCTGGGACCACAAGGACCAGAGTTCTGTGATGAATTCTGAGATTTCCTAGTAACAGGATGATTCCAGAATCACTGATTGGAACCACCACATCGCCTTAGATTGGAAATAAAATCACAAGAGTTGGCACCACCAGCCTGGTGCAGGTGTTCAGCTCCTTGGGCAATGAGGATGGCATAAATATTCAGATAGGGCCTGATGTTCAGAGATGCTGAGCAGCTGCTGGTTTGTATGAGGGCTGTGGGTGTTTGCTAAAAATCGCTCCCTAATGTTTCTCCTAAACTAAGGGGGGTAGAGGGAATGGAGATACAGGGATAGCGAAAACACTGGCAGCTGCAAGTATCTGAACATAAAATGTTTGACAGGGAAGGAGGAAGAAGAGCAAGAAGCATCGTGGCCTGAAAGGGTAATGACAAGGGGAAACAGACATTGCAAGCAATATACACCATGCTGCTAAAGTCTTGGAAAAACTGTGGTTTTGCAAGAACAGGACAGAAGAAAGGCTGAAATATGACACGACATCCTGGGTGTGTTCAGGGGATCACACCCACTCAGTGACTGTCATTTTATGCTGTGTAGAGCTGAGGAAGCCCCAGATTTCATCTTGTGTCTGCTTCAGTGACCATAGCAGGTAAATAGCCAAACAAAACAAGCCGAAGACCCACAACTCCCATCCTTGCCCTCAAACCACCCAAACAAAAAAACCCCAGCAAATACAGAGGAAGAACAAATGTGAATTTTAAACTTCACAAAATAGCAATATGAGACAGAATACCTTTCCAGGTTTGTGCAAAGCCAATACAAGGTGGATCCCAAAACATACAGTCAAATATTCCTTTGAGAAATCAGCAATGGGTGATTTGTTCATCCCAGCTGTGAAGCCTTGTAAATAATAAAGTTTTCAATGTGCTTTTAAAAGTCTCCAAGGATGCTGCAGACCTATCAGTTGTCAAAACAGTATTCCCCAGCTTGTACACAGCATAAACAAATGTTCTTGCACCTGCCAAATTCAATTGCACAAGAGGAACCACTAGCTGTCCAGTGTGAAAAGAAAGGAGGAAGCTGATCTGCAAAAAGGAGTAAGTATGTCTGCTAGATACAGATCTACACTGTGGGGAGATGGGAAACGTAGCTTAAAAAAGCCAAACCCCAAAAAGCCCTAACCTTGACCTTCTGCCATAGGCACAATCCTCTTGCCTTTGTACATTTGTATTATCTGGTGCTATCTCCTGCCATTGTAGGAATGAAGAGGTTTAAATACTGAATTTTTCTTAAGCTTGTATAGGTGAGATGGAATAAATTAAAGTTCTCATTACTGTTGATGGACTAGTATAGTTGAATTCAATCCCATATTCAAAATCAACCAAGTATCAGGAGCTGCTTAAAGTTGTGATTTTAATTGGGGTTCTTATAGGCACCATTATGTCAGACAGCGTGGTAGGATTTTTCAAAGCCAGGGGAAAATATACTTTCATTTACACTCTGAGAGAATGGGGGTGAACAGGTAGATGTAAATGCACAGAATAGAAAAATTCAGCCATTACCTGCTTCTTAAATAATAGAAATGCAAAATACAGTCTAAGTCACAGCATGGAAAGGATCTTCAAGTGAGTGATTTTTGCTGCTAGCTTTATAGACACCTTTTGGGAATCCCGCATGACACACATGGCACCTTGAGCAGCTGCAGTGGTGAGCTTCCCCTTTGGCAAGGCCTAGATGAATGACATTTTACATGAACTTCTTTTGTTTGCACTGTGTGATTGCACATATAGGGGAGATTAGAACAGGCTTTTCAAAAGTATTCTTAGATGTCTCACCTTTTCCAAGGCTCTGCTAGGTAACTCTGATTTTTGGGAATGATCTTGGGAACTATTGAGCACCTGGGCTCTTTCAAAACCAGTGTTCTGTGTATCTGGCATCTCAAAATAGGCCCTGCATTGATAGACATGGTGACGCAGTGTCCTTATTCAAACCTGCCTTCACCCAAAACTGGTGTACCTCCCCTTCATCTGCCATCTGCGTATTTCCAGGGAGACAAGGAAAGAGGATAACAGAGGTTAGCTGGCCCTAAGGAGGATCCCTGCTAAGGAGAGGCACAAAAATGACTAATGCTGAGGACAAACTTCCTAGAGATGCCACAGGCTTCCGTGTAAGTACACAGTGCTTTTGCATTTGAGGTGGCCAACTGTAGTTTCAAATCTACCAGATTTTCACATAGTGGATTTTTCTCTCTAGTAAAGTCTTCTTTTGTGCAAGAACCAGCTTGGGTGATTGATTTCAAAACAAGGGTGCCATGATCCAACCTACAGTAACCAGTGTGAATGCTCTATCAGGGCAGGTGTGAGGCAAAATCTCTTTGCTTGCAAGAAACTGTGTGAACTGTCACACTATGGAATATAAAACTTGGTGTAGCTGGTAAGGGTATGTTAAAAGTGAATGAATGAAAAAGATTAAATAAATAAGAACAGAATGCCATATACTGCAGATAGAGTACAAAGGTTCATACTTGACACAGGAGTGACCTAAAAAGCCCTGTTTTATTCTTAAAAGCTTTATCTTGAACTGGCTGCTCTCTGGAAACACAATCTCTCACTCAGGTGCTAGTAATTCAGGGAAAAGAACAAGTTTTTACTGTGTAGGTTGGTATTATTGCAGAGCCTAGACATTAGACTTCTGCTGTGCAAGGTGAGAGGACGGCACACAAAATGACACAGCTTCTGTCCAAGTGATCTGACCTTTCTGAGCGGAGGCACAGAAACGAGGGAAATGGTGACACAGAGAGATAAATGTACATAACCACAGTCAGTGACAAATTCAGTGGTAAATCCATGGTCTACTGAGATCCAGTCTGGAGTACTTTCACTTAGACCACACTAAGCGTCTAAAATACACTCAAAGTATTACTCGAATATTATTCATCCAAATTAATCCACAATAGAGGGACTGCTTTGTGGATACGTTGTGGGAGCACTACAATACTGCTAAATAAAGAAAAAAAAGATTTCACTGAGAAAATGTACCACTGACTCTGATTGCCTTTTCATTATTTTTTTTTAAAGATTCTGTTGCTAATGCTTATTGGTGGCATAACAAAACATTTAAATTGATCTGATAAAGATTTATTGAATTTTATTGAAGAAAACGCTTTTCAAGCTAATCCTGCTGGCTACCAAGCTGCACATTTAGCTATTTCTCTTAAGCTTACATATTTATTAGGTATAAGATATTTGCCAGGTGATTTATCAAGTCTGTTTCAGTACTACTACATTCACATGGCAGGTGATCCTTCCAAAGTCTAGAACTGCTGAAATGTAACTTAATTAATGTATCTGCCAACCTACAGAGAGTCTGAACCAACTTCTTTGCCTCCTGGCTTTACTGATACGAAGCAGTAGCAGCCTTGAATTTAAACCTTTAGGTACTCATGCTACAAGTGTAAATGATGAAAAGCACAGAGCTAATACAGGGAGGGAATTGTTTTGTGTTACCTTCAGATGAACATTATTTGAACATTGGAGAGTTACTCTGGAATGTGTTTGCTGGGTTTGAACAATTTGTATTTCACCACACCTGTAAATATGAATGAGGGGCTGCAGGCACCTAGTAGGCTGTTAGTTTTAGGGATGTTTAAATAATTTAGATGCTTCAGGAGCATGAAAGCCATGGGTAGCTTGTAATGTTTGATCAGTTTGAGTGAGCTGCCTTATGCAACAAAAGAACTTTTTGATCCATTATTTTGGGGTGTCAATGTTGATTATAGTGTGTTAATATTGTGTAGAATGAAATTCATGTCCTTGAAGAATAACCTTCATTTTTCATATGTAAAACAATGCTGTAATTCTATCGTTCTTAAAAGCCAATTACAAGATCTTTTGTTCTAAACTGCTGCCAGAAGTTTTTGGAGCATAAAATTATGGAGGATGTTATTGTCTGATAATGGGATGTATGAAGGACAAATACATTTCTGAACCTCCTCAAAGAATAGAGAAGAACTTTGAGCAAATACTTGCCGACACTAATCACTTTTTAAAGTCCGTCTCATCTATGGAATTTCATTGGCAGCTTGCCATGTGGAAAGTATACTGATAAACGCTAGAATGGGGCTAAATATACAGAGAAAACTGTCTACAGTGGTAGATTTTTGAGGTGGGGGAGGTGGTACTAACTGTTTGAAAGCACTTGCTGAACAGCACAGACCTAAACTGAAGGATGAGCATCTAATAGAAACTCGGTCTTGCCTTTCTCATCTGCTGAGCTTGATTTCAGGGCATTCTTAAGTGGTTTTGTCAGTGGGTTAGCACTGGCATCCCTACAATGATATGTGTAAGCTTAAAATAGCTGTTCCTAAGGTGTCTCTGAAATGAATTTTCGGAAAGGAGAATGAAAAGCTAAATATACTCTGCGAGACTCCCGAGAACGAGGTTTAAATAAGCTACATGAATGTGAAGATTTCCCTCTGTCCATTTATCACGTCAAAATTCTTGGAAGTATTTATTTTTAGAGGCCAGCCCTGTGAAATTTATAGTCTTTTTCTGAGTCAGAGAATTGAATGGTGCTTTTTTTTTTTAAATCATACCAGCTGCTGATCAAATGGTTAATACACCAGCATGGTTTTTCATGTCATAAACTCCATCAACAAAAAAAGTGAGCTAATAATCATTTGTATAAAGTGGGTTCATAAACTTGGGTTATAAATTGTATATCTTGACTCAGAAACTGTGTCTGCTACTAATCTTAATTATTTCTCCTGCAGCTTTATATCCCAAGTGGCTCTTATTAAATTTATTTTCCTTTAGAGCTTACATGGTAAAGATGCTGATGCAAACTGAGTCTGAACATGAATAAATATAGTACTTCTGTGATGCATCCTGAGATACTCATTCTCTGACACCATCTTGATGTTGAGTGGTGAAATGGAAAAATGCCACAGTCTGCTGGTGGAGGCTTTCAAAGAGAAATGTTAGAATGTAAAATCTTTCTAGTGGTTTCCAGATCCTTCTAACGTGTACCTAACAAGCGATTAAATAAGGTGAAACACAGTTCAATGCATATATGTGAATTTTTCAGGTGGGACTGTGACTCATTTGCAAGAGTCTAAAAGCTGAAAATCATTATCTCCTGTAGCTGCAGTAACCTGCAATGCTGAGGGCTGCCAACCAAAGAGCTGGTGTTAAGAGACTTATCATGTCTTGATATCTAGGTACACCCACAGTATGCTGAGTCAAGAGGGAAGAAATCCCGATTCCATTGAAATTGATGCTGATTTCTCCATTAATTCTGTCTGCTAAGATGAGATTTGACTTCAGGAAAGGAAAATGTGGCTGCTGCTACACTGCCAGCTTTTGTTTATTAGTCTTTGAAGTTTTCTGTTCTCATCTTTCTCCACACCTCAGCACAGGTTTTGTGACTATTTTTAACACCCTTTTGATCAGGCTCCTACATTCTAAAAAAATATGGCTACATATTGCTGATTTCAGCTCAAAATGTGAGGAAAAAACCCACACCACAACAAAACCATTTTTCTGTTGATGCATGAAAATTGCTTTTAATTTCATGGGCTGTCTTCCATGTTTAAACTCTTGATTAGCTAAATTGTACAGAGAGTAGAAATGCCTAAGAATAGGGACATTATGTCAAAGTAGAACTGGAAAAGACTTGCATTCAAGCCACTGCTTATCAAAGGGCTTTTTTTCTAAAAGCATACACTCTCCCTGGACACAGAATGCAGCGTTCTATTGAGCTAGAGAAACAGCCTGTGCTTGAAGGATGAAGACCAGAAACTACACACCAAACTGGATGGGACAAAAACAACAGTAAGAAGGAGAAGTGCATGCAGATGGCAGTTACTGGCAGCAAAACAGGTAACCCAACATCATTCCTCTGGTAAATGGTTGCTCTGAGGATGTTTGTCAGAGGTGGAGGCACTGCAAGAGGGGCTGCATAACCTCAGACTAGTGTGGGAAGAAGGACAAATATGTATATGGGCGTATATCAGGTTATTCAAGGTATGGTTTCTCAGTTCAGCTTCTGGACTTTCAGGAAGGCTGACACAGGTTGCTGTTGGCCTTTGAAAGGCGATATTACTGTTGCCTGCTTGTGATCAGTCCATAATAGCAAATCAAAGATCAAGCAAATGCTAAAAAATTAAGTGTGGTGTGGAGATGAAAAATGTCCAGATTAAGTATCACAGGATGGTTGGGGCTGGGAGGGACCTCTGGAGATCATCTAGTCCAACACCCTTCTAAAGCAGGATCACCTAGAGTACCTTGCACAGGATCATGTACAGGTGGGAGACTCCACAACCTCTCTGGGCAGCCTGTGCCAGTGCTCTGTCACCCTCACAGCAAAGAAGTTTTTCCTCATGTTGTGCTGGAACTTTCTGTGTTCCAGTTTGTGCCTGTTGCCCAATGTCCATTTGCTCGGCACCAATGAGAACCTTTTGGGGTGCTGAGAGCCAGAGCATTGCAGTTTACCACACCACGCATCATGTGCCAGGACTCGTAAGAGACCCTTTGATAAAAAACACTCTAAACTCTGTATTCCTTTCTTTTCTACCTGCTTTTAATGTGTAATTGCTTGCAGCTGTATGTGGAGATAAAGTTCAGTAATTTCATGTGGGTCAGACTTCCTCTTTTGAAGCGATGATACTGGTTGCTGGTTTGTGTGGTTAGGATGTAAAATCAGCATTGTGATGAATCTGGGATTAACAAGTTGTTTTAGATCAGTTTTTAATATAAATTTTAAATGTTAATTATATCTAGATTTTATTGTAAAGAGCAGTTATTTGTCATTTAGATTATGTTTTCTTATGATAATGATAGATTGATAAGGTTTTTATATTAACATTTATGACAATAGATTATTATTATTATTAATTCAGGTGTGTTTGAGACAAATTATACACATATATATGTATTACATGAGTATTTATAGAGTACGTAAACCATTTTCCAGTCAAATGATAGTTTCTACTTGCAGTCATGAGCAAGGGAAGCAAGAAAATTGCGATGTTATAAAACCTACTCTGTGAGGGATTATAAAAAAGCTTTTGTTTAACTATTAGTAATGGATAATTTCTGTTTAAAACTGAATTTATTGGATAACTGCTCTGCCCTACTTACAAACTATTCTAAAATATTATTGGGAATGGTAGAGAAAAGCTTGCCTAATTGACAGGATGACTTAGGTGCTGTGCTACCTCTAGGCAGTCTTTCATAGTTCTTAACTAATATTCAAGTCTTTTGGAGAGTAACTGACTTACAATATAACTGACTAACAACAAAATGCCCAATATAAAAATCAATTGTTTGCAATTCAGGTAATTGTATTATTCATTATTGCTCCTATAATGAAGCTATACCAGTTTTTTAATCTCTACTTATGATGACAAAGTTCCCTTTTGAGTCCATGGCTAAATATATATAAATGGAACATGAGTGAAGCTCCCATAACTTGGCACTGTTTTCCTTCTGCAGAAATATATGTTAAGCCGCCTTGGTTTAAGCAAAACTGTATTTTGTATTTACTGTTGGGAAAATGCTGCAATATGGAGAGCAGTTGAAATTGGAAGTAGTTTTATTCTCAATTGGGGTTTCATAAAATGTTTCTGTGTTTTAGATTTTTCTCTCTCAGCTTGCCCTTATCAAATGTGCTCTGAAATCTATTTATATGAGTTTCTCTCTCCTGTAAATATCTGATAGAAGTGTCAGAATCAGTTCAAGTTTTGGTGAATGCTTATAAATTATTACTCGGTTCCTCATATCAGGCTGCTTTTATTTAATTACTTATTTTCTTTCAAAAATATTTGAGTCAGTAAAAGCAGTCATGGTAAAAGTTGCAGATGACTTACAGTATTAGAGAAATAACCAGATTCACTCCATACAAACAAACTTTCTTAAGGTTGTTATCTCTGAATCAACAGTGATCCCCAGGGACTTTTTCAGTTGGCTTTCTCAGTTGCTGGAGCTGGGCACAAAACTTCCTGGGAGATGTTGGCTGAGATCTATTGCTCTTTTGAAACAAGTCTGTCAAAGCCAATTTGACATAAATTTGGATAAAATTCCAAGGGCAAAAGCTGCCTAACTTTATGTCAGTTTCACCCTGCCTAGTTTTGCTTTTGTCCACCTCAGGCTGCACAGATGCAGGATTCTGGAGGAGGGTCTGTTGCAATGGCCTCAGAGATAGAGAAAATCCCAAGATATAGGACCCTGGTGCACCCAACCAGCTGGCCTGCTTTGGGGCTGGGGTTTCCTTGTTAGTTGGAAATGCTTCCTTGCTGTGCAACTACTAATGTGATTTGGAACAAAACCAAACACCAAAGTATTTTGTGAAACCTTATTTCCATCTTCCACACAGCCTTGTTTCTAAAGCTGTCATTACACACAGGCAACAGAGGCAAGCATTGGCTGGCAGTTGCTGCTAACAAGTTATGGATGCCCCAGGAACATTGGAACTGTTAAAGGTCAGCTTGGATGTAGTTTTGAGCAACCTGCTCTAGGGAAAGATGTCCCTGCCCATGGCAGTGGAGTTGGACTAGGTGGTCTTTAAAGGCCTAAACCAGTCTATAACTCTATGTCAAGGGATGGGAATAAAATTGATCTGTGAGTGAGGCTATGCACGGAGACCCTCCTCTGTGGTTGTGGAGGAAAATGCTTCCATACTCTTATCTTGTTTCCTTCTGCATGTCTAAATACTTGTGAAAAAGTGAAACAGGACAGAGGTGTGAGGGAAGAAGGGCAGAGATGCTCTTTTTGGTTCCATTCATTTTACACACATCAGCACCTTGAGGCACGGCAGACACAGGTGTGTGGCGCCTGCAGGAGTGGGCCTGAGCATTGTGGCCTGCAGGCCCGCTCTCACCAGGGCCCTACAGCACCAGCTGTACAGACCTCATGTTCATCCCCACCTTGCAGATTTTTGCTAGAAGAGATCATCTGGGAAATCACAGAGGGAAAAAAAACCCCTGTGGCTCATTTTATTTCCTTCTAACTGGAAGGAACCTGGCAGGGAAACTGCTTTCATGCAGTTTAACTTGAGAGCAGACTATTTACTCATCTGTTTCAAGCTCTGTAAAACTGTCTTTCTGGGTCAAGGATGAAAAGCTGTGCTCACAATCTGACTGACCACCAGCGAGGATCTAATGTAGATAGGTGAAGATAAAGACAAAAGCCAATTATCTCAATGTCATTCAGCTACAAATCTTTTTATTGACTAGAAAAACACCTATAAAATGCATAAAACCCCAGAGGTTTATATCTCCCTGGTTCAGACAGTGCCTCAGAAAAGAAAAGATACTGTAACTGCATAGGATATTTGCCTTCCTCTAGTGAGGGTTGAAAAAAAGTCGATCTATTAACATTTATAAATGGTGCCGTACAAAGGGAAAGTCACCTAAAAAAAAAATCTATGTTTTTCTATGTTTATCTTGTATTTTTTTATATAAACTGGTGCATTTCTGCCAGCTTTAACTGGGTTACACTAGGCTTGAGAGTTATGGTACTCTGTCCCTGGAGGGTCTCCTTAGCTTGCATACCTTTTCATCTCTGAGCCTTGTCCAATTTAGCAACTTTATCTCCAAAATCCTGATCAGTCTTTCTTACAGACCCACTCCATCAACATACATTGTCTACAGCCCTCTTCCAGGAGATGCCATTTTATGCACAGTCAAAAACCCCCATGTAATCCTCATCCAAAGCAACAGGGATTCCTTCCCATGACTCTGACAGGCCAAAGATTTCCAGGGAAGATGCTGTGTCTCCTGCCAAGCTCCCTGTTGGCTGGAAAGTTAGCAACCTGACCTCTCCTTAAAGAAGCTCAGGCACTAGGTCCCATGAGGCTCCCCGTGTGCTTGCTTTGTAGGCTTTTAGGAGTATTTCTGGCAGTGACAAGGCTCTTTGCTTTCCTTACCCAGCACATGGCCGTGAGTAGATGACTCTTGCTTTGGAAGTCGTGGACTACAAGTTCTGCTTTGGAGGTTGAGGTACTTTTAGCAGATGTGTCATAATCAAAATTAGCCAGAATGAATCAGTAATTTAGCTTCCCACTAAGCCGTGTCCACGTATGGTCCTGGGGCTTTTTTTCCGTTCACTTGATTACTGGTAAAGGAAAGTAATGTCACATATGCCTGCTGCCAAGTCTAGCTACTGCTCTATCAGGATCTGAATTTTTCATTGTAGCTTTTATTGTAGCATACAGATGATAATTTGGGAATGTACCCAGCAATGTTCATTTCAGGTTAGCCAGAGATTACTTAATTACTGTGAAACTAAAACCAGACCCCCAGGCTCCTTACTGTGATGGAGTTTTTATGACGGACTGTTGCAACTGAGTGCTTGATTGTTGGAGGCATGGGTTTAAGACAATTTCATGAGGTTTGGCTATTTTTTTCCACTTCCCCTGAATGTTGATTTGGTCCTATTTTAAGTTGGTTTATTTTTTTCCAGTGCTGTGTCTAAAAATCAGTTTTTTGTGTTTTGAAACTCAACCTGAATGTCCCATTCAAATAGCAGCTTCTTTGCAACTTCCTTAAAATCGCCGCTGCTGGATGTGGCCCTCAGAGGTAACGAACACCGACATTTCAGTGGTGTGGAGCTCAGATTGATTTTGTTCCTCCCGACAGCAGATAGAAAGAAGTCAGGGTGAATGCTTTGATCATGTTGCACTCAGTGCTTGGGAGGTACCTCTCTCCCTGATGCAGAAAGGATTTTGTTCTGAACAATGTCATACCCAGTTTGCAGAAGCATTGAGCTCATGCTTGCACAACTTCCTGGATCAATGTGATTATGTGTATACCACAGTGACCTCTAATCTCTGTAGCCTACAGCTAGCCTTATTTCTGAAGGTAGGGTTTAACGATAGCATCACGCGACAATTCCAGCTATCCCAGTTGGGGCCATGTGTCCTTTCCTCCATGCTGGAATGACTAGATAATACTTTGTTTTTCAAACCTTCGTTGCATCCACACGAGAACAGACTCCTTGTATCCTGCCTGGAGACTGGTCAGTGCTCCCTAGGGAAGGGATTACAGAAACCTGCAGTGATTTTGGGGGCAGCAATTCTTTGATTTGGGCTAATGACTTCACCAGCATGAGCTGATCAGATGGGAAGAAAACAAACTCAAAATCCCTCCAAATTGATGTTGTTATGTGCTGGAGGGGAGCCATGGGGACAGTCACTGAAAGGATAAAATAACAACTTGGTTTCAAAGCTAAAATGAGAGGCTACAAAGGACAGGTGGCTGCAGCAAATCCATCCCTGCCTGAGGAGCGGATGCTGCTGAAGCTGCTCTCATTGTGAAGAGGAAGAAGAGCTGCAAGCCTGTGCCAGAGGAATGGGTGAGAATAATCAGAAGGGGAAAAATATTCAAGCAAAAAGTCAACAAAACAAGCAGGCTCCCGGCCAGACTCTCTAAGGCAGATGGCAGTTGGTTGTAACAGCTGCAATCGAAAATCCAGGAGATAACAGAGGTAGCTGAAAAAGATTTAAAGGTTTCTACCAGCTGTTGAGCCCAAGCCACATCTTCTCTACTGAGGAGAGAAAGCTTTGTACTGGGAATTCTTTACCTTCTCTTCACCATTGGGTAGCAGAGATGATACTTTGACATTGCTAGAAAGATCAAGCTCCTGAATGCTAGCAATGTCTTATCCTGCAGTAAGATCCTTTAGCTTGATGAATTTTAGGCCTCCTGTCTTTTCACCAAAGCAAGTGGGATGTTGTGCCATCCTTTTACCTCCTGTGCAACCTACTGGTTTCCTCACAGCTGCTGGGGCAGAGCGGTTGCGTCTTCTTAGTAGTTTGTTGAGGGAAAAGTGGCCCTGTGTAACAGACAGTGCTCTTCCACATTGAGGGCTTCTTCCCATCCCCTTGCTTGCTCTGTTTGCCTATCAAATGCAGATAACACGACAGTTCTGTCCCTTCAAAACTGCACTGTCCTCACCTTTCATCTTTGCTGCATCTTCTCTGGCTTGCTGGTTGTCCTAGCAAACATGTCCTAGCAAAATCTGGCCCATCCTTTGCTCCTTGCAGGTGTTCAGCTTGCTAAGGAAGCTGGGCTCTTCTGAGAAGGAAAATACAGCTCTTTACTCACCTGCCCCTTCCAGGCACTTTTCTGTGATGATAAATTTGGCTTCAGCCTCCAGTACATCTCTTCCCCTAGGAACACTTTATTTTTATTCAGAACTGGAAATGCAAGTGTAACTGCCAGTGTTTGAGGTACCCATTCTGAGTGTGACAGACTCCTCACCCAAAGGAGTGCTCAGAAATGTATTGTTTTCCTGCCCACAGACCGTTGGTAAGAGTGAGACTTTGTCAAATTTCCTCTGGGTCCCCACACAGTTCTTAAGCATCAGAAAAACAGATCAGTGTTGGGAATCTATCTTCCCTTCCTAATCCTCTTGTGTTTCTATTTCATCTGCAACTTAGGCAAAATACTTAGGCTTAGTTAGATAAGCAAACAACTGAAATTTGTGTGAATCTACAGGCGACTAGTAGGAAGGAATGGAGAGCACTGAACCACTGATCCCCCCCCCCCTTTATTTTTAAAAAAAACCCCCCAGGCTACCATCAGAAATGCTTACAGCTAAAGGTGATGACTAAATCAGGGTCATTGAATTTATCCATCTGAATCCTAATAAGAACATAAAGGCACAAAGGGATGTTGGAGGATACTGGTCACCGTCAGGAGAGAAGAGGATACTGCGGTCTGCTGCGGTAGGCGGTGTTAGGACAAGATTATCTTTCCTGTCATGTACTTTCCAAGCTGCAGCTCTTACTTTGGCTGGTGCTCTGGGCTTGGTGTCATTTTCCTATTCCCTCACGCACAATGAAGTGAAAGTTTTGGGTGGAGAAAACAGGTAAGGACCTTATGTAAATAAACCAACCCATTGGTTATGCCTCTGAAATAGCCCAGAGTCCAGGCTTGCCAAATTTCTCTTTGGGTAGGAGAAGAATAATTCTCCTGACTGAGCATTGTAGTCTCCTGACATGGGAGCAGTGCAAAGTGGAGCTGACTGTTCCACCGCTACTCTGAGTGGTGTGTGGGAAGGCAGAGGCTTTGGGGATGATCCTCTGGGCTTTGGGTCTGCATCACTGATGCAGTGCCTAGGGGGCTGTGGGGAGCTGTGCACAGAAAGGAAGAGCAACAATTACAGCAGAGAGCAGGGTCGGGGGTGGGGGGGGAATCCAGCCCCAAATTAACACCAATGCAATCGCAACTTGCAACGTGTACGTCAGTTCAACAGGAGATTCCATCTTGCAGGCAGATGAAAATAGGTATTTTGCTTGGTGATCGTATTGAGCTGTGAACTCTGTTCATTTCAGTGTGGATAATTATGCCCAAGTCTCTTTAGGCTGTTTCTCTGTTAAAGAAATATTCCTAACAGGATTTCCCTTGGGCGGGACCATACCTAGATTTGCTGCAATTATCTGATTAAGGCTGTCATTGCTTTTGTGCTTAATTATACTGCAGAGAAGCATGAATACAGCAGAGTGCCAAAACCAATCTGTTCCCAGGCAGGGGCATTTTGTGTTCAGTGGCAAATACCAGCTCGTGTAGTTGGTGATTGTTCTCATGCTGGAAGTCCCTGTATGGACTCCACTCGGAGAGCTCTGCTGTCTTCCTGAAATTTTCTTTACTGTGTTCTTTCAGCTTCTTGTAGAAAGCTACTGGTTGGAAAATTTCAGATGGAACATTTTATGTTGGGTTTTATACAAGCAAAATTATTCAAAAATTATGGATTCAGTGAGCTGCTCTGAGAATTGTTCTTCCAGAGCCTCTTTGCTGTGAGTGAGCTCATACCAGTAAGTGAAAATCAGATCTAGTGTATATTTTTGTAATAGCTACTTATAAGCAAACCTGTCAAAAATCAGAGATTTTTCCTTCAGATGACTTAGACAATTCAGAACACCCGACTAACTTCCCTGCTCCTTTCTTTCTTACTGTAGACTGATTCCACCACTTTTTCCATACCTTCTGTATTTGGGATGGCATTTTGGAAATGGACAGTCCAACCAATTTCATTCGAAATCCACCCCTGCTGTTAGAAAAGCAGCTTTGGAAGAGCGTTAACGCATTTGAAGTCTAAGTCTCCTCCCTAGAGGATTTGACAAACCTTGGAATTAATTTCTTCTGTTTCCATATGGCAAAATGCAGACTTTTTTTTTTTCCCTGACTCATGCATTCTTGTGGCATGCCATACTGATCTGTCATGGACTGGATGATGCAATGCCATTCCTTCTAGGCTATTGTGTTTTCTGCATCCTGCTCCCTTGTTTGGAGGTGCTTAATAAATTCAGCCACTACTGTGCCATGATTGGCACACATCTTTTGGATAGACAGCTGTATGCTGTCTTTATCATTTTCTGTCAGATTTACTTGTTTGCTAGATGGTGGTTGACAGACTAACAGGCAGGATAATCACAAAACGAGGAGAAAATTCTCCTGTTACAGCAGGTGTTTAACAGAGCTCCTTGCTCCAGAAATACCAGGAGAAGTGATACCTGAGTAAACATTGAACCCACAAATTATTGCTGATCAGAAGGTAGCTTATTTATTTTGCAAATTAAATTCTACTTGATATGATGCAACATTTTACACTGATTTGTGTTTTCTAAATATATGTCTGGTTCTCAAGCTTTCTCTAAAAGAGTGTGATCTGTTTAGAAAACACCTAACTCCCTCTAACACTCACTAGAGATTTGTTCAGTATTGAGGGGCAAAAACCAACCTTGTAGGGCACTGGTTTGCTGCTGGCCATGTGTCAAATGCAGGTTTTGGTTATGTGAGGACTAGAGTGAAGCTCATCATTCAGAGAAGAATAGCAAAATGATGAGTGAGGCTCAGCAGGATTGATTTCTGAGGAAAACCTAGAGCTGATAGATTTTGTTGGTGATGACTGCCCAAGGTGAAAGGAGAGCATGCAGCCAACATACAAACTCCAAGGGAGTATGAGGATGCAGAGATGCCTCTTCAAATGGTAAAATAAGAATTATTTTAAGCGGTAGGAAGGTTATGCAATGGAAATCTTCAAGAAACCAAAAAGTAGAAAATCTCAGGTGAATAAATCCTTCCCCTGAAAAAAATTCTTTGGCAACAACCACTTGATTTGTGGTTTATCCCCCACTGTTGTGACGGAAATGCTGCTCTTATTTACTGCAGCTACTGTGAGGGAGGGTAAAGCACTCAGCCATGTGCCTGGCTTGTGCCTCTGTGTGGCTGAAAGGCACACAGTGCCCATCCATGGCACCACAAACCACTTCAAGGCTTGGCAAAGCATTGCTGTGAATGCCCTTATTCTTTAACCGTGTTCCCCAGTACTGTGTGCTACCTGTAACCCACTGGCAGGGTAGTCCTGGCAAGCATTGTGTTTTGGGCTCAGTGGCAGCTAAGCTAACATGATTTACAGTGTGTTAGCAGCTCCCCAGTGCACTGTGACAATATGGGCAGAAACCAGAAACAAATTCCTTGCTTAACTATGATGGCTATTGACCTGGAGGAGAAAAGTCAGGGCTCCTTCCATTCCTTGTCCCTTTTAGCTTGGATCCTTTTCCAGTAGGTCTAGTCATTTGTGTGGGGACCTGAGAAAAAAAATTCTTTTAAAACCTAAGTTCTTTGAGTACTCAAAAGTATTTAGCATTTTTTTTCCTCTATATAAAGGAAATAAAAGCAAAGCCTCAGGAGGCCTTTTGACTTGCTCTGACATGGTCTTTTCCTTGGCAACCTCTTTTAGTTTCACTAGCTTGGATTCATTTAAAGGTGAGCATGTCAATGACATGTATATTTATTGCCTCTTTTTGCTTTTCATCTTATCCTTTTCTGGTCTCCATGAACTTGCAGCAGCATTGCCTGGAAAGCATGGTGTCAGGGCCAACTGTTTAAAATAGAAGGCAAAATAATGTTAGGTAATGAAGTTATGCCAGGGAGGAGCTTGGCCTGCTGTCCTGATATTGCTGAAAACCAGCTGCTGCTGTAATCACTCTGTAACTGCTGGTCCTCACATCTGAGAGGTTTCTGCAGAAACCTCCCTTAACCTTAGGGGAGAAGTGTAACAGCATGTCCTTCTGCTGGGGACACACGAAGCTGTGTATTTATCATGGGTGCGGGAGGCCTGACCTACCTGGCGCGGTATGGCTGCAGCTGTGAGTTTCCACAGCCTTTATAATCTCCTCCCAGGGCTTCGTAAAAAAGGTCACCTTATTTTCGTGGTGTCAAAATTCAGGCAGCCAAACATGACAGCTATGCAAGAAATGTCAAAGCTTTGCTGCACTGTGTCACTTCCATGATTACAGGCTAACTACCACCCCAAAATTCCAGTTAAGACAGACACAAGGGTACCACTGAAAAATAAAAAAGGATTTTTTTCCTTTAGAATAAAAGTTTTAAGTATGATGTTATGTTATATTTACTTGCTTCTTTGATACAACAATGAAATCAGAATTAGGGTTTGGGGTTTTTTTTGCTGAGTCATTTATCCAGCATGAAACTTAAAACTGTTTATACATAGGTAAAGATTGAAAACATAGTATGTGCATTTATTAACTTTCCATCTCTAGTCTATAACCAATCATATCTCTGGTTCAGCACTCTTTTCATACATTTGGAATATTAAAGAAATATAATCTAGTCTACTTAATGGAAATTCTACATAGGCAGGTTTACAGGGAAGAATTTTTGTTATTTGACCTGAATAATTTGGTGATTTGAACTAAAGCTGCATGTACAGATTTCATAATTTCAGGACTGATTTCATTTAACATAACAAAAATTTAAGAATTTGGTTTAAAATTTGTAATACAAATTAAAATTTAGTTGAAAAAAATCCCAAAATATTTACATTTGTAATGGCAATGGTAATTTTTTAAGTGTTCAGGTTTTGATAAAAACTTAATGCTAGTTATAAATATGAAATGTATAACAAAGTGAAATATGAATGCTTTTAAAAACAAATTTTGTAAAACCTTTTTTTAAGAGAAAGGAAATATTTTAACTAAAACATATTCATTTAAAATAAACTGACCTGGATAAAATAATTACAAATGCTTTTAATGAAAAGTTTTGTTCAGCTGGATCCAAGCCTTTTTGCCTAGTTCTTCAATTTCTGCTTTCTGTTCTTGCAAGGATGCTTCTCAAAGGTCCAAGTGTCCTTCAGCCGATCAAGCTGTGCTTCTGATCTTTAAAATCTCCTAAAACTTAAGTTTACAATTCCAAAAACCACTTCCTCCATCTTTTTTCTAGTAAGTAGAGCAATAATATTTTGAAACATCTCAGTGTTACCCAATATAATTATTCTTAAGAGTTATGTTTTTAACTTCTGGAAAATTTTTTTTCCTCACATGCTTCCAGACCTACAACTGGTAGGAGTTTCCACATGCAGGAGGATGAATTAGCAGGTAAAAGCCATTTTTTCATATGGGTTTCGTTCTCAACAGACATGCCAGTGCCTGTAGAGAGCAGATTTCCTTTTTTTTTTGAGCTCTGTTGGCAATACAGCTCTTCACTGCCATAAGTTTAACTGGAGAATCCAGCCTTGGATATGTAACGTCATGTCCCAGCTTCAATTAAAACCCTGTAAGCACAACTTTGTTAATGTCTGAATTCCTAACAAGACCAGCACGTATATATCTACAAATATAAACAATATTTGAATTCTAGCATTTTGTAACCTCCTCTATTTTTGGGTGAAATGAATTCTCTCCACTGATTTAGTAGAGATCCTTTAGCCCCAGTTTGCATTTTACTGTGCTGAGGTCACAGATCTTCCTCTGCATCATTTAATTGGATTGCAGCCACTGTTTATGGTGGCAAAGGGATTATAGCTATGCAGATAGAGTCATTACAGCAACATTTACCTGTGATAAAATAATACAGAGTCATGAGTTTTCTCTGTTTTTTGGTGTGGTTTTTTGTTTGGGTTTCTTTTTTTCCCTTTTTTTAATAACCAGTAGTTTCAAGGTGTGTTTCAAGCCTTTCATTGCCCTGTAACCTCCAGGCAGCATAGTCGCTGGCAATGTTTGCATTTATACCTATCACCTTATTATGGAAGGAAAACCTTAATTTCTTCTCTTTGTATTAATCTCCTACTCTGGCCAGCAGAAAGTCCTCAGAGACCTGGGAAAGTGGTTCCCTAAGTCAGCCCTTGAAAATATAATTGTTGGGGGTAAGGCCAGTGGTCGGTAAAGCTTTAGGTTTGGGAGGTTTTTGTTTTGGTTTTGTTTTTCCCTGTGGCATGTAATAACTGTAAAATAGCATAGCTCTATTTGATCAGTGTCAAAAGATGTTGTGACTCTGGTTCCCAAATGTACCCGTGGTGCAGACAGAATCAAAGCACAAAAATCGGCCAGTATATTTTTATTAGGTACAGTGTCAAGGAATAAGCCAGAGTTATTAATGGTATTTCTTCTGGTCATGGAATTAAATCCTATTTTAATCTAACAGGAGAGAAGGAAAATGAATACTGTTTGTTCTGAAATATGGTACTGTTCTCTACATAGCTGGGAACAGAATAGAAGTTTTTTCTTTCTGAAAGATAGTTTTCTTACTACATATTATCAATATGAATTCAATTTGCAGAGTAACTCTAGTCCCAGGACAGTACAATCTCAAAACTAATAGCTTTCTACTTTCCCCTGGCCAATCTCCACCCTGGCTTGTGCTGGTGCATTGCAATGTGTGGTGCAAAGCTGCCTCCTCGCTGTACTGGCATGGAGCCCTTCACCTATAAATCACAAAGGAACAGTCTGAACCCTCTCATCTCCTCTTTGACCAGGGTATCGCTCCGATTGTGAGAGACTATGATTTACTGTCTGTCGCACAAACACGAGAGGTCCATGTGGTACTTCCAGGCTTAACAAACCCAAAGGTGTTCAGGTGGTTCTGTCTCATGGTGTGGGAGAACAGGGTGACACACATGACCAGCATCTTCAAAACCTCGCTTGCGAGGTGTGGTGCAACACTTTGAATTGCTGGGATGGGTTAGAGAAGGAGCGTTGCCTAACATGTGGTTCTTCACTCATAGGGATATCTGAATGTCACACAGCTGGGGCTGGGTGTCATCTCCCTCTGCTCATGGACTGTTCATCCTTTCCTCTTCTCCTGCAATTCCTGTCAAAGCCCTGTTCTGCTGAGCACATGCCAGTAGAGCCTCTCCTAAGCTTTTTCTTCTAGGACCTAGTCCCCCTCCATGATTTCTGGGCCTATTTACCTTGCCTTCTCTCTTCCCTCACATTGCACCCTGCACTTATCTATCATTTATACTGGCCTTTTCTTCGTTTTTTATCCTTTCCTAGCAAAACTGCTGCTTTTATACCTTCTTCCCGAATTATTGTTTTCCATTCCTTTTCCATCCAAGTCTTTCCTCATCGAGATACATTTCACTCAGAAACTCTTCTTCTATGGAGCGCCTCAAATACAACGTTCCCCTCATGATCTTATTATTTCTGACATGCTGAATGTGCTTATGGTAGTGCCCATATTCTGCTATTGGTTACACTGATGTAAACCTGGAAGGACTCCATTGTTTCTTATCCATAGGTATGCAGCTGAAAGATGTGTGGCTTAAAGCAGAAAAGCTCCTTGTCACTCTGTAGTAGAAGTAAAAATGTCTGTGCTGCTCTGCATCTACCATAATTTTTGGTAGATCTGAGAGGTTGGTTAGGAGGTGAACAATTTTCTTCTGCAACTTACCATTTGATGACACATGACGACTAAGCATCCGTTTTCCTGTCTCAATGGTCCGGTCATATTTGACTTGAACCCACAGGTTTAAAGCAGAGATCTGTCATGTTGTTGCCGTGTTCAGTGATACAGGTTAAACCAAGTACCACTAAATGGTTAACACATCTGGCCAAGTCCAGCCCTGGTGGTACACCTGGTCTATGCTAAGACTGAATCGAGTCCAGTATCAGTAACAATGCGCCTTTATGGATGCTCTTTTAATGAAATACTGTAACAAATTTATTCTTGTTTTATTTCCTCAACAGTATAAGAAAAGTAATTATGTTTTGAAGTTAAATCACTTGGCTGGCACACACATTGTCAGGCTGAATGCTAATTATGTAGCTTAAGTAAGTCCAAAATAGAAAAGGATCGTAAACTATAAATGGAAACCTGATAGAGACACTCTTAGTAAAGCTTTTGCCTTGACTTCTTCGTGTTCCTACTCCTGACCGTATCAATAACTGATATCATTCCTTGACCATCAATGTTTTGATCAGTGGGGTTTGGTACAGGAAAGCAGACAGCTGTCCTATGCCACCAGCAGTGTTGTGGTTTTGCGTTAAACCCCTGCACAAAGCAGCCTGTAGTGATCACTTCCACGTGCCTCATGCCACAGGTGGTGAAGCATTTCTCTGTCCTAGTGTTGTGTGTTGCTTGCACTTTTCTTGTTAAAAGCCCTTCCAGAACTACACCACTGAGAGAGTTTGAAACCTTCCTCTAATTTGCAGCCAGAGTTAGGCTTGGTTTATATCCTTTTGTTCTTAGGCCAATATAGCCTTGTAGGTTCATTAGATGCATAATTGCTGATGTTTATTCATCCCTTGTATCCCTGCCCAGTCTGCCTTTTCCTGGTATGTATGCTAAGTTCTTCTAGCATCTTCTAATGGTCCTACTAGCATTTTGCTGCACCTCTTTGAGTTCAAGTTTATCTTTGTTATGGAGCCTTTTATTGCTATGAAAGAGGCAAAGTGAAAAGTAATATTGCTGCCAACAGCTATTCATGTGTGTAGCTCTATGCAAATGGATAGTGTCCGGTTCTATAGTCACTGTCCTTGTCTACCTTGCAAAGTTAAGAATGGCTTGAGAACAGATGTTAGCAAGCTGAGCTCTATTTCTGCTGGTTATTTCTGCCTGTTATCTCTACAGATGCTTAGATTCAGACAACCATGCCATGCACAAGCTCAGAATATCTGCATTTGGGCTGAGCACTCATTCTTGAGCAGCTGATCCAGAAGATAAGGTCACGGTAAGTTTCTAGGTGTTGCTGGAACTCTCCCTTGAATGTGGTCTAGAACTTAGTTTATATGGATGCTTAAAGGGAAAATTGGGTGTCAGGCAAACCTAGATTTGAGTGTGCCAAGTACTAGAGTCAGAGACCTGTTGGGCAACTAGGTCCCTGCTGTGATTTCAGTTCTTGGGTGCAAAGCAGCCCTTGTCTGTCCTGGGGGTCTCTTCCCTACTCCCCCATAGGCCCAAGCAAGGATGATGCTGGGGCCTGTGCCTGGGGACAGGGGAACATCAGCCCTTCCACTGCTGTTGTTGGGATTTAAGGATTGGCTGGCAACAACATACTAGATTTTTAGAAGAATGCATTTGGAGAGTTTCAACAAGCACCAAGGTCATAGATAGGAATCATGAGACTTTCAAACTCCCAAGTCACAGAAGTCTCTTAGTCCTTCTCTAATGGCTTTTAAAGTGCTAGGGTTGAAAAACAACCCAGGTAGGACATGATGATGGGTTCTTACAGATACATCATATCCCTGAGGACTGCAGAGTCAGGTAGAAGGAAACAAGCAAAAATATAATGGTGAACATTAGAGGAATTTGTTGGACTCCTTTTCAGAAGTGCTGTAAAATCTAATTCAGATAGCATAAGCATTAATTCAAAAATTTGTTCACGCTGTTCTATTGCTACCTGATCTGCCTGCCTTTGCTGATATATGTACTGCAGCTACAGATTTATTTCCACAGATACCATATTTTTGTATTTTGGTAATAAATTCTTTTTAATAGAGTGACTCCCCAGGACTAAGATCTTATGATGTGATTGATTTAAATGCCTGCATGAGACTGTGCTTTTGCTGTCTGGCGAAACAAATGACATAAATTTGACTCTGGAGCCAAATAAATTGGGGAAATGTACTAAATTGTACTAAAGAGGGAAAATGGATCATGAAACCAGACATTGCAACAAATAATGCATATTCAGAGTGTAAAGTGTAAAATAAATGAAATCCTTATGAACACGGGAGGCTTGCTACCAGCAGTAGAGTCTAAGCCAGCTCTGAAAATGACTACACATACTGCCTCATGGAGATAGAGACCTCTGATCTCTTGGCAGAAATATTAGATGTACTTAGCTATGTGTGTTGATATTAATTGGAAAAATGGCAATTTGAATAGAGTAAGAAGGCTTCTTCCTTTTCTTGCAATCAGTGACAAAGTTTCCTGAACTTTGATGAGACAAGGCTATACCAACATAACTAACCCATAAAAATAAAAACCACAGGTGATGGTTTGATTCAGTTTTGTGTCACTCTGGGCTTATTCCAGCAAAGTAACTTTATTTTTCCTGCTTTAAACTGAAGTAATGCATTGTTGGGGAAAAGCCAAACCAGAACGGGTCTGCACAGCTCATTATCACAGAGGAAATCCAACCAACACCACAGACAGATGTTTTTCAACACATGTATTTTTCTTAAAAGCCCCTCTATTTTTTTCTTTTTCTAATGTCTAACAAGGAATCTGCTTTGGCAGGGGGGTTGGACTTGATCTCTTGAGGTCCCTTCCAACCCCCATGATTCTGTGATTCTTATTCTTGGGCTACTTTCCGATAGATGGTGGTTGCATCCAAAGTAGAAATCTTTTCATCTGAGAAACAAGACATACGTTGGTCCTGCAATGCCTGTGTGTAGCAGGGATTTGAGAAAGAGATCTGAGGTCCTCTCTTTAGCAAGAGATGCACAGCACTCAGGCCCTTTCTTGGCACCCATTGCCATACAAGTGAAGAGCCTTGTAGCGCATCTATGAGAGCAGCCAAACACTGAGTGCATTGCACCGAGCTAGTGACAGTTTCACCTGGAGAGACGGCTCCCTCCTTAGCAGGTCGGATGTGCAGAGGGTTAGATCCCTTTCTGGAGCTGTTACTCAGGCACATTTCACTGACACCAAATGTGACCTAGCAGCTAATCTCTGAATTAACCAGCTTAATCAGATGTGAGATGAAAAACAGTATAAGCTGGAAATAGAAAGAGACTGGGAGCTTGCCCAAATACAACTATTTTTTCTCTTTAAATGTTGACTGAAAAGAAAGTTAATGTATCAAGCATATCTGGTTTACTGAAATAAATGCATAGTAGTTGTCCCTCTCTCAGCTTTTTACTTCCTTGGCTTTCTTAGTGTTAATACAGCACCAGAAATATTTTACAGTTTCTCTCTTTGGCACATTCTTACTGCAAGTGTTGGGTAATGCCTTGCGTCGGCTGTAAGGAAACAGAAGACCATAATCTTTAGTGCTTAGGCTAAACTTCACTAAGGAAAATATAAAAGCAGGGTTTTTATTTAATGTCATGAGCATGAGAAAATGAGGGTGGGATCTCACTGTTCCACAGAGGGTGTTTCCATCACAGGGTACTACTTAGTTTGTGGATGTGCTGTGACACGCTTGCATCATAGAACCACACATGACTGTTGCTTCTATGCAGGTGTAGTAATCCTGTCTGGTAGCTATACACAGCCCTTAGCAGGAGCAGAATCCTAGGAGGTACCCATCAGGAATGGTGGCTTCCTTGGAAAAGAGTGAGAAACTTAGGCAGGTGCTCTCTCTTCACCCCTCAGTGTTTAGAGAGCAGGATTGCAGTAACATCACAGTACAGCCCTGTTGCCAGTTTGGTGTCTCCTACCAAATGTGTCTGTTATTTCAGACACCTAAAGGCTTAAAAAATGGAGATCTGGTTGGCCTGCTGGGTTAACATTGAAAAACTCAGCAAGGGAAGGAAGGGGTGGTGTGGGAGGATGGAGGTTTTAACGAGAAGCAATTATTACAGAAGATCAGGAGTGTAAAGTTGCATAACTGGCTTAATGTAGTGAGAAGGTGGTTTTCTATGGAGTCCAAGGTTTGGCTTTGCTGCTTTGTTGTTCTGGCCTGTCACTGTGCTCTGGGGCATCTCACCTCCTACCATCAGCTCAGATCTGTAGGGATGAGCCAGAGGACAACAAAACCTTAGATACCAGTTCTGTTTTGAAGATGATATTTGGCTTTTTACATTTAGTGCTGAGAGAGATTGGCTGGGAAAGGAAAGAGGCTGCTGAGCATGTTAGAGAACCACAAGGGAGAAAGTGCTCTATGAGATAGTTTGAGAGTTGTTAGGTTTTTTGGCAACCATTATTAGACATGGCCCATAATTACTTCTGTAGCTATAGAGGAGTGTAATTTGCTTTTAATTACTGTATTAGCAAATATATCAGTAGGGAAACCAACAGAAAAAAAAGTTGCTGAGTTTCTTTCAGTCCTGTTCTTTGCGACTCTAGGAAGGCAAAAATATTTGGACAAAAAGAAATTATGCTCTAAAGAGCTCCAAACAGACACATTCTGGTACTGAGGGGAAAATAGCTATTCTAGATGGCAGAGAGCTGGCTTCTAGCATAGTCCTACAAAGTGGAAATAATAGCCTCCTTCCATTGTAATTTTAAAATTGTAACTCAGTGCTGTTCTTCTGATGCTTTGTGATAGATGCCAGGAGTGGAGACTGCTCCGCTCCAAGTGAGAGTCAGATAATAAAGCAATTTCTGAGCTGTAGCAGCATCGCACCTTTCCTTTTGTTTCCTCTGAGAGATACTGTGAGGCTGCATTATCAAGTTTCACCCTCACAGCCCAATATTTTATTTTTAAATTGTTCTTTAAAAGAATTTGTGAGTCCTGAAGGGAACACCTTATCTCCCATCATGGGAGAATCTGAACAAGAAAATGCTGCACACATTTTCTTACCTTGAATCTCAAACAAAGAAAATAAATTCAGTCGATTTCCTGACCTCTTAATCTTCTCACTGAGAAACCGCTCTAAACACTAATGAACATTAAATCGCTATTGCTCTGTTGGTGTGTAGTGCTTCAGTCAGCAGTCCTTCCAGAATCAATAACAGCAGGCAATCTACTGCGGTTTCTCCAGTGTTTATTTTTAAGGATAATACTTACAATGCTGGAAAAATGAAACATTTCATTTCCAATGTGGCAGTGCTGGAAAAGCTCTTCAAGATGCTTTTACAGCATGTGAAAGGGACAAACCATTTGGATGTCATTTTCACCTCCCCGCCGCCTCGTCGGCTGCCGAGCCGTGGAGCGAGCACGCATCCTGGCAGGCCAAGGGTGGCTTTCCCTGCTGGCTTTGCCCATTAGCAAAGCACAGGAGACTGTGCAAGTGCAGCTTCCCATGGGAATCACTAAAGGGGGAGCTAAAATGAGGGCAGGTGGTAAATGAGGATAAAATCCCAGCACTTCATTTTAAAGTAAAAACCTTCTTGCAGTCTGCTGTACTGCAGTAGACAAAATGGCTTGGGGTTGTTTATGCATCTCTTGCTGTAACATTTGGGCAGAGGAAAGCAGCTGGAAAGGCTTTTGCAAGCAGGTTTGCTGTGGGGCTGACAAGTTTGCACACAGCTCCTGCCCCCTGTCATTTCCTAACTTGTGAGTATTTGGTTTTACAGACACAGCAGTGGCCCCTCAGCATTGTTTATATGATGTATTTATAGAGTACCTTGTCTGTCAGTCCTAACTTTGCCAGACGAACAGTTTTGGCTGAAGTCTCTTCTGTGCCCCTCAGGGAATTGGTATTTTTCCCCTGTCTGAAAAATTTCAGCCAGAATGGTTTCTCTGATTCCAAGACACATTTTGGGGAAAGATGTGTCATTCTGTAATGTTAAAACAAAAATTGTGATGAGAAACTCTAATGCTTCACTGAGTTTGAAATTGGAAATTACTAAGAGCAGTTTGGGAAGAGGGAACTGGGAAGCAGTGGCAGGGGTGTGACCTGGAAAGCTTGCTGGAGGGAGAAAACAGGCAGAGCAGGTGCTAGCCTGTGCGAAATAGCTGTGCCTCTATTTTTTTTCACAACAGGTGGCTCCATCTTTCTATGTTTCTTAACTCCTTACTAAAATTATGCAGGTAAGGAGAGGAAGCGTCTGTGGAAAAATAAAAATACAGAACCCAAGAACCTGTGTGGCACTGGGGAGGCTCAGAAAGCAGTGGCCTTAGTATTGAGGCTCTCATTCTCCTCCTGCAAGGGGGGAGCTATTGGTTTTTTCTCAGAGGAGTGCTGTGATGATAAATATATTCAAATTTTGTGGAGCACTAGGAACAAAAGACATAATTTTGTATTCAGTACAGGGTTTGGATGTGCCATTTTAAAAAGACCCGTGGGCCACATGCTGAATGCTGTGGATAAAAAGAAGTCTTCATTGAACAAGGCAGACACCCTGTGGAAGAAACAGTACACGAGCTTGTAATTAAAAACCATATCCCAATGTATACACAAAATGGCCTGAATTAAAACTGCTCATGCATCAATATTCCCAGCATATCCTAACCTTGCGGTGTTTGATTTTGCACCTAGGTATTCACTTAAAGTTACTTTTCTGTATATGAGCTGTAAGGAAGACACATGTAAGAATGTGAAGAGAGCAGAAAAAGACAAATAGGGCATGAAAAGGCAAATAAGTTCACTCCCATGCATCAGGTATGAAGGTAGCACAAGTCTTCTCTTCTCTTTAACCTCTTGAGTAGCATATGAAGCAGACAGAAAAGCCTTAGGGCAGAACAACCAGTTCTTTACTGCTTCTTGAAAATGTTCAGAGTCTTTCTCTCAATTTCTTTTCCATCACTTTGATATTTAATTTACTTTTGCTTCTTCTCTCAGAGACCTTGATTTAATTCTTTCAATAGACAGACACTGCCAAGCACCTTCTCCCTCACCTCACAGAGATAAGGATGTTGCAGTCTCTGTGCTCCTGCTAAGAGAGAGCTGGAAAGGCAGCACCAGGGAATGAATCTGTTACAAAAAAAACCCAAAACCAAAACTGGGAAAGTAAGCAGAAAAATGTGGGCAGAAAACCCTTTGGTTAGAGTTTGTATTTCAGTTCTACTCTGTGTCCAAGCTGTCAAAGGGAAGATGTCTTTTTCTTGATGTCTGTTCCCTCCTGATATCCTTGCAGGATATTAGACACCGCAGCAGAGGCAAGCACACATCCTACAGACTGTGAACATACAGCTGGCCTAACATGGGTAAGATTTTGCTGTCCAGACTGCAGTGGGTTACAGATCCCCCCTGAGAGTGCCTCTGTGGGTGAAGTTGTAAGCTGCGCTGGTTTGTATTTAGGTGGCTCAGATTGTTTGTCTGCTCCCTCCAAGGAAAACCTGATGGAGGCTGCAAGAAGAGCAGTGGAAGGCTGTGCTTAGGGCTTTTTAGCAATGTAGGCAAAACTACAAAGGCAGTATAATTTGGAGAGAGGGAACGGCATAGTGTGTGCACACACACGTGTGCACACGCCTTTATTTGACACACTGAAGTTTTGCTAAAAGCTATTAGAAAATTATCTATCAAGCTTGACATTTGGCTTTTAAATCCATGTTTAGACAGCTCTTTAAATACCCTGATATTAGAAAAAAACCCCCAAAAGCTTGATACTCATGAAAATTATCTTTCTCCTGACCACATCTATACAGCACTTATCACAGTGGGGCCTGGATACTCAATCAAAATAATAAAAAAAAAAAGCTCTTGCTGTATATACGGATGGTAATGAAGTATTAAATAACTGCAGACAAGGGGTGAAGATAAAACCCTTGTCTCCTTTACTGCTGGCAAAACAGGAATCATATTGTGCCTCAGTAATGGAAAATTTTGACGATCTTTTTGGGCCTTATCTTTGCAGCTGGGTGTACTGGTGGAAAACTAAACAACGTGCTGACTCAAAAGGGCTCAGGGTCATATTCACAAAAACTCCACCATCAGACACTATGTCCGTAGATATGTATCTGGTAGAGAAATAAAAAATATTTTCCCCAAGGCAGTGTTGTGAGGAGGGGGCTTTGGAAGGAATACCAGGTCCTAGGAATGTAGGGGCCATTTCAGTGGCTGTTAAGTCGCTGCTTTGGTGATGGTGTTACTTAGAAATGACAGAATATTTTCCTCTGCAAATGTCTGTGGTCCCAAGCCCAAGCCAAAAAATTCCTGTCTTGTGGATAGTCACACCACTTAGCAAGATGTTACAGAAAGAATAACAGCAAAAATGACAAAGCAGTGTATACTGAGAAACATACCTTTGTGCTCTAGTGACTGAAAACAGATTTGATATGCAACAGCTGCAAGAGAAGATGTTTGACACATCTGCTTCTGCAGACAGTTTCAAAGAAAGGGAGGGCCAATAAGTGGGGTTGGACTGGATGATCTCCAGAGGTCCATTCCAACCCCTATCATTCTGTGATTTAACCCAGGGGGCAGCTAAACCAGCAACCACCAGCCACTGGGACAGAGGGACAGAATGGCGGAAAAAAAAAATAGATAAAGAAGTTAAAACTCATGGGTTGTGATAAAGACAGTTTAACATGACAGAAAAGGAAGAAGATGATGATGATAATAATAACAACAATAATAATGATAGAATATACAAAACAAGTGAGACACAGCACAATTGGTTGGCTAATTCCTGAGCTGCAGTCCCAGTCCCCGGCCAGTTTCTCTCAATTTATATATAAAGCATGTCATCATATGGTATGGAATATCCCTTTGGCCATTTCGAGTCAGCTGTTCTGGCTGTACCCCATCCCAGCTTCTTGTGCACTCCCAGCCTTCTTGGTGGGGCAGTATGAGAAGTGACTAGACTTAGTGCCTAGTAACAACCAAAACATCAATGTGTTATCAACATTATTCTTAACCCAAATCCAAAGCACAGCACTGTACCAGATACTAGGAAGAAAATTAACTCCATACTGCTGAAACCAGATCAGTGAACAATGTCTGTTAAGAGTCTGCTGGTATACATGACCAGGCAGTAATGGCCATTTCCCATCTTCTTAGGTACACAACAGTATAAGGATTTCAGCGTATGTCATATAAAAGTTTTTGCAGTTCTGGATCACTTTTTCACTCAGAAATTTGTATCCAAATTGTATCCACTGTTTTCCTGTTACACTTTCCTTGGAGCACTTTATGAAACAGAAGGAATTTATGCTTTTCCTAAGGGCAATCTATTGCACCGAATCATTCCTGATGGGTTTTCACTGTGAGAACACACCATTTTCCAGGCTTATTGACAAATCTGAATGAACAGAAGCTAAATCCTGTTCCATGAATGCCTGCTGACCTAGTATAGGTATATTATCTATGCATAATAAAGAAGCTTTTATCCTTTAAAAAATGAGATTAATCTTTAGTTTAAAAATATCACAAGTAACCGATCTGCCCAGATGGGCCTACTTGTTCTGCTGGATGATTTAATCATTAATTTTATATAAATCCATTTCATTTTTTCCTTTTATTAGCATGGTGAACAGAACTCCTTCTTGATGAGATACTTATTCCTCCTGTGGTTTAAACTGAATTATTTAAAATTAAGTTGCTGAGTTACAGTAGTGTTCCAACATTGCTTTATATTCAGGTCTTCAACTCTTATTTTGGATTGCACTATCCATGCCTGTTGTTGCATTCTCAATCATCACAGTGAACTTAAGCATATGAAAAGATCAGGGTTTGTCAACATATATTTCTGGGTGGTTTGAATATCTTAGGCACTGACCTAAGGCATTGCTAAGAAGGCATAAAGCTATCTCTTTATCATTAGTTGCAATATTAACATTTTAAAAATGGCATAGTCTTTCTGGCTGATTAACATGATTTAATTTGGTCAAGAAAATTCTATGGTGTCCAGACCTATAATGACCATGTAATTATGAGCAATAGAATAAAAGACAACTTCAAATAAATTGCTGGTTATTGTAGTTTCTTCACCAATCACTTGGAAAAGTGATAACACATGTTTAACTATTGTCCTCATTGTCAATTTATAGCACCATTAGGTTTTACTGGGAAAATCTTATGCTAATTTTTGGTTCTTATGCTCTGTGAGTTTAGATATGGCGGCATTTTTAAAACTGATCTCTACTTTTGTGCATCTTAATTTTTATTGTTCGACTTCAGATGATTGGCTTTTGAGCCCGAAAGTATCAAAGCATCTAAAATGCAGGAGGTGGTGGTCAATGTCTCTGCAAATTAGCCTCTTAAAACAGGGCAAGACAAATTTTCTTGGTGTGTATAATTTTGCCACCAAAAATGCAGTTGTAATTGACTTTAAACTACCAGTGGCCTTGGCTCCAATCAATCAGCTGTTTTTTAGTAGAGCAATAGTGGTTTGCATATTTTCCGGGGCTGTGAGGGACCACTCTTATGTCTAAGGAAATGTGAACCTCAAACTCCAGGGCCACTACTGGGCCAGTCAGATAATGATGGCAGAGAGAAGAGCAAAAGAGGTTAGAGCAGCAGTGCTCAGGGCACGATGCTGAGCACCAGCACTGCCTGGTGCAATGACATCTTGTCTGGGGTGGGAGGACAGAGGGTTTTCCAATTGTCTCCTCAGTCTGGAAAACCCTGAAAATGCAGACAGCACTTCCCAAAGCACAGGGTATAAAAATGCTGTGTTTTGTCTTGGTTTTCTTACATTTGCTTCTAATGCTGCTTTCATTATATATCTGATGGATCATGGCAATTGCTTATATAAAACCCATTAAGTGGCTGCTATGTATTTTTAGAATAATTTAAAATGTTTCCATCATAAAAGGCAAAATCTTGTTTCTTTTTTTAGGCTATTTTGCACTCTAAATGTGAAATGGAAGATAAATAGGAAATGCGAATCATTTTGTGAACATGTAAATTGCAGACAGTTCCATTTGCCTTTTTCTGCACAGTATTCACATCCAATTTTCATTATGTGCTGTATAAATTCACTAATATTTTATACTGATAGACCACATTTTAGCAATAAGTACCTAAGAATAGAAGAAAAAGGGCTGTGCTTTTAAAGTAAATTTTATTTTCTGATTTATTTCTCAGCCTTAATCTCACATAAATGATTATTGTTGTGGGCTTTTTTTGTTCCATGAAATGCCTTTTAAAATTCATAAACTCATTAAAAAAATTAATAGGTAGTGATAGCTGCCTTTCATTCTGTCTTTTACAAATGATTTTAAAGTGAATGTAGTATTTGAATTGCAAACTCAGATCTTTCCTGCATCCACAGAACAATCACAGTGGTAGGTGCAGAACGATCACAATCTTTCATCAAAGTGCTTTAACCCCAGTCCTGTCAGCTGGCCTCCCAGATAACAAGGTAGGGCAATCTCTATGATTAATTAGGCAATGTTTATCAAACTGTATGAAGATGAAAGGCTCTGGAGAACTGCATACTGCTAAATGCTATTATAACCAAACAAAATACTGTCTTCCAAACTTTTCTGTATGTATTGAGTAGGGTGAGAAATATTTGGTGTCTCCATAACACAGATGGAAACATCTGGACCAAGTCTAGAAGATCCCCTTCCTCACACAAAAACCCAAAATTATAGATATTTGTTACTGCCAGGTTTTTAATTGGTCTTCATCCTAAATATGTGCATGAAAAGAGGTTATTATGAATATGACAGAAATACTGGAAAACCCTGGGATCCCTCTTGGTAATTGCTTAAAGCCTGTAGGAATTACAAAATATTGCACATATGGGGTGGCAAACATCTTGCTCCTTTTTTCCCAAGAATTAAGATCAATAAGCAAAAGAACATAATTTAAAAAAAACATGGATCTGAAATGTCAAGAAGTTGGCAAGAAGCTCAGAATGTTTCTTTTAGAATCTCATGAACTGGAGATGCTACTTAATATCAACTTGTTTCCTTTACATTTCCTTTTCCTCTTCTTCTTTTGACTGTAGTTATTACGCAAATGCATAGCTCAGGGCAGAACTTAGGCTTTCTGAAGTGCTGACTGCTATCATGAAACGTTCCTATCTATCCCACGGGGAGACAAATAATGTGTTTCAGGTAGGCAATCCTGTTGTGACCATACTACCATGTTCAAAAGGTTAGAAAAGGGTTTCACAAATTAGCACGTGGCCACCAGGCCTCTGCAGTGGTATAACTAGCGGTGCTCTCCCTGCATGTACCTGTTTCATGAACGTTTGCCTCTGAGAGACATTTGTCTTCGTGCCTGCACAGGCTCTTTGGGATGAAGGCAGATGCCTTCGATGAGCAGCATCACACATCGTGAGTCTGACAGCAGGGAAATCTCTGTAACTCCCTGATGCCAAAGCAGTATGTTGTTTAGCCTGTATGATGCTGATGGGGAAATTAAAGGGTAGCAGATTAATGTGTCTCATTTGTAATTGCTCTAAAGTATACTTCAAAATACAAATTAAAGGATGAGATCTGGAGGTTACTGAGCATGCACCATGCCCATTGAAATCAGGGGGAACCGCAGCTGCTGTAGACCTGACCCAAATAAAGTACAAATGTCAAGCAAATCAATTGAAAGTCTTGAGGCCCTAACTGCATTACATACAAGTCTAATTGTGTTTATCAGCAGAGTGGTGCTACATCTCTTTTGCTGTTGATTTAGGAAATCCAACTTTTCATTGACTCAACAGCAGCTTTGAATCCCCCAAGCACCTAAATAAATCTAATCACAGGAAATCCTTCCCCTTCATCATTTCACTTGCATTAATCCTCCTTAAAGTACCATCTCATCAGCAGAGACTGAGGGAAGTGTATCTTGCTTCTTGTTGGTAGCAGGGAGGAAATAGCACACCAGGGAACGAGAAGTCCTTTCCATAGTGCATCCTTCGTGTGTACTTTATCTTCTTCACTGCAAGACACTAACACTGATGAGCCCTGTGGGTCCTAAAGATTCAAACACAATGGCACAATCTGAAGATTAAGTCTAGAAAAAAAAAATGGATCTTACTTGCTCCAACACTGAAAAGAGCTGATTTTTTCCATTAAAGAAAATTTTCCATTAGAGTGTTTTCCATTAAAAATTGCTTCCTGTGGAAAACTGGGTTTCTGATTAAATGAGCATTTTCACAGCAGGAATATTCTTTCAGGAAACGAATGTGCTTTTCATTAAAACTCCCAAGCTGCTGCTTTAAAATGCTGGGTAAAAACCTCAAGGTTTCAATTCCTCTATTTTTTAGTGTAAAATTAATAGTTTTGGCAGGGATTCCCTCTTCCATTGTTTCTTCTGCAAAGTGCCTGTCAGAGCCTGAAAGGCATCTATAGGATGTGAGTAACCTGAGTAGACTCAGCTGGGACCCCCACCCACACAAGCCTTTCCCACACCCCAGGGCTCTATTTAAGCTCACACTCAACACCTAGATCTGGCTTGAATTTCATCAGGAATGTGTTTGTGCTTATGTGTGTTTTCTGCTGTCCTGGTTTATAGACTGGTTGTTTTTACTGGATGAATTTCAAAGCTCTGCTGTATCTGAGCTTTGTCTTCTGTATTGTTTCACTAGGATAGGCTTTGAATCTATGTTGGAACCCTGCTCTTGACTGGATCCTGGATGTTGTTTGTCACTGTGCCTTGTCTTGGGAGGCAATGGCACTGTTTGGATCCTGCAAGAGGGCAGTTATTGGTGATGCCCCTAGTGAGTTGGGTTTCTCTTTGGCTCCCAATTCATCTGTGGTCTTGGAGGAGCCCTGATGCTGCTGATCCCTGCTGCTGCAGTTGTGGAGACATGTATGTTGTTGCTTCTTCTATTGATTTAAATTACACAGTTTTAGTATATCTGATCTCCCAGGGGGCAGTGTGAGGGTGTCACAAGCAAGACTCAGATTCTACTACTAAGGGTAAGCTAGCCTTGAATTCAGGAGCAACAGCTGCAAAGGGGAAACAGACCCCCACTCCAAATTCTAACGATCCTCTCTTGTTAGGAATGTTAACTATACAAGCCTGTTCACATTGATGTTTGAGCACAAAATAGGTCTCTGTGTAAGCTGCACATTTAAGGTCGTTGTTCTTGGCAATGCCTGCTTTTAGATGAACCTGTGAATAGTGCAGAACAATGGAGGCAAGTTTAGAAGTTCTTCAAGGATAAAAGTATATTCCTGGTCAGGGTTCTTAGATGCCATATTTACTGTATTATTATGCTTCCTGTGGTCTTTCAAGTGCTTTGATACTCTCTTTGATCAATATATCTTTGGATCTTTTGTTTCCTCCATGTGGGTTAAAACACTGAAGTTCTTGATGATGATTAAATTCAACATCCATTTTAGCAGTGTTAAGGTGAGGTGGCTGCAGGAACAGACAAAATGGTTGAAATTCTACCTATGGCATTCCCCACAAGATTCACTACCGTGGGTAAAAGTGGTGTGTGCTGGGAATAGAAATGGTAAGGCCATGAGGCTTTTGCAATAGATAGTGAGAAGTCAAGGTAAAAAGGAGATAGGCTTAATTAATTTGTTCAACAGACAAGCTGCAGACTACTGGTTACTGAGTAATTAATTTATAATTAATAATTAAAGCAGGCTAAAGGATTAATACTATGGGATCATCCTAGTAAATAGCAATTTATTTTCTATTACTTATTGTTATTGAACATGCAGGTCAGTGACATTTTCTGACAACATCTGTGCACGCAGCAACACTACGCTGGCTGTTCTTTAAATTAAAAGAAATGCCTGTTCTAGCAATTTCCTTTGGCAGGAAAGCAAGCATATCTTCTTGCTCCATTCTTTTTATTGAAAGGATGCTATCAAGCTTTGAATCCCCATTTAAATTTTTACCCTGGTTTCCTAAGGAAATGAAGCTTGCATGATACCACTGACTTTCTCTCCATCTGTCAGGGCCTCCTTGATAACTTTTAAACTCTTTGGCCAAGTGCAACTAAACTTGCAAGCAGACAGAGAAGTATCAGTTAGAAGTATCTTCTACCCAGAGCAGATTCTGGGTAGAAGAGAGAGGTGCAATTAGTGCTTGTGCTGAGGGAACGCAGTAAACTTGGCTGCTGTGCAATTGTTTGGTGTTTGTGAGCCAGCAAACCAGTATTTGAGCACTGGTCCCATCAGCACACACGTGAGTTTTCTTTTGCCACTTTGACACTGGGACAAAACTGGAGTAATTGAGAGAGGGAGCTGGAGAAGATGGTGAAGGGGAGAAACCTACAGAATCTCTCTTGATTATTTCTGCTGCTCATGAAAGTATTTGTTGTTTTAGGGTATAAAATCAAGTTAAGGTAGGCACAAACATATCCACATTCACTTTGTCCAATCAGACAGATATGGTCTGTACACTGATCATTTGAAAATGAAAGTGCAAATAAATAGTAGAGTGAAATACCCCAATGCATAAATTTCAGGCCTGATTTTTGGCACCAAAAATGTCAAAAAACTACAGTTACATCAGAGGGACTTAAGGGTATGTTGCAAGTTCTATGAATTAGTACTCTTAGGGACTGGCTTTTCCAATTTGATGATTATTGCTGTGTTAACTTCAACTATCAATGTTGATAAAGTCATACTTTGATGCTAGAACCTGGATGAATCATTTTGGTCTTCTATCATGACTTTCCAAATAACACAGAAAACTTCCTAGGAGTAACTCTTGCCAGGAACATTAAGAGGAGAAATACATACACTATCAGTTTAAACATCACAATGATATACCACCACTTTTTTCTAAAATGTGATTAAAAGACAAATAATCTTTTTTTAAAAAAATGATTTTTAAAATTTTATAATGTGCTAGTCATTGAATCTTGTCAGTGATTTAAAGTTAGACTGATGGTATTGGTTATCTCGAATGATATTCCTTAGCTTTATTTTACCCCACTACTGCCTTAATAGAGTTCAATAACTTCTGCGGTACTTCTCACATGGTGCTTAAAACATTGAAAATTTATATATTGTTTTAACAGAAATCCAAGTATTATCATGCTTGTGTTTTTTTTTTTTTTTTAAGAGCTCTGATTATGGAAGGGTTAAAACTTTTAGGGAAAAACTGCCAAAGGAAAGAATTATGAGGTGGTGGTTTATTTCATTAAAACATGATGTCCAATGTCATGCTCATCCAAACGCCTAGATTCAGGTCCCAGTGTTCTGGACTTGTAGTTTAAACTTATTTTCAGCATTCCTCATGCCTGTGGTTTAAGCCTTTTATATAGTACACCTCTTTTATACCAACTCTCTCTTTGTCCTTATTTGCCTACTAAAACCACTACTGACACTCATAGTTTTATGCTTGAGGAGGTAGAGCTCTTCCCAGCTCTTCAAACTTTTTGGCATGCGTGTTGGAAGCTTCTGGGCTCTGAATGGAGTTTCAAACCAATGCCACTCAACTGGTGCACACACAAAGCTGTGAGTCTACTATACTTTCTCCAACAGGTATTCCAGTCACGCCCTTGAAATCAAAGAACAAGGAGCAGACTAGACGAGGAACCAAAACACAAAGAATTTGGTGTCTAACATTCTCTGTGCTTTCCTTTATTTTCAGTTGACATTGTGCTAAAACAGGTAAAATACATTGGTGTGCAATGGGTTGCTAGTATTATTCCCTCTAGCCCTTCCATGGGGTATATATACCTTGTGTGTGGTAAGCAAGAGGTTTTGATGCATCTACAATCCACTGAATCCAGCGGAGTCTCTTAATCTCTTATCAGTGAAGAGCTAGTGGGTAAGTGGTGTGAGACAAGTGTATAACGTATTCATATTAAGCCAGCTGGTTAAATCTTTACTTCTGAAATTGTTTGTGGGTTTCAGAATAGGACAACTTTCTAGTCTCTTCTACATTCATATCAGAAAAGTAATTTAATCTAATGCCATCACTCAGCCACTATTTTTTATTAAATTAAGCCCTTTAGAGGAGGGGTTTAGCTGTGGCTTGGAGACCACAAAGTTGGACGAGGCTTCTGGCTGGCTAAGGAGCGAACAAATAAAAGCAACGGTGAATCTCCTAGTGCAAATCACTGATTTTATTTCAAAAATATAATTGTGCTGGGAAAAGAAAAATCATTATTTACTGTGTGGCAGGTATTCTGTCTGCTTAGGAAGAAAGGCAGGAATTATACTTTTGCCCTTAGGCAGTGTTTCACAAAGTGATACTGAACTGCTTCTCTTGCCCTTTATAACCTCTCAGTACTCATTCCCCCATGCACGATTTAAATTTTTCCAATTAAATTCAAGCATCGTACATTTTAAGCCAATTTTGGCTAAAAAAAAAATGAAGGTTGCCTGAAATACCTGGTGCTCACTGCAGCAGAGGATGTAGACACATAAAATATTTAGCTAAAGGGCATCAAAGGACAGTCTTTTTAAAAAAATATTTCCCTAAAAGATGAGATACCAAGTCTTTGAGAAGCACTTGACGAGCAAATCCAAGATTAAAAATGAAATGCAACAGAGTATTTCTAAAAGGCAGCAAAAGATTGCAGATGTGAATAGGCAACATTTAAAAGAATACGACTTATTAATGCTATTATTATGCATAATTTGTTACTGTGACAGTTTCATTGTTTTCTTTTCAGTGCCTTTATCTATGATTTCAAATATAATTAAGATTTTCATGGTAAATTAACTTCTGATTATATTTAGTCTGTTCAGGGCAATAGAAGCTAGCAGACACAGCACACATGCCAAAAGACTTTTGGTTGTATACTTCCATTTTGTGTCTGTAATATGAATAGCTGAAATTGTTAGCCACGGAAGATCTTTAGAGTGTTATAGTTCTCAATCACAGGGAGCAAGGGTTATTCTCCTCTTAATTTTAGTGCCCTGATAGTGCTTTTCAAGTGTGGTTAGAGCAATTTTTTCATAATCTGCTAATGTACTGAGCGGAGTGAAGGTCCTCTTACATAAATAGTGATTCATCTCCAAGCAAAGCAGATTATGAGCATCCTCTCTAATTCTGTCATGAGAATAGTTGGAATTGTTTTGATACACAGTGGAAAAAGCAGAGTGCTACTGGAACTTCACTGTCCTGTTCTTCCTTGAAAAATCTAACTCCTTGTAATACACACCAAACTCTGAAAATGCTTACCCTGAGAGCAACACTGGGAACTAGGCATGCCTTTAAAACATCACAAGAAGACTGGAGTCTGCTCTGGTGGAGATTGCCCCACACAGGTGGTTGCTGCAATTATTTGCTGTGTTTCTGTTGAACTTCCATACCTCTCAAGCATTAAATAGTGTGTCAATAGCAAGACAAATATTTCCCTCCAGTTTACTTCATCGAGTTAATTTCTGTCTTCTGAAAAAGTTAAAAACTTAAGTTGACTGTTATTTCTGAAAGGAACCAAAGTCCTCCTTATTCTGAAAGGTTTCAGCAGGGTTGGCTTAACACCAAGAGCAATTGGTTGTGACAGCTGAGGCCTTCCCAGGGTTATGTCCCTGCTGAGATATGCGCAACCTGTCTTGTCTCTTATTCTACGGTGGCTAAGAATCTTCCCAGAGAAACCTGGGTATGGAATGAAGTGTAGATGTGGAAAAGGGGACCAAACCAACGTTTAGGTAATTGATGGAAATATGTGGCCTGCATTTTTAAAGGTTATTCAGTTTTCTGGTAAATTTAATTCTGCTCTGCCTGTTGAGTATTTGAAATGCCAGTCTCCTTCCCATGTTTGCATTACACACACATACATGTGCATAAACATGCACGTGTGCTTTAGTGCACGGGTGCCCAACAAGGTGTCACTCACAAGGCACCAAACTCATATTCTGGTTGAATGAGCTAATTGGGTATTAACTTGGCATAGAGCTAGAGATTTTATTTATGAGACTAGATTGCTTTTGATGGAGTATTTTTCAACATTTGCAAAAGTGAATTCTTCAAGTGAATTTTGGCATGCTTAGCTCAAAAGAGGTAGGAAGTGTACTCTTATTGGGGGGAAAAAAGAGATAATTTATGAATTTTTGTTTTAGAAGGCTTTCATAGGTTAGGGTGACCTGAACAGAACTTGGTTGCTCTTGTATTTATTTTACACTGTCTGTGACAAATATAGTCACAATTGACGGCCCTTTACTTTGCAAATCAGACTCATTGACTTAAATGGAACTTGTCAGTTTTCCCTGAGTAATGGTTTTAAATAGAAAGTCAGCCCTTTCAAAATGGGGAGAATTAGGGTGGTCTAGTTAAAATTGAGTACTGCAGTCAGAAGTAAAGTATGAGTTACTTTCAGCAAGGTCTTGTGCTTTTTCATCTCTACAAGTAGGATTTATTTCTGTTAAAAGTGGTGGCATCTATACTGTGCCAGTCAGTTGCCTCCTTAAGATAATAGATGTGTTTGGAATTTTCATGTTGTGTGGTTATTTCATGTTGTGTGGGATCATTATAATTAATTTTCTCATGATGACTGGACTAGCAGTCATAACATTTCAGGAGCATTTAACATATCTGCATGTCATCTCAGCTGCTTAATGTCAGGATACTCTTGTATAGGCAAAGCCAGTATCAGAAGAGAACAAGTAGAAAACCAGGTATTTTCACTGTTTTGCATGGAAATACCTTTGTTTCCGTGTTTGTGTAAATTTAAAAAGTTTTTTTAAAAAAATATTTTCTTCCAGCATATGTTGGCTCAAGAGCTCTCCCAGAGAAATTGCCTAAATATTATCTTGTGAAGGATGGTAGTAGATTGACCTAAAGGAATCTCCAGGTAAGAAAGTCAGACTTGGAGGAATTGCTCCTTGTAGTAACTTTCAGGTTACTTGAGAACAATACTGTCCATTGGTAAAACAAAGTGAAACAAAGAACTATGTCTAGAGTAGTAGTCATAAGCAGATTTTGGTGTTTCTCCAATACTTCTACATTTGGGCTACTAGATTTATTTATTTTTTTAATTTAAGAATGTTTTAGAGCTTAGCAGCATCCAAGAACTTTTTGAAGCAAATCATCTTGATTGTTGCTTTTTGTCTTGTAATGTAGGGAATTTTGTACCATGGAACAGGAAATCATTTGACCAGAATGAAGATATAACATTTGTATTTATGTCTACTTCTAGCCTTCAGATTCATTCTGAGGGATGATTGAGTACAATAATTCACAGATTTCATAGAATCATAGGATATCCTGAGTTGGAAGGGACCCATAAGGATCATCAAGTCCAACTCCTGGCTCCACAGAGGGCCAGCTATATCAGAGCATGTGACTGAGGGCATCATCCAGATGCTTCTTGAACTGTCAAGCGACCCCTTCTCTAGGGAGCCTGTTCCAGTACCCAAACACCCTCTCAGTAAAGAGCCTCTTCCTAAGATCCAGCCTAAACCTCCCCTGTCTCAGCTTCATACTATTATCTTGTGTTCTATCACTGGACACCACAGAGGAGATCGGCACCTGCCACTTTGCTCCCCCTTCTCAGGAAGCCATAGACCACAATGAGGTCTCCCCTCAGCCTCCTCTTCTCCAGGCTGAATGACCCAAGGGACTTCAGCCTCTCCTCGTTGACCTCCTCTGGACACTCCAGTATTTTTATGTCCCTCTTGTACTGTGGCACACAAAACTTCACCCAGTACTCAAGGTGAGGCTGCACCAGTGCAGAGTGGAGTGGGACAATCACCTCCCTGGACAGCCTGGCAATGCCAAGCTTGATGCCCCCCAGAATATGGTTGGCCTTCCTGGCTGCCTGGGCACATTGCTGGCTCATGTTTAACTTGCTGTTGACTAAGGCCCCCAAATCTCTCTCGGCATGGCTGGCCTCCAGCACCTGATCCCCCAGTCTGTATGTGTAGTCAGGGTTGCCCCTTCCTAGGTGCAGAATCCAGCACTTTTCCTTGTTAAACTTCATGTTGTTGGTGATTGTCCAGCTCTTTAATCTGTCCCAGTGATGTTGCAAGGCTTCTCCACCCTCAATGGAGTCTACAGCTCCTCCTAATTTGGTGTTATCTGATAATTTACTTAAGACACCCTCTAGTACTGAGTCCAGGTTGTTTATGAAAATGTTAAAAAAAGAACTGGACCTAAAATGGAATCTTAAAACTATCAAATGGTGATCAAATTGGAGATTCAATACTGTTGAAATACTGGTGTCATCAATATATGTTTTAAATATGTTTAAGATTATGAACCTAGCATACTTTCATCACCCTGTCGGACAGCATCTCTTTCACTTCTTTTGAAAATCCCTTGATGTCTGAAAGTTTATGCATTAGCTGAATGCTCAAGGTTTTTACTCTGTGACCAGAGATGTTATTGATTCTCGCAAAAGATTGTTCTATGATGATGAGTTAGTTTACCCTGTATTTGAGTTTATTGGGAAGTAGGCTATTTCTGTTAAATGCAGGAATCTCATGCTATAGGTATGATTTTTAAGGCTAGTCGGTCCTGGCATTATTTACCTCTGAGGTTAATTTGGAATAAATAGGAAAATATCAATGAACCGAAAGTGCTGTCTCTTTAGCAAGCATAAACTTTCTGCTCCCAACCCAGTGACGTATGGAGAGGGGCCCTCAATTATAACAAGCCGAGAATAGCCCCTATCTCTGCTGTTAAATGCTCTTAGTCTCAGAAAAAGGATGATTGCAGTCTCCCACCTAGGAATGTTTTTGTTGTTACTGTTTTTTGTGTTGATTCCTGCTCTGTACCCAGTAATTGCTTAGAGGAGAGCTTTGGCTGGGGCCAAAATCATGCCCCAGCTCTTTCTTCAATTATGGACCATTGAGTTCTGGAGCATGGAATAGTTCCTTGGCACTGCTCAATTTGCCAATAAGGATGTAAATTTTAACATACTAGTGTGCCACTTTGAATTCCAGGGCAGCTCTACACTATGAAATAGAAAAGCAGTGAAATGTGTGCAAGAACTGCCCAAGTTCTTTGTGGGTTTTTGCCATTCTCCTTTCCTGTCTTATTAGGTTGCCTAAGTGGCTGTATAAAGGGGAGTCTGCCTGGCTCATAATTCAGATGTGACTCATAACTCAAGTCTGGCAGATTCAACCAAAGTGGACATAAATCACAAAGACTTAAAAACGTCTGTCAGCTGGTGGGAAAGTGGAAAGGGCAGAATATTCTAATTTAACAGCAAATTTAGAAACTCCAAAGCTGTAACAGTCAATAATGTTTTTGTATCATTATTGTAAGCAGTTTGTCTAGTCTGCAGTGCTGTCCTTGACCACAACTTCACAAGAAATTAGGGTGTAGAATGGAGTGTTTTGATCAGAAGAACTCACAGCAATGGAAACTGACATTGACCACATTGTTCTTTCCTGTCATTCACTGTTGGAGATGAGAAGTTTCCAGATTTTGATGGTCTACAATACCTCTTATTAAAACAATTTCAAACAGTGGAATCTTGTGGATATATAAATTGTCATAATCTTTAAAATTGAGCTGTGCACCCTTCTACAGAAACCCGCCCTGTGGTTTGTGGTTTGCTACTTGCCTGCTCTTTATTAGTAGGCACAGAATATCCTTCTGTGATGTTGTAAAGATAGCGAGCTCTCCCTTCAGGGGAGAAGGGACAGATGAGACAGTTATATTGCATCCTACTTATAATGAGATGAATTACCCTTTAGAATGGACTAACACATGCTGTTGAGATGGAGGCTAGAAAATTTGCGTGGATTAAATGCCTAACTTTTGGCTAGGTTTAAAGTAGATGACTCCACTCCTGGTGTTTTCCCACAAGTTTTTCCTTTCCTAGCCTTCCAGAAAAGATAGATTAAGTCTTCTGAGAAAGTATCTGTATTGTGGATATCCCACATCACTTATGTTTGTTATAGGTGGGTGGATGAAATCCCTGTTCCTGAGGTTGTATATCATTGTCAGATTTCATTCATAAGACTTGACACTTTTGAATTAATCTACTCCTCCACATGGGAATTCTCACAAGTGTGATTAAAGTTCCATATTTTTATGCCTATTATAATCCTATCTTATATCACTCACATCACTGTGTTTCCAATATTGGGCTGTAATGCTATGCAGTACGTGGTCCCCGGGGTTCCAGTAGAGTAGAAGATCTGCTTAGAAGTAAAGTATGGGAGGATATAAATGAGATCAGAGAAAAGTGTGAAATCTTGGCTTCAAAAAAAGTTCAAAGAATGTAAAAGTGATCAGGGAATAGTCGGGATGATTAAACCATTAGTGCCACTGAGAAAATGATCCATCTCCTATGTTGGGGCTATGAATCAACATTAGCCTCCAGTGAACCTTAAATGTATAATGATAATCCAAACTTTCAACAGCATTAAAATATAATGGAAGTAGAAGAGTTGAGTTAACTGCTATGTAAGCAATCCTAAGCAGCGTATTACTAAGGCTAGAACGACCAAATGGGGGAAAAGTTGAGAAATGAAAAATTGAAATTCCCACACTAACAATCCAGACTCTGTTGATCATACTGTCTATCTCATTTGAATTTATTTTCTCCTTGTTCTTAAGAATTATTTAATATATTTCTATGAGACCAATTGTCTGCCAAAAATCCTACAGGTGGATCAAAAGAACAAGTGTAATAGCACCATTAGCCACGTTACATCTTTCTTTTCCAGGCTTCTCCCTCCAAGAAGTGGAATCATGCCTCATGGAATTTTACATTTTTATGAATCAGGCAGATTAGGCTGGCAATTGATCAAGATGGACAGAAAGATAAATGCAATATTTCAAAGTAATTTTGTGGTTTAGGACCTTCAACCAAGATTTGGAAATTGTATAAAACCCCTCACTCTTCAGACTACAGGCTAGTCTCTGCATGAAGAAAAACTCTTTCCCTGATGCCTAGATATTTGTGACTGCTATCCATCAGGAGTAAGTTTTATTATGAGGTGTTTTCATGTTTAGTAGGAAAGGATTGGAGATAAAAAGTTCTTTAGGTACTTGAGTACTGTTTGGGGATTTTAAAACATTTCTGACAAGGTATTGTTTATGGTGTACAAGATACATCCTGCAAGGTAGAAATGGAAAGCTCTGCCAAGAAATAATTAACATGTGGTGTCATATAACTTCATAAGCATCAGGAATAGCAACACAGGTAATACTGTAGCAAAAGATTTGTGGCATAGATACATTACAGCTGTCTTAGTAGAGGATATGGTGTTATCTATTATATTTCGCATGTATAAATATGGTTATTAGGAAAAAAGTCAGTCAATATAAAAAAGAGCAAGAGGAAATTTAGGCAGGTGCAGAAAGAGCATCTTTTTTGCCCTTGTACTGTTGATTCTTTTCCTACTTACAAGCAGTTGTTTCCGCTTGTGAATGTCTGACAGAAACAAGCTCTTGCAGCTGGGTTTTTGGGGGGTTTTTTTGTTGTTTGGTATTTTTTTTGTTCACTTAATAGAGAAAGACAGCCTTTGAACTGTGCAGAATACACTGGGTTTGACCTCTTTATTTCCCAGTAGAATGGTGGCACCAGAAAAGTTGCCCCTTTGTAGCCCAGTCAATGCTGCAACAGAAAAGGCCAAAAAGAAGGCACGGATAAGCTCCCTGTGCAGCAATCCTGAGCCCTGAAAGTAGAGTGAAAGAGCACAAAGAATGAGAGACACAGACATATAATTTTTGCTCCAGCAATCCCTGGTGCACTGTACATTAATAAGTGCTACCTGGTAGCCTGGAGCTTTGATGTGCAGGACAGCAAAATAGTCATGCTCAGCTTGCAAACCTCCAGATAGGAAAATCATTCCTCTTTAGCACCAAGCAGCAGTGACAAGATATCTGTCACTGAGAACTAAATTTGAGATAATTTCAAATGGCAATTTTCTTTTTACCTGACTGAATTCTTATTGCTGTCTGGTGCCATTCAATGAGTGTTGGCCAGAAATAATTACACAACTGGCCCATCAACAAGACAAAAATATTTCCCTTTGCTTATTTTTATGTAAAGCAAATATTTGTGGAGTTGATAGAATCAAACTCATTTAAAGAGCCTGGCTTGTGTGGTAGGTTTTACTGGTCTCCTGATACAGTAATGTATTTTACTAAAATTACTGCAGTGGGATAATTGTTATCCTACTGCTAGGAACTCTGTATGTTCTGAATTGTGCTTTTATATGCTGAGGTCTAAAGTTTTGTAAACACTAACTTAAATCCTTTTGTCTTCCTATCACCAAGCAGTGAGGATTTGGCCTCCAATGCCACCGCTTGCCCTAGAGCTTTTTCCCCCTAGCCTCTGCTTTCATTTCCATGGGGATCCTAGTCTGAAGAGTTGCAAATGACAGTGAACAATGCTCAAACCTGCACTGTCATCTGTGCAAACCCCCTCAATGCTTCCACATGTGTTCAATTAAACAGGTGAGTTACCCGCTTAAATTTTCCCAGTTGCACACGGGTGTAATTGTTTCAAGAAACACAGCTGAAGCCAACAACGCTGTGGAAGAGATTCATTTCTCCATCAGCAGAGGAGAGGTTAGTTCTGAAATTTAACGATGTTAATTTCTGTGCCAAATAATTCCAGTACTGAGGTTTATGAACTGATGTAATATGCGTAATTTCAGACCTAAACTGCTTCCTATACCCATAAAAGTCTCAGTTCTCCTCAATCTCATTCTTAAAATTACCTCTCTCTACCGCTCTGACAAATTCTGTAATATAATGTAGAATTTCACAGTACTCCAGAAACATTAAAAATGTAGAAGTGGTATAAAATAATTTAAATAAATATCAAATTAAATAACACAGAGGATGCTGTAATGATTGTATTATTCACTTTTATTTAATTTGTAACAGTCTTCACTTAAATTTACTGAAGATACCTTTAAGTTTTCACCACTGAGAAACCTAAAGTAAGAATTTACATCAAAATTACCACTAAGCCTCACCTGTGATGGTCTTATGAAGTAGCATTTTTTTTTTTTTCGAAAAAGGCAGTTTTTCTTGTTGACATTTTATGTACTGATATTTCTGAATGAAACAATTTTCAAAACATTTGAGCTTTTGCCCTAGTAGGAGTAGCGTAGGAGTGAGCACCAGGAACTGCCTTATTCTGGACCCTCTGAGGGTACAGGTGTGATGAAGCAAATCCTGAAATATTCACATGAATATCCTACTTGATGTAAGAAATTTAGAAAGAGTCATGTCCTGTAGCAAGTAAGTTATTCTGTAGCAGGTAGGGTTTCAGGGTCTTTCTGTTATGCTGGCACAGGCATTGTTTTCAGTTTTTTGATGACTCCAATTTAGCCCACATGCTTCTTTGTGTACGTGGCCCATAACTGGACATAGACCTGTTACAGCCTTATCCGTGTAAAGTAGTGATGCTCCTTAACACATATTAGAATATATTCCAGTTTGCACATTGCAATGTGATGTTTGCTTTTCCAAAATATCATTGTATCTTTTGCTTGTCATCCTGCCTGATCTCCTAGTGCTGCTCCTGGGCACCTCACCACTCTCTCTGTGCTGATGCACTGTTGTAGTTTTGTGTGGCTGGGTTCTGGTGGAAGAAGGGGGCGCTGCAGGGGTGGCTTCTGCAAGAAGCAGCTAGAACCTCTCTGCAGGCCCCACAGAGCAAACACCAGCCAGCTCAAGGCCAGACCCGTTGTTGACCAAGGCCGAGCCCATCAGCGATGGTCAAAGTGCCTTATGGGAATCTCATTTAGGATTAAAGACCCACTAATGGATGCTTTTTGCCACCAGAGAAGGGAGTGAGAAGATGTAAGGAACTATGCAGACACCAAGGCCAGGGAAGGATGGGGAGGAGGCGCCCCAGGTGCCGGAGAGAAAGATGTCCCTGCAGCCCGTGGAGAAACCCATGGTGGAGCAGGTGGCCCCCTGCAGCCCATGGAAAAGGACAAGACCCCACCTGCAGACCGTAGAGAGGCCCCACACTGGAGCAGGTGGAGACATACAGAAGACACTGTGACCTGCATTGGAGCAAGCCCCTGCCAGCACTTGCAGCCCATGGAGAGAGACAGGTGAGTGAGAGAGAGAGAGATCCATGCCAGAGCAGGTTTGCTGGGGCAGGGGCCATGTCTGTGACTCTGTGGAGGACCAGGCTAGAGTAGTCCGGGCCTGAGAGGATTTTATGACTGCACCCCATAGCAGTGAGCCACACTGGGGCAGCTGGTGAAGACCTGAAGTTCCACGGGAAAGGACTCACAGTGGAGACCTTCATGAAGGACTGCCTCCTGTGGGTGGGACCTCATGCTGGAGCAGGGGAAAGGTGTGAGGAATTGCCCACCCCATCCCCCCTTTCTACAGCCCTGAAGTAAGTACCAGTCACTGCTGCATAGCAGTTGCTACCTGACTGACAACAACGCTTTCCTGAGTTTGGGAGAAAGGTAACATTTATCAGAATGATCTTTTAACCTAAATTTTTAATATAATGATTATCACATCCATTACTCCCATGTAGTGTATTTACTGCAAGAATAATATTATTCAGGACATGTTTCCCACCAAATCACATATATTGAAGCACAAGATGAGAGAGTGAGTCAGAAGTCTGGTTTTAAAAATAATCTGGCAGTTTTCTAAAGCTACCCGGGTATTGCTTCTCATAGAGCAAGCTGAAAAATATCTGAGGGGTTTGGCATGCTGGTCTCAAACATCACTTGCTCAGAATATTTTATTTGTGGAAAAGCATTTGGGAGGAAAGACTACTCCCCAAGCATGTGTCAACTGATAGGAAATAAGTCAATTTGTATGTGAACTATTGTGGTTTTCCCCTAAAAATAAAACAATTTCCTTGTGCTGGAGACAACAGTTTAGTATGTTAAATTATGTGCTGCAATCTGGAAGGTAAATCCTTCCATAAAGCTGTCAGTATAGCTCATAAGCCAGCTCACCATAACAGCAGTCTTTTCAGTTTCTACAATGTTCTTTGGGTACAACATGTGTTTTATGTGAACAGTGCTTCAGTAGTGAATCCCCATGTTACACAGTCTTTGAGAGACTTGAAGTCATGGCACCTCTGGCACTCTGAAAGGTGGGGGCCACTAGAATTAGCATAATGAGTTCTAGGCAGATGAGCCTTGATGTGTAGATCTTTCTTATTTGAGAGCAAATCAGTAGTATGCATCACAGATAAGATGCTAATTTTCAAGACATCACTAGAGAGAGTTTTCTGAGAGTAAAGAGGATTAATCTTTTCATGGGGAAAAATGCAGGAGCAAATAAAAACAGTTATACAATGAAATATGCCTGCTATTTCCCTATCAAAATCAGTTATTCTGCAAAATGCAGGGATACACTTGAAAAAGAAGCATAAAACACTGTGAGACTATAATATTTTTTTTCTGTAAGACTTCACCCCTAAAATAAATTATTATAGATGAGAAAGTGAGTTCTTTATGCCCTGAACTTTAAATTAAGAATGAGAGTTAAACTCAGATTGTTACCTTGCAATTCTCATTATCTTAACAGAATCACAGAATAGTTTGGGTTGGAAGTGACCTATAGATTACTTAGTTCCAACTTCCCTGCTATTGGCCAGGACACCCTCCACTAGACCAGGCTGCTCAAAGCCCCATCCAACCTGAACACTGCCAGGGAGGGGGCAGCCAGAACTACTTTGGACAACCTGTGCCAGTGCTTCACTGCCCTCACAGGGAAGAATCTTTCCCTTGTATCTAATCTAACTATACCCTTTTTTTAATTTAAACCCATTACTCCTCCTATCACTACATGCCCTTGTAGTGATAGCCCTGCAGACCCTGTTAGTTACTGGAAGGCTGCTGTAAGTTCTCCCTGTAGCCTTTTCTTCTCCAGGCTGAACAAGCCCAACTCTCTCAGCCTGTCTTCATAGCAGAGGTTGTTCAGCTCTCTGATCATCTTTGTGTCTCTCCTCTGGACTCCAGCAGCTCTATGTCTTTCTTGTACTGGGGACTCCAGAGCTGGACTCAGTACTCCAGGTGGGGTCTGAGCAGAGCAGAACATAGGGGCAGAATCACCTCCCTTGACCAGCTGGTCATGCTGCTTCTGATACAGCCCAGGATATGCTGAAGACTCAAGAGTGAAGGATTACATCTAAGAGGCAATAAGCTCCAAACAGCCTTTCAGCTTTGAAGTTTTTCTAGATCACTAGTAATGAAGTGCATGGTTTCAGACTTTTAAGCCTATTGACTCTAGAGGAGACAGAAGTCTTTCTATCAGTTTCAAAATTACAGAAGTCTTCAACATTTTGAATCACAAAATGATGGAGGAGTTGAGATGTTGACTTCGTAGATGTTCTTACACCCAAAAGTATTCCAATTAAAGCAAACTATTCAGATGTTGAGAGAAAAGAAGTCACTGAAATATATGGGCTATTTCTTGAGAAAAATCTATAATTTACAGTAAGATCGGTGTCTGAGATGACTATTCCAAAAGCAGAAGGCTATTATTTCACGTAAATTTGAAGCTGAAAATAATGTTTAGGAACTGCATTTTTTTTTTCCTGCCTACCCACAAATCAGGAATCAGCTCAATTCCACTGAAGGACTAGCTGTGCTTTCAGAAGGAGCCAGGTTGGAACACAAGACAATAACAAAGGAAGAGCTGAAACATCAGCCTTAAAAGACCAGTAACTACTAAGAAACACCTTTTCCAGAGGTGCAAAGTGTTGTCATTCTTTTGCAATGCACTTCACTGAATTTAAATACAATGTGCTGATTCAGTAAAATAAAATACAATTTAGTCCCTCAAGTAAATGCTGCTGCTTACCTTCCTGTGGAAGGAACTTTTTGAGGTGATATATTCACTAAACCACACTGGAAACAATGATCTGAAACTTTGAGAAAAAAATTCCTAGAAATTACAAACAACTCCAAATCTACAAATTTAGAATTCAAGTATTCTCCCTTCTGCAAATGTAGATAGGAGACATGAATTAAAAGTGTTTGAAGGTTAAATGATCTCCTGATCCTTGGAACTGTTCGTGGTGAATCAGTCTGGATGACTGTAAGAAATGTACAGTGGTAAAACATATTCTGTGGTTGAATATACTGCTAAGTCTTCTGTGGAAAAAAACCCTGGAGATTTCAGTCCTTCTATCTGGACTTTTCCTGAAATTCCTAAATTTAAATATAAACTTTTAAAAGATGCAATTTAGGATGCATTGGGGGAAACTGTTCTGTAGAGATTTAAGTATCTATGTTCCTGAAAATCATGTTTGAAGCATCAGAAGCTGAGGAGTAAAAAAAGGCTGGTCATTTTTGAAAATATAGGCCTACTATTTTCAATCAGAAATTCATTTGTCATAGGAAATGCATTTAGAAGTCTCTACATAGAGAAGACATGTTACTGATACACTGTGGATGATACCAACAACTCTCTGTTTAGTCTTCCAAAGTCTTTTTAGAGAACTGTAGTTCTTTTAAAGTTAAGTTTTATTTGCTAAGGACAGCTTTAAGTTGCATATCCATTGACTAACACTTAGATCTAGTTCTACTATAAAAAGTTGGTAGTTCATGTCACTCATTATTCATTATTGGTAATAACAAGGAATCATGTTGGTTTTGGGGTTTTTGTTTGTTTTCTCCTAGGGAATAATTTTGTTTCTTGGTTTAGTTCTACATAGGGCCCCAAGTTCATGTCTGCCACACGTATTTCTTCTCTGCTGCTGTTCCTACCAACTTTTATATCAACTGTTGAACACTTAATGCATTTAATGTGATCTTCCTTCAAAAGATAATGAATTTTACAGTTGTCAGTCTTTGAAGTATGGTTTATACAATTGCTTGCGTGCCTGGCTTATTTTAACATGTAGCTTTTGAAACACTGGGAAAATGGTAACTGAAAAGCTAAGATGATGTTGCTTCAGAGCTGCCCTTCCTGATTGATTGTTTAGTAATACCCTAATGTGTATTTTTCATTGACTCTTTGTGAAAGAAGCTGTGCCTCGGTTTGTGCACTAACGGTGCAGTGATGCTTAGCTTACTTCAGTGATCCTCTACAGAAGTGTGCTGGTGATTTGATGTGGTCTGCCAATGCATAACTATGAGGCAGATAACTCTAACTGAGCCATTAAATGTTCCTACAACCTCCTTTAAGTATCAGAATGTCTTAGCCTAATTTTTCTAGGGAAGGACAAACAAGGGCAATGCACTTAAGGGCTTGCCAATTTCCCTTTATGTTTGTACTCCGTTCTCTCTAGGATATAAGCAGCTGTAAGTGTAGGTTTTAACAATTGCATCCAACAATTTGGGGACATCACCTTTAAAAAGTCCACTCATGAATTTTGCAATGTGTAATTGAAATTTGCATTTTTATAGTTCTTTTATCCCAGGATATTTTGCTAAACCTGGTCAAAAATTTATGTAAAGAAAGTCTTGCACGCTCTCAGTGTAACGCCTTTGCGAACAGAATCACGCTTTTTCTATCCCAGATAACAAATAAGTTTGTGCTTGTTCATTTACAAACACATAGGTTACAGTGAAAATATATATGTGATGTTTCAACTGTGTGGTGGCCTTGGGGATAGTGGAGGTATGTAACACGAAGTTGGGGAGAACCCTCCCTGTTTTTCAATTTCACTGAAGGTGTCTGTGCTTTTTAACAGGTTACATCACTGGTGGAAGCGGAAATTATGATCTTATTGATGTCAGTGAGAGGTTATCCAATGACATCAGTGGGTCATGATCCTGAAGCTACGTGAAAGACATGAATTGCATTCTTTGTTGGAACCCTGCACAGCTGGAAAATGTATTTAATTGAAATGAAACTAGAAGCCAAATACTGGATACAGGAATAATGGCAAATGTGGTTTCATGTATATTTTGCTTCCTCACTGCATTAATAAATCAACGTATAACCAATTTGTAGGCAACTGGCATCATCAGAGGAATAAGTATTTAGCTGCCATGCTCTGTGTACAGTGTACAGCAGAAGCAGTAGAACAAAGAAATTTTGAAGTTGTGGTACATGAGGAAAATGTGGCAGGCAGGCAGGCTGCAGGTGGTCCTGGAGGAGATCTGCCTGACTCACTGGGGATTTCTTTTCAGCTTTCCTCAGAGAGCCCACTGCTTTTTCCAATTTGGAAAAAGGGCCCAAGCCAAGTCATTATCTCCTTTTCACTTGTGTAGCTATAGAGAAGGCATATAATCCCTTACTTGGATCTAAAGGTAAGAGGAACTATTTGTGATAATTTCTATCCTACTAAGAGGAATTATTTGTGATGATTCCCATCCTTTGGCATAACAGAGGCTCTTTGCCTGTTACAGCATTGACTGAAATGGCATTGTCTTGCAGGAAATACATCTGGACTAAGACATTTATTGTTATGGAGGAGGCACCACAATCCTTAATAATGACCCACAGTGTCTTTAAAGAGTGACTTATCGCTAGTGTGACATCGCATAATTCCATCCATTCAAACACTGTGTAATTTTCTTGGCTAACCTGAGTATCTTGTGTTCATCTGGCCTGCATGCTGGTGGCATAACAACGTGCAGTTACCTGAAATTACCTTGGTTTGAAATCACTGCATTTCTTCAAGCAAAAGAGGACTCTGGATCAAACTTTGGCTTGTTTGTGTAGGATCACAAGCTGGGGCAAGATATGTGAGTCTCTTTGCACAGAATGGCTTCTGATGGCAATGGAACTGTAGTATCACTTTCAAGTCTGTAATTATGATAAAAATGAACGTGCTAAAAAGATGCTTAAAATATATTGTCACAAGGCTGACTTTCTTAAATAAAATAGGTAATTAAGGGGGTTCTGGAAAGTAAGTATGGTTAAGGTTTTATTATACATAGCTTTCATTCAGGTTGCTGAATGCTCAGATGGGCACATGTGTATGCATGGTCTGTGTGTGCTGTGATTTACAAGCACTACATAAGGACAGAGGGAAAGGAGAAAGTCCTGTTGAGGTAAGGGCAAGTAGCAGACAGGACTGATGTCAGGTAGCAAGATAGACACATGTTATCTTCATAGATCCCGTGCTATGGTTATTCTGTGCATGTTACAGTACACAGGCAGTGGCACTAAGGTATCGCTCACATGAGCTCAGACCAGCGCTGGGATTTTCTGTGGAAACATTTTCCATCTTGTAAATAAGCATGGAAAGATAAAGTAGCAAGCAGTTTTCTCAATTCTCCTGTGAAATGGGTCCTCACAGCATGAAAAAACACTTGTGATTTTTCTCCAGAATTTAGTAAGATGTAAGATAGGACCTGTGCCCCATCTTACCAATGACCTTTTAATGTTCCCATGTCAAGGTAGGGTGCAGATAAACATAATAAACATGATCACTCCAGACATACCACTCCTACTTCCCAAGAGATGCAATTCATACAGCTGCACTGCTGCATTTTCCAGGAGGTCAGAAGCCAGAGAAGGCAGCTTGAAGTCTATGGAAAAGCCACGGAAAGGAAAAATAACATGGGGTGAGGAGAAAGGAGGAGTCTGCAAACCTCTGAAGGTCCTGGTTTCTCAGTGCCAAATTGCAGGGAAGGACAGGCAGGTAAACTGAAATGGAAAAAAGTGAAGGGGAAGGCATCTTCAGTTAAAAAAGAGAAGCTATCCAGCCTACTTGCTCCAGTGGCTATTGAATTGACCTGAGAAGCTAGCTGAGATGTTTGAGAACATAAGGAAATTTCACTTTCTTAAAAGTCTTCATAATGCATTTGTTATTCTATCTTTTGAGTATGTATTTCAGCATAGCAAAAGAGGTACTAGTTTATCCTCACATTTTTTTCCTAGTTGTAAAGATGAACCTTGTCAATCAGATGCAAGAAAATACCTCCCTCCTCCATGAGAGCAGCAATTCTTAAATAAGGATGTTAAAATTGACAGTGAGCAGTATTATGATACATTCTATCCCAGCCTTGAGAGTGAGAAGAGAGATTTTGGCTTAATTGTGCAAGCTGGCCTGTGAGCTGCTTATACAAAGGTTGGGAGGGAAATGTACCTTTCGGAGGCCAAAGTTAACAGGTGTACAGGTGGTATTAGGGAACACACATGATCTTCAAGGAAGTTTGTAGCAGTGTTGACAGGAATATCTGGTGTTTCCAAGAGCTCGTACAGCTACAACAATTTACTTTTATGGCACTAGGCCCATAATTTCTTTTGATCTATTAAGTTTATCAGTCTCACTTATTTTTCCTATAAACACACTGTTCCATTGCTAAGTTACAAAGGGGATTTCTCTACCCTCAGCCCTTGTAGTACGGTGCGGTTATTAGACTGAGAATAAGCTGAGCCCTTGGAAAAGTAATCAGTAGGTCTGAAATTAGTCAACATGCAAAAAAAAAAAAGGGGGAGAGTAAATTAAGAGTAGTCTAGTACATTTTTCCAAGGCTTTTTTATGGTGTGAGCCTGTTACTGTCTGTGGTCACGCTGAGATCCTTGTTAGCATCCCCAAAGGGCTGTTAATTGGCATATTCATTTATAGGAAGAAATCAATACATCCTTTGTGATGTATGTGTGTCTGTGCATGCATGGGAAAATGTTGCTTACACATTATCCTTGCTGGTGGGATAGTAAACGGTATTAAGATTTCACCTCTGGGCTTCTGTTCCAGAAAATAACTAGGGAAATTAACAAGGAAAATATCAGAGCTTTTATGTGGGGGTAAACCTTTGCCTGTTGCTGGAAAGTAGTTTTCAAAACAGAAAAATAAATGTGAATGTCCCAACCTACCTCCCCCCAGAAAACTGACTTAAAAATGGCTTATTTTACATTATTATTTCTGCAGCAGAGCACAGTTTTCTCACTGGATGACTTTGCCTCTTTCTTAGCTACAGAAACAAGTAACCCTGTATATTGCCACAAAGCAGCAGGTTTTTCTACATCTGATTTTTTTTTTTATTTTTTAAGATTAACCTTAGTAAAATGGAAAACTTCTGAACACAACAACATCGATTAAAAAATGCTGAAGTATTTCTGATTCCAGTGAATTTACCTTAGAGCAGTAAAATAGCTTGAATTTCACACCTGAAAGGGAACGCTTGGGTTGTGTCTGAAGTGACCTCTAGGTACTAATCCATAATTTCTCTTGGGAGGCACAGATTAGAGTTGAAACAGTTAAACAGAATCTGACTTCTTGAACTCAGAGCAGTTTCAGAGCAGTGCTTGAGGAAGGGCTGTCTGTGACTGCCCCCTGCATAAATTTGATGAGACAAAGCCTAAATTTAAGGACAGGGTGCTGAATTTTGGAGTGGGGAAGAGCCTTGCTGGCAGGGCTGCCCCAGGTCTGTGGATGCATTTCTACTGAGAGCAACCTTCAGAGGGTTGTAGTTCAGCTGCTTGAATAAGCAGGCCAGTAATTAAGCTCCAGGTCTCTATTGTTATGTTCGCACTCATCAAAATTAAGGACAGGCTAATTCCTTTGAACCTTGATAAAAAAGGCTTAACCTCTCTGGCCAGAATGGGAGTAGTAATGCCCAGTCCTGCTCTAGGAAGATGTATTTGATTGTTTGGCAGAACTAAAACTTGGCAATTAACTTCAGAATGATGAAATTATGATTTTTCTGATGCTGAATTAGTCTAATGCCCCAAATCAGGGGCTGTCTTGCACTGTAATTATAAGGGAAATTGTGCATTACAAGTTGTAGTAGTGACTGTTTTAGTGGTAGATTTTTATGCAATTTAGCTAAGCTGATTTTTCAGCAAGTGGTGAGTGCAGATGTCTCCAGATATGATGCATGACACATGGTAACAGTTTTATACCATTAATATGTGTTCCCTCTGCACGACATTAACAGTCCTTGTTAAGCATAGCACATGGATGTATTCCAGCTTCTGAAGCTCTGGTTACATTTAAAAAAATTGCATATTTTTGCATTTGTTTGCACTCTTTTGTTTTTTTTCCTGTCCATGAATATTCAAAGAAATGAGTCTACTGGCAGGAATGTTCATAAAACTGCAAATTATAAACTAATGTTAGAGGATATTGCAGTGCTTGAGAATGTGGCCATGGGAGTTACCTTCATCTGGGCACAGAGGAGGAATGACTCCTTGCAAGCATATTAAGAAGTGGACAAAAATTCTCATTTCAGTTTTTTTTATTAACCTCATTTGAGGTGGGCAGGGAGAAACAACCCACAAAACCACCAAATTGTAAATAAATAAATAAATATTAGCATGCCTGTCCTTCAGAAAATTCCTATTTTCAACAGATCCCCACTATAATAAATCTGCCAACATCTGAGACCTACCACCAGTGTGACAGATTTTATGCAGGTGTAGGAATAATGTGAAAGCAAATGCAATGCAGCGATAATATTGCATCTCTAAGGCTGGTTTCCAAGGCTGTTCCTTTGGTGTGTGGTTGAGAAGAGTCTCAGTGTGCTTTTAGGCAGGGAAGAGCTGAGAAGCAAATTCCTTTGCTCTGCCACAATCAGGTGCCTCTTCAGGAACCCTGCTGGGGCATGCTCTACAATGTCTTGATGAGGTATCATGCAAATTTTGGGGGTTTTTTGTTAGTATATTCTCTGTCCCGTCTTTTCCTTTACAGAGCCCGTTTCCCCCAGGTGCTTACACCAGAAAGTTCTGCTTGATTCTTTTGTCTTTACTATTTATACTTTTTTGCCCCTTTTCACTTTTCATCCTTCATAAACCTGAATGTTATTGCTTAGCATCCCTTTCTTTTATAAACCTCATTTCATATCTGTCCATCAGCATTAAATACTGTCAGGCTTAAACCTTTGAATGATCAAAGCCGTTCAACATCTCTGCTGCATCTGGTTTCCTTTGTTACCCATGCTTTCAGTGGTCCTATCATTCATGCAAGATGTAGCTGCTTTCCCAGTACTTTCCCTGTAGTTCATGTAACTGTTTCAGATTTTCTAGGCTGTCTTTCCATTCGTTTTGTAATTCCCACACCTCAGGTTTTATTAACCTTGACTGTTACTTGTAGAAAATGCTTTCTGAAGAGAAAACAACTTCATCATGTCAAAGAGAAATCTTCTGATACCTGTTAAAGCATATCATCTTTCTAATATTGAAAGTGATTGTGTTCATTATCTGTAACTATTGGCTTTCTGGACACAACCACAGCAATCAGAAGAAAGGATGTTTGAAAATCTAAATCTCAAAACTCTGTCAAAATCCCTTTCCCATGCCAACAAATCAGGCATGTTTCTTCTTGTCACTCTCGAAATGAGAGTGATGATATTAATTGTCTCACCTCTTAAACTCCTCTTGTCTCCTGCCATCAGTAGCTAGCCCACCTGTTTGTATCTTGACCATTCTCTCTGTGGGAATACACAGAGGATTATCGTGGGGCTGGACAAACTCAGTTGTGGAGGGAATCAGCAGGTCTGGTCCACTGGATATGTTTTGAGTGGAGACCCAAGAACATCGCTGAAGCCCAGGTGTGTTAGGGTACAAACTGATGCTGTGGCCTTCATGAAAGCTTTAGAGCAATTCTGAGAAGAAAGTTGGGACCTTTTGTAAAGTCACTTGCTCTGCAGTATTACAGACTCCTTGTTAGTGCTTCAGAGCAGGCTGAAGAGAGGTAGGTCTCTTTTGCCTTTAAGAAGCAGAGACTGGCTAGTTTACGTGATTTAGCCTTTAAAGGTGCAAGACATGATTTAGTTTTGCTATTTGTTTTTAATACATAACTGTCCTGCTCTGCTTTATTTCATGGTGCTGTCTACCCAGGTATTTGTGAACAGGATTTAACTTCTAAACTGCCCTGCTCTATATGCCTCTTGGCTGAAAGTGGTGGAGTAAAACCCAGAGTTCATAACAACCTTTCTATGTTAAAACACTAAAGTTATACATTTGTCTAATACATTTTCACTTGTACTTTAGAACTCTCATAAAGTTTTTGCACGTTGCCAATTTTACCTGTTCTCTTAACACAAAGAATCCTAGTTGTTACCTTGTCTGGCACTTTGGGCAATGAGTTTCATAGTAATTATTGTTCTTACCCTTTGCTTTCTTCCCTCATATAACATTGCCTGATAGTTTCTATATTTAACCAGAAAAGCTTAAATATTATCGGTGATTCACTGGTTTCTGCCAGAGCTAAAACTTACTCCTCTTTATGCAGTCCACACCAGCATGACCAGTATGACCTGAAAGGGATCTGCCTCTTGGCTGGTCATTTACTTTTGTCACCTAAAGGCGTGTTGAATTAACTGTCTTGGACTGAAGAGGATGTTGTGAACTACGCTCCTTTTTTTTCCAGATTAATTCAGAGAAATAGCTGCATTCTTAATGGAATATGATGAGGGACAAGAACCACTGCTACATTACTTGTTTCCTGAATATTATAAAATCCTGTTTGAAAGTCAATCCTTGGACTATCAGAGGATGGAGTTAACCCAAACCATTGCAGACTGTCAGGCCAGAACTGCATAATACAGAGGTTTTGCCATCATGAATGGGGTTGATGAGGAAGGTCGAGGTGATTATTTTGCCCTGAAGAACTTTGTATTGTTCCAAGCAAGGGATGCTGTCTTCTCTGTCATTCCACACAGAAAACACAAAATTTGTGTGGTGTTAGAGTAGAGCAGCAGGAAGTCCCAGAAAATCAATCATTAAGGGGTTTTCTAAGTTTGCACTGCCTTTTAGTTGTGTTGATAGCAGTTCCTATGAGGAATGTGCTCAGCTTTGTGGGACAGAGAGGACTCTCTGGATGACTCTGTATGCATACTTGTAGATAAAGGGATTTAATAAAGAGTTAGGAAATGTGTAAATAAAGGTATTATGAACTTCTTACCCAGCAAATATGAGATGAGGGCAGGAATTCCTGTGGCAATTATTTGCATGTTGAATTTGAATGTTGGGACCCTCCAACATCCTTGATGGACAAATACATAATTACATAAATGGTAATAAGAAATGTTCCTTCTTACTTACTGTTTCCAAACCTATGTACTCCAGAAATTGCTCTGTTCATCTGTTTGAAGTAGACACTTTAGGAAGGATAACAGGAAAGTCTATAGTGATCACCAGCTACAAAAATTCATACAGAGACCCTGGTACAATACCAAATGGTTCAGAAAAAGCATCCTTACTCAATATTTTTCGGCAGCAGCAAAAGCAAACAAATGAATATATAGACACAAAGAGGTTAAAATAGTTGGATAAGAGGAATAAGATGAGAATAATACTGAAAACATGAGAATCCCATCATGTAAATTGGGCATGTCACTGATAGCCTCTACCTAGAACAACATGTACTGTTCTACTGCTGTGTCTCAGAAAGGTTTTCTCTAAAATAAAAGACATTCAGAGAAATAAGTGTGCTCAGCAGCATGGGCAACTTCCATTGATGAATAAAAAAGAAAAGATGAAAATATTGTTTCTTGGTGCTTTTAATATCTCTGGTATGCAAACAGTAAACAATAATGGACATGTTTCCATTTCTGTTCACTTTCCAGAGGGTACAGGAACAAGTAACTGTTACCCAATGAAATTAAAAAGCTGCTATTCTAAAGGGGGATGCTTTTCTCACCAATGATTTGGAGGCCTGTCACTACAGACATCTGAAGAGATTTTTATTACATTTACCTTAATGTAAAGAAAAAAAAACACTCTATTTTTGTCCAAGAGGAAAAATAATTTTTGGGTTTGTTTTGAATGACATCCCTTTTCAAAACAGCATTTGGGCACATGCTTCTTTCAAAATTATGATAACATACAGCTTGCAGGAGAGATGGACTTTTACATACATTCAGATGTTTTCCTGAATCTTAGGTAGATGAGCCAGATTTTGCCAACTACCAGTTGCCTCAATCTAGGTTTTATGTGCTTCACCACAGGCATCTATTTCTGGCTGCAGACTACAGTTTATATGGATGAGTGGTCAGGGCTGATATGACCAATTTCTGTTTGTTTAGTTGATTTATTTTTAAAGTCATCTGTGACTTACAAAGCTTGTTAAAGCTCTCAGCTTACCCAGCTCCTGAACTACTGGTTGCCCAAGAGCTGGATGGTACATCTCAGGCCATAATCTCTTTTCAGTGCTGTAGAGAGAGTGCCTGTGATTCTACTCATCGCAGCTGTTTCTATGTTGGTCAGGAAAGGAGAATTTTGCTGCTTCTTACATACCAAAGAGTAATGTGAGTGTTAAGTTCTATGGTTAATGCATAATGCCTGGATTTTAAAAATAATTGATAAAAAGGTTTTGTTATTCAAAAATAGATCTTTTAATATAGATTTTATCAAATTAATAGCATCTTCATTAGTGGATATATTCACTGTAAATAGCTTAATCATTTTTCTGATGCCAGAGTGCCTCTTATCTGATGACTTCTTAGGAGCACATTAAAAAAAGAAGGTGGCATATTTGATAAGTCTCTATAGCTTTCCTAAGGAGGGGAAAGAAGGGATCACTGAAGGATTAGAAGTCTGATTAGTGCATAATGAAGAACTTTATTTTCCAAAATAAAATTAGAATAATTACAAAATGGCATGTTCACATCTCAATGCAATGACTTTGCTAAGGTTGCCATAGAGCTGGAAATCATAAATACATGGAACTACCATAATTTCTGACACTACAGTGAGTTTTTGGGGCTGAAATCATCTTGTAGAGAATTTGCATCCTGAGCTCTGAGCAGGGACTGAACCTGATGCCTGACAAACGGATGAGGGAAGGGATGCATTCAGCAGCAGTATAAGCATCATTGTTTTGAATGAGACTGTGTCCCAGTGCACACAGGCCAAAGACATTTGTAAGGGGTGTGTTTATTTTGCAGTTGTTTTGCTTGACACTTTCTAAATCTTCATTGAGCTTCCTTTCGCCTCTCTGACTCTTCCCTACATTTTGGCATGGTTTTAAGGACATACACACTGACAACATCGGTGTTACCCTTTGCACTGCCAATGACCTGCCAACAGAGCCACCCATACAGACACCCGATTTAGAGAGTCTGTCTATAAAGTAGTCTGGCCAAGGCTCTGGGTTGGCACCACAGCAAGAGTATTGAGGTGATGTATTCTACCTAAATATTGACCCTGGCCCCTGATTTGGCCAGGAACATCACATATTTCTCTTTTGTCCAGAAGGGACTGACTGTTAGGGAGACCTGTTGCACAAATAAAGACCCTCGCTGACTTCAGAGGGAGCTGAAGATCCTCATAGGTAAAGACAGCATGAATGGCCACCACTGCTATCCACAGGAGTTCTGCCTTGAGAAAGTGAATTGTTAATCCTTCTGTCCAAATAAATATCTGTCTCAACAAAATAGAAAGGATAAGCTATCTGCAGGGCCTTTTTTTTTATTCTTTTAGCAAGACTTTGGTTAATCTAAAGCATTAAAGCACGTTCAGCATAAAACCAGTAAAGCCCAATTCTACTTCTGTTATTTGGGTATTTATTCAAAACCCTTTAAATGGAGCTATATTTGATACAGTGGACTATTCAGTTATGTGTGGCATATAATAAATTTATTGTACCACTGTATTATTACAACCTTGTTATGGCTCTATAATCTTAAAATAAGATTTGATCTACAAAGGATTTTTATTAGGCAAAAAAAGAAGAGTGAGTGTAAAGTCTGTTCACGCTGAGGTCTCAGTTAATGCAAGAAATACTTGGAATATTTTTTGAGAAGAGCAAGAATCTTCATATATGTACACAGTGCACCATTAGGAAGGCAAAACAGTAAGGTGAATGTATTTTGGGGAATTCTGTCTTTGAAATGACTGATAGCTGAAACTGGTTTTAAATAACATGTGAACAACAAGCTGCAGAAGATCACCACAAAGATGATGCTCCAGCTCTTGAGTGGGAAATACTAATATAAATGCAATTCCCTATTGTTATTCAGACCTTAAATCCTCAGACTGTTTTAATCTTCATGCCTATTATCACCTGCCTCCAGCTCATCCTCTGAAACAAAAGGCTGAGGCAGGAGATACTGAACTATCTGGCAACCTTCAGAAGCATATTTTAAACATGAAAAAAGCTATAAAGTCTTAAGATGTTCAATGAAGGTGGCTTCTCCTTTCTGGTGGCGGTGTTCAGTATGCTGTTTAGTGTGCAACTCATGGCGTGGAAGGAGGACTCAAGCAGCAAGTACTTGCACTGGACCTCTTGTGTCTCTACAGTGTTAAAAAGCTGGTATTTCTGCTGGAAGCCCCAAGACCTTTGGGTTGGCCCCAGCTATTCTCTTTAGTGTGGCACTACTTTGTCTTCCCAAGTACACCCTCTCTGGAATCTCTGGAATCTCTGCTTTTCCGGTTTTGCATGTGCCAGAGACCATCCTCACAGCTAATTTTGCAGACCCCTTACACAAGGACATGTAAAACAGTGTACCAACCCCCCTGAAAATATTTTTCTTTTTCATTACTTGGGTCCATATGGGGCTTGGCTGGAGACCACACAGATTTGCCAGGGCAAGAGGAGTTTGTGCAGTTAGCAGAGAAGAGATACAATTACATAACGGAGCAAGCTTCAGAACCAGAGAATATTCCCTCTTTGGTTGTTCAATACTTCTTGACTCTGTTCTACTGTTTTATACATGACAGACATCCATTTTCTGTGAGGGCTGCTTTTTTGCCCATACAAAAGTTTATGTGCTCTTATATATAGCTCATGATAACTAAAGCAGGAGTTAGCCCCATCACCTTAATTACAATTGCCATGCCTTCATTTAACTCAGCTGATTGGAGGAAATCAGCCTTACAGAGTGAGCCATGCTGTGTATGGGCTGTTGCACTGCTCTTCAAATGCTGCTGCTGCTGAGCTGGGTAGGGAAGCTATTTTTTTTTTGATGCACTTTGCAGGTGAGGATTGCTGGTGTCAAGACAGAAACTAATACAGGCTCTTTTTCCTCTCTAGTTTCCTCAGTTAAAAGGGAGGGCAAGAAGCAGGGTTTCTATTTGTAAAGTTATTTCCTGAGGACTGGTTGGTGTTGTTTACTCAAATCTGGACTGAACAGCTCTGTGTCTTTGTTCTGGATGGGAGCTAAGGTTTATGAGCAGTCTTCTTATTTCCTGCTATGATTTGGAATAAAACCTTGGAATGCTTGGAGTTATTGTGTATTGCAGAAACGTGGCTTGAAAGCGCTTGTTGTATTAACTTGTATGGATCTTGTAGAAGTGGAATATGCTTACTTGAGCCAGAAATACAGCAGTGTTTGTGCTACAGACACAGCTTAAACACACATTAAAACAAGCGGCTGTGTTCCTCCTTGCAGAGAGCATCTGTGAAGCTGCAAGCCCTGCTGATCTAGTTTAGGTTCCTAGTTAAAGCAGGCTGTTTTGGAGGCAGCTCTGTTAAACCACTTACTGCAGTCACTACAGGCTCTTACTGGTAGCCTTCCACTTGCTAGCTCAGGGCTGTGCTTTGTCTGTGCATGGAGAGCTCCTACTTTCTTCTGTCTTATCTACAGATGTAGAAATGGGGACTCCTTCCTTCACCCTAGCCTGGAGAGGGAAGGAAGGACAGCTGCTGCCCTGGATCTCTGGCTTAATTTCTGGACAGGGATGCAGAAAGCAAGGAGGCATCTGCAAGAGCATAGGGATCTGGTATGGCCACAGTGTAGGCAGCCTCTTCCAGGCTTTCGGTGGAATGAGTGAGAAATAAATCTTGCTTCTTAATAAGATATTGATGGATTTGTTCCCATAAGTATGTCTAGATTTACTTCTTGACATGTTGTATATATCTATATGCTCAATGAATTAAAACAACAGTAGAAGAAGTTGTTATTCGGAAGGAATTGGAACAACAATGCTGTGCAGAGCTGCCTAATTAACAAGGCTGTGAAGTAACTGGAGTAAATTAACAGAAACAATTAATTTACCCTGCATCAAAATACACATTGGGATGCTGCAGAGAAAATGCATAATTTTCATCTTTGATTGCTCAAAAGAACTTATGGGACCTGATATTCAGATTACTTTCCCCTGATCCCTGGAAAACATATGGAAGCTTCTGCTGTTTTCAAATTTTAGAGCAAGATGACTGGAATTTGAAGTGTTTTTCCAGGGCTTTTGCTTTGAGACTGTGGAGTGTAATCCCTGAGTAGCAGCTCATCCACATCACTAGTTCCTCCTCTCTGAGGCTGACTTTATCATCTAAAGTTGCATAGGAAGGGGTGCTGGAGGACATTTTTTATGACCATGTCTAAGAAAATTATTCTTTTTGGTCCAGAATGTAGGTAAGGCTTGAAAGTCGAATAAACGGGCGTTTAAGCTAGGTCAGATCTGTTGCTGCAGGCAAAAATGCTCATATCCAATGGTTAGTTTGAACTCTGGCTCAGATCGCCCACTGTGTTCAGTGAAAACCTTGCACTATATTGGTATGCTGCAGTCCAGGCCCATGATTACTACATGCTAATTACTCTGTAACTTTTTACCATTGCACAGATTTAAAATGCTACCTTTCTAGCCTTGTAGACTAGCTCTCTGTACCAGAGGAGGGTAAGATATGATATCTCTATACAGTTCCTTGGTTGTATTTACTTAGCTCTAAGTAGAGGATTCAGGAATACAAAATCTTCTTCTGACAGATTAACAAAGTGCACCTTAGAAAGGCACTTGATTGATTGTAGAGTGACTGGTTCCCTCTTCTGCATCACCTTATTCTTCATTTACAATGTAATAATGCAAAATCTGCAGCAGTTTCTCTTCATTTAAGATCCTGTGTTAAGAAGACACATCTTAAAGGCAAAGTTGTACCATCATAATGAACAAACTTAAGCCCAAAGTGGGTGCATAATCTGCATAATTATCCAACAGAAATTAAGTGTTTGTTAATAGCATTGGCACTTTTGTGTATTTGCATATGAACAGGGTCCCTACTGCTGTAATGCTGGCTGGCATGAACAAAGCAGAGCCCCATCCTTTGGGTGGATTAGACGTTTGGTGCTGCAGTGATGAAGTAAGCGCATTTAGCTGGAAGACCTGTGCTACCATCTTCTCTAATGCAAGCGTGCCTCTGAAACTGCTACTGTGAATTACATTAGGCAGAGCTTGTACATTGGTAGACTTGGATCATTTTCTGAGTGTGCATTTGTTATGTAACTAAAATGCTTTGCAATTGGGGACATCCTCCTTGGGCATGCCCTATTTAGTATTAAAATGAGGTGCTTCTGAAAAAGGAAATAAAGAAATGCCTGCTTTTCCTCATTTGAATGGCTCTGCAGAGGATCTGAATGGTGGAGTTATCACTTGCACGTTAATGAGAGGCTGGTAGTTAAACTATACCAGTCTAATGTGAAGTCTCACAAACAATTGCCATAGGTACCAGAGGCAAGGGGAAATGTTTACTTTGGATTAGAACTCATTCATTTTTCTTCACTGGTTTAAAAAAAAAAATGCACCAAAAAACCTTAGGTACAGAGGTTTATCAACTTTATATATTGTTTGAAAGTATCAAAATATGTTTGTTTTAATTGATTTTTAATAATTATGTAGTTCTGTCTTCTGAAATAAGTGTTTTACTTGAAGTCAAAAAAAGAGTAATGATATGCCAAGATATTTTCCTTCTTACTATTTATCTTTTACATTTTAAAGTCTAATAGTGGCTTAAAAAATCCCTTCTGGACAAGATCATGGATATTCTTCACCAACACTTCTTTAGGAATTGTAAGTCTGGAATTCCATAATCTTTTAATAAAGCTTTGGCTCCATCAATTAAAATACACTTTTGACTTTTTTCCTTACGATGGATCTATTTTGCAGGAGGGACCAAACCAGAAAAAGTCACAGGAAGATAACTGGTAAAATGGTTTTGGCCTTCAGTAAAAATTAACTCACTGTGTATATTTTTATAGTTGACATAATTAAGCCCTTGGGTTTTTTTTTTTCCTGGTAAGGAGGATATGGAGAAAACTCAGTATATTGCAGGCATTGTTTAATTGAATTGGTGTTCTAATTCTTAAAGTATAAAAGATGTAATCAGGATTTTTTAAGCTCTAATTCTTAAGTAAGCTTTAGTGCTGGAGGAACAATTTAAGTGGGAATGAGAAATTACCTCACCCAGCTGCAAAACTCAACTCTCGAACTTGACGGAAGTTTTGAACTTATTTCTTCTTCTTAATCTCATTTTTCCCTCTGCACTTTGAGCGGTTTAGCAATGAACAGAGACAGAGAAACCATGATGCTGTATGGGAGGATTTGTTTCCTGCCAAAAGCAGTGCCGTGAAATCCCACTGGGTAGATATCATAGAATCATAGGGGTTGGAAGGGACTTCGAGAGGTCCAACCCCCCTGCCAAAGCAGGCTCCCTAGCTCATATTGAACAGGTAGGTGTCCAGACAGTTCTTGAATATCTCCAGAGAAGGAGACTCCACCACCTCCCTGGGCAGCCTGTCCCAGGGCTCTGTCACCCTCACTGTGTGAAAGTTCTTCCACATGTTGGTGCGGAACTTGATGGGGCTGGAAATCAGGAAGTCGACATGTCACGCTGGGTAGATTCTCCTCAATTGTATACCTCATTTTGACAAAATGAGCTGTAATGTTCCCAAGCTGGTTGTCTGGTCACAGCCAACCTCTGCAGACTTTGACTCACATTCATAGCATTAAAAATGTTGTGGTTTGAAGTGTTGCCACCTCCTGGCTGTTTGTTGCTGTCCCTTCACTGGGGATTTCTGCACCCATCGTTGATCTGGCTAATGCAGACTTATGGGTTTTTATTTGCAATTCTGGTGAATATGGAAAAAGGGACCTGCAGGGCCTGTGGACCTGTGTGTCCTCCTGTCCTTATGAACATATGAGGCAGTGATGGGCAGCAGAGGTAAGGCAGGGAGCTGTGGGCTGTGGGAGCTTGGGGCTGAGTGTTTGTCAGAGCCCTTGCCTCACTGAGCTGGACACCAGCTCCCCAAAGTGCGGGATGGCAGCTGCTGTGACTTGGCAATGCCCAGCACCCTGACAGCAAACCTGAGGGGCCAAAGCAATAGAAGCAAACGAGGCATAAAATGCCTGAGTAAGTTTTTATGCCGCACGTTTCCATGAGACAGGAACTGAGCTGAACACAACCACTTTGTTTCTTCTGGGTCAAGATGAGAAAAAATATCATGCCAGGGTACCAGCTCCTCTTCTCTGAAATTTTATTTGCAAAACATCCCATCCCAGATGGGATACTTACCAAGATTTTGCCTGTCTGTATTTGACCTAGCATACAAGGGTGGAAAGAGATGTCGTGTGTGAGAAGCGAAGGGCATTGTTAGCCTTGCCTGGGAAAGCCTGCTTGTGAGTATGGAATGATTCCCGGGAAACTTGCGTAGCTTCAACTGAGTTGCTGTTGTAGGTGAAGAAAAAGATTGAGAGAAATAAAAATAGCAGTATCTTATTGACTATTTCAGATGGAGTGGCTCAAACAGAAAGCTTCCTGAAAGTCTCTTTTCACACAAGCAGCTGAAGCAAAAAATAGATCTCAGCTTTAATAATCTAAAAGAGATAAAATTGGGCAGTTACTTTGGGTTTTAATCTTTTTGATGGCATCCCCAGAAGGAAGAAGCTTAGTATCACATCAGAGTTTGTCAAGTATTTTTCAAGATGTTTCATGTTTGAGAGGAAGGGAAAGGTAAGACAAAATCTCTGTGAGAGCTTCCATCATTTCCTTTGTTTGCATTCTGATGACATTTGATTACTTAACTTATAAAGATATTCAAGTGGCTATAAGTACTTCCCTGAGCCCTTGTGTGCCATAACTGCATAAACAGTTCAGCAATAAATACTAAGTGGAGGTTTTAGGAGCTGTGAGATTCTGTTCCTGCATCTGTTGGTGGATCTGCCTCAGCCAAGCTGAGATTTCTGTTGATGAAGTGAAGATTTTCCTTGCTTGTGCTAATGACCCTGGAAACAGAATGTCAGGTGGTTTGGGAAAGAGTTAGGGTATTTTACTTCGAGGCATAACTGAGCTTCTTCAGCAGGTCAGAGAATTTCAGAAAGCAATCTGGACAGTTAACGCTAATGGCAGCTTAGCTGTCTCTTCCAGAAGTGCACTCTGAGTTTTCTCATTCAAGCATTCATTCAGAGGCTCTGTCTAAATCAGGACACCTGATTAGTTGTTGATTTCTTTCCAAATGCACTTTCCTTTTCTGATGCTGGTATCCATAGACAGTGTCTGCCTCTTCTATTAGTGCTGACTCCATTTCTAATGCTCCTAGGGATCCAAGTCAGGCAACACAATGACTTTTCTTTTTTAGGAGACTTAATGTTCAATATTATTGGGACCGCTTCCTCTGTGGTTTCATAATCTAGATTTGGTCCTTGCTTTTCACTAGCTTCGTTGTTGTAGTGAGTGACACTGGGTCACAAATTACTCTCAATGCATCCTTAAATTGCTATGTGTCAAAGTATAAACAGATACTTCCATTACAGGTCTTGAGAGTAGTATCATCACCTGCTTTTTCTTGATTGTGCCTGCACAAATGTTCTTGCCCTAAAGGGGTCAGGACTAAAAATAAACATTTCACAAGGTGAATTACAGCAATTCAACTGGTAATTTCTAGGAAGAAAATGAAAAAGAACAAAAGAAACTATATTGCTATGCTTGGGCATTACAGTGGAGAATGAAAATCACCGTCTTAGGAGAGGAACAGTGAGGAAAGGCAATACTGAAACATTGTGTGTTTGTCATAGCTCTGTGTTGGGATGCAAGAATTCTGGGGTATATTTTAATGGAAAATGTCTATCAGGACAGTGATGAAAACCCCTGTTGACTTTAAATCAGGTTGTTGAGGTTTTTTGTTGGAGTGGTGATTTTGTTTGTGATTGTTTGGGGTTAACAGGTGTCTTTTAGAACAGAACAATAGTAGAGACTATATATGAATTAGTCATATAAAGCAAATAAATCTGTCAAAGTAACACTAGTCAATCAGCTCTAATCAAAGGTGATAAATCCTGATGGAATGGAGGGGAAAAGATAGAGAGAAAAAGATCACTCACTTAATGTTCTTGTTAGGCAGCAGTTTCCAAAAAGAATTTGCTACAGCTGCAGTTCAGCAAAGCACTTGTTTGTATGTCCTTTTCATCTTTGGTAATAAACCCTCTCCTTATGTACACACCTATGGGCTCCTGCATGCTTAAAAGCTCTGCTAAATCAAAGCCTATATTATGAGGTCTTTCAAAGTGATGTTGAGAGACTGACATCATGTTGTGTTTATCTGTATGGGGAAACATGAAGTGGTATTTATCAGCCTTTTGTAAAACATAAAGACTGCTTCTAGAAGCTCTCTGTTTTAAGACATTTTTATATATACACTATACTGAAGGTTTATTCTTAAAATGGGGAAATGCTGTCTTTTTCCCTTCCTGTTGTTTTGGGTTTGTGGTTTCTGGGGTTTATGGGGGGTAGGTTCCCCCCCTTTGCATTATTCATGCAAATACTACTTTTGGAGTAGATGGTTATCCCATCACTGGACACAGCTGTATTCTGCTAGCTATGGGAAGAATTGTAGCACCGGATTTGTGCTACTTCATAAAGAAACAGATAGGAACAGCACTTTCCTTGCTTATCAGCAGCTAAATAGATGTGGTTCATACTTATTTGCTTACTATAGTGTGTTGTGTGGGCTTTTTTTCTTTTCTGTGGTTCAGGAGCTCAGAGCTTAACAGTGCTGATTTTTAATTCTCAGCCATCACTGAGTCCTTGCCACTCTACTCGAAACAACCTGTGTGAGCAGGTTATCGAGTGATGAGGCTGAATCTGAAGTCCATGAGGGAAGTGCCCTCTGCCAACTGCTTACACCAGTCTGACTGTGTACAGATATGTGGATCCATTCCAATAAAATGTAACTACACAGGGATACCAAACTGCTTTCTTCCCCAAGTGCTGCAGTAGCTTCCCCCCCCCCCCCCCCATGTATACAGATAAAATATTCCAGGTTACATTAGCTTCCAAACTAAATTTAGAAATTTTTTCAGATCATCTTCTGCTTCCATATTATGTGCAGATTGACAAATACTGTAATATTTGGATTCTTTTAGGTCTAACAGCTGCCTTGGATAACATCGGCCATACCAGAAGCAGATGGAGGCTCCTTTTAGCAGCTTTGCTGCTTCTTTATGTGGGAGGCCAAGAGAGTAACTGTTGCTAACTACTTATCTGCCCTGCAACTTGTTCAACCCTTCCACCTCTCCTAACTGAGCATGGGTTAAATACAGGCTCTTTTGATTAAGTCTTGCCACTGACATCAGCGTAGCAAGTGCTCTTTCTGTGATACAGAGTCCCTTCAGCCCACTGTTGCTGGAGGCACAGAGATGGCTTGGAGCTCACAATGATGTGATGTGGTGGGTGGCTGACGCCAAGGTATGCCTTGGAGTAAGGTGGTGCACAGCATCTTCTCTGAAACATGCTTAGGTATTGCCATGCTGGCTACCTCTCCACAACACCGGAGGAAAGCTGCTCTGACATCCCTCTCTCTTCTCCATGTTACCTGCATGAGCACTTCCCTATCCTTCTGGGTAGGTTTCAGGATGATAGGGAGCACAAGGCTACCATGGCAACACTGCCAGGAGAAGCAGAGCTATCTATTTTGGGTGATTTGGGTTGAATGAAACATGCAGAGCACCTTTCTGAGAGGATGTTGTGGGTGTCCCCTGGTGAAGTTTTTGCTCCCGGATGGTGTTTTCACATTTAAATGATGCTACATTCAAGGCATGCCTGGATGCACGAGCAGTTCTCCTCTTTCCCAGGGTGGTTATTTCTCTGTCCTGCCAGTGAGGCAAGACTAGCTTGTTATTGGTATGTGTTTGAAGTCACAGATGGGCATAGCACAAAATACAGATAGAAAAAAAGCAATTCCTAATAAACAATTTGGAATTCACCTGTGTATGGGACACTACTTAAACTGACACTGTAGCAAGGGAAAATAAATATGGCTTGATTTTCTTCCTAACAGCTTAAAATAAATGTTTAAGACAGGAAGTTAAAATGTACCAGGAAACATTATATACCTTTTTTAGTTTTTTCCTTTTTCTGAAAAACAAAGCCTCACCTCAAACCAGAGGGGAAATGCATTCCCACTGCAAAGCTCTTGGTGTTTCACTTTTTATCATGTTTGGCATCCATGAAGGGAAGCTGCTCCCTGGAACCCAGCAGTGGCTAGTTACATGAAAAATCATGTTCTCCTCTGTTCATGATTATTTATTGATTAAAATACAAGGTACTGAATTGCAAATTACCTCTTGGGTGGCTTGAATGCCATATCATTATTTTATAGCTTTAAAATATAGGAAGAAATCTGTTCCACAATGTTCTGAGTCTATCTGCCTTTTCTCACCTTCCATTTGTAAATTTTAAAGCAGTTGGTTTTGGTAATGGTAGACTATATTTATCTTTATAGTGCAAATCCTTTGTAGCTAAAAGTAAACAGGACATTTAGACTGAATTTTAATTAAATTTGGCTTTTTATCCTAATTGGGGAACATTTTCAGCAACAGCTTGAAAACATACAAGGGAAGCTTTTGTAATGTTCTAATTATCTATTCATGTCTCAAATAAAGGAGTTTTTCCATATTGTTATTCAGGGTTTATGTGAACCACAGTCACTTTCAGTCGCTTACTAGACTTGCAATGTTTTAATTCAGATGTCTCTAATTAATGAAATCTTTTTAAGATTCACTTTGAACCCATTAGAAACCAAATATATGTTACCATCATAATGGATTAGAGCATTTTAAAGCATAAATGACATGTATCCCTAGGGCATGCTTTTGGACTAACAAGTCATTTTTGTAGGGTTCAGAAAATATTATATGAATGATTTACAGAACCAGAAACTGTAGAATAGGCTGTGTGTGTGTAAACAGTTTTATGACCACTTGTGGTTTAAGAATTTATTGCAACTGTTTGCAACCATCTGATTTAAAGGGCATGTAAGAGAATGTTGATGAAGCATTAACTAATAGTTTAACAGAGCACAGCTGCATCATTTTATGGTAATGATCTGTATTAATGAATGGATGATAAACATATTTATCTGGTCCTTGCCCAGAAGCATTAATAGTAAAGATAATTATAAATCTGTACAATGAATACATTTGTTTTCATAGCTCAAATGAGTCTGCTTACACAAAAACCCTATTGTAAATCCTTTGCTTTGGATTTCTTGCTGCCCCCACCCCCCAAAAAAAAAAAAACCCCAAACAAACAACAACAAAAAACCCAAAACAAGCCCCTTCCAAAAATAACATTTACTGGGATAAGTAAAAATCCCAGCCTGGATTTTCACTCTGTTCTTGTGAACCTTCAAAAGAATGTAATGAGGTGCCTCATGGAGGGCCATCCCTTACCTCATCCAGCAGTGCCACTCCCACAGCTTGAGGATGTTCTTGGAAATGCCGATGTAATGTCTCAATCAGACCCAGGCTTCTTTCTGAGGATCTGTCCCCAGAGTACCCTACAGTGCAATAATGGGTGCAGATGTTGTTCAGCTTTGGGCAGACTGGATCTCCCTGAGCATTTTTTTTCAGAAGAGTGATAACTACATATGTCAACTGAAAGAAACCAAGATAAAAAGTCACAGCTGTTTTAATTTATAATAGTTGTTTTTAATCCTATCTTATAAATCTGAAGTCATTGTACCATTAGGTAAATGTACTGACCCATGTGGAAATTTTGTTATTGTTATCTGTAATCCTTAAAACTTACTAAGAGGTGTAAATTTGAGTTGTTGGAGTGAATCCAGAGGAGACCCACAAAGATGATCAGAAGGCTGGAGCACCTGTGCTATGAAGACAGGCTGAGAGAGTTCAGCTTGTTCATCTTGGAGAAGAGAAGTCTCTGAGGGGGGACATTATAGCAGCCTTCCAGTACCTGAAAGGTGCCTGTAAGAAAGCTGGGGAAGAACAGTTCACAAGGACATGTAGCAATAGGAATGAGGGGTAATGTTTTTAAACTAGAAAAGGGTGGATTTAGGTTGGATGTTAAGAAAAAGTTCAATATGAGGGTGGTGGATTACTGGAACAGGTTGCCCAGAGGTATAGTGGAGGCCCCATCCTTGGAGATATTCAAGGTCAGGCTTGATACAGCTCTGAGTGACCTGGTCTAGTGAAGATGTCCCTGCATACTGCAGGGGGTTGGACTAGATGACCTCTAAGGGTCCCTTCCAACCTTACACATTCTATGATTCTATATGCAGTATGAGAAATATAGTCGTGATATTTCAGGAGAGCCAGGTGAAGGAATAAAAATAAATTTGGGTTTGGTTATCTTGTTCATTGTGTAGAAACCCACAAAAGATAAATCATGTGAAAATTGCTCAGTTCTAGGCTTTTCTAGGGACTTTATTCCCCACAATGTATACTCTATATCCTTGACCCAAACAGCAATTGTTGTTTATGAATGTTCTTCTGAACATTTAATCTACACTGCATTGTTACCTTGGTTTTTAAATAATAAACTTACCGTGCTCTCTTTTCCTTCCTCAAAGTGTGCTAAAGAATTCAGGATTATTTACGCCCCACTTTTAATTATCTAAATCAGATTGACTCTCTAACCAGGTAGAAAGTGTCTTTCTCTTTTCAAGCCCTTCATCTTGAGGTTGATCTAGGCTGTAAAGAAAACTCATGATATTCTTAATAAAGCTGTCAGTAGGCGAATTTCCATAGTAGAAGAATTGCAAGTGAAGCCTGTGTTACAGCGTTTTTATTAGTACTTCATCAAAAGTGTCCAAAGATTGAAAACTGAAACACTCCTCCATTTAGTACTCATCCTTCCAGGCCTCAGACATCTATCATAGTTATATCCCACTCTGAGACAGATGAAGCTATTGTCAGGTGCTAGAAATTGGCCAGTGATGGTATTTCCAACAAGGGTAGTCAATACCTACTGTTAAATGAGTTTAGGATTGAATTGGTTAGGATTGCTGTGGATTTAATAGTATGATCTAGCACACTGTATGTTGTCATCACACACAACTATAGTGTGACTCTTGAGTCTGTTCTGTAAGTGCATGTAATCTAAGTGACATTACAAAGCAACGTTTAGCAATAAGCAAATGCAGCCAGTTTAAAAGGTACTTGTATTTTTGAAAATACAGTTGGGGCAGTAGAAATGTTGTGTTTTAACCTGAGTCTAGTACAAAGACATCAAGTCTGATCTGTATGTGCTGCCTTTTGGAGGAAAGACAATCAATAAGGATCAATTGGGTTCAGAGGTGTCTATGACTGAGCTCAAAGAAAAGGAAACTTGAAAAGCCAGAGATGTCTAGGATTTCCTTGAGAGAAAATAGGTATTGTCTCTGGCTGTTGCAAAATAGAACTTATCTGCATGCATGCAATTTTAGGGTATTAGGTTATTGCAATAAAAAAAGGATTTAAAAAGGAAGTCTCTGTGCCTACTATCTCCTTGTCTTCCATCTGGCTTGAGGAAATCTTTCTGACACCTCTCTCCTTAGCATCTGCACAATACAAAGATGCAATGTAGATTTCTAGATAGATTCCTTCTGAACATCCAGCTTTCCCAGATGTGAACATGTGTATCTTCACAGATGCCTATTCACTGCTGATCCCTGTTGCTCTCACATTGTGCATAACCAGGATGAGCTTTGTGAGGCCAATGAATCGTCATCAGTGTCAACAGGACCAGGACCCACAGTTGATGGTCAAGATAGAAGGGGAACTAGAAGCAATAAAAATGACTTGGTCAAGATGATACAGCTACTGGTGGCACAGATGGGAACTCAAACCATCTCTGTTGATTCCCACTTTGGTACATATTCAAACATTTTTAGGTGCTGTGGGCTGTAAGAGCAAGCTGTCTCCATAGACTATGATATTGGATCCGTTTGAAACTCTTGCCTGAACGTACTTCTGTATTTTATTATCTTATACAATTACTCTTCAGTTAAATTATTAATTTCACCTAGGCTACTACAGAATGTAAAATGTATTATTTTCATTACAGCATCTCTCTCTTAATGGAAGAAATAAAAATGCAATTTCTTATGCATGACATTTGCATAAACTTTTCCTCTATACTAATTTGACCATGTGGGATATCAAGAAAATAAGACGTACTCTGTCTGTGTTAATCATATATAAATCTTGAGAAGCTTGTTTTGGGTCTATTCTAGGTTTGAACCACTGTAGCTGATAGCAGGATGCATCCCCAGACTCTCTTTGTAACGATATTCTAAACTTACGTAGATTTGCAGCTTTATGTGCTATAAGTAGGCACTTGTATGCAATGATGCTGCACTCCCTTAACTTTCCTGGACTGGAAGAAATAAAGACTTATTTATCCAGAAATACCTGGCAGAGGATGGTAAAAATTTATATTGTATAAATTTGAAGAATCCACCATTGTTTTGATTGATTAGTACTTGCAAGGAAACAATCTTTTTGGGGTTTTTAGAGCATCTGGATGGTCTCATGTTAGAGACCATATAGGTAAGCAAATGGTATTTTAGTGTCAAAGGAGTGTGTGTTAACTATTTATTTATTGCGTAAAAGTATTGTGCCAGTTGTGGGGAAAACTGGTGGAAAAGAAGTTTTGGTGAATACTCTGTGATCTGATCCAGACAGTGTAAATCACAATATGTCATTGGTATCATATCCTGGGGAAAGTGTGTGCTTCGGTTATCATAAAATATCCCATTAGAGATAGGAGCCAGTGAGATGAAACCAACTGCTGTGTGTATGTGTATGGTTGTGTATAGCCATGCACACACAAATATAGAGATAAAATCTCCTTTGACCTTAGTTTAATCCAGTAGAAATATTTCTAGTGAAATGGGATTTTTGGTCTGGGACTGTGGACTGATTTAGAGTTTTCTGGATGACTAACTACGTGTCCAGATGCAAATATATCTCTGGTGAACTTGCATTAGGACACTTCCTTCTTAGGTTCTTGAATCCTGCCTCTGAAGAGGATAAGCATGCAAGAGAAAAGTAGTGCTTTATTCATTGTATTTATATATGTATATATATATAAAGTATATTGACTGAATTATTATTATTACTTAAAAAGAAAAAATTGTGAAATTTATGTTTTCACTTTTCCCACATTATTTTTACCTCATCTGGTTTGATGTGTGTCAACACATGCACTGTCAGCACCAGATTTCTAAAATGATTTCTCAAGTGCTTTCTCACGAATGTTGTAAACTGGTTTTGCCTGGGTTAAGATCTATCTCACCCTTGTTAACTGGGGGAGCAGCTGTTTAGCTTTTCTTCCCCCTCCCCCCCCCAATAAGTTCTTTGTCACACAAATTTGTGCTATAACCAGACCTGCAGCTCTGCTAGCTTCAACTTTCTCTTTTTCCTAAACCTGAGTTAAACAGCACACAGACAATAAAAGACATCTAATTTTCTTTGGAAGGATTCACTCTGTTGTTGAACTTGTTTATTCAGGTCTGACTTCATGTGAGTGTAAAGATACTTTCTGAGGGGGTTTTTTTGTTTGCTTTATTTTGTTTGTTTTAAAAAAAGTAACTTCTGTTACACTATTATCAAAATGACATGGTGCATTTGCCAGAAAGCTCTTCAAAGGCTTTCATTTAAATAAGATGTAATACTGCATTAGAAACACTTACTGAAGTCTGAAGAGATTTTTTTCCCTCACTCCTGTTCTCGAGCCTCTATTTGCTTGCTTTGCCCTTTCCTAGTCACTGTTGTCTGATTATTTGTCTTTTTCCCCCACCTCCTTATTTTGAAAACGCTGAGCAGAGGTAAATGAAAACCTAGATACTTCTCATTCACAGCCTTCAGGACTGTTTCCAGTGCAGGTGGACTGGTGTTACAGGGCAAACTTACCTCCACCTATTTCCCCCCTCCCTCCCTAAGACTGAGAACTAAAAAATAAAAAGAAAAGATTTATTTTAGCAGTGTGATACCATGCCTAGGAGAAAATACCTTAGCTCAAATGCATTTTCAAAAGCTGAATACATGAAAGTGCATTCCAATTATCCGATTCCCTCTTGATGCTAACGAACTAAGAGAAGTTACAGTCAGTGTAACAAATAGTGCTTGGCTGCCTGCTGCTCTTTCAAAATTGTTGCTCTGTGCTACCTTCTAGAGCTGCCTTCAGGCTGCCTGTGACAGTTCACAGACTATAATTGTTTGGGTCATATATTAGCCTTCAGTTTACAAAAGGGGCTAAGTAATCTGAAAATTTCCATGGCATGCCTGCTGACTTTAATAATCTGTTAAGGATTTCAGGTAGTCTGTGCTTTACCTTAATTTTCTGCTCTAATAATAAGAAAAAGTCAATACCATTGTGAATTTGCATTGGAAATCGGAGTGAGTAATGTGTTGGTGAGGCAGAAGTCAGGACTGTTGGCAAAGGGAAAAATAATGCCTAATTTTTGTGACAATGTGACTGAGTAACTAGAATGATGCTCTGGGGTTAGGAAGGCTGTCTGTCCTTCCCTGAATATGCCCTACAGTACCAGCTATTCAAACCTCTGAAGGCTGAGCTCTAAGCATCTTTTGTTTGGCACCAAAGTCCTGGAGTCATTGGACGTTTAAGCCTTGACCTCTGAATTATGGTTTCTTCTTTGTTCATAGGGAATACTTTCATGTTTCTGTTAAAAATATACTAAGAACAATGGATTAAAAACATCATAAGATATGACTACTAGCTGCTTTTATTTTAAGGAAAGTGTGATCCTAGACTAAAGAAGAGCTTCAAGTCAAATTGATTTAACTTTCCTGAATCTGGCCCTACAGAAACACAGGATATAAATAGCTGATGCAGAAATAAGCCAGTGGGGAACCATGGCTTGATGACAGATATTTCTTGAGTCTTTGTTCATTCAACAGCTTTTGAGTTGCTTTCCTCCAGGTCTGTGTGTGATTTCCACAGCAAATGTCTTGCTTGTGATGTCCTCATTGGTTAGGAGAATGATCTAGGGACAACAGAGCAAAATGTGGGAAACTGACATCTCATGCTGATGATATAATTACTTTGATACTTTTAAGTAGTACTGGCCACACGTTCACACCTGGAAATTTTCCATCCTGAGGAAAACGGCCAACATGCTGGTAGCTTCCAAACAGACCTCTCCTGCTAGCATTTAGGTTAATGAGATTTTTACTAGAAACATAGCACAGAGAAACACCTGTGGCAAACATGTGTTGAGAGATCAAAAATCTTCTTGTTTGGGATTTTCAGTGCCTGAGTTTTTGCCAGCATCAGCTATAGTTTGCAACCAGACACTTAGGCAGTTGTATTGGGATTTTTCAGGCCGAATGTGGTCAGTGGTGCATCATCTAAATTCCTGCTTAACAGGTTAATTTACAATTAAGAGAATGTCCAAGGCAATCCACCTCTGCTGTATAAATACTAGTTATTACTAATGTTTTAGGAGAGAGCAGAATCTAGCCACTGCAAATTTGGATGCTTCTTTCGCTATCTCACAATCTCTTTCCTCTTCAGACTCTAGCTTTTGAGTCTTGTGCAATATTCTTAGATTGGATTTCTGCATTTGCAAAAGGTTTTAATGCTGCTTTACTGGGGGAGGAGGAAAGCAGAAGGTGTGATTGTCAAAGAGCAAAACCTTATTGCATAAAAGTAATCTGGATTTTAATATTCAATAGTACTAGCATATACTCTGTGTTCTTGTAATGGTAGTCTTATCATCTGAAAAGCTTTCTACTCTTTCCTTTGAAAGGTAAACATTGAAGCTTCCCTCCTTCTTTCCTTCTGTTTGTTTTAAGATGTTCTTCACAGTAAGGTTTGGACCAACCTGAGCTTCACAAAAATGGAGACAATCTAACCAGCAGATCCAGTTTTCCCACAAATGTGGGGACATATTTTTCAAAATAATTCAATTGGATGAGTGCCCTTGGGAAACTACTTCTTAGGGCTGTAGCTGGATAGGTAAACATACAGCACCAGAGTTGGCACAAAAGATTATAAAATGCTTTTTAAATGCAAAATTTGTTATGAAATCAACAGAAGAATCATCAGTCATCATGACAAATTCTAGACAACAAGCTTTGAAAAGTTAACCTTGTTTATTAAGATGATAAATCTAGAGGGACATGGAACTTGTCATATTGAAGTAGACTCATTTTTCCATTTGGTTTAGTATCTTGCATGAAAGCACGTCATCAGATCCTATAAACCTGTTGTGCCTGGCCTCATCTTGCTGAACAAGTTTATTGAATACCCTTGAACATGAAGGTATCCCAAACATCTTTGGAGACCTCTCTGTCTTTGAGAGGACTATTGAGTTATCTCTGCCTATGCTGCTTCATCTTTCTACTGACTCCTTTCAGGCTTTCATCCTGCTGAAATCCACCGGCAACACTTGCCTCATTCTGCCCCTTATTCCTGCACACTAAATACATGTCCCTGTCAGACAGGACAGGATGTGCACATCTTAGCTGACTGGGGTATATGGAGTGACCCATGCTTTGGAAGGAGCACCTCACAGGCATGCAGTTCATGCAACACACAGTGCTTGTCCAGGACAGCCTTCCTTACAGGGTCCAGGGTGGCAACAGTTCCTATTGTGGACCTTTTTGTATAGTTGTAGCAGATTAAAAGGTCCCAAAGGTAAATATTAACAGTGCTTACAGCCTTGTACTCTAAAGTTAATTCAAGCTGCTGTCAGCATATGAGACTTACACCCAGACTACCTACAGAGCAGCCCTCCTATAGGTTAATAATAACATTATCCTTTCTTCCTTTATGCAACCAAAGACTGTTGTTTCCAATCTTCTCCTTTTTTGCCTTTTTGCTGCTCAACACTTCTATTCCATCACAGCCCCAGTGCTTTTCTGTGTGGAGACGTGCTAGTGACTTCTGGTGGCTCATGCCTCAGTGCCTCTAGGATTTGTTCTGTTTGTTGCTAGATTCCAATACTGCTGCATACTACTCCAAGGTTGTGGCCCAAAGTTTAGAGTCTGAAGTGGTGACCCAGAGCCACGTAATGTGAAGAGCACCAATGACCAAGCAGAATCTGTTAGAACAACAGAAAGTGTATGGGTGTCAGGGAGAAAGGAGCTATCTGGCTGTCTGTGCAAGTAAAAACACTCCAAACTTAGGGCTGAGTTTGGACTTGGTTCCTCTTCATGGTGACCTGATTTTTTTTCTTTGTTCTATCATATGCATAAAACATCAGATGTTACTGAGAGACAATATGCCTGGTTCTGAGGTGCTGAATATAGTTCATAAACCACTGACAGGCTCTGACTCACCAAGACTTCACCTGAGAGGAAAAAAGCTTCTGCTTCTTGGCCATCTCTTTTGCTTGCCATTTGCAACTGAAACAGGGCTCATTACAATCAAATGAAATTATGTTTGTGGGAAAGGATGTGTATGTTAAGGTGGGTTTTGGGCACAAAATTTGACATGCTTGTGTTCTGGAACCCATCAGGAAGTGAAGGGTACGATGGGTTTTTCTGTTGGGATGCATTTGCCTTCCAACAGTTTTATTTCCAGTACCTTAGTCTCCAGTATTGTTTAGGATAATGTGAAGCAGGTAAGCCTATATAGAGCGTGAGAAAATGAAAGTAATCCCAAAATATCTGCCAGAGACATTTTAATCCTAATTAAAACCGAAGGAGGAAAGAGAAGGTATTAAATACACTTTATAGTCTGGACTTATTCCCTATCAAGTGAGATTTTTCTATTCCAGAATGCCTCTGCTTAATTTCTAATCAGCCTTTCAGCCTTCACCATGAGTGACAGGGCAAGGAAGAGAATGTCTGCCAGTGTCTTGAGAGAATTTATTTAAGGTTCTTCTGAGCTGTGAAAGGGATTTGTCATTGTCAATACCAGCAACGTGGCTGATGAGCACCCAGGTCAGTCTTGTCATCAGGAAGGAAATAGTGTACACGTATGTGACAGAGAGAGACACAAAAATTACTTCACAGATAAACCACACTTATTCTAACTATCTGTGTCTGTGTGTATTCTCACTGTTGTTTCACTAATTCTTGGGGAACGAAAATTAAGAACCACCATTCAATTTACTCTTTAATTTACTTCACCGAGCACTTGGGAGACAAGCCCGTGAGGGGAAACATTCTGGCCTGGGGAAAAAAGAATGCAGTGCTCATTCCCAAGCTATCCTCTTTTACATGCTGTGAAATTTCATCAGTTAATTTCAGGAGATCCAAAAGAAACTGTGATAAGTGAGCCTCTCATGTGAAGAGGTTTGGGATCTGCAAAGCATCCAGAATTCCAGGGACTTATCTGAGCTTATCGGTGGTAGCTGACACTCTTTGATCTGCCAATTGAGCCAGGAATTGCTTTGAAACAGGTGTCTGTGTAAGGTTTTCCATTGCATTATGATTCTGGTCAGATTCAGGCTTTCACTGCACTTCCAATTTGATCTAAAAATACTCTTAGCTGATGTGTGCTATAAAACACTCAGTTGTAGGTGAGGTGGTACTGTCTTCCCTAATTGCCAGATTCAGTTATTTGTAATTTCAAAGGTCAAGACATCTCTGATAAAACAATTCACTGATATATATGAGCGCTTCTGATACTAGTTTCTTACAGACCATAGATGACTGGAGAAGGCATTTTCTGATCAGAGATCTCTTTCTCTGAAGCCTGAGGAGCTTCAGCCTCTCTCTGATCCCTTTCTTTTCCTTGTTGGAGCAAAATTGCTCTGCATGTTAGAGAATTACTGTCAGACTACTGCAAATCCCTCCTGGGCTGTTACTACAGCCAAAAGGGTATGGATACAGCAAATGTGCAGGCAGAGTCCACCTCGGCTTTGGTAGAAACTGGATCAACCACTAGCTGGCTCCAAAATGGTGGAAGCTCAAGTTTATTAAAGGGATGGCGTAAGAATATTAGTATATCCTCCTCATTTGATGAGTTAGAGCTCATGTCCTCCTCTCATGACCTTGGAGACCCAAAATTAGGGAAAGGTGGTCCGTACTGATCTTTCTGTGTTTAGGTACTGCCTCTTTGGGTCCTGTGCTTGGTACAACATATTGTAACACCTACTGCCTTCTCAGCATGGAGAATATTCAAGGACTAGGATTTCAGTTGGATATCTGGATTAGAAAATTTTAATAAAAATAAGGATATTGGAAAATCAAATGTGTTTGTATTTCTGTTATTGTTAATTTCAACGATGAACCAGCTGTACCCTTTACTATATCACAGGATCTCCAAGTGTTCTTGAGTCTTAAAAAAACAGCAACAAAAAATGCTCTGAAGTTATTGACTTCAATTTCATTGGCATATCCATAATAAGAGGCTACTAAGGAAATTAAGCAGTGATAGGGCGAGGACTAAATCTGTATGATGCACTAGAAAAACTCTGATGTGCAAGAAGCCCTATTTGAATAAATGGCTAGTTTTCAACATGACTGAAGCTCTGTAGCTGGTATCTAAAACCCCACTGTAATTACTAGAGCTGCTGGAGAGTGGGGGAAAGGGAGGGATTTTTTTTTTTTTTAAAGAGATTTCCAGTTTGTCAGACTGAAAATATTAACTGGAGGCGATTTTACCTGATGATGTTCTAATGAACTTTTCCATTATGATTACCTATCCAGGACTGCATCTATCCAGGCTTTTAGGTGTTATGACTCCAAGACAATTTGGAAAGTGGATTTCCAATAAATGCAGTTTCTGTTTCCTTTTAAAAGGGAGATGATGATATTTGGGGGAGGAAATTTCAAACAACTTAATCTTACATTTAAGAAGGGTAATGCCAGTCACTCTATGATGGAGATTTTTATAGAGCATTTTCAACTCAGAATGTTTCTAGATCAAATTAAAAGTACAAAGTAGAGAAATTTGGATGAAGACAATCACAATTTGGAAAACAGGCCCAATAAGCCTTTGCTGAAAACTATATAACTGATAAACTTCTCTACAAGGAAGTTCTCTTTTCCTTGCTGCTTTTTTTTTTTTTTTTTAATAGTTTGGTTTTGTCCTGTTTCACCAACTAGATCTCTACAGCTCTTTGAAAATACAGGTTATAACAAGCAAAAGTAAGTTGTGAAGAACAGTCTTGCTGGAAAAGTAACAGGAACTGCTTACATGTACTTACAGATTTTAAATTACTTCTAATTGGGGGGAGAAAGCACAGAGAAACTTTTATTTAGCAAGCCCAAGCCATTGCTGTTAGCCATCAGAATTTATTTCTGAAGAGAATTAATGTTAGTTGACTCCCTGTGCAGAGCCCCTACTGCTATATCTGGCTGCTGCTCAGAGGGGAAAAAAATATCTAGGCAACAAAATGTTTTGCACTGTTTGGCTCAAACTTAAAAACAACAAACAAACAACAAGTAGCCTGAAGGCTGAAGCTAGTTGTGAGAAATCTTATCCCATAAACACTTGTCTTATGAAAGACAAGAGCTATGAAAAATAGGGTCAAATACACCATGTCTTCTGCTATCCATAGCTGTGAAGTCCCGGAGGGTGACTCGATATAAATAGAATTTCTCTATATAAAGAAGCGTGGTGGCTATATGGATCAGCAGAAGAGGATTTCTCTCTTCTCTGTTGAAGAACAAATGACTTTTTTTTTCCTTTTTTTTTTTTTTTTTTCTTCTCCCACCAGCTCCAGATGCCTCAGATCTTTCCCTTAAAGCATCATTTACAGAGTGTTTTGATTGTCTGCCAGGAAGCTGGTGAGAAACCGTTTTACTGAAAGGAAAATGAATAGTGACTGCAGTTCAACCTGCTGATGTGGTCAAGGGCCCTGTCATACTTGCAGATTTCTCTCTGTCAGCATGGAAGTCATGCACGGTAGTCATGCACCACATATGAACAGGTGGTAAAGGGGGTCTGGTGTTAATGCCTACTTGCTGTTGAGGCTGCAGAGATACTACCTTGGTCTGTTTTTGCTGACCAGCATGTTTTTTTCTTGAGCAATCTGGCTTTTGAGTGCTCAACAGGATGGACCCTGAACAGCATAAATTTGCAGTGGGGTTTAATCCTGGAAAACCTAACTAATGTTCCTGCCCTGGTTCCAGCCAGGACAGATGTAACCTCCCCAAGCAGCCAGCACAGGTGAGCCGAGTTGCCCCGGGCTGTTTTTCACAACACGTGGCATCACTCCCCCCTAAAAGGGGCTAGTCGGGGATGGGATTCGTCACAGCTGTGGGTGGACATCGGCTCAGTCCTTGCGTTGGTGCAGCGCACTGCGTTACTGCTGCCGGGCCGGTAAAGTGCTCAGTGTTATCACCGGGCTTCTGTGAATTCTGCCGCGGGGCTCGGCTATTGCTCCCCTTCCGAGGTATTGTCAGTAAACTGTCCTTATCCCAACCCACTGGGCTCTGTTTGTTCCCCCCTCCGGTGGAGGGGTGAGCAAGGGGCTCGTGGTGCCCAGCCGCAGCCTGGGGCTGAACCATAACTGTTATTGTTGTTGTCCCCCCCCCTTAAGGAATCTGAAATCAATAGTTGCTTAAAATAACTTACATGCAGGGGTATTTGTTTGAAACTTTTTTATCCCTGACTGACTTTTTATCTCATGGTTGTATTTTGCCTCACCATCGCTTCATTTTACCTTGCAGTCACAGAATATGGGGTGTTGTTGACTGTTGATGTCAACAATAGCTTAAGACATGTGAACATCTCCATGATGTTTCTGAATGCCTTGGGTAGGATTCGCCTTTCCTGAGTTTAGGCAAATGTTTTTACCCAGTCATCCTGCCTCTTCCCAAAGGCAAGAAATCCTGTCCCAAGGTGGATGTCTCAGATGGTTTGCCTTCTGAAAGGCTCCATCAGTCAGTGGCCTGTGACTACAGAGGGATCAAAGCAGCTTGATTAGATTAAGCTAGACTAGACACTTGATTCAAGAGTGATGAAATTAAGAGAGATGAATTCTACCCCTCTAGGATAAAGATAATTTCCATGAAAGGAAGACACAGGTGATTCCACAGATTCAAATCTGTGTATTGGGAAATACAAGTAATGCTGAATGGCAAGGTCTTAATTTGATTTTAGTTGAAAATATAGAGATGTCTAACACCTGAGTGAAACGCATATTTATTTTATGCCTTTGTCAAGTCCTGGAATACTTCTGAGTCAAAGAAAGTGCAGAAGGTGGTAAATTGTCTTGTGTGGATGACTCTCTTGTACATATGTGTGGTTGGATTTGTTAAGGAGTGCAGCTCTTCATGCACTTCTCACAGGAATAGGGCATTTCCCAGGAAAGGGAAAGTTCACCTTCTTTTGAAAATAACCAGTGTGTGGAGTTCAGTAATTCCATAACAAAGTCATGTCTGACAAAACTGCAAAGTCTGTTCTATTGAGAGTAAAAGAAATCAGAGCTGATCTTATAAAGCCATGAATGGAAAACCTCTCCTGAAAACCCACTTAGTATTAAAGCAGATGCTGGATCGATGGGCTGAGACCAACGGGATGAAGCTCAATGAGGCCAAGTGCAGAGTCCTGCACTTGAGACATAACAACCCTGTGCAGGTCCTACAGGCTTTGGGAAGAGTGGCTGGAAAGCTGCTTGGCAGACAAGGACCTGGGGGTGTTGGTTGACTGAACGCTGAATATGATCCAGCAGTGTGCCCAGGTGGCCAGGAAGGCCAATGGCATCTTGGCTTGTATTAGCGTGGCCAGCAGGTCCAGGGAGGTGATTGTGCCCCCATACTTGGCATTGGTGATGCTGCATCTCGAGTACTGTGTCCAGTTTTGGGTGCCTCACTACAAGAAAGACATTGATGTCCTGGAGCATGCCCAGAGAAGGGCAACCAGGCTGGTGAAGGATCTGGAAAGCAAGCCTTCCGAGGAGAGTCTGAGGGAGCTGGGGATGTTTAGCCTGGAGAAGAGGAGGCTGAGGGGAGACCTTATCACCACCTACAACTACCTGAAAGAGGTTGTAGAGAGATGGGTATTGGTCTAGTCGCCCAAGCAACAGGTAATAGGATGAGGGGGAACAGACTCAAACTGTGCCAGGGCAGGTTCAGATTAGACATTAGGAAAAAACTCTTAAGCAAAAGGGTTGTTGGACATTGGAACAGGCTGCCCAGGGAGGCAGTCGAGTCACCAAGCCTAGATATATTTAATAGACGGGTAGATGAGGTGCTCAGGGATTTGGTTTAGTAGAGGATGGATATGGTTGGATTTGATGATCTCAAAGGGCTTTTCCAACCTAGTGATTCTGTGATAACATATTTGTGTGTTTTTTCAAGCTGAAATGAATAATGATTTACAAGTATACACACTTTTAATTAAGAAATAATCTATTTGTGTCAGGAATTGGTGGTGGTGATATTTTTAATCTGCTTGCTTTTGTTTTTCATATTTAAATGGATGAGTTTAAAGTGTTAGGGTTTTTTAAAATATATATAGCATGGATAACTGCAGAAAGTCAAATTCCAATGCAAATATTCTCTCCCAGCCCTTTTTTTTAGTCATAGGGCACAGTGCAATCATGATTCCATGGTGCAGTGCAGCACTGTGTTAGAAATCCCCAAGCTGCCTTCAGGCAGTCAGCTGTGTCAGTGTGGCACAGCGCAACATCATGAAACAAGGCTAGCACGGGTCCCCGAAGCCGTGTACCCGCATTATCTATTCCACAGCCATCTCCTGCAAGCCTGAAGGAGCTCTGCTGTCCCCAGCGTGGGGATCTCGGCGCCACGCTCCATTGCTTGCTGTACTTAGCGTTTTGTTGTTGGTGCGAGGCTGGTGAGCTGCGCAGGTCACTCAGCGCTGCACGTGTTCTGGGCCTGGGTGACTAGAGCTAAAGGCACAGACTGAATTAACAGTATAATGGGTTACTATAAAATTTTAATCAGTGTTGTGCTGGATTCACAGGGTTACATATGTGGCTGTGAATAGTGATGAATGCAGTTGCCACATGAATGTATCACAGTGCTGACTAAATATAGAAATAACATTAAAGTTCTATCTATGATCTCTGTTAAAATTTCTCTCTAATCAGATCCTATCCTGAAGACATCCCCCCCCAAAAAAAAAAAAAGTTTTAAAAATATCTGAGCATGCAAATGTTTACATGCTTTGCTAAAAGGAAGCAAAATTCACTGAACAGTGTTTCTGCCACTAATAACTCTGAACTGTCATAACTGTGCAGAGACACATGGATGATAAAACCTACAGAAAAAATGAAGATGGCAAAATTTCAGTCATGTATTCAAATGTTTATTTACTGGCCCTATCTGATTCATGCAGGATTAAAACCAACCTAAACATTTTTTTTTAAAGACGCTAGGTGTTATTTTAATTCTCAAGTCTCTCTAGGAAACCAAAACCTTCACTTAAATAAAAATTAAATATTAAAAAATAAAATCAAAGTAAAAGCAATTCCTTCATTTTGGAGCAGAAAATTTTCATTGCTTCTTTTAGTGCCTCAGCATTGCAGCTATAAAGGAAAGCAACCATACACAACATGTGACCCTGCTCCCACGAAGTAATTCCCAGCACATAAGGTAATCTTGGAGTAGGGTCTTAATTAGTTATTTGAAGCCAGAAGAGGAGTTAGCCAAACTTCCCCTGGCCCCATCTGATGCAACAGCAGCAGCACAATGGAGAGGAACGACTCAATAGTCAGTTAATTTCAGGCTTGATACTGAGGCCTAAGTAAGTGTAGTATTTATCAGTAACTTCAACATCAGAAAGATGTAAAAGCCTGCTGAAATATGTGTCTTTTGGTGAAAGTTAATTTGGTATTCTTAGTTGTGTACTACGAAACTGCACCAAATAGGCTGGGCTTTCTACTACTTTATGGAAGTGGAACAAAGGGTGAGCAAACACAACAAATACTTCATTTTGATTTTACATTTATTCATCTCCAGCTCTGTGGAGAGAGTTTAGCTGAGAAGTCAGATTTAATTACCTCTGACAGTGAACCCAGTATCCAGACTTTAAGGCATTTACTATTCCTAGAGGAGGGCTGAGGGTCTCACTGAAAGCACTCTTATGGAAAAGGATATTTTCTACAGTCCCAGGAACTCCAAGATAGTCCCTAGAATTTTGAGCAGTTAATTTTGTTTCTACTTTGGAGGCCAACAGGCTGAATTCATGTCTGGCAGTGGGGAGGGAAGTACTCAACTGGGAAGTGAAATGAAGGGCACTGTGAGCACAAGAAAAGTACAGGATGATGAAGAAATAGGAGAGAAAGAAAAGGGAGGGCAAGGACAGATGTAGTTTTCTTTTTCCCCTCCTCTCCTTTTCATTCCAGGAGTCCTTCAGTACTACCCCACAGGAAACTACTGTGACACCTGATTGTGGAGGCAAAGGATGACTCTCAGAGAGGTTTCCTCAAAGAGCAAAAGTGGTGGGCACAAAACTTGGAAGGGAGAGATGCCACTTGCACGGAGAATATTTATAGAGCCAGGGGACTGGAGGCTTCACTGTCACACTAAACTGTGCCCCAGTGAGAGATGCAGCACTTGCCTTTCATCCTTTCTTCCACCTGTTTCCAGGTGAGCTCTGCTCGTTCAGCTCACAGCAGTTTGCTATGCCTCCATGTCACCGGGTCACTCAAGTACAGCACTCGCAACATCTACAGGAGAGCTGTGCTGCTGCACCCCTGCAGCTTTAACCTCTACAAGTGAGGATAATGAGAGGTTTCCTCTTCATTTGAGGGGAAGAGAGGTTAAGGGGCTGACACATGGACTTTCTAAGAGAAGATATTGCCACAGCACTGGAGTACTGACTGCCGCAGCACTAGAGTACCAAGTGCCACAGCTGCATTGCTTTCTCAGGGCCTGACTGCAGCATCACATCTCATTATAGAAGGTCAGGCTGACCTGACAAACACCCATTAATGCACCCCTCTCAATTTATTTCTGCATCAAGCCCATTGCTTACTTCTACTGGAGACATAACACGTATAGAAAGATCTTGATTTACAGGTGGTGTCATAAGAAGAGATAGTGAAAGAACATCTATGCCTCTTGCAAAGTTGTGATTATAAAGTATCTTAACCTGTTTTCTGCTATCTTAAGATATGCCAGCAAGAGCAGGGACGTGGCTAACTCAGATGAGTGTGGGCAGGTGACCTTGGTGTGTGGGATTAGAGCATGATGTTTAAAAGCTGTGGCCTCATTTCAAAAAGGGTTTTGGTAAAGTAGAAAGGGTTCAAAGAGCTACAAGAATACTTCCTCTCCTGACAGGTCATACAGTGGGAGATTAGAGAGGCTCCAGCTTCTTGGTTTATCCAAACTAAGGTAAAAATAGTTGAAAATGTGCTACAGACTGCTCTTTTATTCATCAGGAAAAGGGCTTTAGTAAGCCTTTAATTTTTGAACCAGAAGCCAAATACCTAATTTCTCACTGAATGTGGTGTTTTACTTTTAGGATGAGAAAATAATTGTGTGCAGGTACAGCTTCTCATGGACTGGTTCCTAAAAGTTGTCTAGCATTGCTGTCTTCATCCTACCAGTCAAAGTGACGTAGGTGCAGCTGATCTTGCCTTGGGACAAGAGAAAGTTCAAAAATTACCTTGCTCTGCACCTTATTTCTGTTTCATTTTATTCTATTATTATTTTTTGTTTGGAGAAGTAGAGTTTTATATTTTTGTAGAGGATATGCCTATGAGGCAAATCTTATTCAAGATAAGAGTGTCTGACCATCCATGTTTTTTTGATGTATGTTCTGTCCCTCAGCCCACTCTGATGCAGTTGTACACCTTCTGAAATATCCTCAGGGGCCTGATGAAATGTTTCCCTGTAATGTCATGCTCATAGGACAGCAAGGCCCTGCTTTTCTGGGAGGGTTGCTCAGGGTCTTGTAGCACTGTCCCTGTGAACTGAGCTCAGACTTACTGCTTTAGCTTCCTCTGCTGACCTTCTTGCTTTGATCTTCTACTTTATACTTAGTGCAGCTACTGAAGTGAATACAGAATCTCAGCCTGACAAATGGTTTCAGTGTGGAAATTGAGTTCTTCATTCAGAATATAGAAATGCAGGCTCTTGTGTCTGCTTCCTGGCAGGAGGGGAGGGTGAGGGAGAAAAGAAAAAACTGGATTTTATAAATGCAACTTACTGTTGATTAAGTCCACTGAAGTATCAGTATTAGCTGGAATACATGGAATTTGAAATTAGTTGGAAAACAAGTAGCATATGTTGGTATGGGGCTGCTGTGGAATACAAGCAGATAGCAATTGTTTTGAGGAATGAAAAATATTTAGTCAGCTAACTTTAAGAGTACTTATTAAACTTATTTTTAAGAGCTTTCCTTTTTTCATAAGCAGCTTTAATGCAAACTAACAAGAGTCTAGATGCAGTCAGTTTGGCTGATCTGTTTGAAAATAAGAACATAGTCAGGGGAAAGGTTATAATAACCATGTTGGTTCACTAAAAATGTCTAGATCTAGGAACAGATCTGCCAGCAGCTGAGCTGCCCCATGAAAGACAGTGGCCATAACCCTGATACAGAAATTAATCTATATAAAAAATACTAAAATTATCTTAAGGGAAGGAAATAAGATTAAGATACCCGTCTCATCTTTGCTTGAGGTTATGTTACTCCATACAGGGGGAAAGAACACTTTTCAAACTTAGTTTGTTTTTTTTTCCAGAATTTCATAAAGTAACATAAAATATCCTTGTGATCTGACAGCTCCTTGTGAAGATAGAATTGAGTACCTTGTACATGTAAGCAATGTACATGTATTTGCTCCAGAATGCTAATTCATTTAGCTTTAGAGCAATTTATGTGTGTGATAATGGCAGGTCTTTGAATTAATTATCAGGATGACTTAACCTGTCTTTTTTCAGACAGAGTTGTATGTAGAAACAAAAGAGCCTGATTTAAGAGAAAATAAGTCCCAGGGAGACTCAAAAGTCCCTACCTAGCTGGGGGGTGCTTTGAGAATACAGCCAAACAGGTTTCAGGATTCAATGGAGTATCTGTAGTGGGTTACTCATAAGTCTGTCCAATCTCATAACTAGTCACCTACTGATTCTCATCTGACTTACAAACTCCCTTCTGTGAGTGGGTCAGGGATAGGATACTGCCCTCACTCAGCATGTGCAGGATTGTTCCCAAAATGTTTTGAATCTGCAAGACAACTGATGTTTTGGCTCATGTTCAAGGCATGTGTATGTGTGGCATGTTTATTTCTATCTCCTGAGCTGTACTATTGTGTGAAGCTTCTGTCAAGGCATTAATACATGTCAAATTTCAAGTCAAGTGATTTAAACTTCTATTGCATTTGTTATTGTTACTGATTTTATTCCCCACCCTCCCTACCCCCTGGGTTACAAGAGAAAATTGAGGGAAGAAAGAAAATGCAAAAATCTTTAAGTATTGAGAAGGAAAACATCCACAACTCACCCAGTTAGTGTCCAGATCTGTTCATATCCTTCACATCAGCTGAGGATTGAGAGCAACTGAGAGGGCTGGAAGAGTAGCCACAGACAGGCAATCATTTAGACAGACACAAGCGGTTCTGCACTTGGTGGTCTGGGAACTAAGGAGGTTTGAGGGGAGGTGGGACAGACTTGCCACCATGTCACCTCTACTGGCAGTACAGCCTAACAAAATAAATACCATAAAAGTAGAGACTGTGTTATTTGTGCAGCTCAGAAAACTAATTGAATGTGATTTTTTTTTTTTTTTAAATTTTTTTTCTTTTTTTCCTTTCTGGAGTAAGGCCAGATTCTCCCTCCAAGGACCAGCAAGACTCATTGTATCTGCATCCTTCTTCTGGCTTAGTCTGATATTTTGAAGGAGGTAATAAAACGAAAATAAGTACCAAGATGAAAACAGTGAAATTTGGACAAGGAGAGTAGAGATGTAGATTTTAAAAATTTAGAGAAATAATCAAATAAAATCGGTAAGGCTGACTTTGGAGGAGCTTTCAGTTCTTGCAGTTGGAAGGAATCCTCCCTGCTGAAGCCAGAACCTCCATCACCCATAACCTAGTGTCATATTCTACTTTGATACATCTGTAATGTCTTTGTATGGCTAGCTATAGCAGTGGAATTGAACTATATCCAGAATGATGTCCTATGTCCTCTTGAGATCTTCACCGTTGCAAGTCACAGAGATTCCCATAATGTAGTCAGTGTAATATTTGCACATCTATCTAAAGTATGTTTTGCTACAGAGTCAACAGCATGGCTGGAAAAAATATTATTTAAGGGCTCAGGGTTCTTCCTGTTCTTTGATGCCATATATAAATTATCTACAAAGACCTAGTGAGTTGGGAAGGTGTTGGTATCAATTTAAATTTCTGGAAACTCGTGCCTCTGGGCAGAGTGCTGCCCATGCTTAAGGTTGCACATTTTCAACCTTTGAAAACCTTCTTTTTCCCTTTTTCACTTTCACTGGTGTTTAAATTGCTAACATCTCAGGGGTGTTCATCTCAAACTTCACTTGTCCTGGAAATTTAATTTCACAAGATAACACTGCTGTAGAGCCAATGGAAGTGGAAGCCAGTAATGTACCTCTATTATCTATGGATGTTTGAGTGCTCAAGAATATTTAATCATAAGTCCTATCTGAGTTAACAGATAAGGCCTAATTAAAAGACCTCCAGAAGCAGGGCCTGTGTTTGGGAAGCAGAAGGTCTCAGGGATGATAGGAGTTAGAATAAACAGGAAGAGAGAATAAAGTATGAGGAAAATAGCTAGACAGACCATGTAAAATGGGGTATTAGTACACTAGTTCTTGAAGAGCTGGTTATACTATTTTCTGGGAAATGGAAAAGATTATGGGGAAAGGAATAAGAAAAAGACTTACTTCAGTAACTCAGAAGTTGTGCTGCAGCTGCTCTTGTGGTAAGCCCATGGTAAGAACCAGAAAAACTCTCAATCACCAGTTACAGGAAAGTGAGGACTTCACTAAATGGGACTCCAGAGATGCTGAGTCTCTGGGATACTTTGAGAATGCTTCTTCAGGATGATTTTTATACAAATAAATGTAGAAAGGTCAGTCCCAAAATATAACACCTGATCCGTAGACTTGTGGAAGGGCAGTCTGGTGCTAGCACCCATATCTCTCCTAGGGATGTCCCATGCACTTCTGGCCCAAGATACTCATGGGGAAAGCATTGCCTGTGCAATACCTGTCTTGCTAATTGATAGCAAATAATTGCTATATTATTTTCTTGTGATTCTGTGTTATGTGAGCAATCCCCTATCTTTCCACTAAGATAAAATTCCTTTCTATTCTGGGAAGCACAACACTGCTAGAGGGACTGTGTTAAAGTGCTGGTCTACTCTGAGACACGACTGGGACAGATGTATCTCTCTTCCTTCTTCAGAAACCCAGTCACTGCTGTCCTGCTCTTTGTCTCTTCCTCCATAGACCCCTACATTCGGCAAAGTGTTTAAGAAATGTTATGCTTCTGAGGGAATAGTTCTGTTTAATCCCTTGAGACCTCTTACATAAGTACTGAAAACTAAGGACTAGCTTTGGTCTAGTGTTTTGTCCTCCAGCAGAAATACCTCAGTATAATACCTCAGTGCATCATCTGGGTAGTCACTCTCCTGGTTCATTCTCTCCACTTTGTAGGCAATTCAAGCCTGTTGCCCTAAGCCAAGAGGAAAGCACCTGTTATATTTTATTGTTATTAAGCATATTTTTACAACTGTTCTCATATTAAGCCTGTCCCACTGTGACCTCCTTGAAAGAATAAGTGCAACTCGGTACAATCAAGTGTTGCAGAACAGGCTTCAAAGACCTTTTCATGTTATATTTTTATCTCTGTCCTAACATTGGCTAGCCATTTCTATAAAGCTGTGATGTCTGTCCTTGATAAACAAGGTTCCTTAAAAACCTCAACAGCTTAATAACATCTATGACAGAAACTCCTGTTTATGGTGCTAATCAAAAACCTTCAAGATCCCAACAGACCAAATACCTAAGCATCCCAGCAAGCCTGTTTATTCACAGCCAGGGTCTCCAAGGCATCTTATAGATATATCCTTTATGAAGTCATTTTCACTTTGTTGTATTTTGTTAGAGCTCATAAAAAGACCTACTAATAAAAAGTTGCTCTAGCTCACCTCTCACGTAACATACTGATGCCTTAATTCCCACAGCACCCTGTCAGACTTTTAAATATTCCATTATTTATTTACTACCGATTAGATGAATTTTTAAATTAAATTATCTCTCCTTCCAGGTTTTATTATATTAGTTCGCCTGTTGATGATGATGACAGGACAAATGTGCATGAGACAGGGTGGAATAATGAGCCTGCTGAATAACAATAAGGTCAGATTTCTTCTACATAATAATATCATGGCAAAGATAAGATATTGGATATCTTTCTTTGATTCTGTTTAAAGTTATGGAATGTATTGACCTTACAGAGGGATGCTAGATTTCTTAAAGATATAGATATAAGTTTCAGTGATCATTTTGAAGGTCCATTTCCAATGGCAATAACGAAATACAGCTAGTACCAACAGAGTCTGAAAAATCCAAATTGTTCAGGCTCTGGTGGAACTGTCAAAGCCTTTTTGATTGCTGAATTGCCTGCTTAAGATGTGGCTAGCAAACTACTACTTTCTCTCCTGACAGTCAGATGGTATAATCAGAACCTACATGACATATTTGTCTGTCTTTAGTGTTCTATCACATTGCTCTGTTCTTTCACCTAGAAACTAGTACTTGTCCTTCTATGCAAATATAGCTATCTATTCATTAGTCTGTCAGAATGTCTATAAATATTAGATTGTTTAGAGCAATCGGTGCCTAATTTGTCAAATGAAAGTATTTTTCTCCTGTTTTCTAGCACATGAACTATGATGGATGCAATTGTGTTCTGAGATGCATTAAAACCCAGAAGTTATAGCTATTTAGCTGGTGGGTGCCTTGAAAGTGTGTCACACAAATTACCCAGCCAGAGAGAATTGAAACCACAGTGAAAATCCTGTTATTATCTTCAAAAACATATGGACAGAAAAAAAAAATATTGACTTTGTAAGGCAGTTGAGGCCCATCTTTTAATGACTTTTTCAGTCACCCGTGCATATGAGCTCAGTCAACGTATGAAAGTACCCTGAATGATATTTCAATCCTTACATTTCACTGAAGATCTATTTTCTTTCTTCCTCTCATTGAAACCTCTCAGACTATCTGGTTACAAAATGTCTCAAAATATCCTCTGGCAGCCAAGTGAAAGTAGTAAAATGATTTTGTTTCTTTTGCCTCTTTTCCAAAGTGGAACCACTCTGAAAATCCATCAAATAGTGTAATAACAACACGTTGTGCATACCCTGAAATAGAAGAGGTGTAAAATGATGCTGGCAACAAGAGCTATTATTAAGAGTGCCTGTCCTTTGTCAGATAGCTTTGGAAGAGGAGAGAGGCTTTGCAAGGAATGATACTCACACCCACAACCACATGTCCATTTGTGCTCACACATGCACTTTTCAAAGCACTACAGTGTTCACTGACAGCCTGCAAAGGATCAGCTTCAAAATTTTCCTTTGAGTCATTTCTTAGCCTCCAGCAGTGGCTGGAAAAGGTGTTTGTGATCAAACTGAAATGTAAAATTCTGATACTATAAATAGTAGCAAGTTCTACTTGCTGGAGAATATCCTTCTCCAATACTACATAGAATTCTTCTTGAAGAGAGTAAAATTAGTGTAGTGATAACATTCCCTTTGCATCCTTTTCTTGTTAAAAAATGTTAAAAATTGCTTTCTGCAATCATTTCTGCTTCAGGTATGTACTGGTAGTGTCTTGAAGGAAAGGCTTTTTTTCATATTACATTGTTTGGGGTTTTTCTTTAATATTAATTCTACTCTGGTCTGTAGCGAATGCCACACTTGGATGCAGCCTTTGCTGGCTTCACTGGAAACAGCACCTTGGGTAACAAGTACCATCCATCCTTCAGAGGGAAAATACCCAACCTGTCTTGCTTTTCTACTTACCTTTCCTCATTCATTTGTTTCCAGGACCATACCTCAGTCTATCATTTTTTCAGCTCATCACTGCACCAGTCCCTTCAAGCTCTGCTACTACAGCGTGAAAATTGGAATGAGAAACCTACTGATGATATTGTATGCAGTACTTGAGAAGTAGTTTCAGGGAGTTTGACCCTTGGATACACTAGGTGTCATGAGGGTACATTTTCTAAGTCCAATGGACTATAGCCACCAACAACTTGTCCTCTTGCGGAAGAGATGAGGGGCAGTCCTAGCACCCCGTATCCCACTAGCATTTGAAGTTTCCATTCCTAAGCAGAGAATTCAGTGCAGCATGATGCTAGACACCTTTGGGCACCTGCTTGGGGGTGAAGAGGGAGCTCAAGGCTATGTGTCATTTCTCTGTGTGTCTAAGATGGTATTGGAGACCTGAGTCCTACCATTAGTATCTAGAGCTTTCTTCCTGTCTTGGATATGACCTCTAATCCTGTGTCTATTGTTTTAAAGGCCTGAATGAGAAATATGTATGTTAGCCTTTTTTTTCAACCCATAGTTCAGTTTTTCTTTCTTTATACAGGTTGGACAATGAATTCTATTCTAGAGTATCAAGGTATTGCAGTAGCATATATCCTATTATTCCACACTGCTTTCTTATTGTAAGGCTCCAAAGTGGGGAAATGTAGAATTCTGAAATTTGCTATATAATTTTCTTCTGTAAAAATGCAGTACACTATGATGGCTCTATTACTGGAGAATTAGGGATTTATAACACTCTACCTTAGAGTACAGAATTGGCTCAGTCACTAAAGGGGTAACTAAACACCTGCCTATTTCTACTGTGAAGACTGGTCTTGGAAGGATGGAGATATATTTTGGAGATTTCTAGCTGGACGTCTGTATCTAGGGGAGTCCCTCAGGGGGTGGTACTGGGACTTCAATATATTCATTGATGACCTGGATGGGGGAATAGAGTGTACAGTCAGCATGTTTGCTTATGACACAAAGCTGAAAGGGGTGGCTGACACATCAGAGAGCTGTGCCTAAACAAGACTTAGGCTGGAGAGTTGGGTGGGGAGTTTAATGAGATTTAACAAGGGCAAGTGTAGGGTCTTGCACCTAGGGAAGAACAACCCCAGGTACCAGTATAGGCTGGGGACTGGCCTGTTGGAGAGCAATGTAGGTGACACTGGGGGTCCTGGTGTGCATCAGGATGACCATGAGCCAGCAATGTGCCCTCCTGGCTAAGAAGGCCAATGGCATCCTGGGGTGTATAGAAGGGGTGTGGCTAGTAACTGGTCGAGAGAGGTCCTTTGCCCCCTCCACTCTGCCCTGGTGAAGCTGCACCTGGTATATTGTGTCCAGTTCTGGGCCACTCAGTTCAAGAAGGACACAGAACTCCTTGAAAGAGTCCAGTGCAGGGCCACCAAGATGATTAAGGGAGTGGAACACCTTCCTTATGAGGACAAGCTGAGGGAGCTGGGTCTCTTTAGGCTGGAGAAGAGGAGACTGAGGGGTGACCTTATTAATGTTTATAAATATGTAAAGGGTGAGTGTTAGGAGGATGGAGCCAGGCTCTTCTCAGTGATGGATAGTGATAGGACAAGGGGCAGTGGGTACAGGCTGGAGCATAGGAAGTTCCATGTGAATATAAGGAGAAACATTTTCACTGTGAGGGTGACAGAGCACTGGGCTGCCCAGAGAAGTTATGGAGTCTCCTTCTCTGGAGACATTCCAAACCTGCCTGGATGCATTTCTGTGTGATTTAGTCTAGGTGATCCTATTCTGGCAGTGGGGTTGGACTAGATGATCTTTCGAGGTCCCTTCCAACTCCTAACATTCTGTGATATGCTTGCTTTCCTGCCAGAGGGTGTGCCAGTGATTCTAGGCAATGTGAGTTTATGCCTCTGGAAGAATTTTGAATTACTAGTGATAATTCTTTAGAGTTATTTCTAATTTTGTATTGTCAAAATTACTCTTGCCCCATTATGTTGTAAACAAACAGATGTGTGCAGGCAAAATGAGACAATTTCACATACGATCACCAGACAAAATGCCATTTACAAGTGTTATTTGCACCAACAGAGTGGATGGTTGGGGACCTGCTTGGTATTTGGCCTGTAAGAGGCAGATGGTGACAAGCTATTAACAAAGGAGAGCAACAGATTGGGTTTTGTTGGGACAACAGGCTAGACAGTTTTACCACTGCCATGTTTACCCTCAGAAAGGAAATGACTGATATCAGATACCAGAAATGTCTTTTTGTGAGTTTTATTCACATCCATTTAAAAAAAAAGGGCAAAAATTGAAAAGTATTTGGAACAGAACGGAAGTTCCTGCTACTCTATCACTTTGTCCTTGTTGCAGCTCTTCCTAAATATGTGATTGAAAGTCTTTCCCCCCCCGCCAGCTAATAAGGAGTTGGTATGGTAATTTCCACAACTCCAAAGGAAACACAGCTTTCAACAGAAAGAGAGCAGTTAAATTTGTGAGGGAGAATTAAACCATCCAGTTGAGCTAAAGGGTGGGAAATACTTAGGCTGGGTAGATAAGCCATTTCTGGGCAAAGTTAAGGATTAAAAATCAATTATAGAAGTCCTAATTAAATAAATAACAGAAAGCGAAGAATTATGAGTTTAACAAAATAGCAATGTGGTAGAGTAGGGGTTTGATGTGTGTTAGTGGTTCCAATAAACAGTTCAAATAAGTAACACTGCAGTAAATAAGGACAAGGGGGAGGAGACGGCAAAGTAAACTTAAACTGAGGAGACTAAGTATTCAGGATGCTGGTGCTTCTTTACTTCTCCCGGAGAAGAAAAGCTGAGTTTAAATTCAAGAACAGGCTTTTCCAAGGCTAGAGCTTGACTTGGCAAATACCAGCTCTAGCTAGCTACCTGCCCTAGTTGAAGCCTTTGGCTAGATAAGCATGATCTCATCTTGGGGTGAGGTTTCTTTCATGGGCGTCATGTTGAACATACCATCTTATTTTATGAGGATCCACAGGAGAGCTGTGTAAACAGTAGAAAGTTATAGAAAACATGGCAAGGTGTTCCTAGATCATGTCTTTCCAGTACAATGTTCTGTCATCTTTTTGTGGTAATGCTAAACATCCAGAATTACAGGTGCAGTGTTAGACTTCCTGATGCTAATAGAGTGCAAGTATGGAGACAGCCCCCAGTCATGAGCCAAAGATTCTTGAGACATAACTGGAAATAAAGTCTATAGAAGGGCTTTGTGATATGATTCCATGTAACACCTAGGCAAGGTGATGTGAGCATGTAAACCAGCAGGATATAGGATGAAGGTACTCATCTGCTTTTAGTGTTTGTAGGGACAGTTGTAATTATAACTCCATATTAAGGAGCCAGAAGACTTCTCTCTCCTTTCTGCAGCTACACAAAAGGCTGTGCTGCACTATAAGGCAGCAAGAGCAAAAAGGGATCTGTGTCTGGATAGGGTAAGACAGCTGTAGGGTGCCACCAGCACTGCCTGCCCTTGTGCAAGGACACAAAATATGCTGTCCTGAGCTGTCTCTATAGTAATGTTCCTGTGGTGCAGCATACCAGGATATAAGAATGCAGCATACTCGTGACTGGATGAAGCATTTCCAAGTATGCCTGGCTAATAAACCCTGTTAATTCAGTAGAGATAAAACCCCAATAAGAGACTGGGTTGCCCTGTGGTACGAGGAGGCATCCAGACTGAGATGTGGCTGTAGCTTCTGTAAATGTGTCCAAGCTAGCTTTCTGTCAACAGCTTTGCATACCAATGGCACAGTACTGCTTTCAGCAACGTGGGTCTCATTGTGCGTCACAGGCTTCTCATTGGACTGCTAAGACAGACTTGGTTTAGCTTAAAGCAATACAGAACATGTCTCCAGAAGATGCAGTGACAGCTTTGAAGAATAAACACAGTCAAAATGCGAGAACTCAAGAAAATAAGTGCTCTGACATTTTGGAAGCCAGTGAATGAATCGCCCATATATAATGGTGGGAATATAAACTTAGGTGGCTGGGGATGCTTCAAGGTGGTAAGTTATCTCTTCCTGAAGCAGGGCTGGGCAACTGCAGTCTAATAAAGAGGTATGAATTATGGTAGCTGCCCTGATTGTACAGTCAGATGTCCCTTTCAGGGACATTGTGAGACAATTAGAAACAGTATTTCATGTCACACTGAACAATAACATTCTTTAGAATACAAGACATATTTTATTCCTGAAGATATCCAGACAAGATCTGTCTTTCTTCATTGTAAAACTTCTGCTTACAGACTATTTGAACACAATTCTCTCATGGAGAATCAGAGTTACTGGTAGATAACAAAAAAGTTACAGCAGCTAAACCCACATATTTTAACGTATATTTTGAAGGAATAAAACAACTGTTTTATTCATGATTTGCACCTTTGCTTTGAAGACTAGCTCGTTAGTGATGTCATTGCAGTCTGTGAGTTCATTTTTCTACTAAACAGTATCAGCTGACAGTGATAAAAACAGACTGATTTACTGAGATAAGGCTTCGTTCTCAGAATATCGTCAGACGGGGCTGCTCCTTGTTTTTCAGTTATTCAAGGTCTCAGTTTTAACCCATAATTTTTCAAATAATTTTCTTGAGAAATTCTGCTTGTCCCAAGCACCTGGGCCATTTCACTTGAAGGCATTTGTTTTAAATGAGAAGTGTACCGTAAGGTTTCCCAGCAAGCATTTTTTTTTTTTGAGTGGAATACTTGACATTCCTGGGCTGCGAGTTCTATACAGCACTGAATGTTCATTTTTCTCAAATATAAATGCTTTTAAATAAAATATGTAGGCTTTTGTTATCTTGTTGTTGCTATTCTAACACTATAGATTGCTCACGATATGTGAGTGCCTATAGCTATTTGGAAGGGTGGCTACTAACATGTTGATTATAAATCTAAATTAATAGAGATACATGATTTATGTGCATATGATGTTTTAGCAAGCACTCAAGAGGCAGGCTGTTTGTAAAAGAAACATAATTCTTCTATTAACTTTCATAAATACCCTGCTCACTCCTTTGGGAAATCACACAGAGCATGTGCATATATAGCAGCATAACAGCAGTGGTGTGATTATAGGAAATACAATTTGTTTACTGTCTATAACATCTTTGATTGTTGATTATTCTTGTCTCTGTGCCAAAAAGAGTCAGAAAATTGCCAGGAGTTACTTCAAGAGAGCAGATCTTAATGAGTACAACTGTGATCCCTCTATAAAGAAGAGTATTTATTCTTTCTTTCCTTGTAGTTTTCGTTTCTGTCTACAGCACTGAAAATGAAGGTTAATTTGCTCGGTATGGAAGATATCTACTGGCAGCAGAGCCCTTGCCAACATAAAGACACAAAGAATGAGCTCATATTAAACCTCTTTGGGCTCGATCATGGCTTTTTCTTTCATTTGGCCTTTGTCACGTCCCTTAATTTCTCTGCTGAAATTCCTTATCTGCTTAAAGTTCTCATATGTGAAACTGATTAATAATATTAATGTATTCAGCTAATCTATTTAGCAAATGGATTGTTTGGGACATGGGCTGAGTATGTGAATACACAGAGCCTAGAACAGTGGGGTTGGACCTTGGTGTGGAGGAACCACTTTATTACAAGTAGTATGTAATAAGTAGGACCTAGTCCAAAACCCTGTTGTGCCTTGTTTGCTGTCAGAAATCTAAGTGGAATGAGGTCTCCTGATCTCAAACACATGCTAGAAAGCCTGCTGAGCTAGTTAACAGTGTCCCATTATCTAAAGTGTTTATTGGATTCATTAAGCACTGAAAGCTGTGAATGAAAAACAGGGATATGTTTTAATCCCCACATTCCTGCTGCCACTTTCCTCTTTTTCATCACTTTGACATTTCTGCTTTAATGAAATGTTTGGTTCCTCCTTGTGATTTCTGCGTACACAGTTTCAAGAGCATGAAGCAATGTTTCTTTGTGGCAGAAGGCATGTCTAGACTGTTAGCATATCCTCCAGTGTCTTACAGATTGCTTCCTTGGAGTGTCCTAAATATTCTGCTTTAAACATAATTGACTTTCTCCTCTGAGTAAAAGCATGTTGCCTGGGACTGGCTAGACAAGCCCACTGTGCAGAATTGATTTTCAAGTTTCATAGGGTACTGATGACTCCCATGCTTCTATTTTGCCTTTTGATGGACTTTAAGACCAAAAGCCCAAGCAATAGCAGTAAGCTGATCTACATGAGAATATTAGATATCAGCTCAAAAAGAAAAATAATGTTGAGCTGGAAAAAAATATAGACTCATAAAGCAAGTGCAAAATCTGAAATGCTTAAAAGAACAGCTAAGTGTTTAAAATAATATTTTTAGGTATTTTAACCAGTGTTCTGTATTTAGAGGCTGACAGTAACAGCTGTTTTTATGTAGCATGCCTAATTAGTTGATTAAAAAAGCTACTATATAGTGGGATTGATATCCAGAAGTAGGAATATTATTTGAATACAAAGCTTGTGAAGACAGATGGCCAAACTATTTGTTGAATGCCACCGACTTCCACCCAACTCAAATTGTCTGTTTATTCCTGTGCAGCATTTTGAAGAGAGTTGCACTTTGTTCTCTGACTAAATGAGAAAGACAGGATACGCTGGAAGCTGGTGGGAGATTTCAGCCCAACTGTCCTTCATTTTCCCCTTTTTTGGCCAATGTTTAACATCCTCTCTTATTGTTTGCTATTTTTTTTTGGCATACTTCTGTTCTACTGCATATATTGACTTGAAGGCTGAAAAAAAAATTCATGTGGCTTCCTAAGCATCTCTCACTGTGGTGAAAAAGCTTGGAAACACAGTGCCCACAGATTGTCAGAACGAAGATTTCACAGACATTATTTGCGCAGGTTTCCCATCATGTAGTATTAAAGTGAAGTTACTGGGAAGTAGGAAGTACATGTTCTTATGAAAAGTATCTGGAACTTTTTTTTTCCTTTTGGAACAGTGAACAAAAGGTGGTGTGACCTTTTCACAGAGGTCTGTGCAGTGATGTCAGCAGTATTTTCCTTAAGGTGCAGTTAAAATTAATATTTTATTTCTCTTCAAACATACTTCTTAAAGACTTTTCAGTTTTGTGCTTGTCATGGTTCATTGAGTAAAAGTCTGAGGCAGCAGTGTTATAACTATCTCTATACATGTCCTTTCATCTATCAAGAACTACAATTATCTCTTGTAGTGTTTTATCTTTTTATTTTTCTTTTTTTCTTCAGTTAATTTTGATCCATTTTTTTCTGTATCAGGTGCCTAGAAAATCTGATTTTTAGACTTCTTGATGCAAGCCCTCTCCCCTCCCACATTTTCAAAAGCAGTTCATTAAAAACAAGGTAATATTATTTTTGATCTTACATTTTTTCACCAGGAAAAATCACAACCCATCTTCTTGTGGATAAAGACTATGTTTTACTTTGCTAATATTTTGAAAGAGGGTATATGTTTAATTGTTTAGGTGCTTAGAAGTATAAAAGTTCTATTGAAAGCATGAAAACTGCTCTGCAAGTTTGAGGAGGCATAGTTTTTCAGACTGACTGGTGGTAGATGGTCAAGATCTATCAAATGTCTGATTACCTGACCAGAAGCAGGATGATGGCTGCGTGGTGAAGTTCTACCCAAGCCCATGCCCTCCAATTATTCCTCACATGTAACTAGGGGTTTGTTAACTCTCTGCACAAGGCATATTAGAGTTTTGACATTACTCCTTGCTAAGTGGCAAATTTTGGAGTGGCCGTGAATGGGCCATTTCAATAGATGTCAAGAGCTTTAGAGGAAACGGGGATTGTTGAAGGGGAGAAAGGTACACCAAAGTGAAAAATGAGATCTTAAAGGAAACTGAAGAGTAGGGGGAAAGAAGGATGCCAAGGAGAAGCTGTCTCTTCACATGTGAGCTTTTTTAAAATCAGATTTACACCATACTTCAGAGCAGCCTAGAAACAGTGCACCGTCTAATGCTGAGCCAGGTTCTGTCAAAGTAGTGACGCATTAGTGAGTCAGACTTTCATACTCTCTGTGAACTGCAATGGTGCAGATACTCTGCAGTTACTCACTGAAGGGACAACAGAGAACCACAAAAAATTTTGTTCATCTGATTTCTTCGTTCCCATTCCCCCCCAGCTAATAGACTTTGATAGGCAGAGACATAGTTTGGTACCATGCACACGTAGCATCATCTTTATTGGGAAACTCTGTCTCATGGCAGATTTTTGCCACTGGGGTAGCCTAAGGACCCTCTTTAATTTCAAATCTTGCCAAAAAGAAGCAAGTGTCTGAGCGGATAAGAAAGGTGATTCAGTTCCTTTATTAGTTACAGAGGACTAGTTCAGCACTGGAAACCTTTCAAGTGTAGATAGGAAGGAAGTGTAGGAAGATTCAGGTTTTAAGACAGAGCCCTGTCCAGCAACCACACTCCTATCTGCAGGGACACAAGAAGAGGAGGTAATATTTTAAAAAGCAGATAAAGCAGCTGCTTGGGTGCATAGCACGTAGTCAGTGAGTCACTGCAAACTTAAAGAGGTCATCCTCAGGAATTAAAAAAAACCAAAAAACAAAAACCTCTAAAAAATGCTTTTAGGAAGGATTTAATTCTATTTATTTAAAACATTGAAGGCTGATCAGTGAGAGAGGTAACACTGTCTGAGACAGAAGGGGCAGCAACTGCTTGGATCCAGTTACTAAAGTGATAACCTTGCCTGCCAATTGGGAAACAACCACAGGCAGGCATGCTTCCATGCTTTTTATTTCCTACCAGCCTCCTCTGAGAATGGGGGAACACAGCCGCTTTCCTGAAAAATGTTTGCCATAGAGTTGAAGCATGAAATGGCAGCTTCTGATCCACAGCATCCTCCCTGCTCAGAAAACCTTCTGCCTAGAAAGGATGAAGATCCTGCACAGGTTAATCATCAGTGTATTATAGATGCTCCACTGCCCTTATCACACGCTGCTGACATTCTGCATATGCTTTGTTACGCCAGCATTTTTACAGCTTTTGAGAAGTTGTAAAAGATAAAACTAACTGCATACATATTTGTGCATGCAGTTAATTAGAACATTCACATTTATTTAAATTCTTGTCGTTCTGTGCTTTTCATCAGTTTCAAAGGTTACATCATTCTTATGGATAAGCTGATCACCAAAGACTTCTGAAGTCTCTGAAAAAGGAGTTGACTTATAGGCAACAGTACAGAGAAAACAGGAAATAATAGTCTGTTGAATATTAAACCCATTCATAATAATAAGCAAGCCCTTTTAGATCTTTCATGGTATAACTCTGAGAATAGCTTTGACTGCAAATGCAATCAATTCTTCAAAAACACAATTAAAGCAATGTAAGGGGCAATTTTTCTCCCTGAATATCTAACAGAATCCGTAGGTTTTAATGTTGACTGCAATATACTTTCCTGGCTTTCAGCTTTCCCAGAAATGCTTCAGTTTTAGCCACAGGTGTGTGCTTTTTTCTACACTGCTGTTCACTTAACTGGAACATAGGTGACTTGTGAAATAAGAGAACAAAGCTTTTCCTTTTTAAGAAAGAAGTATTTGGCAGAATGGTTTCTCATGAGTACTAAGAACCTTTTCTTACATCTGTCCAGCTTTAAAGACTGCAGACTCTTGTCTGTGAGCTGGAGTGGAGTAGACATATTGGAGGTTTCCGTGCCTCTACTATCAGAGACCCCTCCCAGGAGAGATCAATTTTTCCTTGACTATGAAAAATAATTAAGAGAATTTTGGAGTGCCTGAGACTAGATGAAGTGCACACTCAATGTCCAGGCTGTATTGTTTATTAACCCTCTTTATATCTTAATTTTCTGCTTTTAAACCTTTTAAGAGCTTTTCACATGCATTGATTACAATCAAACATAATTAGAGAGGTGATGCTTTCACTCTCAGATAGGAATAGGTATATACTTTAAAATATATATCTACCCCCCAAAAAGTATCTCAGGTGGCTGTTTTTGCTGTTGTCTTATTTCAGTGATTTGAAATGTGAAATATTTTTAATGAACAAAGAAAGCCATTCCCTTCCTAAGTCCTGAGGGTTTCAGAAATCATTGTCTTACCTTCATCATCCCATTATGTTCTTTGCAGTTCCTCCAATGTTAGAAGTTAGGTTTTAAAAATACCAGAACTTGCTTTATGATGAGAAGAAGTATTTTGGAAGAGTGGGAGTTGATGAGGGAGGAAAGCATTGACTGTTCTGTGAGGAAGAAAGAAAGAACTTGCTCTAAGGAGAATCAAGAAGATTAAAAGAGGTGCTTGGACTCAGACATTACAGACTGAGAATTGGACCTGTTTTATTTGTTATTACCAGGAAAAGTCTGACTTTATGAAAGTGGCTAGTGGAAGCCCAGCATTCAAAAATAATTTCAGGACTAATTTAATAATGAGGTAGAAAGGTGTTAACTGAAAATCAGTTACCTTGTTCATTTATGGCTCATCTCACCTAACTGATCTCTTCTTACTCTATCTCAAAGCCTGATTTGTCAGGGAAAGCCTTGGGGCATCTGCATATGGGGAAGTTTATACAGACATAACATCAGAAACGGCAATGCAGAAGAAAGCACTTATTCTTTTTACTTCTAATATAGAGTTGGTAAACAAAGCTAATGGCTATTACCAACATCAGGTTATCCTAATCTATATAATGACATAAATGTATCTGTAAGGGCCTACCAGTCAGCCTTGCAGTCTGGCTTATAACTTCCTACACAGGAAAACCCTGGTCAGTTTTTTACTCCTAATTTTTATTCTCAAAACTTCTCCAAACATCTTGTTGCTTATGACATCTGAAGCCATAATGGGGTATAAGTTTTACTTTGGCTTTGTTAAATATGTGTTTCTATTGATTTAAACTATTTCTAGTGCTACTTTATAATATTATAACTTATGCCATTTAATGTACTAAGGACTGATGCGTTGGCTTAGATTAGCCACTTGACTTTTACCTGCTTTTAAAATAGCCAAGGTTGATCCTGTGTTTATGGACTACACAAAGTTTCTGTCATTACAGGTCTTGGTGCATCCCTATGCTGTCACCCTCTCTCACTGTGTTCTGCAGCGTGTTCACAGCATAGCAGGGCAGGGAAAGGAAGAGGCTGCATTATCAATAAGGTGTTCGCAGAAGATTTACAAATCACCTAGGGGGTTCCCTTCTCAAAGACCAGGCTTGAGTATGTTGATTGGTGGTGGGTCTGCTTGGTATCATAGGTGGGGGACACAGAAAGCAACAAGGGAGCCACAGGATCTGCTGTGGGGGTTCATCCTGACAAGCCCTAGAGACAAATACAGTAATTTTTTCCGCTTGCAAGTTGTTGGCTTTTATCTACATGTCTTGGATGGTATTGGACCCTTGGTAAAATTTTCCTTATGTGAAGGAATTGTCATAGTCCTGCCATTCTAAACTTTTGTGCCCTTAATCTTTCCTTGGCCTGAATAGGTGGTACTTTTATAAGGCCTTTTCTGTGTATTTCAGAGTGACATAGCAGAGACCCTTTTCTTTCATTGTTACCAGTTTCCTCAAACTCTTGAGTAGTTTTTGGAGCTGAGTCAAGGTCCCGGTCTCCATAGTGGAGACATCAGCCATTTTCAAGTCCCTTCTTCCTCAAAGAATGGATTTCTCCTTTCTGTTGGAAAGACTCTTTCCTGGCCTGCCTCAGAGTTAAAAAGGAAAGCCTCTGTGTTCTCCAAGTATCTTTTCAGTTGTGTTTGTTATTAAAGTCTCATCAAGTTAGTCCCTTCAGATAGTTACCGTGCCTACCATGTAGTATACTGCTCAGTTATCACTAGCTTTGCTGTTCTCATTTAGAAACCCAATTTACCATCAGATAACTGTTATGTCTAACTAAGAGATGATCACTGGAATTCTACATTTTTAACTGTTCAATAATTTTGCTATGCAAAAATATTTGTCATATCCTCTCCTGTGAATCTGAAGCTCTGCAGAAGAGTAGTGGAGAAGATAACCAGCTACACACTAAAACTGAAGATTGCAATTTTATGCAGACATCCAAATAACCATGCTGGATCAAATTCCCTAAAGCGTTAAAGATGTAGTTTGGGTGTTTTGTTTTATTTTGGGTTTGTTGGGTTGGTTTTTTGGGGTTTTTTTTTTTTTGTGAAAGAGAAGGCATTTCAGGCATGCTGAACTTAGTAGTTTGACTGCATAATGCTAGAAGTCATGATTAGGAAGCAATAAAAAAGAAAGAATTGCATAGTAATATGTACTAACACTCACTTTCTTATTTCTCTTTCTGCTTGCTACTGTTGCTTTTTTTCTAGAAATCTCAATTATTCCTTCTAGATTTCCTCTAATAGTGGGTTAGTTGCAATGTAGGCTGTGGGTCCTTGTTTTAGACTTTTCTTAGCTGTACTTTCAGCAAAACACAGAGTTCAAATTGTGAAGAAATGGCCTTAAATAATGCACTGTTGTTAGTGGTTCCTTGCCTGTGTTCATTATTGCTGATATTTTTCAGCTTTCTCACATTGTGCTGTAGTGATAAATGCTCCCTTTGCGCCTCTGACCTTTAATACATTCATTAAATTTAATGAGTTTAAAGTGTAAAAGAAAAAGAATCTTGACAAGCACAATCATCAGGACTGTTATTTAATAGGGAAAAAAAGGAACAGATTCACAGACATTAGCAGGTCTTTACAAGACTACTTTGCACACTTTCTACCTGCTGTGATATTCTGTTGATACAATATGCTCAGTCTGATAGAAGTGTCAGGAAAAAATAGCAGCAGACACTTGAAAACTGTTCCACCTATGTGGTGTGAGAGAATTTGCTACTTTTCATAGCCTAGCAAGGCACTACTTATGCCCACTAGTGTCCACAGAATCTATTACAAAATGGAAAAAAGTGTGTTGTCAGAAGAGTCAAAGTTAATTTTTCATTTAACTTTTCATTTTATACAACCAGCTTAGCCTCTGCTGCCTTAGTTGTGGTTACCAACAGCTCTTGCATAACATACCTATGTAATATACTAGGAAAAACCTGCTTGTCCTTTTCAGAAAACTCTTCCCTTTGCATCGGTCTACCATGGTGCCCCAATGTTTTTTGGGAGTGGGGCATGCTCCCTAAGTTGAGTTTTGGTGAGAGAAGCTCCTTCTACAGTGTCACTGCAGAGGAAACCTCCTCTCGAAGGACAGATGGCAATCTGTCAGCTCCCCCTTTGTCATACTGAAGAGTACAAAAGCAGGAGTACAGACATGCAGGTGTTTTGTTGGCAGAGAAAAGAACGAGTTGTTGCCAGGCATTTTCAGCAGTCAGTTACCTTTTTTCTGCTGGGCTTGTGAAGACCTCAATAAATCCAGATTTCAGAGCCCATATCTTCTGTTATTCTAGCAGTCAAAATGGTTTTTCATGTGCAGACACCACAAGAAGCAGCCAATGTGGCATGCTGTAGGCAATGACAATGCCAACACTGCCTGTTTTTTTTCCAGACCATTTACCTTCAACATTACCTACCTGGTGCCCATGGGCTCTTTGCCCCAGTTTCTCCCACAACTTTCACGCTTGATCTTTTACCTACCTCTGGAACAGGCTGCCCCCGATACCATCTGACTCCCATGCTATTTTTCTTGTATGTATTAATGTGATTGTCAGGACTGGATTATTCATTCTGTGTATAAGGACAATTTTTATCTGCTTTATTTTGCCTTGACCGCTTAGATTTTTGAGATAGGGACTGGCTTGCAGAAAGAAGTTTCATGCTTAGGTAATTGCAAGGGTGCTACAGCAGTTGAGAACAAATTATAATCAGGGGATCTGACTAGGGGGAGTAACTTTATTTCCTCAAGATTTACATGTCACCTTGAGAACAGCAGATAGAGATTTAAGCATAGGCAATGGATGATAACAAACTATCTTTTCCTTATTAAAGGACTAACCATATTCTTTAAATACTAATTTTGTTTAGACTTTCAGATCAAAAAAAGAGGTAAGACAAAGACTTTTTAAGCAATGGATAAAAGACATTTATGCAGTTATTTAAATGGGTAAATATTAAAATGTTGGCATCTTTTAAAGGTTTCATTAAAAGTGAAAAAACATAAGGAGGAGTTATCTCAGTAATGTGTGATCTATTTATTATGGGAGAAATGCAAAGAGGATCAGAGAACTTGTGTAAAGCCATTATGTACATATGATTCATAATGGGTCCAACCAGATGACGAAGATGACTGTATTTGCCTTCTCCTAGACTTTTAGGTGACACTGCTGGCAAAACTCTGAGAACTTGTTGCAAAAGTGTTGCATAAAGGGGCGAAGACATTTTATCATTTAACGTCTTACAAGTTCTCTGCTTAGACAAATCTGTATACCTGGCACATCAGCTTTAGGGTCTTCCCAGAGAAAAAAGTATTTCATTTCTCCTCCATCCTACCATTCTTCATTCTGACTCCAGCCTGAGCCAACACTTTCAAATTCAGGGTGACTTTGACTGGCTTTCAAGCTTATAACTCTATTTTCTATCTCTAATTCTCATATCCTAAACCTGTGATTTCTTTTTCTGTTTTCAAACTCGTATTTGGGCAAAAGTTACTCTGACTTAATCTTATTGGAGATTTATATATATAAAAAACATTTTTATATGTATTCAGCAAGGGTTTTATGAATTGGCTTGATAAAGCTCAAATAGCTTTACAGTAGCTATTGTCTATTCCATAATGCTGCTCTGAACAGAAACTATGGCATTATATTGGAATTAGCCAGCCTGCCAGATGACTTCAGTCTTGTTTTGAATATGTTGATTGACATGTCATTTTGCCCTTAAAATAATGGGATGCTGGAAAGAGTCTTCGATTTTAAACATCAAAAGAATTGCTCAATTCATCTCATTAGTCTTCAACCTTTCAAATACAATTGGAGATTACACTAATGATTATTTTAGTACTAGATGATCATCTAGCTGAAAATATTATTTTCATGGCTATTCAGTATATTAATTATTTACCATTGCCTTTACTCATGTTATTAGTAAATTCAAAGCTGAGGAAAACACTATTACATGGCAAATTAATCAGAGCAAACAGATTTCAGATCATCTCATACCTCTGTCAGTTGCCCTCAATCTGAGAATAGATAACATGAAAAGACTTGATTTTAAATTCTTTTTTCTTTATTCATCGGATTTTTACTGAGTGAAGTAGCAGACAGGAGGCATTATGAAAATCTGTCCTGATTTTTCTTCAGAAGTACCCACTTTACTTTCCAGGACCTAGTGAATGCTGCCAGCTCATTTGTCCTTTCCCTTCTCTTAGGAAGGGTATTAAAACTCTACATTCCTCCTCTTATCTTTTGAGCTGCCCCATGGTATTATGTCCTCATGTGGAGTGCTGTATAATGCTTTTATAAGGAGTCCCAACACTTTTTATACAGATAATATTTATATATATAATATCAAAATGCTTTTGGCCCCTGCATAATTGTTTTATCTTCCTATGCCTTTCCCTCTTTTCTCCTCTCCCCATTAAGCCTATATGCTTAATGTCAGATTCTTTTCACTTCTTTATATCAAGAGTATTTTGCATTAATGTTATCATTGTCCTTTGTATTAGTTTAAAAAGATCAAAATATTTGAAGTACAAAATTATATCACGTGCTTTTACCATAGGTCTCGTCTGCACCCACCTCTGTTCTCCTTGGTATGATTTTGGGTTTTAACTAGTTAGTAATTTCAGATCCCTCAGTTTTCTCAGTTCTGTCTTTTCCACATCTGTAATAAACCTGTTTCTTTTAATAATATAAGCAACCAGAAATAAGGACAGAGGTTGAAATTAGTTTTCATTCTACTGTGTTGGAATAATTTCCTTTGGGTTACGGTAGTCAGAACGTGCTCAGAGATTGCACTGGTATAAAACCTGGACTTTTTCCTGACATTCATGTTACTCACAACAATAGAGTTACTCCTGGATAAGCTAAAAGGGAGCAGCACTTACCATAATACCTCTTCAAAAAAAAAAAAGAAAAATATTCTCAACTTTCAGCTTTTTCTTATTCCATATTCTCTCCCTATTTCATTATTTTGTTATGTTTAATTGCCTGACTCACTTATCTGCACAATTCTATTAGTCTGACCAGAGCGTATTGAGTTTTTCCCTTCTATTTGCTGTTCCTCCTTTAACATACATCACTCCTGGCCTCCCATTATTTTAAAGTCATTAAAACTTTCATTTCCTTTCTTCGTATCAGCCAGAACTAGTGAGCAATGCTTAATCCCAACATGCTCTGACAGTCAAATCAGCCTCTGTAGCACTGAGTCCAGTTAAATTTATCCACACCAGGAGAACTTATACCTGTTTTTTATCCTGCCAGTCCCAAACTTCCTTAGGTCTGAATGATCTTTCTTACAATGCAGTGAGGCAATGGTAGAAAAGCCAGGGATGTCCAAGGATGTGGCTCTCATTAATTATGTGGTGATGCCCTGGAAGCAACTCTCTCAAATTCCCATAAACTCATGTTGCTCTTCTTTCCCAGTCTCAGAATGCTGATTCTGCAGGAGAAAAGCCACCAAAATAATGACCAGCATTGACAGCAACATCATCACTGACACAGCACACTGAGCAAGTGGCAGTCCTAAATGCAGGCTTTATTAGAAAATTCTCAATGATACCTGCCAGGTGTCATTGTGCCCAGGTGGCAGGCTGTTCCCATGACCTATTGCTATATACCCAGGAAACTGCCTCTGTGGTACACTAAATAGGAAATCCCCACAGCACTTGAGTTTCACAATAACCTTCTGGCAGGCACTTGTGATCTATTTTTCTGTACAGTAGTGACAAGATTCTAACTATACAGTTCAGGTTTTATTTAATCACCGATATAATTTCCTTTAACAGAATGGCATGTGTTTTATTTGGAAAACCCTGAACAATACCAAATGACGTTTTCTTAGCAAGATGATTGCTAGTGACAGACTGGCAGGAGCAGGGCTGTGTTCTGTGGCTTGTACTGCTCTGACAAAATGAATGGGATGATGCTGAATTTTAGTCCCAGCTGAAGGTTAGTCCCACCATTTGATTTTGCTGCATGGCAGGAGTAGAGGTGAAGTGTGGAGCCCTCTGGTAATCAGGGCATAAGCTGAAGACCTTCACAAGCTTAACTGCCCCAATGTCAAGCACTGCTGCAATGGCTTAGCACCTCTCCAGCTGGGTCCTCCAGAGCAAGCGGGACCCACTGCAGGCAAACTTGGATGTGGAGGAGAGGAGAACTTGTTCCTTGTGTCAAGCCTGGACTGACCTAGCTCAGCTTTACCAGGATACTCAAGCCAGCCTGGCAGCAGATCATACTCTCCTATTGAATGAGCTAGTCTTTAGGTCTTTCCACATCAGGACTTTGGTAGGTTACTCTCTCATTTATTGAAAATACCTTTCATGTGCTATGCTTCCTGTGTTAAACTGTGTTATCCAAAACCAGGCATGAGAACAGAACGGTGCAGGGGTTGAGGCCAAAATACTGATCTTGGTGTATCTTTCCACTTCCTCTCCTCGAGTGTGTGTCAAATCAAATTTACTCAAAAGTTGACAAACTTGTGCTAGATTAAAAATTATGAAATGGAACTGCATGTATTCAAATGCATGCAATTTGCAATTCCTCATACAAAATCTTTTTTATTTGGCTTTCTGCAGCCTGGGTCTGCCATAGGCAAAAGTACAAATATCCTGTCGGGCTTATTCTCTCTTCTTTGAGTCATATCCCCAATCAGATACAGAAGCAAGAAACCACAGCAAAAGTCAGACTTCTCCAAAGCTGTTGCCTAATAACTCTGAATGCAGAACTACATTTCAACACAATTTCAGCAGTTTTCTGAATAGCATTCTCTGGTAGCCTCCATAATTAGGGTCTGTTCACTGACAGTGGTATTTTCAGCCTGGTATCAGCTTCCAGAAGAAGAAAATCCTATCTTTGAGTTTACAGGCTCATCAGCTGAAAGAGAATAAGCTAAGGCTCTGCATGAAGAAGCACAGAGGCAGCAGTAAGGGTGAAGAGAAGCTCTGGCTTCCACAGGCTTTGTTGATTAACACGTAGTGGACACTGCAGGTAAAGCAAGTCTTCAAGCAAACATTGAAAGTGATAACAGGGAGCCTATTTTGTGAATCCCGATAAACCAGGCTGCCAGGAGGTCTGTGTGGGATGAAGGAATAAAGATGGAGAACAAAATGAACACAGCATTGATACTGATTTGGGTTTTGTTCTTCAATCTTACCTCCACTTTTTAAAAAATATTTTTAAGAAGGATATAAATAATCTGCCATGAAATGTTAAATAAGTGATTCCAGCACAATAGTCCCCTATAGCTTGCTCCAACCCCTCCTTCTTAGTTACTGAAAGAGTATGAAAAATGCAAATCACTGAACTCAAAAACTTCCAGCCTCAGTAACTGAGGTAACAGCTTTTTGTTTACAAGAATAGCATAGCACTCTGCAGCATAAACCTTCAGTTAATCCTTTGGTGCAACCCACGATCATAGACTGCTTGGCATTATCAGATTCTCTTTTAGCTGTACCATAAACACAGTAAGTTAAAAATGCTTCAGGCAGCTAAAATGACATGTTTGAAATTTTGGGTTTTTTTTTTTTTTATTCTTCATTCAATTGTGCTAACGGGGGAAAAAGGTGAGGGGGAGAGAAGATCAGAGGAAACCCACACAGGTTTTAAATAGATTTTGAAAGGCAACGTACTTTATTTATCTATTTTACTGTGTTGGTTTTTTTCCCCTTCAATCCCTGTCTCTTTACGTGGGTGTAGGTACAGATCCTTACATAAGGTGGGCGAAATGGGTGTCAGTGGGAGTGGTGCAGTGCTACTCTAAATATGAGTAGTTGTAAAGACTCAGTTTTGGCTGTCTGAATTTTGGTGCTTACCCTAGATTCAGGTTAGTTGCATAGGATGTGCCTGTGGGTCAGGGAGAAACCAGGCTGCACCCCTGTTTGCAGAGGCAGGACCCTGGGCACACACCACCCGGTGTACACATGAGTGGGAAAGTGATATAAGCTATCAAACAGGTGGTCTCACCTGGATAATGAGGATGACTGGGCATGCTGTCTATTGCCCAGTGTCTCTGCCATACCTGGCTTAGGTTTCCTTCAAAGTCTTCATAGGTGTCTGCAGAGCTTAACCATACTCTGGGCATGTCAATATTTTTCCTTTGACTGTGAAGGAAGCTAGGACCAAATGTACTTCCAACATAAACTACTTGAGCAAATGTCTCAAGTTGGATGGGAAGAAACAACCAAAACCTCTTGTCTTTTGAAAAAGAATACGTACATAGGAAATTATCTAAAACATCCTTTTCCTTGTCCTTTTTCCTCCTGTGAAGCCCGAGGCTGAATCCTGTTAACATTAAATAGGTGTTTGGCATAAGAATGCACTCAGTGCATCTCAAACACGACAGAGTTATTCCTTCATCCTTTTTTTACTAGTCTGACAAAAATCAGAAATGTGTTTCTTCAGTTTATTTGTATAGCCTGTATCTTCTCAGCCAGGATTTCCATTACCACCTTCCTCAACAGCTTTTATTGCACTATATTATTCTGTCTTTAGAGTCTTCCTACTCTTATTCACCAGATATACATGTACATATGCATTTTCTGTGTGCTGCAGTGCAAACTATTGCTTTATCCAAAGAGGAGTATTTGCATACCAGACAGCAAGGGTCCTTCAAACTTTATTTTGCTCTCAAAAAACCCTTAAGGCCCTGAAGAACACGTGCTAGATGTTTTCCATTCCACTACTTTAAAACAGTTTCAGTAGTCCTGTAGGGATGGCTTTAGAGAGATAAGTTGTCACAGTGATGGCAGTGCCTGTGGCGCTTTGAGCACGTTATTACTACTGCCTTAGGTTCTGCAAGATGACAAGAGAAGTAGAGTGGTTATGGGCTTTTGGATGAGTACTGTCAGAGGGTAGTGGTTGTGATTTCTGCGATGTGGGCTTCTCTCAAGCTACTCTGTGAACAGTAGTACCTTGGAGGAACTGCTAGCATTACCTTAGAGAAAATGAACTAACAGAGCCTCAACCAGCTGCTTTGGACCGTTGTTTCTGGCAAACAATATCATCCTCTTGGATAGCTCTCGCGCTGCTGGAAGATACAGCAAGCACTGAAGTGCTGAGGCATGTTATGTTTCCAGGCACCTGTGAAGATAAATTGGTTGTGAACTTTGTTTTTTGAGGTAAGTGCCCCCCGGTCAGGAGATGAAAAATTAGTCTTCTGGTTTGTTAGTTATTTTCTGTGTAGCTAAAACAGATTTTAAAATCTGCTAATGCTTCTTCCAGTGAAAAGCAAATCTGCATAGAAAAAAAAAATTCCATATAAACTCTCAGTTTCCATTTTTGTGTTTTTTCCCCACACACTGACACAGTATGCTCCAAGGCATTTCATTTTACTTTTAGTATTTCTGCAGAGGATAAACTCATCTTGTATGTGTGGTTTCAGGAAGGTTTTATTTTTCTTTTAGCATTTTGTGTCTCTCTGAAGCTGGACTAATCAAAGGCATGGATTCACCGCTCTCTTTCTTCCCAAGTAGCACCAGACAGAATAGTACATACACCTACCGCCTGCAGTCACGACTGCAGCTAGACGTGTACCCCTCCCTCTTTTCTCTCTCATAAGTTATAATTCTTTTCTCCCACCCTTTATCTTCTCTTCCTAGATTATTAACACTGTGGGGAAACAATATTTCTTTGCTTTGTGTTTTTACTGCACCTAGAATAATGGGATGCTGAACTGTCTTATAGTTTCTGGGAAAAATTGAACCGAGAAAAACTCCGTGTTTTGTAGAGACAGGATACGATTCCAAATAGCAGGAAAACTACCAGCTACACATTATTTTGTCCATTCAAGGAATGGGAGGGGGGGAAAAAAAAAGATGTGTTGTTCAAAAGGTTTTATCTTTCTTTTATATTACATTTTTGCTATTATGAGTTGTTGAAGCGCTGCCTAAAGCAGCTTCTAGATTTCTAATATAATGACCATGTTGTTAAAGGTCTTTTTCTAAGCCCCTGGCTATGTTCTCATTCTCTTATTCCCATTCATTTTTTTTCTCCGCTTTCTGTTCCCTTCCCCAGTGTGAGTGGCACTGATGGAGCTACCGGGTCATTCCTGCCACTAATAACATAACCAGTCCGATAACCATCAGGGAGCTCATTAGATTGCTAGCTATCAAGCCTCCTTCTGCTGTCTGGGTTCGGTGCTGTGGCATATACTGATTGTTTTATTTAAAAAAATATATCTCTTTGTTCTCTGAAAAACATTGTTGAATAACAGGCATTAAACCTTCTGGGTCTCTCCTCCAAGATTTTCATCCATAAATCCTACTGCCTACTTTAGCAGGCAGAAAGGGCTGACAGGTGATAGCCCACGATAGCTCCGGCACCCACAGCCCCTTGCAAGCTAGAAAAGGGCCACCCTTTCCCTGTTTGATCCTTTTTGTCCTCCTGAATATGAGAAAGAGAGAAAATGTTAACAAGAGCTTTTTCCCCTCACTGTACAACTGGTAAGAGGGAGAAGGGGGGGACCTCTCTCTCTGTGCGCTCCTTCATGCTGCCCTGCTACATGGCAGGGGGATGACATTATGGTAATGGCAGAGCTGAACCGGCTCGCAGTCCTCTCCCCCCACATATGTGGTCACACCCTTTTCCTTTTTCAAAAGTGGATATGCCCATTGCTAAATTACAGTTGCCCTACACAAAGTATTTCCATAACATTGCCAGGAGTAGAAGACCAGTTCTTTGCTGAATGGGCATGATCAATCCCATACCATATTCAGGCTCTAAAGTTTCAGCAGGACATCAGCTATTTTGGAAGAAAGAACAGGTTCTTTTGCCTTTACTCAGGCAGGGATAGATGAAAGCCATAGGAAGAGGATCAGTGAAGTTGGCATCTAATGACATTAGGTTCCTTTCAAAAGAGCTGAGGTGTGCAGTCTCACAGGTCTTTGAATTTTACAGGGAATTCTTGCTGCGGTGTCAGCTGTTGGTCACACAATTCGATATTGTTTGCTATAATTTTTTCCCCCACTTGTTCAATCTGTGTACGTAGCTTTGTGTATTTTTATATGAATATTTGCATTTTTAACTTGAGATCACTGAGAAGGAGATGTAGTGAAGCAGTAATGGGTACTGTTGCATACGTTTTCTTCCTTTGCTGTGAGGAAAAATAGTAAACATGATATTTAAAAATATCCAGAGGTCTTGAATGTCACTTTTGCAAGAGTCAGTGAATCCTGCAGATGAAGTCTTTGATCTCTGAGAGGCTCCTTCAACTAAGCTTTAATGAATGTGTTACCTAACTGTCCTTCAAGGAAGGCCGTGATTATTACTTTGTTGTGTAACATTTCACAAACTGAAATGATGAGATTCTTCACCAAAAATGTTTGCTCTATCAGGCTTCTGGCTCTGATTTGTAATGAAGTAGCACTTTCTGCGTTGCAAGGATAGAAGTTAGTTTGTTAACTGCTGTTTCTGGAAGATCAGCGTATACGAATGGGCTCCCTTTCGGTGCGATAGATTTGCCTGAGTATTAGAAAATGTGGGACACACTAGCATGGGAAAAAACTTGGTTTTGGAAACAAACATAAGCTATCCATTGGCCTGTTTTCCCCTTGCAGTTTCTGAGTGGGGTTAGATGGGTATCAGCAGAAAGCCTGTGGTGCTCACCCTTGGCAGAAGCCCAGGAGATCCGTGAAACTTTCCTAAAGCAAACACACACTTCCTAAAGCTTTCAGTCAGGAAGGAGAAACCCATGAAATCCACTCCCCATGGTTTCTACACCAAGCCTTGAGTGGTCCTGATAGGCAGTATGAAAACCTGCCCACTGGCATCAAAATCATCAAAACTGAGTGGTTCTAAAGAAACTTTCTGGGTTTGGGGAATAGCTTACAAATAAACATAGGAAAGTATGCTTTATAAGGTAACTTCTGGTCAGCTCTACTTGTAACCATAGGAGTTAATTCTTGACACTGCCTTTCTAGAGATGAAAATTTCCATGGTTACTCTTCCCAGCCCATTAGCTTCACTTTTGGCTGATGCTCAGCGTGCCTATGACAGAAAGGCTTTTTTTCACATGGTTTACCCTAAACTTAGCAATGGCTTTTAATTATGCTTTTTGAATTAAATAAGGAAAAAAGAAAAGGAAAAAAGGGGTGGGTTTTGTTGGCGTTTTTTGTTGGGTTTTGGTTGGTTGGGATTTTTTAAGTTTTCCACAGATTTAGTATGTCATATTTAGCGCTTTCCAAAATGCTACAGAAATGTGCTTTAAAGTGTCTCCAACTTCAAGGCAAATGAGGGAATGCGAAAGCTGGGCTACATATGAGATTTATGCTTCAGTTTGCCGCCAGCTAGATGGATTGGTCACTTGCAGGTGAGAGAGATTAGAAAAGAAGCAATGAATCACAGGGGCAGCCCCCATTAGAAATGCCTCCAAAAGCTCAAATGAATAGTTTTCTTAACAGCCATCTATTCAGGGCCTCAGCCTGCAGCACCCACTCGGCACAGCTTACTTCATTTTACTTGTTCATGAGGAACAAAGCACTTGGCTTAGCAGATTTGTCAGCAGCGCTGCACTGCTCACAGCTAACCTCCATTTTCTTCCAAATAGGAATAAATCCTAAAAGAGAGCAACAATATGTTCTCACACATCATATGGCAAATGATGGCCCAAAGTCAGGGTGTGATATTTACTCACCAGAAGGAAAATGCCTACGTGTGCGCACCCATGCACAGAAAAGAAAAAAAAAATTATTATAGTATTTTTCTTTCCTTAGTAATTAAAGATCAAAACTCATATCCTGATTCAGCACCTCTTGTGTCTTCGTGTAGCACATCCCCTGCAAAGATTTCAGCAATCTATGGAACACACGCTGGTGTCTTCATCTAATGTTTGAGACTTTAATGCTGTGATCAATAGAAAAACAGGATTTCATCCTAAAAATGGCTGATTTAAAAAACAGCTGTCTCTGTCACAGCCATGAGATTTTTCACTTGTGTTTCCCATCTGGGAAGTCTCAGAGATTTTGTCTTCTTACGTCTTTGAGTGCGTATGCTGTGGCCTTATGTATGTTACTGGGGAGACGGCTTGGGACTGGCAGCGTGGCTTTTGTGCCACTGCAGAAGAGAAGCAGAGAGCTCCTTGCCTCCTGCTCTAGGGTCCTCATGCAAGAATGCCTTGTGGTTGGCTGGCTCACTTTAAATGTCAAGGAGATGTCAGCAGGATATTTTCCTTTTAAGAAAAAAGAAAAAAAACCCCCAAACCAACTCTTAGCACGCTATTCTCCTATAAGAAATGTCAGGGAGAATTATAGGACTTTAAAAAAAAAAAAGGGGGGGGGGGACGTGGCAGAAGTAATTAAATATTTAAAATCCACGAGGCTTTTGGTTACAGACCAGCCTCTCTAGCAGGTGAGAATGTTATGAGGTTTCAGGAACTGAATTGCCCATCACCTATTTGGGGGTTACTTGAATTAGCAGCAGTTACTTGGGTGTTACTCTGCCCAGGCCTGCATCTCACTGTTAGATACCAATTCAGTGGCGGTGTATGTGAAGTCTTAATTCACAGGACCCTGTTTTGGCTGCTCTGCTCATTCATTTCCTGGAGGTCACCCTACTGCTCTGGTGCCTGTTTTGATGATCCTGGACGCTTTGATCCTGTGGTTGGATGCCTTCGTGACTTGTGAACTGGTAGAAGGTTTGGATTACAACATGTAACTCTCTGTAGTCATGAATTTTTCTCAAGTTTTCACTTCACATATGAGATGATTCATAGCTTTGTACGCCATTGTATAAAGTGAGGATTTGTTGTACTGGAAACACTGACTATGACAGCACCTGACAGTCTGTTTCTCTGCCATGTTCTTCTTTTAGAAAAAATGTGATAAACTCCTTGTAAAAGGGATTTCTGTGAGTTTTCTTGGAATACACCTTGTTTAGAATTCAGATTTTTATATTAGTATAAAGAGATCAAATCCTGCTACGGATTTCAGCAAAATCAGGGCTTAAGTAGAGTGCAGAGATCAGGAAGGAAGGTCTAGCATTTTGCTTGCACAGTATTTATGAAATCACAGACATCTGTCTGTTTATTAGCTTCTGTTCATAACATCTGCGGAGAGGATTTTGAAAAATATTGGCATTGCCCTGGGCATCTAGTAATGGGGCTGGAAACAGGAGGTCCAGTTTCTTACTTCACTGACAAGTGCATAACAGAGACGCGTACCCTACGGTGACCCTGTAGGCAGCAGGAGCCACAAAAGACTCTCCAATATTGTACTGTAAGCTTAAGACTTTCCGTACGGAAATCAAACCCCACAAAATCAATAACAAGCCATAGGAATAGTGTAGGCACAGCCCAGGGCTATCATCAGTGCCTTAGGTGTCGGCAACAACCACCAAAATTGTGCTGGGAGCTTGTCAGCTGTTCCTGTTTGCTGCAGTGGGCGTAGTTAGGACACTCAAAATGCTCCTGCTGTCCACACCCTGAGTGGTGTCATGGTGCCTGTTTGAATGCTAACTCACCTTCCTCATTTAGCACAGTTCTGGAAGGGCAAAGCTGTATCTTCATGCCCAGTTTGCAGATCTTCAGGCACTTCTAACCTCTTGTGGTTTTGCTACATTTCAAGGCAATATCCAGCTTGCTGGCAAAACTGGGAGCATCTGATCTCTAGATCAGTTGTTTTCCTGTAAATATTTCAGAATTTTACGATTGCAATTATTCAATAAAATTGCCTTGCAGATATGAGGTGTTTACAAATATACCTGTAATGGGAACTTCAGAATGTTGGAGGAGGACAGCTTAAGGTTACTGTTCAATTTTTATTCGTTTATTTCTTGCAGCATGCTCAGGTTAGCCCACTTCACTCACAGTAAGTGAAGAGTGTATGCGAGAAAACTCACTTTTTTCTGGCATTGCCAAAGATCTGGTCTTTAAAGCATATCTGACAGTGATAATGCAGCCTGAAACTGCTTTAGTTTCAAAACTTTTCCCCATCTAATGCATGTGTGCAGATTGTTTATGAGGCACTCCGGTGAAAGGCATTTGCTTGAACAGCAGGCTAGTCTGCAGTGCATTGAAGGGCAGGCACAAATGGATCCTTGATAAGCAATATACCCTGCACTCTCTGTTTCAGTGAAAGTGTTCCAAAAAGCTAGTAGTGAAGATCATCTTGGAGCTCTCTGGTGACTAATGATCTCGTGCACGCCCAGCACTGCTGGGGCAGTTCAGTCCCAGGTGACAGTGAGGGCTCTCCAGGCACACGGTGACATTCTCTTTGCACGTGCTGTCTTCATTCAGAAACCTTTTTACAGGCCACTCTTTCTGAATTCTGCCAGTGGCAATACATCAGGGGCTTGTCATGAAAACACAGTATGGCAACTGGGGAAGAATTCTTTATTTTTGTGAGCCACTGACTCTTCTACTTTTAAAAATATGAATTTTTAAGGGTATTCGCAAATGTGAACAAAAAAACACAAACAGGAGAGGAAGGATCTACCTTTCGCTATTGCATTGCTAGTCAGAGTCTTTAATGGTTTAGACCAAGGAGCTCTTATTTTCATTAACTTCCTTTAATGAAAAACTACGGGAAGCAAAATTAACAACATTAGGCAAAAGGTCGCTGTCAAATTAGGCTGAAATCTAACCATGAATACTGGCCATGGGTCCATGCCAGTTAGTAATGGCTTAGTTTCTTTTCCATTAGTAAAACACTCTGTAGATGGCTTGCTCCACTGAAATACTATTGGAAAGAACAGCAACTGGGCTGTAATGTCACCTCCTAATAGGGGCCAGGTGTGTAATGACAGGTAGGATAACCTGAGCACCTGTATGACTCCAGATGCAAATCTGTAGTTGGGTTATTTCATAACAAGGAACAAGTGAATGTGTTTTTTGAGGTCCTGGTGTGTTAAGCTTTTTTTTTTTCTAAGACTGAAAAATATTAGTCCTTACGCCCCTCCTGCTGTTACGTCTGGTGCCCATCTATTAACCTGGCCCAGGCCCAAGTTGGTGTTTATTAAATAATAACTGCAACAATGGTTCTCTCCTGTAAGCATGCAGAACATTAAAATAAGAATAGACTTTCTTTTCAGTAGCATAAGCTGCAGCTGAAGGAGGACTGATACAGTACGGAGAGGAGCATGGCAGTAAATGATTCGTCTCTGATGTTGAGCTGTCCAAATCATCAGTGTCTTGTATAAGCAAAGTTGAAAGGAAACTGTGGTGCAGTCACAGTCCATCACTGCAGCTCAAGTGCTGAGCTGTCAGCTGCAGCGTGGGGATGGGAAAATGAGAGCAAACTCTTCTTGTGACCACTGTAATAGCTATTCATATATTAATGTTCTATGCACAGATGTAGTGTTTGAAGGGGGCTGACACCTGCCCATCCACTGGTATTTCAGCACAGGTGTGGTAGGAGAGCAGAAGGCTGGACCTCTCAATTTTCTAGAGGTACTTCAGAATTCCCAACCTGAGTAGTGCATGTATGTCTCTACACTTGAACCAGGGCTTGTCTATTTGGCACCCTACACATGCTGTTGATTCGTGTAGCTGTGCTAGATATTACTGCTCTAGAAAACTTGCTTTGCTTACATCCTCTGACCATCATGACTGCAGCAAAACTACTACTATTACTTCAATCCATAAAAAAAATCTCGCCCACACACATGTACAATTAATTTTTACAGATCATATTTGTAACATAATTTTTTTGGGTGTGTCGTGGTTTTGCCCCGGCCGGGGGCCGCACCCCACACAGTCGCTTGTACTTTTAAAAGGAAGGGGGAAGGAAAGTTGGGGGAAGGGGAAAAGGGAAGGAAGAAAGGAGGAAAAGAAACCACAACCTAGAAACCAGAACCACACAGGTTGGGATAAGGATAGTTTACTAAACAATAACAGAAAACTAGATATAACAATAACAGGAGTTTAAAGCACAAAATAGATGAAACTGGTGATACACAATGCAATTTCTCACCAAACCACACAACTCAGGCCGCACAGCTTAGAGCCCGTCCCGGACAACCCAACCGTCCCCAGAAACTGCACGTCCTGGCGTTGTCTCCCCCTCTTCCCCCCAGTCCCCCCTTATACTGAACATGACGTAACTGGTATGGAATATCCTCTTTGGCCAATTCGGGTCACCTGTCCTGGCTGCGTCCCCTCCTTTCTCACTAGTAAGGAAGTATGCAGAGCTGAGAAAGGTACTTGATCGCCCGGCAACAAATCGGAGACATCAGGGTGCTATCAGCACTATTCTCATGCTAACACCCAAACATGGCATTCCATTCACTGCTAAAAAAAAGTTTAACTCCATCATAGCTGAAACCAGGACATTATCCACCCCTTATTCCATACCATTTACGTCATGACCAGATCCAACAATTTTCTTTGGGTACAACCAGTTTCATGTTTCACACACCCATATATGTATGTACACATGTATGCACACATACGTGCATACAGATCTTATTCCCTCAGTCTGTGAATCATCCCTCTGAAGTTGTTGAGTTCATTTAGTCCATGATTTTCAGGCTCTATTTGTCATAACAGTTTCTCAGGATAATTGTATGTTCCACTGGCTCGTTGCATGCTGCATCTCAGGCTCTTGACTGATACGCCTGGCATGGTCCATGCTCATAGTCTGTGGGTCAGAGTTTATTTTCAAAGGGAGAAAAAAGTTCTTGAGAGGCCAGGCTTTAGTTCCATCATCATGGCACTCATTCTTCATTAACTTGTATGACTCCGGCTATAATGCTATGGTACAACATACAGCAATCATAACAATAATGAATATACAATAATGGGTTATTTGGCAATTATTATAATTTCTACTTTATTAATTATATTGGCTATTCTCACCCAAAATCAAATCCCCTTGAGGTACACATCGAACTTCTCCATCCCTCTGCATTACCCACCAAGTACAGCCAGGTCCTTGAGCAAAAACAATTCCAGACATGGGTTTACCTTTGCCTGAAGCAGGAATGACCCAAACTCTCTTTCCCAATACACTCTTCATATGCACTACTGGGACTCTGTCTCCCTCTACAGTACGTGGAAATTTTGACTGGGCAGGGCCAGCCCGATTGGTAGATCCCCTAGAGTTAACTAACCACGTGGCTTGGGCCAAATGTGTATCCCAATGCTTGAATGTCCCACCACACATTGCTTTCAGTGTAGTTTTTAAAAGTCCATTATATCGTTCAATTTTCCCAGAGGCCGGTGCATGATAAGGAATGTGGTACACCCACTCAATGCCATGCTCTTTGGCCCAGGTGTCTATAAGAGTGTTTCGGAAATGAGTCCCATTGTCTGACTCGATTCTTTCTGGAGTACCATGTCGCCAGAGGACTTGCCTTTCAAGGCCCAGAATTGTATTTCGAGCAGTGGCATGGGGTACGGGATATGTTTCTAGCCAGCCGGTAGTTGCCTCCACCATTGTAAGCACATAACGTTTGCCATGGCGGGTTTGTGGGAGGGTGATGTAATCAATCTGCCAAGCCTCCCCATATTTATATTTCATCCACCGTCCTCCATACCAAAGGGGCTTTAACCGCTTAGCTTGCTTGATTGCAGCACATGTCTCACATTCGTGGACAACTTGTGCGATGGCGTCCATGGTCAAGTCCACCCCTCGATCCCGAGCCCATCTATATGTTGCATCTCTCCCTTGATGACCCGAGGTATCATGAGCCCATCGAGCCATGAATAATTCACCCTTACGTTGCCAGTCTAGATCTACCTGAGCCACTTTAATCCTAGCAGCCTTATCTACCTGATGGTTGTTTTCATGTTCCTCCATGGCCCGACTCTTAGGTACATGGGCGTCGACATGACGTACCTTTACAACAAGTTTCTCTAACCGAGCGGAGATATCTTGCCATAAGTCATCAGCCCATATAGGTTTGCCTCTACGCTGCCAGTTGTTCTTTTTCCACTGCTGCAACCACCCCCACAGGGCATTCGCCACCATCCATGAATCAGTATAAAGGTAGAGCCTTGGCCACTTTTCTCTCTCAGCAATGTCCAGGGCTAACTGGATGGCCTTCACCTCAGCGAACTGACTTGATTCACCTTTTCCTTCAGTGGCTTCTGCTACTCTTCTTATAGGATTCCATACAGCAGCTTTCCATCTCCGATGCTTACCCACAATGCGACAAGACCCATCAGTGAACAGGGCATATCGCTTCTCATTCTCTGGCAGTTCGTTGTAGGGTGGGGCTTCTTCAGCGCGTGTTACCTCCTCATCCTCTGGTGACATCCCAAAATCTTTGCCTTCTGGCCAGTCTGTGATCACCTCCACGATTCCTGGGCGATTGGGGTTTCCTATTCGAGCCCGCTGTGTAATTAGTGCAACCCACTTGCTCCACGTAGCATCAGTGGCATGGTGTGTAGAAGGAACCTTCCCTTTGAACATCCAGCCCAGCACCGGCAGTCGGGGTGCCAGGAGGAGCTGGGCTTCAGTTCCAATCACTTCTGAGGCGGCTCGAACCCCTTCATAGGCGGCCAGTATTTCCTTTTCTGTTGGAGTATAATTGGCCTCAGATCCTTTGTAGGCCCGACTCCAAAACCCCAGCGGTCGACCTCGAGTCTCCCCTTGTGCTTTCTGCCAGAGACTCCAGGTCGGGCCGTTCTCCCCAGCTGCAGTGTAGAGCACATTTTTAATATCTGTCCCTGTCCGGACAGGCCCAAGGGCCACTGCATGGACTATCTCGCGTTTGATCTGCTCAAAGGCTTGCTGTTGCTCAGGGCCCCATTGGAAATCATTCTTCTTTCGAGTTACATGGTAGAGTGGGCTCACAATGAGACTGTAGTTTGGGACATGCATTCGCCAAAAACCTATAACACCTAAGAAAGCTTGTGTTTCCTTTTTGTTGCTTGGTGGAGACATAGCTGCTATTTTATTAATAATGTCCATTGGGATCTGACGACGCCCATCCTGCCATTTTATTCCTAAAAACTGGATTTCTTGCGTAGGCCCCTTGACTTTACTTCGTTTTATAGCAAAACCGGCTTCTAAAAGGATTTTAATTACCCTGTTTCCTTTTTCAAAAACTTCCTCTGCTGTGTTGCCCCATACAATGATGTCATCAATATACTGCAGGTGCTCTGGTGCTTCACCCTTTTCCAGTGTATTCTGGATTAGTCCATGGCAGATGGTGGGGCTATGTTTCCACCCCTGGGGCAGACGATTCCACGTGTATTGGATGCCTCTCCAAGTGAAAGCAAACTGTGGCCTGCACTCTGGCGCCAGTGGGATCGAGAAGAAAGCGTTCGCAATGTCGATTGTGGCGTACCACTTGGCTGCCTTCGATTCTAATTCATACTGGAGCTCTAACATGTCTGGCACAGCAGCACTCATACCTGGAGTGACTTCATTTAGGCCACGATAATCTACTGTCAGCCTCCACTCTCCATTGGACTTCCTCACTGGCCATATGGGACTATTAAAGGGTGAGTGGGTTCGGCTGATCACTCCCTGATCCTCCAGTTGACGAATCAGCTTATGGATGGGAATCAGGGAATCTCGGTTAGTACGGTATTGTCGTCTGTGCACCGTCGTCGTAGCAACTGGCACTTGCTGTTCTTCAACCTTCAACAACCCCACAACAGCAGAATCCTCCGAGAGTCCAGGCAAGGCACAAAATTGTTCAATTTCTTCTGTTTCCAAAGCAGCTATTCCAAAAGCCCATCGGTACCCTTTTGGGTCTTTAAGATACCCTCTACGTAGATAATCTATACCTAAAATGCACGGAGCTTCTGGACCAGTCACAATGGGGTGTTTTTCCCAGTCCTTCCCAGTTAAGCTCACCTCAGCCTCTAGCACAGTTAGTTGTTGGGATCCCCCTGTCACTCCAGAAATACAAACGGGTTCTACCCCTTCATGATTCGATGGCATTAGAGTACACTGGGCACCAGTATCCACCAGAGCTTTGTACTCTTGTGGGTCTGATGTGCCAGGCCATCGGATCCACACAGTCCAATAAACCCGATTATCCCTCTCCTCCACCTGGCTGGAGGCAGGGCCCCTCTATTGCTGCTGATCATATTTGTTTTCCACTGGTTGCATAAAGGACTTAGAGGTCCCTTCAAAAGGATCAGGCACATCAGACATATAGGTAGGCCTTCCAGTTGGTCTAGGGAACTGCCCAGTAGAAACTGGTGCAGCCTTCTTCCTGGCAGAATCTCGTTGTGCGAATGTTTTACCCCGCAGCTCATTTACTCGTGCTCGAAGGGCTGAGGTGGGCTGCATATCCCATTTCCTCATGTGCTCTCCATGATCAAGCAGGTAAAACCACAATGTACGTCGTGGTGTGTATTCTCCCTCTTGGAACGATGGACGCTTTCTCCCAGTAGCTGCAACATTGCTCCATATGGGTTGGGAGTTGGACACATTGTTGTCAAGTCGTTGAACCAGTTTCTCTACTGCTGCAATGACGGAGAGGGAAACATTGTCTTGGTATTTCCGGAGTCGGCAGGCCACCTCATTTACGGTTGGCGGATTCGTATCATTCCAGTCAATTGCTGCCAGTGAATTGGTATACCCTGCTGGTGCACTTCGTACAACCTTACGCCACATATCTGGAGTGCATAGGACTTCATCGGGATCAGAGGGAAGCCGTGAATTGTCCAGATCATAATAAATTATCTCCCGTACAGCTAATTCTCTCAGGTGCTGGACAGATGTCTCTATGCTGTTACACTTGGGTGTCTGGCATGTAATATATTCCTTTATGGGATATCTTTCCTGCACACTTGACAGTAGTCGCCTCCAGAGGCTGAGGATTTCCGGCCTCCTCCCAATTGCTTTGTCAATTCCTCCTTCTCTAGCTAGGGATCCCAACTGCTTGGCCTCTCTGCCTTCTAATTCCAAACTACTGGCCCCGTGATCCCAACATCGGAGCAACCAAGTGATAATGTGCTCACTTGGGTGGCGAGTGAAATCTTTTCGAACCTCACGCAGCTCACTCAGAGTCAGGGATCGGGTAACAATCTCTGGTTCTGCCTCATCCTGATATCCTCGAGATGATCCCGGCTGATCATCATCCTTATCCGTCACTATGCGAACTGATTTCTTTGTGCCTTTCCTCTTTTGTACGGGAGCAACAGACACTGGTGTGGATTGGTTTTTCGGATCATCTGCAGTGTCTGCTGTAGAGATTACAGTAGCTGCAGTGTCGGTCACAGGGGTTGCAGTAGCTGCAGTGTCAGCCCCAGTGGTTGCAGCAGCTATAGTATCTGCCAGTCTGTTTCCTTTCCCTTCTCCCTGACAGTGCTGACAGTGCTGCCTGCTATCAAGCAGTGTTTGATAAATAGTGGCCAGAGCCCAGCACAGTGCAGTAAGGTGTCCATCTCTGGGAAACCTACAGCAATTTTTCCTTAGGTATGCAGTCACTTGATCGGGGTCTTGTAACTGTTCAGGAGTGAAGTTCCAAACCATCGGGCGTGAGAAAGTACCTAGGTACTCGCCCATACTTTGCCACATGCCCTGCCACTCGTGATTATTCTGTCTCGGAGAAAGCTCTTCAGTGGTATTCATAAACCTATGCTTGATATATAACAAAAACTGAACCATCTGCACCAAACCTACCAATAGCAAAATGCTAGTTTGAATATCCCAGAGATATTGAAGATTTTCAAAAACTGCCCTAAGAGCTGTTGTATTTAGCCCAAAGGAAAAGAAAGCAGTGCCCCCACCATACCGGCTGCTGTTATTAACCCCTCCCTGTCCAAAGAATGGACAGGACAGCAAAACCTCATACAAGTACCAGATTAAGCTCATGATCATCGATATTATTGTATCATAGACCGATATCATAAAATACACTATAATGAAGTATGGGAACAAATACGGGAGCCGCAGACCTGAGAGAGTAAAGAATCCTGCCAGGATTGTATACAGCATGCGGTGGTTTTGCTGCCACAGCCTTGTGAATAAATACCACAGCATCGTGACCAGAGATTGCTTAAACAACAGTGCTTATCTTAATTGCGATAGTTAGGGTCAGATCTACCGTTATCCCAACCGTTCGTGCCCCACGTTGGGCGCCAAAATAACTGTCGTGGTTTTGCCCCGGCCGAGGGCCGCACCCCACACAGTCGCTTGTACTTTTAAAAGGAAGGGGGAAGGAAAGTTGGGGGAAGGGGAAAAGGGAAGGAAGAAAGGAGGAAAAGAAACCACAACCTAGAAACCAGAACCACGCAGGTTGGGATAAGGATAGTTTACTAAACAATAACAGAAAACTAGATATAACAATAACAGGAGTTTAAAGCACAAAATAGATGAAACTGGTGATACACAATGCAATTTCTCACCAAACCACACAACTCAGGCCGCACAGCTTAAAGCCCGTCCCGGACAACCCCACCGCCCCAGAAACTGCACGTCCTGGCGTTGTCTCCCCCTCTTCCCCCCAGTCCCCCCTTATACTGAACATGACGTAACTGGTATGGAATATCCTCTTTGGCCAATTCGGGTCACCTGTCCTGGCTGTGTCCCCTCCTTTCTCACTAGTAAGGAAGTATGCAGAGCTGAGAAAGGTACTTGATCGCCCGGCAACAAATCGGAGACATCAGGGTGCTATCAGCACTATTCTCATGCTAACACCCAAACATGGCATTCCATTCACTGCTAAAAAAAAGTTTAACTCCATCATAGCTGAAACCAGGACAGGGTGTTTTCTGAAGCTTACAACCATTGCCAGGTAAGTATTAGCAAACTATAATAACGAAAAACAATGATGAAATCCCTAAACCAAATTTAAGTATAAAAGAACTCAGTCACTGTTCAGTATTCATGTAAAAACAGATCTTGACAATGTTTTTGATTTTTCGGTTTGTACATAGGAAACACTCAGAGGGGAACAAAAGAAATCAGGTCCTTACTGTCCCAACCAATAAGAAAAAAGATTTGCAAAGCTTACCATCTGTGTGGAGAAAAAAGCCAGAAAGTGAAATAAAAAAAGCATTCCACCCCTCAATTTTTGCTGAAGAATGGAGACACAGAGCTATTAATTGGCCTGCCCAGTGTCATGCAGGGTTTGTATGACTGATCAAAGAACAGAAATCAGGTCTCCAGAGTCCTGCTCCTCTGCCTCAACCACAAGATAATCCTTCATTTTAACTGCCTGCCAATCAGCTCTCCTGGCATAATGCTAGCTGAAGTGTTATCACTGCAGTTTGAAAATGGAACTACTCAGTGTTCATCAAAGCTGGATGAACAAATGAAAACTCCCCTTGCCCTAGCCTCAGGACTGAAAGTACTGGCTCTCTTAATGTTTATAACAAAATTAAATGGGGACAATTTTGTGAAACTAGATAATCCAATGAACCGTCCTTGCAAAACTGGACATTCTGAAAAAACAAATTTGCCATGGTCAAGGGGGTAGCCTACATTTTTATTACTCCTTCAAATGTCATTTCATGTTCAGCAGTGACTGTGGATCTCTATTGACTGGATTTTTGATAAGCACAAAGCTGTCCAGGTTTCCTTCCTCTGCTGCCCTATGTCAGAGGGACATGCTGTAAGGAAGGCCTCGCGGTGCTGCCATCTGGCACGTCCCTTTCTTTGCTTCATAGATATCAGCCCTGTGGATTCCCCATTCATATGCACGTGTCCTCATCTGTGCAACAGGGTGAGGGAGCAAAAACTGCCCATGAGAGCATGTGGGCTGTTCTCCTGGGTGCTACGGCTGTATCTTCTCACAAGTCCTTCTGATTTCCTCCCTGTACAGCCCTGATAAACTGTTTGGGGGAACAGCAGAAGAGTTTTGTGTGTTAGCACTGTGCCTGTGGAACTGAAAAGATGTATTGACAGTATGTAGGGCTGAATTACAACTGACAGGAGAACCACAGCACAGCTTTCCCAGGCTCTGGTATACTGTAGGGCCAAGCCTGCATCCTCCTTCCCAGCAGTCGGGACCAATGGCACTTGCCAGCAGCCTGTAGTGTGAGCTGCCTCGGCCAGCTGCCCTGCAAGGAGAGGAGAGGGCACTCTTCCTGAGGGGAAAACCTTGGCTAATGATTTCCTGGAAGTAAGGTATCTAACCATAACCTGATCATCAGTATTGTGCAGCTTTTTTAAGGGGACTGGAACGATTTAGGAAATGCAATGGAGAACTTAAAGAACTGTTTCAGTGGTCAGTATTGGCGTTTTACCTTTAAAAATGTGACCTAAGCCCTGAGGCTACAAAAGCTTGGCCTGAAGCCCCAAATCCTCAAAAGTCTTTAGGCAGCCAATTCCCAGTGGCAAATGTGGCTTTTGAAAATGTATTTTACGCATCTAGGACACACAAGTATTTTCTAAAAGGACTCATAAAAGGCAGCATTGCTGCTGTTGGTAATGGAGCTTCGGTGTGTCTGAATTTCAATGACATCTCCCTGAATGGGAAAAAAGGTATTTTCTCAAAAAAAAAAAAAAAAAAAAAAGAAGCTACAATGTTTTGCCTTATTTATTCATTTTTGGCAATTACTGAAAAGTGAGTCTCAGCCCAAGCCTACAGTATTTATCTGATTACACACATAATAGTTGTAGGATGCTGCCCCCAAATTACAGGTTTTGGTCTGCTCACCCAAGAGTAATTATGATAAATTTATCTAGCTTACCTGGAAATATTTTATTTGAAATCTGCACTCCTTTCAGACAGCTGCATGTTTTTCTTCCTCTGGGTACCATTCACTAATAGGTAACTTTGAACTGCAAATTAAAATTCTGCTTTCTGTGACCAAAGTTAATTTTGGAACTGTTTTCCTCTTTTTCACAAATCTCCTCCTCTGAGAGATAAATTGCATTTTATGTTAAAAGAGGAAACAAGAATCAATTTACAGCAGCTGGGTTACTATGAAAGTGCAATGTGTCGTGAGAGCTGGCAGCACCACGGCTGCCTGCACTTCATTTGCTAAAGCTGCTACACAAAGTGGGATGCTGAAGAAACAGGAATTATCTGGTCCTCAGGGTGCTCAGTCCTGCTTAATCAGGGCGTGCTACCCTGCTTAGCCTTGTGTTCAGGAGTCGTGTGTGGTGCTGCTACCCACTGGTGGTGTTCACAGCAGCTCAGCCCTTCTGCCATCAGCACAGCGCTTGGGTCTTGAGCAAATACGTTGCTTGGTGCCTGTGTGGTCTAACACGATGTGGTATTGGGAAACACTGAAAGGGCACATGGATGCTACTGATTCCCCTTACTAAGGTAGCTAAGGGGGTGGGGGTGGGGCGTCAGTGAACCGTACACGGATGTTTTTGCTTTCGTGGATAAAGCCATGATGTATTTTACCTACTAGATCAAGCTGACTTGTAAACCCTGGAAAGCTCAGTGAGGCATTACGGACACTGCTTGTACTGTCGTTCCTTGATTCACGATCTCTAAACCAGAAACTCAGTTTGGCGTGCTGGAGTCTTGATCCCAGCTGCTGTATCTAGCATGAATTAGTGCTGTTTCACTGATCTGGCATTTGATGCTGTTAGGCACTCGAGCTAGTAGGAATCTTCTCACTGTACTGACTTTTATCCTTTCTAGCTATGTAGTACTAGAGTTCATGGAGAAAAAAGTATGTATTATTAGTAACATTGGGATTTTCTTTAGTACAAATTATTCAATATTAGGTTTGATAGTAAAACATATGCCTCTCACTTCATTAAAAGGGCAATTTGTTCATCCTGGAACTAACTTTCAGGATGGGTTATGGCACTTTTGGTTCCGGGCAATGTGTTTTCTCATTGCCTTATCACAGTACCTCTTTGTACACCCTCGCTGCAGATGTCAGATATGGAGGATTTATTCTGATTGGTAAGGGAGTTGTTTTAATATAATTTCATCTGTTGAATTACTTTACCAGCCCAATGTCTTAAGAAACATATCATACATACAAGACTAAAATTGTTTTCAAATGGTAGAGTCTTTGCTTTATCATATGTCAGAAGATTTTGTTGGCTCCTTGGCTAAAGTGAATCAAAAAGCTCCACTTATTTGCTCTTCCCCTCCTCTAGCTAGCTTAAATTTATGCTAATATTTCATACCACATTGTGCATTTTATTAATTGATGTTGCCATTTTGAGATTTCATTGATAATGAGCCTGTTCAGGTCATGCTGGTATTTCATTTCTTGCCATAATTGCACTGTTACACAGTTCCCCTAGAGAGTGGCAAGGCTCAGCTAGCGATAATTGCTCCTCTTTTGTCTTCATATAACACCTATAGGCATCAACCTACACTTGAAGCTGAAAAACTCTTAAGTCTCTGGTTTCTCCTTTTTTTTCTATGTCATATTTCGGCATAAAAACGAAATGAAGAACCTTTTAGAGAGAAGTATTGCCCAACTGATGAGTATTATGCAGGCTTACAAAGCATATCAGACATATTTACATGTCCTCCCTTCCTATCCCATCCTCCGAAATACTCCATAATTCATAGTCAAAGGCTCCAGTGATGGAGATCTGTCGTATATATTCCTGTGCCCCATTATCCTTAGTGACACAGAATAGTTCCTAATTTTGCCTCTGAATTTTCTTTGTTGAAATTTAGGCCCATTACATCTTATCTAAACAGGCAATAGCAAGTTGTTCTCTTCTCTTTTGCAATTGCCTTGTATATGTTTTCAGGCTTCCTTTGGGATAAGCACAAATTAGCTCCATCACTATTCACTGGTTACGTTTCTTAGACTTCTGATATTTTGGGGCTCTTTTTTCATTCTCTCTAGATGCTCCAGATCATTCTTGAAGTGTTTTGCTCAAAACTGGGCATACTACTCCAGCTGAGATCTTTACCAGTAAAGTGCCTTTCAGATTTTATTCCTCTTTTTATAATGCAGGTTGATGTCTTCCCTTCCCAATAGTATTGACTCATGCAAACATTATCATCCATTGAAATTATTAGATGTTATTCTAAAATTTGCCATCTAGCTTGGTGTATGCTTATCCACCTCATTGACTGTGCCTGTCTGGGTGTACACTGCGCTCACCCCTGCTGAGAACTGTCTTGATTTTTTTTCCAGGAAGCTTCTCCAATTTATCAAGAATACTTTGTATTTTAATCTCATTTAACCATTAAAAACCTGTCAAATATTTATTCACCTGACTCAGGCTCACCTTAACAACTTAAATACCTGACTAATGCACGTTTATCTGTGCATTAAAAAATTGAAGTGGATCTATGAGATTACATTGTTGGAGTGCTAATAAGCAGGATGCATGAAGTAGCATAGTTATATATCCTCCTTCCTTCTGGCTTGGAGATTTTTCTCAATTTCATCTTCAGAAGCATCCCTTGGGAAGGAGGACAGTCAGAAAGCATTTCCTAAAGTCACTCTGCCTTGACTCCTAGACTTGAAGGCAGGTTTACACCAGCTTCTGCCACCAGCAGAACTGCCCCAATACATAACTTGCAGTAGGCAAGAATGGCCAGGGGTCAGAGGGCACAGGGTAGTGTTATGATGGGACACATGCATAACATTTCCTTTCAGAAATGTTCTCAAGGTGCTGACACCCATGCTTCAAGGCTAGGACAACATGGAGAGTCCAGGACTGCACTGGAGGGTAGTTGCAGGGCATTGAAAGCTGCCATGAAGATTTAGGTTTGAGCTAGCACAGTCTGCCATGTGAACAAACCCTCAGTTCTGGGCTTGAGGGTCAAGATAAACCATTTTCCACTTAGCCTGGACATATTCAGGCACCTGATAATATTCAAGTTTTCCAGGAAGGGGATATACTATATCTTTGAAGTTGCTTGATGAGTTGGTTTGTGTATTCACATTTTTATCTGCATATTTATTGCCTAGTAGCTTAGGTAGTCACTTTATTGAGGAATCTGGAAGAGCAATGTTAAAATGGCACAATCTCAACATGTCCCTGCATCAACCTTTACACATGATGAGTTCGGAGTTAGTGGATTAGAGTTGCTTCTCCAATGAAACAGCGGATGTGGCAAACAGGACTTTGACCCAGCTGAGAGGATCTCCTCTTTATGGATGTTGGTATGATTCATGCCCTAGCTAATGCTAAGAAGGTGTTTATATGTACAGGCAGTTCAAGGCTGGTTTGGTTTCCAGCCTGAAGGTGTTCTAAATAGTACCCTGATCCAGCAGTTCCTCTGGACTTACAGCAGCAAAGGGCTGCCCCATCTCCTGTCTCTGACAAGTGTCCTGTCCTGGTTTGTCTCCTGTGGAGAGCCTGTGGCTGTAAGCACTGCATGTGACTTAATTCCCTGCTTTCACTAGTATTGATGAAATTCTTTTGCACTAGCAGCTGTGATGGAGCAGAATGACTGGGGGACAGTGGGAAGTGCTGCTTCCTGTCGCTGCTGGTGACTGCACTTTCAGTAGTGGAATTTCATTAATAAATCCCATATTAATTAGGATCAATCTCTTCTGCCCCCAAAATCTTCTGCCAGCAGCTGGGTCAGAACTGATGACCAGGAACAAGTGTTGAGTACAGAGATTTCTTGCCAGCATTGTACAAAATGGATGTGCTGTGTTAAATGCCCTAGCTTTGAAAAGAATAGCAAGAAAGTGTAGGGTGCCAAAGGAAATTACACATTACAACTTCGCCCTCTGTATTCTCCTGCTGTCCTTGCCATTGCAACAGCTGTAGCCAGCAGCAGTACCTGTGGTGGAAGGTTTTGAAACACAAAAGTGTGGGCATCTGGTGTTTTTTCCTGCTGGTCCTAAAGAAATTGTCCTTATCCTCAGGAGATGAGCACAGGGCATAGTTCATAAGGAGAGAAACACTGGACAGGGTTTAAATAGAGAACATGTAGAAAGCTGATTTCACTATCGTGTTGTTTGATCTGATTTGAGCTGGCATTTCTGTCAAAGAAGTATCTTAAAGGACTGTTAATAGTACCTAGAGTCCTCTTGTCAGGTACTTAAAAGCCTAGGGAAGAAATACATAAATAACAGCTGGACCAAGAAACACTTTAACATACATAAGAAATCTGGTCCAACAAAACCTTTTATATAAGTCCAAACAGAATTCATGGGAAAACAGCACAATACTCTGTCAGAATCAAAGGACAATTGCAACTGCTGTAAGATAAAATAAAACAAGATGACAGTCCCAGAGCACAACAGACGCCATCTGACTCTTGTGCTAGCTGCAAGCTTGGTACTTTGAGACTCGTAGACTTTTTCTTCTTTCACGGAGTTCTCATTTTATGCTGAAAGCTTATTATGGTTGCTGTGAACCAGGTCTTTGTTTATACTTATGTACCTACTTATAGGGAACAGCTGTACCACATCCTGGGGTTTTGAGCTAATCAGATGGAACAGTTAACTAGACCTTTGTGTTATGATAAAAAGTCCCAGAAAATGACTGTTCACCAGGAGTCTTGGCAGCGACAGAGCTGCAGGTCTGAGGGGAGCTCCCTGAGGCTGGTGGCAAAGGCAAAGTTTTTGGTAATTGCTCTCCAGAATGCTTGTGTGAGGAGAAAACCAGAGCAGATAAGGAAAACAAAATAGTGAGAATCTGAATCAGAGGAAGTGGAAGCAGTGATATTTAGCACGAAACCTTTTGGGAAAGCAGACTTAGGGATCTCTGAACATGGTGATTGATTCTGGTTTGCTTCTGCTGTGATAACACTCCCTGTGCAGTCTTTGAGAATAAAGAGGAGGGCACCAAAGAAAGTACTTGACTAGCATCATCTGTTTCTCTTTGACATGAAAACAAGAGAGCTAGTTCCAAAATATTGTCTATGCCCTCAGACGATAGGTTGATAAAAATACATGTGTAATTATATTCTTCACCTTGGGCTTTGCTATTATCAAAGGGCATACGATTGCCTCTCCTTCTCCACACCCCCCCGCCAAGATCTTTCTGCTATGAAGACAGAGATTATGTACCACCATAATATATAGTAAATAGCCTTCTCATCAGACAGTTGGCATTTATGAAGGAAATGGAAAACCTCAGCAGCAGCAGCAACACTGATGAAGAATAAAAAGTCATTGTACCAACATAAAAGGCTTATTGTTTTCAGAGGAGTTAATTTTCATGCAAGTTTCAAATTTAGCATATTTTTTTAAACCCTTAACGCTTCCTAGCTCTTCTTGATAGGTAAGTACTGTATAAACATTATCTAATTCACAGTTTATTAAGTAAGTAGCTATTAACATCTTCATTTTGGTGACAGAATGGAGACAGAAGGAATTTCTTAATGTCATGGATTGGTTCGTTTGCTTAGCAGTGCTCAGGCATGGCTGCCTAGGAAGGTGCTGGGTTGTGCCATGGACTAAACACAGTCTTAGTGTTTCTGAGTAGTAGTGCAGGAGCAGAGAGAATATATCTTTGTTTTCAAAATGGAAGAGAAGAAACAGATTGAACCTGGGTACCACTCTCCACCTTGCTCTCCAGAACACTTGTTACTGCCCAGACTACTGAGATAACACTGTAGTGATAACATAGGCCAGATAACAAGTCTACTCCCAGGAGGGAGCAGAGGAGGCACTATCCTATTCCTGGCTAATGGGGCTTTTCAGAGGCTCTTCTTGGTTGGTAGTTGTTGGGTACATTGTCTTGGTCTTGAGCCCTGTTCATTCATAAGGAAGCCCCTAAGTAAACTGACCTAATTCATAAAGCAAATTTGTGCCAGTAGGGCTGCAATAGGGCAGATGTGTGACATCTGGGGCCTCTTAGGTTAAATGCTTAGTGGTAACTCATTGAAACAGTTACAGAAATATTCACCTATCTTTCTGGGGCATAGTGTAACAAGACCAGGCACCTCCACAGAAAATATTAAATGCTCTCAGGGAGTGAAGAAGGAGATGCTTGATCAGCCAAAGACAAACAGCACGACAGGTGTATATCTTAATGGGCACCTAAATCAGAGCTTCACGTTAAATACACCCCTTCTCTAAATCTCTCCTTTCAATACTGAGTCTATACCAGGGCGTGGATGTCTGATGGAAAGAGAAGAGATAGTGACAGCATGCAGGACTCGCGGGGGAAGCATAGGCTCTCTGTGGCCTGGGGGCTTCCACCCAACAGCTCCCTTTTTTTTTATTAAGCTGTGAATCTTTCCCACCAGGCTGAAAGTTAGGCTGAAATGGAGTTACTTATTTCTGTGCAGCAAGGTGGGGTCAAGCAATGAGAAAGGTCCTACAATGGTGCAGGGCCAGGTGGGGGGCAGGCCAGAGAACAGCAAGGAGATTCTCATTATAAAGGTAATTTTCTTGACCTGCTTTATTCAACCATGGCACTTCGCAAGCAGGAACCCTAGCAACAGCACTGCAGTCCTGAGGCATCATGATGGAGACGTGGTGTTTGGTTGTTTTCAGCTGCCGTTCCTCATCCTGAGCAAGGCAATTTGCCAGTAGCTTAACAAGGACGTTGCTGAAGAGCCTGCCTCTCTCATCCATGCTTTGCTACTCATTCATGAATTCTGTGCACAAACCCGGAGGAGAGCAACCGGGTTACTTTATAGTGTTACAGTAACCATGTTTTGGATGAAAAATCAAACAGAACTGTGCCACATGACAAAATTACTGAAGAAAAGAATGCTGTAGGCTACTTGTGTTGATGTGTTGGTCTGTTTCTGAGCTCATGATCCTGCGGTTAGATACAGATAATGAGTCAGAGCTGAATGCTTCCCATAGACTCGCATTTTACATAGCTCAACGACACGCTGCTGGGGTGGTTTTAACAAGGTAAGCACACACACCGCTGAATAGACAATCTGATCTGAGGGGAATAGGGAGGGCCCTCAGAGCATTTTATGTTATTTAAGAGTCTGTTTTAGTAGTGGCCTAGCAAAAAAATCCCATAAATACCACTTGGATTTCTTTCATTCAGATGTTTGCTTCCTAGTTTCATTTTATCTTTCCAGGAACTCAGAGCGAAAATAGAATGTTACCAAACCTTTTACCTTTAGATAAAAACTTTTTACCTTTTGCCTTTAGGTTCCTGCTGCCCAACATACTATTCATGTAACCAGTTGTGATGTCCATATTAAGTTGGTCATATGAAACAAGTTAGTGGCCTCAGTCCAGCCTGAAATAGACTGGAGTAATGTTGAATTAGGGGACAGACACCATCAATGCCATCAGTGTTTGACAATACCTCAAAACCCTGGTAATGTAGCTGCAGGAAAAACCTGTCATCCTCGCCTGCTCTCCTTCACTGCCTTTCCCTCCTCCTGTAGCCAGAGACCCAGATCAGGGTTCATATCTCTCATCCATGCCACAATCTCTAATGGGTCTCTGCAAGCAGCAGGAGAAGCATCTCAGGCCTTGAGGGTTGCTAACTTTTCAGTGAACAACTGGTCTCAAACCTTCCCTCCTTTAATAAACCTAAACAATGTTAAATTTTCCTGTGAAACCATTGCTCTGACGCCATTAATCTAACAGCCTTTTGGTACCAGAAATGCTTTGTGTATTTCAGTTCTCCTAGCAGTAATAGTTACCAGGTCCAGAGGCAGTCTCAGAAAGAAGAGATTGTTCTTCTGAGGTATGGATCCATCTTATTACAGCAGCCCAGCAGCCTGAAGTAAATATTACTGCTGCTGGAACTAAACATGTTGTGGGTGGAAAGCAAGACCAGCAGAATTATCTGCTGTGCACTTTATTTTCTAGAATGTCTACCTCATAGCACCCAAACAACCTGAATCACAAAATATCCATGTTTTGTGTTCCTATGTAACATATCTGCCCGTAACTTTGACTTGAAGTGGTGAGCTGAGGCTTTGCAACAAAAGGTACAAATGCAAGTGTTACAACTCCCTTTTCCAGAAATACAGAGCTAAATTTTTTCTTTCTTTTTTTTTTTTTTTTTAATGGTTCAGGTGGGGTTTATTTTGAGCAGCTTTTAATCATTTATTTTCATGGATCCAAGTCAGATACCAGGGGCACTGGGCTCAGTGCCTTCTGTGCTGTTTCAGACCCAGGGTCACTGAGTACACAGCTGGAACACAGCACAGCAGCCTATCGTGCACTGTCAGCTCTTTGTGGGACAGTGTTGCTTCCCTGGGTTAGCATCCAGCTTGATTTTCTAATCCTCAGAGCAGAAGGAAGGGAAGGAAGCATTGCCTGAGGCGTACAAGCAGAAGCAGCTGTGTGTGAGCAGAGAGAGGTGGACGTGGCAGCCAAGGGGTGGTCACAGGGGGGCCAGTGCTACAGTCACCTCTGAGCTGGGGCTGAAGGCCTGCATGCACACACAGCCTGGTACAGTGCCAACCCTAGTTACAAGCTGAAGGCCAGATGGCGGGCTGAGGGGGTTACATCATCCTGTTGTTTTTGCCCGTGTACACTGAACTGCCTTTGGAGGCTGTTTTAGAAACAGGTGGTATTTGATCCTCACTGTGATCTAGCAAAGTCACACATCAAGACTCTGGCTACAGGGACATTAAGGAATGCAACATCATGAAGGGGAGTCAGGATTTTATCTGTTGGTCCCAGGATATTGCACTCCTTGCTTGCGGCAGCCCTGTGGCCTCTGTTCCAGGATGCTGTGGGTGTGCTTGTGGGAATCCCTTGGCAGAAGGTGCTCAACCATGTATCTAGGTGCACTGTACCATCCTGGTCTCACCAAACACATATTGAGCCCCTGATGCTACAGCATAGCCTTAGCATGGCCTGAAGCCATCTCTCTGAGTATCGGTATTTACGGAATAAAACTGTTCAAAACATACTGGGAAGAATATGTATATTGAGTTGGCCCTCTATATGCACATAAGTAACTCCTATTCATTTTATATAGCAGGGATCTTGACCTGTTCAGTATGATAGGCCTCAGCTACCAGTTGGTAAAAAGGATCTGGCCATGTGCTACTATGACTTCTCTCTGCCTGCTTTGTAGGGCCTGAAGATGTTCAAGGCCATGGCTGGCTTTGCTTGTGACATAACGGAAACTTCGGATGCCCTTCCTAGCTGTCTTCTTTTAAATAAGAAGAGAGGGATTATTTATATACTTTTAACAGGAAAAACAGCTTCTTTGAATATTTATCTTACCTTTCAGAATTATTTTCTTCCAACTGTACCACTGAGAATGCTTTGTTATAAATCATACAACAGTGGGCGTATTTTAGCTGGGTTGACATAGGTTGTATTGCTTTGCACTAGTGAGCTATGCTGTCCTTGTTGTGTATTCAGAGCAGGTGGGTTTTTGCATGTCCTGAGATATCTTACCCTGCCTTTTTAGAAGTCTGTGGCAGAACTGTGATTGATTTGAAGGTGCAGAGGATTGCAGGATAATGAAAAATTACCTGAGGTTTGTGCTGAGCTCAAGGGTCTATGAGCAATAACGTACTCATCGTTATTCATAAACTCTGAGATACTGCGTGCTATTTTTCAAGGTTTTAATTGCAGTTGGCACTACAGACCTACTGCTGGTGGCAACCATCTTGCTGAAATGTGGCATTTCTGGGGTTACTTGCAAGACAAAACCTCCTAGGAATAATTGTCAGCCAATTTCCAGCAGGCTAGAACAAAGCTTTCTACAGTTTGACTGAAATTTTACCTTTTGCTTCTGTACATGCTTTTAAACTAGTGATTCAATTTTAGCCTAGCTTCTGTTAGGACTAATTTCAGTGGTTCTGAGGATTGTCTCTGATGTACTGTGAGCTGAGTGGCATCTTGAAACATGAGCTTGGGTCTGGGCAGGTGCACATACAAAAATATGGGAAATTCATAATGCAGTGTAAGGAAGATCCTCACCTCGTGTTATCAGGCCTTGTGAAGGGATGTCTTCCCAACTTGTTTCACTTCATACAGTGCTATTCTTCCTTGCTCTCTCCATCGTTTTGTCCATCTCATTGTGAATGCAGCTCATTCAAGTTTTACCTGTGGTTGGTTGTTGCTGTGAAACCATGTGCAAAACTAAAAGTTACCTAGGGTCAACTAGTTTGAATGTAGACCTGGTGGTGTTTTGATGACCCTGAGGAGTGGCACGACGAAATGCAGTTAGGCATGATTTTCACTCCCTCCTCTGCTGGCAGAAATGCTGCATGAACCTAATGATTCAAAATATCTGGATCAGGCAAGTGTGAGAGGCAAATGCAGAATAACAACTCCACCTACAAGGCCCCGTCTACAGAGAGATACAGTCTCTGGTGAGTCTTTGGGGAAGCATGGATATTTCCAATGAACAGATGCGACATGGTCTTTGAGGGTAGGTAGAAGAGGTAGGAAAGTACTACCAACCAGAGTCATGTACAGTTAGTGGCTGTAAAAGTGGTATTTGCTTCGTGTATTCTTCTTAGGATCAGCCCTGAGAATACAGCTCATCTATTAACATATCTGACAAGCCACAGTGCTTAACCCATCTTGCCCAGGAGAATAGGTCACTCTGTTTACTGAGATATTTTGCAGCCCATCTTTCTACTGCTACTGAGGAAATGGTCTCATTTCAGACAGGCCCATCAGCTTTTTATAAGATGCAGTTCCCTGTGAATATGCAGAGTGCTGTCTGACACATGAGCCATGGATGTGCCATTCATTCATGGGCCAGTGTTGGATGGTACCTGCTCATGCATAGCTATGTAGTTACCTGCTGATGGGTAGAAAAGAGAGTCTTATTCAGAAGCTTATTCATAAAAAAGAGATATAAACAAGTAAAAAAATCTGTCCTTTAGATAGTCCATTGCCATATAAACAGTTGAGAGCCTTGTAGAGGAGTTCTGAAGTTCTCATCCAGTTGATATTATACATGAGCTTTCCTGGAAAATATATGTTACTACTACAGGATTTTTGTGTTTATCTGGATGAGAAATAAAACCAGTATCTGAGCTGTCTGGAAAACTGTAGTTGCAATTTCCAGCAGAAGGAAGGGGGAAATAGCTGAACCGAATGGTGATGTGATCTGAAGGCAATGAGTGGAAAGTTGCTGTGTCATGACAACAGTAACAAAAGTATTTTAAGAGGGTGATCACTGCTAATTGCTTTGAGCCCTTTGCTTGTGTCTCGTGTCCCTCATCACTGCTTCAAGACCTTTCCTATTTTGGATTGTGTTCTGTGGGGAGAGATTTGTGTCTTCATGTTATTTGGAAAGCACCATGCCTGGGACTGGGCAGCCAATGAGTAAATAATTCATGTGTCTTGGGACCCTGTAACAGTAGCTGTATGGAAAATGGCAAGACTGCCTGGCTTGCACTGCTCTGTGTGTGTGCACTGGGAAAGCTTCTGTACACAACACGTGGTTCCCTGGCTAATGTAGCCATCAGTGACTGTGCAGATTGTGCAGACTGAACTTACAAAACCAGAAGTGAACTGCTGGGACACAAGCAAGCATTTTGCACAAATCAGTCCTGCGAGGACCTTGTTCCCCCTGCAGCCACCAGAGACTCCTTTCCCACCCCTAAACTGGTGTCTTGTGCTTCTCTGTCCTTGTTTTGAGCATTTATGGCAGTAGCATATCCTCCTGGTGCCAGGCCTTCAAGTATCCCTGTTCTTCAGGATCAGCCACCCTCCTCTGTGACAAGGCTTGTAAACATGCTGTTTCTTCCTCCCCTTCATAATTTCTGGACAGTGGTCTCCCAGTCTCCTCTCAGGGGCTCCCTTTTGCACCCCATTTCTTCTTCCTTCCGTCCGTGAAACTTCAGCCCACCACCTACCCAATCTGAGGAAGATAATGAAGATGAATGTAAGATCTCATCAGCTATGCCAAAAATCTCCCCACATAGTTTTCCTAACACAATGGGCTGTGCCTCCAGCCTCCTGCTGGACAATTGTCTTCCAGCCACCTTGGATATTCAGCATATTTTGGTGTATTAATGCCCGTGCATAGAGGAGTCTTGCTGAAATTTTAGAAAATCTTCCTGTTCCTTTGTCTGAACTTATGCAATGAAAGTAGAGTCTGACCTATGGCACAAGCTTTAAATAGAAACTTGCCTGTAGTGTATGGTTTTGGTTTATGATGTGCAAGAAAAAATATTTTCTAGTAATTCCCACACAGTGAAGAATTTGCGGGATGAGACTAAAATTAATTACCATAAATAATGCAGCCACTGTACACAGTGGTTTTACAAAAACAAGAAATCATCATCAGATTAAGACACCGAGCTCATCTAGAGTTACTGCAATCAGAGAATTCAATTCAACAGAGACATTTCTCATGCAGCACAACCATACGCTTTCTGAGAATATAAATCACAACAAATGAACTGCACCGACACACATACAATTACAGAAGAAAAGCAATCTCTCTTGGTTTTATTTATTTGACTAAAAAAAATCCTGATAGGCAAAGATTTGTTTATCTCATTGCACAGGGAGACAGCAAGATTCAGGTCAGGTCTTTACGCTCAGGACTGTTTCACATGCGTGGTGATGGCATACTAGCATTTCTTGTAAATACTTATGAGGAACCTACTGTGGTACTTGGGTAAGATTGACTTGAAAGGTAAATGCCTTGTGGGGCAACCTCAAAAAGAAGTCTGTTCCCATCAGCTGCTGACTTGGAGGCTTGGAGGGGGATATTGTAGCTTCTCAGAAGTCTTGCAGTGTAAGTTTTAAAGCTTTGCTTGGTTCAAGTGACAGTGGTTAGTAGTTCAAAACATGGCTCAAGGCAGCAATTTCATTTCTTTGGATTTCAGCAGGAGAAAAATGTAATAGTTCACGTAGCTGTACTCAGCTTGCAATGAAAAAGGAGCTCATGTGCTATAAATATATTTCAAATGCCAAGACAAATCAGATGTGTTCTTAGGAACAGTCGTGCAAAGGTAGGTAATCTATTCTCTGTTAGTTATATATTATACCCTTTTGGCCTCATAACTCATAAGATATGCTTAGTTAGTAGTTTAAAATGTGAGCATACACAGAGCTTACATAGCAGATATTTACAGGTTGACACATCTAATTTTTCTTTTTAATTTTACATGTTCATTTATTTTATCTGCTAATATTAAATTACAACTTGCTCTTTTTTCTCTCCTAATCTAAGAACCAGATTTTAAAGTAATTCCAGACAGAACACCAACAGTAAAAATTCTGAAGACTATTAGGCACCTAATATTGCGTGGAAGTGCCCAATAGGATTTCCAAAACACTGGGTCTGTTTGGTGTCTAATACTCATTACTTCTCAAAGGAAATTAGCCCCAGATTCTATGTAGGCTTTTTTGCAAATCCTATTTTATGTCCTATCTGTATCTAAATTATCTTTGCAAATCTGGATTCAAACTCTTAAATACCTTCTTGAGTATTCAAGGCCAGGTTGGATGGGGTTTTGGGCAGCCTGGTGTAGTGGAGGCTGTCCCTGCCCATGGCAGGAGGGTTGGAACTAAATGATCTTTGAGGTCCTTTTGAACCCAAACCGTTCTGTGATTCTGTGATCTCAGAACTTAGTGAAAATATTAATGAGAGTTTTGCCTAAGCAAGCATTTCAGTATTCAGCCTATTAATCAGCTGCAAACCAGGAAAGGTTAGACTGTAGATAATCCTTCCAAAAATTAATATCTAAAAATACTCTGTGAGTGCTTAGTCCTATATACTCTAATACAACAAGGCAAGGATATACTATTCATCTTTCCTGCATCTCAGTTGTTTTTTTTCTTTAAATAACAGACAAAAGATCAACTTTAGTATAAGTCATTTGAGGATCTAGTGTCAGAATCTGTTCAATTGGCTAAATTTCCTGGGAAGGTCTAAATATAAACATTTTTAAAAGAGAAATCTTTTTATATTACATTTTGTTTCTGATAGTTGAGTATAAGTTTAATGTAGAAATCTCATACTGCTATCCAATTTGAAAGAAAGTGCTTTGGAAAGATGTTTACTTTTTAAGTTTTCTTCTTTGCTCTAAGAAGCACTTGAAAACCAACACATCTCAAATGCAAAGCAATACAAATGTAATCTCAGCTTTCTAAATGGGGAAAAAGATCAGAGTTCTTCCTGTTTATCTTGCTCCCCCACAGCATCTACTTTTCTAGTTGATATCAGAAAGAAAAGCAAAACAAAAATCAATTCTAGAAGTAAATGAAGAAAGGGAAAGGAATACTGCAATATCTTAAGGCAATAACGACCCCAAACCTCCTTGCCTTTCCAAATGCTGTATTTTGAACACTACATAGATTTCAACATAGATTAAAAAAGGAAAGTACCACGTGTACACATATGCACACACACGTCTTTGTGGACTTGTTGCTGATTTCTATAGAAACAAATAAAGGTCAGAATTTTCCTTTGATGTATAAATTATGGAAGAAGTGTCAGACAGCCTGTATGTAATGTTTACATGCTTAATGATAGAGATATATAAAATTAGCCATCTTGCTCTTCCCCTCAGAACCTCACATACTTCCTTTCTGCGATACTTACTTCACTGTGTTTAGGCTCTTTCAAGCTTGCTAATAAAAATACCAGGAGCCCGTGAACAGAAATAGACAGTAAATGAGCTGGTCTAATTATGGTTGTGGTGGTGATAACCTCTAAGTAAAACTTATTAATAACTCCATTTTACCAACCTACAAAAGATCAGAAACAAAAATGAAGAAGGTAGGACCCTACTTGTGCTGGGTCATTGTCCTGGTTTCAGCTATGATGGAGTTAAACTTTTTTTTTAGCAGTGGATGGAATGCCATGTTTGGGTGTTAGCATGAGAATAGTGCTGATAGCACCCTGATGTTTTCCGATTTGTTGCCGGGCAATCAAGGACCTTTCTCAGCTCTGCATACTTCCTTACTAGTGAGAAAGGAGGGGACGCAGCCAGGACAGGTGATCCGAATTGGCCAAAGAGGATATTCCATACCAGTTACGTCATGTTCGGTATAAGGGGGGACTGGGGGGAAGAGGGGGAGACAACGCCAGGACGTGCGGTTTCTGGGGCGGTCGGGTTGTCCGGGACGGGCTCTAAGCTGTGCGGCCTTGAATTGTGTGGTTTGGTGAGAAATTGCATTGTGTATCACCAGTTTCATATATTTTGTGCTTTAAACTTCTGTTATTGTTATATCTAGTTTGCTGTTATTGTTTAGTAAACTATCCTTATCCCAACCTGCGTGGTTCTGGTTTCTAGGTTGTGGTTTCTTTTCCTCCTTTCTTCCTTCCCTTTTCCCCCTCCCCCAACTCTCCTTCCCCCTTCCTTTTAAAAGTACAAGCGACTGTGTGGGGAGCAGCCCTCGGCCGGGGCAAAACCACGACAGTCATGTTTTCATGGTCATTGTTATCGGCAAAAAGAACACTCACCCCGGGAGTGTAATAAGCAGCAGTTTATTCAGAGAGAAAGAAACAGCGGCGCCGGGCGGGCAGGGACCTAAGTCACACCACACCGCGCCGAGGAGAGGTGGGCTACAGATATTTATACTTAAGTGACAAACAAAGTAATATATTTTTCAAGTTATCTAGCCATCTTCATGGTCGACAGACACAATTCCATGTATGTTCATTTCATCATCTTCTGATCCAATCATTAACTAGGGTTTGTTTCAGTCCGCTGATGCGTCTTGTGGTTAGTTTCGGAGGGCCTCCCTCCTGCCATTGTGGTCAGGTGTTATGCTCCAGGTGTTTCTTTCGGGTTTGTTTGATCATACCAATACAAGCATAAAGTTTCTTACGAAAAAATCTCTTAGGGTAGGTTTCACATTTATCTAAGTTAACGCAAGCATGGAGATACTAAGATCTAAAGATTCGAAAGTACAATCACATTTGTTTAAGCTTATGCGAGCATAAAGGTTCTCAAGGAGACCCTTTCGAGATTAATCAAACAAATTTTACAATGACCATGTTTGTGAGTTTCCCAAGAGAAGAATCAGCAAACGTTGGTGACAGTCATAGTGGCAACAGTTACAATACTTCACAAGTTATTTTTATATACATTCTAAGTAGTAATCTTACTTGGAATGAATGATAACACTGTGATTGCTTAGCTGATTCTGCAGCTTGTATTTGTACAAATTTTGCATGGGATAGTTTTCACTCCCATGGTGGGTAGACATCTTTTTTGCTTTGTTTTTTTCTTTTCCCCTTCAGGCCCCCATGAGACCTACCATCCAATATTTAAATATAAAAATCTTGTTTGTTTCAGCCAGTATTAAGATTTAATTTTTAATCTTGTTTGCTAATAGACTAGGCCTTCCTGCATGTGCCACAACAGAGAGAATCTTCTTTCTTCTTTGTGAGATGAGCAACGTTAATTCTGATCATTTTCTGAATTAGCAGAGCTTTCCACAGGAGCATTATTTTTAAAGTGCTGTTACTGGAATTACTCAGGAGAGCTTAGAGGTTTAAATTAGTGATGTTTAAATTAATTAAAGAGAACAGCCTGTGAATTTTCCCATCTGAGTTAAGATTCAAGATCTTATTTTGTAGGGCTTTTTTGTGTGTATATGTTTCCAGCAACAGCAAACGTGACAAAAATCTGATTTAAATGTTGTCTGCTGCATGGGAGATTACATTACCATTTCAATGTAAAATTACATGCAGACAATTGCTCATTTATCCTGAGGTTCTATATATCTTAGTCTTGGGTAACTCAACACAGGCCAGCTGCAGTCAGTGATACTGCAGTAACTTGCATGTGCAAGATCCTTGCCCAGATCTATTTTCTTAGTGAGGAAAGGGCATGGCGAGCTTGGACACCCGCTTTCTTTTCTGAGTGCTGCCCTCATTGTGCTGCACCTCTGTGGAACAGAGCAGTAGGAGATACACTTCATGGAGCAAAGGCATGAGTGATGAGTCATTTGTAAGTACATGAGCTAATTCAGCTTCCACTGACTTCAGCTGGATGGGCTAAATGCAAGAATGCCAAGTAGTGCATCTATTTTGGAACACTAATTCATTTATCTGAAGTTGTCTGCTGTGTCTGGGTACAAGGGAGATCGGCATTATTTTGGGGTTGGGCTGGTGCAGGACTTCCAGCTTGGTCGTAGGCAAAGGCTCAGAGTCCCCATTGCAGTGTTGTCTCTGGGCAACACATTGTCCACCACCTCTTGTCCTTCTTCTGTGTTAAGACTGAATTCTGGTTCTAACAGGAATAGTTGTGTAGTCCTCACAGAGGCTAGGATTTGAGACTGAGCCCTGCTACCCTGCTCTTTCTTTCCTTGCTGCTGGTTATAGCCTAGCCTTGGCTTGGGGTAGCCATGCTCTGCTTAACTCAGGATATTTGCTAGCAGTCTGGGCTAGAGAATGCTCTTGCCAGCTTGGGCCATGCTGTCTGGGCAGCAAGGCATACATAGGCTCTTCTCCAAAGGATGCTGAAGTTTGGCTGAGCTATGTCAGAGGGAGTTTAAGCTGTTGATGCTGCACAAGGGAAATTTTCAGCTCAGATGCAGGCTCCCCAGGACCAGAGCCAGGCTTACTCAAATCCCTGCCTGGAGCCCATGGCAGACTGCTACTGAACTATTGGAAAAACAAAGTTGTGAGCTTAAAACACATCTCAGATAAATTGTGTTCCAAAAGCAGTAATTTAACACGAGCTGAGAGAGAGCCCATGCCATGCCCTTTCATAGGAGCATTTATGCTGCTGGGCAGGCAGGAGAACAACTGGACTTTCAATCAGGAACAGCTAAGGAGGGATAGGACTACAGATGAATGGGTGAGGGATAGCATACAAAATTTTGCAGAAATATTTCCAAATGTTAGCTCATGAAATTAGGTTCTGAAATTTGCAAAATAGCCTTCCAAAAACAACCATCCCCATGGTGCAAGGTAAGTCAGCTGGACCTGACGTTTATTTAAATAGCATAAGTTCCTATCCCTTTTCTCTCTTCTTCTTTTCTTTTTTAAATAACCAAATCCCTTTGAGAGGAATGGAGGAGTTAAATATTTTACTTTTGTATGTAGCTGTTACAGTGGTATGCACAGAGAGACATCCATCCTCAGCTGTCTTCTCAGCAGCTTTTCCAAGGAAAATTTGTGCTGTACTAAGCCATTATTAGTCTTTGGAAAAGAGAGATCCCAATATTCAGTGACAAAAAATTTTCAAAACTTTTTTCCTTCTCTGCTATAAGCCTGAAATAGTTGTTCAGGACTGCTTCTTACATAGCTAGAATCCCAGTATCTGTTCTGCTTGTGGTGCTATTTATAAGTAGCAATAGTGTCTCTAGAACTCTACCCACAGCAAGTTATTGTGGAGAAAGTAGTGAGGGAAGGTGCAAAGAAGATCCCAGACCACTTGCATCTGCCTAATTCAGACAGAACATGTCTCTGTCTGTGAAGAGACATAACAAATAAGATAGTGACCCAACCAAAAATGAAGAGTTCTGCCTCCGTCCTGAGTACATGCTATAATGTTGATTGGCTGAAGCCAATGGCATGAGGTTCAACAAGAGCAAATGCCGAGTCCTGCACTTTGGCCACAACAACCCCAGGCAGCGCTATAGGCTTGGGGCGGAGTGGCTGGAGGACTGTGTGGAGGAAATGGACCTGGGGGTACTGATTGATGCATGGCTGAACATGAGCCGACAGTGTGCGCGGGTGGCCAAGAAGGCCAACGGCATCCTGGCTTGCATCAAAAATAGTGTTACTAGTAGGAGCAGGGAGGTAATTGTCCCCCTGTACTCAGCACTTGTGAGGCCGCATCTCGAGTACTGTGTTCAGTTTTGGGCCCCTCACTACAGGAAAGACATTGAGGCTCTGGAACGCGTTCAGAGGAGGGCTACTAAGCTGGTGAGGGGTCTGGAACACAGGCCTTACGAGGAGCGTCTGAGGAAGCTGGGATTGTTCAGCCTGGAGAAGAGAAGGCTTAGGGGAGACCTTATAGCTCTCTATAACTTCCTGAAGGGAGGTTGTAGTGAGCTGGGGGTCGGCCTCTTCTCCCGTGTAGGCAGTGACAGAACTAGAGGGAATGGTAGCAAGCTGCGCCAGGGGAGATTCAGGCTCGACATTAGGAAGCACTACTTCTCAGAAAGGGTAGTCAGGCACTGGAATGCACTGCCCAGGGAGGTGGTGGAGTCACCAACCCTGGGGGTGTTCAAGGAAAGACTGGATGTTGTATTGAGGGATATGGTTTAGTGGGAGCTAGTAGTAATAGGTGAATGGTTGGACTGGATGATCTTCTAGGTCTTTTCCAACCTTGATAATTCTGTGATTCTGTGAAGGTTGGTTGGTGCTAGATCGCAGGCTTCTGTAGATTTAGATTTTGAGAGCGAGTCAGTTCCTTCCACAGCTGGACCAAGATCAGTTTGTGGATATGGTTGGTAGCAAGGAAAGATCAATTGCCTGGATGCCAGGCACTTGCCATACGGTTGCCTGTGTGCTTTCCACAGTGTAGGTCTCCTGCCAGGTTATTCAGTTTGTACCACTGAGGATAGATACAAGGAGTTTACTAAAAAGCAGCTGTTTTTTCTTTTTCTTTTCCCTTCTGCAGTTCTCATTCTTTCTCCTGATCATGCATGGTTATTATTTAGATTCACAGTTTCCAAACACATCTCTACATGTCCAGTTTCATAAATAGGTCAAAGCAACTATTCCAACATTAGTAATAAAAATTCACAGGGTAAGCATAGAAGAAAGCTGCCTATAAATGCACATTCTGCAGCCCACCTTGCCTTAACTATCAGGGGAAAAGTGAGTGCAGAGCAGGATGCCTCCAACATTAATAAAGCTCGTGGCTGTGAGCAAGAGCTAAACCTACCATGGAGGATTTCAGCCAGGACCTGCCCTTACAAAGAGGGTACACTGAATCTCTGCTGGTCACCCCAGGGGTACTAGGACATGGAAGTGAGGGGCATTTCTCAAATCCCAAACCATTTAGGGGCACACTGGGTTAAAGCTGACCCCTTTAGTCCCATCAGGAAGCTCAGCAGCTGGTTTTGGAGCATTGGTATCATAATGCATTTTCAATCGCTGCTCTACATAAGAAAGGGACTCAGCATTGCTTCAACTACACTACCAACCCCTGGCCCTAGTGGTGATGGGTGGCACTAATGACTAATAATAAATGTCTATTCTAATTGCTGTAAGATTAAGAAAAAGAATCTTTTTGCACAATAGTTCTATATCCCAATCTGCTTCTTAATTCCTACTCTTATGATTGAAAGATGATTAGCTAGTATTCCCAGGCTTTATATTTAACATTCATTTACTCCTAGACTGGTATAACATAATCATAATAAAAATAGATTTATCGGTTTGTTTCTCCTTCTAGCCCAATTAGGTAAAGCTCAGAGTTTTATAGGGTATTGAGGACACTGAAGCAGACGCTGAATAATAACAGCTAATCTCTATTCATTGTGATATATCCCAGAACAGCTGCAAATGATGGCCAAGCTCTGTTATCCTGGATAGCATGAAAACTAAGGATTTCTTCCAAGTACCTCCTCTACATGACAGACCCATTTTCATTTCCTATTTAGTTCTCTTCTTTCACACGATCAAAATCCCATGAATTTCCACAGATGCAGAACAGCTATTCCTTATCCTAGGTTCACTTAGAGGGAAGGCTGTGGGGACTATCCTAATGTATATTTTAATAGGGCCAAAAAATACTGAGGTTGCCACAGGTAATTCCAAGAGTACCCCCCCTTGTGCTGGTTATAATTGAAATGGAGGTTTGGAAAATACGGTATATACAAAACCAGTATTAATGATCAGCCTACAAGCACTTTTGGGAGTATCTATGAAACCTTGTTTATAATTATCAAGAAGTTTACAGAGAGTACAAGACATTGTGTGCCAAATACGGGGAGTCTCCATCCCTATAGGAGAAATACTCAAAATCCAGTAACCTGTTGAACTGTGCTGCAGTGTCATACTCGTTCAGCAGCCTTTTCAGGCTACACTATAGCACAAGGTGTTAATTCCCAAGTCACGCACTTGTCCCAGGTGAGTGGGACACAGAGCTAACATTTCCCAAATATTCCATCCAAACACAGTGTGTTTTTCTTGTTCCACCATTTCCTGGTTTCCTATTCCCAAGAAACTGGAATATAGTTTGAGAGATGAAATTTCACAAGAATCAATGCCTGGAAAAATCACAGGGATGACGCCAACCCCATCTTACAAGCAGTAAAGTAGTAAGACATGGCAACTCAAGTCTTGTTTTTTAAGGAAAGTGACACATGGTAGTCCTGTTTTTTGCATTCCTTGCTGCTTTTTGAAGTGTGTTAGACAACTCTAAAAATAGGCATGAGTGTAATTGCTAGGCATTTTTAAAGGAGCCTTTTTGTGAATGCCAAAGAGATTCAAAGGTAGATATATTTTGAAATAGTTGAGCTGGAATAGTTCCTTTCCCTTCATCCCACACATTTTTTGGGAAGGATGTGAGAACAGAGCACGTGTCCGTGCATGGTGCTGTACAGCCCTTTGGATCTGCAGCACAAGGGACTGTAAGGTATGTAGCCAGCAGAAATGGTGCTGTTTAATCAAGCATATACCACCTTTATTGATATAGAACTTTCCTCTAACACACAAATACTAGGGTTTTGCATGTACATTTCAAGGCTTTTGAAGGCCACCAGTTGCAGATACTGGTACAGACTCTCCTAGCTTTCCTGAAATCAGCAGAACTAAGATAGTTTTATAGTTCTCTATTTGCTCCAAAACAGGAGGAAGAAAGCGTGCAAAGCCCTGCCATCCTCCTTTGTTCCAACACAGTCCTGATCTTGACTAGTCACAATAACATTCCACAAAGACAACTGGAATGCTTCCCTTGTCTTTGTATGCCTGATGTCCCTGGGGATGAGGAGAGCCTGATGACTTAAGGGCAGCAAGCAGGACACACCAGGCCCTGAGCATTGGGTTGTTCATAGCAGCTGTAGCTCATGTAAACAGAGCCAATTCAGCTTTAAAGTATCTAACTTGGGTGCTGCTGATGGCACAGGTGTCAGGACAGTTATAGTGCAAAGAGAACACTTCGGTAATTCGCACATGTATGCTTTATATTAGCCACAAATGATGTAGTTTGAAGTTTATGCTCATTGCATAAATAAGCAATAGGTCAGCATGGTTTAAACATGAGAGGGTTACCTGGTGTTCTTCCCTACTCAGCTTTCGTTGGGGTGGTGGAAATGACTGTGCAATACCCCCAAGCTGTGACAACTCATTTGCAGTGTGGAGAAGTGGCCATTTAAAGCCCAGAACAGCAATTCCCTAGGGTTGCCTGGCAGCCATCAGCAAGGCCTGTTTGGTAACTGGGACCCAGATGGACTCTGAAATCTTATGGTTAAGGAGCAAATGGCCTCTTATTAGTTGTCCAAGCTGTCAATTCATTTGATTTAATGGCTCTACATTAAAAGTTTGGGTTGCTAGGGATTTAGCATTACAAGTCCAATTACACTTCATTCTCAGTTCTGAAAATATAGGGAATAACTGGCACAGAAAAAGAAGAAAGGAAAACATACTTCCATTCAGTATATGATGTTTCTTACATATGCATTGCAACAGTTTCCAAACTCTTCTTTTTTTTAATCATTATACGCTTAATTAGTACTTCAGAAGACTTGTTCTTTGAAGATCTGTAATGATCAAAAAGTCTTTAGTTTGTTACTGAATGACATCTTTCTTAATCAATAACAATTACACGTACTTAGGTATGAAGCATGCATTCTTTGACGCATCTCAAAATACATTACAAAGGAGCACAGCATGCAATTCATCATGATACTTCACCATGTCAGATGACTCACATTATTGTAATTCAATCATCAAGAGATATTTAAGACTAAATTCCTCAGAATTTCAGTTGTTTACTGTGCTTTCTCTGAACATTATTTTTACCTATTAGTATGTCAGCCAATATTGTAATACATTTTTTGCCTAATTTAACAAGGCAATTACCTCAAATTAGGAACTCTCATCTTTTTTTTTGCAGTTAGTTTTTAAAGGCAAAGATGCCTTGTACGATCTGAATATGGTTTGTGTTATCTGAAAACCTCCACATGCGTTTTGCTGTCTTCAAGCCTGGCACCAGCTGAGACATTAAATTTTATTAAACTGTCCAAATAAACCATTAGTCTTGTACTGGTGGTGTTGCGTGCCAAATAGTAGCCTGAAGCAGAGCTGCTTGGCTCTGTTAAAACCCTGAGCTAACAGGTTCCTAATGAAAGCAACAATTCAGACTCAACTGTAAGAAGCATGGAAGGGCCTATGCATCTCTCATAAAAACAAGTATGTTGTTTCATTACTTTTCAGTGGTAAGAGGGGCCACATTTTGACTCACCTTCAAAAATGTGCACAGTATTTATTCATGCAGCCTCTCCCAGAGGAGGTGTCTCAGCACATTTAAGAGGTGCCGCCTAACCCCTTCTTGCACATGAATATAAGGGACAGGGGAAATGGAATAGGATGGAAATCACTCCTTGACTTCAGGGTGAAGAAAAGATCAAGATCTCACTTCAGTTCTTCCTTGAAGGCTTGAATGGAAGAAAATTGCACAGGCTTGTGCCAGCCCTCTGCATCATGGGGGATGCTATTCCAAACTGCAGCACAGTTTCTGCATGCCCAACCGGGAGCAGTAGTACTCTGCTTAAAAAAATCTGCTTCTTTGCAGGTCAGATACAGATACATGCCTTGCCTCGGTGATGACTAATAAGAACTTCAAATTCAGTTTTCTTTTTTTTCGTTTCTTTTTCCCAGTATAGAATTCCAGATGAATTAAGGATTTCATTCCACCCTGGTTTTTTAGCAAATCATGTTATTTCTAAGATCATGATCTTCTGAACTCATACATACATAGAGATCTTACTATCCAAATGTTTTCAACCAGGCATCTCCCTTAAATTCATTTTTACACTTATTTTCATAATGCTTCTGTATGATCTAAAGATTGATTTCTGTCCTAAAATAGAAAATTGAAGTACAGCTGATTCTTCCCTTACCTGTTCTCCTTGACTTTTTAAATTGATGTGCACTTGTTTTTAGACAAATAATGCTATTTCAGAAATGTCTCATTAGTATAAACAATGATGTAGTTGATGTTTTTCTGGTTTGCTCCTGACACTGTGGCATCCATATACAATATACAAGATCTGTTGTTACTGTGCTCGTGCTGCATTTCTGCAAGCACAGTGTATCATCACTGGACAATAATTTTGCCAGATCAAGGCTGTGACTTTGCCCTCTGAGGGCTGTCTGTAAGGAGATAATACTCCTTGAAGTAGACAGAAGGATTTACAATGAACCTCTTTTTAATTATCATACATAACTCTAGGGAGCTTTTCAAAATGGTCCCTCTTTGAGTAATTTTAATATGTTTCTACAAGGTTTAAAGTGATATAGCTCCAGAGGCAGAATAATATGTATGGCTATTTTTAAATGCTGGTGTAAAACCCCAGCTGCACAGCTTTGTCTGTATTAATAATTTATTAACCAGTCCATTTTAATGTCCTCGCTTTTCTCATTCTCCTATTCTCTTCCCCTGTGTCCCTGCCCAGCTGCTTTCCAGAGACCATTTGAAAATTAATTCTAATGATTTTAGGTGCTTATAATACGACTATCATCACAAGGCTGTTCTCTTGGTGAACCAAGTCGTTAGCTGGCAGCAGTATTATTTGGGGACCTTGTCTCATTGTTTCCCCCAAGCAGACAAGAGTCAGGCCAAATCCTTGGTCTAATCCTGTTTACTTATTTACAATTTAAATGAATTTAAATGAATATGCCGCAGGATAATCTGCTCCCTTAAAATACAATAGCAAAATAAAGAAGCTCTAATCTCCAGCAGTTTTTCAGAGGGAAACAACTCAGACAAATCCTGGGACCAGGCTCATTCCCTGCCACCTGAAAAACTCTGGCCTCTTGGGCATCTGGGGCAATTAGTCCCCTCTGATTAACGATCAGTTTTGACTAAGTTTCAGATACTCCATTAAGCCTGAAAGAGTTCTTGGCAGACCACTGATTTTCAGTGGGGTCCAATGTTTATAGAGGTTAAACACTGAATGACAGCTTTTATTGCCTTTCAGCACAAGAGTTAACAAGAGCTCTAGTCAGAATTTGTGCACTTAACCGGTTAAACAAGAGCAAAGCCATCTGATCTTATTGACAGAAGCAAGAGAGCAATTATGCCTCAAATGTTTCTGCTTACTTGCTCTTCCACTTTTCTTTTGGTTTACGCTTGTTCTCATGGATCACTGTATCTATCAAGAGTCAGTAACCTCAGCTTTGTCACCTCGACTGAGATCAGTGCCTCGTAACAAAAAATCCCTTAGAGGGCTTCTTTGTGGGAAGCTATTCTTGCCCCACTTCCTAAAAACCAGAGAGGCAGTGTTCATGATTCTTGTTCTCCCAGGACCTCTGTTTCTTTATGGTGCTCCTTCATTCAGGTTGCACTAGCAGAGCTCAGTTCAGTGTGGGGTTCTCTCTTACGGAATTCTCCTGAAAAGGAGACTGTTAAAGAATAATTATGAGAACCACAGACAATGTTAAATCTCTATCAGCTTCTCTTCAGAGTTTACTTCATTGGGAGGTGGAGGGAAGGGGGCGAAGGGGAGGAATGCACATCTTAGGGTTTCAATCTTGGTCCTCCTTGATGTCCAGCACCAAAGAACAGTAATAACAAGGGATATCTGATATATGTGAAGAGAAGAAAATCTTCACACATAGCAGATAGGTGTGTGTATATATATATATATATTCCTACAGATCATGTAATTTCCCCTGTAATACCTGTTATTACACCATTACATAATTGTCTTGCAAGACAGTTTCACAGGAGATGAAAGTATTTTTTTGCAACAAATTTGCTGCAGGAAAAAAAAAAAAAGAGATCCAATAATAATAACAGCTTTTATACAGCACTTTTCATCTTGTGAGCAGGATTTACTTTGAAAGTAAATTGCATATATCTTCCCATTTTATCGAGGTGGAAACGAAGTTCTTCTGGTGTGTCCGTAGGCATTGTTAAAAGTGTCACTCAGCAAAATACTTAGGCACACCGTTGACTTTTACTTCAACTCAGATTTTTAAAGGATATAATGGTAGTACTCTTGGTGCATAATATTGTGCAGATGTATAAATAACTGTGGGATCAGGTTCTTAAGTTGGCAGCTTCTTTGGAGCACATCATACTTCTTACTATTGCAAAATACTATGTAAATTTACAGCAAAATATGCATGTTCAGTAAATATGCACAATACCCCAGTGAATTTGACTAATGGTTTTCTAAATAACAATAACATACATCATTTTTTAAAAAATCAACCTGAAACCTAATCAATCAAGTTGACTATTTTGAAAGAATCGAGATAACAGATCCTGGGTACCATGTGAGTTCTTCAGAGCAGTCAAGTTTTTGTAAATCCTTGCGATATTGTACATAAAGAAGTATCTTCAGTATGCTCTGGAGAGTGTCTCAGATGTCCAAGTCTCAGGTGGCTGGGATGAATATCTGCTATGTTATTGTTAGTTGTTCTTGGATTACCTTTTTAAAAATCTCCTTTTCTTCTGTTGCAGGAAAATAATAAATCCACCAAAGTCTCTTATTTTCTGCCCAGACACCCTCCACACTGCTTCTGGGATACTGCTGATTGCTTCTTATATGTCCCATCATAAACAATGATTCTTTATGCAGACTTTTTTTTTCTCCACCTAGCTATTAAAAATGACAGCAAGAATTATGCAATAGAGGATTTGTTTGGAAAAACTCATTTGCAGTCTGCACATATACTCAACGAGACAAGCCCATTTCTAAAATAAAACTGTAGTTTAAAAGAAACCTATGATAAATCTAAACTGAGAAGAATATCTTTATGAGCTGAGGCTCTATTATGTCCTTTCCTCCCACCCTCCAGAAACAAAAATTATCCACCACTCTGTGATGGTAAGTATTATATGAAGTTATACCTACTGTGCTCTTGCTGACACGTGCAAACATTTTGGGGATCTATGGTTTAATCATTTTGTTTAAGAATAATTTGCAGTGTCACAGTATTCATTGCACTTACTAGTGATTAATATGACACTCATTTTTAAGTATATCATTCAGAGGCACCAAATCACAGAGTTATTGGTATGATACACATACATGTGTTTTCTGTCTTGCTTCACCAGTCAGAGATGTTTTTCTTCCGTTCCTTTCTTATTCTTTGGGTAAGAGGCTAAAAACAAGTTATCATTAGTTCTGTAAGTCTTTATTTTTGTTTATTTGGTAATGGTTTTACAGATGGAGCCACTTACACCTCGCAGCCACACCAAGACACGTGGTGCTTTCGTGAATGTTTTGCCAGAGAAGATGTTAAATACCTGAGTTCTCATGCAGGGATGCTGAGTATCCTCACCTGTCACAAAGATAAAACATCTCATAGCTTAGAGCTGGAAGCCTTCAGAAACCTGCTTTGAACAGAGTTTCTTCCATGACCAAGTTGTCTGCCTGTTCTGCAGCCCTTGTCCTATCAGCATAGGCAGGAAGGGGCTACGGAGGTTGGAAGCTCTGAGGCCAGGTCTCTCCTGCTAAAGGTACCTGAGAAGTTCTTCCCATGCATGCAAGGGAAGATCTGCAAGCAAATGGCAATATTTTGTGTTGTTGTCTTTACATTTTGGTGGAAATTGCTTTGGTTTGGAATTCTCTATGGGTTTGTCTCTGCCTGACCAGTGGTACTGGAGACTGTTTGACACTTATGACTCATTGTGTAACTATGTGTATTCCTGGGACCCCTGGAAAAGCTGTGGTATTACTATGTTTTGTACAAGCTTCCCGTTTCCTCACAATTTAAGGCCAAGAGAGATCATCAGATTGTCGAGCCTGATAGACGCTATTAAATGTATATGTACCTCAAGGTTGAGACAATTACTTTCATTAGTTGATAGGATTTTTGTCCTTGGGGAACAAAACAGTTATGTCTAAAGCATTACCTGATATTCCTGCAAGACTTGAGAACTGATTAGGTGTGACATGCTCAGATGATCACAGAAACAATCCATGCGAAAAAAAAAAATCTACCATCCTCACCAATCTGAGCTCAAAAAATCTCTACTGCTCCTGGACTTGTCTTAATTTAGACTAAAGCATCAGATGTCTAAGATAATTTTCTGCATTGGTTTAACTCTCTTTCTGACTACAGCAAAATAAATAATACATGCTTCAAGGGAAGGGAAAGAAAAAAAAAACACCTTCTACTGCAGAATATATGAAGCCAAATATCCTCTGGGAGGATTGGAGAAGAGATTCGTCCTCACCACTGTAGGCAGCCAACTGGAGCTCTCAAGTACGGGATTTGATTATGCTCATTACCTTAATGCCAACCTGCAAATGTCTGAGTGGGCAGGGTGTAATTCAAGCCATCTTGTTTCAGCCATAATGGAAGAAGTCGCACAGATGCATCATTCTAATGGATGTAGGGCTAGAGGAATCACCAGGGGATCTAGTCTGACGTGACCCTCCTTCCCTCCCTGTTTGAGGCTGCTCCGTCCATTAGAAGTTCTCCCAGAAGCTGAAGTAAAGTTCATATTTTAGAAAGGCAGACAGTTTTTAGGGCAAGTCCACGCAATGGTGAGTGCACCGCTCCCCTTTGTAAGCTCTTACAGAGTTTAATTACCTTTACTGCTAGGAAACCGCATCTGATTTCAAGGTTGATTACATCTAACCTTAAACTTCCAGTCACTGGATTTAGTTGTGCTTTTGTCAGCAAGAGTGAAAAAGCTCACTGCTATCTGTTATCTTTTTCCTTCATCTTCTCAACCTTTTCCTTGAGTAAGTGGAATATTTCCAGCCAGCTCTTTAAGGCCCTCATCTCAAGGCTTGTTCTTCACTTGTAAAATACTTGGATTTTCTCCAATATTTTCTTGTCTTCTTTAAAGTGCGGGCACCAGAACTGTGCTAGATACTTGGGAAACATACAAGGACTGTGCTGAATCCTTTGAATGGCACTGGACTAAGATCTCATGTTAGGGGTGATTATCTAGGGTAATGGCTTCTTACCACTCCCTGGGTCTCTGCTCTCTCAGACGGTGTCCATTCCTACACACTTTTTGTTCCCAGAGGTATTAATTTGTATTTGACTCTAGTAAAATGAATTTAGCGTGCTGCTTGTTGGTCAGTGATCATTTAACCAAATCAAATAGCTGCAGAAGTAATATATCTTATTTACTGTGCTAAAATACATTTTGTCATATGCAAGCCTTTAAAGCAAAGATTTGGACTGCTGGAAACAAAACAAAATAGTATTTGGTGAAGACTGTTTCTGATTCTACTGGGAAATTCCCATCAAATGAAACCTTCCCATTCAAAGCTAAATTTTGGAATGTGTCAGTGAGACACTTCTTAATCCTGGTAATGGATGACCTGTTAATTCCATGTAATGCATGATTTGAAACCGAAATGTCATGTGGTATTAAGTCAACTGCTTTGCAGAACTCTAAGTACATCCTATCGATACAGCTGCTTTTCTCATGCAAACCTGTAATCTTTTATATAAATCTTCTAAATAATGAAAAACTCCACAACAAGCGTGTCTGGCAAGACCTAACTTTCACTAACCTGTTTTGACTAGCATTAAATATATTTATTCTCCGGTTCTTTTCCTAATATTGAAGTACCCCAGAAATACATGCAATTTTGTGAGCAGCCGAAAATACCAATTTCTAGTAATGGATGGCACATAGCAGAAAAATATACTTCCCCACTTACATTTTTCTCTAAGTCAGAGCTAGGTGGAGTATGAGCTGAACTGGTAGATCTTATTTACAACCTCTGTTTCTCTTTCAGAGAGCTAATGAATTATTGACAGTCTAAGGATTTTCTGTTATTTAAAACAGAAACTGTCTTCTATAATACAGTGCAACTCCCTGCTATGTAGAAAAGGGACTACACATGCAAAAGCAGTGAGATCTTTCAAAATGACAGGACCTGCCCAATACAGGAAAACAGAAGCTACTGGTACTTGAAGAGAGTATTTAATGTCCAGTCTTCAAACCACGGTGAGAATAAGTGCTTAGAAATCAAGATGGCCCACACATGGGTAGCACAGGGCTTAGGCAAGATTGAGAGACACAAAGGATTTGTACTGGCCACCTGCGAAGATGGCTTCTTTTCATTATTGACCTTCTTGGGGCAAAATCTCATCTCTTGTATGTGCAGTGTCAGTACCTATGGGCTGAGCTGTTGGGACCATCAAGCCTAGAGAGACAGCAGAAGCAGATAGCCAATTTAGGAACATGGCTGTAGTGTGAACGCTGTACTTTGTGTTGCTTTTAGTATTCCCAGGATGCAAAATTTCACACTTTTCCTTGTTTTTGTGGCTCAGCGTCGACTACGGCTGCAGGCCCTGTGCATGTCCTTCCTGTGAGTATGGAGTAATCCCAAGGAAAAGGTGCTGCTGGTGTGTCTTTGCACTGTCCTCTAAAAAAAAATAAAAATCAGACATGAACAGACAAAATAATCCCTCTGAACTCCTAAGCACATGTTGCGGTAATTAAGACCGTTGCAAGATTTAGTTCTTCAATGTACCTACACCTAGAATATGAATTTCATATCATTGTTGGCTGTGAAAAGAATTGGCTACCTAGTAAAAGGAGTTTTCGTTAATAAGGAGAAGGTCCCTCAATTTATCTCAGCATGGGAAGAAGTGGTATTCTTTGCTGATTTTCATAGAGAGTTATTCATATCTGGAAACCTTAAAGGAATAGATGGTACCTGATGATTCTTTAATTTTGTCATTGAAATATTTTGTTAATGTTTATAAATTTTTAAGGATCTGATCCTGTAAAGTCTTATTTGTATTAATAACTCTTATGAAAAGTCTCACTAAATTATGTGGGGTTTTTTGCATTAAAAAAATAATTTGAGTAAAGGTTGGTAGAGCTGGGCCCTTAAATATTTAAAAACACTTATCAAAATTAGTTTGAGTTAAACTTAAGAACCTATTATTTTGTCCTCCCTAATTTTCATAACTATATGAAGTCAGCAGGTATTAGCAGTTCCTTTCTTATCTGAGGGCAGCCAAATGACCTTCTCCTTCTCCTTTAAACTTACCCTCCTTCCTAACAGAGGATTAATCCTTTCACTTCTACTTGTCATGTAAAACGGACGTCTGATGCCAATAAGCTAATGAGCAAATCTGCTAGTGAGTTTGTTCATGGAGCTAAGATATTCCTTCCACCTAGAATAATAAGATATACTTTCTACTGCACACACAGACAACTGGAGGGGGTGGGGTGACATCAGCTGTATTTCAGTTCTTAAAAATCTGTGGCATTTTTAACAGCAAATAACTGCATCCCTTCACAGTAATTTTCTCCAGGGAAAAAAAAACCAACCAACCAACCAAAAACCCCACAATTTCTTCTCCTTTTCAAAGATGTACTAAACACCCATTAATTTCAACTGAAGTTATAGATGCTTAGCTGCTCTCAGGAGTGAGTCTTTCAGTACAAGCCTGTGAAACAGCCACTCATGTGCAGCTGGTCAAAAAACTTTTTATAAGCTGCAATTTCAACAACAAAAATAAGTCTTTCTATCTTTTGTGAGGTTCTTTTTTTCTTAATCACACTTAAATCAATGGGATGAACAATATCATGACCAATGAGGTAAGTTAAATTATGCAAGCTAAGAGCAGTCTTTCTTTAGATTGTTATGAGATTTTACTATGCAAATGGTTCATTCCACAAAGTACAAGTAGGGGTTCAATTTTAAAGGGAAATTACCACATGGAAAATATCCATTTTTATCTGATCAAGTCAACCTGTTTGTTTGGTTTTGTTTTGTTACTGTTGAGCCAAATGAAAAGTAATCTTTTTCATAAAAAAAAAAATATTTAACAGCAGCAAGTGATTCCAAGGAGGTTTGCAATGCCTGTCACACAAATATTAGTATTATGGGTATGAGCAGTCATCCTGGGTGCTATACCCCATTGTCTGATGCCTACATCCTGATCAGTGAAAACATAAACACAAGCTGAATTCTAAGAAATGGCTCCTGCATGTTAGTTTTTGGGTTCTCAGCAATGATTAATATTTTTTCTACTGCCTTAAAATGAATTCGAGATGGTTTCAGTTAAAGGAACAAAACTCACAAAGCCTGAAAATCATTTCCTGTTGCAAATAATACAGGGCTGGCAGTCCAGTCGCTGGCTTTGTGACACGATCCAACACGCTGTGAACAGGAACACACGCTCGTGGACTAAGTTTTTGCTTTTCAGCTGATTGTGTCTTCAACACTGGGGTGAGTCAGTCAGTGGAGGAATGCGTAAGGAAGTGATGAAAGTGATTTTTATCCAGTTTCTTCGTATTTGCTGTTTCCTCTTATAAGAATGTAAAATGACAGACATAAGTAAAAGTGTTCATGAGCCAATTTCCAATTATTCTTTGGAGCAAAAAAGCAGGTTTTGATATAATACGAAGGCCTGGGGTCCTACATTATCTTGCTAATATGATTCAGACAGATTACTCAGGGAGGTAAGTATTTACTTGGGTAGAGACTCCCAGGACTGAGGTTTAATGATGGAGAATGGCGTTTGGCAGTGTATTAGCTGCATGCTTTCCCTTCTTCCCTGTGAAGATCACCTATCTGTGGCCATAGCAGTGATCCTTCCGACCAGCGGTTTCTTTTTAGCAATGGCCTATATGGAAATAAGACTTTGTATACAGTTAGAAGCAAAAAAATACAAAGCCCTGAGGAAATCCAAGCTGATTCATTTTTCTTTCCATGTAGCATACGAGGCGGTTTTCACCTTAAAGCGCATCAGCCACCAAGCAAAGATGAATCTTTCTAAAACCCTTCGACCCAGGTGCTCTCAACTGGGGGCAGGAAACAGAATCCTCTGCTACACGAGGTAAATAGAAAGTTTCCTTCGCAGAAGCGGGGGAGAATGCATGTTTGAGTGAGAGGGACAACCGACTGGTGATGTTCCTTCAAGCCTGTTATTTTGACAGTCCATGCAAGTGCTGCAACTCACCACACTTCACAGAAGCACCTCTCAGAGAAGAGAGTCACCCTGCCAAGAATCATGGTAAACCCAAAGTAGGGTCTGGGTAGGTTGGGTGTAGAGTAAGCAAACCGATTGTGGCAGAAACTGTGCAGTAGCAAGTTTGCTCAGCCAAGTATCATAGGCTGGCAACAGCAGCTTTTCCTTCATATTGGCAAAACAATTGACCTTATTCTTATTTTGGTGGGGACCCTGGAAGGCACCGGGGAGGGTGGAAGCACCCCCTGAAGGCACTCCGCCTGCCAAGGGAGAGCGCCTCTCCCCGCGCACCAGCCTCCGCCGCCGCGGCCCCACTCTGGCCCAAGGGCTGGGGGGTTGAGAGCCGAAATCAGTCCCGGGCAGGGACGGCCAGCATCACCCCTCCCGGGGCGGGCAGTTCCCCGCTGTGCTGTGGGAGCGAGAGGGGAGTCTCCTCCTTTCCTCCCTCCCCGCCCCGCTTTCTCCTCCCTCCCTCCCTGCCTGCCTGCAGCCGCAGCGCAGGAGCAGGAGGGAGCGGCGGCGCGGCAGGCAGAGCCGCCTGGCCCGCGCCCGGCGGAGGCAGCAGGGCGGGCTGGCGGGCGGTGGCTGCGCCCGGGCCCCGCCGCGCCGCCGGCAGGCTCCGGCCGTCGCTCCCATGGCGCGGCGGCCCCGCGCCAGGTGAGGCTGCGCTGCCTGTTGCGCCGCTGGGGCGCGGGCCGAGCCGCGCCAGGCTGAGCCGCCGGGGGCGACACGCCGCGAAGTTTTGCGGGAAGGCGCCGCTCCGCGATGTGAGTTGCGGGGCCGCGCTGAGGAGGGGAGGGAAGCGGGGGAAGGCGGAGGCGCTGCGAGGAAACTCGACGGGAAGGGAGGGAACGAGACGAGCAGCGCTGCTGCCGTGCCACCTTGCCCGGCACTGATCGTCGGGGGCCAGCGGAGATACTCCCCCCCGCCCCCCGGCCCGTGCAGGCGAGGCCCCGGCGCCCCGTGAGTGCTTGGGGGAGACGGGGTCGGGGCTTCGCCGAGGCAGCGAAGGGGGGTGGGGAAGGAATCAAGGGGCGGAGGCTGCGGGTAGGGGGCTGCCACCAGCTCGCTTGGGAGCAGGGGATTCGAGACCCGCGTCCCCCTCTATTCCTCTCTCTCTACCCATCCCGTACCGAAGCAGCATCGGAAAAGGGGGAGAAAAAGCCTCCCTGTATGCCTGTGTTTCCGAGATGAGGCGCCTGGCCGCTGCGCTCGCTGGCCGTGTGCGGGGAGGGCTGCCGGAGGTCGCGCTGATCAGCATGCAGGCGGCGGCCGGGGCGCGGAGCGGGGCGCGGGGCTGGCGGGGAAGTGGGAGGCGGGGAGCGGTGGGAAGACGCCGTGTGTGCTGCCGTGGGGTTTTTCCACTTTGAAACCTAGCAGGACCAGTTGCCACGGAGCAGGCGGCGGTGGCTGTGATGGGGAGGAGAGGGCAGCTCCCCCTGAACGCGAGCAACAAATGGCAGCGGGTGGCTGCCGAGCCGCGGGGGCAGCGGCGGTGCTTGCTTGCGCCCAGGTGAGCTGGACCGCCCGGCCGCTCGCTCTCCCCGCTGCCCGGTAACGCACCGGGCGGCACCGTAACGGGGACTCTGGGGTTCCCCGGGTGGTAGGTGCAGACTTGGGAAGCGCTCGGCGGGGCGCGCCGCACCCCACCTTCTCCCGCCCTCCCCCCCACCCCCCCCCCTCGACCCGGAGAGGGGGACGGGGGGAGCAGGAGGTCCCGCGGTGGCCCGGCGCCCCTAGCAGGGCACGGCCGCGGCCTCAGAGCCCGCACGGAAATGTCGTGATGGCTTGCAGGGAGCGGGTAACGGGTACTCGGTGTGTGCGGTGTGCCTGAGCTCTGCGAGCTGCAGGCTCTGCCCTCGCCTTTCTGGCCATCTACGCGTCCAGCATTTGCCCTCTCCAAAAATTGGGAAAATGATTCCGGAGTGCCAGTGGGAAATTTTCTTTCCTTCTTTGCTTTTGGCTTCTGCCTTCAAAAATTAGATGATCTTAAGAGTATCTGTTAGAAAATTACAAAGTGATTCAGGCTGCAGCTTATCACCCAGTCTTTCTCAATGTCCCTAGACAGCAGAAATGGTGTGATTACAGAATAAAACCAGCCAAATAACTTGGAAAACATGAATAAGCAACTACTTAAAGAGTCAGAATGAAAACCCCAAGCAAGCAACGTTAGTGCTTCTTTCAAAGAAGTGAGCCCAGAGGTATTTACGTATGTATGAAAATGATAAAATAAGCTATGGCTTTTGAGATTATTGTTATTATTTAAAAAATAAAAACAGCCACGAGAAAACGTTACAGATTTGGTAAGAAAAGGAAAACGAGTACTTTTAGAGCTGAAAAGTCTGACTAGGGCAACCTTTTCTGAATGCTGAAAAATAGCTGGCAACAATTTCTTCTTGTGGCAATCTAAGAATTTGTACATGGAGATTGCAAGGTGTGCGTCACACCCTACTGAAAGCTGTGGTTCTAAGGCTTTGATACAGAGCACCACACTGTTCCCATGGCTTACCCGATGATACTATTCTTAGTAATTTAATTAAAAAAGACAGGCACAAAATGGGCTTTCCAGTTTGATTTAGAGGGAGAGGAAGTATTTAACCTGTAGAATGAGCTAATTTGCAGAATTTTTGCTGTGTTCTGAGTCTAGTTTTCTAGTTCAATTTCTAAGGAGTAATCTTGCTTGGGATTAATGACAACAGCTTAGTTGATTCTGCAGCCTTTACTTGTGCAAGTTGCCTTGGGTTTCTGTGGTTTTACTCCTAGAGGTAATATTCTGATGACCAAGATAGCAGGATCTGGCCCACTGTGCTGTATGCTGGAGTCACCTGACTGTGGGGATGTGCCCTTTGGTGCTAGTGAGAGGTCTCTGACTTTCGCAGGAGAACTTGGAGAAGTCCAGATCTCTTACGTGTATTTAGCTATCACTGGGTCACTGGGCTTGCTTTCCCTGAGGTCTGCTGTAAAATTTGCACCAACTTCAGTCCTTCAGGCAAAGTCCATTGCCTTTGTGTTAGTTGAAGCTGCTTAGTGTCTTGGGTGCAGAGCCTCAGTGAACGAGGAGGGTTGTATCTGCAACTATCAAGAATCAATGTGTTTTTCCTCAAATGAGAGACTAATTGAAAAAGAACTGTCATTTAATAGGCATATGTGTTCATGCCCAGGATCCAGTCCTATGCTAATAACGTCAGTGAGAGCTGTGCCACAAGTAAACAGGATGGCAAGACTTAAGGATACATTTGTGATTCGTCTTCTCCATGTTCTTTATGGGGTCTGTATTCCAAATCTTTTAAGGGGTAGAAAACTCCTTGTGCTGACACTGAGACGGCGTTAGAGTAACTTCAGAGCAAATGCATGATTTGTCAGCTCAGGAAATAACCTCCAAGCAGTGGAACTGAAATATATAAAATTCAGCCTTACCCAGAAGCGCAAACTTGGATGTCTAAGCCCAGAGAAAATGTATCACTTTATTACTAAATCACCTTTAGATGTCCAGCTAAATAAGGTACTTCTGAATCTTGCTTTTAAGGATAATTCCTGTCACTTCACTAGGAAATATTTATGAGAGTAACACAAGGGATACATGGCTCACTGGCAGGAATATTTTAAACTTTTTAGTGAAATGAATAATTTAAGCAAGCAGAAATGTGTGCAGAAATATTATTTGTTACCATTTCAGTTAATCAGAAGGCAGACTAAGGAAGGTACTTTTTCTCAGAGTAGAATACTGCATTTATGATGATTTACAGGATTTACAGGTAACTACTGTCCTTGTCATCTCTGCATGTGTAGCCTTTGGATCAGCCCTCATTGAGGATACAGATTAAGTCTGTGTTATGTGGCTAGCAAAATAATCTTTATAATTTTGTCTCATCAGTAAAATGTGTAAATTTAGAGAAAACTCATGTGGAGCTGTGAAGTTTAGAAACTTATAATAGTGCTACACAGAACCTTGTTTTAAAATTACACTATTTTGAGCCAAGAAGAAATGGAGTTCATGCAATATGTAACATCTACCTTGGCTTGTTTGGTGAAGCCTTGTAAAATATTATTTTATTTACTAAAAGTAACATCCAGAAAGCTCAGTTTTGGTAGAGCACTTCAGCGCTGGTCTGAATCAAATGTCCATATGTCCAGAGAAACTACAGGCGATAAGGGTGTAGGCATTTCTCATCACATTCAATAAGTATTTTGAAATGGAAATACATGCATGGACAAGGTGTGGTGTGCCTTCTGCTCTTAAATCCAATGCGCTGTGGGTGAAGTAGCATCACATTCAGAGTTGTTCTCTTCTGGTGAATTTAAATCTCTGCTTCTAGTTTTAATCCAGCTCTTTTCAGAACGTAGTTTAGGTGCTTCTGTCAGTCTGGTGCAGTTTGTTAGTCTGGACATACATCGGACATGTGTCTGCATCCCAAAATAAAAGCAGTTTGATGTGGTATCAGTTTAACTTGCTGTTTCAGATGAGCTCATGGTTTAGATAAACAATTTCCAAACCCGCTGTGGAGAAGGGTCTCAACGATGTGTGCACCTGCTTTGTGAAGATTTCTGTGGGTAATTGGTGTCTATGGCCATACTTGCCATGGATGACTTGCATCGCTTACCCCTGCAGCCTGGGCAGCGTTCGTAGCCAGCACCGGCTTGTTCTACACAGAGGCTTAGTTTGAACTTCGAGGACTAAACACAATGCTTGTTGCTACTGCGCAAGAAAGTAACTTGTATTCTTCTCTCCCTGGCTGTTTAAATGCTCTATTAAGTGCCTTCAGCAAACAGATCTTTAAAAAAAAATTTAGCTGCTTTCTGCACTGACTTCAGCACTGGACATGGGAAAAGCCTTTTACTGTAAGGATTGCCACAGCCTCCAAGTTCTGCAAGGAAAAGGCAATGGTAGCCTAATTAAAAGGGGGTTTCTTTCTCTGGAAAGTATGAACTTCTGTAGGTATGAAAAAAGCAACAGGGCGTAATGGGAACAGATGATGAAGGCCAGATGCCCTCAAAATAAAGGAAAAGAAAGACAGGAAGGAGAACGGTGGTGACTGAACTGAGTAGTTTGACTTCCCAGAGGATAAGAGGGGTTGGTGGGGTGGCACTGCAGCTCTCAAGCTTGGCCCCTGGCTGTGCCATGCGCTTGCCGTGGGACTTCAGAAAAGACGTTTTGGTTGATTTCAGTGGGACTAGAAGCCTTGCTGAGGGATTGAATTTGGCTTTTTGTATATCAGCTCCACAGATGGAAAGGAGATAAAAATGCCTTTTGAGTAAATGGGGCTGGTGAAAGCCATTTTCAGAGGTATATTGAACTGGATAATTGGAATTTTTACTTAAACAGACACGAAAATTAGCACTACAGGTCTTGATATACTTGATCAAGCTTACCTCAGCTTTTCAGGGTCAGTTCAACTAGTTAGTGTGTATTTAAAATTAATTTTGTCCTACATTAATAATAGTTTCATAAAGCTGCTAACTTACCCTCTGAGAGGAAGAAAAAAGTTGATATCTGCCTGCTAAATAGTGCTATAAGATATGATAACTAGAGAAAGTGAAAGGTGATAGAAGTGACTGATAACACATCAATAGGATGCTACTCTGGCTTGGAAGCAGGAAAGCAAATGGATACTATTTAATTATTTAAGGAACAATAAATGAAAAGTCTGGTTATAAAGTGACAATAAAAGGAGAGACAAACAGAATAAAATTAAAGTTGGTAAGAGGAAACAATGCATAAGGAAAGTAGAGGGTGGACAGGAAGAGATAAAAGCAGCAGGGAATGGATTTAAAATTTCTGTGGAGTTTTCAACTGGATAATATCATCTGTATAAATCTGTATAGCACAGTGCTTACATAAGAACCTGTATTTTACTCAAATTGTGGAAGTCTGACACGGACTGCTCTCATGGGGGGTCACTTCATGTTCCTGCTTCATCCTTTGGATGCACAACCTCAGTTAATGGGGCTTGTGTTTTTAAGGGTATCTCTAAGGTGGCATGCCATAGAGACAGGCTCTCTGAAGAGGTATATTTTGTGGATGTTTTTAGTCTTAATGGTGTTATTGTTTTCTCTTCTGTCAAAGTTGCAGTGAGTTACCTCTTCCTCCAACAAATTACAGCATTCATTTTAAAGGGACCATATATATATATATATATAAAAAAAATTGACTTTTTTCAGTTTACCAAACTGTCTTCCATTTGCAACTGTACTAACTAGATATATTTTGTATGTGAAAACTGTGGGTATTCAGCATTTCATTAGAGTGCTTGGACGGCTGAGTATTTAGTACGGTTGTACTGGGAGTTAGCGGGACATGTGAAGTGTGTGAGGGTTGTTTCTCTCATCTTTATTACAGATGTGCCTTGCTTGCCACAGTTTCCTTCATGCAGAGTATTTTGTAATACTTAAAAGGTTTACATCTTTCTGGCCATGTGAATAACTTGCAGCAGAAGGGTGAAGTCTTTGGACGTTCAAATGAATCTGTGCTGTTTGCTATCTTAAAGGCATTATAATTAAAAATGAAACAAAATCACTGGGTGTACAGTGTTGAATTTGTACAAGTACTCCTCCTTTAAGAACCGAGGCGAGTACTTCTCCTTAGAAGAGGAACTGCACAAAAATTTAGGCTGCATGTATTTTAGCAGGCAATGGTGGCCCTGTATCTTATTGATGAAACTTCAGCTTATGAACACTGAAACCAGAATAAGTTTAAGGTACTGCTGAATTAACTCTCGACTTTTTTACCCATTTTTATTTTGTGTTGGGTAATGAAAATTGGCACAATCTATTTACATTTGAATTATTTTTTTATGTAGCACTATTTGTGTATTGTTTTCAGTTACCTTTTTTAAGGTACTGCTGTATTGTTGTGTACAAACACAACCCTTTTCATTCACTTCTAAAACCAGATTCTGTAATGCTTTTTTAGTATGGAGATTATTTCAAAATGATGATGTTCTGTTGTACTTTCCTCCCTCTAAACAAAAATGATATTTGCCAAGAACAAAAATCTTGAATGAATATGTGTAAATGTAGGAGTTCCAGAAGAGGGAAAATACTCAAAGCCAGGAGTTGCTTCACAAGACTGGGAATCATTAATGCCAGGGGTCAGTCTTTGTAGCATGTCTGCCTAGGGTTTGTAGTGTAGTGTCTGTAGTGTTCTTTTCCTAGATGTACTGCAGATCGTCCTTAAAATCTATCTTGATTCTCTGCATTATTAAGCATAATTTATTAGTAGTAGTATCAAAAGAGAGAGTGACCCTTCGTTCTTTTCACCTGAAATGAAATTAACAGCGTATAGCTGCCATTGCAACCTTCAAATAGTCTGATAGTGCTTCTAAACGTCCTTTTTGCCCTTGTTTTCAGCTTGTTGACATCGAGTCATTGAGTTGAGAATCGGTGACTTTTGACAGTCTATTTTTAACAAAGTTCATAATAGAGTGTTACTGTTCATGAATACGTTAGTCCCAGTCTGCACAGGCACTAAAAGGGAAGGCATGTATCGGGAGAACTGCTTTTAAGTACTCATCTCTGGGTTTTGCCCAAACTCTCTGGATGTGCCTGGTCCTGTTCTGTAGATAAGAGTATCGACCTTCACTCCACTGCCGCAAGGTGAGATGTTCCAAACTCTTTAAAAGAGAATTGTCTACATCACGTTATAAAGTGAGGTATGAATGGGAAATTGTTGTTTTCTAGGATCTTCAAACTTAGAGTGAAACAACTCACAAAGCACCAGATCACACTGTATTTCTCAGAACTTCAGTCGCCAATGCTCACATACTGCAAGTAAGCGAAGCACGCTGATTCAGATAGAGTTAAGAACATCTTGGCTTTGACATAGGAGCAGCAGGATGACAGCGTGCTGTAAACGGGCTATCCTTTCCCTCTAAGTACATATCAAGGTCTGTGTCCCCGTAGACCAGATTTTTTGATCCCATTTGTGGTTTTAGACAGACTGTTGTCATTGAAGGGTTAATAATTCCTGTTAAGAAAATGCACTGGTCATTCTCCATTTCCAGAACCTTTCACAGCGTTTGCCCTTTGACAGAAGACATTGTATCTGCATTCTGCTCATCATTTTCATCAATTACATGGTACGCTTATTGGCAGCTCTCATGCATAAATACTTATTTTGCCTGAGTAGGAAATGACAGGATTTAGACATGTAAGAAACCTAAGGCTTTGGCTCAGAAAAAGTTCCTGATGGATACAAATGGTATTTCAATGACTTTCGATCCAGAAACTTTTCTCACGAAGCGACATGAGTGTTCTTCTTGCCAGTCACGGCAGGTGCTCCATCTGTACAAATACTGCCTAATTTGAACCAGTCAAGCTTAACGTTTTTTTTCCCACTATCTGCCACATTTTCTACAAATTTTCTCAGTTCTTTAAACAAGTGTGAGGCAGCAGTGTGGAACAAAATGGACAGAGGCCAAGCAATTCCTTAATTATAGCAGATTTTTTTTAACACATCAAACAACAACAGTCCACGGCGCAGCATCAGTAGCACTGCAGCTTCCCTTGGTTGTGGGGGGGGGGGGAACCCAAGAAATAAATCTGCATGAATCTGTTAAAAATTGAATGCACGCTGTTGTATTGTCTAATCCAATCTCAGCCCTTCTCATTGTCATGCTGCATGAACAACAATGAACATATCAGCTGTGTACGGTTCTTTTGATCTGGTTTGTGCAGCAATAATTGATGCACTCTCTCACATTCAATTTTTGTTGTTTGAGAATGGCTCTTTCTTACAAGCTTGCCATAGGGATATTTGCTATTACACCTTGCTACTGATTTGGGCTCACAGACACATTTGGGGTTTTTTTACGTTACAAAAAGCTGTCATGCTGGGGACATTTCTTGATATGAAATCAGAATGCAGGTTGGAGCCGATGAAATATGTTTTGCATTAATATCAACATTAGTCTGTATAAAAACACCATTGGAATTTGGACTTTCTGTGTGCCTGTATCACCGTGCCACGAACACGCTTACAGAGACTCTGGCCCTTCTGCAAAGAAGAACCTACCCTTCCTAGAGAGAAATGCTCTCCATACCACGTCAGCTCTGTGCACTGTCATCTTAGTATTTTCTTTTTTTCACTGTGGCATGCATGGCTTGGCAAGCAATGCTTTGATGATAAGTAAATTACTTTGAAAAGTTTATGGATGTTTGAGTTAGCCAGGAGGAAATAATTAGAAAAACATGAGGTGAATGAGGACACTGCAGGGTGCACAGGTCCTTTACTGTGGAGTTGCAGAGCAGGTAAGCTCTGGCTTTCTGTAGGCTTCCCAACTCTTGTTGACTGGAGTTATTGTCTCTTGGCTGTTGCTTTAAGAAAGCAGTTTTAATCATGTGCGCTAAACATGTTAGTTTCAAATTCTGGGTTCTAGAAGCCTTGAATCCGGAGTAATTACTTGGGCTTCTGCAGAGGGAGACTATACCAGGCTTGCAGAATAGTGATTCATTAATGGAAAGCAGTGGGGAGGGCTGATCCTGTGACCACGGGTTCTTCCATTCACTTGGCTACTCCAAGTAGCCTTCTCAATTTCGTAGGCATCCATAGTTTCCTCAATTTTTTTTTTAAAGATTATTATTATTATTACTACCTTTCCTCTAAAAATATTTAAGGGAGGGGGTTAAAAAGACTATTGAATTTAATAAATAAGTTTATGGTAGTAGAAATGACATTTTTGTGACTGCAGATGTGATTTGTTGTGCAGGTGCTAAAAGAGCTCTGAAAACATTCAGTCTCAGCCCTTCTGGCATTGTTTCTTCATTTTGGACCAGCTGGTTGCAGGTAAAGAGCACTGCACAGGGTAAACATTCAGTGACTTAAATACCACAGCTGACAGAGAAAGATTGAGTTTCTAAGGATCACCTGTCTGGGAAGTGCACTTCAATGTTGCCATCTAGAAGAAAAAAAAACTGTTTGCTTTTAATTGCATATACTGAGCTGCCTGTGGTCAGTTGATGTGAGTAGATGTGGAAGGATTGTGGTAGTGAAAATTGGAGGTTGGTGAGAGATGGACTTGTTGCTAGCACTGGTGTTGTACTCAGGTGCACTGTTTTCACCCATATTTACCAGTTCTTGGAGTTACTTAGTGGCATCTTGGCTGGAAGGGTTGCTCTTGAAAACAGTTCCCTTTTGATCTAAGAAATTAGCTATAAACTTTGTCCCTTCTCCAGTATAACTGAGACGAGATGATTTTATTTGACAACTGAATAATTGTACCTAAGCTGCGTCTGAAAATATTTTGCACTTGGATTTTATTAGTCTTGAATACATTACTTCTTCAAAAGATTTTTATAGCTCTTACTAAATAAGGAATGAACCTGGAAAAAGGGAATTAGAAACGAGTGCTTTATGTCTTCACGTCCAAAAAATTTCATAATTCCTTTAAAAAAGTGCAATTACATTGTTTTTCCATCATTTTCACACCAGCATGGGGAAGAAAAAGCCTATCTGTGTAAACCTTTTGAAACCTGTTTCCTGTGCGATAGCCTGTATTTTGTTGTTCTCTAATCTGAAACTATTGCTCAGATGCAGTAAGGAGAATGTTGCTATTCAAGGACTGTGATAAGAAGCAAAGAAAACACTGGGCTGAAAGTCAGGTGCCCTGTGGCGGCAGCGGTGCCGCTCTCTCAGTGTCAGTGTTGGGGACCGAAGCGGGTGATTGTGGACTCACAGTGAGCCTCATCACTGCAAGGATGCACTTATGGCCACGTCAGACCACGGTTTTGGGACACACCTGTGTACCTCAGGCTCTGTGGGACATTGTGAAGTTCACCGTACATCGTTATGTTGTGTTTTAGTTCCCCTTGCTGATGAAGTTGATTTTTCATTAGGGGTTTGACTCTGGGTTTGTTTGAAGGGGGAGAACTTGAAATTGCCCAGCCAGAAAAAAACCCCACTGCCAACACCAAACCCCAAACAGAAGCACCAGCCTCTGTCAGGAGTAATTCATCAGATGTGACAGGGTTGGTGTTCCTCAGTTTGGGCTGGCATTTGTCAGGCTTGGGGGTGGTGTAAGAAGAAAGTGCCGTCTATAAAGAGCTAGCAGGGATGTACCAGATAAAATACCTGTGTAAGAAGGCTCATCTGTAGAGATGAAAGGCAGAAAGATCAGGACTTGCTGAAATATTTCCTGTAAGCTTTGTGTGGTGAGAGGTAGAAGATAAAACATCCGTAGCATATCCTTGCTAAGCCTACAGTCGCTTTCCTGGAAGCTTTGATTTTTCCTGGGCCCAGAGGAAAATGGGTGTTTTGGGTGTGCACAGAGCATGGGGATTGGTCAGGGCTGAGACATGGACGCTGGTACTAAGGGCAAGTCATGGAGTTCCTAATCCATCCAGGGAAGCGTCTCAGGAGCTCTGTGGGCATCTCTGTGAAGGGCTTGCAGCTCTCAGTGGTACTGGGCTTTCCTTTGAAGTTGTCGTGTTAAAAACCTGTTCAAGAGCTGGGTTTTTCTACAGGAGAGGAGATTCTTTGTAGGATGGGTGGCTGGTCCAAGGTGTAAGAGGAATAATGACACTTTTTGAGTACCTGCTGCTGCCAAATTAGTTGTGCTTATTGCACTCTAAAGTACCGCTGTTTGAGTTTTAATGTGAATATCATCAGTGTGAGTTGAGGAAGTTTTTAATTGCTGTGGTTTGCATAAGGCCTTCAGGATGCCCTTTCCAGAACCTTACGGAGAAAAAGTGCTCAATTCCTTGCTCTTAGCGAGTAGCATGGTTTAGGGGAGAGTGGGCAGGTAAGATTTCAATGTTCTCAGCCATGGGGGAGTCTCAAAAGTGCCATTTCCTTTTTTTTTTTCTTTTCTTTCCCCCAGAACTTCTAAAACCTTGTTCCAATTTTTCTCTGAACGAAAGTCATGTTTAAAGAACAAAGTCCGTTAGAGTTGTTGGCACAACAAAGAAAAAGAGTTTTAGAAGATGTGAGTCAGTTTAGGAGGTCTGAAATGGGAGGCCTTTCCTTTCTCGGGGGAAAATGGTCATTCTAAATAAGAAGGTAAGGTGTTCTCAAGTGATAGATTAGAAAAAGCTTTAACAAGTACAGCGTCTCTGCATTTCCCAGTCAGGGGTGGTGAAATGTTTAATTATAGCATAGTGGTGTAGCAAGTTAATCAAAAGTAAACTTTGTGTAATTTTCCTCGTAAATATTTGGATACTAATGAGAATGTTTACAGTCCCTAAACTTTTTACTGTTTTCTTTTGATCTTACTGTGTCTCTTCCCTTTTATGTGCTGCTGTGTTTTTTCAAAGTTCTGTTTTCCCCTCTCTTAGAGGTGTCAGCTATGGAGGACTCTTCCCATGCACCAACTTAATGCCTCGTGTACACTAAGGGTTACACAGACCAGGGCAGCCAAAGACTTTCAGTGCTGGTACCTGGAGCTGTTCCTCCCGTACCCCTGCTGATGGATGGGTCTGCTGGGAATGGAGTTGGATTCTTCCCATGAGGAGGGGCCACAGGAATGTGTGTAGGTTCAGATTTGAGACCAGGGTTGTATTAGTTTGCTATTAACTTTGGAAACATCACTGTTGTGGGTGGTTTTGTTGTTGGGGTTTTTTTTTCCTGGAAAATCACTCAGATTTAAAGACTTGAGGTGAACCTGCAGAAATGTGAGCTTTGATTAAGGTGGGTGTAAACCATAGTAGATCTACGTCCATAATGCGCGTGCTGTCTCAGTTTGTGCTAGACTTACGCAGTATTATAATGAAAACACCCTAAGAATGGATGTGATTCATACTGGTTTGAACACAGCATACATCCAAAGGGGGAGTGAGGTGTTGTTCCTAACTGGCGATATAAAAATACTTGAAATAACTATTTCTGGGACTTTGGTGTTACCTATTGAATTTATATCTACCTTTGTCATCTGACAGGCTACTAAAGCAAGATTCTGCTCGAAATGATGGAAGTGACAGTCATACAATGCATTTCATTCCTGCTGAGCCCTGCTATGTGGTTAGTTTGGGGAGATTGGGATCTTGCTTCAGTTGTTCAAGGACAATCCTTTGGAAAGGATTTGTAGAATTTGTAATTGTGTCCATAAATCCCCTGCTCCTCCCTGCAAGTATGGTAAAATTTCTTTTGCAACCCTACTGTTCTGTGTTGGAGAAACAGCATTTCTATCTTATTTTTTCCGCTCATTTCCTCAGTTTCAAACCCCAGCAGTTGCGTTGTGTTTGCAGTGAAATTCCCTTTGCCGCTGCCACGGGTGGTGCTTTCCTTGCTCTGCAGCGTTGTTCTGTAGAACTGCTTCTGTGCTCTGTTGGCATTTGACCCCTTGCAGCTGGCAGTGAATAGAAGAAATCGTATATACAGAGACCCAAACTCTCCCCTTAGCTACGCTGCTGAAAACCTGTGGCATTATACAATCGGCTTGGAAAGACTTATGAAATCCCGTGAGACCCACTCTGCTGGAAGTCTCTCTGTAAATGTTAGACAGGGCTGTTGTTTTTGCACTAGTACGTTTTATTTTAAAGCCGTCTATGATACTGTTTCATAACATTGAAATAGAGGGACAGATTTGGAGTATGAGATGTGCTGTGCTGTCAGTGGAGTTTGCTGCTAAAGCTGCCTTAGGTAGGCACCGTAGCAGTGTCTGTGTTGCAAGACAAATGTGCTCTGAGGGCTTCTGTTTCCTGGCAGCAGTCAAACTGTTGGTTGCAACGGGTCCACCTTCCTCCATGGCCTGATCTCTTTTGGGAAGGAACCATGCCCATCTGTTTGCAGAGCTGGGCAGCAGAGGTGGCCAGAATCCCAGCTCTGTCTTGGTGGACGCTGTCTCTGCAGCACATCAAGGCCCAGGCAGCAGAGGACACGCTCTTTGCCCAGCCAAGAAACTGGGTTTAAGCCTGGTGTGTTCCCGATGTTGTCCAGTATGGAGCAAGCACAGGACTCAGGAACATAAAGGGAAGGTTGTCACACCCCCTTGGTCTCCAGAGAGTGGGGTGAAGCTCTGGGGTCTGGCCCGTGGTGTTGTAGCCAACTGCTCTGCCATTCATGACTGCGGAACACTGCGTATGTGGAGATGCGTGTTGCTTTATGGTAAGGCCCATATGACCTTTTTGTTTCATGTTTAGTGCAGACCCATAGGAAATCATGCTCAGCCCACAGATACTACTCTGCAAGTGTGGAGGATACTTCTTACAGCTGTTCCACAAATAACTGAAGAGCTTGAGTAGCTGTATAATTATTCTTTTAAAAAATGTTGCTGTAATAGACCTCAGCAGATTGAACTTCCAGTTAAAAAGCCCTGCCCTGGGCCATTTACTTTTCTTCTTGTTTTCTGTGCAGTGTGATCCTGCTGAGACAAGAAAGCGTTACGAGAAGTGAGGAAACAAAACAGAAGATGTGATGAGATGTATTATATACACCTCCACTACTGTCACTAGATGTTTTTACCTACTTCTGTTTGGAAAAAATTTTTAATGAAGATTTAAAAAAATTTTTTTTTCCAGACTGAATGGAAATTTTGCCATTGCTTAATGTAGAAAGGGAGTAAGAAATCTAAAAATTACACATGAATTATGTATATATCCAATTTGCTGTTGTGAATGGAGGAGCAAGGATCTTGAAAGCTGTTAATTACTATGAGTTTTATTGTACTGACTGTGGTTGTAGCTGCAGGCCACATAGGCTCTGGAGGGTAACCTCCAGCCATGCAGTTTAAGGGTGCTTCTGGGAGGGAGGGGAGAACGTGCCAAAAAACTCACTGCTGAGCAGTGAGGTTACATCCAGATGTTTTGTTGTGTTACTGGAGAGAAGTGGTGTTTTTCCTTCAAGGCCTAAAGATGAACAGCTTTATGTTTCTTCTGGTATGTTCAGAACAGAAAAAAGAATAGAACAAAAGTTATGTAGCTGTACTATAGCATCTTCCCATTTTTTTATTCTGTGCTTCCTATATGGAAGGGATTTCCTAGCAAGAATAGAAACATCTGCAATAACAACTCCTATTAATGTTAATCTTCTGCAATCAGCATGCAGTCTGAAATAATTACAATGAATGCACCCTCTGCTCCAAACACTCACAACTTGCATTTATTTCAGGCTTCTTTGCCTCAGAAGTCTGAGAACATAATCCCTCATTCTGCTCTGCGTCATCTCCTTTGCATGAATTTATCCAACAGTACCTTTTGTGAGCTTCATTAACAATGGTCATGCCATAATAAATTGCATAAATCAAGAAGTTTTTAATTAAATAAGTTAACAACAAGAAAAGGAAGCATAATAAATTTAATTAGGTAACATTTTCCTGTAATAAATCTACACACGAGGTGTGTAATGAAGTAGGCCAGGATAAAATCTGTAATCCAAAGTTTTTTAGCCTTCATAGCTTCACTAATTTAATCTGCAAAAAGATTTTTCTTTCTCTTTTTAAAATCGTGCGTCAAACACACCTCGCTTTGCAAAGGATTATGCAAACCTAGCAGAAAAACAGGAGTTACTGACAAAGACATGACTAAGTATGTTTGAGGACGTGCCTTATGAAGGCACATCTTCTATTCTTTCCTCTGTTTCTTTTAGAGCTGCTCACCCAAGTCAGGGTCGTTTTCTTCACCTTTGCAATGGCCCTTGAATTCCTTTTTCTTTTTGGTGCTGGACAGAATTGGGGGTATTTATTGTGAAAAATAACCAATGTATATGGTATAAAGAGCACATTCAGAGCCAATTCTCCATGCCAGTGCAGTGCACATTTAGCTGGGCTGCTTGCCCAGGCACGTGGGAAGGAAAAGTAAGATCAGCCTTAGCCCACATGTGCAGTGCCATGGAGCAACTCCTCAGGTGTCCTCTGCAGCTCCTAGCACCTGCCTTTGCTTTCTCTTTCCTGAACTTGCATCCAGAAATACCAAGATTGTTATGCAATTCCCTGCCTCCTTACCTCTTGCACAGCTCATCCAGGCTGGTTTCACTTGGACCATGTTCTCATCTAAGGGATTTCATCCAAAAAGGAGAGCTTTGGTTTTCCTTCATGTCCAGGATGTGCAGTTTCATGACAATGAATGGTGCTCAGATTTTCCAGTGGTGACACCTTGAAGGGATTGAATGAAAAGCAGTGGGAGAGGGCACAGAAAAAGAATCTTTGAAATTCTGAATATGGGTTTGTGTTTTCCCCAGGTACCTCTGCAGAGTCACACAGGGCAGTGCAAAGGGAGTATGCTGATAAGTTATATTCACTGTTTTGCTTTGGTGATGCATAGAGTCAGAATAATGTTTTGTAATTGTCTTTCACAAGTGCAAATGGATGTGTATTCAAGGCTATGAAAAATAATAACCAGTATTTATTATCTCTGCGAAGCATCCTTTCCTTTTGATACTTTAATTTAGGGCTGATACAGAGAAGCAAGACTGATGTCAGCAACATCAGTTTATGGTTTGGGGTGAGATTCTGGTTTTTGGGGTCTGCTCCCATTATTCCGTGTACCATCGAAGTCTGAAATAATGGAATAAGACTTTTGGACATTCTGTGAAAAAACAGCACTAGGTCTTTTGATTTGTGTGTCAATACAACCGGGGTTGCAGTGTGCAAAAATGATGTGTGATGTGGGGGATAAAGGAAAGACTGAGCTGCTGGGTGGGGTTGGGACCATGCTGCCTGTAGAGGCACTGGCAGTGCTGTGTCTCCGTCCCCGCATCTCAGGGCACTGCAGGGGTAGCTCAGTATTACAGGAAGCAGTAAAAAAGGGTCTGTTGGATTTTAATATTGGTTCTGCCAGGAATTCTGCTTTCTTCTAGATATATGTAATATTTAACGAGGTAGGTTCTGTTGTGAAGATGAAATAGCTACTTATCTGAGATGTTGTACAGCTCCTAAAATTCACCAGAAAGGTCACAAACCTGTGAGCCCGTGGATCTCTTACAGTTCTGCGGCTCACAGACTACAGTTAATTGTTCATCAGAAGTCATTATAAAGCATTTCGGTTTACCAGGTATCCTGTCTCTCCATTTCTACCTTTTTAATCAACAGAGAAGCAGCTGTGTTTCTAGAGGAGGTAGGAGGTCATGAAGTTTATACAGCAGAAGCGCATCTATTTTAGGGAAAATGCCCCAATTAAGTTTTAGGGTTCTACCTGAACAGTTGTCAGACAGCACTCCTAGGCTTAGAGAGCATTGCACAGAAATTATTGATGTGGTCCTCTGCAAAATTTGAGGTTACTTTTACCATGCATGATAGCCTGGCGGTAAAGAAGAGGGACACATAGGTCCAGAGAGCAAACCCAAGGTGAAAGGAAATAGTTAATGGGAACAAAAGAATAGGAGGAAAAAGCCAATGCACAGAAAAAGAGGGGGAAAATTAGTCAAGAAAAGATAAGAATTAAAAAACAAAGTGTTTGCTGAGAAAAGTGGCTCATTAGCAGTCACTTGCTAGGATGAGAACATAGTACATTCAAGAAGAGACTCAAGCAGACCTTACCCCAGAGGCTTGGGAATCTCCCACATGAAGATACTTAGGTGAGTGGGAAGAAACTCTCCCTCTTAAAGTAGTAGAAATTAGATGGCAGAGAATGTTTTTAATTGTATCTGGAAAAGAAGATATAATAAATGAAGGTCTTGATGACAGGAGTGTGTCAAATTAATGCATTATGTATTTTTTGGAATTATACAGCGTGTCATAAGCCAGTTTCATTCCAGGAGAAATCTGACATCTTCTCCCTTGTGAGTGGAGTTTCCAAAGGGCTGAAAAGTAAGGAAAATGTAAAGCAAAAAGAGAAGTTGTCAAATGGAGGAGAAAGGCACTGACTGTGCTATTTAAACTGTGTAAGTCAGTGTTGGCGTATCCTACCTCTCAACCCCTTCTTACAGCTTTGTCTTTAGGCTGTTTTCTGTTGTTGGTCCATTTCAGGGCAATAGATTTTACCTTGACTTGTAAAGCCAGTCATATCCTTTTACACAGCAGCGAGCAGAGACATAAATCTACCCTGTTGCCATGAAGTACATGCTGTGCCGCACAGCAGATCTGGTTTTTAACTCAGAAGAATGTGTGCAAGAGGATTTCGCCGGGCTGCTGAAAATATTTGAGCTGCAGTTTTACATACTGAATTCTTGTTTCTTTTGCTTCCAGACTCTGAATAGTTTGGAAAGGAAATGATGTTCCTTTTCAGAAAAATATCGTTTCTGACATTGCTGTTGGGGAAGAGGAGCTATCCTTTCCAAGTCATTTGGTATAGGTAGGAAAATGTTGAAAGAGCTGGCAATTAATAATTACTATTCACTGCTGCTGCTTTGCTTCTTGTACAGTGAACATATTTTTGGGGTAGAATTAAATCCAAGTCTCTCCAGGGGCTGCTGGTATTTTGCTAATGCTGAATTAGAGCATGCCATGTGCTGTGCACTAGGGGTGGTCAGTAGAGGCTTGACAGAATTTAATTGTGTGTGTGGTGGGGTGCTCTGGGTCAGTGCATGGTAGGTGTGATACAGCCACAATCTGGTAGGAAAGCAATCTTTTGCAGCCCCTTGTATTTTCGTGAACAGGAAGGAGACATCCCCAAGCTGCTTTCCATCCTGTCCGCAGGTGAGGTGGTCCAGCTCCTGGAGTGGGGATCCAGCACAGCCGTTTTTTGTTCCTTCTGCTCATCACTTATCCCTTTGCTTTTTCTACTCCCAGGCTGTCAATACTTAAAATGAGAAATAAGTTGATTAGATGCCATGAAATAGGAAGCTGAGCTACCTTTAAAAAAATACCAGTAAGTGAAGAACCAGGTCCAGATTGGAGAAGAAGGGAGGTAGTCTTTATAGCCTGCAAAATTATCTTCCTGCTGCTGCTGAACCATCCGTTTGGAGGTACCAATACTAAAATTTAGTAGTAGTCTCTCTTTTGGATGTGCTGGTATGTATTGGAAGTCTTTAAATGGCATATCTTCCTGCACTGCCACATTTGGGCACTCGTCCTACATATCTTTGCTATTATTTTCCTTGGTGAGGTCCTCACCTTTCTCAGCCATATGCTTCGAGCATGCTTACCCCTGCCTAGGCTGGCACAGTCAGTGCACAGTATGTTGCAGTGTGTCTGGGCTAAACTAAGGCTTCAGTAGGAAGAGAACCACCAAAATTAAACCTGTGAATCTTGCACCTGAGCCAGCAGAGTCAGTGGGTGGGGAAGTTTCCTGAAGAGCCGAACTGAAGGCCCCATTCACAGGCTCTCCTTCCCCTTGCTGTTTTCCGTCTCTCACTGAGGGCTCAGCTAGCTCAGGTGACATGCCTTGGTTCGGGCTACCCCATGTAGTGCTACAGGCTTGGGAGAGACTGGCTGGAGAGCTGTCAGGCAGAGAAGGACCTGGGGTTTTGGTTGACTGCAGACTGAATATGAGTCAGCAGTGTGCCCAGGTGGCCAGGAACGCCAGCAGGTGTAGGGAGGTGATTGTGCCCCTGTACTCAGCATTGGTGAGGACACACCTCAAGTACTGTGTCCCATTTCTGGGCTCCTCACCATAAGAAGGACATTGAGGTCCTCGAGTGCATCCAGAGAAGGGCAACCAGGCTGGTGAAGGGGCTGGAGGGCAAATCCTATGAGGAGCAGCTGAGGGAGCTGGGGATGTTTAGCTTAGAGAAGAGGAGGCTGAGGAAAGACCTTATCACTGCCTACAGTTACCTGAAAGGAGGTTGTAGAGAGGTGGCCGAGGGTCTCTTTAGCCAGGGGACAGCTGATAGGACAAGGGGAAATGGCATGAAGCTGTGCCAGGGCAGGGTCAGATTAGATGTTAGGAAAAAAATTTTCACTGAAAGACTTGTCGGGGCCTGGACCAGGCTGCCCAGGGAGGTGGTTGAGTCACCTTCCCTGGATGTGTTTAAAAAAAGGTTAGATCAGGTACTTAGGGATATAGCTTAACATAGGGCAGGAATGGTTGGACTTGATGATCTTGAAGGTCTTTTCCAGCCTTGTAATTCTGTGAAACTGTGGGTTCCCAGGAGAGGTAACCACGGTCTCTGTGGCATGTGGTACCTAAAGGTGTACTGTCTGGAGTGCAATGTTTGGTGACGTTGAGATGCAGGTGAAGGTTACTTGTTCTGCACCCACAGTGGTCTTTGGGGAAGGGTACACTGCTTCAGGGCAGGGGTGGAACAGGAGCTGTGCTGGTGCTGCAGCTAGTTAGGTGGTGGCAGGGCAGAAGAGTGCAGGAGAGGAGAGCAAAACGTCTGGAAATGCGTTGGGCTAGCATGATGTTCGGGAGTTGCTATGTGGAATGGTGGCATTTTGTTAATTTATTTAGTAATTGTTGATAACAGTAGCTGAATATTGAACAGCTTAAATCTAAGCAACTGGCATTTCATGCTTTGGTGAAGAGCGAGTGGGTGAGTGAAATAGTAGGGGTAAATTGTGAATAGGAGTGAAACCAATATGTGCAGCTTTCTCTGAGCCTGCCCACCTCTTTCTTTGTGTAATATTGAGCAGCTGGGGCTGTGCTATCGCAGCTTATCATCGCTAATCAGGCTATAGATCTCTGGGGGCATGTTTTGCTTTCAGTTGCTTTGGTAGGAATCTAAACTTATTACCTAGATTATTTGCATTTAGACCAGAAAAGCTGTAAACAGAATTTGAGCCTTTTTTGTCAGTGTGGTTGGTGGGAAGTACTCTCATTTTATGATAGACTATCTTTGTTTAGTCAAAGAAGAAACGGCTTGAATACAAAATGAGAGAGCACTTGCACTATTGTCTCTCTTTTTTTCTTCTGTGAGGAAAATTGTACTCATCTTAATAGGAATAAAACTAATAGAGCTTGCTATAAATTAATTAAAAATACTTAGTTTATTTTAAAATGGCATTTTCCTAGTCCATAATGTTTTATGCCAACCTGTAAGAATATAAAGCACAAGACTCAACAAAGTTAGAGACAGAAGTGTATGCTGCTGTAATGAAATTCCTTCAGCTGTTTCAAACGCTTCTCAGGGAGATTTTATCCCCCTGTGAATTCCATGGAATTTTTCTCTAGGTGTCCCACTGGATTCCCTGTATGCTTTTTAATGCTAGGCTGGGTAGGTGAGCTGCCATCCTAGACTGCTTTCTCCAGAGGTACAATTTAGAAACTGGGTTTTCATTCATTACTGTGCTTACCTCGGTCTGCATCTATGATTCCGTCTGTTGTTCAGCGTGCAGACTGATGACTCATTCCTTTGCTTCCCCGGATAGCCACACGTGATCTTATCCCCTTCTTAGATGAGCTTTGGGAGTGAGCTAACAAGAAATGTTTATAGCATTCAGGGTGAATTGCAATTCCACAGAGAAATTTGTTTTACCAAAAAAAAAAAAGGGTTGCTGTAACTAAACAAAATTTTTAAGCCATGTATTTGTTTTATTATGTCTCTGTTGGGCCTCACGGTATATGCAAAGGATGTAAGAAGACGCTCTCTGCCCCTTTCTAGCATGCATGAGAAGAGTCAGGGTGTCCACAGACAGAGTGGTGCTTCCATTCAGGAGCAAGGTTTAGTGAAAACACCAGAGGTACCCATCTCACATCCTGTAGAAGTCCACGTAAAGAAAGAACTCCTAGTGGGATGTCCACTGTATTTGCATGAGTATTCTTCAGAAGAGCAGCTTCCTACGTGCCATGTCCCCAGATGACTTAGCAGCATCCCGTAGGTGTGTGAATGCTTGTCTCCGCAGAGCAGGATATGCAGAAGATGAAAAGATGGGTGGTGGAGAGAAATGTGGTGACTAACTCTTTATTCCTGGAAATGCACCCTCAGCGTGGAGGACAGCATGAAGTGTGTCCCAGACAGGCTCCTCACACTGCATCATTACTGGGGATTAAGCCATTTTCCCCACAGATCCTGTACTCGGCAGAAAGCTCTGCAGGGAGGGGTAGTGTGCCTCCAGATTTAAACATGCAGACATCAGCACTTGCATGTTAGGTTAATTCTTTATTATCCACCAGTTTCTTCTGTTCTGTGGCATGGGTTTCAGACACAGCACATGTTGCTTTTTCTCCTTGTGCCATGTGGTCCTAACACATGGTGAAGGAAGGACATTCAGACTCGAATTATCTCATCTCCCAGAATCTGTCAGTTTTCCAATGTCATTTTTTTCCTTCCTCCAATCTCTTCCAGTATTTTATTTATTTATTTATTTATTTTAATAGGACATAGAAGTTAGATTTTTACCTCAAAACTGGTTCTTCCTTTTCACTACTAAAAGATGTATTAGGGAACTGCAACTGAAAGAATGACTAGATAATAATTTCACCTTTTTTGGGAGGTTGGGGAATTTGCTTATATTAATCTTTCTGCTTTTCTAGGTCTGTGAAGATCACAAGGTTTAATTTCTCTAGATAATTCTAGCCTGTTCATTTTTAAGTTTTTATCTGCTGGTTTTGAATGCTAAGGGGGGAATTTGCAGTAAAGACTTGACATAGAATTTGGAGAGTACCTTCATGCTCAGGGTAAATAAATAATCTCTTTCCTTAACAAGGTGATGCTGTCAGCCAGTGCCTTTGCTGATGTTGTCTCTGAACTAATTTGGATTATTGTATTGTGCAGAGTGCAACAAGTGATACCAGGCAGTATTTTTGTTGTTACCTGCTTGTAAGTGATGCCCTTACGTCGTTAAAGACAGCATAAAGAGTTTACACTGAGCATGTTCAACCTGTCTTCCAAATTCTGGGTTCATACCCCTTTGCTGCTAGCCTCCTGGGACCTCTCTTCATCTAGGAAACGCTTCTTGCGGCCATGTGGGAGGGTCTGCGTGACCATAGTCCAGAAAACCTTTCTTCAGCTTGGCTGCCAAGCTGTGTTGGCACAAGTTAGAAGCTGGGTGGTAAAGCTTGGAACTGGGGTTTCTCTCAGGTCAGTTATTAGGTTCCTTTAGAGCACAGGGAAAACAGCTTTCCATCCAACTGCATGGTCAGTATCAATCACGACCAATTTGCTTCTCTGTTTTATTTAATAGTGTGGCTGCTGTTGAGCTTTTGCAACTGTGAAGTCAGTTGGATTCTTGTGTACCAGATCCTGTGGAAAAATTTTTGGCCAATGGTGACTGATGTGAAAGCGGAGTGTGGACTAATTCTATTTAACAGCTTGTGCAAAATATATGTAGGAGTGTAAGGAAGAAACTGTCACTACCAAATCTCAGAAGAAGTAAATGTAAGAAAAATGTTTAGAATTTAGGGAGGAAGAAGAAAATGGTGTTCAGGGATTGAATGTGAGAAAAAAGGTGTCGAGTGTTCCCCGCGTCCTAATCCAGATCTTGGGAAACTTTTAGGTCCAGGGTCTTCGAAAGAGCGGGACGGCGCTAGGAATCAGACCGCACACCAATGTGGCTAAAAGCAGTCAGTTCGTTTATTCTACAGAGCAGCGTGATTATATACTCTCTAGCAAGCTTAACAAAGCATGGCTGGGAACCGTGGGGAGAAGAAATTAAAAACAGTGAAAGCGATAGAGTGGACACCTGTGCAAGGCCTATATCTTATCTTGTCTCAGAGGAATGTTTCAGAATTAGGAGCTTCTATTCACAGCTCATACTCCTTAACCCATTATCTGACTTTGCTGCTAGCTCCACATTCCTTTAAAGTGATATTTCATTCGGGCTGTTTTGTTCGCAGGGATAGAGAGTGGGAATACGTGGCCGTTCTCACAGAGCCATTCCTCCATAAAAAGGGAACCTATCCAAATGCTGTGTGGGACATTTGGGTAGTTTTCAGAGAGCATGGTCTGTTGTGCCTTGCTGCTGATTAACAAATCTCTAAGTTTTTTGGTGTGTATCATAGTTCTGCCACATGCCATTACAGCTTGCTGACTAAGGCTAATGAAATTCTTTTCTACTGAGGATGAGTATCCTCATAGGACACGCACAAAGAGGCTGGCTGATTGCATTCTTCACCTTTTGAGAGGGAAGAAACGTTCGTTACAACCAATGTGTAGAACACCAAAGAGCATTTCATTGACAGTGTTATGTGAACACAAACTTCTTGTGCTTTTTACTGAGAGAGTGGTCGGGCACTGGAACAGGCTCCCCAGGAGAGTGGTCACAGCACTGAGCTTGACTGAGTTCAAGAAGTATCTAGATGATGTGCTCAGTCCTGTGCTCTGGCTTGGCTGGCCCTGTATGGAGCCAGGAGTTGGACTTGATTCCATTTTATATGAAGCAGACCAAAAAACCAGGGTAGTTTACAAGCAAAAACCAAAGCAAGGTTTTGAAAAAAAAACCATGGACTTGGTTTCTATCAATATAGCAAAATATTTACATAAATGAGTGTGATTTCCATTTGGTGTTATAAGGGAAAATATTTTTACACTTCATTTCTTCTCTTTACTGCACTTGAATCTTGCTTACTGTATGTAGTCATGCATGGATACACCATATTAAGCAGTGTTTTTATGAGTTATCTGGACATTTGAGTTTTACGCATGGACCCCATGAATTAAACAATACTATTGGGGAAAAATTGTTTCAGATGATAGTAAAAGATGAAAATAACTCATTATTGGCTCCTTTACAGGGGTACTCTAATTGAATTTTTTCCTTAATGTATGTATATAAATTCCCTCTGGTTTTGTAGCTTTCTGATACTCTTTCCTTCGGGGTACTCTCCAGCATTAATTTTTGTGTATCACATTTTTCTTCACGTATCAAAATAAATTAAATGAAGGCTCCACAAGTAGAATAAACAGAGAAACAGGTTAACATGTAGAAACATGGAACACTTGCCTAGGTAATAGCTTTTTAGGTGGGTTTAATCCAAACGGTCAGATTAAGAAGGCTAAGAATGGACATTTTTGTGGAGAATGGTGAAACATGTACTGAGAGAAAGTTGTGAAATCCCAGAGGGAAATATACGAACAGCAGCTTTTAAAACCATCTAGCCTTATGATCAGAAAGAATTTTTTAAAATACTAAAATAATGAATTGCTTCCTTTCCACCAGCCCTTTCCCACCATGCAAAGTGCTGTAAGCAGCAGCGAGTAGTTGCCAGTTATCAGAGGTAATGACTGTGGGCAAGTAGGTGGTGGGCTGCCTTTTTTAGGTTTGGTGCCTAGGAGAGCTTCTCTTCAGCATAAAACAGAAATAGAAATGAAATTTATTGCCTTGAAATGTAAATCCAGATTGTTCAGGGCATTTAAAAGCACTTTGGCTGCTATCAGTGCTATCAGTCCTTGAATTTTAAAGGCATTTTTGTTACTGTGAACTTGAAAATTGAGATGATTCTTTTCTTTCAAGGCATGAACTATGTGATCCCAAGATGTAGCACCTTTGCCTACTAACAGAGTTTATCTCGAGACCTGACTTCCTCCTTGGCTTTGGAAGAAAGCTGGTCAGCAGTAGTTCTCCCCTTCCACCTGCAGATTATCTGGACCTGTAGAAATACGGAGCAGAGGTGGTACGCCTTACTTCTCCGAAGACTTGCAGTGCTTGAACTTTCCTTCAGAGTTTGTCCTTCTGGGATTGCTAGGTTAGGCAAGCAGAAGGCTTGACTGATACCAGGAGATGAAGAGTTGTGCTGTCTCTGCTACTAAAGATAGCAAGAGAAAGCCACAGAGAATCCCTGGATAAATGTAATCACAAGATCCTGAGCAGACCCAGGGGCAAGCTAAGGACCAGCAGAATAAAAGCCTTTGCTTGTTTTGTTTTTTTTTTCCTTTAAGGCTACAAAACCCAACAGGAGGCTTCAGGGAAAACCTTGGTGGCTTGTTCCTGCATCCATCTTCTTTTCCCTTGGCATACATCACATCCCTGTAGAGGGATGTGAATTAGGATCAGATTTTCTAAGACAGGATTGTAAATGAAGGATAGAAAAACGTATTTCCTATTACAATCCCTTTGACTGACTTCTTAAAATTAGTAACAAAAGATGGAATTTTAGAAAGCTTGTTCTCATGGATCAGTTCAGCTCCTCCTGAAATCATTGGGATAGACAGTTTGTGAGATACTTAAGTAGGGACAAAGTTCAGTGGGCTTGTTTTGATTTTAAGCCTCCTAGCTACACTTTGCAGGATTTCGTTCTGTAATTAGGGTCCAAAAAACAGAATGAAAATATGCCCTTGTTTTCTGGCCAGCTTGAGTGTCATTTTGGTGCCCCAAAGCATTTAAAAAAGGCTTAAACGCTTTTATTTTTGTTTTTAAGGACAGTGTTCTTTAAAAAGCTTGAATGGAAGTAGGCACCTGAGATAGTGTTCAGTGCTTTGAAATCAATCACCTAATTGGTTCCTTAGGTAGTTATGAATTTATTTACCAAAAGTTTGGCAATGTGTGACTTGCTGTCAAAAATCTTGTCCCTTCAAGAGTTTCCAAAGAAGTTTATGCATATTTGTTTGGGATATTATCATGCTGTCAATTCACTAATTCAGTTTTTACTTCAGTTACATAAATGAATAAATATTTGAAGTTTTAGTCCTTCGCTTTTAGGTGTTAGTATGAGTTAAAAAAGAAGAGCACTCTTGATTTGGAGTATAATGGCACAGAACAAATCAATAATTGTGTATTTTCTGTGACTTCTTAGGAAGCACTGTAGTTGTAGAAAACAGCATAATTTTAATTAATGTTTTACACTATGTGCCAATTAATATTTTTAAAGGTCTGTAATTGGGCTTGTTTACCTACCCTTCTCATAGTTGAAACTGTACTCGGTGTTTATGAAACATCTTACCATTATCTAAGTGGTAGAAAACATTTACAGCCAAATTCTGGTTTGGGGTATGTGTTTATAAGTCCCTGTTGCAATTGAAGCACCTCATGAAGTGCATCTCTTCCTTACAGGCAACACAGATAGTATAACAGTGAATGTGCTTTAGTAGAACCTAAATATTGTGCTGCAAGGCCTAGAATTATCTCTGTCATACATTATACTGCTTTCAAATATTTCTTTCGTAAGTTGTAGTTCTTTCAGATGTTTTGTTTAACCTGCTTGGAAGTAATTACAGAATGGCTGGGGCTGGGAGGCAGCTCTGGAGATCACTTAGTCAAAGCCCTTGCTCAAAGCAGGGTCACGGGGAGAAGGTTGCTCAGAGCCACGGTCCAGCAGGCTTTTGAGTATCTTCAGGGATGGAGGCACCACAGCCTCTGTGGGTAACATGTTCCAGTTTTGACTACCCTCACAGTGAGGGGGAAAGAAAAATAATTTTTTTCTTACTTTCAGATGGAATTCTCTGTGTTCCACTTTGTGCCCGTTGCCTCCTGTCCTTTTGCTGGACACCACTGAGAAGAGCCTGGCTGCATCTTTGTTATTCCCACCCATCAGTTATTAATGCACATTGATGAGACACACACCACACACTGCCCCCAAGTCTTTTCCAGACTGAACAGTTCCATGTCTCTCAGCCTCTCCTCATACATCAGATTCTCCAGTTCCGTAATCACCTTTTCTAGACTTGTTTTAAGTTTTCATGTACCAGGAAACCCAGATCCTGGACCTAGCACTGCAGATGTGTTTCACCAGTGCTGAGCAGAGGGGGAGGATCACCACCCTGAACCTGCTGGCAGTGCTCTTTCTAGTGCACCCCATGATGCTGGTACCGACCTTTGCTGCAAGGGTATGTTTATGGCTTATGTTCATCTTGGTGTCTGCCCAGGAGCCTTAGGTCCTTCTCTGCAAGGCTGCTTTCCAGTCAGTCATCCCCCAGAATGTGCTGGTGTGTGGGATTATCCTTCCCTGGGTGCACGACTTGGAATTTGCCTTCATTGGACTTTATAAGGTTCCTGTCAGTCCATTTCTCCAGCCTGTCCAGGTCCCTCTGGATGGCAGCACACCCACCTTGTGTATCAACTGCCTCGTCTCTGTTTTGTATCATCAGCCAGCTTGCTAAGGCCATTGTCTAGGTAATTCATGAAAATGTTGAATTATAGCAGTCCCTGTACTGACCCCTGCGACTGGCCACCAGGGACTTGCCTCTCACTGGACTTTGAGCTGCTCTCCACAGCCTTTTGGGCCAAGCAGTTCAGCCAGTTCTCTATCCACATCACCATTTACTTACTTAGTCTGTAGTTCATCAGCCTGTCAGTGAGGATGTTATGGGAGACAGCGTCAGAAGCTTTGCTGAAGTCAAGATAAATAACATCCACTTCTCTCTCATCTCAATGAGATGAGCCAGGAATCTCATTGCAGAAAGCTATCAGGTTGGTCAGGTGTGATTTCTGCCTTCATAAATCCATGCTGACTACTCCCAATCACCTTATTTTACTCCATATGTTAAGGAAATTGTTCCCGGATTTATTTGCTCATCACCTCCCTGGGGCTGGAGGTGAGGCTGATCTGCCTGTACTTTACTGGATCCTCCTTCTTGGAAATAAGACTTTTCCTTTCTTGCAGTCGTCCTCTGATCCCCCATCACCTTTCAAAGATAGTTGAGAGTAGCCTCAACCTGATCCTCCTCAGCTGATGGCAAGTCTTCAGTGCTCCAGGCTTTCTCACTGCTTGCAGAGGTCTGGGATTTCTGAGAATGGAATATTGAGGGAAGAAATATCTTTTAAATTGAGTGACTTTTTTCTGGTAGAAGCCTGTCCCTCTAGCTATCAGAGCTACGCTAACGTGGTTTAAATGCAGACGGGTTCTCTGCAGCACACATGTATTAAATAAAATCAAAGTCTGTTGATAGAGCTATATTTAAAGCTAATCTAGTCATGTCTTTCCACGACGATACTGACAGAAAGGAGCACGAAGCTACAAAAAATGTAGGTTTTTCTGTGTGCTCCTCTCCTGAGTGGAGTGCTGGCTGTGCAGGGATGCGTAGCAGGAGTGACTACAGGCAGTGCAGGGATTTCGGAGATGGTTTTCGTGTGTCAGAACAACAGGGTGGATTAATCTGCAGTCACATTCACGTTGCCATCGCGAGCTGTCATCTGTGCCTGAGCAAGGTTGTTTTAAGCTTGCATGGGTGTAGCAGTCCCAGTCTACAGGCGTTTCTGTGCAGTCGTCAAATGGGGAAAAGGAGGGAAGGAAAAAACAAAGGAAGACGCTGTTTCCAGCTCAGCAGGAACCTGATGGCTCCTTAGCTTGGCAAGGCCATGGTGCTGGGGGCTGTTGCCTCGCAGGGTACAGGTGCGGCCATTGTCTGGAGGCAGGATTCTGGCTCCTGGCTTCTTCTGAGCTCCAAGCCCAGCAGCAGTTTGGGAATCCCGCCGCTTATGGGGGTGTAAAGCACAGATGGTCCCTTTCCTGCTGAGCATGTGCTCCAGTGGGGAGCATAGCTTGGTCAGCCCTGCCCCCCAAAGAGCCCTACTGAGTAGGGTCAGAGCTGAGGAGCCAACCATCTTTGGCAGCGTTCATCTACTCTTCAGCACAGCTCTACCAGCTTTAAGCCTTTCCGTTTCTTATGGTTCCTTAAGCAGCCAGCAGCTCTCAGGGGGTTGCACGGCAGGGAGAACTCAGCCTAGCATCACTTGAAGGTCTGCCAGGGCTGCTTCTCATCCTCATGCAAGCGAGAATGGTTCTGAGTGGGCACCATGGCACTGCCTCAAAACTAGCAGGAGACTGCACATGTTGCAGCAATTAGTCCCAGGAGAAGTCATGCCATCTTTTGGTCTGCTTTCTCATGGCACTGCTGCGCACAAATTGTTGTTTATTTTCCTCAGTGTATCTTCTGTTGTTGAAGCGTCTTCTTAAGTCAGGGTTGCAAAGTGCGTGTCTTGTTCGTGGTAGACCGTTCTTAACATACCCATTGTAATTAATCTCATCACCATGATTTGAGCTGCTGCTTCAGATTGTTACTGAGATCCTGAGCACAAGCCCAGCCGAGCAGTGTCCAGCGGGGCTGCTTTGTTCACCTCTTCGTAAAGGGCTGTAACTATTAGTGTGCTGAAGAAACACTTTCTCTTCATTTGGAAGAGAGTTGGCTTGAAAGCTCTAGGTGCAGAAGAACTGCTGAAGAAAAATAATGATCATATTAGTAACACAGAAGAATGCTAATGTTGTTTAAATGTTGTATTTTTTTATATTGTATTATAATGTTTTGTACATTTTTTTCTCTTAATGGTTTTAATTTTTTTAAAAAGTTTTTTAAAATTTGCACTTTATAAAAATAGCTTTCATAAAATTCAGTAAGAAAAACATGTATGTTCCAATAATGTTAAGAGATCCATTAAAGTGCCTGTTGGTAACACCTTTGATACAAATGCTATGAAAAACCCAGCAGAAGTAAAAAATGACTAACTGAAAGAATGTCACTAAAGGGAGAGATGAGAAATTACTTTTTTCTCTTTTTCTCTTCATCCAGCATCAAGCTTTGAGCTATGTCCTATTTTAATGAGTAAAGGTAGGATGTAGAATTTTGTTTGGGCAATGCTTTAATTACTTTAAATAAAACAATTATTAGCAGGTTATAAATAGAATATTTTTTTCTCTCATTTTACTACTAACATTGATTCTGAGAGGAGACTAGTATTTCTTTTGTTATAAATAGATGCTTGCCATATTAAAGCAGCTGTTAAAATCATTGATAGAGAACTAAACTCTCATTCTTAATTAAGTTGTTTGTGCAGCCATCGAAGTAACTTCATCGTACAGTTGATGGTCTGGTGGGTTAATATTCTAGATGAAGTTGTAAGAGACCTTCAGGGCTGATGGTTTACTGCCCTCTTCTCCCTGTTTGCAGAGGTGTTTTCATCTGCCAAGCTGTGTTTCAGCGTTGCAACTTTGAAGAATTTTAGAATTGTTATTTGCAGGATGACATTTGGTTTTGGTGGAAAGAGAAAGAACTTGTATACCCCAAGTATGAGGTATATCCTGGCTTGCTGTGGCAGTCGTGCTGTGGCTGCTCAGGCGGGTTCTCTGCATCCTCTATGGTGGCTGTAAAAGTCAGGAGACTACCTCAGTTAATCTTTTCACACTCAAGTGTAGTGTGTGTCGGTTACTCTGGCCTTCCTAGTGTCTTGGACACTTTGATGATCACATGGGGAGAAGTTGGTTGAGCCTCAGAGTTATTTACTGAGGAGTGTTCCCGCTAGAGCTGGGACTGTACGCTTTTGTGCTGAAGAGACACATCGTTGTGCCCGTTCTCAAGGATAACACCAGCTGGATTGTGCAAAGATAGTTTCTTTTTTCCTGCCTTTACAGACAGTGTCTTCAGATGTTTTTGAAGCAGCAGTGTGGCTGGTAGCAAGAAGTGAAGGGCTGAACAGGGCAGTGCAGGTACAGTGCTGAGGCCTGCTGCAGTCCTGTTGATGAGGGTGCATGTCCATAAAGTTGGCAGTATGGGGGACACTATCGATGCTGTGGCCGTGAATGTCTCCCTTCTGTGCTCTGGAGAGATGCTTTTGAGCACAGAGCACCGTAAGAGCCCTGGTGGTGCAGTCACACGTGGCTGCTGCCACGTGAATTCCATCTGCTTTCGAATTCAGCTCATCTATCAGGGATCAGCTTGAAAATCAGTCGACAGCACTGTGTTGACTGAGGTTTAATACTGGGCTGTTCCTCAGGCTAGCAAAGATCACAAGGTTTGAAATGCAGGCTTGCAAAGATGGGCTTCTCCCTGCAGCTGAGAGAGATGGAAAAACTGATATTTTCGAGAAGCATCCATTTGGGATGCAGGCAAACTTTCCCTGAACCAGAGCAATCGGCACTGAAGGTATGTTTGGCACCACTGCGTGGTGGAAATTTAATCTGTTTCATTGTGTGGGAACCAGTCTGTTATCCTCGCTGTCCAGTAAGGAGGGGCAGGGTGGAACTGGAGGGTACCTTTGCCTGACTGTAAGCAAGAAGCGAAGAAGTTAGGGGTGCAGGAAGGGCTCAGATGTGAACTGGCTTGTGAAGACAGGACCAGCATTGTTGCAGCACCATGGTACTGCATCTATGGCAAGTCAGGGAAGGAGGATTAATAACATACTGTCTCCTGTGAGCATAAGGAAAAAGAGATTTTAACGTGCTGCCTTCAGGTTTGTTTTACCTTTTGTTGTGCTGTTCTTCATAGTACGTAGACTGGGACTCAGTAACCGTGTTGCTTAGGCCATTGTGTCCTGGTCTGTTGACTTGCGGGATGTGAGTGTACAAAAGAGGTAAAGTTGCCTTTGAAATGCAAAATTCATTGACTCTTAAAAAGAGAGAAAGGATGGGGTCAGTTAGTGGGACGCTTTTCATTACTCGCTCTCTCACTGTGAAGATGTGTAAATATGGTGTAAGACTATACCACTGTACAGGTTTTTTGACCGTATCAGTACATCTCTCTCTGCTGTGCTAGTCAATGGGAAGCTGCTGATGTAGCTCCCAGAAAGGCGGTGTAATTTATAGAACTTGTTCATGCTTGGCAGTTTCACGATGCTCCAGGTTGTAAGGAGCTCACCCGCTGGCTTGTATACAGGCTCATGTGGAACTCCCACATCTGGCTTTCTCCACGGTGAGAGCACGGGTGTGACAGCAGTTTCTGGCTCTTGTTCTTTGATATTCCTGCAGTCCCACAGGCTTTCCTGACAGCCTTGGATGTTCCTGTAGGTATCACTGCTCTTCTAGCCTCCGTCTTTTTGTCTTTGAATTAATCATTTCGCCAGTGAGACACTTTTTTTGTATTTGGGCCATCTTTATAAAGAGCCCCTATGCTTGTTTCTGATAGAGGCAAAAAAAAAAGCAAGAGTGAGCAGCTTTGAATTCCCATGCTTTCCTTTGTGGCAAACAAACCACTCCCCCCCAAACAACCACACAAAAAAACCCCCAAAAAACCCCAACAGAGGCGAGTGTGAAAAAAGAACAAACAGGTAAAACTAAATCTTAATTTCAAAAGAATGTCCATTATTTATTTTCTCTGCCATGACATTTCATTGGTTCTCCATCATTTTTTTGAAATGAATTCTTTCAGAGAAGGAAATAGTAGTCTCATCTTCCCAAAACATCCTGGGGTGGTGGTAGGTGAAGTGTATGGACATGAGTGACATGTACTGGTAGACAGACAAAGCTGCCATTATAGTTATGCTCAACATGTGCTAGGGGAGAAGAAGGGGTGAAGGAAGGTATATGTGTCCCATGTGCCAGGGACAGATTCCCTTTCCTCCAACGTGACTTTCATACATCTTGTTAGAAATGAATGGGTTAGTGACCGGGCAGGGATCACAGGTGATGTGGTGGCACTTGGCATGCCAGAGAAAAACTGAGGCCACTTGGCTCTTGTATTGAGTGAAAAAAAATCACTTTTATGGCTCTCCTGGAATCAGACTGAAATGAGACTGGCAGTAAACAACTTCTGTGCTAATAGCAGGGTGCCTGAGCGTGCAGGTGGTTTGGAACAGAAGTGAGTGCCTTTAAGCAATTGTTTTATGGTGGTGTGCGTTTCAGACTGAAAAATGGCCACAAGCTTTATTACTTTAATATTAACGCTTCTTCATTACTCTCTTCCCCCCCTCCTGTAAACTGCTGCATTCATCCATTATAAAGTGGCTTTTCCTTTTTTTCCCTTGCGTGCCGTTTTTCACAGTGTAAGGAGGGAGAGGCAGGGGGGTGGCAGGATGGATGGTTGAGGACATAGTGGTACCGCATCTGCTGCCAAACAAAGCCAAAACCCAGGCTGCTGCTGGATAACCTGTTGAGGTAACTTGCAGATGCCTCAAGAATGAAAACATCACTCCTGCCGTGGCTGCCACTTTCTAGTAGCCTACAAGGGGATTGAACCTCTTATGAGAGCTCCTCCCATTAGGGTTTTCTATCCTCCCTCCTGCTCCTTGATGCTTTGGATGGACCTTTGCAGCACAGGTGTTGGTATGCATCTCTTCCCAACACATGAGATCAGGTATTTACATTGCATTTGCCACTGAGGCCTGTATGCCAGGATATTTTAAAATTAGGAAACAAATAGTAGTGGCACTCAAGACCAAATTGGCCCTGTGTTGTACTCTGCGCCCTGCCCCCCAATTTGGATAAAATATGTAACTTTTTTTTTCTCAAAATCATAGTTTTATTTTCTCTTTCCCATTCTAAATATGTCAAGTTTACCTTTGTGCCAGAACCACCTGTAGCCAGAGTTAAATTAGCCCTCCTGTTAGCTCTGCCTGTTTTCTACTTTTCAACAAGCCTTAGTAAAATAAATCATGTCCCACTTGTCTTTAAATGTCATTATCATGACCTAACTTAATTTGCTATAAATTATTTGTACCTGAGCTTCTTCAGCTGTGAACTTGCAGCCTCCAATGTCTTGCTCATTGGATCATTGCCCAGCTATTCAAGGGGTTTTTTTTTTCTTCACAACTCCTGCTTTTTTGTATCTTCTAGCTCCGCCAAAGTCAACTTGGCTGTATAACCTCCGTAGGGACACACAAAGAGCTGATGTATTCTTGTGTTTAAAATAAGGGTTTTATTGAACTGAGTTTCATTCTCATCCTGTCGTGCTCTGGTGCTGCTAATAAAGACCTCTTTTCCCTTAGAATAAATGTGACCTCAACAGTTTGTTCTCATCTTGGAGGCAGCGATTGCAACACTTTCTCTTGGCTCTTCCTTTCTTTTCTTTTCTTTTCTCCTTGGGAAGAATGACTGACTGCCTGGAAAATCTCTGCTCACTCAGTATTGAGCAGCTGTGCCTTGTTTTTGTATTTTAGCACAGCTAGATTTCATGTCTGATAGAGATTGGTGTCTCTTTCCACTGAGAAATGCCGATCTATTTCCTTTTCTTTGGAGCTGTTCGTATTATTTAACAAGAGTTGATAACTTTTATTTCAGCCTCCTGAACACTGAAGGCTCTTCCTCCTCTCACCAAGCTGATGACTTGCAACCAGTCTGAATATTTTTGCTGAGTAAGGGTCAGAGAACCCTTAAAGGATTTCAGCCTCCTACATCGAGTTGTAATAACGACTTGCTATGATTATATGTCCTTAGAAGAGAAACTGATACAGCAAGAATTTTATGACTTTAGGAAAATACTGCATGGCTTAAGAAGGAAGAAAATAAAAGGATTTTACCTGACTTCCTGGGAAGCCTTGGGGATGCTCCAGAACAGTCATTTCAAAATGAAAACATGCTGATTGTTGCTTAGGTGGAACACCTGTAATTTGCAGAGTCCTTTAATGGCAACCGAGGGCCTGATGTACCTCACCAGCACATTAAAAAATAGCCAGCTTTTCTAACTCTTATTTGGAGACAGGTGGTAATGTGCAGCGGTTTATGTTGAACAGTCTAATGTTGTATTTCAATACAGCCTTTCTTTTAAAAGCAGACACTCTTGCTTTATGTCAAGATCCTTTTGGAGCAGGATCTAGATCTCTGCTAGAGTAGTTTAACTAGTATGGTGGATGTTAATGGAATTGAGTTTTCTTGGTGCATTCAGACCCCACTGAAGGCATCCTGATACCTCCCAGTACAAGATGGTACAAGAGCAGCGGGTACAAAAGGTACCCCCTTGGGCACACAGCAGTCTCCTCAGTTCTGACATACTTCAGTCTGACCTGAATTATTGGGCTCAATACAAGTTTTACTGGTAAAACAACACGTCATGTGGTAGGCAGGGGGTCAGATTAGATGATCTAATGGCTCCATCTGGCCTTAAACTCTTAATTAGGGAAATGCTGCCAGCACAAGATGGCATTGAAGCTGTCTGCTGCTAGATTGCACTGGCTTGGGAGATCCTCAACTGCAGCAGAGTTGTAGAGGTTGTATTTGGGATAGTCTTTTCCCTAGCCTTCAATGCTGGAGACAGCCAGCAGAGCTAAAAGTGAGCCCTGATGGGAACCTGCTAATCTTGCTTTCATGGAAGTACAAAAGCCCTGTGTCTAACTATTCCGGACTCACACATTCAGCTTTTAGTGCTATAATGATACCTAAATATAGAAATAAAATCTATTATTAGCCTGGTACTATGTCTTTCATTGAAAGAAAGAAAGGTAAGTTTCTCTGGCAAGCTGATGAAAAAGAAATTATGGTTAATTGAGGCTGCTCACGTATTAAAATATTAGAAGTGGGGATGTGGTTTTAGTGGTGGGTGCTTTGATGCGGTAGAGGTTTATGATACCTTTACTTGACACCTTTGGTACGGAAATGGGAAGTGTAGATGTGTGTGGTGTTGTAGATGTGCTCTTTGCTCTCTCAGCTATGCAAGTGGCAGTGCGCAGGTGTAATAGCCACAGACACAACAGAAGCAGCATCCGTGATAAACCAGTTTCTTGGGCAAACCCAAATGACTTGTAGTAGAGTTGGTGTGTCACTTGATTCCAGAAGGTCACTTGAATGTCTTCTTAAAGTTGCTTAATTGCTTATTGATCTCATAATTATTCCATACTTGCTGTCTCCTTCACTCTTTGCTGAAATGCATTGGTATGTCTTTTAATTTTTTTACTGGAAGATTGTGGTTTTGTGGTGTTGAACATTCACTCCTGAGTTTAGAGCTTGTCACTGGGAATTTCAGGAGTCAGTTGTTGCCTTTATATACAGATGTTACAAATTTTATTTTCCTCACAATTTTTCTAAATCAGATACTCCTGCATACCTCCTAAAAGTCCTGTTATTGCACAACTAGCACCTTTCAAAGCACGAGTAGCTGAACTAAGAACTGCCGAGGTACTCTATTCTAAAGTGCTGTACCCTATTGATGATTTAGCTTGTGGTTTTTCCTTCCCCTTTCAGATTTTTTTATACAGGGTAATTGCTCTGGAAGTATGTTCTTTTTCTTTGTGGTCTCATCTTGTGGGTATTATTCAGATTGTTCCTCTACTGCCCCGGCTTCTTTCCTTGCAAATTCCTTGTGCCATAGGTTATTGCGCTGTGTTTGTGTCACTGGGCAGTTGTGCATGGAGAGGAGCAGCTTTGGTTTCCTGTGGTTTAACATAACAGGGTAATCAGATCCCAATTAAAAGCAAGAGTATGTCAAACTGGATGCTAAACTGCCACTGCAGCACCGCCTCTGCTCACTTCTGTATTGCCTTTTGAAGCATCTAACCCAAGAGATGGTCTCATCCCCCGTGACCTGTCGCAGTTCCTGGGAACCTGCTCTGTGGCAGCGGGTCAGCTGGAAGAAGCAACTTTTAAGTCATGCTCAGCTTTATTCTCCTCCTCCCTTCCCCATCTTTTGAGTCTGTAACACGTCTTATTCCTTCTAGGACTCCCCAGTGCCCAGGTATCTGCTGCCAGCAGCTGTCTTGCTGGCTGCTTCGTACGACTGTTGTCAACTTTACAAAGCCACTAGCATGTTCTGTGCTGAATGGTCCCTTCAGGTTTGCATGCTTATTTCTGCCTTACTGACTTTATTATCAGCACAGCTTCCCCAGCCTAATTACAACTTCTCTCTTCCCACTGCCTACTAAGTTGCAGAAACGTTTGGATGAACCTCAAATGAGCCTGAAGATAGCATTATGCAGAACCAAATAAGGGCCCTTAAAAGTGGAAGAAAGGTCTCTAGATGATCTGAATCTTGCTTATCTTTGCAAGGTGGTACCTTAAAGGCCGATTAGTTTCTGATAACACAATTTTTGTTACCGGGGGTTAGATTTACGCTTTGCAAAATAAGAATGAGGATTTTCAGTAGGACAAGGACACCATCTGCAGTCACCAGATGCAGTTATCAAGATTAAATTGCAAGACTTGTCACTGATTATGCTGGTAATCATTGAGGTGATCAGTGTAATTATCTTGACATCAAGAAGACGTTTTCTCTGATATGGTACTGCAGGAGTAAGTTGAAGGAGCATCTATCATTAGCTACTAGGTAGAGTCAGGATATGGCACCAACTAAGCGCTTGTCTTTTTCACTTTGATCACATTATTTTATAATATGGGAGAAAAATAGATCAGCAAATATTGTGGAATTGACCTTTTATGTTGAAAACATTTTCCATTGGATTCTGTTGGATTTGAAGAAAACCTATGGCATTGTCTAACTGTGAAACGCTCCTTGGTATTCAGTTTGTAACCAGACTTTAGAACAGACTTGAGTCTAGGTCTCGTTACCCAAGGAAGACAAAGCATTTCCACTTCAGGTTATTTTAAGGTTTCAGAGTTTTTTTGGGTTTTTTTCTGGTATAGATCATACAGAGGATTGATTCAACTGCTTCTGGAAAGGGTTTTCTTGCCAAATGGTTGTTGATGTTATCTCAGAAAATGTGACCGAGACTCAGTAGAATATAATCCCAAACTCTAAAAATGTTTCTGTCTCTAATGCACACTAATAATTAACCTAGAAACAAATGATACGGCTTTGGAGGAGTCTTTACAGACGGTCATTTATCCGTATTGGAGCATTTTCCTTTAGCGTCTTTAAAGTGGTTCTTCATGGTCGTTTATAGTGGTAACAAAATCCATCCTGCAGACATGTTTACTGAGCAGTAACTGGCATCATGAGCCTTTGGCCATTCTTCTACAGGCTGTCAAGACAAATTCTTGCGAGTCACATGCTCTGACTTGGCTGGTCCTGTGTGGAGCCAGGAGTTGGACTTGCTGATCCTCATGGGTCCCTTCCAACTCAGGAGATTCTATGATTCAGTGACCTTTATCTTATATACTGCGCCTTTCATTTTAACTTCATGTTCCCACTACATATGCGCTGTAAGTGTACCTAATGGGGTTTTTTTCTTTTCAAATGGCACAGATATACATACAAAATCTTGTCTATATATCCCAGCAGGGAATATTGCTTGGGGAAGGGACAGGAGCCTTTTCTAGTCTAAGTCATATGAAGTGGATGCAGGGGATAACTGGGAAAAGTACATAGTACTGAATATCATCTAAAAAGCAAGCGATTCAGTCTTTGTTAGGACTTGAGAGACAAAGGTCTAAGAGCATTGCCAACAGTATTTTCTTTAATTTCCATGAAGCATATCAAATTTCATTCCAGGAAATGTGTTGCCACAGAAGGCTTCCACGAGCAAAGCATCATAGGAAAAATAGGAGATAATGCGTAATATTTTTCTGTCATTAATTGGTTATTGTATCTGCTAAGCTCCACATAATTATTTTTCAGCTGAAAGTTACAAAATAATTCTTGACTTGACGTGAAAAGGGAGAAGAGTCAAATTTTTTAACATGAACCCAACCCATCAGTCCTAAAGTGCTGATTCATTTGCCCACACAGTATAATTAAGCAAGCTGTTAATCTGTAATAAGGAGTTGATACATCCAGTGATCTCACAATCAGAATTATAATTTTAAACTATAATTACAGTTTTTAAATGTTCATTTGGCTCTCCTCAACCATTTTATTACTCTGTGACTGTTAAGAGAAGGTATTCGTAGCTTAGGATCTCTTAACTTTTACCTACGCCACTTGCTTCTGCAACTGGAAGTGGTTTGCCATGTTAGAAGGATGTCTATACTGGAAGGGTTTTGGGAACAAAATGTCCCCTGTCTTAGGGGAGAATGTTAGCATTTGAGTACATTTGGTGTTTCATTAGATAATGAATCCATTATGTAATTGGAGTTCAGGCTCACACTGATTAATCATGACATTTCAATTATTCATTGAATCAGTGATCTCTTGCACCCCCTTTTTCCCACCTCATTTGCTGCTGGCTTCTATTAATTTCTCTCCTTGCTGCTTTTAGGATTTCATCCTGCTGCGTTGCGAGATCCTGAAAATCTTCCACCGTCGGAGACTTTCATCTGGGAGTTTAAATCACTGCCCCTTGCAAGCAGCCTGTGGCACCTCTCTCTGCTTTGGCACGTTGTAGCATTTTAGCTGCCTGCCTTCAAGGTAGCTGTGCCGTGAGGCAGCCGCACCGCGCTTGAGGAGTGCCTGGGAGAGAAGCGTGATAGACAGAGGTTGTCCCGAGACTAGATTCTTGTTTCACCTGTTAAATGGAATATCCTGACGGTACCCCAGAGCCACAAAGAGGGTTGAGTTGCCCAACTCAGAGTCCGCCCATGCAGCTAGTGAGGTTGCCGTTAGTTGTGGTGTGTCACAATGACTTCCCCGCTGATGGGACACAGGTGGTGGTGTTTTAAGGGATTGTGGTGTCTGCCTGGAGGAATGTGCTTGGTACCTGTGAAATCTGTTTTACTGTGGCAAGCAGACAGCGCAGAGATCGGAAGCGGCTGCTGCTGTTCTCCTTTGGGTCCTGCTGCTCCTGCTCAGCTCCAGCTCAGCTCCAGCTCACAGATAACCTTGCTTTCCAGCTCAGTACCCAGTCAGTCAGGTTGCTGTGGTGCAGTTTTATCGTATGTCGATGGGGAAATGAACAAAAATATGTTTCTTTAATTTTTCAGCTATTTTTTTTAATAATTACTGTTACTTTGATTCTGTTGCTTTTGAGCCATCATTTAAATCCTGGAACAGATTTACAGTAAGACGTAGAAGAGGGAGGCTCAGCATTTTTACGGTAATCTTCTTGTGTTTTTAAACACTTGTGGTCAGGCTCAGCCCACAGGTGATGGATGAGCCAGGCAGGATTTCGTGGAGGGCTTTTTTCCCCCAGTGTGCACAGGCTTTGCTGGCCTCCAGAGGCTTAGCTGCTCGCAAACACACTTGCAAACGTATAGGGCAACCCAATGAGTAGCGTACTGGAAGGTCTGTACTAACTGGTAGTGTAAGACTAAGTATAGCATGTATAGAAATAGTTCTTCCCATGGATATCTTCTTCATAATTTTTTTGATTCTTCATAAATATGCTAATCACTTGTGAAATTTAGCCTTTAGACTCCAGCTGTGACTCTCTTTTCAATATTAATTGCAAGGCAAGATTTTTAGAGATAAATGAGTATGTGGTGTTTTATGACAGGGGCCAAAAAAAGGAGTTTAAGGACATAAAATATAGCTCTGTGTGGCTGTGGAGAGCAAGACGGGTCTGTGTGTGCTGTAACAAACAGACTGCTTTACAGGAAAAAGGGTTCAAGGAAGACGAGCCATTAAAAGGAGGAGTACTTTCTGTTGCAGTGGGTAATTTGCCAAATGTGATTTAAAACAAAAGTATTCATTAGGAAAAAGTTAAGACTTACTTTAATAGAGAATAGAAGACTAGATTTATCAATGAGTATCTTTTATATATACCAGCGTAGTCAATGTCTTAAAGAGGGAAAAAAAGTTATAATAATGTCAGGTCATTCAAAACTATAAAACATCTCAGTAATTTTCTGGAAGTCAGATAAAACAATGATCTTTTTTACAGTGTTCCCTTTTAATGGATTTCTAGTTATAAAAAAATAATATTTATTCAAAGTGCAAGTATACTCTAAAGGATGTCTAAAAAAAGAGCCCCATAGGAATCCTGGGGTTTTCTAATTCTGTATCAGACTTTCAATGTTGGCACACAAGAAGTTTTTTTACTGTGAAGGGTAGGAGTTTACTTAGGACTGTGCTTGAGAAGTTGAACTGGTTTTTTTGGGGGGGAGGGATCTCTTGAAGGCTTGCTGGGAGCTGAGAGTCATTTGAACATCGTAGAGCTGCACACACATGTATGAGCAGTTTATGCCTGAGTCTTGTGGGCTGTACTTGAGGAAGACAGGAGGCACCTCGACATGTGCAGTGTGTCTCCAGTGAGGAAGGCCAACAGTTGCTCGCAGTGTCACCTTTGGTATTAACTGGAAAAACAGTGATGTTTGTGGTAGCCTTTGCTGTGATCACAAGGAGTGTGGTGCCATTTGGGATCTGTTTGCACATGAGGGCTTCTCCAGATACTGTGCCTAAAGTTAATAGCAAGGTCATTGAAGTTTTCCAGCTGTACGTGATGAGAAGCGTGGTGTGTCTGGGCAGGTGAATTGTGCACCAGACCCTACATAGCTCCACATTCTTGGGTTGTCCATAATTCTTTCCAATTTTTCTGGTGGTTAAAAAGTGACAGACCAGACAGATTGAGTGCAGTCATGATGCAGCCAACAGGCCACCCCCTGTGGTTGATCTCTTGGCTGCTTCTTTTTGTTTCTTCCCGTTCTTGCTTCCTTGTTTGAGTTCATAAGCTACAGTAACAAGAAATTCCTCTGTAATCGTAGTGCCTTCAGTAAGCACAAACTGGGTGTGCGGATACCAAGCATCTCTAGTTAGCTGTGACCCTTTTGACATTGAAAAATTGAGTAATGATGCAATCTTTTTTATCAGGAAATCCAGCTTTGAAGACAAGAAGAGACATTATTCTAGTACCTTACATTATTTATAGGGAAAATGGAGTTGCTATCACTGAATTTCCTTCACGGTGACATATGTGTGCTATGCAGCTCTCTTTGCACATGACAGGATGATGGTGTACTTGCTCAAATGCCAGTGAAGAGGTAATTTAGCTTGTGGAATCTTCACAGATGATCCTGCGTGAGATAGAAATATCACTTGATGTAAGCAATGAGCAGTGAAAACGCTTTGTAGCCAGACTTTCTGACCCTAGAAGCCACATAAAAATCTGTAGGTGCCTGACAGCTGTGCTCTCACTTTCATATGTGCCCCCAGACTTGATGCCACAAGCTCCTGTGCCCTCCCTGCTTCCTCCAGGATTCTAATGCTACTGCAGTTGCCCTTAGGATCACTCATCCATTTGGAACACCACTGCAGTCCCTCTTCAGCTGCTGGGCACCTTGCATACTTCTATCCATCATCTGACCCAAACCATGCTATGATTCTGTGTTTTGGGGGTTGTTTTGCAACTTATTTTGTGCCTTGGGTTTGTAGTCCCCTGCAATCTCTGAACTTTCTCCTCCAAAGAAGGAGGAAAAAACCTTCTTGTACAGTTGGGACTATACTCTGCCCATTGACAGTGCTTCACTCTCCAGTTCTTGGCGTAGGGCTCCAAGACGGCAGATGCCTGACGAGTTAGTTATCTGTCAGATACTTCTGTTCAGCCCATCAACCCCCTGAATGGGAAGGGGGGAAAGAGGGGGAACACTACATATTGGATAAGGACAGGGACACGGTAGGAAGAAATGTGCCTCCTGTGCTCAGGAGGAGGCTGTGCTTCAGCTCAGCTTGATGCTGCCATAGCACCTTCTTCTCTTCTGTTGTCAGACACCTTTAACTCTCTCTCTTTAAATATACACATATATATGATTATTTTTAATGCATCTTTTGCTGTTTTGGCATTGTCCTAAACAGCAGAAACTCTCAGTCTGTTCGACAGGGTCACTTATTTACTGTTCTGTGTGATGTTTCTAGGATTTCCTGTGCTTCTGTGTAGGACACAACAGCATAAATTCATATGAAAATAGTCTTGTTGTGGGCCTTCTGCATAACTTGGCTAGTTGCAGGCCCTTTTTTCCAGGTGGATATTTGGAAGCACTAATGCTTCTTTATCACACTGAATTCTTGTGGGGAGTAGTTAAGCAAATAACTAATCTAGTAGTGTTGCATTCAGGTGCAATGGCTGGAAAGGCAAACATCTCCAAGTACCTGACACCAGAAGCTCAGTGGAATGCTCACTGTGTATTAAAGGCAAATGTGGTTTCCCTGAGGATTTCAGGATGTGTACGTTTTCCTGAGCTGTTGCATGTTTGTACTGAGTGAATGGTCTTGGGGGGGAGCATGAGAAGAGGTAAGCTTGAAAACCAGTGCAAATTGCAAGACAGTAAAGAATTCTTTAGTGTGCTCTTCTCTGGGTAGTTTTATCACGTTGCATTGTTTGAGTTGAACATTAGGTTTTCTGTGTAGAAATGTACACGAAAAGCCTTTTTATACCATGCTGTTGCCTGTGCTTCTAGCATTGCTGTCATTTCCCTGTGCCTTCACTTTTTAATTATTTTTTTTCTTAATTTTCAGTTTTCCTATTAATGTATATGATTGAATTCTCTCTTCCATCTCTTCCTCTGTTGTGTTTCTGTCTGGTATGTATCTCTTCTCCTTATTCCAACTTTATTACATCCTTCTTTATTTCTTGTGTTCTAAGCAAACTAAATCAGATAGATGCTCAAGAAGCCAAAAATATTCCTATTGGCATTACAGACAAGCAGATCGTAATCCTCTTTTTTTTCTGATGCAGTTACCTAGGATGCAAGGAGTTTGTTGATGAAACCCAAACCTGAGGTATCCCTTGGATGAGATATTCTGATTATGGAAGTGAAGAAAGCTCTGTTTCCCCTGACTGATGCTTCCAGTTAATTTACTGAGAATTTGCTGAGCTTTATTCCTGCCCAGCTAAGTTTTGTTGACTGGGTTGTTAATTATGGGTTTAAACTTGTATTTGCTCTTTCTAACAACTTAAACCACTGTGTTTTTCTCCCTCTTTATCCATTTACTTAGTTATCTCTTCTGAAGAGGCATTGCTTCATTAAACACTTTCCTGCTTAGTCTGTAATGATCCTATTTCTTCCACTCCAAACACATTAATACATTAAAGAACAAGAGCTATATTTGTCTTCAGTGGGATGAAGGCGTTTCACGTTGTCTTCAGTGCTTGGAGTCTTTTAACACATGATCTTTGGTGGCATAGCTGTGCTGTGTAAGACTCAGCAGGATCCATGGTGCCATTCCAGGTTGGCAGGGATTTTAGCCTGTGATAAAGCAAATACGATACTTAATCATCACACTCTGGTGAAAACAGTATGATTTCATTATTTCTACAGAATTAAGAATCTGAGACTACTTCAGCTCTTCACTGCTTCACCCTGGTCCATCCTGCATTAGGACCTCTGTATCACTGGTGGGAAGCCACTGTATACAAGTAATAGGTGATGAGATGATGCTCATTCCGTGGTCATGAGCTGGACCACTCATCTGCTCTTTTTGTCTCACAGTAGTGAGACACATAAACATGCATCAACAGGAAAAGAAAATTGGTGGCTGCTTTTTGAGGGGACGGGCCTTCTTTCCTCAGCACCCAGGGCTGTGGGAGAGGGGAGCAGATTGCCAGCTCGGAGTTGCCAGGGGAGCAGCTGCCAGCTCCAGCTTGGCCTCCGAACGGGCTGCACATTTTAGCAAGTACTTAGCGCTTTTGGGCAGGCTGGGAAAAAACAACTTCTGTAACTTGTCTCCTTCTGTAGCAGATTTCTATCTGGTTTGAAGACCAGGTACTCCATTGACCAAAGAGCTGCAGGGAGAAAAGGTGAAGATGTACCCAGTACAACAGTCTGCAAGACTCCATTGGTTGAGCTTTTCATGCTCTCCTTACTTCCCTTTTTAATGGTTTTGCATTTCCAGACACTTCTCATTGCTAACAATTTCCTTTCTGTTTAAGTTTGGCATAGAAGTTTTATGGAGTCCACGTGTAAACAAGGTTCTTGGGTAATATCTCAATTAATATATAAGTTGAAGGAGTAGTGGTGAACATAGAATCATAGAATATCCTGAGTTGGAAGGGACCTGTAGGGATCAAGTCCAGCTCCTGGCTCCACACAAGACCAGCAAAGTTAGAGCATGGGACTGAGGGACATCATCCAGATGCTTCTTGAACTCAGTCAAACTCAGCGCTGTGACTACTTCCCTAGGGAGGCTGTTCCAGTGCCTGACCACCCTCTCAGTAAAGAACCTCTTCCTAACATCCAACCTAAATATCCCCTGTCACAGCTTCATACCATTCCTTCAGGTTCTGTCACTGGTCACCAAAGAGAGGAGATTGGCGCCTGCCCCTTCGCTCCCCCGTGTCAGGAAGCCATAGACTGCGATGAGGTCTCCCCTCAGTCTCTTCCAGGCTGAACAACCCAAGGGACTTCAGCCTCTCCTCGTAAGGCTTCCCCTCCAGATCCTTCACCATCCTTGTTCCCCTCCTCTGGAACACTCTCCAATAGTTTTGTGTCCCTCTTGTACTGTGGTGCCCAAAACTGCACCCAGTACTCGAGGTGAGGCCGCACCAGCGCAGTGTGGAGTGGGACAGTCACCTCCCTGGACCTGCTGGCTGTGCCATGCTTGCACCCCAGGATACGGTTGGCCCTCCTGGCTGCCTGGGCAGTGTTAACATTACTGTCTGCAGTAGTTGCAGGGCCTATGCCATTCCTGAGCCATAACAATGGAGTAAGCACACACAGTGTGCATGCTATTGAGGTGGGTTTGGGTTGGTTAGTTCTGGTAGTTTGGTTTGTTTTTTCTGTGGAGTTATTGACATACGAAACCTCAGCAAAAGGGTTACATAAAATTTGAGCTATGGGTTTGAAGTACTGCATGACACATCTGATCCATATTCTTGAGATGTGCCAGAAACTGCAGCTAGTATGTGAGTTCTGCAGGCAAAAGCGTTTGCAGTGCAATTTCTTATTTTTCCCGTAGAATCACACGTATCCTCCCTGCAGGGATTTTGTTGTTTGGTGGACAACGCTCTGGGTTTGGGGGAAAAAAAATTCATTTATATGTAAATACAACCTGAAGGCTGCAAATATTCAAGCTGCCACAAAGACAGAGAGCACGTACGTGAAAACGAATGGACCTGTTGTGGGTAGAAATTCATAGTTTACCATAATGTGGGAAAAAATAAATGAGGTTGTCTTTGAAACCTTATAGGTCAGCATTTCAGACTTCTGTATGTATTTGTGCTCCAATTAAAGAAAGAAATGGAAAAGCTTCTGGATATTTACTGGGTTTTAGCCAACTTGAGAGAGGAGAAGCAGAAAGAATATTTTTCCTATGTTCAGTTAGCAGGAGTAGGACTTCGGGGTTTTTTTTTGCTTGTGCACAGGTTTGTGGGTTTTGTTTGGTTTGTGGGGGTGTGTGAGGCTTTTTTGCAGTCATTCCATTTCTTTATGTTAGTTTCCAAGAAAACTGGAAGTAGAAATGAATTCTGTGGGTCTCACAGCAGCACCTCACAAAATGATGGGAGGTACAGGAAATCCAGCAGTCTAAAAGCAGAGGAGAAGGAGGGAGAGACAAACAAGAAGATGGTGGATGTCTGTGGTGTCTTGCAGAAGCATTTTGTTTACTTCATTTTTGTTTCTCGATATGTTAAAAATGTTACCTTGCTCAAGTACTTTGATCTGGACTTAAAATAGCATAAATTATTTTTGAGATAAGTTCACATTAACCACCACAAATTCCTCACTCGCCTGTCACTGTTGCCGGAGATCCAACTCTTGGCTCCTATTAGTGCATCTTCTACTTCAGCAAGGGAAAATGTAATTTAGTTTTATAGCTGTTTTAGAAAAGTCTGTGTTGAAAACAAATCAGTGCCTCCTCTAATAAGTATTAAAGCCCAAACCTGTTCAATTTGTAGTAAGTGTAGTCTGTCCTCTTAAAAATGTCCTGGGGATTTATGTACTAAACTACTAAATGCTAACAGGAGTTACCTAAATAAATCCTCTGGCGGCCTGATAGGATAACAGATAATTTATTTAGTGTTGCATTTCAATTTGACTTCACTGCATTTCTGGTTTTTTTTGATGAAAGCAAAGTTGGGATTGGAGTTTACATTATAAGGAACCTTTTCTCCTTCCTTTCTGTAGGTGTGCTTCTAAGAAGAGTATTGACCATGAGGAAGCCCACGTATTAGTCAGTTTTAACTAATCCCACCGAAAGCGATGAAGCGGCGTCTCAGCTTTGCCAGTCCTTTTCCCACCACTGTTGGCTGAATGAGAAATGGTCGTGTGATTATGCTGACACCCCAGCATGCATTTGGTAGACCTGTGGTTAACTCGTTCCCTCTCCATGTGTCTGCTCCTACAAAGTTTTGTCCTCATGATACTGTGCTTTCATTCTGCCAGTATGTGCCCGAAAGGCTGCCTCTGTTCTCACTCCGGAGGTCTGAATGTCAGCTGTAGCAATGCAAACCTCAAGGAAATACCCAGAGATCTTCCTCCAGAAACAGTCTTACTTTATTTGGACTCCAATCAGATAACGTCGATCCCCAATGAAATTTTTAAGGACTTGCACCAACTGAGAGTCCTCAATTTGTCAAAAAACGGGATTGAATTTATAGATGAACATGCCTTTAAAGGGGTGGCAGAAACCTTGCAGACTCTGGATTTGTCCGACAACCGGATTCAAAGCGTGCACAAAAACGCTTTCAACAACTTAAAGGCCAGAGCCAGAATTGCAAACAATCCCTGGCACTGTGACTGCACGCTGCAGCAGGTGCTGAGGAGCATGGCCTCCAACCACGAGACGGCCAACAACGTCATCTGCAAGACTTCCGTGCTGGATGAACACGCCGGGAGACCGTTCCTCAACGCTGCCAATGATGCTGACCTCTGCAACCTTCCTAAAAAAACTACCGACTACGCCATGCTGGTCACCATGTTTGGCTGGTTCACCATGGTGATCTCATACGTGGTTTATTACGTCCGGCAAAACCAGGAGGATGCAAGGAGGCACCTTGAGTACTTGAAATCCCTGCCGAGCAGGCAAAAGAAACCAGATGAAGCCGATGACATTAGCACTGTGGTATAGTATTCTGACTACACTGACTGCCTTTGTGATGGAAACTAGGTTTGGATGGCACTACAACCAGAGGTTTACTTCTAACGTTCATTGTAAACATTAAGACTTTTTGGGGTTTTTTTTTCTGTTTAACTGAATTATGCCACTGTTGAGCTTTCTAACAGAAAGTTTTGTCTGGGTGGTGTATGTTAATTATTTCTCTGGTGGTATCCTAAAGCAAGTGAATTAATATGTAAACATTAGTTTAGACCCATTCCACTATTTAATAATGAAATTTATTTTTTTAATTTAAAAACCAAATAAAAGCTTAAATTTGAACCATGTAAAACAGAGTAATTTATTGATCAGAAACCTGTACAGTGCCAGAGCACACTTGGTTTGATCAGTGCTCATGAGGTAGAGGAGAGGAACGATGACAAAGTGAGCAAGCAGTGAGAGGTCTGGGAGTCAAGAGTCCCTGAAGGGCACTTCTCTCCCTGAGGTGCAAGGTGAAGAGCTCGTAGCCCGTTTTTGGGGCAGCTCACCATGATGCGAGAGGGGTGCAGTGTGAGGAGAGCGGAGTGCCCTGACTGTGGGTATAAAGGGTTGATGCCTGGTTAAGACCCCAGAGGACGTTTTGGCAGTACTGGAGAGGAGCAAACACGAAGGAGCTGCGTTGCAGGACATCGAAGACAGGTAAGTGGGGAAGTGTGGTGGGTTTTCACCTTGCACCTGCTTACTGCTTCCCATGAGCTTCAAGCAGGGGTTCCTAAGATTCTAAAATTCTCAAGATTCTAAAATTTGCTTTCAAGCAGCATTTTTAAAGAAAAACAAACAAAACCCCCCAACAGAACCCTCTCTCCCCAAAACTGACTGACAAAGCTATCAACGACTTACCTTTAGTTTTTCCATTTTTCCACTTTGTTACTTGATCTGTGGGATTGGGTCTGGTACAGTTTTGCCCCAGCTGAGCAATACACGTGAGTTTATACTCTACATCTATAAATCCCAAGCAAAACCAATTGAAACCAAGTTAGGAAGAACTCTCTAGAAAGGCTCTGGAGAGATGGCTTCGTACCAGTTATCCAGGTCTGCTGAATTTTCTTTTGATTGATTTCCTATCAAACATCTCTCTCTGCAAAACTTTTCCTATCCTCTTTTAAAGCCAGTACTGAAATCTCTGTTTAAAATCTGAGAATCGAGGCAACGCTCTGACAACCAATAGCTGCAAACTCATCAGGCTGAATTTAGCTGATGAGCAAAATGAGTTCTTCAGCTGTGTGGATTTGACAGTGCTGGTATTCCTGACAGCTCCAATATTTGAGCTACCTCTCTTGTTTCATTGAAAAGAAACTGAAGGGAAAGAGAAAACCTTTAGCATACGAAGACACTTGTTTTCATCATGTTTACATTTTTCTGTCCAAAACTGCTGTCTGTAGAAAAGCCTACACACTGTCCTTTGCTGTCAAAGGCACAAGCTTTTTAAATTTTGATTGCATAATGCTTTGAGGAGTTATTTACCAAAACAATTTTGGTCAAAAATGAGTAAATTTGTAGCTGTGATACCTTAAAAGATATAAATATAATTAAATTTTTCCATATTCACAGGAGATAGTATGCAACAGCAAATAAAGTGGGAATTGCATAGCACAGTCAGGGTTTTTTTTTCTCCTCTCTGTTAAGATGCTTCAGGTAAAGTAGAGCTTAGGCAATTAATGAGATTAATTTCACAATCCTAATTTTTTTTTAAAACCCAGGTTTTGTTTCTAAAGAGTAAAGGATAATTCTTTGAATGTTATTTTCTTAAAGCTAATGCCGATTTTTCTCTGCTAATTTTCTAGTCTGGGTAAGATACGTGATGGTGCATTTTGGGCTGCATGTATTTAGGCTCATACTTTTATCCTGTTCTAAGTTTTGTTCTGTTCTGTACAGAGTTGGGCACAGGTACCTTCACCGTTGATGTACGTGATGTTCACTAGCAAGATTTTGCTCTGCAGCTGCCATAACTTTCAGGGGCTGAGTACAAACAGAAAGGAAGGGGAGGGGGGTGGGTGCAGCTTCTGGTGTTCCTGCGGAGGAAGGACGAGAATCTTGGTTTACCAAAGAGATCACAGAATCACAGAATCGTAGGGGTTGGAAGGGACCTCGAGAGATCATCGGGTCCAACCCCTCTGCCAGAGCAGCTCCCTAGCTCATATTGCACAGAGAGGCGTCCAGACGAGTCTTGAATATCTCCAGAGATGGAGACTCCACCACCTCCCTGGGCAGCCTGTCCCAGAGCTCTGTCACCCTCACTGTGTGAAAGTTCTTCCACATGTTGGTGTGGAATGTCCTGTGCTCCAATTTACAGCCATTGCCCCTTGTCCTATCTCCACAGACCACTAAAAAGGGGTTGGCCAATTCCCCCTACATCCCATACTTAAGATATTTATAAACATTAATTAGGTCCCCCCTCAGTCTTCTTTTCTCCAGGCTGAACAGCCGCAGCTCACTCAGCCTTTCCTCATACGGGAGATGTTCCAGGCCCTCAATCATCTTCGTAGCCCTTCTCTGGACTCTCTCCAGGAGATCCCTGGCTTTTTTATACCAGGGAGCCCAGAACTGGACACAATACTCCAGGTGGGGCCTGACCAGGGCAGAGTAGAGGGGGAGGATCACCTCCTTAGACCTGCTGGCCACACTCTTCCTGATGTATCCCAGGATCCTGTTGGCCCTCTTAGCCACCTTCTGCCATGCAGAAAATCCACCACAGTGTTTTTCAGTTTGATAGGGGAAAATTGTGAGGAAAACCAAAAAAAAGGGGGGTTGGGAGGGGAAGCAAAAGGAACAGCTGGAGGCTAAAATGCTTAAAGGTGTCAAGGAGTCTTGCAGCATGTTTAGATGGGCACCGGGGTCTCAGAGTGAATCTAAATCACCTTTTTAAAGGATGTCCCTTTACTCCCACACCAAGGGGGGAAAAAAAAGCTAGCATTGCTAAATGAGTAAATGAAATTTCAGGAGTTCAAAATGTAGTCTTTGTATTGTAGGTGTGAAGTCTGAAGAAGAAAAATAGTAGAGGGTGTAAATTCTGTTGGGATTAGACATAAAGCCATAGTATGGTGGGAAAAAATGGGGATTTTTTTTTCTTATTTTCCTGTGCCAGTTGGAAACAGGGATCCCACTGTGGCAAAGGCCAAGAGCTAACTGGGTACTAAGGGAATGCTATGGATAGGTTGGGCAAATGTTCTGAAACTAGGCTAGCTTGTGAGAAAGGGAAAAATCATCCTATTAATCACTGGTAAAATGCTAAGAAACTGGGAAGAATTTTTTTTTTTCTTGAAGGATGATAGTTGCTGAAATTTCTGAGAAGGTGAACCCAAGACCTCAAAATGGGACCAATGCTGTGCAACATATTTCTGAGTGATCTGGAAAAGGGAGTTAATTATGAACTGTGATAACATTTGTGGATGATAAACAGTTACTGAGGGCAGTGGGACCTGCAGCTAGCTGTGAAGAAATACAGAAGGTTCTCAAATTTGTAAGTGAGCAGATGATGATGAAATGAAGGTTGGATTTGGTGTGAATAATTGCAAAGTACTGCAGATGGCACATCCTTAGCTATGAACACAGGGATAGTCTCTAAAATGGCTATAATCAAATGGAAAAAGCATCTTGGAAATAAAGTGGAAAGCTCTTTGATGACAAAATCCAAAAATTATTAGGAGGGAAACAGACAGGCAAACGGTGTGGTGGAATGGCATGATAAACCAGTGCAGAAAATCTGTGATGAACCTGCATCTGGAGCATTGCATTCAGTTCAGGTTCTCCTCATCTCCAAAAAAAAAGTGTATCTGTGCTCTCCAAAGTACAGAAGACCTAGAGAAAGGCAGTAAGATAATCAGGGATATGAAGTTGTTTCCATAGGAGAAGACATCCTCAAGCCATGGGGCTGGGATACCAGAAGATGTGTTAAAAACTGTAGCACATCATGGGTTATTTGAGAAGGAGCTGCTTCTCTTACTCTGAGTGCTGCTGGTGGTGTTTAAGAAGGGAAGGTGGGCTTGATTTTATGGCACCGATGCACTCGTGTCCAGTGGGATGGAAACTCTGCTGCATTACCCTCCTTGTGAGTTGGGGGTGGGGGGCATCTGTTGTGGTTTCACATGCATGGAATGGGAATGGCACCCAGGAAAAGCAAAGTCACATTGAACTGTTGGTGTCTCCTCACTGAGAATTGCAGCACTAACTGCTGGGCAGGGTTCAGGTGCTCCATGCTGAGTTGTGCCAGGAGTGTGTTAACTAAAGGGGTGACAGCTTTGCACTGGGGGCTTGTGAGGAAGCACACATCAAGGTGCTTTGGTACTATTCTGACAGCTCACCTGGTAGTCCATCTAAAAAGGATGGGGATTATCCCTATAGGTTCTTCATGAAAACAAGGCTTTCACGAAGAAATCCCTTCATCATCTGTTTCTTCAAGTGAAAACTCATGTGAGTATGTCACTCTGCCATTTACAACAAGGAAGTACCCTGGTGTCTTTAGTTTTAGTTTGGCCAAGTCAGCTGATTTGTGGAGTGAAACCAACCAACAATCATTAAAGGTGCCATACCAAGACAGTATATGAAGTAGGTTGGTTTTTGCTTGCCAATACATACATGAGTATGCTTGTGTGTGGGACATCCATACATCTCTCAGATTCACTATTTCCCTGAGGTTTTTTATGTGCCATGAGGGTGTCAGATACACGTACACACCCGTGTGCACAGATAAAACAGGAACTCCTCTGGATGCTTTCATTTCCCCTATTCAATCATGAAACGGGTTGCTTTGCTCTTTGAAGCCGTGATTCATGCTGCTCCTGAGCCAAGTACACCTCCATCTTCAGCCTTGCACAATGCCCCCCCAGTCCCACTACCAGCTGCACACGATGAGAAAGAAAATAGGGTGACACTGGCACAGCTCATCCTCTTTCTGAGATCCTTGCTCAAATCCATCAGTCACCATATAAAGCTGTTACCGACCTTTGTGAACAACCTCTTGTTTTCCTTCTGGCTCACAGAAAACAGTACAATTTTCTAGAAAATAAAACAGCTAGGTGGGTGAGGTAATGCCATTTAGCTCATAAGAATCAGTCCTGTTTGCAAAATGTGCAAATGTGGCTAGTGTCCCTGGATCTGTTTTCCTCTTCTGCACTTGTTGATGAGTGGGTTCTTGGCGTTACAGTGTGTTTGGCTGTGTTTTTCTCCTAGGAGATAGTTATGCCCCTTGGAGAAGATTTCTTGGGATGGTTGTGAGCCTGTATACAGCTGCTAAATCAAACAGAATCCACAGAATGAAAAATGAGATGGTTTTAAGCTTTCCCTACTCCAGGGAAACTTGAGAAGCAGCTAAGTATTTGGGAATGCAAACATCTGTATCATGCTTAATGCTGCTGTGATGTTTCAAATGCACATTGTGAGTGTTCTGCTGGTTTGGTGGGGCAGTCTGGAAGCAGATTTCATGCAGATGCAACAATCTCCAAAGTTGGTTAGGGGCAGATTAAACTGGGCATTGAGAGGGAAAGAAAAGAGAAACAACAAGGAAAAAAGTCCATATGTTGAACAGTCTGTTTAGATATCTTTATTCTTCATGATTATTAGTCTCTGCCTCCTAATCAAAGAGTTTGTGATCACTAGATTTTTTTCATATAATCATCTTAATTGTCTAACCTGACAGTAATAGTGATTAAAAGGTGATTTAACAGAAGTTTAACACACTAGTTAAACCTAATCTGCACTGTTTGTATGCCTGTCTATCTGCCTACAAATATTTAGGTAGACCTTAAAAATAATACACTTTCCTGACATAGGTGTGGCTGTGAGACCACGCTCTTTCGGAGATGCTCTGAAAGTTTGTAATGTAAAGCAAGCAAGGGAAAAACTGGAAAAGAAAAACTGCCTCCAGAACTTTCAGGTTCTCTTCATAAATCAAAGCAGGACAAAAAGGATGGGGAAAAAAGCCCTAGCACAGCTCATTCTTGTTTCTCCCTTTGAGGATTAGCTTTGTGCTCAACACTGCATTTCATGGTTTACCAATTTTTTATTTCTGTACCTAAGCCAGATTAACATTCACTTTCAGCAAAGTCTCTTATAAATGGAGTTCTTGGCAACAAAGAACACTGAGGCATATCAAGTTGGCTGAAGAAAAAATGTGAGTGCAACAAATAAGCTCTCTAGACAATATTTCTATCCGCCGTTAATTAAATTCCGCGGCGAATGAAAAGAGCTGTAGAATTGAGTTAATGCCACAGAGACTTCAGGTTCTCAGGTAGATCCTGGCTTTTGTGTTCTTAATGGGGTACCCGACATACCTCTTTGCTGCCCAAATCCAGCAGCTACGCGTCCAGTTGCTATCACAGAGCACACAACCTCTGTGCAGCCACTGAGGACGGGTGCTTGAGGAAACGCTGCACCTGGGAAATGCCACCCTGGGAGCAGCTTGCTCGGGGTCCCACCTCAGAGCTGGCAGCCACGTTGTTGTGCACCATATGTAAAAGGGGGAGAATGTGCTGTTCGGGTGGCATCTGCCATCCAAACATTATTAAATTATTTCCTCTTGCTGTGAATAGTAGACCTCACCAGGAAATATGTGAGTGGGTTGGCATAGATTTGGTCTTTTCTCATGATTTGTTTTTTTTTTTTTTTTTGTTTACAAGATTTGTGGAATGATTAATGTAATAGGGCTTTTTACAAAGAAAATTAGATACGAGGTGTAGACATAAGCTTTATTAAAAAACAAAATGATTGATCACCAAATGTTCAAAGTGCAATTTACTATATTTTATTCTGAAGTTCTGAAGTAGAAAAAGACAGACTATCTGTTTGTAAGGGCTGGATAATGTATAAAGGTATTTCAAAAGGCAAGCTCTGCAGTACCTCAAACCATTTGTTTCTCTTCAAAAAAACCTGCGGCTACCCTGAAACTATAATCGGACACATCATACTACATGCAAATTGTAATGCTGAAAAACATTTAGCTAATAAACAAAAATCAATCTCTATCTTGGGTTCTCACATTGTGATGTGAGAAAAAAGGCCTGGCTGAATTTGAATCGGTGCTTTCTTTGTTAGCAGAATTCCTTCCGAAATCCAGGAATGCACTTTGGGCTGTATGTAAAACAAAAGTTTTGCTGTTGCCATGGGATCAGCATTTCTGCAATAATTATGTTACTGATACGGGGTGAACTGAGTGACAGTTCTGCCATTTGCTTTTGTACTGAAGGGGTTAATGTGGGTTTAACCTCTACATAATGGCATCACACAGCTCTGCAGTGGTGCACCCCCAGACTTCTGGAGTGGCATGAGGAGCTATCCTTTCATTATGCTGGTGGCAAACAGCAATTACAATTGTTTTAATCTTTTTATTGTTCATATGATAGAGGACAGATGGTGTCTTTTTGTCTCTGTAAGTGTGTGTGTGAGGGCAGGCATCTTCAGGGCTTAAGTAGACAAAAGAGAAAAAAAGAAAGTATTTAAGCAGGTTGACTGCATGTTACCAGCTTCTAGTAATGGGTCACTGTTCAGCCAGCATCGCCCACAAAGTTACTTTATAGCAAAATTGCTGGAGTCAGCTGCCTTCTGGAAAATAACCACCATTAACGTTTAAATGCTTGTATTCTAGTGTTTTTCCACAATTACTGCTGCTCTGCATCGTTGTGTCCTCTGTGAGCACCACCGTTGAGGTGAGCATAAAGTTCTATTGGAAGGAACAAGCTCTACAGTTTCAGGCTCTCCTGAGGAGGTGGAGGAAAGCTCTTTCATGGAAACTACCTCAATTAAAAGAACGACAGTACATAATTGTGGACCTGAGGAGACCCGACACACATTTCATGCCTGGCCCCTGACTGCCTCAGTAAATAGATGCCATACTTAGCAGAGAGAACAAATAGCTTGGGCTGAGAAGAGTGAGTCACTCAGAGCTGAGCTGCTTTTCCTGAAAACCCACAGAAAGGCAATGATTAAATAGGCTTTTCATTTGGAAAATCCTGCAGGCAAGTCTTTAATCAGTGTTGAAATGCTTTTCCTTCTGATGCCAGTAGATGTGTTTTGACACAGCATGGTGATGACTATAGGTATGGCAGTCAGTTTTAGCAGCTAGAGGCATATGGGTGATGACTGCTCACGTTACGTGAGCACAGTATTAGGTGTCTGAAGAGTGTGCTCCTTCTGCTGCAGGTGTTGGATTGAGCAGAAGGGGTCACTAACTTTTTGGGACGAGCTGAGAAGATGCCTGTGAAAGGCACTGCACGGTCTGGCTGAAGATTTGGAGACAGAGCAGATGACATCCCTCACTGCAGGCTGGATAAAGCTGTTTCTGATGAACTTGGACTGAAATACCGTTTCTCAAACCTTGTGGAAAACCATGTCGGTTCATAACACGTGGACTTCAGCTGTTCCAGCCTCCTGTCCCCATGCATGCATGTGTGTGCACTTGTGTGGGTGCAGTAACATTGAACTCAGCTAGGTCCTGCTGGTAGGAGAGCAGGAATTTATGTGCCTGTCCTTGTGGGTTAGTGTGTACACAGAGATGGGAGTAATATGCCAGGGGAGCTATCCATTGGCTTGTTGGAGAGAGGGTTGGAGAGGGCCAGAGCGTGTTGGCCATGTTCATGTGTTATTTAGTGTTGATATAAAAAGTTCATGACAATTTCGTCTTCTATTCTCTAACTGGCCTAAAACTGGAGCCTTTATTGTAAAAATGAAGGCAGAGTAATTAAATCATTACTTATCACTGCCATAATGCAGAAGCACTTAATTACTTCATGTTCTATGTCATGTCGGTGCCTGCTGGGCTGCCTTTGTCTGAGGCTACTTCCCCAGAGCAAGGAGTCAGCCAAGGTCTTGGTGCATCCCTGCCCGACTGCGGGGCACCTGCCCCTGAGCAAAACACACCTTGTTTGCCTGACAGCTATGCTCAGGGGTGTTGTCTGTATCCTTCAGTGGCAAACTGTCTGCCTGTCTCTCAGACATCGAGCATTTCCACAGGTAAAGTTAATTTCCTACCGAAGAGATCAGGGGCATGGTGAGGGGTGGTGGGCATTTGCTTCTTGTTTTCCTAGGGAGAAAGGAGGAGCTGGGGTAGATGAGAGATGACCTGATTTAAAGCAAGGAGTTACAGGAAGGAGGTGAGGTGACTACCTGGAGAGGATGCTCTGCAGGGGCATATGCATTCATCTGGGCAGCTGTCAGGGAGGAAGAGTGGAATGCAGAGGGAAGTCCCACATTCAGTCACCCCAACACATGCTGACACCATGACTTGTTTTCTACCTCCTGTAACATCACTGATGCTGCTCCCTGCTCTGGAAAGGCCATTTGGTGCTTTCTTCCTTGCCAGAGTGCTTCTTCCTTGCCACCTGCAGCCTCTGATGCCTCTGTGGCATGGTGATCTGTGTTGGTAGGAAGTTGGCTGGCCCTGCTCCTGCTGCAAGGCTGGTTCCCACTGAATAGGGTGGGGAAGAAAAGCTGCCACCTGCTGCAGTAGCTGCTGAGTTGGTCAGACACTGCCACATTGCCACCCAAGCTTGCCTGCTGCTTAGCTCTTCCCTGTCTGGCCCTCATCGACTCTGAAGAGGAAAGATATTTTTCTTCCCAGGCATCAAATTGTAAATAATGTCCATGCTCCACTCTCCCACAGAAAGGTGTTTAAACCAGCTGTACGTGTCTTTCAAAGCGCAGGGAAGATGTAGTGAAGAAGGGAGCAGGTTGTATAAATCAAGTCATCCTTTCCATGCTTCTCGCTGCTTTGCCTGTCTTTTTAAAAATTCATAAGCTGGGAGACCACCTACCCTGCTGTAATGCCTTCCTGGGTGAAATCCAAAAGTGTAGAGGGTCAGATCTTTACCTGCAGTACTTTAATGTAATTCCATTAAAATCATAGGAGCTGTTCTCATTTATCACAGTGAAGGTCGTCTTGCAGAAAGCATTTTTAACTGCCAGCATCCTCACTGAGCATGAGGGAAAGAAATCCATGGTAATTTGGAGGGGGGGGGCAATATTTAGCCCATCTCCTTTAAAGGTGCTTCCTGTTCCTATTTCAGTTGTGTCTAGGGGTTCCTATCAAAGAAAAAGGTCCTGGTTTGGGTTGGCACAAGTTTATTTCAGCATTGACTTAAGCTGTCAGGGATAAGTAGATCAAGAAGAATAGCACTCACATTATGAGAGCTTCAAAGCTTTGTAGATCACAAAGAGAATCTAATTTTAATTACGATCTTCAGTGAATTTTGAAAAGGTCACATTCTTTCATTAGTGTGTAGAAGGACAAGGAGCATCTATATGAACTCCCCTCCCACCTTAAAAGTAACAGCACTCCTGGCTTTTAGCCCAAAGTCTGGGAAGGCCAATATGACAGTAGAACAACTGGTCTGCCAAAATAAACATATATATATATATATATGAACTGTCCCTCAGTATGAATAAATACATATACATGGCAAGGTATATTTTTTCACATCACACTGTTTGCCAGTGAACAAGGTCTGATTAACAATTTCCTAAAACAGGACTTTGTGAGATGCTCTACCTTTCATGCTAAAACACAAAAACGTTCTTTGGTTGACCTAAGGCATACCTCCGTCTCAGTTTGGGGCTACCCCCTGCACCTAAGATTTAAAAGCTTCAAACAACTTAAAATATCAAGCTTTGTCTTAATTTAAAAACTGTACTTTTGAACCAGAGGTTAATTAACTCTGGTGGTTACAACGCTAGTCCCTTGCTTCTGTGAGGAACTATCAGACTATGCTTGTTTTGGCTGGGATATAGTTAATTTTCTTCACAGTAGCTAGAATGAGAATATGTTCTGGATATGTGCTGGAAGCAGCGTTGATAGCACAGGGATGTTTCAGTTACTGCTGGGCAGTGCTCACACAGAGCCAAGGCCTTTTCTGCTTCTCACACCACCCCACCAGCAAGTGGGCTGGAGGTACACAAGGACTTGGGAGGGGACACAGCTGTGACAGCTGACCCCAACTGACCAAAGGGATATTCCATACCACATGACATCATGCTCAGCACATACAGCTGGGGGAAGAAGAAAAAAGGGAGGGGCATTTGGGGTGATGGCCTTTTTTTTCCCAAGTAACTGTTACATGTGAAGGAGCGCTGCTGTCCTGGGGATGGCTGAACCCCTGCCTGCCCGTGGGAACTGGGGAATGAATTCTTTGGTTGGCTTTGCTTATGTGCGTGGCTTTTGCTTTACCTAATGAACTGTCTTCATCTCAATCCCTGAGTTTTCTCACTTTCACTCTTCTGAGTCCTCCATCCCACCGGGGAGTGAGCAAGTGGCTGTGTGGTGCTTTGTTGCCGTCTGGAGTTAAACCACGACACAGAGAAATAGTTTGCAAGCAGGCATCCTGCATTTTAAAATAACCTTGTTTTGCAGGCTTGGTTTAGATATAGTTGCTGTCTCTACCTAAGATCCTTATCATTGTCAGGGAAATGAGAATTTCACTGGGGCTGTTATCACTATAATTCCATGAAATATAGTCAAGCACTGTAAATGTAAACTCTTGTTGCCTGCTGTGGGTCTCTTCTAGGACCTCATCATTCTTCGATGTGAACCTGTCTGCTGGTGTGCTTTGATATAGGCAAAGGCTGAGAAACCCCAGATGAAATATGGAAGTGTTGCTCAACTTTTTAGACAAATATACTTTGCTAGAGGTCACCTGTGAAGGAAAAGATATATGGTGGATGCCTGGAAAGGTGTTCAGAAAACAGATGGTTTGGTTTAATATTTTTCCCTCCCTTGCTTGTTTTCACTTTTGAAGTCCTGCCGAGGCTGCAAAATTTTAGTGACTGGAGAAATAGCAAAGTGGTGAATTGCCTCTGACAAATGAGATGATGTTTAATAAGAGACAGAAAAAGGCTTTGTAAGTCAGACTACCTCAAACTCTGCTAGCGTGTAATTTTTTTTCAGTAGCTAATTAACATCAGATGAAAAGAGATCATAAAGTCTTTAATAACAATTTTGCATCTTCATGGAGATGCAGAACCTCAAAATAAACATCCTTGATGCATCCTTTATCAAGGCTTGGTAAGTTTGAAATACTAAACACAAGATCTTTTGGATAAGTTTAACCTAAAAATAAAGGAAAATCAAGGAGGTTTTAGCTTTATTCTCTTCATCTGTTCTTTATCCAGCAGCTGTAATTTAGCCACCAAATAGAAGTGGAAGAAAAGCTCCATACAAATATATATGTTTTCTCATGCTAGCTACAACGGAATTTATCTTTGGTGTACAGGTTTTATCTGCTGCTTTAATTTCTTTTAATTCCCCAAAGTTTCAAGCTGATCTGTTTTCCAGCTTTAAGTATCTCTATTAGGACCAGATTTACAAAACCTCAAGCAAAAGTCTGATTGAGATTTTTATAAATCTGGCCTCAATGACGAGACTTAAGAGCTGGATTATTCAGATCATTTTGGAAGTTGAGGGGATTAAAAACTTGTCTTAAAGAAGAAGGCTCCTTTTGCATTTTCTTAATGAAGACCCTAAGTTTAGCAATGCCTGTTTAGGAAGGTAAAAGACAGAAATCAAAGCATCTTTTTTAAAATGATGGAAACAATTCTTCATTTCAAAACTGCAGGGCAGCCTGAGAGAGGAAAGCCAAGCCCAAGTCCCCTTCTCGTTGTGCCAAGCTGTGGTGCTCACAGATACTGAGTGAGGGTCTATGGGGATACTGCTGCCAGTGGGGTGGGAATTGAGCAGGTAGAAGCTGCTCTTTCTAGCTCCAGCTGAGGCAAGGGCGGGGGGTGTGCACTCTACAGATGCATGCAAATCCAAGATCTGCAAAACTTTATCTTCCCCCTTCATGCCAGCCCCATAATGAGAGGAAAAATGTGTTTGGAAAAGGTGTTGCAGGTTTTGAGGATGTTGTTTTCTAAATGCAGTATGTTAGCTATACCTCTTGTGCATGTCGTTAGAGGGCTCCAGCATTGGGAGAACTGTGCATGTCGTTAGAGGGCTCCAGCATTGGGAGAACAAGACCCAAAGAACTCCTCTAAAATACACGTAGCTTGCTTGTGTCCATTTTAAAGAGAGGAAATTTCTTTTATCTCATGTTTTCTAGGACTGTCTCCAGGGGAAAACTGCATTTACTTCAGTGACTTGAATGAGGATTAAGGGCTCAGAGTAACTGAATGCTTGGCCACTCATTACAACTAAAGGTCTCGGTGACAGACATCATATCCTAATGGAGTATGTATTAACCAGCTGGCCAGGAGAGCCTAGCTTTAGAAATATGTGGCATACTGAAGTGCTTCCATTTTGCTCATCAAATTCAGCATAAAGATCAATTTGTGCATCTGCAAGCTCTTCAAAAGTAGCTGACAGCAGAATGGCGTGTTTGCTCAGAGACAAACTTCTGCAGCTTGTTACATGGTGTGTGAGTCTCTGGGGTTTGGCAGTCATCCTGGGAAAGAGGTTAAGGAAACAACAGAAATGTTAAGACAGACTAGGATAATAAAAATACACTATGCAGTCTCCTAATGTACCCAGCTGTCTAAACTATTTTCACTCACCTAAGATCTGTCAATGTTGGAAGCACCTGCTAAGATGGTCGACTACTGGTTACAGTATGCCGTTGAGCAAAGAACTGCAAAACTTTTTATATAAAGGGGAAAGCTCTTCCTGATCATCTCTATCTACCATAAAAGACCATTAAAGTTCACCCAGGGACTTCTCTTTGGTTGGTTGGGTTTTAATTAAATTATCAAACATCTTCTATTTCTCTTCCTCAAGCACATTTGCACTTTCTCTTCCCTGTTAATGGGCCTGTTATGAAAGTGAAAGATGCTGAGGCACTGCTTGTCTTAGACTTGTGGATAGAGCTGAGAAGAAAAAACGAGGGGGGTAAGGAGGGAGGTGGGGAGGGGAGGCACATGACACATAGGACCCAGACAAGCTCTTGCAAACTGCAGATCTGCAAAAAACACTTGCTTGTTTGTTTTTCTCCCAGTTATGTCAACTGGCCTACAAAAACTTGTCAGCTCCTCCCACGTACCTTGCCAGAGGCCTTATATTGTGACAGCTAAAACAATGCCGTTGCTGTTTAAATGAATGCAATGTTTGCAGCTTTTCAGAACAAATAGTATTGTTCATCCTCCTAATATTGATAACTGCAGAGGAGCACACTGGTTACTAATCAACTGCTTGTTTTAAGAGCCCATCTCAAAACATCCCCGACTCCACTGACTGCTTTGCCAGATAATCTGGTTCTACTCCGACGTCAACATTTAAGTCAGGGTTTCCTGTCAAAATGGAGAGCACACAGATGGGTAAGTACATAATAAGTTGGATTTCAAACAATCCAATTGTAATGTTTTTCAATAAATGGCCAGAGTTTGCCTATTAACCGAAGAAGCTTCCCCAGAATTGCTAATCAAATCTTGCATTGCTGCAAACTTGGTCTGCAATTTGTATTGCCACAGAGCCTCCAGGTACCCCTGTCTCTACTCGGAGAGTATAGACACATGGTGAGGTTTCTTTAGTGTTTCTGCACCACCCCACAACGACCCTGAGCACGTTTCTCGTGGCCACTGACAAGGCTGATAGCAGAGTTTCCAGTGAGGAACGAGAAGAGGCAGCGTATACTCACATATGTGGATCTACAGACCCACTCTGGAACAGGTTTGAACAGAGTCTGCATTCACAGGATGTTATAAAAGGTAAGTGGTGTCACAGTGTGTGACTTGGTGCATGGTTTGAGATATTTATAAAATTATTAATTACAAATAACCAAACCATCAATACATTTTTGCTGCTTGTCACACTTAGTAGCACTGTGCAGCATTCTGTGGGCTTTGCAGTGTCAGCTGATGACACATTTGTTGGAAGATAAGGTGGTTGGTTCACAGAACAGATCGGCAACAGATCAGTATTGCAGCCAAAAAGGAAATGAAAAAAAAATCCCCAGGACATTTCTGGGAAAAAAAATCCCAAGGGGGAAATATTAAGAGAACAAGAAGGGTTATTATTATATCATCCTGCTGCACCATGTTTCATGATATTGCAGCACAGAATTCAAGTTAGTGCCAACTCTGCTTGGCTCAGAAAAGATTTCTAAGCATTTGAGGAAAGCTCTTTCAAGCGACGGGGAATTTGTTGATGTTTTGCAGGCAGCTCCAAGTAGTGTTGAAATTTTCCTGCTTTCTTTTTTTTTTGTTGTTGTTCCTCCATTTGAAGAAAATTGTATGTTACTTTCTTGCTCTGTTGAAAAATTATCTCATAACCTTGAGGCACATATATTAGTTTTATTTCATTTTAGCCTATTCAGCCGCAAAACAAGTATAGTGAATCAAAGCTGTTGGCTTAGCTGGCTTCCATTTAAAGCCAATAAGTATAACGCTTCCATAACAGTTTCTGGCTGTGCTAGTCCTCAAAGAAATAGTACATTCATACAGCTTTCATTGATCTTTGGGAAGGCTGAGACTCTGTATCATGAATAAACATATTTTCAAAGCTATTAAAAGTTTCAATTAAACGCTGTGATTTTTGTGCTATCAAGTTATTCCTTAGCCTCACCGAAACAGAAAACAGAGCACTTTATACCATTTATCATTATGCCATTATATGTACACCATTCTGCAGTGGTTCACACAAGGCTGCTCACCTATGAATGTGCAAAATGGAAGCAATGACCCAGCGATGCATGCGAGAAGCCGGCCCTGCTACAGGGCTTTGCATTTAGCCACTGTGGGAGAAAACCACCTCTGGATGCAATTACCCTGGTGCTGCGTGAAGCCTCAGCAGCCAAATGGTCTTGCTTAAACGGGAGCCACAGCCTCAGTAGGCTTAAATCTGTTCAGTAGTGTGAAAGTGCCCGGTGCTGTGCTAATTTACGACAAGGGTATTGTGCTCAGCCCCTATGAGCGTGGCGATAGTAAGGCTGAGCTTGGCTTGCTGAGGCATTGTAGGGAAACGGTCCGTTCTCAGCTCTCCAGGAATGAAATTGCTCCTTCCGTGGCTAGGAACAGTTAAGCTCAACTGCACAAAACATATGTTGCTTGCATAAGATACATTTTGGGTGAAAACTCTGCTTTTAATTATAGACGGTTGCATAAAATGTCAGTGATTAAAGCACAGCTTTAGCGGTATTCTTGGCCTGCGTGATACCAGCCAGGGAGCGTGCTTCTCCTCCTGTTTACTCCTCTCCGAGCAGAATGTCTCCAACTTTATGAAAGTTTTTTTATTTGAGTGCAAAAAAAAAATTCAACCGAAGAGAAAAGTAACATTTCCTCATCTATTCTGTCTCTTGAGATTTCTCAGTGGTGAAATTGCTCGGGATGGGATTGAGAACAAGCTGAGCAGGGCTGTCTCCAAACAAGGAAAAATTGGAGATCTAATATCTCACTTCAAAGTATGAAAGCTAAAATTCAGGTTTAGGTTGTCTGAGGCTATCTTAGCCTTTGTTGTCCTTTTATCCATAGACTGATGGGGAATACCCATCCTTTAAAATCACCAGTTGCCTCTGATAAGTAAAATTCCCCCAGTAATTCTCCAGAGCCTGAGATAATTATATCCAAGGCAAAACTGGCAAGGTTTGAAATCTGATCAGATATATATCCAGCTGAGCGTGATCCACCCAAGTATTTGTTCTGATTTAGCCATTGTCATTCCAAAAATACTGCCATGGAGGAAAATATAAACATGATCCCTTCTTTTTTAGGATTGTTACCATCTGTATCATAGTTACCAAATATTTCTTGCTCAACTCGTATTTAAAATTAACCTAGTCTATGCATTGCCTGCCTTCACTGTAAGCATAACATAGTAATCACAGCCCTGTTCACAGAATGCGGTCTACTTCGATAAGCATTTAGCTTTGAGTAATGTTTTCTGACAAGTGCTATTTTGGTGATTTCTGCTATAAATATGTAAGTTCTTATTATTCGGCTGTGGTGATGCACTTCTGTACTCATTTCTGGGGAAGTACGTTGAATTACACCAGCGGAGGTTATGGCCTCTACTGCGCTTTTCAGAATGTTTTCTTTTTGTCTCCTCTATTTTTAGGTCAATTACTGAGTCCCCATCACATTACATGACTGAAGATAGCACCTGTCCTTTTATTTATATCCTCATATTTTCTGAGTTCCTGTTGCTGCTGTTTTTGACCTCCCTTCTACACATAACTGCTTCTCATTATACTACTTCCCAATTTAACCTAGATTACACAATGTCTGTGTAGGCTCGGTAACCCCTTTGAAAGAACTAATTGAGCAGCAAATGCTAGTGGGAGACCTATGGGTTAACCCCAGCCAAGGCAAAATCCTCAAGCATTCAAGGAGGATACTTTTAATTTCAAATGAAGTGATTAATGGTAAGATCTGATCTTGCTCTGAATGCTGTGCGTGTGAGTATTACTTTGGCAACCTTTGGTGAGAGCAAAACTAGGTTTAAAAGAGCATTTACTGGAAAGCCAGGTTCTGTCTGATCCGGGGAGGGAGGGTGTGTGATCCTTGGCACCAGGAGGGAACACAAAAGGCTGCCTTCCCTTCCTAATCTTCAGCTTCTGAATTTCTTGAAAGGACTGATAGAAGTCACTTGATCTGCAAGGTGGCTGCTAGGTAAGCTTGACCATATGCTGGAGGACTGGGGAAGAGCCACAGATGTGGCTCTGGTCTCTGTCTGCAGTAGGACAGGCTGCTTGTGACAGAAGTGGGAAAGGAACCAAAGCAGGAACCATCTGACCATCAAAAAACACTCACTTTGAGTTACCGTTTGTAATGTCAAGTGTAATGGCAAAGAGACAAGGTTCTTCTGTGTGAAGTACCCAATTAATAACTGAATGAGTATTTGAAGGTTTTGGCATATATTCAGGATCTGGTGTCAACTGACCTTTCCTAATACGGTTTATTATGTTGTATTTAGCTTTACTTCTGCACTGTATTTTTTGTCTTTAATTATTGTCATCTGTTCTTAAAAATAAGCTTTGTTGATATATGTGTGTCAGTGTAAAACTAGAATCAATCACAAGTATGGAGGGTTTTAAATATATTTCCTATGTGATTTATAGGGGCTACTTCATGTACTCAAAAAAACTTTCAAGAAAAAATAAGCTGTTCCCAAAAGTATGCTATTGCACTAGAATGGGCTGCAGTGCACTTTAGGTAATTCCAGGCTATTCAACATTAGAGTTCTCCATATGAGTATTCAGCCTGTATTTTACCATGGTCAAAATAAGGCTGTGTTTTTTATGTTCTATCTTTGATTCTGCCTCCTTTTACCTAAAAGGATTTTGAGCTGAAATTTGAGCTGCACCATCCTTATCATGACTTGATGGATCCCATGATGAAATGAGCATCTAATAACCCAATAAGGAACAGCTAGGAAAATAGGAACAAAATAGTAAGTAAAGGGTATAAAATTTTACTAGTGACAGCTGAAGCCTTCTTGCCAAGTATGGGACTGATTTTGGCATGTTAAGAATGTTGTAACTGATTACCTATGTCTCAACAACGTCATGCAATTATAATTCTGATTGTGAAGGGTATGTGGCTAGGATTAAGACTTGAGAGCAAGGCTGGAGCGAGTTATGTGACAAGGGTAAATGGCTCGCTTTGAGTTTCTGAAGAAAAAGTGCACTGCTCCCGTTTTCCAGCCAGTCTGAACAAAGACAGCATCTGAAGAACATTTATGTTTCTGGTGTTTTAAGCTCCCATCTCTGGTGTTGCTGTTACTGCTGTTAATTACCCACTTGGGTTTCCTTTCACTTAGTGCTAATTCTTGGCCTTGGCAGACTGACTCATTGTAAATTGACTGAGAAAGAAATCTTCCTTTGTCCTCAGCAAATCTGAATAATTAATATTTTTTTTTTAAATCATTATGCTTCTTAGCTGACATTCTCTTCATGAAAGAAAGGGGCATGTTTAATTAAAATAAAAAAGTCCTGAAGTTAAACAACGTTTCAGTCACACCAATAGTTGAATAGCATGCTATTTTTCAGGGTAACACACTTGCCTTCTCAGCACTATTTACCCTAGTGCTAATGCTTCCAAAGTCTGCTTTTGCAGCAACAATATGCCAAAAGCTAAATCATTTGCAATTAACAGAGAGGAAGTTTTACATTTGCACCTCAAAAATATCTGTAATAATTCACTGGAGACTTAGGCCTGGGAAGTGCCAGACAAATTCTGCTTCACTGAGCTCCAGTTGCAGCCTTGCATGAAAAATGAAGACCAAGGGGGATGCCCAAAAGCAGGCAGCAGATCTGTGCCCCATGCCCTGGGCATCCACCCTTCCTCTGCAGGTGTCCTCAGTGCAGAAGGACTTGATGTTGAGTGAGGTGGTGCTTTCTGAACATACATTATCAGCACCTCACTAATTACTGTACTGCAGGGGACCTGCAGTAATTGTGTGGGTGTTTATGACTGGTGGCAAACATGAAGTAGTTTGTGCCAGGCTGAAAGACAAAGGGGAAGAGTTCATTGTGCTGATATGAGTATGTATCTTTTTTTCTTCCTACTTGGTGTTTCTTTGGTTTCTAACAGTTTGGCCATTGTGGTTAAGAGCCTCCAGAAAATTCTCACTTTTATTGAAATGTAACAAGCACCAATGTGATCTATATCAGCTCTTCATGCTTAGTCTCAGGTTTACCTAAATCTCTTTCAAAAAACACAAGGAAGGATCTCCCACCTCCCAAGATGTCTGCTTCAAGAGCAAAACCTTAAGTGAATAAAGAAAGCATTAAAGTGGTTATATATTAAGCTAAGTGGTTTTAAAGTTTCCATTTCCATTTGGGTATTTTTGCTATTTTAAAAAAAAAAAAGTACACCACCCCACTTATGCATAAAAGTGGTATTTTAAAAGTCTGTCCTGAAATAGCACATCTCCATGTCTGGCTTCATGTGAACAAAATATTCTGGCTTTCCTTTATACAAGTCAAGATCACTAGAGGACTTGAAGATCATCTAAAAGCTCCTTTTCAGTACCTGGTGTATGTGTGGTTAAGTTTCCAGTATGGATGACTGCTATAAAGCTCATCACTGTCATCACAAAAATTACCAAACTGGAAGCTCCTCACTTCATGCAGGTCCCCCTGCTTATGCATAGCTCCATGCTGTGTTCAGGATGGCATCCTTCCAACCAACGATGGTAGTTTGAAGTTCTTTCTCTCGTTCCAGGAGGAAAAACTGCTATGTACAAAATACACATTGGTGCCAGCGTTAGATCTTTCTCTGATTACTGATGGGTAGTTTAGAATACCTTCAGGATTCATCTAAGCCAGGGGTATCTGGATTAGGATAGAAGGGGAGCTTATGGACTTGCCTAGGGCAGAATTGCAGGGTGCAAAATGATCTGTGCCGGTGTCTGGACAAGCTCTATGGGTACGGACACTAACGTAACTGATTGATAGGTTGAAAGAATCTTGAAAACCTTCAGGGCTCCAAATCAGGAAACCCAATTACTGCACAACGTGGGTGAATTTGATGGAAAAATAATGATGGCTGTTAAACTGTAGCCAGTCTTTGCAGTGCTCCATCTGGACTGCAAAAAGAGAACTTAGAAGGGATGGAGGGAAGAATCAATGTAATAAACTCAAGTGCACATTTAATTAGGCTTGAGCCAGAAGAAACAGCAGTGTAGTAGTGATTCCCTTTTAGAATGGCAGCAAGGGGTGCCAACAGTTGTAGTTCCATCTCTTGCCAGTAGAAGCACTCCTCTTCCACAAGACAATAAAAAAGACCATTAGCTTTTTGCTTGGATCTCTCTTCTGACCATAACCAGGCTTCTGAAACAATCGAGGATAATCCTGTGATTATGACCCTCTATGATCCACACAGATTTTACATTAAATCCAAGTGAGTGCAGAGGAGGAAAAGGGATCCTTCGACCAAATGGAGTTATGTCCCAATTGGAAAAAAAAAGAGGTGCTTTAGAGCACAATTCCTCCTCATCTGAATGTGATGCCTAAGTAACAGATAGGCCATGCCTATCTCATTCCGTTGACTGGAGGGAGACTGCAGTGAGTTACTGCAGATGCCTATGCTTTCAATGTCTAAATCTGGGGAAGACAAGCCTACTTGGGGAGTACCTCATAAATATGATCAGTGAAGCTTCCTCTGTAATACCAGGATGAAGAGCCTTGGTATGTTTATGCATGAACACATGGATGCATCTGTGCACTAAAGTTTATGGAAAGAATTCTAATGTGTTCCTAAGAACTGGACCAGATACTTTTAATATTATGTCATGTACCTTTTGCTGTTCAGTTTCATACCTTCGATTTTTCAGTTGTTTGACATAAACAGCAATTTATACTCCTAAAAATTCAGTGAAAAACAATGCAGTCATATGGTTCTTACCTATAACCAGGGGAAATTGAAGTAAATGGATTTGTGCTTGTTTGAATGTCTACCACTTCCCTGTGAAGATAAAACCCACAATAAATTTTCTGATATCCCATACATCAACATTTGTTTTAAACTTCAATTCAATAAAATGGGCGTTATCAGCCTCAGTCATGCCTCTGTCTTAATTTGTAATGTTTTCCAAGGCACCATAATCTGAATAAATGGATAGAATTTCCCTGCCTACCTCAAAGGCAAATAATTTTATCTTTCTTTTCATTGCAACTTCAGTGCTCCAGAGCATTAGGTCCACACCAAATTAAGGTCCTGGACTGTAAATCTGACTTTACCATCTGCTTTTCGCATTGACTTCAGGAGTGAAACTGCATCCATCAAAGGGTAGAACCTGGCTTCTAATACATAAACTTGGCCCACAGACTGGCTCATCAGATGAAAGCACAGGATTCAAAGCTAAGTTGGGATCCAGACATATTAAATGGAAGTAATAGGTTGAAGCATACAAGAGTACATTTTTCTGAAGGTAACCTGTGCTCTGATTTGTATCTTGTACTTATTTACTGTAGTGAGGTTTCACAAGCAAGGTATGTGCCAGTACAGGATTTGTTGCTTTGTATTTGAAGCTGTACTTTGGATATACTTGGTGAGAAAACAATTAAGGAAGTAGTTGTTTGGGCTGGTGAAAAAGAATGAAGAAAACGATGGTGACAAACTAAATGCTCATGTATGAAGAAGGACAGTCTCACCTGAATGTTCTTAAAGAGCAGGTAAGCATAATTACAGTGGCCCTATCAATCATTTTGACACCTCATTAAGAGCAGATGAATTTCCAGGTGACTGAAGGACAGGAAAGCCAAGGTACAGTCAATAGTTAAGTAGGGTAATTAATAGGAGAGAAATATGTAGATTTTTGAGGCAAGTTTCAATACCCAAAGAAATAATAAATAAAAGGGTTTATTCCTAAATATTATTATTGTGGCTTCCAAATGGGCAGGGTTCAGGACATGTGGGAAGGAATGCTCTCAGGTCCAAGGAGAGGTTATCAGATGGGCAGGAACATATCAAGCTAGTAGTTTCTAACTGAGAAGTATGACAGTCCCCACTCTCCACCCTGATTCCTCATCTGGACCCACCAAAGTCAGCAATTTGTATTTAGAATATATGTATTTATAGACAATAGCAAAGAAAAAACAAACCAAACACACACACACCCCCCAAAACCAAACCAAACCAAAAAAGTAACAATCAACAGAAGACCCCAAGTAAAAGATTAGACACATGCTGGCTCTGTAATGGTTAATTTGGTCTAAGCACTCCCATGGTCCTGTCATACTGGGGAATGATTCTGGCCACTATTACTGAATTTCAATCAGTATACAGAGGCATGCATACTTAGAGGATAGAGGTGCAAGAGTGGGCAGGCATGTCCTGGCAGAGATAAAATAAACCATGCCCTGAATCTTCATTTTTCTTAGGAACAAATCCCGGGCTGAGTTACCAAAGCTGTTTCTGGAGCCCTTGAATACTGTTCTGACATTTATTTCCACTATGGGCTGGGCTGGGCTGTTTTGGTCCTTTGGTTTAAGATAGCTCCTTGGGGGTTTCTTTGTTAGAATATATATATATATGCGTGTCCATTAAAAAAGAACACTTACAGGACCGTTAATATACTGGGACAGATGCTTAATTAATATAAAGGCAATGATGCTATGCTGATATATGCAAGCTAAAGATTATCCTGTGGAATATCCTGAGAAACTTGCCAACCGTACTATGTATGCTTCATTGCCTTGTTTCCTGTATGCCTGAAGAAACCCAAAGAAGATTAGTTCTTTATTATACCACTCATAATCAAGAAAGGATCTTTCATCTGCAGTCATGAAAATACTTGAAATATGGAGTCAGTGTCTTCATTGGCATGGTCTTCCATATCTAACTTGCTTTAGAGGACATAGGAGTATTTCCCAGTGCATGGGATACTGGGATTTATGTCAGCAGGGTTGCTTGGTGCAGAGAAGGGGACTCTGTGTTTTACTGCAATCTCTTCTTTGATTTTGAATTTTCTTTAACTTCATTTTTAAGGTACTCAATTTTTCTCAGCATCTCACTATTATGCACAGAACATTAATCTACTCTCCTGAGATCTCCAGCTTTTAACATTTAGTTGTTCATAATATTTTGAGATACCTCTTGTAGCTATTGTACTGTCAAATTTTACAGTATTAAAGTTCCTTAGAACTGTTGGCATATGACATCAGTTGGTATTTGCCAGTGATTCTGGTATCTTTCTTCAGAAGCCAGTAGAAGACCAGATCTGTAATGACATCTGCCATCTCTCTCTTCGAACTGTTTTAAGACTTTGTTTTATTACAAATGTAGCTATGGTTTTCATTTTGTAACCAGCATGGATATTAGATTAAAAAATGCAGCTGCTTTCGATTATACTATAATGTTCTACATCAAGATAGCTTTCATTTTTCATGGCATTGCTCAGTTGCCCTGCCCCCTTCCCTGCTGGCTTCTGCACCCAGAGCTTATAAACACTTGGGAATTACACAGGGATGGAAATTAACAGATGTCATTCATTTGACATCCCTTCTGCTTTGGTGATAAAACCAATTCACTTAGTGAAAAAATTATGCTCTTACAACCAACTAAAAACTGTCCATGAAGAAATGCTGCAAGAGTTTTCTCAAAGGAATAGGATGCTGTTAGGGAAATGCCACAGATAAACCTTTTGTAGGCATAATCCTCCTTTCTCCTTCTGTATCTCAGCCAGAAATGTGGGCTGCTGAAAGAGGGGAACGTTTGCTGGTGGGATGGAGGAAGGGCAGCAGGTGAAGACTGCAGCTGCAAGGATAGACCCATGTTAGAAGGGAGAGCTTTGGACTTCAGTAGCTCTGACAGTAACCTTGCTGATGCTTGGGGATGCCAACGTTGTCATTGCTAACACCATGGTTAGACTGAGCTTGCCACTAGTGTGGGCAGGCTGAGCAGCCTTGGGGGGTGAGACACCACTAGAGATGCAGCAGGGGAGCAACACAGACTCTGGGAATGACTGCTGTTATCTATGGGTTGACATCCCTCATGGAAAAGAGGAGACAATCTTTCACATTGCCACTCCAGTAAAGATGAATTCTGACTGTGCTCATTTGATGCTGGGATTTTGTTAGCCTTCAACAGAATGAGTTGAGGCAAATAAAGAGCAATGTGCAAAAAGGCTCATTGTTTCGCTGGGTGGTTATCAAGAATGTAGAGGTGAAGAACTACTGGACATAGGGTGGCCATATTGTTCCTTAGCATCATGTGGCTCATTTTTCATTGTTTTCTCAAATTAGTTAGACCTTTCTTACAGTTTTAATGAAGTCACCTCAGTAGGGCCTCAGTGCTTGTAAGTAGAGAAGAATCTGCTGTGGAAAAAAAAAGGTGGGAGGTTGTTTGAATTCTGCCTTTCTGCATAGGGATGCAAAATGCTTTATTTTTGGAGATGGCCAGATACTGGACTACGTCTGGTACACTGTCTTGTACATGACTAGGAACAAAAAGTAAAGTAAAATTCCTTCTGAGGGTTAGCTAGTGTCTTGGAGTGAACCACAAACCATTTGTCTTTTATGGAGGTCACGAATATCAGAAAATGTATTTCCTTTTAAGTCCACCTTGACTTGTATCCTCCATGCTGTGGCAGATGTGGCACACTTAATGAGACCACAAATTCAAAGCCAGTTTTCTAGGCTGGGGCAGAAGAGCTTGGCTCCCATTAAAAAAAAATAAAAAGGGGTGTAATTTCCCTCTAATGCCAATACACACATGAGGGAAAAATGCATGTGAGTTGAGGTGTATCTCTCATTTATGCATGCAAAGGAGGAAAAAAAAATAATACTGAAAATTCCTTCCTCTTAGTTAACAGGATTTTAAAAGAGACACCAGCCTGTCCCCATGCTAAGTAGCCACATGAGCAGCCAGGCACACTTCTGGCAGATGAGGAGGTTTCCCTCTTCCTTAGCAGCTGAAAAATGGAATCTGATGTATAAAATACCTCTTGTAATTAATCAGCTGGCTTGTTCATGGCTCCTTATCTCAAATTTGAAAGCTGTCTGGAAACCTGAAGTACCTTGGGGATAAAATAATGGGCATTAGGCGGATTTACCAGCAAACCAAGCTTTGGGAGTCTGCCAGCATTAGTCAGGCTTATTGGACCATACCTAATCGAAGGAACGGAAGGCATGAGCTGAAGTCTCTGAGAGTGAGAGTTCAGAGAGTGAGGAGCAAGAGTGACCTCTCCCAAGCAGTGAGATGAATAATAAACATGGGAAAAAAAAAAAAAAAAGATTAGGTAGCGAGCTAAAAATAAAGTCCAGCTACACTGTGAACCCTACTAGGCGCAGCAAGGATCATTTCATATTTCAACATCTCCTCCACTTTGTGACAGGGAAAAATTTGTTCACAGAGCACTCACTAAGCAGTTTTTTGCCTCTTGCTAGTTGACTCCCAGCTCCTTGAAAGCATAATGAATAATTAAGCATATGAGTGGAGCTGGGTGGGTAATTTGCACACCATGATTGAGAACCATGTGACCCTGAGGAATACAGTTGTCCCCTCACACCCAGACTAGGAAACACCACTGGACCTGAGTGAGCAGCGGCCAGAAAGGATATTTGAGGCATCTCCTCCTTAGATGGGTAAAAAGAGGCACTTTCAATGATGAATAATCTGAAGAAAGTGTTGAAGGGGGTTATTTAACTCATGCCATCAAAACCTTCAGTGAAACAGATGGGTTTTAAATGGAGGATATGGACACTCAGTCCAGTTGACCTGAGATGTGCCAGCCTAGAAGTGGGTCTGCGGTAAAATGTGGGACTTCTCAGAGTCTCGTGGTGGAAAGAGAGATGTGGGGGCAGGCTGGTGAATCCTCTGAACCCTGTCTCTAAGCTGGGAATAGACACCTGCTTACAGTCAGGTTAAAGGCATTTACTAGATGCGACTAAGAAAGAGAATATAAGTTTTCCAATCAGGTTACAGACGACTTTGGTGGCTAAGGGAAAGGTGCAGCAGTGTCAGTTCTCTTCAAGCCCAGAGTCCAAAACTGGGCTGAAAAATGAGGACCCCACTTCAAATTGCAAAGGAAAGAGTGATTTAAAATGGAGGAAAGCATATAGAGAGAACTACTTCTTTAAAAGAGGGTAATAAGATGGAGCTGTCTCCTTTGCTATATATGCTGAGCAACAGCTTTGAAGGTACATTCAGTCAAGAAGCCAGGGAAAGACACAGATTAGATTCATCAGATAACTGAGACTGAGCAGCAAGGAGCTGTGGCAGGAACTGAAAAAAAGGGAACGAGTCAGAGGCTACACACAGAGATGATGTCTCTTCACAAGTCCTCCTTCATATGAGAATTTCCTGTGACTGGCGGTCAGGAAGATAAAACGGGCAGGATGATATTTGGTGTGTGTGATGCATTTGACACACTGGAGGGAAGGTATTGCTGTCCAGAGAGATTGACAGGTTTGAGAGGTGGGCCTGTGCAAACCTAATGAAGTTCAACATGGACAAGTGCAGGGTCTTGCACATAGGTCAGTGCAATACCAAGCACAAATAGTCTGAGGAGAAAGACTTTGGGGTGTTGGTTGATGAGAAGCCCAACATGACCCAGCACAGTGAGCTTGCAGTGCAGAAAGCCAACTGTACCCAGGGTTGCATCAAAAGCAGGTCAAGGGAGGTTATTCACTGCCTCTGTTCTGCTCTTGTTAAACCCCACCTGGAGTACTGCGTTCAGCTTTGGAGTCCCCAGTGCAAGGACGGCTTGGACTCAGTCCAGAGGAGGGCCATGAAGATGATCAGAGGGCTGGAGCACCTCTGCTATGAAGATAGGCTGGGAGAGCTGGGCTTGTTCAGCCAGAAGAGAAGGCTCAGGGGAGTCCTTATAGCCTGCCACCTTTTGATATCCAGTAAGCAAAGGGGGCCTACAGAAAAGCTGGAGAGGGATTGTTTACAAGGGCATGTAGTGATAGGATGAGGCATAACGGTGTTAGCCTGAAAGAGGTAGATTTGGATTAGACATTAGGAAGAAATTCTTCACTGTGAGGAAGGTGAGGGACTGATACAGGTTGCCCAGAGAAGCTGTGGATGTCCCCTCCCTGGCAGTGTTCAAGGCCAAGTTGGATGGGGCTTTGGGCAAACTGGTCTAGCAGAGGGTGTTCCTGCCCATGGCAGGGTTTGAAACTGGATGATCTTTAAGGACCCATCCAACCCAAACCATTCTGTCATTCCATGATTCTATGATCACACTGGGGATCTCATGGGAAATCTTGGGGACAGAAAGAAGAATACATTGGATTCACGTGGCAGAGGAGGAAATGCCACAAAGCAGGGCCTTGGCAACATGAACTAAAAAGTCTAGTTCAGAAGATTAGGACATATTTAAGCACAGTGCTCACTCAGCATCTCCTTGCTGATGTGGCATATGAAAAGAGAAAAAGAATATTTTAAAATTACTCTTAATTTGGTATTATCAAAGAGGTAAAAACAAGAATCACAACGGAAGGCAGAAGATGGACACGGAAAGAGAAAATTATTTATTTATTTTAGGCCATGTGTTACTTTTATGGTAGGAAGCTAAGGTCCTCTTTCCTGTAAAAAATCTTTGGTATCCTGATTTTGTTAGAAGGGCTGCTTCTGAAGTCACCTGCAGTGCTATTATTTCCATTGCAACTCAATTGTTAGCCCATTTCAAGCACTGAACAGCATAACTGACCACCAAATTTTGCAGATCAACATGATAAAGAATACATTTTTAAGGCATTCTTGTGACTATTTTATAGTTGCTGTAATTTTAAAAGGCTTACTGGTCAATTTATTGGTACTGTGCAAATCTGAAGTCCCAGGCCTTACTTTGGTATCAGATTATGCTGTTAGTCAGTTGCAAATTCCCCTCCTCTTTTCCATCACATTGTAACTTCTGTCTTCCATTTAAAAGGAAATAGTCTCTTACAAATAAAATTTTATCCAACTCCTACAAATGCCAGGAATCTTGAACTAATCTTGGCTTCTGTTTTACTGCTTCACAGTCCATCTCTGGTGGAGAGGATATTTTTCCCAATAAATGAAATAATGAATGTTTCAAGACACTCGACTAGTTTTATAGCTTTCCAAAATAGCACCGAATCTCAGAGAGCATGAACAGTCCCATGGCTCTGTACAAATTTTCCAGTGATGGTGTTATCACCTCCAGCACTGAGCTACAACAGGACTCAGCCCGTCACTTGTCCTTCAGCCATGTGATAATGCCACTGATGACACTTTGGTTCTGGTAAAGTGGCAGCCCTTAATTTTAAGACACAGTCTATAAAGAGAAAAACTGTACCACCATGTTATCCATATGTCTCTTATGCAAAAGCTCAAACTGGCCTTCTTGCTTTGCCTTAAGTCAATAGGTGGAATGAGCCTGCCACCCTTTGCTGTCAATGCTGGATCGATCCTCATTTCTAATGAACAGGAGAAGAAATGACTTCTACTCACTTAAAAGTGGTGTCCAAAGATTGCTGTCCAACAGAGGCTGGACAGTCAGAGCCTGGGGTGCCTCCCTGCACTGCTTGCCATACGTGCTCATCAACCAGTGTGAACATGTGGGGTCTGTGCTTGTGGAAGACAATGAAATCACATCTGCTCCTGTCCGTGGTCCGTGACTGTGGCCCATCAGGGCCTTGTCCCAGCACTGATAGATGGCAGAAATTGAGTTGGTCGTTAGACCCCAAAATCTGGTTTAGCTGACTGCAGCAGAGTACTCAGTAGCTGAGCTACTTAGCAAAATCCCTACACAGCCCACAGAGAAAGAAGGCCCTTTAGAGAGCGACCTCGGCCTTATCTTAGATGCCTGTTTCACGGTGGGCTGAATCACGCTCTATTCACTATTGACCAGAGACCTCCTCTCGTCACCAGGCAGCCCAGATGACCTATATTTAGGTAAATGACTCCCACCCCCATTTTATTCAGGCAGATGAAGTGCCACTTTAAAAGTGCACTGCAGCTGGGTGATGCCCATAGTGGTACCAGCTCTGCTTGCCCTCTTGTAACTATGGCCCCTTGAGAGGTTATTTTTTGGGGCACCTGGGAGCAGTTTTAAATTTGCTCTCCCCAGCCTGAGGCAGCCTCTCCCTGCTGGCTCTGAGCTCCATCAGCTGCTGCTGCTGGAAATGCAGTTTGCATCCCACTGCATCAATAAAGGTGAGTCAAGCACAGTAAGGGTAGCTCTAAAGGCTCATTTCATTGATGTTTGCTGTTATTGAGTACATACATAACTTTTCTGCCAGCTGGAGATGGCTGTAATAAGGCCAGTCTCAGTAATATGGAGAGGGATCCTTCCAGGGAGAAAACACAATGGCTCATACCTCTTTCCCAAATTGTTTCTTACTGCCAGCTTTCAGAAAACAAATTTCTGTTTGCAGGATGTTTTCCTGGTGGTTCTTACCTGTGCAGAGACCTTGAGAACAGACATACATGACTGCTTTCATTTCAGAAAAAGGGGACTGTGTTAACCATACAGCATGCAACAAAAATGGGTGACTATGACTAGTGTTGCTAGAGCACAACCAGCCCCACAGCTGGGGGTAAACCCAATAGACCATTTTACCAAAAACATAATCACAAGCATAAAATTACCTTCACAAGCTCATCCATGTCTAAGAGACCAAAGCAGTAATCAGAGGAAAAATCTCAGGGTGGATCTTGTCTGTTTAATTAACTTAATGCTTAAGGAGTTTTTCCTCTACCACACCAAGTGACCTCTCTCTGGTTAAATTCTATTTTTCAAAAAATTGTCATCTTGCCAGAGATGAAGACCCAGAAAGAGATTAACCATTCCTTTTTGTAATTTATTTAAAAGATTCATACATCACTGTTTTAAAAAAACAGCATTATCTTTTACTATGAGGTTTTCTGGCTTCCATCATTTGAGCTTCCTAACCCCTGTCGTTGTTCCTTGTTGAACTTTTCTCACTGGATTAAGGATTCACTGCGCCCCATCTCTCCATTTTCCCCACTTCAGCAGTTACCCAGCCACTTCACAGTTAACAGACCAAGCCCTCTCAGAATAAAACATGTGCAAACTCTTCAGGCCTCAAATCATCTCTACACCTTTTTCAGTTTCCAACATCTTTTTTTGAGATGCCCACATCAGATCTTCACACAGTATTTCAATTCCTGTGAAAATACTTCCTCTGAATTTTATGTTTATGTAGCTTGGCATTGCATTTCATAGAATCATAGAATGGTCTGGGTTGGAAGGGACCCCAAGGATCATAGAGTTCCAACCCCCCTGCCACAGGCAGGGCCACCAACCTCAGGCCTGGATCTACACTAGGTTGCCCAGGGCCCCATCCAACCTGGTCTTGAACACCTCCAGGGACGGGGCATCCACCACCTCTCTGGGCAGCCTGTTCCAGCACCTCACCACTCTCTCTGTAAAACACTTCCCTCTAATATCTAATCTAAACCTTCCTTCCTTTAGCTTTAATCCATTCCCCCTTGTCCTGCCATTGTCTACCCATTTAAAAAATTGAATCTCCTCCTGCTTATAAGCTCCCTTCAGGTACTGGAAGGCTGCAATGAGGTCCCCCCGCAGCCTTCTCTTCTCTAGGCTGAACAAGCCCAGCTCCCTCAGTCTCTCTTCTTAGAGAAGCATTTGCTTGTATTGCCAGAACATCACAGGGGTACCCTGCTCTGTGGAAACCCTAAGACTCTTGTCAGCGTTGCTGCTTCCTTGACTCCGCAGATACAGTCTACAGCCTATGCTGGTGTAACTCAGCCATATTAAATGCTTTATTTGATCAGACTCCATACACCCAATCACCATTTCATAGAGTTGTCGTGTCCTCATCATTATTTCCATTCCAACAGCATATGTGATATTCACAGATTTATTTTAAATCAACAGGAATGTTGCATTTATTTCTAGATCACTGATGAAATTGGTTGGTCAACATTGATTCTAGTAGTACACACCACCATGGGATGCCACCAGAAACAGACTCATTTAGTGAAAAATTTACATTAGCAACAGATTTGCAATCTGCCATTTAGCAAGTTCTAAATTCATCTTATCCAAGCTTTATTGACACTAATTGCTCATTTTTGCAACCTTGCCATGCAGTTGCTCATTTTTTAAAAACTCAGATTATCCTATGGCAGCAAACAGAACACATTAAACCACAGAAATCTTTTATGTCTATACAACAGTGTTTATCAGCTGAACATGTAATTCCCAATAAAATCAGGCTGTTCTGACAAGTCTTATTTTTTTAATAGCATCATATTGACTGTAATGAAATTATATGCACAGCTTTTATCTCTATTTACATCTTTATTAATTAAATCTTGTTTCAGTTTTCCCATTATTTTGCAAGGGACATATGTCAGGCTAGCAGGGTTTATTAACCCATTTTTCCTTTTTTACTGTACCATCACCAGATGCTTGAAGTAATTGGCTCTATCTCTTGATACAAGTTGCTCAGGTTTCATGCTTTATAAACATTCACCTTAAAGAGATGGTAGCACCTTCCTTGCTTTCCAGTGGACCAGAAAACATCTAATGCGGCATAGGCATGTCACCTGCTTTTCTCCAAGTACAGAACAAATATATCTATTGATGACTTATTTCTTTTCTCTGATGCAGTTATGAATAGTTCTGTTTTGACTTTTTCTTTTGCTTGTACTACAGCTCAAAAAGACCTTCTTGTCCTAAACGTGGCAGGCATTTTTCTGTACTTTACTTTCTTTCATGCATCCTCTAAAGTGCTTCAATTCTATTTGATAGCTGTTGTTTCTTCCCTCTTTAATACTGGCATGCAGCACTAACTTTGTGGCTTACATTTACTTCTGTATTACATCAGGAGGCTTAAAGCAGGTAACTATTATATCTATATATGAACAGTGAGCCAGAGGGGGTGAAAAGATTAACTGCACTTCTTCTGTCACAGTCTGAGAAAAGAGCATCTTGAACCACTCCTGGCACCCCAATCCTTGGCTTTGCTGGCCCACCTAAGCCATGTAGATCACCCAATATCATCCAAAACCTTAAAAGGACCAATGCCCTCAGAGCAGAAGGTTTCAGGTTTTAATATACCACAAATAGGGGAAATTTCTGGGTTGAAACCATCATTCCAGGTTCTCTACAGTCCTAGACTACTGTGACCTTACTGACAACATTGAGATCAACTTTTCAAGGTTTCATTCTTAAAAATAACATAAAATATTGCAAAGAACCCTGAGCCTGGAGGCCTCAGCACTTGCCTGTTAAGAGTTGCTCTAGTGGCTATGAGTTTTGGGTGATGACTGAGCTGCAGTCAACTGTGCAGGGCTGCCATTACATCTAACTTGATAGAGTGACTGATAATCAGGATCGTGGAATAACTCAGGTGGGAAGGGTCAGGAGGTCTCTAATTCAAATTCCTGCTCAAAGCAAGGTCAGCTTTGAACTCAAACCTTGATGCTCAGGAGTTTATCCAATTTGGTCTTGAAAACTCTCCCAGGATAGAGACCAATTGCATGTTTTTGGGTAGCCTGCTCTGCTGCCTGACTGTCCTTGCAGTGAAAAAGTTTTTCCTTATATCTAATTGGAAACAAGCTGTCTGCTGTCTGCCTGTCATGCCCTGCTATGAACAGCCTGGCTCCATCTTTTCAGTTATCTCATTGTAGGCATTAGAGATCTGAAGTTAAGTCCCTCTACCGCCATCACATCTCCTGTCAGAAGAACACTGCTCCCTCAGCCTCTCCTTACTGGGGAAGTACTCCTGCCCTGATCATCTTGGAGGCCCTCTGCTGAACCCACTCTGGGTCATTGGTGCCTTCTTTGTATGTCTGGGGTGCCAAAGCTGGACACAGTACTCCAGGTGGGGTCTAGCAATGCTTTCTTCAGCTAACTGCTCTCTTTCAGCCACAACCCTTTTTCTCCACAGCTTCTCCAAGTCCTTAAACGGGTTGCTTATACCCTGCCTCCATTTTCCATGTCATTGCCACTTCAGTACAACAACTGGGTGCCCTGCTTTTGAAACTCAGGCAGCTCTGCCTTGAAGCTTGCCTGAGTAATCAGCATTCAGAAACAATAGCGATATTTGCAACAGATGAGAACGAGTCTGGTTTTGCTAATGCCAACTGCTGTGGCAGACTAAGCAGCAGAAACCAAAGAATATCAAAAAGCTCTTCCATCCCTTCCCAGAACAGAGTAACAACAATGGATCAGTCCCCTACAGCGGCAGCCGTGGGGCCTTTTCTGCTCTAAGAAAATATGCCCTCTCTTCCCAACCTACAGCAATTTGTATCAAGGAAAGCCTCTCAGCACAGCCTTGTTATTTATTCTGCCTGCACGGTCCCCCGGTGCAGTAGCTGCCGCCAAAGGCAGGCTCAGCACGAGGCGATGCCAGAGAATGTTAAAAGCAGAAAAAGTCCCAGGAGCCACACAAAGGGGTGCAAAAATGTACGTTCTCTTCCTGCTCCAGAAAGAAAGCGGTGACTGTTAGCTGCTCACGGGCTTCACAGAGCTTTTAGGCTAAAGAGCCCTGAAAAGTCAGGGGGATAATCCTAGATGTGAAAATGGGTATGATTCCATGTGCAGAATATTGAACCTTTCATTTTACAGGGCTTGCCTGCATCACTTGCTACGACAGCCAAACCGCCTGCTTCGAGACCAGACTCCTGTCACGACTGCCAGTTTGGTGAGCTCTGAAGCACATATGCATGAGTAAGTGTGCCCAGTATGCCATAAAAACTGTAATTGATACAGGAATTGGGTACCCCTGCAAGTTCACGGAGAGAGCAGGATGTATAATGTTCAACAGCTAAAACCAGGAAAACAGGCATTTCAGACTTTTTACAGTATAAGTGCTCACAGGTCTGTTCCATAAAGCCCAGTGCATATGGAAGATCATTCGAGCTTAGATATTGCTCCCATCACACTGCTGCTCCTCAGATGTCACTGGTTTCTGAATTACAGCAGTGTGCAGCTGTTGTGTCAACCACTGGAAGATGTCTGCCCCAAACATACATGGTTTAAATACCTGGGACAGAAGATAAACAGTGAGAGAATGAGACCTTCATGTCGTGACTGCTGGCCCAGAGCCCAAGTGAATTTGCTTGCCAAAGGTGATGGTGGGACTCAACAGCAGAACTAGGAGCTGACTTACTGAGGTGTTTCACTCTCCTTGAAACCCCTGGTCCCTGAAAGGACGCATCTCTCTCTAGTGAACTTTTCTAGTGAATTTTTCTTTCTAAAAGGCAGTGATACATAATCAAAGAACCTGTTCATTACTGATGTTTGTCCAGGAAGTTTCTCCTAACATCAGCGTCTTTTCATCTGTACAATGCCAGTTTCAACGATCCATTTGCATCACATTGGGGAAGTCCTGTTCGTGCATCATTTGCAATATGAACCATCTGTTTCACTCAGAACAGAGATAACAGACAATGCAGTCTCCACACTGAAGGGATTCATTTTTTTTTAATCTTTGTGCACATTTGTTAAAATAATTTGCCTTTGAATTTCAAGCTTTAAAAACCCGTCAGACCAAACACTGGCCTGCAAGATCACAGCGATTTAATTAAAAACGTATAAAATGTCAAAGTTGGCTGAACACTCGTGTGGGAAGGAAATATGTGCCAAGTTTCCACCCTGTCTTGAGAATGTGTTGATTTATATGAATTGCACTGGAATGAAAACAATCTTTTAAATCGGAAAGAATTATAAATTAAATCTAATTAAAGAGTATTTACCTTTCATGGCAATATTGGCACACACAGAACATATAATATCAAATTAAAAATCATATGAAATATAGTACTTACTGAAACTGATTTATGGCCCGTTCTCAAGATTTCATGTCAGAGGAACCAGCCTCAGTAGTGTATTTATATATTCACATCTACAGTAGTTATTCCATCCCAGCAGAGAAGTAGATGATTTTACCCTAGTTAAAGCGTCATTATGCCATCTTAGTAGTAACACATAACTCTCTCCCACCTCAAAACACTTGCTAAGTTTTAACAGTGCTCAAGGCCACCCCATAAATTGGTAGTAACAGTACAATTAGTGCTGGGGATTTCTTGGCTTATGTCTACATTCAACTGCTAAACCAGCTCTCACTCTCTCCCCCCACACATTCCTTTTGGTCTATATCAAGCTCTGTAGGTCATAAATACAAGTAGCGACAAATCAGGTACCCCTTATCACAGCCTGCCCACTCAACAGGAAAAATATGCAGAAAAGAAAATGAATGAATGTTCCTTGTTAAGGGATAGACCTTTATATTCACCAAGAGGGATAATATGATTCACTTACCCCTCAGGGGTTCATGACTTCTTTTCTTCTCCTGTCTGGCAATCTATTCCTCATGCTAGTCTGTCAAATAAAATAGCTTTTTTTAAAAAAAGAAAGAGTTAGGTTTTTGGGGGGGGTTGTTTTTGGAGTTTTTTGTGTTTTTTTTTTTTTTAATGAAATTATCATATTGCTATTTAGTATCCAAGCAGCAGCTTTATAGATAGGAAAGAAATGTAAAGCAAGCTATTTCCCAGCACCAGTGGGGAGACATCCCTGGTGATGTTAAAGTGAGATCTTGATGAAGATAAACTTGTCATGGTTAACCAGGCACCCAGTATAGCAGGGTGGCTGCATCCCTCTTACTGTCTTGGTACCAGACAGTAGGGCAAGGGATGAGAAGAACCATGTGTATCTTCTCTCTCTTTACCCAAACAGGGACAACTAGACAGAGATATTCAGTGGTACTAACTCTCCTTAGATTTCTTTGCAACATCTGTTTCCACATTTTGTAAGGAATTATTTCACAAGTCAGTGTCATGTATCAGGTTTGGTACTTCTCTTGGTGTCCAACCTAAACTCTTCCCTTTTCTATTTCCAGCAATAACTGTGGGTTTCATCATGTTAAACCCTCACTGCTCCAATACTACAGCAAAATAAACTTTTCTTAGATATTTAAATGATGTCCTTCACAATAAATATCTTTACATAGTAATAAGTCTCTGTATTTGAGATTAAAAGCATAGAATCACCTGGGTTGCAAAGGACCTCAGAAGTTCATCTGGCCCAAACTTTCATGGGAAAAGGAGTCTAGATGAGATTATCTAGCACCCTGTCCAATCACATTTTGAGAACCTCCAGTGATGGGAACTCTACCACATTCCTGTGGAGGTTTGATCATCTTCATGGCTCTCCTCCAGACCCTCTCCAGTCTGTCCATGTCTTTTTTGACTAATGGGACCAGAATTGGACACAGTGCTCCAGGAGCAGCCTGACAAGCATTGAAATAGAGGACATGATCTATCTATCTATCTATCTATCTATCTATCTATCTATCTATCTATCTATCTATCTATCTAATGTCTCTATCTCTGCTAGTAATGTCCCTGCAGATGCAGCCCAGGATCCAATATGCCTTTGTGGCTGCAGTAGCACGATGCTGAGTACTGTTCAGCTTGTTGTCCACCAGGACCCCCACAGGTGAATCTCCACTGCTGCACCAGTCAACATTTCCTAACATTTTGTTCCAGGTCCAGCTACCTGACCTGAGTCTAATAATGTGCAAATCTCCTTTGTGGTCATATCTTCAAATAATTTTAGGTGGGTTTACTCAGCCTTGCTTTCAAATCTTAAGTAGATGCTTATTTTTCAATACATTTCATATTAAATAAAACCATGTCAGCACCTCACTTCTGCTCAGTCAAAGCTGTGGTTTGTTTGACTACTATCTGTTTCATCTTGTTCAGTTGTGTCCTTTGCTGTGTTTTTCTTTCCAGAAGCCTTGGTGAGCTCCAGGGGACAAAATGTTCTTGTTGCCTACATTGGCATTTTGTGCAGCATCAAAACAAACAACTGTTCTCTCATGTGCAGTGACACAGCAATGCCAAATTTCTCTGCTTCATCTCCACACATCTCCTTGGTTCTCAAATGACCTGTAATCTGTGAAGCAGGAAGAAAAGGGCTGAAAGTCTTGATATAATAGTTCTTTCCTGAACCCTACAGATTGCAGAGTCCTGCCCATGTAATCTGAAGCTGTCACTGGTGCAAGGATAAAAGAGCTTAGTTTAGAAGTTAGTGTGTAGAAATGTTCAACTCATCGGAGTTAACAGGCCTTCAACTTCCTTCCAGGTGTGGTTCAAAGTGTTGACTTGAATCATGGTGTGCTGGTAACATCCAAAATTTTTATTGAACCAGATATTATTTTTAAGTCAAAAAATATTTGTTTTTTTTCCAGAGACATGGAAAAGGGACAAAAGATCACCTACCTTCCAGTTCTTTTCCTTTTTTTTTTGGGGGGGGGGGGTGGGGGGTTAGGGGGGAGAGTTTTGGTGAGCTTTTTTCTTATTTATCCATTTGTGTTGCTCAAAGAAATATTCAGTTTCACACAGGGGAAATATTCCTCCTCTCGTTTATAGCTGAAGAAGTGCTCTACCTTCTCGTTTGCTTTCTTTCAATTCAACAAGAAGGATTTCCTAAAACATGGCATAAAAAACTCATCATTACCTCATATGGAAAGTAGTCTGATAGTTTTTCAGACTGAGCTAAATGACTGGAAAGAGGTAGAAGGGAAAGGAGAGAGAAAAGTTTACTCTCTTCACTGAAGTTAAACCTGCATTTTTCTACAGGGCTGCCTTAAGCATAACCATCACAGAGAGCTTAAATCATGTTGTAGCTTATGGGTATTTCTGTACTGTTGTCAGAATAAAGGTAACCCCGATGTCATGAAATGCCAGTAACACTATGCCCAACATAATGTAGATAAGCTAAAAGCAATGTAACCTTTAGAAAAAAAAAATAAGGCTGCTATTTAGCTACTGCACATATTAGCTACCCAGCACCCCAGGCTAGAAAAGTTGGATGATGCAAGTGTCTAACCTTTAGTGCATATGTATCTGTACATGAAGTATCCAAGCTTCGGGACCTGTGGTTTCCTAACCAAAATCATCTTCCAGGGCAGAACAACACAGGATCAAACATTTTTCAAATCAGAAGGAGGAAAAAAAAAGAAAGGGTTTTTGGCTAGAGACTGGGAGACAGACCAAAGATAAAGCAGGGAATAGGGAGGGTGATTCAGTGACTGCCAAATGAGAATGGGAGGCATGCAAGGGGCTGATACAAAGCATGACAGTAAGAAATATAAGGGAAAATGCATTACATCAATTTAGACTTAGTCAGGCACTGCAGACCCAGTGCTTTTAAACAGCCTGTGAGTCCACATCCCCCTTTCTACTGCCCAGTCAGCTGTGAGTATAAGATTGTAGGTTAAATAAATACAATTGTAAATGACAGCATTTAGCTCTCTAATTACCTGCTAGTCCCTGTAATTTATTGGACCAGCAAATCCATCTCCAGAAGGTGGGAACAATTCAATTAGTCATCAAAAAAAGGCAAACTTGGCAGGCACAGATCTGTAGCTACAGGTGCTGAAAGTGTTCTCAGGCATATTATATGAGGTGTTTCATTCAGGTAATACCCTGACTGGAGGTTCCCAGTTGGATTCTCAGCTGGAATTACGATATACTGCTCTGCTCCGTGTTCGCACACAGAACATGTGCTTACTTCAGCTTTTAAGAACAACGTTTTAGCCACAGAAATTTGCTAAATATTAAAGTTGTTTCACTTGAATATTTATGCACACTACTTTATCTGAGTCTGAGTGGACAGCAGCAGCCTATAATTAGTAGAACCTGATGAGAGATCCCTAAATTATGTTAAGTATTTCTTTTGTTTTCCAGGAGATTATGTGACTTTGGTTTTTCTGTAGCAGGAGAACAGCACATGATACTAGTAAACAATATTAATGATGGACTCAGCCCTGCTCTTCACTAGCAAGAGATATTCCCTATTCCCCCAAGACAAAGTTGGATAAATAGGAAAGGCACACGGCTATACCCAAGTGAGGCTGTGATTGTCTGTGGCAAGGCAATCGTCTTTAGGCTTTAATGTGTTTCATTACAGGAGTGAAAAGCTGAAAGTATGAAAATAGAAAGTCTCTGCAGCCCAGTGGGAGGTAGGCAATGGCTGTTGTGCAACTTGGTGCCTGGAGCTGCCATCCAGATCCTCTCTTGCCAGCACAATGAGAAGTTTATAGGAGAAAGGAAACTAATTCCCACAGTGGCATGTAGAGGTGCAGTGCCGTGTTATATAATGCAGTTCAGTGTGTATGTTACTTCCCCGAGGTGATAATCCTCACACTATGCATGTGCATAAGTAGGTATTTGTTTTTAGCACAGCCTTCTTCTCAGAAAAGTATTTGGAACCACCTCTCAAATCATTTTCTTACCAGCTATTTCTTTTCCTGTGATATAATGATGAATGTTCATGCAAATGCAATTCAAGCCAAACAGGGAAATCTCTCCAAGATTAGAGTTGCGTGGTGCCCAATCTAGCAGACCAGATACAGTAATACTGATACACCCCTAAGTAGGGTAGCACCCAGCAATGCATGTAACATACGATAACCACACACTGCAGGTTGCTGCCTTTTATGGCGTCTTTATCGACTGTGCACACACTGGTGGCTCTCCTGAAAATGCCTGAGGCAACCTGATACACAGATTAGGAGCCCACTGTCTTCATTGAAAACTTCCATTTCAGATGTACTCAATCCGAAGGGCTTGTCCTTCTGTTTGCTGATGTAGGAAAACACCCAATTTGAAAAACAAGGGAGTTTTCTAAGACCTTCCATCTGAAGTGTTCGTAGTATGTGGGACAGTTGTTTGTAAAAAAAAATAATCACCATCAGTCATAAAACAATTAGTTATTTCAGAGTTTTAAGTAGTCCTTTCTCCTGTGCCTTTGCTGTTAACTATTACTGCTGTTCCATTCCCTTCACATAACTTCAGTCACTTTTGGCAGGTGACCAGCTGATGGTGGTTCAAGGCTCTCTGTCATTCAGAGAGATAAATATAAGCTTCGCTATTCACACACAAAGCCCTTGTGGAGGAGCTCATACACGTAGCAGAGATGGATAAAGACCTTGTATCTATGCTGCTGGAAGGTGTGAGGCCCAGAAACCCCTAGTTCGGGGTGCCCACAGATACCCCCTCCTTCCCTGACCATGCTTTCAAAGCGTGTCCAGGACAGGCGCCATTTGTGCTCCCTAGCACTGAGGATGGGACAATGTCACTGGAGCAGCCAGGATGGAGGGCCCAGTTCCAGCTTTTGGCAGGGTGATGCTGGCGGCACCCAGACACAGTCCCTTCCTTCCAGACTGCCCAGTGCCTGACTAACTGGTGAGAGTGTATTTGCTAGCTTGAGTCCCAGAAGATGTTATATGGTGCCCTTGTGCATTCCCACAACAGATAAACTCAAAGTGGGTTTGGCTGTTCCAAAATGCTGTGTAGAGTTACTGCATGCTGCAAGAGTCTGCTGTGTTGCTTGAAATGTACCCTAGATCCTGTGCATTACCACTATTGGAAGGGGATGTGAAACTTCAGTGAAGTCAGTGGAAGTGGGATGTGTGTTTGCTTGAAATAGGTCAGATAAGTAGAAGTCACCACACTCAGCTCAGGCTGACTGTCTACCGTTATCATGACCAAGGATCTGAGAGGTGGTGGATGCCCTGTCCCTGGAGGTGTTCAAGGCCAGGTTGGATGGGGCCCTGGGCAACTTTGTCTAGATCATGCCTGGAGGTTGGTGGTCCTGCCTGTGGCAGGGAGGTTGGAACTCTATGATCCTTGGGGTCCCTTCCAACCCAGAGCATTCTATGATTCTATGACCTTTCATCTGTGGGTCTCAGTGATGACCACCTGCCAGTGCCATTGAGAATGTGGAAGTGAGAAAAATGCAGAAAAAAACATTTGAAGGGAATGACAATAGGAGAGGAAAACAGGCATGTCTCTGCATAAACACATGCAACAGCTGGCAACAGCTGTTTACATGCAGAGCAACTCACCCCACCACGACGGCTGCTCCCCAGCCCAGTGCATGTCTGACTGCTGGCAATGAAGTGATAGTCTTCCTCCCTCTGGCTCTGGCTGCTGGCACTTGCAGTGTGGCTACAACAAATGGCAAACTGGTGAATCTGACCTCAGGCAACAGCGGTGACGGGTCAGTGGCTGTGCTTGACATGCTTACTGTTGTGCCAAGCCAGCTGTTTTCTGCCTGTCTCTGCTATTTGGTGTCTCCAGCTCATTAGCTGATGGTCAACATGGATGGCAGTGGTACAGGGCACGGCTCTCTGTGACTGCTGTGCTGGTCTCATGTCTGACCTGGGGCAGATGTGGAAAGGGGCTGTTACTCCCCACCTCTCCCTGCTACCACCCCTGCCCACAAGGAAGCCATCCTGCCCCTCCTTGGCTCCCAGAGGACTGGGAGGGACTGGGAGTGTGCAGCCAATTGGGAGGGGACAGAGATGTCCCTCTCCCCATCTGCTGGTAGCTGGATAGGCTTAGATAAACGAGATATTCCTCTAGGGACACTGGGAGCTGGACAGCAAGCTTTAGTTACATGCAGATAAGCCAAAAGTTACATTAAATTGTGCATGAAATAAAAACTGACCCTGAGGTGGATGTGGCAGAGTCTGGCAACTGACCCCGCCTTACTGGAGCTCTTCAGCTGCACCCAAATGCCACCACAATTTCCACAGCCTACAGCTCCACAATCCCTCCTTTCATATTACTCAGTGATCTTTTTAGGCAGTTTATTCCACAACCTGATCTGCTTTAGCAGCCAGAAAGGTTTATACCTGACCTGAATCTCTGCTTCTTTACACAGAGCTGATGAGCCTTCATTTTATCCCTCACAATTTTGGGTAAGCAAAACTCCTTTTCTCTAGCTTCTTTTCACATTTCAAATGCTTGTAGCAGCATTATTAACTTCCTTTTGATTTTAGCTTTGTATTGAAGTGATGTGAGAGAGGGGAAGAGAGAGCATACCAAGACAGGGACAGATAGAGATCTCCATAGTAAGTTACAGGAGAAACTAGGCATGTTGCACTATGCATAGTATTGTGTATAGCTCAAGGTGGAGGCAAATATGCTTAGGAGGATGCTTATGTTTATATTCACAATAAAATATATAAAAACACATAAGTAAAATCAATTTCTAACATAGAAGTGCTTCATTAATTAGTTACTCTTTTAACATTACACAAAAATTCTTCCCTGATAAAAAAAAAAAAAAAATAATAATAATAATGTTGAATGCAGCCAAGCTTCAAGCAGAGCAGAATCTCTCTGAGAGAGGAGCTAGGAAGGATTTTATTCCCTTACATGTTACTTACTGAACTTTGTGAAACTTTTCTTCTGAACATCTGGTCCTAGAGCAGGATAATGGCACAGATGCCTCAGCAGACCGATCCTGTATGGCAGGGTTTCTCTCTCCACTTTTAATCTAATTCATACATCCTCAAGAATACAAATATTATCTGAATACAATAAAGGAGTTGCAGAGCACAGCAGTACGGGCAAGTGCATGAGCAGAAGCCACATAATCTCCATTACCCATTTGCCATAATTTCTTTATCTTGTCTCTGTGCTTCCGCAGCCTGTAAAGCTGTGTCTCTCCAGAGAGGTACCCTACCAGGCATTGACTGCCCAGTGCTTCCTACAAGCATGGTCTACGTGGTGACAGCTTTGGCTGATCACACAGAGGTTGGAGGGGATAGTGCAGATAGCCAAAAATCCTACCTTTCCCTATGGGGGCAGCTGCTGACCCATGAGACATCCAATCACCATCCATTCCACTTGTAGAGCTTACCACCAGCACCCCTCTTTCCAGACAACTCATCTCTATGTTCTCAGCTGAGCTTCTCAGGTTTTGCACCAAAAAAAGGTCACCATCAGACCATTCTCTGTGTATGAAGAAAGGCTCAGAGGTTTTCTTTCTATGAAGCCTGGAATGTGTTTCAGATATTGAAAACTGCCGCAAAACCAGCAACCATCCCCATGATTTAATTTTCAGAGGCTCTGAAAGCAGTGGTAATGCTGGCTGTGATCAAGAGGGCTATGCCTAAGAAGAATAAGAATTCTCATCCAACTAATTTTTACTGCCTGGGTACATGAGATCAGAAAACCCTGCAGAAAGCAGATAGAAATAACCCCTGCTATGACTGGATTTCTCCTAGTGGGACCAGCTGTACTTCAGTGTAAAAGTACTGATGAAAAGGGCTGCTCTCTTCAGTCTCAATGAGCTTAATTTACTTTTATATCCAGCAGGTAGCTACTGTTTGAATACGATGTCGCTAACTAGTTCTCTTTACATGGCAAAATGATCTCAGAGGAAACCTGGGGGAAAAGCGATGATTCCCAGCTATTAGGAGTCAGGGAATTATTTGCCATGTTTGGAGCTGTGGCAGGGGAAGAGGTGAGAGATGGCATTTCCAATCATGGGCTTCTGAAAGGCAAACTGAGTGCAGCTTGCCTGTTCAAACATGGCGAGGACCAAATTAAGCAGAGAAGACAGGAAGACCATGTTGTTTGCACAGCATGCCATATATTCTCTCTCTCTCTCTCTCTCTCTGTTCCCTTTCTGTCTCAGCAGCCGTCTCCAGCAAAACACTGAAATGCAAGCCTTCCTTATGAGAACACAGTGAATAAATCTTTTCTAGGTAAATTCAATCCCAGGAAAGCCACTGGTCTTAATGGGCATAGTAGCTGGTTGAACAAAGTCCCAATTAACTTTATGGCCCAATAATCTGAAGTCTGCTATTAAACTTTTCAGTGAAAGATGCAGGAAGAGAAAGACAGACTTTTTGTAGCAATCATTCCATGAGACCATCCCCTTAAAAACAGTAACCAGGATGGTTCCCTGGCTGGTAGGAGCTTGCACATTGCTGCAACTGCCCTTCATGTTTGCACTTTGGCAAAATAAAGCTGCTGCCAGGGCGTGGGCCGGCCAGCAGCGTTGTAGGCAGGGCAGGTGGCTGGTGCTGTCAGCCATCTCCATCCCCTCTCCCGCAGCAAATGTCAGATGAGGGAGAACTGGGAAACAGATTTGACTTACAAAACTGTTCCCATTTGCCTTCTGTGGTGCCTAGTACCTCTGCCTCCTCTCTGCTAGGGCTTGTCTGTATTTACTTACTTTTTCTGCTTTCTATTCCCTCTCCACATCAAGAATAAAGGTGAATTTTTAGGCCTGAACTGGCAGTGCACCTAATTTCGTACCTGTTTTCTCACTTGAAGGTTTTTCCTCATTAGTGCTTTCCGAATACCAGTTCTCCATTATGAATCTGTGGTAATTATTATTTTCCTTTAAATTATAAATCTATTTAAATTAAATATTTCCTTAAAGGGAAAAAAAATCTGCTTTTTCTAAGGTTGGTAGATTCCTCTATGATTTTATCCTCTTACCCACATTTGTTGTTTGTTCAATGACAAAAATTGTCAGGACTGAAGGAAGATTTTGGCTGCTTAAGGAATGGTTTCAGTATTGCTGAAAGAGCTGCTGAGAAACAAACAAGTTTATATTTGATATGATTCCATATTAACAGAGGTTGACCTTATCTGAGGGCAGCCTTAAAAGGAGAGTCTGTTCAGTCCCGGGCTTGAGAGTAAACAGACAAGTGGTCCTTACGTAAGCAGTAATAAGTGTTTACAACATTGTTCAGATATCTTCATTGTTCTTAGCAGTACTGTTGCAATACTTTTGTTTGTTTAATTTCCTTTCTCTACTGTAATCTTAATGTAGTCATAATAGATTTGATTATACGTTGTTGCTCTTTCTTGGCTTATTGCAAACTGCTGGCAAACAATCCAGTGCTCGAATGTGCTCCTGCAAAATCAGCTGTTCAATAACGCCAAATAACAAGCACTTTCTTGCTGAAGAATTTGTAAGCCGAACAAAGGGACACATCTCTGCAATATGCTAAATGAGCACACTGTCTGCCGTTAGCAGCATGACTGACAGATGAAGAGAAAGGGCAGCAGTACAGAAGACTGCTTTCTGAAGGCGACACAAAATGCTTTTTTTCTATGAAACATTCATCAGAAATGTAACAGAAATGCTGCACTGTCATATATAGGATGTATGAAAACTTATCTGGGATGACCGACATGTCTGACTTCCACCTATTACAAATAATATCCTTGTCCCAAACCTACAACAGAACAAATCCTCACAGCCCATCTCTGCTCTTCTGCTCCCAGCAGGCAACAGTTTCAACAGAAGACCTTCAGTCAGGTCTTTGAATCCTTCTGTTGGCTCCTTCTTCAGTATCACATCAAGCTGTGAGTTTTTTCAATACAAAGGCCCTCAGAGCCTTGCCCAAGCAGTAGGGTTCTCCCTGTATCTGTGTGTACGTATTATTTTTGTTCTCATCGCAGGATCAGCTTGCTTCAGAAGGGTCTATCGACTCAGCTGTTAAGCGAGAGTCTGCATGTTTTTTCTGCTATCGGAAGCACCCACCAAATGTTGTGGTGTCTTACTGGAGATCTGGTCTGATGTGCTGCAATGCCAAAAGTGGGCCCGCTGCCCAGGTGGTGACTGTGGTGAAACCCCTTCCCATGGCTCTGGCAAGTGGTTTCACCACAGGATGAGATCCCAGCCTAGAACTGGGATTACAGAATCCTTCTGTTTAGACAGTTCAGTTTTATATACAGTACTTCAAAAGAGTAAGCAAGCCAGAAAACACCTTTGTAGTCTTCTCAGCTAAAGATCACCACAGGACCAGGGTCCCAGGAGCTATTTAACTGTCAATACCAAGTACAGCAGAGTGAAAGAAGAATCCGAGAGCCCTCAGCTCTCACCAGAGACAAGCCAGGGAGATAGATGCCTATTTGTGGGCCAGTTGGTAAGAGAGATACCAGCATCAGGATCTGTGAAAAATCCAACAGCTTTGTGAAAAATCCAGCCTTTCATTTCCTTCACATCCTTTCCAGACACCCATTAGAAGTTCTCATTTGGGGCCAGATGCAACACTGTGTTTGATCCTTCCCTTTCCCTTTCCTTTCCCCTCTTCACTTTCCTTTTCTTAAGAAAAATAATACATTTATTTATTAGTCTTACTGCTGAAACAACTTTGACACACCATCACATTTGTCTGCTATCCCCTGTCTTAACTTGGCTTGAAAGCTCTTTGGGCCACAGACAGTTTCTCTCTTCAAGTGTTCCTGATTGCCACAGTAATGAGAAAAGAAAATAACGATTATAATCCACTGGGGTTTGTTTGTAATAATAAATAGACGCTGAATGTTTCCTCAAGTGAACAAAAACGCCATGTCTCCCTTTTAAAATTCTTAGATCTGGACTAATCACTCATGGAGTCATTTTATGTGTATATGCTTAATTTAGACTTGCATCCCTGTAGAGGAAATCCTGCAAGCAAAGACTGAAGTTTATTTGGTAAAACACAGGCACATGTACCCCTAACGCTGAACTGGCCCTTCATGGAGCACGTGATGGCTACCCAGTCATAGCTGGGAGACTCTGCACTGATTAAATTGAAGGGTATTAACGTTAACTATTTCCCTAATCCACTGTCATTGATACCGAGTCTGAGCAATGGTCTGAACTACGTGACTGCACTCCCAGGAGCAGAGAGCTCCCTGCTAAAGGGACAGGGAGTGCAGGTCCAAAGAAGGATTTCTTCAGACCTGTCTGACCCAGCCAACACAAAATCGCACATAAGAAAGCTTCAGCACATTGATTTTACAGAGACTGACATATTTTCCAAACAAATCCATGCAACCCTTTCAGTTTTCCCCAACACTAGTCTTGACCCGAGTTGCACTGCAGTAACACAGGCTTATTGTGTAAGTTACACAACATTATTGTGGAAGTAACACAATATTAAAAAGTCACCTCGCAGCAGGCAGAGCTGTGTGAGACACAACTGGCCATCAGTAAGACATGCAAGGAGAAAGTCGTAACACTCAGAAATTTTCTTACTATTTAAAATACTTTTGGACTAGAGGTCAGGTATACGGTCGTTCTCAGAATAAATTCATCCAGATCCCAGGGTCTGAGCACACTAGTCACTTCTGTATAGTGCTGACATAAATACCAGCCTATCTCTATAACCCCTAAAAAAATCTTTCAACACCTTGAAATGGCAAATGTACCATGACCGACTTTATTCTGCAGCATTTGCAATACCTGACACCTTTGTCACCACCACCTGGCACTTTCTTATCAAGGCTGTCTTTGAAATCTGCAGAAGCTGTGTTTACCTGCTCGCTCAGGAGATCTGGCTGCATGGGATGAGGCAAAGCTGGCTCTGCAAAATGCTGCTTTAGGTTCCAGTTTTCTCCCGGGTTAATTTCAGACTCGGTTTTGAACTGCTATGCCAGATGGGACACTGGCCCTTGTTCGTGCCAGAAGAGCTCAAAACAGTAGAGAACTTTGCTTAATTGAGGTCTTGCAGGAATGAGCATTCTTCTTACAGAGGTGCTGGAGGCCCACTTGCAATAGAGGGATTACATTTGGAGATGTGACCATCAGGACACTGCACTCTGTCCTCTCTACGTGTGGATGGCTGGCTCACCACATGACTAAGGGTGGGTAAAAAACAGATGACCCACTTGGCTCATCTTTGCCCAGGTGAGACCAGAGCAGCTTATTGTCCTTCAGCCTACATGGGGTAAAATTCTACTCATTGACACAGAGTGGAGAAACTGATGCTAGTTTCAATGAGACTGGTACTCCTTCACTGTATTTTCCTAGCATTGCAACCAAGAAATTGTACGTGGAGCACTGTGCATATACAGCAATGCCTACAAAATGCAGCACTGCAAAACTGAAGGGCTTCAGTCTCAGATAATTTTGTGCAAATCTTGCCTCTGATTATTTTCAGTAACTGTCTTCTGATCAAAAATACAGCTTTACAAAGATGTATAGAGTAGAAGGAAGCCAGCATATGCTATTTTAGTGAGTGTATTATCTAAAGTAGGCCTTCCATCTGTTTCAAACCTAATTATTACATCATCTTTATGTAGTTCAATTTACAATGGGTGAATTAAATGCTTATGTGAGTGCTTCATACAATGTGAAACACAGCTGTGTCATTTTCAGAGACAGAGCAGGGCAAAATGTTCTAGACACTGAATTTCATTTTTCTACTGTGTTTACAAAAATATTCCTCTCCAGCAAATATTTTTCCCACTCCCTTAGTAATACACAATTGTATTCTGAAGAACCGTACAGCATTCACTTGGATTGCAATAAAATACCGAATATTTTTATCTATCAAAGAAAAGACTATGAGTTTAGTGATCAAAACAGTGGTCTCTATTAAAAACATTCAGCTGGTTCTTCCTAACTTAGCTGTTGCCAAACAAAGACAGATTAAGATTAATTGCAGTAATTAAACAAAAGGACAGGCTACAGCATTAGTAGCAGCAATGTATCACATCCATTGTTCCCAGATACTTTATTCAACAGTAAAACAGAAAATCACATGAACTCTAGTCTGTTATACACGTTTTCTATAAGGATTAACTCTTTAGCTGATACTCAGCTACACAGCACGTGCATGCATAGTCTGCCACAGCATATCTTTCTTTAAAAATGCCTTTAGCTGCTAAAAGCGAGCCAGATTTAGAACAGGTTTCATTATTATATTATAGCCCTTTAAAACAGTTTAATGGGAGCAGTTTTTTTAAACTACCGATTTTTGTCTTGGGTTTCAAAATTCATCTGACAAACTGTAGTGAGAGGAGAGGTAGAATACAGATTAGGGTCTAGCAAAAGCTCCTGTTTCAAACAGAATAAGGACAAAATCATCATTTTCTTCTCACTTTCCCTCTAAGCAATTTTTTTTTCCCTTGCTTTTGGGTTGGGGCTGGGTTTTGGTTTTGCTTTTAAAGCAAACACACAAACAAAAAGACACGCACTCTGCCCAAAGCCAGTTTTGGTCACATTGTGGGTTTGGCTTATGGGGTCACTAGGCTCACAGCAGGACACTGCAAATTAACTGTGTTCTATTTACAGGACTTGACTATTACCATTCTGAAAGCCAAGATATTGGTTGTTGTTTCCTCAGAATGGAAAACAAAAGACTGCTGCATCTCCCAAAATCACACCCTGCCAGGGTAGAAGACTAGATTTAAAAAACATGCTCATATTTAGGATAGTCCAAGGCACATACATAAATTGGCTCTGGCCAATAGTGTGTGGGCTCAGCATACCTCCTGTGTACTTCCAAACCTCACACTCTCCCAGGACACTTCTTCCCATCCATCTTGTCCTCACACAGTCCTCACACAGCTGTTTACCAGAGCAGTCACTGCTTAGGAAGACATGACCAGAGATTGTTTCAATAAAAAGCTCCAAATATAATTCCTCTTTTGCCCACTTCAGTGTGACATAGACACACCCTCTTTTGCCAGCATTGACACTGCTTAAGGCTTAATCATTCATCATTAGAAGGGAAATATGTATGTTAAGAAATCAATAGGCAGTTTTTCAGGCAGAAAATAAAGAGTGCTGTATTCTAGGAAGCAAACATCTATTTTCCTCATGTAAGTTTTAAACTGGAGAGTGAACCTGATTCTGAGAGGAAAGCACTAAGTGTAACTGGGAAGGGGAATGAGTCCCTTGCAAATAATTTCCCATGAATAGCTGCCTGCTCAGACATCTTTTGATTGAGCTATTTCCAGAGCTAGCCCTCTCTCTGCTTGTAAATACTGATGCTAATCTTGTTTCAGAAATGTTTCATCTTGGCACAGCATTAATAAGCACTATACCAGAAAACGCCTGGAGTCCAGCCATGCACAAGGCCTTGCTGTAATAGATATTCAACAGAGGATGTAGACCAGGAGAGGGATGTTCAGACTCCTTGGTGACTCTTCAGACACATTTTGATGTAATCAAGACCTGGTTTGGCTTTCCATAAACATTTGCACAAGAAAGATGTGCTAATACTCACAGAAAAACAATGTTAGTTCGCAGGCTGACGTTTGCTTGATCAGAAGAGAAAATTCATTTGATGGACACAACAGGCTCCCTGTATCGGCAGACCCATCCATCAGACCAGCCCAAGTAAAGCAAGGGGATACCTGTTCATGCTTCCAGGCCTCCAATCACAGGAACACCAGCTATGAACAATTCACTAATCACTTACAGAGAGAGAGTCAGTCATAATGGCCAAAAGTGATTTGTGATTACAGGCTTCAGGTCTCCTTAAAGGAGTCTGATTACCAGGAACTGAGGCCTTCAAGACCTTCAGTTGCTTTTTCAAGCCATGTCCTGTATGTCACAGTCTGTTAAATAATGAGTAAATTCCAGGAAGTCATCGCTTATTGCAACGAATTGTTCTGATTAGTTGTGGTGGTGGTGTTACGATAAAGACTGGCAGCTCGGGTGAAACAACCAGAGACAGGTCCCCTCACTGTAGGAAGTTCATTACCAAAGCAAAGTATGTTGTACAAAAAAAGACGAGTTCAGCTCTAAATAGCTTCCAATTTCAACAATGCATTAACAGAAGAGAGAGAAGTGACACTTCTTATTCTGTGCACAGCCGTCAATGAACTTTCCCCACTGGTCTGAGGCTAACAGCTCACTAACCTTTATGCCAGATGAAGCATATTAATAGCAACAAGTGTCACCAGAGGGAAGTGGTGAGCAAGTCTTGGGTACAGCCTGTTGTTGATATCAGTCGGATCCCCTGTCCGGCTGAAGAGCAAGACTACAGCTGCCAAACAAAGCACTTCTCTTTGATCTTGTGGCTGCAGCCGTGTAGGGAAAGGTGCCAAGTATGATTTTCAAGTAGCCTTTTAATAGCAGATAGCTAAAATGAGAGGCTGGTCTGAGCGGAAATACAGCGCACACCCGGGAAGGCAGTTCTGCCTTGCCCAACGTGGAAAGCCTGACTGTGTATACAAGATGATGCATGTGGCATTACATAATAGGAGAAAACCGTGGATGATTTTTGGCTCAGAAGGCATCTGAATTGCAACCTAATCATCTGTATGTGATATCCTGCAGCCCCTATTAACAAAATAACACCAAAATATTTTAAACTGTACCAAGATAAATATCCCAGAGTCTGGCAGGGACCATATTCACCTTATTTCCCCACAGGTTTTTCTTAGACTCTTACAAACAACAAGATATTTATAGTAATATATTTGGAGGTAAATTATTAGGAACGCAGGCAGTAATACTACGATTCTGCTTCCTCCCAATAAAAGAGAAATGTGCTTTAGGACTAAAGTCAACAACTCATTACAGAAGTCACCATCTAGTGGCACATTGAGAATGTATATTGATGCTCTTTAAGTTTAGAGGTTAAACCATTTTAGGGACTTAAAAGAATAGCTTCAGTGCTGTGAACTTGTGTACTCAAAGTTAACCTCTCAGTGAATATGTATATGGCACATATATCCTGTATTTTATATGCATGTGTTAATATATTAGTATAAAGAGAGATTGTAAGCAAATCCTGCATTACTCTATATAAATTTTTGTTCAAATGAAGTTTTAATTAATGTGTTTAAAACAACAGAGTACAACAGTGAAACAGCTACATGTTTGCAGGCTACCTGGTTTTCAGCCCTTTTCTCCTCTCTATAAGCATTTATGTGTGTTGCTTCTCTTTATGTGCATCTATAGCTACATATCTATCTGTAGCATGTTCCACCATGGAAGGTGTCTGTATTGCTGACTAGCCAGCTGAGTTGCAAAGAGAAACTTGTGGTTAACTAGTGGTACTCTGTAGCTGCTAGCACAAGTGACATCTCCCCCACTACAGCTATCTGTTCAGAGGGAAAGCTATTAGGGCTGACAGTGAAGCTCATTCTTGCTCATTATATTCCAAGCCCTTACAGATGAGACAATTTTTCACTCTTCTCAGCTGTGATAAAAACCGAGGACAAATACAGCATTATACTCTTATTCAGCCTGTTTCTAAAACGTTCTGTATTTATTTACCCCTGAAGAAAAGCTGTATGCGAGACAGCATTCTCTCCTCCCCCCAGTCTACTTTTCCTATTTGCATTTATATTTAGCCTCTTCACTCTGGGCCAAATCTTTGAGACCTTATTTGACTTTTACCCAGTCTTTCTTCCTGCATTAGCCACCATATGAGATTTGTCTGACAAAGAATGAAATTAAAACTTCACAGAGAGGATGTGCACCAGAACTTCATGATTAAAAAAAACAAAACAAAACAAGAAACAACCAAAGAAACAAACCCCGAAAACCAAGATCTGACAAAGGTCCACTGACAGCAAGCCATGACATTTCTGTTCCTGGGCTTCCAAAAATGCTAGAAGATACATGGGGTGGAGCTGGAGGTTTCCTCTTCAGGAAAGCTAGTCCATAAACAACTATGATTAGCACTTGGTCACATGCAGCATTTGCTGCTGGGACTCCCATGGATAAAACAGTATCATCTGTCACAGAGGCTAATACAAGGTGCTAATAAAGGCTGACTTACCCTTTTCACCACAAGGTCCCTAACAGTAAGAACTTGGCCCCTCCACACTCCTCTATCATTTACTGTTGGGAGACATTTACTACGGATCCCTCTAACGCCAAGGCATTGTGGTGGAAGATCTTTGCATGGATGACTGCTGCAGTGATTGAGCCAGACATCATTAAAGGCAAGAGCACAAAGGAATGCAGAGAAACTATCTAATAAAATGCCTTGCAAGATTTGGGGATGAATATTTGGAAAACATAGCCTGCAAAGCAGAGATTTTTAAACACCAGTGCCAGCTTTCATTTCTTGCTTGCCTCCTTGACTCAGCCTGGAGGAAGGGGAAGAAAGCTATCACATAATGGATTTGATTCCCACAGTGCAAAGATACCACACATTAGCTTAGGTACAGAGCCTGCCTGTACTGTTTAGACTGCTTGAAATACAAGTAAATATTTTACCTTAAATTCTTCAATTTAGCTGCTGCATTTTAGTTGATATTTATTTTAGGTTAAGAGCAGGCATACAGCCAGTTACTGCAGTTCAGCTCAAAAGAGATACCTTCTTAGGTCTTTCTTGTCAGTGGGAATCTTTAAAGTCTGCCTGTGTGGTCCTCTGTGGAGTCTGGGAAGGAGAAGAAAGCTGAAAGAACAACATCTCAGACTCAATAATATCCCTGCCTCGGATGTCCTGAGAGCCCTGATGTCAGTGGGGGAAGGAGTGCAGATTCATATGTCCCCACATCATGTATTACCCTTGAGAATTCAATTCATTTTTTTCCCAAATGAATTTCAAGGCTTCCTGTGTTATTTTCTTTTTTTAAAAGTATGTAACCTTACAAGTGGCCAAAGACACCTCTTGCCTGAACTCTCCTTTCTACCTGTACTACTAAAGAATTGCTTTTGCAAATGGGGTCTAAAAGGCAAGATAGAGCACTTAAAGTTGGGGCTCTATAGCACAAGCACAGGAGAAATAGAAACACTTTAGAAGAAAAAGAAAAGCACCAAGAAAGACTCTAAAAACCAAAGTGGATTTAGGAATCACTGAGGCTCCACCACGGTTACTGGAAGAACACTGGAAAGATGATTAGCAGGAATAGACAGCCAGATCTGCAGGTGGTGTGAACTCACATCGCTGAAGTAGAAGTCAGGGGCACTACACTGATTTGCACCAACGGGAAGTACAGACTGCTCCTGGGGAGATATCTGTAACAGCTCTGTGATGCACAGATTTTACTTTCTGAGGAGAATATTGTTTCAGTCCCTCCCACAGTTTGTCAGTGACTGCTCCCTGGTGAGAACATGAAGAAGTTGTCAGGTCTATTAACCTTAACAAATGTAAATATGAACCCAAAATGTGGAAAAAGGCTTGGATCTGAAACGAATTTCACTCTAACAGACTGCTGAGTTAAACAGTCGTGCAGCCAACACAGCAACATCAGCCACTGAGAAAGGAAATTGCTCACCTCGCTCCTTTTGGGTTGTCCTTCCTGCCTGTTCCTTGGTTCAGTGGCACCTCATGTAAACAGCTGCATTGGAGGAGGCTGGAGTCACTTGTGTGATTTATCCCAAATAATTTACCTTGTGAATGCAGGCCTATCTTCTCCAGTTAAAACTGTTGTACAATTTTTCAATACATCTGCAAACAAATCTTACTCACCAACTCATTCACGAAGCTGGTGTTAGGAACAAGACATATGCTCAGTTCTTGTAGTATCTGACTGCAGCCAGGAGCTGTATTCCCTTATTTCTGTTCCCTGAAGGAATGGTACGTCCCATGTCCCCTGTCCCATGGGAAAAGAGACCTTTTGCCTGCTACCAGTTATTCTTGAAAATGGGGAACTGTATGGTATTAGACTAAGACCAATACCGAGAGAGAGTTTGGAGTGGGACTTAGTTTGGGATGGAGTCTGTAATGTTTAAAATGCCTATGAACATATTTGCAATAAAAACAAGTAATTAGAAAGAGGCTTAGCCTACTTTTCCATGGCTGGACCCATACAGGAGTGCCTGAGGGATCCTATTGCACTGGGGTTGGGGTGCCAGAAGCTGTGCAAAGTGGTGTATTTCTCCTTATGAAAAAGCTTTTCCAAAAGACCTCCCTGTACAGACCATTGCTCTGGAAGGGATGGGGCTAGAGGGAGGACTGGGCTAGGGAATTCTTCACTTGTCAGATCCTTTGTATCTTCTGCCAACATATACACACATGCCTACAAGAAATGCTGGATGAGGTCCCACTAAGATTCAGTCTGTTCTTTGGGCTGGGCAGCACTTGGAAAGCAACTCTGTGGCTCTTCTGCAGCTTAAGGAAGGGAGAAGCCAGTGCCTGGTTAATGCTTTCAGTCAGGTTCAGTTCGCTGATGTCAGATTCAGAGACTGAAAGCTGCACATAGTAATGTTTAAGAAGTCAGATGCTGGTCTCTGCTTGTTGTTCCCATGGCTGGCTTATGTGCTGAATGGAAGGACTGTCAGGCTCAGGTCCATGGGCTGCAGAAGCTGAAGGTGTTATAGCCCAGGACCACCCACCTTGCATCTTCACCTGCACCTCTGCTGCCCCACGACGCATCAGCAGCACGACACACACAGCAGCTTCAGTGCCAACCTGGTGTCCTGGGTTAAACTGTGGGGCAAAGGGGAATTGAATGAGATGGAAGGATTAGGCAGTGTGCCCACCTCTCAGCTCTGTTAAAGCAGCGATGCCCTCCAACCAGGGGCTTATGGATTGGAAGCAGTCCCCCAGAGTTTATCTGTCAAACCTTCTAAGTGCCTGGGCTATGTCTGAGAACTGGGAGTCCAAACCTGGGGACAGGAGATGCCAAGAGCAGAGTAGGGGAGAGAGATTCAAATTTTATTCTTCTTTCAGCTTGGCCTGCAACTAGCTGTGAAGGTGCATTTCAGCCTCCAAGGTGTCACTGAGGGCTCAGGCATCAGTACTGTATGTTCAGGTACTAGCATGTACACCGCTGTCTCACACTGCAGGGCAGAAAGCGAAGAGGATTCCCTTTGTTTAACAATCTAGAGTACTAGGGTACATGCCCAAACAGGAGGCTCTTCTGAATAAGAAAAAAAGAAAAAAAAAAATAATTGAGAAGCAGTAGGGGACTTACCTTTATATGCAAGAATATTCATGAATCATTTCCCTACTACAGTGACAGAAAACTGGTCAACAAGACAAAGGGGAAAAAACAGGACTAGATTTGACAAAAGAACTTTAAAGGATTCATACACATGAGGTTCCTCTAGCTCTGTTTGCATTTGGCTGCAAAACCCTATTTGTTTTTACTGTTCTTTTCTTCCATTAAAAAGAAGCCATTAAATTTCAGTGGAGATTGGCTTTCGTTTTTGAGCTTTCTTCTGTTTTTTGGATTGCAAGTCAGAGGTGAAATGGATAGCCCTGTGTTTTATTTAGCATGAAATGAATGACAAGAAAGTGGGACCTCTAGGAATAAAAAGTCTTCAGTCTGTATGTTCATGTAAGTGTAAAATGTACTGCAAGGCAGAGTGCTTCTCCAATTTTGCTACAGATTTGTAATAACAAAAAAGTGGACTCTCAGGAGAAGTGAGCTGTGTGATTGGAACAGTTACATTAATACACAATAAAAGGTGCAAAGGTTCGAGCCCATTCTCTCTTAATAGAAAAAAAAAAAACCCACACAGAACCCAGAAATCCATATGAAAGCAAATGAAAGATTGGATGACAACCTTGATAAATGCAAATCTAGACTGATTTCCACTTGAAAACAAATAAAAGGTCACAGTCACAACTAGAGCAGGAAAAGGGAAGCAGGAACAAATGATCAGAGAGAGGAAGGAGGAAGGGATTGTATACATTGTAATGTACAGTTATAAGAGCTTGGCTAAAATACAGTGTGGGAATGAATGGGAACTAGTACCAAAATGATGATTTACAATAGAGATACGCAGAACATTCTGACTGTGTTTGGTAGGAGGGAAAACTAATGCTTGAGTCATTCAGAAAGCACTGACAGTCTGTTTATAATACCCACATCTGTCACACCACACTCCGTCGTAATCACACTCTCCTTGATGGGAAAGGAGAAGATTATGTACATCCCCAGGGAAGGATGTACTCATATGAATCTGCAGGCAACATTCAAAGAACAATCCACTCAGAACTTGCCTAATTCAAGAAGCAATACAGCATACAATGCCAGTGAGCTACATCCCATACATAATAAAGTTTAAAAAAAAAGGGGGAAACACACACATACTTATCACTGAACAGACCTTTGATAACAATGCTACAGCAAGACAGCTGGAAATTAGGAGAAATATCTAATTAATAACTACATAACTCCTGCTGGGCTACATACAGGTAACCATGGATGGGTCTTAATGATCTTGACTTTTGGCTTTGGGTGCTATTTTGAACAAATGTAATGCATAGGACTGTTGATACTGCAGGGATTTGCTTGAGGGTGGGATCATAAAAAACTTGGTGTTTCCCTTGTTTTGCAGCTAAACATATACTTAGTCTAAGTCGGCTTAAAACTTGGACATAGTTTGAACTAAGCCCAAATTGGCAGTATAAGGCTTTGGACTCTGCCTAGGCAAAGGTTCCCAATTCACAGAATCACAGAATCATAGGGGTTGGAAGGGACCTCAAGAGATCATCAAGTCCAACCCTCCTGCCAAAGCAGGTTCCTTAGGACAGATTGCACAGATAGGCATCCAGATGGGTCTTGAATATCTCCAGAGAAGGAGACTCCACAACCCCCCTGGGCAGCCTGTCCCAGGGCTCTGTCACCCTCACTGTGTAAAAGTTCTTCCGCATGTTGAAGAACTTTTGAAGTTGAAGGCATTGCCCCTTGTCCTGTCTCCAATTTCAGTCTTATAGAATGAGGGAGGGGCTTTCTTTTAAATGAATGTTTCACATAATTTTCATTTAATTTTCCCTCTACACAACAAAGTGTTTGCACAGATGGCTCAAAAGGCATAACTAGGGACAGAATAGCATTGCATGCCTTCAAAAGTAGTCTTGCTTGTTGAATATCTAGCAGAAAACAAACCAACATCTGTATGTCTCTATCTTCCATCTGAAAAGCCTATCCACCATGGAGCAAAAAATCATTTATAACACTCAAACACAGTGAATCTTAAGGCTCAGAGATACTTGTGGATATTTCCTGCTATCTACTCTATTTTGAGGCAAACAGCACAGAAAACAAGGTATGGTACTTTTCAATTTAAACTCAGTGCTAAACAGTTATATTCTAGGCTGTCCATGTAGCTCAGCCTTGGGAAAAAAAAAAAGATATGGACAATCAATAGGATTCTATGTTAATGATGAATCCATAGCAGCTTGGAGTAGCTTGTGCTCTTCCACTGATAGCATCAGTGTAAGGGTAGTGCCAAGGAAATGACAAAGACTTGAACCTTTGCTAGATAATGATCACACTGACTCCTGTTTAGGAAAAAAAAAAAAAAAAAAAGAAGAAAAAGGATTATGGGCACACGATTTTAGCAGTATCAGGCAAAATAGCACAGTACAAAGGTTTTATATCCCCCAAAATAGAGTAAAACTAGAAACTAATATTATTGCTGGATTAAAACCTTTGCATAGACTTTGTGGATTTGGGAATCAGACATGTGAGCCTTGCTACCCCCACACACTATTTATCCCTCAGTGGTATTTCCAAAAAAAAAAAAAGCTTAGAGGTGCAGCTACATGATGTTCACATTTTCCTGCTTCAAGGAGACAACCAGCATCTACCACCTCTGCTGTTCCACCTTTGCTCCCTGCCTTTGAGGGCAAAAAACATCAGAAACGGCCAACATCGCCTCCCAGAGCAGACAGGGAATCTGCGTGGGTGAAAGGGCTGGGCTGGAAATCAGTATTCTCCCCCTAGATGAAGGTGGTGTTACCAATTCTGTGGGGTGCAGTTATCTCATGAGTCAAGCCCTTGAGATAAGGCACATATTGTTCTCTGTGGTAAAGCACCAAGCTGTTTGCTTCACACCAGGCAAGTGTGTGGTGTGCCTGTCAGAGCCTGGGAGCCTTGAAAAATTAGGGAATTGGCCAGGAAAATGGGTATATGCAGCTAGGCACCCACCATATGTGCCTTTTTGTACTGTAGTTGCACAAATGTCAGTACAACATTTTACAGCATTGTTTTTAATTTTCATCTCAGATCCCCAGCATCCCCTACGGAAAGGGTTCCGCATAATTAGAGAGTACTCCAGCTGTTTCCATGCTGCAGCTTTGTGGATTTGCTCTGGTTTATACATATTGCATCTGAATTAACGTACACTTAAGCTAATAAGGTATCTCATGTGTAAAGCATCATAAAGAAGCTTGTATGTCCTCCTCACACCCTGGGACTATATTCATTTATTTACATCCTACAGACTATTTGTTCTAGGTGTACCTGCACAGGAACTTAACTTCTCTCAGGTTTCCATTTGCACTGTGGTCCTTATTGTTCCTCTTCCTTCCTTTAGCTTGCAAAGGGAAGCTGTGGCATCTTTTATATTTTGCATCTTGCCTGTAAGATCTGTGGCTGTGCCCCGTGTTTAGAGAGTTTGAGCCCAGCGGCGATCCTCAGCTCGTCAGCTACTGCCCTTCAAACTGTCCTCTGAGTAACTTGGAGTCAGTAAAAAAGACGCATCTTCAGGGAACATTCCTGCTCTGGAAGACATTGAAAGATGGAGAATCCATCACTTTGCCTGATAGTTTGTTTCAATCACTCCTACCAGAACAACGTGTGTCTTGTTTTTAGTTTGAATTTGCTGCCGTTATAGTTTCACGTTCACGGTTCTTTCTGTGCCCTCGCTTGCTAGGTTAGATAGATGAGTCACACCCACAATTTTCTCCCTGGTATGTGAGTATACTGTAACCAAGGAGTCTCTTTTCTCAGGGATTCATTCTGTAGTATCACAGAATCACAGAATCACAGAATTGTAGGGGTTGGAAGGGACCTTGAGAGGTCATCGGGTCCAACCCCCCTGCCAAAGCAGGTTCCCTAGCTCATGTTGCAAATGCACCAAATGCATGTTCAGCCTTTACACAGTGCTACACGGGACACTGCTCCTTGGAGAGAAACAAGTTAGATCACTTCTTTTTTATTTATACACTTAAATGTGTTTCTCACCCCAAAAATTTGGTAGCTTGCTCCCTGGTTAACTATCCTTCCTGAGTGCTTTTTTGAGTTTCACTGACCTGTCACGGTGTGCTGCTACCTGGAACAGTATGCCAGTACCGTGTGTCTCTGCAAGCATTAACTACATGAGATTAATGTAATAATGTTGAATGATGTAAAATTATTCATAATTCCAGCCAATATCGAAGATGAATTTGGGCATCAGTTACCCGCACTGGTGCACAGACCTTCTCTCAGAGAAGTTGAAATGGATGGTTACGTCCCGCGGGGCGTTTTCAGCACTTACACCGAGTGACGTGCTCGCTGCGATGGCTCAGTCTGAAAATCATGTTGTCTAAGGCCCAATTTTTCACTTTGGGCATATAAGCATTTCAGAGCTAGCAAATGCATGGAAACATGCTTTCCCTGAAACCACCTATGCAACCCTCTTAGATTTCCCTGTAAATGCCATCAGACAGATAGAGCTTCAGAGCAATTCTCATTTACTTGTCAAAGCCCAAAGGTGTAGCAGTCTGTGTGGCCAGGGCTAAGTTGACAGTACTGGGAATGCCAGCTGTTTTCTCCATCACCAGAGCTCCAGGGACACTGGTTGATGTCTGCTGAATTTTCTCTCTCAAACCAGCCCTCAGCCTTGCCGGGTGCCTGCAGGCAGGTCTAGATCTAGCAGGCAAGGCTGTCCTTCCCCCCAGAGAACAGGTTTGCAGTTATTTTCTAACAGGCTTCATTTCACTGATCCTGTTTACAGGGCAGGTCACTACTCACGGTTGCATCAAGAAAACAGAGGGAGCAGAGAACTGAAATTGGGAATGTCTTTTAAAAAGGCTGGTGGGACTGTCTTTAAAAAGAGTAATAAAAAAGTTATGTTAGACAACACCCAGTTGTCTACCCTAACTGCTTAGCTTTGTCAGCTGTACCATGTGCCACTTTTAGCATTGGAGGCGCTTAAATGCAGAAACACTGCACATTTATTCTAGCCAGACAAAAGGTTTAATTCCTGATTATAATGTTGAAAGCAAGACTGATAAACAAAGGCAATGCAAAGTCATCCTGAGTAGCACTTAATATTTGGTATCTCTCTTAACTGCTGCTTGGGCTCTTTAAAGGATATTGCACTGACATTCTGAATTGCTAGTTCTTAGATTCAAATAGTAGTTTAGAGACTTACAAAGTTAGTCCTAGTCCCAGGGAAATCTATTGAAAAATAAAGAACAATAAGGAACATTTACGAAAACACTGTTTTTCATAGTATTTCATCTTCTTTCCTTCAAATCTACATTTGAAGCCCTCATCTAAACACTTCCATTATCATAAAATTCAATTTGTTATTTAAAACGGTGCTTCTAATCTTTAATTCCTTTCTTTTTCAATCAGTCCATTAAAATCTTTGTGTGTGCAACTGAACCTTTTATTTGAAGTGCTGCCTTAAGAGAATCATTATCCATCACTTTTTAAATAAAGTGTCCAGCTTTGTTCACAATAGGCAAACATTCTTTCTAGTGTGGCATTTGAGGCTGGATTGCAAAAAAATAATTTCACAGCTATGAAAGAACTATGACAGGAAGGCAGATCATTAAGTCTATTCCAGAATACAGGTTTCTATACAGGCTATTGAAGTGATCACATGTTGTTTTGTACACAGGCAATCTGCAAACAGATTTTTGTTAGGCTTCCATCCGTCAGAAATGCTTAATACTTCCTGAACACTATATTTAGAAAAAAAGTTTCTGTATTTCATCAAGTAAAGCATTACAACATTTTTATTATTATCATTTTAAGGCATTTAAGGTTATCATTGTGAAAAAAGAGTAGAGAATGAAGTATAAGTTATTCAAAATGCTTTTTCATCATCCCTGTCATAGCCAAATAAGTAATTGTAGCCTAAAATACAAAAATATCTTCTAATATAATATGAACGTTTTCAGATGCCTTTGCAGGATTTTGGTGATAACCACCTTGCAGAGACATTTCTTAACATTTCCATGTGTTCAATCATGACAAAATGAAAACTGCCTTGTAATTCAAAAGAGCATTTGGCAAAAGTGGAAACAGAATTTAAATTTTCATTGCACACATTCAAGGTCACATTATGAGTCATAAACAGCTTCTCTTTTTGTATTATGCAGTATGTGAACTAGGAGATTATTTGGAATAATATTAATTTTCATACTGTATTAATATGCAGATACTTTTATCTCCTTAGTCATTGCACAGTCTGTTGCAAATATTAATTTTTGTTAAAATTTGCACCACTTTATTGTTAAACATTTTTTACATCTTCCAACATTCCTTTTTTATATCTTCAAATATTCCTGATGCAATTTCACATTGCCTTCAAAATAAGCAGGAAGGAAAACAACTAATGGACTACTGACCTACCCATAGGGACAACTATTGGCACACTTAAGTATCACTTTGTATTGGGATATCAATGGCCTTTTTAATTAAAAAAAAAAAAATTAATCATTCATACTTACAAATAACAACCTAGTTCTAGGTGGACCTTGAAAAACATTCACATTGCTATAAATGACTTGATGTTGTGCACTTCATTGCTTCTGAAGAAGTCACTTCATCATATTCTGCACTCTTACACTCTTAAGCAAACAAAAAGTTCTTCCTATAAACTGTGCTACACTTAGGTTTATTATGGACTCCACTTTCATGCTGCCTTCTGATAGTTTATCATAAGCAACTGAGGTGCTTTGCATAAACTGCAATAAGCCCTATAACAATTATTGCTATCTTTACTGATCCTGCAAAATTATTTTTTCCATTTGTTGGGGAAATTGCAAAGCTCTCTCTATTTAGAAAGTATATTGTGATTTACTAAAGAAATTACTATTGCCATCACTGCCAAAATTATGATCCCTATAAGGATGTAGCTCAGCTGATGAAAAATGCTATGGTAGTTAAACTCAGACTTAATCTGCCTGCTCTGTGCAGAGCCAGACGTTAGATACTGTATTCTACACAAATATTATTTAGTTATAAAAAATATATATGTGATGAAATATGCTTTATTTATTGAGAGGTTGAATACATAGGCTAATCTGAGTAGTAATTCCTCCAGGTAGACTTACGATCTCAAAAATACAGCTCATACTTTATTATTTTTGTATTTGTATTTCAGTGAGGGTTGAAATTCTCTTCATATAAAATGTGTACAGAAATAGAGGCTTCTGCAGTTTAAAAAGCTCTATGCAGATGTAAAAATGTTATTTTGATGGAGATCACACAACAGAGCTACTTGGGGAGAAATAAAGTTTCATCAAAGTCAGGTTTGACTCAGTAATTCATAAGTCCCCCCCCCGTCAAAGTCATCTGCCATGCCTGCAGGAGAGTTTGCAGTGAGCCCTCCCTAGAAACTTCCAAGGTCTGTCTGAAGAATCTGTGTTTCATAGACCTGTTACGCACACAGTAGGCACTAAAATTCAGCAATAAAATATACTAACGTCTCTTTGTGACAAGTATTTCATTTTTACACAGCTATTAATGGCACTTCCCAAAAGACCAGCCTTTTTTTTTTTTGCCTTTTTTTTTTTTTGCAAACTGATCTTCACCTGGGTTACTGGTAGAACAAACAGCAAAAGGTATTATGCTGTGATTTTACTTCAAGGCAGCTGGGTGGGGGGAGGAATATCTCTGTTTTATAAGATTGGTGAATAGTTTTTAACAAAAACCCAGATTTTTGCAGGCTGAGATCTACAATGCAAGCAAGGCTTTACTGACCAGTTAATTCCTTAGTATGGTTCTGCAGAGGTTGGATAGACTGGCTTCAAGGCTTCAGCTTATACCTGTAACAGAAGAATGAAACAGAAGATCGGATTTTAATCTAAGGGAAGAGCCTTGGCAACACCACCTGGCACTATCTTTTGTTCAAGATTTCCATTTCCTTATAGTTCGTGGCTCCTTACTCCAGTAACAAGGAGGCTTTGATAACAGAGATCCCTTTATGAAATATGGATCAAATATGGCTCTAATAATTAACATCCTATCCCTACTACCTCACTTTCTGGAACTGCACTCTCAAGTATCAAATGCAAAATACCTCCTTCCCCTTCCTGGGAATGTCCTGAATTCATAGTCTAGGCATGCTCTTTCTGCTTAAAATGGCCTTCCTGGAGGTCAGAACTGTTCTAAAATAATGTCAAGATACAACATTTCCCCAGTGTTTCATACAGCACGTTACCATAAATCGCACTCCCTGTATGCATACCTGACCAAAGGCGTGATGCTTTGTTCTCCCTGAGCACTCTCTGGAGACACGAGGCATTAGCAATGCAGATGACAGAGCGCTCTGTCAAAGCTACCTTGCCTCTCTCTTTCTGCTGGTTAAGAAGTTCATGGCATAATGGTGACTAAAACTGAAGCTGCAAGATAGAGAACTTTTTTCCACATAGGAAATATGCAATTCTGTGGGTCTTGGCTAAATACATCTGTTGTTCTGATTTCTTTCTTTTGGGAGAAGAAGTGTTTTTCTACCACGCATAAAGAATTTATATTGGATAGGTATTCTTCTCAAAGCTGAGATCTGCTTCCCTCAAGAGAATTCTCTCTGAGTAATTGCCTAACTAGTGGTCACTGAGCTGTAATTACTCCAAATGAAACCAATTGTCATCATCCCTTACAGTGCAAACTGCACACACACTCCAAAAAGCATTCCCATTAGTCATATCTCCAGCACAACCTGCACATTTTTTCTGCTGAAAACAGATATTGATTTGACACAGTGCTGAGATGATATGATGTATAACTGATTGTACAATTCAGTACAGTATTGGATTAGACTAATGCAGCCAGGTTTTCAATCTAATTACCTCTGCTCAGCTGATGGAGAGAGTTGTACCCTGTGCAATTGCTTTGGCAATTGCCAATATCACTTTATGATAATCTACTTAAACTGAAAGAATCCTAGTGAAATAAGAGCAGGCTGAGTTTCTTCCAGAACTTTTCTAATGTTCCTTGTACTTTTAAAAGAACATTAGGTTGGTAAATAAACATCTGAATCTTATTCGTGCAAAAATCACAGAAGAAAACACTCAATATTTCCACCATCTTTGAAAGAGTCTTTGTATCACATGGACTGTCTAACACTGTCCCATGAATGCACTCTGGCATGGCTTGGTCTTGGCAGTCTATGACAATAAATACTTGAACTGTGCAGCTGGGCCTGAATCTATACCCAAGACTTCCTCTGGTGCAAGACTAGCTAATGCATATCTCCTTCGTCCTTGAACAGTACCTGTTTGATAAGACATATAGTCACAGATGATCATCTAAAGTTCCACAAGAATTTCCCACTAGGTGGGAAATACATCATTGATATTCAGCTGGACAAAGAGAGGAACTAAAGCTTGCAAAATGAGCAGGAGACAGAAAGTACAGGTCATCTCTGGTCTTGAGTAGTTACAGTTTTAAGCAGCAAAGAACTGCCAAAACTTCATGGAATATTTTTTCCTTTAGTTTTTCTATTATCCACCACTTCTCATGGTCATCTAAGTCACATCACTTTGCTCTCCTAGTTTTTGGCAAAAGGACAATAATACATCCTGAAGCATGTCAGGAAAACCAGGCTCACTTGAAAGTCTTTTGGATCCATGAATGATCAGCATATTAAAAGACTGCTCAGAGACAATGAGATGATTGCCAAGAAGCTAAAGCACATCTTTGTATCAATACACAAAACAGAAAAAATGGGCACAGTTTCCCCACTCAGACTCTGCTTTGTGTGAGAACTCATTACAGAGTCTGTTTGGAACTGAAGTGACTGTAAAATAGACACAGTTATTTTTGTCCTTCAGAAAAATGGACAAAAGTAGCAAACCAACAGGATTAAGATGATGTTCATCCAACAGCTCTGGAAGACCTCCACAATGAAACTCTTTAATTACTAAAGGTAGTGCATAATGGGCTTAAAACTGCCTTGCACACCTGAGGACTTGAAGGTTTCAAATACGATACTAACTGAAGAAATAGTTTCAGGGAGAACTGTGGAAGTCCAGTTTTGGAATCCTGATGCCTGCCCTTGGCATCGATAGCATATCAATATCACAATGAACAGACACCTGGTCAGTATGATCCATTAAGGAAGTGTCTACATTGGGTTTGTTGGGTTTTTTTAGGAGGATGACTTACCTTGCAAGATCAAGAGACTTATCTGAAAAAGTCAATGAGGACCTGAGTAAGGGTGATCTGGCTGATGAAGTATATCTTTACTTCTAAAAAGTCTTCAGCAAATTTCCTCAAGGTTAATTTCCTTAGCACTTCTAAAAAAAAAAAGAAAAATAGACAGCAATAGTGAGCAACCAGTTGATACAATGGTGGTCAGAAACAAGTGAAAGTCTTAAAGTGATGTGTGCAGGAGCTTGTTCTGGTTAGCATATTCATAAAGGAACTGACTGTGAAGAACTGCATGACTTACAAGACTGAATGCCTGAGCAGATCACAGTGGCTGATAGCTTTCAGTACAGATAAATGTCAAGTGATGAGGACTGGACAGAAGTAGTTCTAGTGTCACATCTGAAATGATGGGCTCTCAGCCCAGCACTAATACTCAGAAGTGAGATTGTTCCATGAATATATCCATGTATTGCTGAGTAGCAGTGAGGAAAAAAACAAGAAAAAGAAAAAAAAAAGGTAGGCTATTGGTGAGAGAAGAAGACACCAGAATAGCCAATGTTATTGTACCACTGTATGAATCCACTGTTTGCCTACACCTTGAAAAATACAGTTTAAATCCCCCTGTGTCAGAAAAGTTATATTAGAATTAGAAAAAAAATCCCAAGAAAAGCAAGAAGGAGAATCTAAAATTAGAAACATCTTCTATATAAGAAGCAATTGAGCAGGCTAGGATTTCTGAGTTTGGAAATACAATCATTTTGATGTGATAATGAGCTTTAAAAATCATGATTGGCATGGGGGTGGTAAATAGGAAGCAACTGCAAGTTGTGTTTTTTACTAGGAGAACTGCAGAGCTTCAAATGAAACTAGTGGGAGCCAGATTCAGAACAAACAAAAGAACTATTTGTTCTTTGTGCATAACATACCTGACAAATTGCAGTCTTTGACAAATGATGCCATGGGATTACAGAGCATTTGTATGATCACCTTCCATTCAGCAAGCACCTAGTAATCTTGTGTCAGGACAATCACATGAATCCCTATATCCAGACCAGCTTTTCAATGATTATGGATTTGATGGGTTGCTTAGGACCTGGAAAAAGTAAACCCGAGGCAATAGCAAAATGACTAGTGAAAAAGAAGAAATGCTGCAGATAAATCATGTACAGTATATTACTTTTTTCTTTTTCTTTAATGCCATGAGTGTGCTGAAGAGGCAGGAGTCCTTTTGTCACACCTGGCTCACAGGCGCCAAGACAATCAGCAACAGAGTGCCATGTATCAGGGCAGGAATCTGCTGGCTGCCAGCCAGTGAGTCACTGATGTCATGTTCCAGGTGTTTGTAAGTGGTAGAGTAAGAAAGTTCAGGCCCCTGGAGAATTGGTACAACCCATGGCCCTGCTGTGCACTGTAAATCAGGGCAAATAGCTTGCAATTAACCAGGACTGTTGCAGGGCTTGTCAAGATAGTCTATTCTACTGCTTATCAGGAAGGCCCAAAACCTCTATGATGGATTCTTAGTGGATGTAAATTCTTATCAGTTTAAGTTAGAGTTTTAAAGTTTCAGAATCAGCTTAAAAAAAAGAAAAAAAGGGGGAAAAAAAATCTCAAAACCTGGACAAAAGGGATAATTCTATCTCTCCTGTCTATCATGTATGACTGCTCCAGCTTCGCAGTCAGAAAACCGCCATCCAGTGAAAAGGCATCAGGTAAATAGTAATCTGTTCTAGTGTCTTGCATCCATCATTTAAAAACCCCACACTTTTACATTTATGTCATCACATCCAAGAATTTGGACCTCATCTAAACCCCCCTCCAGCCCCACCCCCGAAGCCAGAGCAGACTGCCATGGACTTCAGCTGCCAGTGGAACAGGCTCTGAGCTTGCTATCAAACTGAATACAGACCTGGGTTCATTTCAAGTTGGATGTAGAGCAGTTTGATAGCATTGACATCAGTGAAACTACACAGGTGTGCAAGCAGAGCAGACTTCATTCTGTTTGTTGCTCTTCATCTAAATACAGGAACTGAGTCCATGAGGTAACACATCAAAATGGCACTTTTCAGAATCAGTGGAGGCACAAACCAGAAGATTAAATAGAAATAAAAGCTTTCAAGGGCTAATAATACTATTTTTCACGTGGGAAAGACTGCTTTACACTGTTTATGCCATGTGCAGGGTTTCAAAAATCACAGTCAATCACTCTTTCAAGATAGCATGCAATCAAACCATATCTAAAAAATGGTGCACTTATTAGGATTTCAGGAAAAATTGTTCTTGATGTTATCTCTGGGATGAGATAGCCTGTGCAAGAATGACATAAAAATATTCTTGCCTCCAGAGTTTTACCAGCATAATCTGTCTGTAACACCTACAGAAGATGATACTGTGTTGCAGGAATGTGGAATCAGCCTTTTTCAGCAGGAAATATTTGGAACATCTTGAAATATGTCATTGTCATATATGTGTCTGCTGCTGGTCTCTTAAGAGATATATCTTCTTGCACATACAAATACTAATTACAGTCTTCCTCATAGAATAGACATAGCCTACTGTGGTATCTGGACTACAGAGAAGACAATGAAAGGTAAAACAGAAAGAAAAAAAAATCATGTATTATCTGAATAATTGCTGTGAAGAAATCAGGACCTGCTGACAAGTTTCTATTAAAATCTTTTCCATTGCTATAGACCAAGTGCCACAAATTCACACAATTTACCAATGCATTAATCATAGAATCACAGAATGGTTTGGGTTGGAAGCAACCTTAGAGACCATCTTGTTCCACCCCCCTGTTATGAGCAAGGACATCTCCCACTAGACCAGGTTGCTCAAAGCCCCATCCAACCTGGCCTCAACCACTTCCAGGGAGTGGGCAACCACAACCTCCCTGGGCAACCTTTGCCAGTGTCTACCTTCACAGTGAAAAATTTCTTCCCTGTATCTAGTCTAAATCTACCCTCTTCCAGTTTATAGCCACTACCTCTCATCCAATATGCCTAGTCATTCCCATTCTGGCTAAATATTCATCTTGGCCAGATCCAGTTGCAATAGGAGATGACGTTGCTGACAAGTGCTATCAGGTAAAGAATCTTCCCATAGAGGGGGCATAGTACCGAGGTCAGTTAGATGTTAGAAAGCAAACTGAATTTAGGTTTTTTGTTTATTGTTGGGGTTATTTTAGACTGACCACATTTTTTTCCCTGCATCTCTTTGTTTTAAAGAAAATCCATCAGTGTCCTTCGTTGCAATGATTACAGTAAAGAAGCCATATTGGTGGGAAAGAAGACAACCTACAAGAAAATACTTGGAACTGACCAGTTCTTGCCCAACTCCTTCACTCCTAATCACACAGTGAGAAACTTGAATGGCTTCTGAGAAGCACTCAGCACCCACAAGATTCCATCCACTCCCATGTTCCTATGCAAAGCAGAACCAGAAGCATAACGTGGGTGCCAGACAAAAACCTACTTCAAGTCTGCCAGTCCACAAGATTTCCAATAGCCCAGTCTGCGGAATTCTGCAGGGGTGCATCTATAGATAATGCATTTGTTAAACATAATACTCCTGGACCTTTTGCATAAACATTCTCACTCATAGGGAATCAAATCTCTCAAACAGGATGGTCAGTTGCTGTCTGGATGGGAGTCTCCATTGAAAGCATTCTTGCAACAGCATCTTCACTGGATCAAGATGGGATGCCACAACCTGTTCTGATGATGTGTTTACAGTCCACCTAGTCTGTGGTCCTACATGAATGCTACAGCACAGGAATGATCCATTACGCTGTTTGAAGGAATGGGAGCCTGCGAGAGCTGGCTAGCATTCAAACAGCACTTCTTCCAAGCACAGGAACGATGCATCCCTTTGAGGAGGAAATGGGGAAAGAGAGGCAGAAGACCTGCATGGATGAACAGGGAGCTATTGAGCAAACTCAAAGAGAAGCAGAAGATCTATGAATCGTGGAAAAAGGGTCTGAGCACCTGGGAAGAATACAGGAATGTGGTCAGGGCCTGTAGGGATGCAACTAGGAAGGCTAAAGCCCTCTTGGAAATTAAGCTGGCAAGGGACATAAAGGATAATAAAAAGGGGTTTTTTAGACACGTGAACAGTAAGAGGATGTCCAGGGATAATGTAGGTCCCTTGCTGAATAAGGAGGGTGTCCTGGTTACGGGGGATGCTGAGAAAGTGGAGATATTGAATGCCGCCTTTGCTTCGGTCTTCACTTCAAAGGCCCCCCGGGACCCACAGACACTGGATGAGAGTAGGACTGATTGGGAAATGAAGAATTTCCCTCTGGTTCAAGTAGGGGAGGTCCAGGAGCGGCTCAAAGGGATTAATGCACACAAATCCATGGGCCCAGATGGGTTACATCCACGTGTGCTGAGGGAGCTGGCGAAGGTGTTTGCTGAGCCGCTCTCTATCATCTTCGACAGGTCTTGGAGGACAGGAGAAGGGCCTGAAGACTGGAGGATAGCCAATGTCACTCCAGTCTTTAAAAAGGGCAAGAAGGAGGAACCTAGTAACTATAGGCCAGTCAGCCTCACCTCTGCCCCTGGAAAGGTAATGGAACAGCTTGTTCTGGATGCCATCTCCAAGCAATTGGAAGAGAAGAAGGTCATGAGGAGTAGTCAGCATGGATTCACTAAGGGGAAATCGTGCTCGACCAACCTCATAGCCTTCTACGATCTCATGACAGGCTGGGTAGATGGAGGGAGAGCAGTGGATGTCATCTACCTTGACTTCAGCAAGGCCTTTGATACTGTCTCCCATGACATCCTGATAGCAAAGCTGAGAAAGCATGGGATAGATGAGTGGACAGTGAGGTGGGTTGAGAATTGGCTGTCGGACCGAACCCAGAGGGTTGTGATTCGTGGAGTAGAATCTGACTGGAGGCCTGTTACCAGCGGTGTTCCCCAGGGCTCAGTGTTGGGTCCAGTCCTGTTTAATATCTTCATTGACGATCTTGATGAGGGAATAACATCCACCCTCAGCAAGTACGCCGATGATACAAAGCTGGGAGGAGTGGCTGACACGCAGGAGCACTGCGCTGCCATCCAGAGAGACCTGGACAGGCTGGAGAGCTGGGCAGTGAGAAACCAGATGAAGTTCAACAAAAGCAAGTGTAAAGTCTTGCACCTGGGAAGGAACAACTGTTTGTATCAGTACAGGCTGGGGGATGACCTGCTGGAGAAGAGCTCAGTGGAGAAGGACCTGGGGGTCCTGGTAGATGACAGGTTGGCCATGAGCCAGCAGTGTGCCTCGGTGGCCAAGAGAGCCAATGGGATCCTGGGATGCATCAGGAGGAGTGTAGCCAGCAGGTCAAAGGAGGTGATCCTCCCTCTCTACTCTGCCCTGGTCAGGCCCCACCTGGAGTATTGTGTCCAGTTCTGGGCTCCTTGGTATAAAAAGGACAGGGGTCTCCTGGAAAGAGCCCAAAGAAGGGCTACAAAGATGATTAAGGGCCTAGAGCATCTCCCCTATGAGGAAAGGCTGAGTAAGCTGGGACTGTTCAGCCTTGAGAAGAGAAGACTAAGGGGGGACCTAATCAAAGTTTATAATTATCTGAAGCAGGGGATGCAGGGGGAATCAGCCAGCCCCTTTTCAGTGGTCTGTGGGGATAGGACAAGGGGCAATGGCTGCAAGTTGGAGCATAGGAAGTTCCGCACCAACATGCGGAAGAACTTTTTCACAGTGAGGGTGACAGAGCCCTGGGACAGGCTGCCCAGGGGGGTGGTGGAGTCTCCTTCACTGGAGATATTCAAGACCCGCCTGGACGCCTATCTGAGCAATATGAGCTAGGGAGCCTGCTTTGGCAGGGGGGTTGGACCCGATGATCTCTCGAGGTCCCTTCCAACCCCTACAATTCTGTGATTCTGTGATTCTGTGATTATCTATAAAAATGCACACAACAATTTCTAACTTTCATCCTACGTACAAAGAGTGTCTTGCCCATCATAGAATCACAGAATGGTTTGAGTTGAAAGGGACCTTAAAGATCACCTGGTTCCAACCCCCACTTGCCATGGCCAAGGACAACCTCTACTACATCAGGTTATCTCAAAGCCCCATCCATCCTGCCCTTAAACAGGGGACTCTAAATTTAAGTTAGAAGGGGCTTAAGAAGGTCATCTATTCCAACCTCCTGCTGCCTCCCCTCTTAATTAGTTCAGGTTGCTTAGGCAGTTACCCACTTAAATCTTGAAGACTTCCAAAGACATTCCTGCATCTGCATTCTGCTGACTATTTCAAACCATCCATGTACCGTTTGGCCAGTTCCTTCACCTACTGCAGGAACTGGGTGTATCACTGGGACTGCCACGGATTTCTCTACCCAGGGAGTTCACCAACACATTGAAGATACAAATAGTGCCTATCAACTGGTCTAGGCATAGCAGACAAGTATCTGAAATTCCTACCTGTATAACTGTAACAATCAGTCAGTTGCTTTGCTGTGAAGCAGCTAAGAGACCAGTCTATCACCTTATCTCAAGTCAATCCATTGCCTTATCCACACATAGACTATCTAGGGAGCTCCTGGATCACTCAGGAAGCTGAAGACGAAATGCATTGGGCAGGTACGTAGATACAGCACCAGTATCCATCTACATCACAAACTCTGATGTAATAATTTTATCACAGTTATAGTTTTAATTTAAACTTGCCACAAGTGCTTCATTCTTGGGTTTAACCACACCTACCACTTCACTGAATGTAATAGTAACACACACATAATTATGGGGTAAAAGAATCTTTTCCCACTTCAGCACTTCCATGCATTCAACCATGTGATACTGTCACATTTATGAAGCAGGATTCTATTTATATGTCCAAGGACCTGTCATAGCAGCCTCAGCATCAAATGGCTGCTCTGCTGGTGTGAGCAAATAGCTGCTAATGGGAAAAGTTACAGAGCTCTTGTGAATGGAAATGGACAAACCTCATGATACACAATATTGCTGCTTCCTTTAGGAGTAAATTCAGTATAATTTTGCATCTCTCAGAAATTGTCCCTACAGAAATAGGTGTTTTTATCACAGAGTGATGTCAGCAAGGAATTATCTGGCCACATGTGCTTCAGCAATCCATTTTAGAGAAATTATGAGGAACTGGTATCCATCTTGGACATATGGCTACCTCATGTTTTTTACACTGGTTAAAACTAACTAACAAATATAACAGTTCCAACAAAACACTAGCATCATCTTTTGGTTTACCCCAAGACATACTGACAATGACCTCATTAACAAAGAAAATGAGACATGAGACTTCTAAATCACATAAACTAATGTAGAATGGATCTGTCCTCCGTATTTGCATGTAAGCCTCTCCTACTAACCCAGTAATTGTTGGTACTCCAAAAAAATCCCATGAACTTTTCCACTAGCTTTGTGTATTGAGCAGAATACAGTGATAAGAAGCTGTACTTTGGCATTCCTCCTAAACGCTTGAGAGGACGGACCATTTTTTGGATTTCACAGCTTTTTTTCCCTTTACTGCTTTTTGTAACATGATAACTTTTCAAAATAATATAGTTTCATTCCTGTCAGTGATATTTTACTGGAAATTCTGCCTGCTGCATTCTTATAATGGACCTTGATTTGGGACAGAACAGTGTTCGCAGCACTTTTTCTTTTCAATGGGAAAGGTTTGACATCTTAGTGCAAGAGATGCAATTAGACATGCCCTTGGCTTAAAGGTTCAGACTTGCCCTGTCCCATGCATAGTCCAGAACTGCAATGATAATAAAATGATCCCTTTATAGCCACAGTACTAACAGCATTCAGACCAAATCTGTGACATTTTGGGTTGAGCTGGAATAGAAATTCCAGTTCTTTCCCCTGAGTGAGGAAGGGTTTCTGCAGCTTCCCAGACAGGACAGCCCAGTGAGAAGAGAGCTGAGCACAGCAGCAATTCAAGTGGAAAAGCACCACTTACAGCTTAGACCTATACACCTTTCTCATAGGGGATTGAGGTACACAGAAAACTGAGGTATGTTCCATACACACATACCTGCCTCAGATCTGCTCTCTGCTCCTTACAGAGTTTGTCATCCCATCTCCTCTGTGCCCACAGCAATATGTACACATTGTCCAGAAGTGACTGTGTCATTTGTAGCACTGCCAAGCTTAATCTACCTGTGAAGTTGCCTGACAGTATAATTTGATATATACACAAAAGTACCTGTTACTACCTGTGGAGCTCAGACATACTATGTCTTAGCACTACTTCTTAAGAATCATAGAACAGTTCTTCAGTTAAGAGAAGCAAAATCAGCAACTAGAGGTCTAGTAAAGGAAATCTATTGTTAGTCAAAGTAATCAGAAAAGCCCAGTCAAGTAGATTTGCATCTTCACATAGCCATGAACCCACAACCTGAGCTTTATTATCTGGAGGTCCTTACTGAGATTGAAGCACTAGTTGGATGTGCCATAGGAGTCTGGGTACTGAGGATATGCCAAGCAGTGATCTATATTACTAGGATTTACTTGCCAAAAGGTCAGTGCTCCAGGATGTCACATTGCCATTGCAGAAATGATTAACTACAGATAGGTCATTATTCATCAGGAAGGGATGGAGGCGTCAGAAAACATTATACATGAATGATGCCACATGAGTTCTTACCCCCAACAAGGGATTGCCATACTGGTCAGCTCAGTGCAGATGCTCACCAGGATTATCCCTGTCTGTTCTAGGGTCCTTTTGGCTCCTTGACCCTTCTTCACAGGCCTATCTTATGTGGGCTTTGGAACACCACCACGACCCTGCACAATCTCTGCCTATTGCTGGTTTATGCCTAGATTATCTCACCAATTAAAAGTGTAGCCCATTGCTATCTTTAAAATAAAACAGAGAAATAGCTGTTATCTTCTGAAATAAGTCTAAGGATGGAGGGGTAATTTCCTGTTATAATTCACTGAGTAGCTCTCACCCATGACAGCTGTCATGACTGTAGCACATTTAGGCATCCCTGAGTGAGACAGCAGCATCTCATGGTGACAAAGCTAAGATATAAACAGGGGCTGTAGAGAAAGAGATCTCCCTGTACCCATCAATGCTGGGAGATCATCTACCAGTGCTGCAACACAGCTTCATATCCTGGCTGGAGTCCAGGCTTTGCTACAATTAGCATATTAGCTTCAATTATGTGAGCCTGCAGCTAGCCTTTAGCTAGTTTCTCTATAATTTATCTTGGGAAGAAGTTTGATCTCAGCTGTCTTGTTCCTGATGTAGCTTGATTCAGAGTGAATTTTATGCAGAATATTCCTTCTCTGGCTGACACGTTGCCTATTTCTAGCAGCTCTGGAGTCAAGATTCTCTTTCATGTCTCAGGAAACCTATCATGGGTTCCCCTGTGTGCACAGCTTGGGTACTGGTTGTTTGAAGATGTCCAAAATATCCTGGAAAAGCCTTAAGTTTACATCCACTCCAAGATTAGTTTTATAAGGAACCCATCATAAAAGGGTCAATCTGCAGCCTTTCAGTGTACATACCCCCTTTAGGAAAAAGAACCCCACCAGGCAAACACCAGGAGAGCTGGGAGAAAGGTCTCATGTAACTGGCTGGTTACGCACACTTGAGCTGACTTCTCTGTTTCACTGTAAACTTTATTGGCATGATCTGGGCAAAATTAATTAATATTGCTATTTATTTGTACAGGGAGGGCAGGGTTAACAACAATGACTTATGAAGCTGACTGTAGTGCAGTAAGAATAAATTTACAGATAGTTGTGAGGCATTTAGACACTGCCATGGAAGATGCCATGGAAATGCCTGGCCAAAAATGCCAGGCATTAAATTATGTTAATATATTAATCTTCCACCAGCAAGATAGAGGCTTAAAGGGCATCCTTTATTCTGAGACAAATTCCTTCTCTCCCCTCAAAACACATGAGGAACAAAAACACCTGAGGAACAAAAAGGCTAAAGGATTCTGAAAAACTGAGGGCTGCTTAAGCTAAAAAGGGAATGGTTATGAAGGACTAGAATAAAACACAGTAGCCCTCTTGGGCCTCCAGCTGAAAAGAGAAAACCATGATCACTTCTTGTAGTGACCCTGAGAGAGAGGTTAGGAGGAGAGCAACATCTCTAGGACTTTTGTTCTTAGATCCAGCAAGATAAAGAACCTCACATTGACTCAGGGCAATGTGGGAAAATGGAAGAGAAAATATTGATTGACTGCTTTTTTAAAGTGAGATACAAAATGGAACACATATCACCAGAACAATCTCTGATAGATGAGATCAGAGAAAAGAGGAGATGCCCCAGCTATACAGTATTCATGGGAGTTAACTATCTGTGGATAATCCACATCACTCTTTTCACAGAGTTATGATCTGATACTGAATTTTTCCAGCACACTGTGGTTTTGGCAGGATTTTTTTATTATCTCACATAAGAACCAAATTGTTTTGCGGCTTTAGTATGACAAACTCATGCTCTTCTTCAGGGTAATTCTAAAAAATGAGGCGATAGAAAGAGATTTCAGTGATGCACAGCCCTTATGTGTTGCTTTGTTACAAGACATGTATCATCATCTTCCCACACATTTTTTTATGCAAGAAATCTACAGGATGCTCAGCTTGGTGCTCCACAGTATGCCACCACAACTAAACAAATGACAGGAAATTGGCAGCATGCTGTGGATTTGCTTTCTGCAACTGAATGGAAAACACTGTTCGGTACGGACCTCCTGCCCTTCCATCCCCACCCACTCCTGCCATACCATCAGGTTTCCAAAACAGCTCTCAAATTGAAGAAAGCCTCAATCCCTAGAGCTTCTCCTCCTCTCCCTGACAGCACTCCACATTAAAAAAAATAATTAAATAAATAAATAGAAGGGAAAGCTGGAAAATACTTCATTAGGAGTTTCAAGAGGAGTTAGAGTGGGTGGGATGTAATGACTCCATCTGTGTTTTTGTTATAATTTCATCTGGAAACTAAGCAGTCCATTGCACATGCCACTATAAGTAACAGCCTGTGCCTCAGACTGTTCACCCCATAAAAATATTAATAATTACAGTTAACAGTGCCAGTGCTCTCAAGTGGCCAACTTTGAGCTACATCTAATGCTTCTACATGCCACTAACAAGAAATTTAGAAATGTAGTTCAGGAAGGCCTTGAATCGTGCATCTTGCTTTAAAATGAGACTAGTGCAAGCTGAGAAGTGTGCTGCCAGTGCTGTATCCTGTCATCTCCGGGGTTAAGTTTGCCTGCAGGCTGGTGGCAGCTGACTGACACCCTGCCCCAGGGCATAGTCTGCATCCCATTAAATCAAAGGCATTGGACACATAGTGTCTTTGTACCTAAGGAACTGCAGAGAACTCCAAAGTCAAAGAGTCTGTCATGCTGCTCTTAATGACCCTAATCTGGACAGATTTCCTTGTGGATCAAACTTACAAATACACAGCAATACTATAGATGTAAAGATCAATTCTGTACCTTTGCTATCTTGTATTATTTGCTAGACTATATCTACCCAGTCACAGAGAGTGGCCCTGGGCACACTCCAAGCCAAACAAGCATCTTGTCTGTGTTATTTACCAGATGAAGGAAATCCCAAAGGGTTTTTTGGCCTTGCCATCCTTCATCATGTTCAACTCCAGTACATGGGATGTACTGGGGATCCAATACTCAGGATACCCAAGACTTGGGATGTCAAAGTTGGAAAGAAGAGGCAGCACATAGTAGTTATATAGCAGGAGTTCAGGAGTAAAGCAGGCACAGGCTTTTCAGATTCTCCTTGAAATGCATTGCAGAAGCATAAATAAATGTACACTTCACACACATTAGACTTCAACTTGGATAAAAGCACCTCAAAAAATGAGGTGTTTTTCAAATAAGGTCTTATAGGAGAAACGTCATTTCAAACCTGAGTCCAGTTCAGCCATGTCTTCCCAGGGGCTATCCAGTCTGGGACCAGATTGAAACCCAAGCATTTGAGTATGTGCACTGTTTTCCCTCTCAAGAAGTTCTTGGCAGGAAGGCATGTAATTTCCAGCAGAGCTATCTGGGAAAGGAAGTACAATTAAGTCTGCAAAGCCAGGCAAAACCTAACCCTTATAGTGAACTGCTGCTCAGAACAATTATAGTTATTATATTGGATAAAACTCACCAATATGTTCAAGTAGAAGCTTGAGGAAAGACAGATGTGAGGCCTGGATCTTAAGACAAATGCAGGGGTCAAATTCTGTCCCTACCAGATGGCCCTATGATTACACATTTCTGCACAGTGCTGGAGTTTGAGATTTTCTATCTATCATCTTGCAAGAACAAGCTTCAGATGAGTTTCAACAGTAAATATGCACCATTGACTTTTATTCAGCTTTATTTAGTAGACTCTTGCAACACGCTTTTGAAAATGTACTTCTGTTTTATGACTTTTACTTTCTCATACTCTCCTCCTTAATCTCTTTCTTTCCTTCTAGATCTTTAATTGTGTAGAAGAACCACTGTGATGTATTTAATTTTCATATAATTTCCCTGTTTGGCAATAATACCCCCAATTAACTACTGTTCTCATTAACCAATTTACTCATTTATAATCAAGGGCAATGGCTTTACCAATTATAATAATATGCCTTGTTAATAATGTCTTAATGAGGATTATCCTTATACTGCTCTCAGAAGGTTCTCCTTTTCCCTAAAATGGAAAAAGGCATATTAATGCAAAATAACCTTCCATCTCCTGGCTAAGTGTTTTGTGGAATGAAAATAAAATATGGAAAAGTACTGTATTTTTTTTTTTTTACCTCTATAGGCTACTATTTAGAAATTCTTACAGGACTTACAAGAGGTGGAGTACATGATGCACTAGCCCATAAATCAGCCCTCTTTCTCACTGGCTATAAGTAGGCTCCTTTACATCCTCAGTTGCACTGGGGTGGGGGCACGTTTATCAGTTTCACTGCCTGTAGCAAACTGAATACTGTTAATTAATTTAGCAGTGAAAGTAAAACAAAAATGAAAAGATCTAGTCAAGTGTTTGCCAAATTAAATGAAAAGACCAAATCTAAGAGAATCTTCTCCTGTAAAATTATTTTAGGAAACACAATAAAACTGCAATGACTGAACATATGTTCTGCTAGCGGTAGCACTGAAAATTTAACCTCTAGAATAAGTAACTAATGAGACAGGTTTATTGATGATCAAAAAGAATCTGGCATGAACATTTTATAAACAGAAGTTCACACACTCTCAGGTAAAATAGAGAAGCTGCTAAAGAAAGCTTGCATTTAAAATAAAAGGGAACAGAAGCATAAATCAGTGCGTGGTCAGGCAACTTCTGGAAGTTTTAATGTTAGAGGAAGAAGCACTTGGTAAAAGATAGCTCTATAATGTATCTGAACTGATACAGAACTGAAAATATATCTCACTTTTTCCAAAACAGAGAGCACCAACAAACTGGTCTGAGAGTCTGTGAGGAACAGCAATCTATTCACTATCACCTGTGCAGCGCGGGCACATTTTGCCATGCTGCTTTCTGTACACGTAATACACTGGATTCTGATATTTACTGTGGTTGTGGTTTAACCTCAGTTGGCAACTAAGCACCATGTGGCTGCCCACTCACCTCCCTCATATCCTGCCAAGTGGGATGGGCAAGATAATTAGAAGAGCAACAGTGAGAAAAGTCATGAGCTGAGATGAAGACAGTAAATTAGGTAAAGAAAAAGCTGCATGCACAAGCAAAGCCAACCAAGGAATTCATTCCCCAGTTCCCATGGGCAGGCAGGGGTTCAGCCATCCCTAGGACAGCAGCGCTCCTTCACATGTAATGGCTACTTGGGAAGACAAATATCATCACTTCAAATGTCCCTCCCTCCCTCTCTCCTTCTTCCCCCAGATTTATCTGCTGAACATGACATGATACAGTATGGAATATCCCTTTGGTCAGTTGGGGTCAACAGTCCCAGCTTTGTTCTCTCCCAACTCTTTTTGCACCCCACAGCCCACCTGCTGGTGAGGTGGTGTGAGAAGCAGAAAAGGGCTTCTTGGTTCTCTGTGAGCACTGCTCAGCAACAACAAAAACATCTCTATATTATCAACACTGTGTTGAGCATCAATCCAAAACACAGCCTCACACTAGCACACTACTTATCTCAGCTAAAACCAGCACAACTATATTTTGAAACTATTTAGAAAACCTTTAACCCGTCCATCTTCCTGTATGTTACTCAGATGTCCCTGTATTCCCCATTTATTCACTGCTAAGGTTTGAATCTTGCCTTCGGTGATCAATTAGGATTTTAAGACATACATAGCTGCATCTCATTAGTTCTAAGCACTGTAGACATGAAACATCATAAGAATCTGTGATGAGATGGAGCAAGTCCAGAGAAGGGCAACGAGGCTGGTGAAGGGGCTGGAGGGCAAATCCTATGAGGAGCGGCTGAGGGAGCTGGGGATGTTTAGCCTGGAGAAGAGGAGGTTGAGGGGAGACCTTATCACCACCTACAACTACCTGAAGGGAGGTTATAGAGAGGTAGGTGATGGTCTCTTCAGCCAGGTGATAGGACAAGGGGGAATGGCATGAAGCTGTGCCAGGGCAGGTTTAGATTGGATGTTAGGAAAAAATTTTACTGAGAGTTGTCAGGGCCTGGGACAGGCTGCCCAGGGAGGGGGTTGAGTCACCTTCCCTGGATGTGTCCAAAAAAAGGGTAGATGAGGTACTTAGGGATATGGTTTAGTTTAGGATGAGAATGGTTGGACTCGATGATCTTAAAGGTCTTTTCCAACCTTGTGATTCTGTGATTCTGTGATTCTGTGAAATTTCTCTTCAGAAGTCAATATTATTTACCAGCATCTGGAAATGTTAGTTTGCCATAATCAGTTCTTTTCTGTCTTATATGTTGTTTTAAATGAGTGGAAAATAGGAAGATAAAAAAAGCAATGTCCCAGCAATGTTTCTCTCTCAAATAAGCCATTGCAGCTACATCTACAAAGTGTCCAAATACATTCAGTTCAGTGTTTAGCATACTATAAAAATGGTAAATGTCACACTATTTCTCAATATTTTGCAGAGATGCCAGATCAAGCCCTACACATCTGACCACACCTCTAATTTATGGGTTTTGTTCAAGTACAAAATTTGAAAGTAGCCTCAGAATTAATTTGCGTAAGAAGAGAAATCTATAACACACAAATATATTTAATTACTTTCTATTATTCCCTGGGAGGTTCCCTTGATATCAACAGATACATATGGATGAAAACTTGGCTGCATTAAACCCATTGGGCATTTTCCTACTGACTTAATTGGAGGCACTACTTAACCTGGTGTCTTACAAGGAGTAGATTTTACTCTCTCTTGGGAAGTCACTGTCTTTGCTGTGGGACAAACAGCATACTTTCTGTAGCAATTCTGAGGCAGCTTATGCAAGTGATAAGAACTTAATGAACAAATTTTGATGGGCTCTGAGACCATATGAGAAGGTAGTTAATTAATAGAATAGTGTTTCCAAAATAAACCAAAACCAAACCAAAACAAACAAAAAACAACCACCAACAACAATGAAGTATTCTTTTGATCTCTTCCTTGGGTTTTGTAACAATGTAAAACATCTGATTTGGTACTCAATTTAACAATGAGGACCTTGCCCTTGACTGGGTACAAGCTACTTCTAAATCACCAGTGTGCCTGTTCAGTTCCATCTTTTTTTTTTTTTCCTGGAAGAATTTAAAGCCAAACTTAATTAAGCAGGTGACATTGTGAGAGGACATACAGGAAACTGTTTAAAATATGAGTCTTGTGTGACTTGGTTCTTGATATCAATCCTACTTTGAATGCCTAAGTTATAATTGTTTAAAAACATTTCTTAAAAGCTGCAGGTTTTCCAGTGGCTGGCATTTGTACTATTTTGCACAGATCTATGCCTTCCTTTACACCGAAAGACAAGAGTTTTCCTATAGGATATTATGTGCACTCAGCTGGCTTGATTACAATTTGTTTCTCCCCAGTTGAAAGTGTTCGGGGTACACAGCCTTCAGAGACAGACAACTTCACTTTTTATTGCAGAAAGCAAGTTGAAGCTAGAGGGGAAGAACTGAGGATGGATCCAAGCAGCACCTGACCTGACAGTTTTTAGTGCTTACCTCACTGTTAATGGACATCAATATTTTTCTTCCTGCGTTTGCAGGACTGCCTTAACTATCACATAAGTAGAGATAAGAGAGGACACAGAGAAAGACAGATGTAAGGAAGCACAGCTGAAGGATGGGGATTAATATTCCAGGCTTATGATATATTGGTAAAAATACGCATAAAACATGACAGATATAAAACAGGACACTGGCCATGTAGAAACCATGACCTTCTCAGTCCAAAACCTTCCTATAAGCCAATGCACAGCTTTAGGTCACCAGAAGACTTGGCAAACTTTGGAAAACAGAACTACCAATACATTTTTTCATACTTTGTAGCCAAAATCTTGGCCCTGTTAGACTGCAGTAGGTTACAAATCACTGGGATTTCAGTGGTAATGAACCCTTCCACTCCAATCATTTAACTTCTTTGAAAGCCTATGATTCAGCCAAAATTGGAATTTGTTTTCTCATTTGTATAGTGATATCCATTCACTCACTTAGAGCTGCAGAGTAGATTTGCCATTCAATTATCCCTGGACACTAAAACACACTGAACTTATAAGTAAAAATAAACACAACTGGGCAAAGAAGGCCAAAAGTTTCAAAACCTGACATACCGCCAGATTAAATCCTTAGTTGGAAAATAAAAATAACCATGTTCTGATCCACGCATATGAACTGTATATGAACAAGGAAAATAATCATTTACACAATACAGACTGGTTTGATTCAAGAAACGGCCAACCAGCTGGCCAATTTGCAAGACGGATTACTTCTTCACACACAACTATCAAAATCTAGACATATCTCCACCATTTCATGGCTCATAATTATTTCAGACTTCAGTTTATAATCATTCAATTTTTAGAGTCGGTTGCTGTAACCCATTTGGCATTAACCTGCATGCACTACCTGAATACCTTCACCTACTTGTTCTGAGGGCAGTGGCAGAGACAGGAATTATTCCACCTCTCTTCATTCCTATTAAAGCAAACACTCCTTAGCTCAGGTCTGCGCTAAACCTTGACACTCTCAGCTTCAAATCCATCTTCATCTGTTGAGGTAATATCTCTGTTCTGGTCTCCTGGGCCAGTTATTACTTCTTCCAACTTGTGATGGAAAGCTGGTAAACCGTAGCAGAAGCTAAAAGGCCACTATTCAGTCCTCTAGATAAAAAGAGGGGGAAAAAAAAATGTAAACACTAAACACCTGAGGAAAAGATCTAGGAAATTCTGCACAAATTAAAGATTAAAAGAAAAGATTGGCCTGGTCATGTGCCATGGATGCTCAATATCTGTTGACATCTAGTCCTGTGCTTTCGCTTATAAACCCAGGACCCCCCCTCTCTTGAGTCAGCAATAATGTAAAAGTAATTGAACATCCTGCAAGGAGAGGTTTGTCATGTTCTTGTATTTCACTAGTTCAATAACCTGATGTTATTAAAATTTCTTCCAACCTTCTTGCTATTAGGTAGTGCCTTATTTGATCAGTTATGAAAGATGGAGCAGGCTGTTAGCTTACAGAGTTTCCTTCTGATACAGAATTACATGGTAGGCTGATTCTACTTGCATGTGAAAGCAAAAATAAGACTTGCTTTGGCTCCTTTCTCATTTTTCTATTTTGATTTCCTCATATTCTTTACCCAAAAATGTCATAGATTAGTAACATCCCATGACTCCATTTCACACCTGCTTAGCAGTGGTATTTATGACTTACCTCTGGTAGCAATCTGCTGATATGAAGGTATGTAATACATCTTGTGCTCAGGCAAAACCTCCTTTTCCTCCTTTTACAGGATATCCTTGTACAATTTTGTCTAACTGCATTGTCAATCTTTTCCACTATTCTTCTGTAGCTTTTTCCACCTTTACTTCTAAAGTTAGGAGACAAATATCAAGATGAATGTCTGCTTTTATAGTGCATTCTCTGGGGGGGAAAAAATAAATAAGAATTTGCTTTGACATGCACATGTTTATAATTGTCTTGAGTATTCTCAAGAGACATCAGTGTATTATCTTTCCTAATTTCCTTTTAATCCTCCACAGCAATAACCTTCCTTCTTACATAACTCTAAAGAACTGGTGCTGAATGTCTCCTCCCTGGTACGGATGTTAGGATCACATGCTAACGCATATGATCAGTGCATATTCCCCAGCAGAAAAAAAAATCATGCCCGGACTCAGCCCTACAATGTAACCTTTTTAGACCAATATAGAAATAAATTTGGAATATAGGAACTTCATATCTTTTTTTAGTGATGGTCGTGATGTCTCCTCCAGCATGGAAGCGACCTGGGCACAAGAAAAAGAAAACCCACCACCCCATTAGAATCTAGGCTTACATCACACCAGACATTTTCACTACATTTTATACTAGGCCATAAACAGAGAGCTATGAGTTTCTTTGTGTTCTCTATAAACTCCTGTGAGAATCCAGTGTGGGACAGAGAATGGTCTCAATGGTCAAGATTTCATGGCAAAGACCAGTCAACTTATTTGCAGAAGAGGTGGCTTCAGGAGGCATAGCTACATAACAGAGATGACATACCTTATTCCTCTTGACTGCATTATCTTTAGCTTTCTTAAATGGTGTTCCCTTTTACCTGTCTTTGCCCCCTTGATGTAGGATTTGCTTGCTATGGCAAACAAATAAGTTCTGATAATAACCTGAATCAAGCAACCAATTCAGAGGTTTATTTGCCAGGATGATTTCTCTCAGTAAAAACAATTAGAGCTGTTGCCATAAATCCATTGCTGGCAGATACTACTGCTTTGATAACATCTATCCACCACTGCAGTCCCATTTATTCTTTGCTGCACAAGGTCCTCAGCACACCCTCTGTCACACATGAACAAACTCTTCTTGCTACACCAGCAAGCAGGATTGATTGGCGATGCAAGAACTTGGACACACTAACTGCATCCTGCGCCTGCCACTGGGTCTGGCAAGTCCTCCTTACTGGTGCTTGCTCAGTGCTTCATGCTCTACTTCACATCTTTGGTGGGCAGAATTAATCTTATCTAATGTAACCGTAGCTGACTAAAACTTAGGTATAGGCTAAATGAATCAACTGTGTTGACTCTGTAGGCCATGGAGACAAATAGGTATCTATCAAACACTGATGCTTCTCCACCTGTCTCTCTGCTTCCTTGGTGGGCTTCACCATCTCCTCAGTTGAGCAGAGAAGTGTCATGAACTGTCTGAGCTAGAATTTATGTAGGCTGTGATGTAGCTGGAAATTATGTAGGCTGTGATGGGCAATATAATATCGCTATAGTTATGAGGGTTTTGTTTTCTGTGGAAGCAGACAGAAATTAGAAACACCATACATGATGTCCAGTATATCTTACAGTATAGAGACAAACCTGTAGTATGTGACATAGTGACAGTGTTACAGCTACTATACAGAAAGCCAATATCTATGGCTGAGGTACCACAAATACAAACCTATGTCCATCCATATGACGTAGTTGTAAACTGATTTTGCTTATGTTACAATCTAGCTGATTATCTAGGGACAACTCTGACTCCCTTTACAGGGTACTTCCTTCCCCCTTTTCCAAATAAGGCTGCTTAAGCTGTGAGTAGAAAACTGTCAAAGCCCCCCCATACCAGAGAATACACTGAAATTATGCGCCTAGGAACTGCTCCTTCCTGTTCTTTATATTCTTCCACTAATTTATCCCTGTCCCAGTTCTCTTTGGCACTGGTTTTCTGAGTCTTTACGTTCTTCCCTCTCCCTTATTCCCTTTAGATTACCCGTCAATGTAAAATTGTACCAGCACAGTAACCATTTCTCACGCTTTTAATGACAGCTCATAATTGCTGACAAGAAAGGGAAGCAAACCATGTGAAAATGTGTGTGCATAAAATTGTCATAATGTCATACACAATGCTGATATCAGTAATGAGGAGGCTGGGCCTTTGTTAAGATATCTCGACAGTAAATTTATACCAGGAAGAAGAGGCAGAATAGGAAAATGAAATAAGTGCGTGCATAAAGTTAAACTATGTTAGAATCAGACGGAAATAACCTGTTCCCTTTGGGTGGCACAGAGAACATGGCAAATAACTTGGGAACAACAAGCAACAAATGACATTTGTAGCACCTAACTGGTGCCATTCCACTATTATTCTGCAGGAGAGGCGGGGACTCCCCAGAGAGACACTGCCTTACTTGCTGTAATCCCTGTCTCCTGAAAACAGCAAATGACGGGCTGCTTCCATGAACACAACCAAAAACCCCCTTCACAAACTAGGTTCCTGGACCTGGGATGTCATGGGTCACACAAGCTCATGAACTTGGTTCACCAAGGATAATTTATTAATTTACTTTTGCAATTCCCAGCCAATGCTATTTAACTGAGGCAACAGACCAAACATTTCAGAGGCCTCTTCTTATTGGGTGGAAGAGAAGGTGCAAATTCTGCCAAGGATCCTGGGGAATGCAGCAAGAGGGGGCTTTTATGAGAGGGGGATGGAGAGAGAGAGAGAGAGAGTGTGTGTGTGTTAGGATTTTTACACACTGGGTTTTTTTTTTAATTTCTGGAACAATGTCTGCAGCTCCTGTCTCCATAGCTATCTTCTAGCTACACAGCAGCAGTCACTGTTTAGGCAGAAAGAGCATGAAATCAGAGGTGTAATACAGTTCATTACCGGCTTTGTGAATGAATGGGTGCAATCACAGTCCACCTCAGCTATAAAACATGGCTTCAAAAAGGCTAGCTTTGCTAAGGACTTGGAAGTAAATTCAGTAAGACAGTACTCTTCCTTACTCACCACTCCCAAGAAGAGGCTTTGAGACTGAAGAAGGCAAAATCTGAAGCAATTAAGTTAAAAAGAATGTACATTTTTATATTCCTGTGGGAAAAAGGAAATAGCTGCTCTAACAGTATATTTAAGGCATGATGTGTCAAACTTTAAAAAATGCCCAGCATGCAACGCTGAGTATCCAGTACTTACCCCACATCATCTGCTGTTAAAAACCTCGTTGTGTCCCCTGAGGTTTGCAACTAAGTGGTTCCAATAATTGGAGTTGCACTTGGCCAGCTGCTGTTTAAAGTCTGGCTCCTCCAATTAGAGAGACCTGCCTGGTTTCCCCAAGGCAATTGCCTCATTAGGATGTCCGTGTGCATTTCTGCAGACCTCATCAGACTTTTTGCATTCAAGGTTACCTAGCACATGAGCTCCTCAGGAATGCCATGTGATTCCTATGTCAACACAGATATTAGTTAGAATGTATTAACTTAGCTTGGGATAACCGAGGGTGGGGGCAGAGGAGGATTGCAAGATACTGACACTCTGCCTGTGATCTGTTCTATAAGCATCAAAGAGAAGGTGAAGTTTCAGGGCTTTTTGTGTTAGGTATCTCATTTTTTCAAGGAAGAGTGAGCGTTGTGAGAAGGGAGAGAGGTGAACTGCTCAGGTACACTTTGAATTCAGAGGATTAAGGAAGTGCCAGATCTCAAATCTAATACACATTTCACACAGTAGAGGAGCCATCATACAAACCTGTATGAGTGGTCTGATAATGGGCATGTTCAGGACAGATCCCAGATTGCCACAGTCTTTTTCAGTCAACCTCTTAAAATGGCTTGTAGACAGCAGCTAGGCTTCATAGGCAAGTGACCTCCTTTCACAGGCAGATGTGTGTCCTGGCTGACTTGCTTTTATGGTAATTCTGTAATGCAAAACCACATAAATTCCAACCTTAAACCCAGCTTTCCTTTCCTTTCTTTCTGACCTGATTCTGATCTCAATAAATGAAGTTAGTGGCCGCTTAATCCTGGTCTTCACTTCTGGATCACACACCAGTTCTTATCATTCAATATTTCCCTTATTATATTATCATTTGAGGTACTGGGGGAGAGGAAAACCAAAAGTAAGGTTGCATTAGTCTACAGATGGTTTGATGGGACAGATGGGTCACTAACATCTTTGTTGAACAAGTGAAAGAATAAGCATTCATTGTGCTGGCAATGGAAGTGAATACTAAGTGGTCAGAACAAGGACTGAATTTCACAACTCCTTCTGCAGAACTGTGTCTCTCACCAGCTTCCTATTACAGAATGCTCTGGCTGGTGCCTAAGGTACTTAGCTGACTTTCTAACATGCATTTCTTCACTCCAGTGTTCTCCATACCTAATGTCTATTCTCAGAAATATCCCATTAACATTCTCTTGCTGTTAGTGCCCCTAGTGACTTGACATTTGGGAATAAGCAGCTTACGTGGCCTAAGATGTCAGTTAATTTTAGCAGTGCCAAGGATAGGGATGGCAGTCCTCCCCGCACAAAAATCTTGGTGGCATGCTCATAAATCCAAATGTTAGGGGTTTGAAAAGGCTGACAGCTTCCCCCCCTCCCCATTTCATCAAGAAAAAAAGAGAATTTCAGTACAAAAAAGGCATGTGCATGCATTTGCTATGTGAACTCACTGGCGTGTATCCCTGCCAACACTGCCAGCTTTGTTAGTATCTTGGTCAAATACTCAAATCTGGCATATTTTACTGCTTCGTGCCCTTTAGCTCCAAATACTGTTGCTATGTCTGGAGTGCACTGCCAAGGCAAAAATAACCTATTGCACATTTCAGAGCACTGCCTTCAGTGTAGCCTGGATTGTATCAAGCAGAATTTGACCTGGGAGAAAAAAGGAGGAAAAAAGTAACCCCTTGTATTCCTGAGTTTCTAGCTCACTTGGGATTGATCGTGTGATAACCTATTATGGGCACTGTCCCTACAAGGAGCTGGGGGTCTAGAGAAAGTACCCACAGTGAGGGTCTCCCCTTAGGGAGAGCTATACTTGTATATACCTCTTATACCAGAACCAGAGCTGCTGAGGGTAAAGCATAAGCAATCATTATGATGGTCTTCAGGACCTACATGATGCACAGCCTCCATCCCACCCCCATGACAGAATGGGTACAATACACCTTACTGGGCAGTGCTGCTGCAAAGAAGGGGAAAAGAGAAGAGGAAACCTTTTACCTCCCCCTTGCATCACTCTGTGCTTGAGTATCTGAAGAAAATATATACGTTACTGAATCCTTGGTCTGAAGAAGCCTGGGTTTCTACAGATTGGTGTCTTGAGCCTGGTTGAATTTCTTGTTCAGAAAGATGCAAGTTTTGGCTGAAATTCTGCCTGGAGCTGGGACACGTGTAGGGTAGGAGGCTCTGCTCTGCGAGGTTCCCACTACACTCACCATCAGTGTGCTTTCAACAAGGTTCCCTGTCTTCCTCATTGTCTTCCAGACCCATCTGTCTGTCAAGTTTGGGTGTGTCCTGGTTTCAGCTATGATGGAGTTAAACTTTTTTTTAGCAGTGGATGGAATGCCATGTTTGGGTGTTAGCATGAGAATAGTGCTGATAGCACCCTGATGTTTCCGATTTGTTGCCGGGCAATCAAGTACCTTTCTCAGCTCTGCATACTTCCTTACTAGTGAGAAAGGAGGGGACGCAGCCAGGACAGGTGACTCGAATTGGCCAAAGAGCATATTCCATGCCAGTTACGTCATGCTCAGTTTAAGGGGGGACTGGGAGGAAGAGGGGGAGACAACGCCAGGACGTGCGGTTTCTGGGGCGGTCGGGTTGTCCGGGACGGGCTCTAAGCTGTGCGGCCTGAGTTGTGTGGTTTGGTGAGAAATTGCATTGTGTATCACCAGTTTCATCTATTTTGTGCTTTAAACTCCTGTTATTGTTACATCTAGTTTTCTGTTATTGTTTAGTAAACTATCCTTATCCCAACCTGCGTGGTTCTGGTTTCTAGGTTGTGGTTTCTTTTCCTCCTTTCTTCCTTCCCTTTTCCCCCTCCCCCAACTCTCCTTCCCCCTTCCTTTTAAAAGTACAAGCGACTGTGTGGGGTGCGGCCCTCGGCCGGGGCAAAACCACGACAGTTATTTTGGCGCCCAACGTGGGGCAACGAACGGTTGGGATAACGGTAGATCTGACCCTAACTATCGCAATTAAGATAAGCACTGTTGTTTAAGCAATCTCTGGTCACGATGTTGTGGTATTTATTCACAAGGCTGTGGCAGCAAAACCACCGCATGCTGTATACAATCCTGGCAGGATTCTTTACTCTCTCAGGTCTGCGGCTCCTGTATTTGTTCCCATACTTCATTATAGTGTATTTTATGATATCGGTCTATGATACAATAATATCGATGATCATGAGCTTAAGCTGGTACTTGTATGAGGTTTTGCTGTCCTGTCCGTTCTTTGGACAGGGAGGGGTTAATAACAGCAGCCGGTATGGTGGGGGCACTGCTTTCTTTTCCTTTGGGCTAAATACAACAGCTCTTAGGGCAGTTTTTGAAAATCTTCAATATCTCTGGGATATTCAAACTAGCATTTTGCTGTTGGTAGGTTTGGTGCAGATGGTTCAGTTTTTGTTATATATCAAGCATAGGTTTATGAATACCACTGAAGAGCTTTCTCCGAGACAGAATAATCACGAGTGGCAGGGCATGTGGCAAAGTATGGGCAAGTACCTAGGTACTTTCTCACGCCCGATGGTTTGGAATTTCACTCCTGAACAGCTACAAGACCCCGATCAAGTGACTGCATACCTAAGGCAAAATTGCTGTAGGTTTCCCAGAGATGGACACCTTACTGCACTGTGCTGGGCTCTGGCCACTATTTATCAAACACTGCTTGATAGCAGGCAGCACTGTCAGCACTGTCAGCACTGTCAGGGAGAAGGGAAAGGAAACAGACTGGCAGATACTATAGCTGCTGCAACCACTGGGGCTGACACTGCAGCTACTGCAACCCCTGTGACCGACACTGCAGCTACTGTAATCTCTACAGCAGACACTGCAGATGATCCGAAAAACCAACCCACACCAGTGTCTGTTGCTCCCGTACAAAAGAGGAAAGGCACAAAGAAATCAGTTCGCATAGTGACGGATAAGGATGATGATCAACCGGGATCATCTCGAGGATATCAGGATGAGGCAGAACCAGAGATTGTTACCCGATCACTGACTCTGAGTGAGCTGCGTGAGGTCCGAAAAGATTTCACCCGCCACCCAAGTGAGCACATTATCACTTGGTTGCTCCGATGTTGGGATCACGGGGCCAATAGTTTGGAATTAGAAGGCAGAGAGGCCAAGCAGTTGGGATCCCTAGCTAGAGAAGGAGGAATTGACAAAGCAATTGGGAGGAGGCCGGAAATCCTCAGCCTCTGGAGGCGACTACTGTCAAGTGTGCAGGAAAGATATCCCATAAAGGAATATATTAAATGCCAGACACCCAAGTGTAACAGCATAGAGACATCTGTCCAGCACCTGAGAGAATTAGCTGTACGGGAGATAATTTATTATGATCTGGACAATTCACGGCTTCCCGCTGATCCCGACGAAGTCCTATGCACTCCAGATATGTGGCGTAAGGTTGTACGAAGTGCACCAACAGGGTATACCAATTCACTGGCAGCAATTGACTGGAATGATACAAATCCGCCAACCGTAAATGAGGTGGCCTGCCGACTCCGGAAATACCAAGACAATGTTTCCCTCTCCGTCATTGCAGCAGTAGAGAAACTGGTTCAACGACTTGACAACAATGTGTCCAACTCCCAACCTGTATGGAGCAATGTTGCAGCTACTGGGAGAAAGCGTCCATCGTTCCAAGAGGGAGAATACACACCACGACGTACATTGTGGTTTTACCTGCTTGATCATGGAGAGGACATGAGGAAATGGGATATGCAGCCCACCTCAGCCCTTCGAGCACGAGTAAATGAGCTGCGGGGTAAAACATTCGCACAACGAGATTCTGCCAGGAAGAAGGCTGCACCAGTTTCTACTGGGCAGTTCCCTAGACCAACTGGAAGGCCTACCTATATGTCTGATGTGCCTGATCCTTTTGAAGGGACCTCTAAGTCCTTTACGCAACCAGTGGAAAACAAATATGATCAGCAGCAATAGAGGGGCCCTGCCTCCAGCCAGGTGGAGGAGAGGGATAATCGGGTTTATTGGACTGTGTGGATCCGATGGCCTGGCACATCAGACCCACAAGAGTACAAAGCTCTGGTGGATACTGGTGCCCAGTGTACTCTAATGCCATCGAATCATGAAGGGGTAGAACCCGTTTGTATTTCTGGAGTGACAGGGGGATCCCAACAACTAACTGTGCTAGAGGCTGAGGTGAGCTTAACTGGGAAGGACTGGGAAAAACACCCCATTGTGACTGGTCCAGAAGCTCCGTGCATTTTAGGTATAGATTATCTACGTAGAGGGTATTTTAAAGACCCAAAAGGGTACCGATGGGCTTTTGGAATAGCTGCTTTGGAAACAGAAGAAATTGAACAATTGTGTGCCTTGCCTGGACTCTCGGAGGATTCTGCTGTTGTGGGGTTGTTGAAGGTTGAAGAACAGCAAGTGCCAGTTGCTACGACGACGGTGCACAGACGACAATACCGTACTAACCGAGATTCCCTGATTCCCATCCATAAGCTGATTCGTCAACTGGAGGATCAGGGAGTGATCAGCCGAACCCACTCACCCTTTAATAGTCCCATATGGCCAGTGAGGAAGTCCAATGGAGAGTGGAGGCTGACAGTAGATTATCGTGGCCTAAATGAAGTCACTCCAGGTATGAGTGCTGCTGTGCCAGACATGTTAGAGCTCCAGTATGAATTGGAATCGAAGGCAGCCAAGTGGTACGCCACAATCGACATTGCGAATGCTTTCTTCTCGATCCCACTGGCGCCAGAGTGCAGGCCACAGTTTGCTTTCACCTGGAGAGGCATCCAATACACGTGGAATCGTCTGCCCCAGGGGTGGAAACATAGCCCCACCATCTGCCATGGACTAATCCAGAATACACTGGAAAAGGGTGAAGCACCAGAGCACCTGCAGTATATTGATGACATCATTGTATGGGGCAACACAGCAGAGGAAGTTTTTGAAAAAGGAAACAGGGTAATTAAAATCCTTTTAGAAGCCGGTTTTGCTATAAAACGAAGTAAAGTCAAGGGGCCTACGCGAGAAATCCAGTTTTTAGGAATAAAATGGCAGGATGGGCGTCGTCAGATCCCAATGGACATTATTAATAAAATAGCAGCTATGTCTCCACCAAGCAACAAAAAGGAAACACAAGCTTTCTTAGGTGTTATAGGTTTTTGGCGACTGCATGTCCCAAACTACAGTCTCATTGTGAGCCCACTCTACCATGTAACTCGAAAGAAGAATGATTTCCAATGGGGCCCTGAGCAACAGCAAGCCTTTGAGCAGATCAAACGCGAGATAGTCCATGCAGTGGCCCTTGGGCCTGTCCGGACAGGGACAGATATTAAAAATGTGCTCTACACTGCAGCTGGGGAGAACGGCCCGACCTGGAGTCTCTGGCAGAAAGCACAAGGGGAGACTCGAGGTCGACCGCTGGGGTTTTGGAGTCGGGCCTACAAAGGATCTGAGGCCAATTATACTCCAACAGAAAAGGAAATACTGGCCGCCTATGAAGGGGTTCGAGCCACCTCAGAAGTGATTGGAACTGAAGCCCAGCTCCTCCTGGCACCCCGACTGCCGGTGCTGGGCTGGATGTTCAAAGGGAAGGTTCCTTCTACACACCATGCCACTGATGCTACGTGGAGCAAGTGGGTTGCACTAATTACACAGCGGGCTCGAATAGGAAACCCCAATCGCCCAGGAATCGTGGAGGTGATCACAGACTGGCCAGAAGGCAAAGATTTTGGGATGTCACCAGAGGATGAGGAGGTAACACGTGCTGAAGAAGCCCCACCCTACAACGAACTGCCAGAGAATGAGAAGCGATATGCCCTGTTCACTGATGGGTCTTGTCGCATTGTGGGTAAGCATCGGAGATGGAAAGCTGCTGTATGGAGCCCTATAAGAAGAGTAGCAGAAGCCACTGAAGGAAAAGGTGAATCAAGCCAGTTTGCTGAGGTGAAGGCCATCCAGTTAGCCCTGGACATTGCTGAGAGAGAAAAGTGGCCAAGGCTCTACCTTTATACTGATTCATGGATGGTGGCGAATGCCCTGTGGGGGTGGTTGCAGCAGTGGAAAAAGAACAACTGGCAGCGTAGAGGCAAACCTATATGGGCTGATGACTTATGGCAAGATATCTCTGCTCGGTTAGAGAAACTTGTTGTAAAGGTACGTCATGTCGACGCCCATGTACCTAAGAGTCGGGCCATGGAGGAAAATGAAAACAACCATCAGGTAGATAAGGCTGCTAGGATTAAAGTGGCTCAGGTAGATCTAGACTGGCAACGTAAAGGTGAATTATTCATGGCTCGATGGGCTCATGATACCTCGGGTCATCAAGGGAGAGATGCAACATATAGATGGGCTCGGGATCGAGGGGTGGACTTGACCATGGACGCCATCGCACAAGTTGTCCACGAATGTGAGACATGTGCTGCAATCAAGCAAGCTAAGCGGTTAAAGCCCCTTTGGTATGGAGGACGGTGGATGAAATATAAATATGGGGAGGCTTGGCAGATTGATTACATCACCCTCCCACAAACCCGCCATGGCAAACGTTATGTGCTTACAATGGTGGAGGCAACTACCGGCTGGCTAGAAACATATCCCGTACCCCATGCCACTGCTCGAAATACAATTCTGGGCCTTGAAAGGCAAGTCCTCTGGCGACATGGTACTCCAGAAAGAATCGAGTCAGACAATGGGACTCACTTCCGAAACACTCTTATAGACACCTGGGCCAAAGAGCATGGCATTGAGTGGGTGTACCACATTCCTTATCATGCACCGGCCTCTGGGAAAATTGAACGATATAATGGACTTTTAAAAACTACACTGAAAGCAATGTGTGGTGGGACATTCAAGCATTGGGATACACATTTGGCCCAAGCCACGTGGTTAGTTAACTCTAGGGGATCTACCAATCGGGCTGGCCCTGCCCAGTCAAAATTTCCACGTGCTGTAGAGGGAGACAGAGTCCCAGTAGTGCATATGAAGAGTGTATTGGGAAAGAGAGTTTGGGTCATCCCTGCTTCAGGCAAAGGTAAACCCATGTCTGGAATTGTTTTTGCTCAAGGACCTGGCTGTACTTGGTGGGTAATGCAGAGGGATGGAGAAGTTCGATGTGTACCTCAAGGGGATTTGATTTTGGGTGAGAATAGCCAATATAATTAATAAAGTAGAAATTATAATAATTGCCAAATAACCCATTATTGTATATTTCATTATAGTTATGATTGCTGTATGTTGTACCATAGCATTATAGCTGGAGTCATACAAGTTAATGAAGAAGGAGTGCCATGATGATGGAACTAAAGCCTGGCCTCTCAAGAACTTTTTTCTTCTCCCTTTGAAAATAAACTCTGACCCACAGACTATGAGCATGGACCATGCCAGGTGTATCAGTCAAGAGCCTGAGATGCAGCATGCAACGAGCCAATGGAACATACAATTATCCTGAGAAACTGTTACGACAAATGGAGCCTGAAAATCATGGACTAAATGAACTCAACAACTTCAGAGGGATGATTCACAGACTGAGGGAATAAGATCTGTATGCACGTATGTGTGCATACATGTGTACATACATATATGGGTGTGTGAAACACGAAACTGGTTGTACCCAAAGAAAATTGTTGGATCTGGTCATGACGTAAATGGTATGGAATAAGGGGTGGATAATGTCCTGGTTTCAGCTATGATGGAGTTAAACTTTTTTTTAGCAGTGGATGGAATGCCATGTTTGGGTGTTAGCATGAGAATAGTGCTGATAGCACCCTGATGTTTCCGATTTGTTGCCGGGCAATCAAGTACCTTTCTCAGCTCTGCATACTTCCTTACTAGTGAGAAAGGAGGGGACGCAGCCAGGACAGGTGACTCGAATTGGCCAAAGAGCATATTCCATGCCAGTTACGTCATGCTCAGTTTAAGGGGGGACTGGGAGGAAGAGGGGGAGACAACGCCAGGACGTGCGGTTTCTGGGGCGGTCGGGTTGTCCGGGACGGGCTCTAAGCTGTGCGGCCTGAGTTGTGTGGTTTGGTGAGAAATTGCATTGTGTATCACCAGTTTCATCTATTTTGTGCTTTAAACTCCTGTTATTGTTACATCTAGTTTTCTGTTATTGTTTAGTAAACTATCCTTATCCCAACCTGCGTGGTTCTGGTTTCTAGGTTGTGGTTTCTTTTCCTCCTTTCTTCCTTCCCTTTTCCCCCTCCCCCAACTCTCCTTCCCCCTTCCTTTTAAAAGTACAAGCGACTGTGTGGGGTGCGGCCCCCGGCTGGGGCAAAACCACGACAGGGTGATACCACACACATGGTTCAAAAATTACTCTGGGGAGTGACAAACAAGTGCCTATGCAAGTAAGCACAATTTTTATAGGGCAATGTGTAACTGCATCAGCCAGATAATTATTTCAATAGAAAACATGTAAACTTCAGATAGAGAAGTCTGAACAAACTCTTCTGCCTGGAAGTGACCTTTCTTTGATTGAGCTGCTCTGGCAAATCTGGCAGCAGGTCACATTTGTGTCATTGCTCAATGCAGCCCTGTCCTCATTGTCCCTGCACCAGACAAGTATTCCCTGAGATGGCTGAACTATTCAGCCTTTAGCAGACTCACAAATTGTGAGCAGCGCACTTTGCCACTCATTAATATAAACCTTGTTTCAGCTCTCTGAGTGCCACAAAATAGAGGTCAGGCCTGGAAAGAAAATTCATCCAGACCCACCTTTCTGGTGGTGTTATTTACGCTATTTTGAGTTTAAAGACCATCAGAGTGGATGCTGAATAAACTTCAGGGTGTTTTACTTTGTCCTGTAACACAGAGAAATGTGCAAGTCTGGGCATGTGAGGAGAAGATAGACAAAATGTATTCTTGCAAAGTCTAACGCAGTTTATTTGCTAGGCCGTGACTGCATTTTCAGAGTGGACTGCTCCTGCTGGTTTCACTGGTACATCGGCTGAAACAGATTAGCTTTTTCAGGGTTTGGTGGAAACCACTGATTCTCAGTGAGCCTAGATATTGCAGAGCCAGAAAAAGAAAAGGCTGACAGTATGTTTTATGCTGTTGGAGCAGAGAGAAGAAATGAGACGGTGGTTTTGTAAAGGGTTCAGGACATAGTTTAGGGACAGTATTAAAATACACATTTTTGTAGATCTCCGTTAAGATCACCCATTGTTGAGAAAAGCTCTCATTAAAGCAAATCACAAAAGTGCAAACTCTGGCCAGAGTGATAGCTTTAAAAGTGGATTTTGCAGCTTTTGTTAAATTTCGCTGCATTTTTAAGCTGTCTATACTGCTGATGACCAGGGGCTGCTTTGCACAGGGGGCAGAGGATGGAGGAAGCTACGGTGTACTATTTTTTATAGACTTCTTTACATTTCAAACATTGGTCATTAAAATGAAGAAAAGCTTATTTTCCTGAAAAGTTTTGATCACAAAAGACATATAGATTTTTATCCTCCCACTCTAATGCTTCTGCTCTCTTTTTTGAGATACCAGAGATTATTTCTGGTGACTGGAAGAACCTAGGACACTGCCAGTTTTGCAATAAATCAAGCTTTAATGAATTACAGCCATGTCCTCCAAGTACTGAGGCACAGATTGAAAGGACTGGCCTTCAGAGGAAAAACAGTGCTATAATCTTAGGTACTGGGTGCCCAAGTTTGTCTCTGATTTATAGTTCTGTTATAAAATCATAGACCTCAAAGTGTTTCAGAGATATAAAAGCAGACGTCTTCGAGCACTAAGTGATAACAATGAATACCTTAACATATGCATGTGACTTCCCCCTTATTTGCCATTGTACCTTTCAGGGCCCTGTCAAGTTGAGGTGCAGGCTATGCCAAAACATCTGATGCATAATGAAATATAAACCAAAAAGATTAGGCATGAGTCTCAGTCTCACGGGGCTCATGGAGACTGGGGGAGACTGGCCAAAGGGAAATTCACAGATTAATTTCTTCAGGTTCTTCTGCATCTTAGGTGGGCTTTGCAATGTGTGCCTTACATTCTGCTGCTAATGCTGACTCCCTTCTCTCTCTTCTAGCTACATTCTGTTTTCTTACCTATACCTTTACTATCTGTTCCCTGGGTAAAAGTTCTGACTAGTGAGGACTGGTTTGTTGTGACAGAACCCTTTCCCTTCCCCATAAAATCACAGGGACTTCTTTAAAATAATTTTTCACAGTTGCTATTGACTTACTAATCTATCTGGTCTGCAAAGTGATTCCTATAACAACCCCTGATCATAGACTATCATCATCATAGTTGAAAACATGTCAGCCTTGACCTGACGGGAAATTTTGTGGAACCACAACTGACCTTCCTGCTTTCCACTTGTAGATAGATATTTATATCTATATCTATAGAGAGAGAGATACACAAACAAAGTTCTGATAGGTACTCTAAAACTCCCAATTATTACATCAGATTTGGAAGTGATGAGCCAAAAACATGGAGATCAGCTCTTTCTTGGTTAGCGTAACCTCAAAGTGATAGAATAGGGCTGCAGGTGACATGGTTTCCCTTTATCCCTTGTATAGCCCAGCCTGTAGAACTGACTTCCCTGTGTGCTTCGAGGGGAAAAGCACACCATCATTTGACCACTGAGACTTGCTATAAGGTTACTGGAGGAGAATATTATGTTTCTGAGGGATTTCCATTATGGTGCATTATTGCCAACTGCAGTAGAAAATGGGGACATGCACAGACTTAAAAGCCTGGCAGGCTTTACCACTAGATCTTATTTTGAACATTTCTTAAAGTCTCTCCTTATAAATAGGAGACACACTGTATGATTTGAAATACGTCTCAGTCAGAAAGGCAACCCAGTGACATCCCAAGTACTCCTCTCACCTCTGCACCTTACTAGATTAGCAGTCTTGTCTTGTGGCACTAGGAAACATTTCACTGATGCTACTGTTATTCCCGGCACAACTCCTACTCAGTGACATCTGTGAACACACAAAACCAAGGGATGGAACAACCAATGATTTCTTCATGCCTCCAGCAAGATGAATAGCTGAACATAAGCTACTTCTCATATGCCACATTTGAACGTTCTTTTGATTCCACTGCAGTCTGAAAAGGATAATGAAAAAAAACCCCATCTTAATTTCATTCACTATTTGCCTACCCAATTGCACTGGTTTACTCACAACTTTAACTGTGTACACTGGATCATTGCTTTCTTCTTCTAAGATAAACCTTGTTTTGTAGGCAAGACAATGCACACTGGGTGGGGAAAGCAACATCCATCACAATCCGCTTTATATTGTTGCTGCTCAGTGCTGATTTTGGGTTCCTTCTTATTATAACCTATTGGAAGGGAAGCAGGAGAATAAATACCAGGGACCAATTTTTCCAGTAGAACTCCAAAAACTCATGAATGTTGTTAGTCACACAGTCCTCTGCAAACCCATTTCCTGCATGCACAGGTACCTTGAACATATTTTTGCAGAATGGTTCATGGTTGCCTTGAAAAAGTAAATGGAATTGGCAAGATTGTGCTGATACTTCTAAACAATTAAACTTTTCCAGACACAGAACAATCACCTGTGCCCCTTAGGTATGAAACCCATCAAGTCTGACATTGTAATTGCTAGTCATTTCTTAATAATCAAAGAATCATGTTTTGTAATAAAGTAATTTATTTTATTTTCCTCTTTTTTTTTTTTTTTTTAATCTATTTCTCTCACCACCAAAGAGCATCGTAATACTTTTAAAAAACAAATTACTTCTGGGAGGAGAACAAGCATAAGTAATTTCAGTCCAAAGAGTAATTTTGCTGGAATGTTTTATGCAGCTGAGTAGAAGGTTTTAGCATGAGTATTCTCTCAGTCATAAGTATAATGCCATGTTATAAAGAATGTTAGAAGTCAATCTTTCATTACCTAGCAAACAGCAGAAGCGAAATAGAAACCCAGCAGGTGATTTGGATTTAAGACATAGTGACAATATACTTTCATCAGTCCAATTTAGTTTTCTTTTACTATCAGGTCATTACATTCTGAATGCAAATCTGTTGAGTATCACCACAGCCACTCTTTGGGAATATTTGGAAGTGCATTAGCAGACATCTAGCTGTTTCTATCTGTTACAGTAAGGAGCATTAATCACTAATACCTGTACGAAAATATCTGATGATGCTGTACTTCCTCCTAAGAGACACAAGGAGGAAAATGACTGTGGTGTTCTTCGGAATATGCAGAGATCCACAAAGGTCTTTGCATAATTCAAAACTACATAATGGAAAGCAGCAAGTGAAGAAAAACAAAGTATTTTATTTATCACAAAGAAAGAGCATTACTTTCCAGAAAATCATTTTAACTTTCTTCATTACCACAGAGAAGTTTATGTTCCTCTGCTTTTTATTTCCTACAGGCTAGTCTGTGCTGTTTAGTCCAATTATTTTGATGACTTTATATGCACAAAGGACACAAACAAACACTGGCTTTTACAGTTGATCCTATAAGGAGAAACTCTCTTTTAGAAGTGATGTGGGAGAGGGAGGAAGGTAGCTATGTCCTCATTCACATCATCCCATGTCACACACTGCCAGGGCAATGGCCAGGTCAACAAGAAGCCCCCCATTACCATCACAGTTAGATTGAGCTCTGGGCTACCACTGGTATCCCAGGAGAGCAAAGTGCTCAGAAACCACAGAAGAACTGCCCTGGCAGATCTTGTGGCCAAAGACCATCCTGACTGTTTGTGATTTGCTACTCCCTTATACACCTCAAACTCTAAGCCTGGACGAAATCACCAAATTTTAACACTGTTGACAAAGACTTGTGTTGGAATACACAGATTGAAAATAGACATAAGCCTGTAAAATACTATAAGAAAATGCATGCTTTCCAAACTACACAACTGATTTTGTTGATATAGCTGTGTTTAAAAAACAGCCTGCTTATGAGAAATTAATATATGTACTCTTAAACTCTGCTTTTCATGGCAAAGATGATCAGGGAGAGCATGAAGGAATCTAACAGGTTACAATACTGAATCCTCAAAGTTACCTTTCTGTTTTTCAAAGCAGAGGGGCAGTCTTCTTTTGCTAAAATATACAAACAACTGTATGTCATTATGGACTGACTAGTGAGAGAGATGAGCAAATCTAGAAAACAAATAGGAATTTTTACACGACAGTATGTGTAATATCAGCTATGCAATCGTATGAGCCTATAGCAATATATCTCTCTACCCTGAATAGCTAAAGCCATTCTCCAATCTGCTGAGTGAGCCTTTTAAAAACCATTTTCTGAGTCACTTTAGAAATTCAGATCAATGTTCTGTAGTAAAGAGTGGGCTCTGTGTAGAAACAAGGCAATTCTTAAGAGTTAGAAGTACACTTCATAGTAATCCTAAACATGACCCAATAGGAAAATTGCATTTAATGGACAATGTTGAAATATGTCAGACACTTAAAGTAAAACTAGATTTGGATTAAATTTTTACAGATTGGCTTCTAAACTGTAGCTTGAAATGGGGGGTCAACTGAAATGCCTCTGCAAACACACGTGCCATGGGGAATAAACAGGAGCAGTTAGAGAGGTGCACACACCTGCAGGGCTGTGATCTTATTGGCATCACAGGGACATGGGGGCATGGCTCCTAAGACTGGAGTGTTGGAATGGAAGGGTACAGTCTCTTTAAGAAGGACATACAGGGGAGGCAAGAAGGGGGTGTTATCCTCTATGTCAATGACATTGAGAGTGCATTGAGCTCTGCCTGGGGATGGATGAGGAGATGACCAAGAGTTTACGGGTCAAAATTAAAGGGAGGGTGGGGACAGGTGACACTAAAGTGCTACAGGCCACCCAACCAGGAAGATCAAGCAGAGAGGCCCTCTATAGACAGATAGGAGCAACCATGTGCTCACAAGCCCTGGTCCTCATGGGGGACTTCAACCATCCCTGATATCTGTTGAGGGGGGAACAAAACAGGGCATAAGCCACTGAGGAAGTTCCTGGAATACATCAGTTATAACTTCCTTCTCCACGTGGTAGAGGAGTCAGTCAACAATGGGAGGTGGTATGTTGGACCTTATTCTCACCAACAAGGAGAATGTGAAGTTCAAGGACAGTCTGCAGTATGGTGACCATGAAATGGTGGAGTTCAAGATCTTTGTGGCAGCAAGGGGGGAACACAGCAAGCTCACTACTCTGTACTTCAGGAGAGCAGAGTTTAGCTTCTTCAGGGATCTGCTTGGTAGAGTACCATAGGACAAAGCCCTGGAGGAAAGAGGGGCTCAAGAAAGCTGGTTCGTTTTCAAGGATCACCTCCTCCAAGCCCAGGAGCAATGCATCCCAATGAAGAAAATGGCAAAAACAGCAGGAGGCTTCCATGGATGAACAAGGAGCTCCTGGACAAACTCAGACACAAAAAAGAAGCCTACAGAGGGTTGGAAGCAAGGGAAGGTAGTCTGAGAGAAATGCAGAAAAACTGTCTGACTATCCAGGGATCAGCTTAAGAAAATGTAAGCACTGATAGAATTAAACCTGATCAGAGATGACAAGGGCAACTTGTAGTTTTGCGTGGCTGGGTTGGGGGGTGGGGAGTGCGTGGTTCTGCAGGGGTGGTGTCTGCCAGAAGCAGCTAGAAACTCTCTGCAGGCCTGAGAGAGTAAACACCAGCCAGCTGAAGGCCAGAGTCATTGCTGACCAAGGCCAGGCCCATCAGCAGTGGTCACAGCACCTCTGGGAATCACATCTAGGAGAAAAAAACCCGCAAGCAGATGCATTTTGCCACCGGAGAAGGGAGTGAGAAGATGTAAGGAGCTGTGCAGACACCAAGGCCAGTGAAGGGGGGGAGGAGGCGCCCCAGGTGCCATAGAGAAAGATGCCCCAGCAGCCCACGGAAAAACCCATGGTGGAGCAGGTGTCTCACTGCAGCCCATGGAAAAGGATGAGACCCCACCTGCAGCCCATGGAGAGGCCCCATGCTGGAGCAGGTGCAGACATATGAGAAGACGCTCTGAGCCTCACTGGAGCAAGCCCCTGCCAGCACTTGCAACCTGTGGAGAGAGACAGAAACACAGAGATGAGCAAGAGAGAGAGATCCGTGCTCAGGGAGCTTGTGACTCTGTGGAGGACCAGGCTGGAGCAGTCTGGGCCTGAGAGACTGAGAGACATTCTATGATTTATGACTGCACCCCATAGAAGTGACCCATGCTGGGGCAGCTGGTGAAGAGCTGAAGCCCCATGGGAAAGGATTCACGTTGGAGAAGTTTGTGGAGGACTGTCTCATGTGGGTGGGACCCCACAGTGCAGCAGGGGAAGGGTGTGAGGAATGCTCCTCCAGCTAAGAAGGAAAACAACTTGTGAGGAACTGACTGAAATCCCCATTCCCCCAGTTCTTGCCTCTCCCCGTGCCACAGGGCGGGGGAGAAGAATGGAGAGAAGTCTGCTAAGAAGGGAGGGATGGGGGGACGTGCTTTAAGACCTGGCCACACTTTTCATTACCTGACTCTGGTGTCACTGGGTGTGTAGTGTAGTGCAATAAATTAGAGAGTTTTCTTTCCTTTATTCTGTGCTGAGTCAGTGTTGCCCGTGACGCTAAGTGCAGAATGATCTCTCCCTGTCCTTCTCTTGACTCCCAAGCCTCTCAATATATAATTTCTCCCTTGTCCAGCTGAAAAGGGGAGTGAGAGTGCAGCTTTGGTGGGTGTCTGGCCTCCAGCGAGGGTCAAACCACCACAAGGTACATCAGTAATAAAAGTCTAGAGAAAATGTGGGCCCTCTCCAGGAGATCTGACTAACTGGGATATGGAGAAGGCTGAGGTACTGAACAGTTTTTTGCTTCAGTCTTCACCAGCAAGTGGTCTAGACACACCAAACAAGTTGGTAGAGGTCAGAAACAGGAAGAGCTTGGAGGTACTTAGTATAGATCATTATGTCCACTCCCAGCACAGAGTGTTAAGAAAAGCCAGACTGGGTGTTAAACTGGTGCTGTATTACAGTATGAAAAGAGATCAAGACAAAGAAAAGAGCAAAATAAAGAAATCTTTGAGATCCAAATCTAAGGGGATTTATTAGGGGATGGCAAACTACACTACCAGACTACTTTAATTAGTTGGTTTAATTAATGTAGTAATCAGATCTTTACAAATTAAAACAATATAGAAAATTACTGACTTTTCTAAAACATTTATACGTTTTCTATCATTTTTTCCAAGCATTAATTCAACTACGTTAAGTATTAAACACCTACAACTCAGGTAACACGAAGTTTTATATAACAGAAGTAACACTCTGAAATTAAAACAAAAGAGAGAGTTTGCCAATAATGGAACTTTGCAAAACCTTAGCAGATAACAACTTAAGGATTTGTATTAATCACAAGAAGAAAAATGTACCTTCAATTCAGTGGTGTGTCCCACGCATACTGCCATATAAGGAATTGCATGGCTGCTTCTTTAAAAATTGAACCCTAGACCCCTTGCTCAAGGACTACACTGGATATGGAGTTAATCTCTGCTAATTTTGCCGTGCAAGCTAGTAGCCTAGATTCCCTCCACAGTCCCTCTGGCACATGAACACCTCCAAAAGAGCAGCTCATTCTGTCTTGAGATGGGAGCTGAAGACAGATCTTTCCCAGGGACCAGAGTGCCAGAGGGTTTTAGTCTGTGCATCTGCTTCTCAGGTGGCTGAAGGCAGGGAGATGGGTCTGACCCTTAGACAAACTTACTGTCATTTCTCATCATGACTTTCCCAGTTCTCTAAATCACTTAATGGCTCTCTCTCTCTGCCCTTCAGCCTTGAAGTCTAGCATAAACTTTACTGCAATTTTTTGCTGGTTTTCACTACTCCTTCCACTATTAACAATTTGCAGCAGGGGAGGGGTTCTTCATTTTTCTGGTTTTTTGTTTATCTTAAAAAGAAAATGCTACATCCAAACCAGATTTTTATTTTAAATGGTATGGTGTTGCAACAGTGCAGACACATGTCTGTGCAGTCCAGAGCATGGCCCACTGTTAAGCAGCTCTCATTAAGATATGAAACTAGCTGTGAGTTGATGGGACTCATGGATCATCATGAGATCCGCTCAGTGCAATGTGCTATTAAGGTTAAAATACACCTGCTATTAAGCCTTATCCTAACTGTTCTGTTTTAGCTCAATGAAAACTCACTTAAGGAAGTCATCTACCAGTTGGCACTGTTATTGCCTGACCAAAAATGTCTGAGCTCATACTAAACTCTGCTCATGGTTGAAGAAAGAAGATGCTCTCTTAGGGCCCAGCTTGATAAATTATAGAATATCTCATGCAAATGCCTATGAAATGTCTGCTTGTATATTCCAGGGATTTATTTTGCTGCTTTTAAAGCCTTCTGCCTATGCAACTTACAGAGACAGAAGCAGTACAGAGCTGAAAGCTGACAGAAAAAGATATATAATCTTTTCACTGTAGAGACAGTGAAATAAAGAAGCTTGAAGGAACAGTATGAACTGATCCAAGTGTTCTCATTTATTAGAAAGCAGAGAGGAAGAAAATTCTTTGAGACCTGGACGTCATGAGGATTGGCTCTGCTGACCCACAGAGAAATCAGCTGGCAAGCAGAGCTGCTTTGTAGACTTTCCCTCAGGCCAATGCCAAACTCCAGGGAAGTGCAGCCAGCCCTTGCTGCTCCCAGTACCACAGCAAAAGGAGCTGTGGAAGCACCTGGTGCAGACAGAGAACCAAGCCAATGCCAGTACATAAATTCAACCCCCTGTGCAGGCCAAATGCAACACCCCCTGAATCAACACAATGACTCAGCCTAAACTGAGACCAGCATAAGGCAAGATAATGTTATCGCTGCCTTAAAAAACTTGTTGGTTTCCAAGTACTTCAAAGTGTAAGAAAAACCATATAGTAATTACTTTTATGAAGAGCCATATATAACACCCTACCATTCTGGGCTGCCCGGTCCCCGTGTGCTCTGCTTTAAGCTGTGAGCTCTCTGGAGGCTGTAGTTAGGCTGTGATAAAAGAAGCTTTTGCCTGAGCTGCACCTCTTGGGCCCCATCACTGCACAGCATGTAGCTGCTGCCTTGTAACCTGGCTCTTGCAATGCTCGCTAACATCTCTGCTTCTACAGAACAACTGGGGTTTTGTGGCAAGACACCAAATGGTGCTGGGGGTCATTGGGTGGGCACCTCAGTGCTGGTACTCCTGACTTCATGACACTTTGACCCCCAAACAATGCAGCCAGTGTTCAAATCACAGATACCCATGACAATTAATGATGCCAAATGACTGTCTCTTTACTACACCATTACTTCCCTTCATGCAGTAGCTCTACACATTGATATTACTGGCTACCAGAGGCAACATACCCAAACCATTCCCTAGCCCAACCCAAGTGCCATCAGTGAAATCTGTGCTTTCAGAAAAGCATTAGTCACTCAACTACTTTATGCCCTGGTCGACTCAGGAGTAAAGGGAGACTCTTGGGTTAGTTCAGGTCATAAATGATACTGAAGTGACTACAGAAGGAGTTTGGGAACAAACAATACAAAGAACAGTAACACAGTGCCAAGACCAGATGGTAATCACTCAAGAGTTTTGCAGCAATTCAAGGATGAAATAGCTGAATAGCTGAGAGACTTGTGTAACCTTTCATTTAAAAGAGTCTGGGTATTTAGGACTAGAGGATGACATATGTGATGCAGAGATCCCAGTGGAGAACTAGAGCCACATCAAACTGATGCCCATATTGGACGAGCTAATACAAAGTATAAAGAGTTAGCAGGCAACTGCATAAGTGCTGTACAATAAATAACACAGATGTATCCTGATAGAGGCAAAGGAGCTTTATATAAAAGGCCATAATTCTGCTTTTTTTGTGAAGGTGTCAACAAGCATCTGGGGCAGAGTTACCTGGTCAGTACAGTCTCTTTGTAATACCAGAAGGCTTTGGCAAAGAACACCACCAAAAGCAGCTTTTAGAGGGAAGGTCTTGCATGATTACAAGGCAGGAAACAGAAATGCAAGGAGGAATCAGAGAAAATTTTCAGGGATCTGGTCTGGAACCTTTACTGTTCAACATATCAATAGAGACATTTGGAAAATGGTTGAATAGTGGAATGAGAAAGCTTGTTCGTGACACGGGTGCAGGCTGACTGTATGAAGTCTTAGAGCAAGACTGAGAAACAGAATAAAATGTGTAACAAAACAACAGGTGATGTTTGGTATAGCTAAACACAAAGTGGGGGGCATGGAAAAAAATTACCCAACCTTCCAAAACAAAATGATGGACTTTAAACTACACTTTGGAGTCTTGAGGTTCCCGCAGGTGGCTCCACTGAAACAGCAGGGTTAGATAGATAGCTATTCTGACCCAACACTGACCCTTCTGACCAATGGAATAAGCAGGTGGATTCTAAGCTTACAGTGAATGAAGTCCCTTTGAAATGCACTGTCCCAAACGGGCATTATGGCTCTCCAGAGAATAAGCCACCCACCACATCAATAGCTTTCCTTTAATCTAAGCACATGTGAGAAAGATTCTCAATTTCTTTCAACAAGAGCCTTCAGTGCTGGCAGATCAGGCTCACACATGAAAATCAATTGTATTTCTCCTAATTTGTCAGACTATAGGTGACTTAATTGCTTCTGCCTCAACAGAATTAATTTCTGGTAGACACAGTAGAGATCTGGGCACCTCAAATACAGAATTACAGTAAGTGCCTCAAGTAGAGAGGATTTTTTTTTTTTATATTCCAGAGCAATTTAGGTTTCCCTGAATGGCTTGAGACTAGATAAACAGTGTCTCTTCAATATCTCATCATCACCTTGGAAAGGAAAAAGAGTGGGGACAAGGAGGCTAAGGCAGAGAATGTTACATCTACCAGGTAGGGCAGCAGAAGAAACACTAAAAACAACAGAGATACGCAGGTGGTAGCTAGCAGAAAACAATCACTGTTAGAAGAGGACTGTGAAAGCCTAATCCGTTTTCAAGGGCTTTCAATCAAGATTCTCACCTTGATATAGACCTGATTTCAGTACTCTTATTCATATTTAATGGCATCTGTTCTGTCAGATTCTATTTGGAAGATATCTCCCAGAAATCACTAAAGCCACCTAAGCTGAAATACCGTCAGCATGGGCTAGAGATATGGCTCTCACCAAATTAACACAGGCCAAGAACAATCTATGTGTTGAAGCCAGTCTCTAAGAGAACTGAAAACTACTTATAGGCGCTCATTCTTCTGAAATAAAATCGGGCTTTCAGGTAAACTCCTTGTTTAAATGTGTCTCATTCTTCAAAGATCTTCCAAATTCAGATGGAGGAAGGTGCTTTTTTTTTTTTTTTTTTTTTAAGGCTGATTTAAATTAAGGGCAATGGGGGTAGGGGTGTGCATTAGGATGGATCATAGAGCTCACCTGTTGAAACCTACAGGACTTCCATGACTTCAATGACAACTCAAATTTTGCTGAAGGAATCCCACTCCCATTCTACAGTCAGCTCCACTTTGTATGTCAGTGTTTACAGCATACCAGCAGTGCTGTGCTGAAGCTTGAGCACAGATTTCTCAGCTACTGAACCTTGATCCTTTTCACCTATGGACATCTGGAAAGTTTTCCTTAGGAAAAAGTTCTAATAACACTATGGCAAATTCAGTGGTGATGAAACTGTGATTGCTGGAAAATGCAATGTATTTCCAAGATCTCTAACAGACACGCAGCATTACATTAACATTCAGTATCTAAAATCGTTCCTATTTTCAACTTTCTGCTCTGTGCCTCTCATGGAAGTTATCAACTTTATAGTAGCAACCTTGTCCATGAAACAACTTGTGAACCATTACAGTTTTCAGCCCATCTAACCACAAAACCAGAGGAATCTCCCCTACTGTCTCTCTTCCTTTTGAATTCACTCATCTTTTCTTCACCTGTTATCCTCCCTTGTGCTGAAAGGATTCTTTGATAATCACTTCTGGTGAATTCATATCTGTTCTGTGTTGCAAGAAATCTGAATTCTGTATACAATACTTCCTATCTGCAAGATTATGATAGCTTGAAGTCTGCCAAAGGAATCCTTGTGTGTGGAAATACTGCTTTATTATTCAGTTGTCTATAGCTTTTGAAGGTGAGGTCAGGAGTATGCGTACATAAAAGGAAAGAGTACTTCTCACTGATCTCTGAGTTTATCCTTATCTCATTGTAAGAAGCTTCTGTAACGCTGCTACTGTTTGCCTTTAACATTTTATTTCTGTGTACTCAGATGGTGCTAATCCACAATGTGACCTAAACAGAAGGTTGCTGCTGAAACAGGTGACCATGTGACCTGATAAAGCCCAGAAGCACTGACTTATGTGCCCGATGAGCCTGGTCTATCACATCAAACGTACACGAGGACATACAGCTATCTAGAGTTACAGCTGCATACCATGGCCATGCCTCAAAGTGATTTTATGTAGATACATGTCCCTGAATTTGTTCTGTGAACCTGGGACACTCAAGTACCCAGGAAAGGACCTAATAGTAACTTCATAAACTACATTGCCTCTGTGAATCCCAAGTGATTCTGGTGCAGTTCTTCCTATTAACTCCAGTGTCTGGTACCCTTTATAGAACAGTCACTTCAGTATGTTAATCACTGGCATTTCAGGTTTTTATTAGCAGGTCCATTGAAAGGCCACAAAAAGTGCTCAGCATACCATGTTTGCAGGGTGAACCTAAGTACCTTTCCTCTTTGGCACTGAATATAACTGAGGATGCAGTGGATGACCGAGGCATCCCAACTCTGCTTGAGCTTAAGCCATCTGTGCAAGAACAATACTCATTTTTAATGAGAAAGGCATCCATGAAAAGAAAAGACTGCCCATATGCTGTTTAATATGGATGTATCACACATGGCAATCTCTGCCCCAGGTGTATCTGAGCTGTTATAGTAAATAGTGTGTTTCTGATTAACAGATCATTTTTCTTGCTTAATTAGAACCATTTAGTTTTTGAAAAAAGTCACTTCTGAGACTGTTTTAGGAAAGACAGTCAAGACTGAGAAATTCAACAGTGGTTACTTATCCACCTAGCGTTTCTCCTATGTCCCTGCTTTTGGAGATGTGGATATCTGAGGCATTGCTTGCAAAAATAATGCTGCAGCAATATGGCTGATTTGATTGGATAAAGCTCCAAAAGCATACACGCTGGTGCTACCTGCAGAAGGCAGCACTTCTGGGAAAGGAAATATGCTACACCAGCTTCTGAAAAGAAAGAAGGGTTGAGGCTCCTAGATAATCTATCACAATTTTCTTAGCCAAAATACAGATTTAAAAAAGGCAGCCAGCAGGTATGGAAGGACAGCCAGAAAGCTCAGTCAATCCATCAGATAGTCTTTAAAACCCTCCCAGAGATCACTGGCTCCTTCTGTTACAGTACCACTTCTTACTCAGGTACTTTGAGCTCTGGTTATGCTGGGATGAGAGAGTATGGGCTCCCTTCCCTACATTCAGGAAGGGCTTCTGAAGAAGGCATGCACAAACCCTCAGGGGGAGGGAGATGCCAATCATCAGCATGCAACTACAGCAGAGGGCCTGATCCTGTCACATCTTAGATAAAAATCCCTCCCTAGCATCAGACAGGAAAGTACTGCAGGAAGTCTAGAAGGAGAGGGAAGTTTCCCATGAGAAAAAGCTTTGTTACTCAAACAGAATTAATGCTGACACCTTTCTCTTAGCAAACAGTTTGCAGAAAACATTGAGTTGTGATATTTTAGAGAAAGGGAGGAAAGATGTCAAGGATTTCCTTTAGAGGAATATCCATACTTACATGTACACATCTATGTGTGCATCATACAGTCCATCATTAATATTAATATTAAACTCTTTACACCTTCCTACACACAAAGCCTGGGGTGTCCCTGTCACCATATCATTGCTTGAACTTAACATTTCACACATGTTGTCACAAGTAAAAGTGAGGTGACCAAAGGGGAATTACACAGTCAAACATAACAAAGCCTGTCTCCAGCTGAACACACACACAGAATGTCTTTTCTCTCAAGTTATGGGTAGAACAGGCCTCTGAATAATGGCAGAGGGAAAGAAGGACAAAAGCAAGAAGAGGAAAGATGGCCTGGTAGCTTCTATCTGCCTTCTGGGTTTTCTTTCTAGCTGTACTTAAATTTGGAACCTCCCCAAGGTGCACTGTTAGGGGCCTGTGCAGGGTTTAAAGGGCCTGTGCCACATGGGTGCTATTGAGTGAGGCATGTGGTTTTGGTAGAAAGCATGGACAGAGCATCCATTTCTTGTCCTGATGCTGAGCAGTTTGGCTTTAGAGATTCTGTGTGCCCAGCAAAGATGAGCATTAGGCTGCAATGTCAGGAGTTAGGCCATACATAAGGTTGTATATATGCAGTGTAACTGTTTGTGTTTATGAGTATTTTGGGTGCTCTTTGATATCTTTGAAATGGTTTTCACAACTTTTAATACCTCAGGGGATAAAAGCCAATACAATGCATATGAAGAAGAAATGCAATAAAAGACAAATAAAGTGTTTTCACCTTTTGTCTGAGCCTATTCCTCCGCCCTAGCAAGAGGAAAAACACATTTTAAAACAAAATGGTACGTGACCATTTTTAAGTAATTGCATCTTGCTGCATGCTTGCAGGAAATCCATCATGCTTTAAAAGCCCTCAGCAAACAATGCGCCTTTCCTTCCTTATAGGACGAGAGTGCTGGTGCCAGCACTAATGTGCTGGTCTGCAGTCAAAGGGAATGCATGTTCAGACCAGTTCATTTTGGCTCCACAAGGTAGCTCCAACAGAGCTAAAAAGACCTACTTTTTATCCTGGAAGCTCTGGCATACTCTTAGAGTATTTCTTCAAGCCTGTCCTGATGTTTCTCAGAACCAGGAGCACAGAGGAGAATATAAATGCGTTAAACAAACCCTTGCCTCAGATCTGCCCAAGGCTTTCTCTTCTCCAAATAAGTGATCACTCTCTAAGATTTAAAAAAAAAAAAAAAAAAGAGAGAAAAATTAATTATAAAGTCCTACAGATGCTTCAGAATATTCACCTAATTGTGCTTTTCTGGCTCTCCAGAATTGAGGAACTGACTTCAGCTTTGTCGCCCTGAGATGAGGCTCTTTGAGACCAAGACAAAGACTTCTCCAGAGTTAAAAACATCTTTCCCCACTTTTCTGCAATACTTTAGCTGAATCACATCAAGGTGACAAGAACACTCCTGTAAGACAAAGGCCCCAGAGATCTTAAATAGTACAGTTATTTTGGATACATTGACTGGTAAGACAGACCGAAAGGTGAGAGGTACAGTGTGCCACATCTTACCATTTTCCTGGGATCAGGAAAAGCTGTATGTAGTATCCTCTAGAATCACTTTTGTCTCCATGCAATTTTGTGTTTTCCACTGCAGTTTCTACCAAGAGATGTAGATTTACAAGGCTGCTATGTACTCCAGAACCCAAAGCCATCTCACTACTACTTTGTGCATCCTCCTTACCTGTTGGCAGCACCCTTCAGCAATCTCTGGGCTTATATGCAAACCTCAAGCTCTTTGGGGCAGGAGCTGTCTCTCATGAAGCACCTCTTTTATGGAACAAAATAAAAAGTTGGCTTTGGTCTAGACCTGCATCATATTTATGCAAAAGGATAAAGTCTGAACACCTTTAAGACACAAATAAAACTTTACAGGGAAAGAATTCAAAGTTGTCATTTCAGCAAAATGAGGTCCAAGAATATGCCCTAAAAATGGAGAAATAAATGCTGTTACTGTATTGCATTCCCCAGAAGGAATGCCAGATGCACTGTGGACAGGTAGTTCCTGTAATTCTGTGTTCACATTTAAAGAGGCAGTTAGACATGCAAGCAAGGCCTTGGTACTATAGTAGATTCAATACTCAGATTAAATTTTCATAGTTCATCAGATCATTTTGGCTCACAGACCTCACTGAAAGTGACTGCAGGCGTGGTGAAAGAAAAAAGCATCTTAGTCATCAAGAATGAGAAGTTAACCCTATAAAATTATATTTAAAGCAGCTGACTCAGCTTTAAGCTATTGCAACAATACAAACAAAGCATCCTTCTGTCTTTTATTGTGAATGCTGTCATCAAAGGCACATAAGCCTGTAAAGTGGAAGCAATTGTGAACCAAAGTAATTCATCCTAGATTTAAAGAGGCAGTAATAACTGGAGACCTAGACAGGTCTGACTTAAACAGAAGCCAATGCTCAGGAGCAAATTGGATCAGCAAATTCTAACACATCTGGCAGCCTAATTACACAGGTTCTGCTTTTTTTGCTTGCCTGTGTTAATTTTTTGCCATTTCTTTTCTCACTAGGATTTTCTGAACCTTCAGATTTCTACTTTCCACATAACACTTTTTTTTTTTTTCCAAGAATTCCTGCTCTTTTTCATGTTCCATTTTAAATCAAGTCCCACCTACAGCACATTTTGATATTTCTGAGCTGTCACTTCTACCTATGATTCATTTTTGCGTGTTTTGTCATTCCTAATTTTGCAGTTTCTAGAAGTGGCTCAGGAAGATGGCAGGTGATAGAAAGATCTACAGGAGAGAAGGAAGAAAACATCTTGTATTTCTTAGTGAGCTAAATTGCAGGCTGTGACATTTTCAACAGTCCATATGGAGGTGATCAAACTGCCTCCAAAGGACAGTAAATGCTTCCCCACAGAGACTGTAACATGCATATATAAGACACTTCAATCACTTACCATCCTCTGTCACTTGGCATTTCTCCTTAAGTTGTGTTTCCTGTGACTTGGGGATTTTTCAGTCCTTCAAGGCAGAGCAGAGACTTTGAATCACTGGGCTGATGGAGGTGGTTTATTCCCATGCTGAAACGTCCAGTTGCAGCAGAACACTTTTTTTATTGCTGTTGTGAAGCTTTAAAGAAAGATCAGGTCAGAGAAACAGGCTATCCAAACACTTCTGGATTAATGTCTCTTTAGCTAGAACAACTGACCAAGTAATTCCACATATAATTTCCGAGTTGAAATCAGGTAAGAAAACTCAAATCTCTAAGATACAGAGAACAAGAACGTGAAAACATGATACTTCAGGCACTGTGAATCATCTGAAAATCTTGCAATAACTCTACCTTATTGGGGTAACTCTGGGGGTATACTATATGCATTTGAGTCCATTTTATTTCTTATATTTTCTTCTATTTTTTTAACTGAGAATCTCTAATTGATGTCTCATCTGCCCACGTTGCCACGCTTAAAATGTAAACTATTTCTGTTCTTTCACCTGCAGATGGAGAGGGCAGTGTGAAGATTCAATCAAGCCAGATATTAGTTCAAATTCATGAGTCTCAACTCATTAGCTAGTCTCACAGTAATTTCATTTTGGTTTTTGGATGCAAGCTCTAACGATGACTGCTTAAATTTCACATTGCTTTCTTCACTGTCAGTTGCTATATACCTCCTCTTTTTGACATGTCTTGGAACTGTTTCAATATGAAGTGTAGGCAGGGTTGTCATTAGCAATTTGACATATATACACATGCTACTTTTACTGCATCCCGGTCTGTACTATCTTAGCATAATTAATCACATCTCTGCAGCGAGGAACATATAGGGACTGCTAGCATGTAGAAAGCACTAGACAGCACCAGCTTCTTTTCAGGACTATTCCCATTTAAGTTAATGGGAATAATTTGTTGTCAGCTTTTCTGAAAGTCAGTCTGTTCATATTCTTCCTTCTTAATATGAAGCCTTAGAAGCAGAAGCAGCTAGGAGATAGAGTTGTGGCACTTGGGGCAGTTCCACCCATCTAAACAGAATGCTGTCTGAATGTCCTTGCAGCAGATCTACCTCGAGGACTAGAAAAGGAAGCAGAAGACCGAAGCCATGCTGCTCCTACAGAGATCTGCTCAGAGATGTGATTTATTAGCCCGAGCACTGTGTCGTACCGACACGACTATATTAAGTTTCCAACACCTGACCTGGGTTTTCTGCGCAGCGCTCTTCTGTGTGAATGTGGCATTTCTAGGATCTTGAATGTGCTTATGCATATGTTTGTGTGTGCTGCCTTTGTCAGGCACTTCCCCTGGAAATAAGTTCTTCACAGACAGATACAGAAGCAAGAGATAAGAGTGAAACTGGTAATGCTGCCAAGCTATTCATGTGTTAGAAACCAAACTCCCAGCCATGGTCAAATGCTAGTGTTTTGCAATCAGATGAGGCTGCTGCTCAGAGTGGGAATGAATAAGGCATAAATAAATAAATGTCTCATACAGCCATGAAATGTTTGAAATTGAGTCTTTGAAAACCAACCTGAGTGCTGGTTTTGAGGTGAATTATTCAACCTGAGACCTGCTAGAGAACCAAAGCAGGCGAACTAGTTTTTCCTGCATGTCAGCACACTGTAACAGAACAAACTTTTTATTTCCCAAGTATTACACAAAAGAATTCCAAACCCATTAACGTAAAGGCCTGCCTTCTATAATGGCAGGCAGTTGTCAAACACATTGGAGTCCCAAGGACTGAAATGGATGGATGTGAACAAGCTTTTTTAAAAAAAAAAATCCTTCCAGAGAAGAATTTTAGAAAAAGCTCAGACTGTTTCTAGAGAAGTAACACACTCATTGAAGGATCACAACTTTATAGAAATAAGGACCTTGAAACTCTCAGAAAGTTGAGTCAAAGCCTTTTGCTGCTTGCATGCAAGTGCTGCATCCATACAGTAATCCAAGCATGACAATTTTAGCTATAAGGTTAAAGGCAAAAGATTCCTTTATTATATTGAATGCCACAGTGCCTACTTCTTATATTAAAGGTTGCTTCATTTTCAAGCTAGAGCAGCTTCATAATGGGATCTTTTAACCATAATGTGTTTTTTTTTTTCCTGGAAGTGCCACTCAGCAAGTAAAACTAGATCAACCACGTCTGCTTCTGTCCTTGTGAATGGTTTTCATGGCTGGGCTTTCATATTGTGCTTAATGCCTCAGCCAAGAATAATCAAACTTGCCTAACGGATCAAACTCCATCAAACCAAATCCAATACCCAGCAATGTAACACCTACAGAATGAACATGGGCTGTGAGTTGAGGACCAAACATAAACTGGTTTGGTTCAGAGACCTGTCTTTTATCAGCAGAACTCTTGTGAGACTCGACACCGTTCTAACAGAGAGCCAGGGCAACAGAGGGAAAACGCAGAGTGGAGCACATACTCCTTGTTTTCCTCTGATTATCAACTTCATGTAAGCTCAGTTCATTTTGTTGCAGAATGCCAGTTCCTGGAGATAATTCTCCTTCCTGACATAGCATGCAGATTACTTTCCAGGAAAACCTCGTTCAATGCTGTTGAGGGACTGCAGAAATTATTTGGGAGAAAACAGTTTGGTTCATGGCATCTTACAGAGACTGTATCAACAGGCGTACATGGAACACAGAAACACTGATTGAAAAGAAACAGAGCAAAGTCCAACACCATTTTTCCAAGGTTTTGATGCAGAGGATCCTGACAACAGAATACTAAGAGTCTCGAATATCTTTGTGCCTTTTCCATGTCAGTGAAATGCATGAAGCATGCCAGAAACCTCTGGAGAGCTACCTATGTAAAGGTGATATTTGAAACATGATTTCTCTAGAGGTCAGTCTATCTTTGTCCAGTAACACAGCCGTTTCTCTTTATTTCCACTTCTTAATGTGTCTGACGGCCTCACAGGTGCCTCTGCATTTCCAATCCTTTCTTCCCATTTTCCCTGCACTGGCAGCTCTTTAAATAACCAGCGCTGTTATTTGGTGACTTTTAGCAGAGAGAACTGAGCATAATTGGCAATATATTTCCCAGTAAATTCATTAGGCAACAGGAATACATTTTTTGTATTACATCAGCCCTTACACACAGGACCATCATTTCATTTTCCATTTTAAATTTAAATCTACTTCAAAACTTTCCATATCATATTACATTAGACTCTGTCATGCTGTACTACTTACAAATGGCAGAAGGAAATTGTGAGTAGCAGGCTAATGACCTAATTTATAGCTATGGAAGGGCAGCTGGAAATCAGGTTTCTGCCATGACCATTATCTGGAAGTATTTTCTATTATTAGATCAAATCCTGAGGCAACTTTTTGGAACTTCAGCTACAAAAGGACTCTTCCAGCTACTACAGTGACAAAGACCACCTACTTCCTGGGATGTTGCTTTTACCACTTTATAAATTTCTCTTCTAGCACTTGGAGATACTCTTGGTTTCTCCTCAGTGTCCCCTCAGCAAGTCCTCAATCTTCTCGCTTGCTCTGTGGGGATGTTATGGGTAGATGATGGACACATATGCCCTCATCTTCAAGACACTAGGGACAGCAAACTATGCGCCAGCAGCAATGTCTTCCTCTTAAAATATCCCAGTGCACAGGAATGAGAAATAATCTAATTCTCTTCATACTTCCTCAGAGGCTGAAGGCATTAAGTCAGTGAAGGAAGGCATTAGGAAAGGCAGAACTAAGCACTGCCTGTCCTAGGAAGCTACAACTGACTGCTCTGACTCAGCTGCAAGCTCTGCTCTGTTATACAGCATTACCTACACTTCTATCCACATTAATTAGAGAGAAGAGGTCTCCTGGCATTGCTCTGCACTGGCAGACTACTGCTAGAGCAATGGGATGGGTGCCTGTGATGTGGTGATACAACACAGAGCTTCACATTTCTCAGAGAAGTGATCTGAGTCTCAGGGACTCGGATGCGCTCTCTGCTGATTTGCTGCATGCTCAGGAGCCTTCTTAGCTATAATCCCTGCCTGGACAGCACTGCCCCCAGCCCTGACGTTTCCAATGCCAGCCCTTCAACAGGCTCACACCGTTCTCTGCCCACCTACCATAGCTACTAGCAGGTTCCTGTCCCTGAAGCTGGGTGTTTCTTCAAGCATCTCAGAACTTTGCCTTTAAGATTCACCACATCTGTGAGTGAGAAATATTTTGTGTTAATCAGTTACCTTAAAAATCACCTTCATGTCAAAGTAGATTAAAGTGAAATGTCTGGAGAAGTATTTATTTCCAATCTGCAAAATAAACAACCCAAAGCTGAAGAAATGAAAGAGAAGCCTGTACAAGCCTCTACTATTCACATCACATCTGAAAGGGTAACTGTTTGCACTCCTGACTCATTTACAATAATTTTCCTGTTGAAGCATGTTAACCTTGACAGTTTTTTCAGCTAATCTCCCTTTTGAGGTTCTCTAGCTCAATCAATATTTCACCTTCCTTCTGGGTGCCCGTCAAATTTATTCTTACTCAACAATACTGACAAGTGGATTAAAACTAAGGAATCAAAGAGTGGTTTAGGTTGGAAGGGACAATCACATAATTCCAATGCCCAGCTGTGTGCAGGGACACCTTTCACTAGACCAAGTTGCTCAACACCACAAATGCTATTTTAAGGGACCAGTCACTGTTTTCTATACTTGACTGGTCTACTAGCAACTTATTGACTGAATGAGAGGAAAGACTCCTCTCTGTCCCACAGTCTCATGTAACTTCAAAAACTCTCCTTACTCAGAAATTCCTTTTCACCTCAGTCTGCAATAACCTCAGGGCTCTTTCCCAGTCTCACTCAAAGCTCCTGTCCTCTCTGATCATGCAGTAACCCCCCTGTTCTTTGCTTATTTACAGCTGCTCAAACATCCTCTACACCGCAACAAAGTTTGTATGAATCTTCCTGTTGAGTCTCCTCCTTCTTCTTTCCTGATCTACAGCCTCTGTCTGCCTTGGGAACAAAACCTAGCAGCAAAGGCAATTTTTCTTCCTGCTTCCATCTGCTGCTGAATACACTTGCTGCAAGTTAAGGAGCTATGAATGATGGAGCGTATGAGGTTTTAACTTAATGACAGCTGGTTAGAGAGTGATGGGTTAGAAAGGAGAATACAAAGGCCTTTGGGTGGAGTATGTAAATGAAGTCAGTTTGTGCGTGAAAGACTATGTATTAGGAGAGAAAGAACTTGAGAAATAATGGAGGTTTTAAAGGGTGGGAGTAGGATCTAGAAACCTTTGGAAGTCTGTAGGGAGGCAAAACAATTTCTCTGGTGAACCAAAGCAGACACAGACTCTTAAGACTATTGATCCCTGTATCCTAAAGTATCGGTAAGATCCCTAAAGAGCAGAATAACCATGAGCAGGTTCATGCTTCTCTAACTAGGGCACCGTCTCAGATCATGGCTACATCATACTCAGACATAAGAGCGTGCCTCAGAAAACACTAAAAGCATGTCTTCCTGATCAGATACCCACCATTCATTTAGATTCAGAATACTATATGTGAATTCATTAAGTTGCCTGTTCAAGTGGAAAAGATCACCAAGAATGCCATTACCTGTCACGACCCATAAACTGCCTGCTGGGTTAAACCACAACAACAGACTAGACAAATTACCTTCAGACAGTTTGGCATTCCTCAAGTTATGATTTTTCTTCTTGATTTACTCATGGCTCCCTATTTAGAAACATTAATCAGAGACCAATCAAACAGACTCTAGAAGAGGCTAGAAAGAAAAAATTCAACAAAACAAACATATTTTGACTTCCTAGCTACTCATTGTTTATAGTGAAATGGACTCCAGCATTTATCTGGGAGTTTTTCCACACTATTTCCCATAATCAGTGGATTTCAATGCCTAACCATACAGTGACATCATCACCACAAGATGAGAGATACTGCTCAAGACAAATAATGCTGCAGGCAAAAACCAGAAAGCATGCCTAATCATTTATTTGTTATAATGAAGACTTTTCTTTCACAGTTTCTTACTGATGAACTATGTTTTAATTATTGTATTTGGCATATGACACTAAATAATTGAGATGCCAGTACTTTGGGACACAAGGAATGATAGCAGCAAGGAAAGACGGCATGTCACCACTATCACAACCTGTTCCTTCTGCTGCCACTTTCTTTAGCTCCCATGTCCTGGCAATAGATTTTACAACCTTAATATAATTCTAATTGCATTAAGAGGTTTTAAAACACCTCTTCATGGACAAGTGCTGATCCATGTTAAATTCAATGGAAATTGTCCTCATAGTGCCAAAATGCATAATTAAGAACAAGATTTATCTATCTTCTGGGAAATACAGCTCATAACAGGCCAGGTTCTGAGATCTGCTATAGCACCCTATCTCAGGACACAAGGACAGGCTAACGATGGTAAATGGAAGGATGGTCCAGCCTGGTATCCTGTCTCAAACAATAGACTGGACGGGATGCTTAGAGGTGAACTTTTCATGGGGCATCTCCTAACTCCTGTGCTGGAGAGTTTTCTCTGCCACACGTATCATTCAGACAATCAAGACTGAAAGCCAGCTGTTCCTCCTGCCCCATGTCTCAGCTCTTTTAGAGCCTGCATTACTTCTCACCACTGTTACATTCCTGTGGTAACAGCAGCCACAACTTCATTACAGGAATAAATACCTCCTCCTCTTTTCTTTTATTTGGGGCAGGGAGGAAGGTGGGGAGGAGGGAATTCAGCTCATGTCCCTAGTCCTTCCCTTTATGAGCAACCACAGGTAATTGCTCCCAATACACCATCCCCACAAAAGAAATTATTTTATTAATGTTCACATTCCCCTTTCCACCACAAATTTTCCAGGCTAGCAAGTTCCAGTCCATTCAGTTCCACCTTGCAGGAAAGCTATTCAGCAGTCAGGTAATTGCTCTCAACTCATTTTTTTTACCTTTTGTGTCCAATGGTGGCTGGAACACGTGGGACCAGTACAGACACTGATATATGTGCCTCTGCTCAGCTGCTGGAGGAAAAGAAGGTGGAAGCTATTGCTGTGTTCAGCACCACTATGCTCAGGAGACTTTTGGTTGGGTACTTGGCAATGACCCACAGCTAAGAATACAGGAGCTGCAAGGATGTAGAAGGAGGCAGGTGGAAGTGTCCCCTTTTTTCAAGTCATCCATGCTCTAATGCTACGTGCTGCATTCTTTCTGAGATTGACTGATCAGTCATGTATTTAGTACAGCCGGTATTGACATCTATACACAGTTTCAATGCCATTCTCTATATTCTTCATAGGAACCCAGGAACACAGAATTGAGATTTTTCTGAGGACTGATGACAACTGATACCATGGGGTAATAGCCCATTTATAGCCCCATCTTGCATGGGTACAGAGAAGGCTATATTTTTCTTCTGTTACATTCAACAGGATCTAAAGATCCTAGGAGTTCAAGCATTTAGGGGGTCTTCCAGTTGAAAAGTTATCACATGTACAGTCATCCTCAGCTGCTAAGGTGTCTCAGTATCCATCTAAACAGTTGGTAAGGTTGTATCTTTATTTATCCTTGAAGAAAAGAAGAAACCATTTCTAAGTTGCCAGGCCTCATCATGAAAGCACATCTATAATTAGTTTTAGTGACAACCCCAAAGGTTAAAATAATATGAGTTGCCATCACACAAAAAATATCACTGACATTGAAACAACAAGATGCTTTTGTATGGGATTTTCAAACTTTCTTTTGACAATTGGCAGAGCCGACTCTGTGTATTAATTGGTAGGGTCACTGAATGGTAGAGATTGGAAGGGACCACCTACAGACATTATCTGCCTCAACCCCATGCTCAAAGCACAGTGAACTAGAACAAGTTGCACAGGGTGTTGTCTGACTGGGTTTTGAATATCTCCAAGGACAGAGACTACAGTCTCCCTGGACAACCTGCTCCAGTTTTCAATGAACAGTGCAGATAATGTTTTTCCTTAGGTTTAAGTGGAATTTCCTGTATTTAATGTGCCCACTGTCTCTCCTGTCTTATCCTGTTATGATGGAGAAAAGTCTGGCTCCATCTTCCTTACTCCTCTGCTCTCCTTCTGCCCCTGCCCCCTCACCTCCACTGAACTGACAGGAACCTCATGAAGCTCAACAAAAGGAAAAGCAAAGTCTTGTGTCTGGGAATGGATAACTTCATGCACCAGCAGTGCCAGGGGCTGACTGGCTGAGAAGCAGTTTTACAGAAAAGAACCTGGGGGTCCTGGTGGACACCAAGTTGAACATGAGCCAGCCATGTGCCCTTGCAGGGTGACAAGAGGCAGGAGAGGTGTAAGAATTGAGCTGCAGGGATTTTTCTGCACCTTCTTGCCTTTCCTTCTAGAGAAAGGAGCAAGGATTTTGGCCATTTTGCCTGTAAGCTCTTCTCCAGGAGGCGGACAAGTTGAACAAAAACTCAGATTGGGGTGATTCATCAGAGACTGAAGTTTCTCCACTCCCTGGAAACTGGCTCTTATCACAGGAGAATCATCGTTACTTTTGGCTTTTCCCCAGATAAAACAAGTGCCTCAGACCCAAAGAGGGGGCTTTCTCAGCCAGCTTGGAAATATTATCTTTACAGACCCTGTTGCCTTCCTTGCTTCCACAACAGCAAACCCTACTTTATTCCAAGAACTCCATGCCAATCCTTTTTTGTTTGAGTGATTGTCGTGGTTTTGCCCCAGCCGAGGGCCGCACCCCACACAGTCGCTTGTACTTTTAAAAGGAAGGGGGAAGGAAAGTTGGGGGAGGGGGAAAAGGGAAGGAAGAAAGGAGGAAAAGAAACCACAACCTAGAAACCAGAACCACGCAGGTTGGGATAAGGACAGTTTACTAAACAATAACAGAAAACTAGATATAACAATAACAGAAGTTTAAAGCACAAAATAGATGAAACTGGTGATACACAATGCAGTTTCTCACCAAACCACAGAACCCAGGCCGCACAGCTTAGAGCCGTCCCCGAACCCAGAAACTGCCCGTCCTGGCGTTGTCTCCTCCTCTTCCCCCCAGTCCCCCTTTATACTGAGCATGACGTAACTGGCATGGAATATCCTCTTTGGCCAGTTCGGGTCACCTGTCCTGGCTGCGTCCCCTCCTTTCTCATTAGTAAGGAAGTATGAAGAACTGAGAAAGGTCCTTGATTGCCCGGCAACAACTAGAAACATCAGGGTGCTATCAGCACTGTTCTCATCCTAACACCCAAACATGGCATTCCATCCACTGCTAAAAATAATTAACCCCATCATAGCTGAAACCAGGACATTATCCACCCCTTATTCCATACCATTTACGTCATGACCAGATCCAACAATTTTCTTTGGGTACAACCAGTTTCGTGTTTCACACACCCATATATGTATGTACACATGTATGCACACATACGTGCATACAGATCTTATTCCCTCAGTCTGTGAATCATCCCTCTGAAGTTGTTGAGTTCATTTAGTCCATGATTTCCAGGCTCCATTTGTCGTAACAGTTTCTCAGGATTATTGTATGTTCCATTGGCTCGTTGCATGCTGCATCTCAGGTTCTTGACTGATACACCTGGCATGGTCCATGCTCATAGTCTGTGGGTCAGAGTTTATTTTCAAAGGGAAAAAAAAAAAGTTCTTGAGGGGCCAGGCTTTAGTTCCATCATCATGGCACTCATTCTTCATTAACTTGTATGACTCCGGCTATAATGCTATGGTACAACATACAGCAATCATAACAATAATGAATATACAATAATGGGTTATTTGGCAATTATTATAATTTCTACTTTATTAATTATATTGGCTATTCTCACCCAAAATCAAATCCCCTTGAGGTACGCATCGAACTTCTCCATCCCTCTGCATTACCCACCAAGTACAGCCAGGTCCTTGAGCAAAAACAATTCCAGACATGGGTTTACCTTTGCCTGAAGCAGGGATGACCCAAACTCTCTTTCCCAATACACTCTTCATATGCACTACTGGGACTCTGTCTCCCTCTACAGCACGTGGAAATTTTGACTGGGCAGGGCCAGCCCGATTGGTAGATCCCCTAGAGTTAACTAACCACGTGGCTTTGGCCAAATGTGTATCCCAATGCTTGAATGTCCCACCACACATTGCTTTCAGTGTAGTTTTTAAAAGTCCATTATATCGTTCAATTTTCCCAGAGGCCGGTGCATGATAAGGAATGTGGTACACCCACTCAATGCCATGCTCTTTGGCCCAGGTGTCTATAAGAGTGTTTCGGAAATGAGTCCCATTGTCTGACTCGATTCTTTCTGGAGTACCATGTCGCCAGAGGACTTGCCTTTCAAGGCCCAGAATTGTATTTCGAGCAGTGGCATGGGGTACGGGATATGTTTCTAGCCAGCCGGTAGTTGCCTCCACCATTGTAAGCACATAACGTTTGCCATGGCGGGTTTGTGGGAGGGTGATGTAATCAATCTGCCAAGCCTCCCCATATTTATATTTCATCCACCGTCCTCCATACCAAAGGGGCTTTAACCGCTTAGCTTGCTTGATTGCAGCACATGTCTCACATTCGTGGACAACTTGTGCAATGGCGTCCATGGTCAAGTCCACCCCTCGATCCCGAGCCCATCTATATGTTGCATCTCTCCCTTGATGACCCGAGGTATCATGAGCCCATCGAGCCATGAATAATTCACCCTTACGTTGCCAGTCTAGATCTACCTGAGCCACTTTAATCCTAGCAGCCTTATCTACCTGATGGTTGTTTTCATGTTCCTCCATGGCCCGACTCTTAGGTACATGGGCGTCGACATGACGTACCTTTACAACAAGTTTCTCTAACCGAGCAGAGATATCTTGCCATAAGTCATCAGCCCATATAGGTTTGCCTCTACGCTGCCAGTTGTTCTTTTTCCACTGCTGCAACCACCCCCACAGGGCATTCGCCACCATCCATGAATCAGTATAAAGGTAGAGCCTTGGCCACTTTTCTCTCTCAGCAATGTCCAGGGATAACTGGATGGCCTTCACCTCAGTGAACTGGCTTGATTCACCTTTTCCTTCAGTGGCTTCTGCTACTCTTCTTATAGGGCTCCATACAGCAGCTTTCCATCTCCGATGCTTACCCACAATGCGACAAGACCCATCAGTGAACAGGGCATATCGCTTCTCATTCTCTGGCAGTTCGTTGTAGGGTGGGGCTTCTTCAGCGCGTGTTACCTCCTCATCCTCTGATGACATCCCAAAATCTTTGCCTTCTGGCCAGTCTGTGATCACCTCCACGATTCCTGGGTGATTGGGGTTTCCTATTCGAGCCCGCTGTGTAATTAGTGCAACCCACTTGCTCCACGTAGCATCAGTGGCATGGTGTGTAGAAGGAACCTTCCCTTTGAACATCCAGCCCAGCACCGGCAGTCGGGGTGCCAGGAGGAGCTGGGCTTCAGTTCCAATCACTTCTGAGGCGGCTCGAACCCCTTCATAGGCGGCCAGTATTTCCTTTTCTGTTGGAGTATAATTGGCCTCAGATCCTTTGTAGGCCCGACTCCAAAACCCCAGCGGTCGACCTCGAGTCTCCCCTTGTGCTTTCTGCCAGAGACTCCAGGTCGGGCCGTTCTCCCCAGCTGCAGTGTAGAGCACATTTTTAATATCTGTCCCTGTCCAGACAGGCCCAAGGGCCACTGCATGGACTATCTCGCGTTTGATCTGCTCAAAGGCTTGCTGTTGCTCAGGGCCCCATTGGAAATCATTCTTCTTTCGAGTTACATGATAGAGTGGGCTCACAATGAGACTGTAGTTTGGGAGATGCATTCGCCAAAAACCTATAACACCTAAGAAAGCTTGTGTTTCCTTTTTGTTGCTTGGTGGAGACATAGCTGCTATTTTATTAATAATGTCCATTGGGATCTGACGACGCCCATCCTGCCATTTTATTCCTAAAAACTGGATTTCTCGCGTAGGCCCCTTGACTTTACTTCATTTTATAGCAAAACCGGCTTCTAAAAGGATTTTAATTACCCTGTTTCCTTTTTCAAAAACTTCCTCTGCTGTGTTGCCCCATACAATGATGTCATCAATATACTGCAGGTGCTCTGGTGCTTCACCCTTTTCCAGTGTATTCTGGATTAGTCCATGGCAGATGGTGGGGCTATGTTTCCACCCCTGGGGCAGACGATTCCACGTGTATTGGATGCCTCTCCAGGTGAAAGCAAACTGTGGCCTGCACTCTGGCGCCAGTGGGATCGAGAAGAAAGCGTTCGCAATGTCGATTGTGGCGTACCACTTGGCTGCCTTCGATTCCAATTCATACTGGAGCTCTAACATGTCTGGCACAGCAGCACTCATACCTGGAGTGACTTCATTTAGGCCACGATAATCTACTGTCAGCCTCCACTCTCCATTGGACTTCCTCACTGGCCATATGGGACTATTAAAGGGTGAGTGGGTTCGGCTGATCACTCCCTGATCCTCCAGTTGACGAATCAACTTATGGATGGGAATCAGGGAATCTCGGTTAGTACGGTATTGTCGTCTGTGCACCGTCGTCGTAGCAACTGGCACTTGCTGTTCTTCACCCTTCAACAACCCCACAACAGCAGAATCCTCCGAGAGTCCAGGCAAGGCACACAGTTGTTCAATTTCTTCTGTTTCCAAAGCAGCTATTCCAAAAGCCCATCGGTACCCTTTTGGGTCTTTAAAATGCCCTCTACGTAGATAATCTATACCTAAAATGCACGGAGCTTCTGGACCAGTCACAATGGGGTGTTTTTCCCAGTCCTTCCCAGTTAAGCTCACCTCAGCCTCTAGCACAGTTAGTTGTTGGGATCCCCCTGTCACTCCAGAAATACAAACGGGTTCTACCCCTTCATGATTCGATGGCATTAGAGTACACTGGGCACCAGTATCCACCAGAGCTTTGTACTCTTGTGGATCTGACGTGCCAGGCCATCGGATCCACACAGTCCAATAAACCCGATTATCCCTCTCCTCCACCTGGCTGGAGGCAGGGCCCCTCTATTGCTGCTGATCATATTTGTTTTCCACTGGTTGCATAAAGGACTTAGAGGTCCCTTCAAGAGGATCAGACACATCAGACATATAGGTAGGCCTTCCAGTTGGTCTAGGGAACTGCCCAGTAGAAACTGGTGCAGCCTTCTTCCTGGCAGAATCTCGTTGTGCGAATGTTTTACCCCGCAGCTCATTTACTCGTGCTCGAAGGGCTGAGGTGGGCTGCATATCCCATTTCCTCATGTCCTCTCCATGATCAAGCAGGTAAAACCACAATGTACGTCGTGGTGTGTATTCTCCCTCTTGGAACGATGGACGCTTTCTCCCAGTAGCTGCAACATTGCTCCATACAGGTTGGGAGTTGGACACATTGTTGTCAAGTCGTTGAACCAGTTTCTCTACTGCTGCAATGACGGAGAGGGAAACATTGTCTTGGTATTTCCTGAGTTGGCAGGCCACCTCATTTACGGTTGGTGGATCCATATCATTCCAGTCAATTGCTGCCACTGAATTGGTGTACCCTGAAGGTGCATTTCGTACAACCTTACGCCACATATCTGGAGTGCATAGGACTTCATCGGGATCAGCGGGAAGCCGTGAATTGTCCAGATCATAATAAATTATCTCCCGTACAGCTAATTCTCTCAGGTGCTGGATAGCTGTCTCTATGCTGTTACACTTGGGTGTCTGACATGTAATATATTCCTTTATGGGATATCTTTCCTGCACACTTGACAGTAGTCGCCTCCAGAGGCTGAGGATTTCCGGCCTCCTCCCAATTGCTTTGTCAATTCCTCCTTCTCTAGCTAGGGATCCCAACTGCTTGGCCTCTCTGCCTTCTAATTCCAAACTATTGGCCCTGTGATCCCAACATCGGAGCAACCAAGTGATAATGTGCTCACTTGGGTGGCGGGTGAAATCTTTTCGGACCTCACGCAGCTCACTCAGAGTCAGTGATCGGGTAACAATCTCTGGTTCTGCCTCATCCTGATATCCTCGGGATGGTCCCGGTTGATCATCATCATCATCATCCGTCACTATGCGAACTGATTTCTTTGTGCATTTCCTCTTTTGTACGGGAGCAACAGACACTGGTGTGGGTTGGTTTTTCTGATCATCTGCAGTGTCTGCTGTAGAGATTACAGTAGCTGCAGTGTCGGTCACAGGGGTTGCAGTAGCTGCAGTGTCAGCCCCAGTGGTTGCAGCAGCTATAGTATCTGCCAGTCTGTTTCCTTTCCCTTCTCCCTGACAGTGCTGACAGTGCTGACAGTGCTGCCTGCTATCAAGCAGTGTTTGATAAATAGTGGCCAGAGCCCAGCACAGTGCAGTAAGGTGTCCATCTCTGGGAAACCTACAGCAATTTTTCTTTAGGTATGCAGTCACTTGATCGGGGTCTTGTAGCTGTTCAGGAGTGAAGTTCCAAACCATCGGGCGTGAGAAAGTACCTAGGTACTTGCCCATACTTTGCCACATGCCCTGCCACTCGTGATTATTCTGTCTCGGAGAAAACTCTTCAGTGGTATTCATAAACCTATGCTTGATATATAACAAAAACTGAACCATCTGCACCAAACCTACCAACAGCAAAATGCTAGTTTGAATATCCCAGAGATATTGAAGATTTTCAAAAACTGCCCTAAGAGCTGTTGTATTTAGCCCAAAGGAAAAGAAAGCAGTGCTGTTATTAACCCCTCCCTGTCCAAAGAATGGACAGGACAGCAAAACCTCATACAAGTACCAGCTTAAGCTCATGGTCATCAATATTATTGTATCATAGACCGATATCATAAAATACACTATAATGAAGTATGGGAACAAATACGGGAGCCGCAGACCTGAGAGAGTAAAGAATCCTGCCAGGACTGTATACAGCATGCGGTGGTTTTGCTGCCACAGCCATGGACACAGCCTTGTGAATAAATACCACAGCATCGTGACCAGAGATTGCTTAAACAACAGTGCTTATCTTAATTGCGATAGTTAGGGTCAGATCTACCATTATCCCAACCGTTCGTGCCCCACGTTGGGCGCCAAAAATGACTGTCGTGGTTTTGCCCCAGCCGAGGGCCGCACCCCACACAGTCGCTTGTACTTTTAAAAGGAAGGGGGAAGGAGAGTTGGGGGAGGGGGAAAAGGGAAGGAAGAAAGGAGGAAAAGAAACCACAACCTAGAAACCAGAACCACGCAGGTTGGGATAAGGATAGTTTACTAAACAATAACTGAAAACTAGATATAACAATAACAGGAGTTTAAAGCACAAAATAGATGAAACTGGTGATACACAATGCAATTTCTCACCAAACCACAGAACCCAGGCCGCACAGCTTAGAGCCGTCCCCGAACCCAGAAACTGCCCGTCCTGGCGTTGTCTCCTCCTCTTCCCCCCAGTCCCCCTTTATACTGAGCATGACGTAACTGGCATGGAATATCCTCTTTGGCCAATTCGGGTCACCTGTCCTGGCTGCGTCCCCTCCTTTCTCATTAGTAAGGAAGTATGAAGAACTGAGAAAGGTCCTTGATTGCCCGGCAACAACTAGAAACATCAGGGTGCTATCAGCACTGTTCTCATCCTAACACCCAAACATGGCATTCCATCCACTGCTAAAAATAATTAACCCCATCATAGCTGAAACCAGGACAGTGATATAAACCTGACTCTAGAGGCCACATGCAGCTAAAAACCCAGCTTGGTCATATCTATATAACAGCTGAATTTTTTTTTCAAATACAATTTTCAGGTCATGCATCTGAACCTACATTCAGTTCAACACTCTTGAAGTATGCAAAGTCAACGAATCAAGCCCCTCAGTAATGTTGCACTTTTTTTTTTTTGCCTAAAAGTATTTTTAATTAAATTTTTTTTTTTAATTTATACCTCTGTTTCCTGGCATGTTTGCTTCATTTTCAGGCTTTGTTCCACAAGAAGGTCTGGATGGACTATGAAAACAAGCAAGGTAAGACCTACAGTACACTGTGAACTTGTGGGTCAGTTGTACATTAGTGGATGACTTATTTGATACTCTGACTTTGGTAGCTGAGCCTATCAGACTGCTGGGGATAAGATCATACAAAAATCCATCCTCTCAACTTTCTAAAGAGCTCAAAAGAGAGCTGAGATAAAGACTAGTTTCTTATAGAGTTTAAGTGTAGAAGAGAACAAACATTGGGAAACTACCAAACATCTCAAAGGTGCTAGCTGTGTGAATTCACCCACATGCCTGTACTTGCAGTATGTTTTTGAAGGCAGAGGAGGGCATCAAGAGAAAAGAGAAATGTTGTTTCATGTCTTAAATAAAATTCTGATGTCTTTGAAAGACAATTTTAGGAAAGAAGAAATAAGAGTTTGTGTCCTTCTGATTCATGTCTGGCAGACTTCTACAACTGGATTCCTGTTTACACTGGACACTCTTTCTGTTTTGCTGTGAGAAATACAGCATACAGAAAACTACACACAGATACAGAAGACTGGTAGGTCTTCTAGAGAACTGCAGGATTTCAGAGCTTCCACACCACAAGACAAGCAGTTGACACTGTCCACTTTGGCCATTTACCAACCCTTGTAGATTTATTTTTTTCCCCCCAGTTTTGCCTCTGTTATGCACAGACACACAAGCAGATATACACTGAAAAGACACAGAATGAGTCATTCTTTGTTTTTCCATTTATATCCTGAACTGACATCCACAAAGGAAGTTATGTATCCAAGTACATAATATACTTCCACTTCTTTGGTAAGAAAATATTAAGTAATTCTTAACAAAAAATTCATTTGATAAGAACAATTAGCTTTAATAAATGTCAAAACTTGGGTACAGGGTAGTGTTTTCCTCTCTTAGAAGCTCTGCTAAAGGATTAACAAACTACACTGCCACACTTCAGAGCACTTCTTTTTCACCAGATTAAGTACAAGATTAATGCAAAACTGTAATTCTTCCTTAGTTTTTAAAGGTCTCGAATCATTCACATCTCAGAAGCAACTATTGTCGAGCCTGTGACCTCAGTCAGAACACTGGTCATGCAGATAACTAGACATTTGCTCCTAAGCTGGCTTTGTTCCATATATTAAATTTTCCATTTCATCACTACCTTAAGTGGAACCTCCTTCTCAAAGCCTAGGGAATCTCTTCATCACTGACTGCAAAAAGATAAGATAAGAAATGTATTAAAAATATGCTTTAAAATATAATACATATAATATATAATGGAGAGCCATAGAGTATTTTATATCTATACATAGATGTATAGATTATGTTAAAAAAATAAAACAAAAAAGGTATACTTTTTACATAAACTGCATTTCCTTTTTCTTACAGAAATATATCTCAGGTCTCAGGATGAAAAGAGCATGAAAGAAGGAAAAAGCCACTCCTGACTGGGACTATTCACACATGTTAAGATATTGCTGGAAGTTATTTAGATACTGTGGCGACAGCTGAAGTAACAATACCTGTAGAATTCAAAATAGGAAAATACGTTCTTTGACAAGAACCTTATTTTTCAGTCCTTTAATATGTTTTAACGTATTATTCTTGGTTATTTCTCATACTGATGGAATGTCTACAGAAGTTGATAAGCTGATACCCAAGGGAAACTCCTTTCACCCATGGAAGGACTACAGAAATTTCTGAGTTCACATCTCCCCAGGGCTCTACAAAGTGATCAGCAATGAAGAGGACGTGTCCTTACAACTGCTCTACTCCTCTTGAGCCTACCCTCAGGACAGCTAATTTAGAGGTGGCATGTCTATAACCACAGGCTAGCCAATGGATCCTAGTAGTGCTTCCAAGCTGTGAAGTTCAGCATTCATGTGGTTCCAGTGCACAGCTGGGTGTACCATCACACAATGTCACAATTCCTATGCAAGGTTTCCATGCTGGTCTTGGAATAAATAATAGGAATATTATTTATATTATATATAATAGGAATGTTATTTATATTATATATCATGTATAAAAATAGTTATTATTAATAACAAATATTAAATTAAATAAAACTAATATTATTTTATATATAATAGAACTATTATTTATATTGTATATTAAATATAGTAATATTTATTATTATTAATAGGAATAGGAATAAAGAAGACTTTGTGGAGTGAACTGCAAAACTCGAGAGGCTGCCAGAGACACAGGAATGATATTGCCAGGTTCAATTCACAGACACCACCTCACTAATCTGTAAGCAACACTGACTTTCAGATGGGGGCTCGAGGATTCTTTATCCTGTTAACAATACCTCAATCAATCCTCCTGATTATTAAATCTAATTAATATTGAATTATAGCAAATTTAAAAGGTTATGCTGTGATTAATTTCACTTGCAGTTCCTCAGATTTCTAAAATGAAAAACAATTAGCAGTTGCCATAAAAGATTACTTGTGGGTCTTGGCAAGTTGAGGCCACATGCACAGATGTTAACCATATTAATGCTACTGCTTTATGTTAATAGTAATAATGAAAGAGCAGAGAAAGTAACAAAACTCAAGTGTCTCAAGGCCCAGGGCAGAACAGAGAGTCCTTCTCGCTTTCAGAGTTTTGCTTGTGCAGGGGAAAACACCCCTTACAGACTGCAGAGCTGCCCAGCACACAGGTGACAGGCACATGTCTATGTGACCGGTTTCACGAGCACAGACCTCTGGCAGCAGCAGGAGTTCAATGACCAAGTTTACAACAAAACTTTCAGAAACAAAGCGTCAGAGGCATTGACAAATGGCAGCGACGTTCTGACAGCAGTCACCAAGGTCACACCAGCAAGAGAAGCTTTGTCATGAGCGAACTGCAAAAGCAGTTGGAAAAGGAGGCAAATGAACCACCGACCCTCATTTGTCCCAAGGAAACATAAATCTTTCCAGCCATTGAGGGGGTCAGTGCATGTAAACCAGAGATAGGTTCAAGCTTCCGGATTGAGATGCAGATCTGGATTATAATTTAGAATCATCACTTTTTCCCTGCTGAAAACAATGCCTTTTCAGGCTTGTTCAGGAGTGTGGGCCTGGGCTTATCTCTATTGCACAGGCCTTACAATGCAAGCAAATGCTCATCTGAAGCACACTGGATAAACCACAAACGATGTGTCAGAGAGATTTCAACTGAGCACGTTTCAACTGATTACCTCCTGGCAAACAAAACTCACAGCTTCACAGGTTACATTTTTCAGGGAAGCAATCCTAAACTGATTATGAGCGGTTTTACTGCAGAGGCCTTCTGAGGAAGCCCTGCAAGTAAAATTCAATACAAGCAGCAAGGCTCTGACGTCCTGAATGTTTTTCCTGGGTGTGCAAAAGATGAGAGAATTTTCCTTTCTTTTCCTGTAGACACAAATGGAAAACCTGCGCTCCTCACTCAAGCACTGAGTCAGTTGTTGCATGAGGATTATTTGTACCTGTAAACTAATGTAAATTGCATTTAAATCTCTTCAACACAGACTTACTTTGGACTGTTGCCAAGGCTTTAATGGAAGCTTCACTAAAGCAGCCATAAAAAGTCATTTCATTTGTGCTAAAATGCACCCTGAAGCCGATCTTGCCTGCCTACCTTGACTCTCTGTACTGCCAGCTGACTCTTGGATGTCAGACCTTGGTTGTTAGAATCTTCTAGTGCTTTCTCACACTCACACAAAGATTTTCTGATCTTTCTATCTATTCACTTTCTGTATGTTTCCATCTTCCTGGTGATTTACATTCACCTAGTTAGCAACTGACCTAGAAAAGAACAAACATAGATCCAAGGAATTGTAATGGGAGTAATAAATACAATCAAGTCAAAGTATGGTATCTCCCCTGTTGGCTCCCAGCCCAAGTTGCACATCCAGCAAAATATCCCTGCTACATGAAACTCATATGTGGAAAACACCCACCACAATCTTTTCTGCCCATGTATAGTATGCTAAGGGTAAACAGGCAGAGGCTAAAAGTGAGAAAGCAGTGTGGGAAACTTGGATGCAAAAGGAACTCAGGTCGGGGAGAAGACAATGCAATTTATCTCCATGGGCCTTGGGAAGGAACCATAGAGCAGTGAGAAGGAAGGGCATGGGAAAAAGTTTCTCAGGACAAAACCAGAGCTGAACAACTCTGCATTGGTGTTCATTATGGAGGAGCTTAGTTAGGTTCTTCAACCACACAGTGCTTTGCAGGGACAGTTAGGAGGAGTTGTCTCAAACTGGAGAGCCAGTAGCAAAGGTTTCAGAATAAATTAGTAAAAGAAATAGTAAAAAAATCCTCAAAACACAGATATTCCTGAAGAGTTCTAAAAAATTCAAATACTGAGCTATTAACTGGGACATGTAAAACCTCACTCAAATCAGATGTATTATATGAAGAACGGTGGATAGGAAATCTGATGATAATTTCTTGAAAGACTTTCAGGAGTAAGACCAATAAATCTAACTTTATTCCAGGGAATCAGCAAAAACTACAACAGAAAACAGAACTCCCTTCAAACCACATATAATCTAGTCCTCCCAGGCTTGGATTGTGACACTTTTGAGGATTTATAGGAATAGAACTCATACTACTTCATATTCTAGAGTATATATTCCAAGTGAATAATTTTCTTATACAAAATTAAGTTTTAAAACGTAATTGTATAGTCAAACCCTCACCAAAAAAGCAACCTTCTTAAAGACTTGATTGAAGTACAGTAAATAGTAAAAACAACTTACAATCTACGTACTTAAATGGATTATGTAGTGCCAAGCAACAATATATTGATCCCACACGATCACTTTCACAGTTCACATTACCATGCCATGTTTCATGTCATCATTTTTTGCTACATTCCCATTTAATCTGCCTTAGCTTGTTCCTCTCCTTCCTCTGATTGATTTTTCCATTTCTCACCTATCATTTTTCTCCAGCTTCTGTGCTGACAACCTGTTCTCTGGCCCATGCCATTCCCTGTAATATCTAATGATTTTCCCATTCTCGCTGCTCAGCTAGTTTTCAGTATGTTTTCTCAACTAAATACAAAGGGCTTCATTTTTTTTTTTGTGTATCTTTGTTCAACTTACTGTCTCATCAGTGCTGAGAACTGTGGAGCACTCCCCATATTAACCATAGGTATAGTTTGCCTTGTGACTGCAAGATATTTGCCCATGACTACTCAAAACTGATGTTGACTGATGAATTCTGCCTCTGATCTTAGTATTTCATCAATAATCATTTGGCATAAGAGTTCTCAAATATTTAACATGACACCTTGCATTTCATCTTGCTTTAAATATGCCTTTGGTTTCCTGAGCTTTGATCTTCACTCAGATTCCTGGGTTGCAGAGAGCATTGATCGTATGTTAAAGCTCTTTTTCTCTGCAATGACCGTGACCTAATCAATTTAAAGATGATTTGTACCTAACAATCCATCAGCCACCAGTTCTATAACTGCATGAGCTTCCTGAAAACTATGTGCCAATTTACTACAAACAAAAAAAACCCCCAACCAACCAGCACTGAACACATTTTTTGATGTTTAACATTATTCTGCGTTAGAATTAATGTACAAAATTGTTAAGCAGTTATTACCATACTGAAAGACTGAAGCTTGTTTGTAAGTTTCTAGAATCATTCATATAGCTTATGAGCAATCTAATCATGCCAGAACAGGTCCAGTGTAGCTACTGTAATTATAGCACAGTAACGTTATCTACAGCCAGGAACCCATACTTATCTGAAAATGTGTTGAAATGATGCTTGGGAAACTAAACAATAACTGCACATCAAGCTATCTAGAAAGAGATAATCTGGAAAGAACAAGACACATGTGCACACATTAGGTACAATGTAGTATGTATAGTTCACTCATCACATCATTGCAGCAGATGACAAATCTGAAAGCAATATTTAGCCTGTAAAGGAAATTGAAATAGGCTAAGATTATTTCAGAAGTTGAAGATTACTAATTATGTATCAGATACTTTGGTCTCTACCTCATATGTGACAATCTCTATATGGACATGTAAGAAGAGAGGGCTTTTCCTTAAGCAAATGTTTAATATTAAAATCAAGGGCTCCTTAATATGCAAAATATAACAACTTGGCAGGGAGATTCAGTACTTTTTTCCAGATAAACCAATGGCAAAACTCCCCTTGAAAGTAAGACTTTAAATGCAAAAATATTCTCAGACAGTGAGTTTTAATAAAAAATTAAGTCAAACTTCTCAGCCTAAAGATGAATGAGAAGAACACAGAAATAGATTTCAAGAATATTAAAAGGGTTCACAAAGAGAAAAATAACAATATTCACTGAGAAAAATACAATAAATAAGGAATTTAAGCCAGACTTTAAAGTGAAAAAGCCCAGCTTAGACAAAAAGAATAACTTCTTAAAGTTAACAGTCGTGATACAGTGGGCTAGGGCACCTGGAGACATTTTCAAGTCTTAAAATATGAGCATTTCAAAGTCACGTGACCTCCTCAGGGGCTTTGAAAGAATCCAGAATAATTGCAAATATTATACAGCCACAGACAAGCAGGAGCTCAGTAACCCCAAATGGCAGCAGCCTGAGCCTTCCTGTCTTCTGGGTGAGAACAAGAGCGTAACTGCCGGCTGACAGCTTCTGCGCTAGTCTGTGAATTACCAACACCGGTTCAACTAGAGCAAGGGAGTGAATACAAATTAGCACAGGCTCACTTTGGAACCTTGCAAAAAATCTCCCAAAAAAACCATAATCATCTGTGAAAAGTTAGCTAGGTCTCACTTATCCTACCTTGAGGCAAAAGAGTCAATCCTGAAATGCTTTCCAAATTCACTTTCTGTTATTCTAATGATCCTATTGGCTGAGAGAAAGAAACATAAGGAAAAATATTACTTCTACTGGTTGTACTAGCAAACACCTTACAGAATATAATTATATTTCATTGTTTTTACATATATGGTTATTGTAAAAGCTATTACTTTCCAGATACTTTAAACCAAAAGAGATTGGGGACTCCTATTTGGCAGTAAGGAGTGTCTACATATAATCCAGCAGTGTTCTTCCAAAATAACCATATGCACACAGAAACCCTAACTTAAAATAGCAGTCTGAATGTCCAAAAATAACTTAAACATTGATTACATGAGTATTACAACTTCACATGAAATGGCTTGAGAAATGGCTTCATGGGTTGAAGAACAAAAAAAAAAAGACACTGCAGATGCTTCTGTTTTACCATTTCTGTTGAAGCTTTTCCCTCCTCTCCATCTAATTCTGCTTTTTTTAAGTGAGAAGCATTCACTAATGAAATGTGAAGGCATCAAGCCACAATTCAGACATCCAATAACCGAAGAAAAACAACTTAGATGCATGCTAGTGACATAGCTCCATCTCAATCCAACACTTTTGTTATGAAGAGGATTCCTAACACTTCCTATAGGAATAAACAGGAAGGAAAAGAGCAGGTCTGCACTGAGAGACAAGAAAAACTGCTGTGGAAACTGTTAGATGGAAGCAACAAAAAAAAGTTGGCATGGTAATTTAAAAAAAATGGTAAAATCAGTAGAAGTCTTCTTGAGGTTTCTTCTGATCCTTGCACATATGAACAAGATTAGGATAGTGTCTGAACAGACTGGCCTTTCATATCATTTTATATTAACGAAGAACATCACTTTTCTAAAATTTTGGCAGAACACTAACTAGTGAGATCAAGGATTAATCCTTCAGAACTTGGTAAACACATCCACTTGGTTCCAGTTTTTCAAGAGTTTGCTTTTTTGCTACCATGTTAAAAACCTCACCTGGATTATCACTGCTCTCAGAGAGTTCTCTTAATTTTTAGGCACCTCTCTACTGCACTCCAACACTCTCAGTCAGATTGCTTCAATAATAATGCAGTTCTGCATTCCCAGATCCAATGCTTCCTTAGCTTGAGACAAAAATTACTAACATCCTCTTCTGCATTTTATGACCTATGTTCTTCATTTTATGATCTAGGTGCTTAGATAAAGATTGTCATGCAGTTACTGCATTAGGATTTCCTCTTGAGTTTTCCATCTCCCTGTAACACCACCCCGTAGCATTTTTACAATGTACGTAGAGTTTAAAAGTATGTGGTCATGTAACCCTCTGTTCCAGTAACTGCTTGAGGCAGGGCTGATTCTATTCATAAAGTAAGGTGTCAGTTCCTTAAATCATTAACAACTGCCAAATCTGTGTCATTTCTGAAAATGGAAACAGATGAAACTCTAAATTAGTTTTCCAGCTATGCTCAGCAGCAGTTTCAAGATTCTGAGCCACTTGAAACACCTTCTTTAAGAATGTTTCCAAAGCATCTTTTTTTTTTTCCCCTCTCAGGTCACTCCAATCAGTGGTTGCCTAATTTACTGTACGAATGAGCTTCACATACAAATATTAACATAGGGGAATATAAAAGGGCTGCAAAGCCTTAAAGTGATCCAAAGCACATTTTCTTCTGTAGGAATACTGGTCCTTCCAGCACACAAGGAAGGACTGGTGGGTGATAACTGAAGCCCAAGAATGAAGGCTGACTGAGTGGAGACAGAAAAGGCCCCAGAAGAAGACTTCACATGCAGGTCTGCTGTTCTGGTCTCTGATTCTCCCAGGTAGCTCCAGCTGTGGTAGGTAAAAGCAAATACGATGCTCTTTGTCCACCACCCATGAGGACAGGGATTCTTTCTTTGTTTCTTGGTGCCTGTCCTTCTTTTGTCGCTTACAAATCAAGCTTTCAGCTTCAATGCACCACTGGCATTTCTGCTCTGGCCATGGCATATGTACAGCATAACGATGCTTTCTCTGTAAATCAGACAGAGCTGTGGTGTTGCCAGAGTGACAGGTTCACACGCTGATAGGTTGCCATGATTTCTGTATGAGTTTTAAAACTAGGGCGTATCACGAAACAAGGGTGAGAGCCTGAAACAAAGCCCAAAGCATCGCAGAACATATAGATAAAACACTCTGACACTGAAATAAGACTATGACACTTCCTCTCCTGTCCCCTTCTATCAGCATTCGAGACTACTGTCTGGCAACTGGTGATCTCATTACCCTTGTACTGTCAATAAAGTAACAAGTGGAGGTAAGCACACTTTGGGGCAACAAGGTCTGGCTGGTTCTTTAGTGTAATATGAATGTATAAAACTGGTTTTAATAGTGTCATTGTCAATCAAAAGGAAAGCTCACTGGAAATGCTGAAGTCCATCAATGTCTTGCAACTTGGAAACAGTTCTGAAGACTAAAGGGGAAAAAGTGGGAAAGATCTGGTTTGTGAGAAGGTTCTACAGAGTATGACTTTCACTGTTGTGGAGCCCTTGTAAGAGATCTGAGCAGTCAGCCCGCTTTTGGTAAAATGATTACAAGCTCACTATATAGTGTTAGAGAGCAACAGAAACAAAATATAAAATAGACAAGGAACAGAGTAGCAGGCACTTAAAAAGCACTGCAGAAAGGAAGAAAAGATGTTACATGGTCGCAGGCAGAATTCAAACTTTTAAACAGTAAATTATTAGTGTTTGAATCACTTAGAGAACAACCTCGAGAATTTTAACTGTATGCCAACAAAACAAAAGCCTAAAATCACTCATGACTTGCAAAGATAGACATGAAACAGCTGTTGAGCTTATGATGATCTAAGCCAGAAGACCAGTCCATAGCTTTTTATTCAGCCTTTCTATTCCCAGTCTCTGCTTTGAAAATAGATTTTGTAAGTAGTGCTTTTCATCTACCATCTATAATCTGTTAATCACAGAATCACAGAACTGTAGGGGTTGGAAGGGACCTCAAGAGATCGAGTCCAGCCCCCTGCCAAAGGAGGTTCCTTAGGACAGATTGCACAGATAGGTGTCCAGATGGGTAATGATCTGATCTGTCAAGCTTCCATGAATCAATTTCTTTTGAGTTCAAGAAACTGTTTGCCACTGATAGATACCATATATCAAAATCTACCATCAGCCCCTTCTTGGGAGTTGCATCTGGCAAACCAAGGATTGAATGTATATAAAATTTCTGCTTGTGCAAAAGTCCACAGCATCTGCTTATTCCTGATCCCTATTTATGGATATTGTACAATGTGGAAAGAAAACCTTCTATTTCAAGTTTCATCACTTCTTACCAGAATCATTTTTCAAAATTCTTTATCAACATGGAATTATGTCTTGCATTTAGAAAGTTTCTTAAGTGTTTGGGGAAGTTAACAGGCTTGGGAAGATGACAGCATTTCATACAGGAGTCAGAGAAACACTTTGGATGATTAGATTCCCTTGCTTAACAGAAATCTCAAAACAGACAAACTATCATAAACTCTGGGAAATTATAAACTGCAAATTATTCTCCCTTCTGAGTTTCAGCCACGCTCAAGGTCCTGCTGGGAAGAGCACTTTCTTCTTAGCAAATCACAGAATCAATTAGGCTGGAAAAGACCTTTAAGACCATGAAGTCCAGCCATTAACCTAGCACTGGCAAGTCAACCATTTAAACCCTGTCCCTAAGTGTGACATCTACATGTCTTTTGAACATCTCCAGGAATGATTTAACCACTTCCCTGGGCAGCCTGTTCCAATGATTGACAACCCTCTCAGTCCAGAATTTTTTCCTAATATCCAGTTTAACACCCCACCCCCCAATGCAACTTGAGGTTATTTTCTCTCATCCTATTGCTTGTTACTTGGGAGAAGAAACCAACACCCACCTAGCTACAACCTCCTGTCAGGTATTTTTAGGGAGTGATAAGCTCTCCCTCAGCCTCCTTTTCTCCAGGTTAAACAACCCCAATTCCCCCAGGTGCTCTCATCAGTCTTGTGCTCTAGACCTTTCACCAGCTTCGTTGCCCTTCTCTGAACATGCTCCAATGCTGCAATGTCCTTCTTGTAGCAAGAGGCTCATACTGAACACAGTACTGAAGGTGCGGCCTCACCAGTTCACTTCCCTAGTCCTGAGGGCCACACTATTGCTGATACAAGCCAGGGTGCTGTTGGCCTCCTTGGCAACCTGGGCACACTGCTGGCTCATATTCAGCCAGCTGTCGAGAAAAAGCAAGAATATCTTTGAACTCAGCGTTAACTTGGTGATCAACTCAAGCCAATGCAGTTTCAGGTCAGAGACTGACAAGAGCAAAGCAGAGTAACTAGCCAGTTCTCTTGAGTCTCTGTGAGGCCTCACATCCCCACATAGGACAGGAATCCTTCCGTCCACTCAGATAGGAAGGACTATATCCAAGGTTCTCATCAGACCACAAACATTATCTCCACTTAAGTTGTATTTGTACCCACAGTTCCTGTAGCAATTATCCTCCTGTACTTTAAAATACTTAATTCAATTAGACAGATGAAGATATCAGGGGTTGTATAAATGCATGCTGCAAAAGAGGTGTGCTAGAAGACCTCTACATCTTTGGATGTGGTTTTGGCAGATGTCCTGATTGCAAACACAATCTCTTTAATGTTCAAATTATGTTCTCTTAATGGTGTTTGCCCTCAGTACATTGGCTGTAATTTACAAGCTGTAAAGCTACAAATCCAGTTTGTGCCTGCTACTGTAGGTATTATTGCTCTATTAATACCTATTAAGTCTCTAAAATATATTAAAATTCACATTCAACACATTTTTCATTGAATGTTTCAGGCTAATGTATATCAAATAAAAAGTCTACCAGTCAGGAAGCACATGACAGTGCCTAGAATCAAAAATGAAAAACAAAAATCTGAAGGTGTTTAAAAGACATTATTACATTTGCATCTGAGGAACAGGCTAACAAGCTAACAGGAACTGGTAGAAAGCCAACACTTAAAAAGACATTGCTGTCAGTATTAGCAAGTAAAATAAAATCCAAAACAATCAGAGGATTAGCATCTGTATACCTTAGGTTTCTGGAAGGCATAAATAAAATTTCATGCCTCACTTGGTGCTAAGAAAACTTGGTTTTGTCCCTAAATTCTGCAAATAAAACCCCTGATATCACAGCAGAGTTTTGAGTCCATATGATGGCACTTTGGAACACCTGTAGCTTTCCAGCTAACAGAGAACAAAATAAATATCTTTCGAACCAGCAACATATCTACTATTAGCAAGAAATGAATGAATAAACAACATCCCAAACATCCAGAAAGAAGAATTACACACAAAGATTTACTACACAGGTCTGGAATTAATGATGGTATAAAGAGTCTGAGTGGACAAGTACAGCCAAGTGAGGAAGGAAAGGTGTGTGAGGAAGACACTATACTGCAGTAGTTGTGAGCTTCCAAGATTGAAACCACACTGAGATTAGATTTCCCTTGCCTGTTTCACACATCTTGTAAAAAAAAATATGGTTTCACTGAATAAGAACAACAAAAGAATACCTGATACAATGAATTTTCTAACTTCTGATCCCAAGTATACATAGAGAATGATCAAATAACATACAATTCTTCAGGAAATTGAGTCAGGGAGCGTTGTGTACCAAAAGATGACACTTTCCAAGCAGCACAGCTGGAAGACAACAGGCCTACACTCTGTGTACCTTCCAACACCCACTGCAGAGAGCACATTTCTACAGGATCGCTAGAGCTGTATGTTACCAAATGTCCCTAATGACATCTCTCAGATTCTACAAAATACTTGCAAAAAAGGAAGAAAAACAATGAAGTCATCAAAGCAATACAAAAGGAAGCAGTCTAAATACCAAAGCTGTTATTAATGCATTGAAAATACTGTCTTCAATACAGAGACGCAGCTGACTTGGCCATATTTCCCCTATCTAATAAATACAGTTGAGTTGGAGAAAAGCATTAATATTGTGGTCACTGCTTTAAGAGGTTTGGACAATCTTTTTTCTCTCAACCTTCTGAAACACTACCAATTCCATGCCCCTTTATTTGTGGTTATTTACAGTTCCATAAAAATACGTCATCAGGAAAAAAAAACCCACCAAATTGTGCCAAATTTCTTCATTTCTGTTCTAGATTTTTTTGGCACAATTCTAATATCCTTTTCAGAAAGTTTTATAGGAAATAGCAAGCTAAAGAAAATATTCAGCTTTAATAACTATTGCAAAGAAGTCCTATTTAAATATCACATTTCATGATTCATATAAATTTGATTTGTTTCAACAGTGCATTGTACCATTTCTCCTTTACACTGAATAGCTAAAAAAGAAAGTCATTCCATGTCCATTTAGCACCATCTAGAAAGACTATCACACAGGAACAGTTAGAATTTCCACAATTAGAAGACCTGCAGCATAGTCAGCCTGCAGGGCTGGCTCATATTCCTTCATAGCTCTTGTATATAAAACACTTTGTGATTGTAACTGAAACTCAGACATACACAACAGCAATTTTAAAAAGAGTTTTGCAGACCAGTTATAAACTTCTGGGTTTTGCAGAGCAGTTATAAAGGAAATTCACAGATGACAGAATGGTTGAGGTTGGAAGGATCTTTGGAAGGTCATCTGGTTGAACTCCCTTGCTCAAGCAGGGCCACCTACAGCTGTTTGACCAGAACCATGTCTGGACAGCTTTCGAATGTAGCTCTAAGGATGGAAATTCCACATCATCTCTGGGCAACCCATCACGGCAATTGGTTACCCTCAAAGTAAAGAAGAGATTATCCTCAAATTAAAGAAGTGAACTGGAATCACAGAACCTCCTGTGTTTCAGTTTGTGCCCATTACCTCTTGTCCTGTTACTGGGCATCACTGAAAAGAGCCTGACTCCACTGTTTTGAATCCTCCATTCAACTATTTATACAGTGATGAGATGCCCCCTCAGCCTTCTCTTCTTCTTCAGCTGCTTCAGCCTTTCCTCCTACTAGAGATGCTCTAGTCCATTCACCATCTTCATGGCCCTTTCTTGGGCTATATCCAGAATGTCCAGGCTTCTCTGATACCGGGAAGCACAGCACTGGACAGAGTACTCCAGGTGGGGCCTCACCAGTACTAAAAAGAGAGAGAAAAGATCACTTCCCTTCATTTTCTGGCAAAACTCTTAATACAGCCCAGGATAATATTCACCTTCTTTTTGGCAAAGCCACAGTGCTGGTGCCCACCACGACACACAGGTCCTTTTCTGCATCTGCCCACTCCCCTCCACCACTCCAGTTTTTGCTTTTGGCATGTTTCACTGGGTTTTTTTAGCTTGCTAGTGCCAGTACTAGCACATCCATGCAATCAGTTGCATCAACAGCAACTAGGAATGATGGTAAAACACAGTTTTGTATCACTATGTTTCTGCTTCTGGATTTTACTTTTTAAATAAATTATTAATTGTGGTGTGAACAACAGGACTGGAAAGTGAGTCAAGCTCATAGAAACTAAATTTTATCTCCTCTTCAGTAACACATGGAAAAGTTTCTTTTTTCAAACAAATAAATAGGTATAAGAATATTCTTAGATGTAGAATCTCTATTTTGTAATCTCAAATTTTGTCTCTGAACAGAACTGGTATTGTTCAGCTCTCAAATGTAATAATGACTTTTCAAAACATTTACCATTTTGTTTTATCCCAGTGACACACAGTAATAATCTTCTCCCTCTAAAACTGAATTGAAAAAACTTGCAAAAAAACTTCCTTAAATATGAAATAATATTAAAAGAATAAGAAATAACATTAAAAGAATCTGAAGGTTTTTATAAACATACAAATGAGTCGAAGCTACAGGATGTTAGTCTCTACCGCTAAGGATATTTAAGCTTTAACATTTTACTTGGTAATGAAGCAAACATGTAGAATAATTACTGTCAAGCAATTAACACATTTTAGTGAAAAGGAAATGTATCATTTGCTTTAGAAAAAAAAAAACCACAGTATGTGCTACAGTGATGATTACAGAAATTTGGTCCAAAATTTGCTGTGTTTTCTTTTAGAGATTATGGTGAAACATGTTTCAGGATAGCCTTCAATATTTTTTAAAGTTTATTTGAATGCAATGCATTGGGCTTCTCTCTCTGAAACAGCAAGCAGTGAACATTTGCAATGTGCAGTCTTGGTAAACAGGAACGAGACCAGACAGGGCAAATAAGCACACATTCAAAAAAGATGGGTAACCCCTCTTCATTAAATAAAAGATTCAGCTTGTTGCCAAGGATGTTTGACTGAAGAACTAAGAATATCCTCTAGATTTTTCTGAGGTGTACAAAAGAACAGTGCAGCTACAGAGAAATACACAAAATCAAAGAACAAACCTTGGAAAATAGCCTGAGGAAGTGCATCTCTCCCCTACATATAAATATCCTCTCTTCTCTTCACAAGCTGACAGAAACAAGGATGGAATAGATGAAGCAATTGAAACAGAAGGTGATAAAAAGTTAGGTTAAGAATTTATTTAAAATTAGAATTAAAAGCTTGGATACCAGAATGTTTGGCCATAGCTTGGGTTGATATGGAGATTATCTTTTTCCACTGCTAATAATTCTAAGAAAACTTCTTTTGATTAGAGGTTATACCTAATGTTGAGGTATCCTGCAAAAGGGAACAACTTCCAAAATGCCTTTTTAGTGGCAGCTTCAACAAAGTAAATCTGCCCTGAGTACTCACCACAACAGTCTTGGTGTGCTGGGTGCTTGCTTACAGCTCAAGGTCTGCATTGCAGCCATGCTAAATGTTTTTGTATGTTATGTTTGTAAGAGAAAGCTGCAAGAACTCTTAACCTGCAGAAATCCCTCAGTCCCTAATTCTGGACCAATGCATCCTGATCTGTGTGTGACCTCGGTGCTAAATGCACCTATGCAAATGTCACAAGGCTCAGAAAAATGCATGAAGGAGACTAATGGAATCTCATTCTTGGAAAGAATAAGGTTGCCCTCCTTATAAATAAGTATTTGGTGAGCATGGGAAGCCCCAAGTCTTAACAAACAGAACTGTAGAGAGGTAGCCTAAGGAGATATTCAAAGTGTTCCACAATGTATAGTGACTTCAGCAAAACTGCTGAATTATTACTAGACCTTTTCAACAGTTGTCTCATAATTCTGCTCTGTCAAGTAGGCTCAGTTTCACCACATGAAATCTGAATACAAAGTGAGTTTCTTATTGGCAAAAAAGGTTTAGATCCATTGATTTTCACCAGCACGTCTCTCGGCAGTCACTTCTTACTTAGAAAAGGGCTATGAGAAATAAGTTTGTTGTTGATTTACTTGCTCAGGAACACAGTATTTTTCATTGCCCATTACTCCTTCATGTCAGGAATATCTATTTCCATTCACTCAATAATTATTTTTCAATTAAAAAGAAAAATCAGTATTAGAACCTTCATTTAATAACGAACTCTCAGGAAAAACTCCTGAAACACAATGGGCAGGTCACTCAAGGCAAAGCTCTAATCAACTGTCAGGCTTCCTTACTCAGAGGGGGTATTCAAATGCTATAGAAAGGAGCATGGGGAATATATGTCTCAAAGAAGGGAAGATGACAGATAGGTCAACATTAATTTAAGTCACACTGAAGATATCTTTAAAAATAGCTGTCTGTGGTTACAGAGTGCTACACCTCCCTCATTTATTTAATTCCTCCTCTCTGCAATATAAACCTAATTGTGGAAATGATCCATTCAGCACAACATAATTTAAGACTAATAGATTGCATTGTAGAGCTTTACAAAAGCCTCTGAGGTTTACTGTGCTGCTGCTGGCTCCTACAGGTCTTCAGAAGAGGACTGTTCGTACCAGCACTGCTAACAAGTGAAAAGTTGGTCAGTCCTGCTTCTGCTTGGCACACTGCTGTATTGGGTTTATTTTCATTGGCTGCATTTGGACTACAAATGAATCATAACAGATACTAGATACGTAACCCTTGAGACATATGCTGTGTCATCAGCTGTGGGCCAGAGCATCGGATTCACTACATCAAACCGACATGTTCTGCCAACATTCATCATCCTGTATAATTCCATTGTATTATGAGATGTCTGAGAAAATATAAAGAATTAATTGTCACAATCAAGCTAAAGAAATGCAAAACTTTGAATTCAGATACTGCTAATTACAACAAACTTGTAATTAGAAGAAACTCAGAAATATAGTCTTTGGGACAACTGTCTCTATGTTGCCTGAGGACCAGCTAGAAAAGACAAGATAACTTTAAGTATGGTCCTAGAGCAAATTATCTGACCTATACACTCCAATAATATAGAATCATAGAAAAGTTTGGGCTGGAATGGACCCTTAAAGGTTATCTATTCCAATATCCCCTTCAATGAGAGCAGGTTGCTCAGGGCCCCATCCAGCCCGACCTTGAGTGTTTCCAGGCATGGGGCATCTACCACCTCTCTGGGAAATTCATTCCATTGTTTCACTGCCCTCATTGTAAAAAATGTCTTTCTTATATCTAGTTTAAATCCACCCTCTTTTATTTTAAAGCTATTGCTCTGTGTCCTAGTGCAACAGGAACTACTAAAAAGCCTGTCCTCATTTTTCTTTCAAGCCCCCTTTAAGTACTGAAAAGACAATAAGGTCTTCCCAGAGCCTTCTCTTCTTCAGGCTAAACAACTCCAACTCTCTCAGCCTGTCTTCACAGGAGAGGTGCTCCAGCCCTCTGATCACCCTCATGGCCCTCATCTGGACTCGGTCCAACAGGTACATGTCTTTCCTGTACTGGGGGCCCAGAGCTGAACACAGTACTCCATGTGGGGTCTCACCAGAGCTGAGGGGCAGAAACACCTCCTTTGACCTGCTGGTCACACTGCTTTTGATACAATTATTGATATGGTTGGCTCTCTAGGCTGCAAGCATACACTGTCAGGTCTTGTTGAGCTTTTCATCAACCAAGAACCCCCCAAGTCCTTCTCCTCAGGGTTGCTCTCAATCCCTTCTTTCCCCAACCATGTTGATACCAGAAGTTGCACCAACCCAGGTGCAGGAGCTTCCACTTTGCTTTGTCAAACCTCATGAAGTTCACATGGGCCCACTTCTTGAGATTGACCAGGTCTCTCTGGATAGCATCCTGTCTCTCCAACATGCTAACTGCACTACTCAGCTTGTGTCATCTGCAAACTTGCTGAGGGTGCACTCGATTCAACTGTGTCATTGATAAAGATAATAAACTGCACAAGCTGCTAGAACACCTTAGTTTAAGGACACATTCTGCTTGGTTCACCATTCACCATGCCAGTGCTCTCTTCCCATCCATTAGCACTGCAGTAAAGGCTGCACCAGATGCACAGGCAGAGAATCCTAAGTATTCAGACCACATTTTTGGCAAAAGAGAGTAATTTTCTCTCTTATATGATAAATCTTCTGGTTTTTACTTTTCCTTTTCATCCTACCATGGCACTGTTTGCTGCTCTGAAAGACAGTGATCTGACCACTTATTCAGCCATGTGGTCACGCACTCAGCCACTGCAATTCACCATTTTGGCAAACTCTCAAATGTTCTGTCCCTTGAAATTAATATTGCTGATCACACATAGCCAGATCATACTGACCACACTTCAACAACAAAGCCTTCCTTCTTTTCAGACACATGGGAATATTGCCACCATGTTAATGACTTGTACCTTTTGAGTTCACTATGAGCAGCACAAAAGCTACAGGAGCAAGAAGTGTCTCTTGAAAAGTTCTGAAGGCTGTAGCTACACAGCTCTGCAATACCATAGTCTTATTGCTAACAACAGGCCATAAGCTTTGTATTTAGTTTGCAAGGATTCAGGCCTGAGGCTTGTCAGCCTTGTTCGGCCTGAACACGTCTTTGTTTTACTTGGCATAGCTGTGTTTGCAATGCCTCCAACTGACCAGCTGCGTGCTGCTAATTCATTTTACTTTTGTTTTCCTTTGTATAGTACAACCATAGCTTTACAAAGGCAGCAGTAAAAAGCAGCTACTCTATGCAGAACAAGATACTTATGACTAACATAATGACATAGCTTGAGGAGTTTTAGGCCTGGTCTAATAGCAGGTGCCTTAAGAAGTGGAAACAGAGTACGTGGTGTAAAGGAATACAGGTACAGGCTAATAAAAGATGAGGCACAGACAATACAGGATGATAAGAGATGAGGTAAAGGTGGCTATAAACAACTCACCCGAGATGAGCAACAAAACTCAGACCTGGACAAAACTGGGTTTAGGTGTAGCTAAGAGAACAAACAAGGCATATGCAGTATATGTAAAATGCACCATACATTATAAATTCAGAAGTATCCTGGAGCTGCAGACCAATGAGGAAATGGAAAAGGTGTAAAAGTGTGTTAGAAAATGTATTAAAATTATCCTGAGTGGTGGATCCTATAGCGAGGAAGATAGAACCACTGATATGAACATCCTATTCCCCCTGGCACAGGACTCTAGACGCTGGCAATTCATGGTAACAACCCCCACCAGAACAAAACCACTGACCTTGGGACACAGAGGGGCAGTGAAAGGGTGAGCATAACCCTCCACAATGGGGAGAAGCTAAGAAACGCCTGTAAAGCAATTTTAACTGCATTATTGTTCTTCCATTTTCTGCAACAGATCTAGACTAATAATTCATGCTAAGATTTCAACTATACTCATTTTGAAAATCATATATATATTTTTATATATATACATACATATATATAAATAAAAATATGTGCTTCCTCCTTCTAAACAAGATTTTGAGCCTAGCAGACTACTGATTCCATTGCTCAGCCTAAGTCCCAACACTACCTATATTTGGTTACATTCTACCAAAGCAGATGAAGGGAGATGAAAGACAGTACTGGAGCTATAGTAAATCTAAATTTTGATTAATACCAAGTAAATCCAGTTACAGCTGAAGTCACGGAACATCACATAGTGATGCTGGGAAAGAAAGAGATTAGGTCAAAATATGACAGTGGGCAATTAATTCAATTATGGAAACAAAACCTTAATAGATGGAAGCTTTTTGTTTGGAAGAAAATTTGAGGACCCAAATGTCAAAGATTTTAAAATGAGTGGTTTCATTACAATTTCACTACAATTCTCACCATCTCCTGTTGACAACAGTTGAACAGAGAGGATTCCTATAATTAAGCTTCCTGCAAGTCAAGAAACAAAATTAGAAGACTTTTCTTTCTAGTTGCTGTTGTCTACATAGTCAAATTGAACAATGAAACTTTCATGAGAAGTTTTCAAATTCAAATGCATGAGGAACTCACACAGTCAAAACCAAATGTTCTTGAGTGTTTTCCTCTTTTCATGTGTCCTGAAATGTAGTCATTCAGAATTGTCAGTTCTTCCTAAAAGCAGGACAGAATTCATACATGCTAAATTGTGAGTATTACTCAGTTTGGGGAAGTCAATTCTAGAAGCTTTCTTGGTTTTAGCAGGGCGTGTTGTTGGCCTTTCTTCTTTAATGAACATAATTCCATAAGTTCCTGATTTAGTTGTCAAATGTCTTGATACAAAATACCAATAATCAGGCAGTAATTCTGCAAGTTACAACGACTCAAGGAAATAGCCTTTAAATAAACTGTCCTGTGACTGTAAACAGAAATTGCCTTATGGAATAAAACTAATTATTTGATCCTATGTCAACATTTGATTATTGAGGGATATGACATGGGACTGGGACATTATTCAGAGTACAAAATGTGTACATCAGGCTACAGAATACACACACAGTGCATCCTCCTGAGAAAGTACTTGTAATCAGATGACTGCAGAAAGTAGCAGCAAGTACAAGTATTAAAAGGCAGAATACTACATAATCTCAGGTACTTCACTGCCACCAAATAAACTGAAGGAGAGGCCTATATAAATCACAATTTGGATTAAATCACAAAGAGTCAAAAGTTAGCTGTAGTTAGTGTTTCAGGACTGTGAGTACCTAACTTTGTAGAATCTTTTTCAAATAGATAAATAATAAGTACAGCTATACCTGTTTGTTTGATTTTTGCACAGGTTACAATAACAATTACAAGCATACAAGGAAAAAAAAGATACACACCTTGAAGGGTAGCAGCTATGCACAAGATTGGAACTCAGGAGATGTAGGTCCTATTCTCAAATATGTTGATTATTTGCTGAATGATATTGGGCAACTTATTTTTTGTTCCTGTGTTCCCTAAATATGCTTTATACTGTCTATACAGAACTTAACCACACAGAAATTATTCATGGCAGAGCTGGCTCTTGCTACAATGGGAAACACAACGGACCCTGATCTCAGTGGAATACATCTATATACTAATGCCATAAATTATTTAGCAGCTTAGATAATGAATCTTCTGCAGCAGTTAATTGCCCTACATGTAGGAAAGTGCTGATGCATTTTACAACAGAGAGGATTCCTCTCTGTTTACAACAGAGGATTCTACCACCATGTCACTTACAGCCCAGTGAACGCTGGGAAAGGAACAGATCACCAAATCCCTGCTTGGATTTGTCTTGGTCGTTACAAGCTCATCTTGTAGTTACTGGGGAGACATCTATTCTCCTCTGCTGCCCAACATGTAATATTCCACTTTTCACTGCCGCAAAAAACAACTACAAAATTTGCTTCAAAATTAAAAGTACTAAAAACACATTAAGAGAAACACAGTAGGAGTAATCAATTATACTCTATTTCTCAACAAAAATAATGCCATCATGTATGAATGGACACTACACTATCACACCAATCCAGACAAAATATAAACAATGATACTTCAAAACGTGCTTCAAATAAGGTCCAAATTATTTCCAAGGCATTCAATGCACTCTAACAATTTAAAATTATAAGACATTTCTGCAAAAATATATTAAAATAGGTTACTTAAATTGTAGATTGGTTTTACACTACTAAAATGAAAAATAATTATGAGAATTCATATGTAATTGGATCAGGATCAGCATATCAAGGTTTAATTTAAACAAAGTGGTTTTAGATAAAATATCAGTGCAATCAGTTCTATTGGCAGCCACATGTAGTGTGTCTATATTACTTTGCAGTCTATCAGATTTAACCATACTGCATTCCTTTTCTTCATTCTAGCAAAACAAAACTAATACTGAACTAGAATAGTAATTAACTTTTAGTGGCAACATTGCAGGAAATGAATCATCTATGGTGATTCATGGTGGAAACTGTAATTACCTGGTGGTATCTTAAGAATCCTATGTCTTGACCCTCAAAAGACCTCTACTATCACTACTGTACCACTGTATAGACATAAAGATAGTGTCTGATGACTTTCGGTATTACATATATATAAAAAGAAGATTATATAAAAAGTAGATATTTCATTTAAATTCTTTTTTTTTTTTTTAACTGCCCATCAGGTCTTTTTTCACTGCTTCACAATTCAGGATGTTGAAGTCACACAGTGGAGGTGAAATAATACACTTGAACTGCTAGGAAAGAAATTCCAGTTAGCTATTTATAGTTACAAACCACTGGGAAAAAACAAAACAACCAACTAACCTTTGCCAACCTATGAAGAGTACACAACATACATCTGTATCATATCAGAAGCCATGTCAGTTGCAAATAATGACTATTAACACATCATGCAAGCATTAGAATTTGTTACCATCCAAATGTAAGCAGAAAAATTCCTTCTAAATATAAAAATCATACTGATGGTGTTTAATCTGTTTCTCATTACAGTACAGTGAACCTACATATATTTTCTGTTTGGTCATATCATAAAGCTCTTTTTCTTCCCATAGAAAACATACATGGATGTAAATAAGGTTACAGGCTTTGAACTATCATCCCAGAGAGCCTGACTATGTAGCAATTCTTTTCTTAAAAAAATATAAGCATAGAAGATATGTACTGTTGGGAATTGTGTTTTCCTCCTAATGTATAAACCCAGAAGTATCTTTCCCAATGTCTCCTGTAAAGTGCTTATGCTGTAAACAAAGCAAAAGTGAATGGTATCATCCTGAAATATCATGTGAGGTCTCTTGAGGGTGAAGATGTCCCACACTGAAATTCCATCTGGATGCTATACAATGAGCAAAGGTTGCCTCTTTGGTAATCAGACAGCATCAACTGAAGTACAGGCAGATTGACTTCATTAAGAACATTTCTGAACCCATTATTCAGAATCACAAGTTCTCTTTATCTGGACAGTTCTTTGTTCCCCTTGGATAACACAGATACCTGTGGAGGAAAAACCTGTAGTTAGTATCTGTTGGAAGTTAAGAATTCCCCACTATTCACAGTCACCAGGTAAATCAGCAGAAAGATGATGTACAAGCATGCCATCAAAGAACCTCAGAAGTCTATCAAAAGAAATATGTTAGCTTAGAGTTTACAACAGAGTTTGATGGAGAAATCTCTGGGTGAAATTCTATCATTTATGTTACACACAGGGAATTAGTTCATATAATGATCCTCTGACTCAAATTTATGGACTAGTCTGCACTGCACACAAATAGAATTAGAGCAGCATGGTGCAAAGGTCTCCCACAGCTAATCAATGAGGCCTGAATGCAACATAATGTATTTGTGGTCCAGCTTTAACTTATGTTGCTGATGTAACATCTCCAGAGACTTCAGCACTACAGAGAAGGAGTTGAAAGTCTTTAACATCACTTCTTTCTCCTTTTCTAATTCCTCTTTAGCCTGCTGCATAGAAAATTAGCACAGCAAGTGATGGAGCTGCTTCAGCTTTATACAGGTGAAAATTATCTCATAATCAAGTTGTACCACATTGATATATATTACACATGAAGCCACATTAGCTGTAGTCACAAAAGTAAAATATTTAGTCATTCATATTAAGCATATTTTTTATGTCTTTCTTGAATGAGAACTTCTGTGATAGAGTTAAGAATATTTAATGAAAACTTTGTGTGATTTTTTACATCATAAACCAACCCCCCTCCAGAAATTTCTTTATGTGAAATCCCCAACACAGCTCACTGAAACTATTAACTACACTACAGAGACTCTTCTATTTCAGTTAATAAATAACTTGTAGTGGATATGGGTAGCTGTCCCTCAGTGAGGACCAGCACCAGGTGATAACAGTATCCACACTCTTCTTACAATATAAAAAAGAATACTGTGGACTCAAGTGCTCCAGCTGCCAGTGATGCCATGAAAAGCCGAAATAACTCAATAGTCTTGGTGACTATTAAGCAGGTATTCTTTATTGCAGCACTGGATGCACAGGGGATCACTCCTCCTAATGTGTGCTCTGAACAAGCTAGTTGCGCTGCTTATATGCAGGTTATACACACATATTCACCACCTTTCTGAGAAATTAACATACTCATTACTTTTCCAGGAACTCATTATCATAGGTTTCCACCCTTTCCCACATGCATACTACAGTCTTTAGGTGACCTTTAAGGATCCCAGTGGTTGTTTACTTCATTCACTCACCTTCATCACTGTGTTTTTGCCATAAACTATTGCACTTACCTTCCTCCTCTTGTTTACCAGAGCCACATGACTAGTCTTGGGGACCCTTGTAGTCTTAAGTTTTCTTGTTCTCTGAGATAGTCCCACTAGAAAGCTTACAATGTGCTGGTACACACATTCCACAATACCACTGCTGCAAAATACGTTACTAATATCTACAGAAGTCTAGACAGTAAGTCTCCACTGGATTCGTTGCTGCATAATATGTTGTTGACACACACAAAACTCCAGACACTAAGTCCCTGCCAGATTCAGCCCTCTCTTCAAGAGGATCCCTTCTGTTGGAGCTTTTGAGCTTGATTCTGGTGGTTCTGTGTGTCTACCCTTTCTACTGTCTGCCCTTACTGCAAGCCATTCCCTTCACCTGGTCACCAGCCACAGCTGGTTCTTCCTTTCCCCCATACCAGTCTCCTTTCCAGGATTCCTAAGTACTATCTCTTGCTTATTCTTGGCTCTGTATTAGATGTCTAGATTAGATTATCTACTGCTCACTTCCTACCCTCTGTCTCATCAGTTGCTACTTACCATTTCTTTGACTGTAAGATGATCAGACAGACTCACTTTCTGTCTCATGTCTAGGCTGATCTGACGATACTTTAGGATCTATTAAGGCTACTGTTAAGCATATACCTACTGTGATTTTTCAAAATTATAACTTGGTTAATTTCTAAGAGAAGATTAAAAGTCATATCTGGAACGTTCTTGGTCAAATTTTAAATCCTTGCTCTAACACACAAGTTATTATCAAAACATCACTTGAATGTTTTTATTACAGGCAAGCGATGTAGGGCAAGGCTTCATGTTTTCAGTGCCTTCATCCAGTGCTGTAAAGACTAAAATCTTTCATCTCCTTCCATGGCACAGATTTCTAGAGCTACTAGACTCCGTGGCAACATGGAAAACTCAGGAGATCAAGGTGTTTCACAGAGAGACAATCTCAGTAAGACAAATAGCTATTCTTTTTACATAATTTTCAGATGATTGGTATAATTAAAAGTTTTCAAATCAGTTTTCCAAGCTAGGGCTGATACTTTGATAATGCCTAAGAGTTACCCGATCTTTATAGAGTATCATGTTAGAAACATCAATATGTGACTTTTCTTTATAGGTAAACACAAGCTCTGCTAACAAAAAAGCAGTCTTTCAGTACAAGGGACACAACTACAGTATTTAGAGGAATGCTGTGCCTGTTAGTACCACCCTGACATCCTAGGATGTTGATGTAACAATGTGCAAATCCTCCCCTAGCCGCAGTCATGATGGATATCTTGAGACAGTTAAAAAGGATTTATCTTTATATGACCCTGATTACTGAACACCGAGGCCAATCCAGTCTTCCATTTCTTTGAAAACCTTCAGACTGTCTTTCACTTAACCTAAGAATTCCCCAAACTCCTTTCAACAGCATCTCAGCTAAACTGCTTTAGCCAGACCAAACCAAACCATTAAAGCCTTTACAAAAAAAGAAAACTTCCTCTTCACTTCAACTCAGAGTGTTTAGTTCACAGCAGCTGTGTAAGATTCAGGACCGCTACAGCAAGACTGATTCCAGGTTACAGGGATCTTTCTGAACTACCTTGAGTAATGCCTTCTTATTTGATGTTATTTGACAGACTTTGTCTATGTTCTGTACCAGAACTCAGCAAGCAGGTATCTCAGACACACAGAAGTCAGTCTCAAAGTAAATCTTTTCCTAAAACTGGTCGAAAGACCTGTTTCAGAACTGCAAGAGCAAACCCATCTTATCTCAGCCAAACAAGTCTGTGACGACAGATGCTTCTACTCAAAGATGGGAAGCTCATATAAGAATGTCTGAGAGCTCAGGGCATGTGATCTCTGCAAGGGATCAGAGCCATCTGCATAGTGTTGAAAACAGTCGTTCTCACAGTCCAAATGCTGACAGACAGCTTCATAAACATGTGCTTTTTCTACAGCCAATGTGGGTTTCAGGCATTTCCACCGTCAGACCACCACTTCACTTTGTATATTCATCACTGAACTGTATCAGTGACTCAGTATCTACAAGTCAGCCAAAATTCAAGCCAGATGCTCCTTCATTTTTTCCAACAAGAGGTGAAATGCACCTTTCCACATCTCTCATTGCTAAAGAGAATCTTCAGCTGAGTGAGGTGAGAGGTTCTGCGTCAATGACAGTCCTACCACATGACCAGATTATTTTGGTATTTGCACCAGATGGGTGTCTGGTTCACTTCTCCATTCTGCACAAAGCAATCTCATGAATTACAGCCAGGTTCTACATCTAAGTCTTTTATACCTAGCAACTCCTATACTAGCTAAATCTAGCAGTTTTGATGCTGACTAACTGCTGGAGCAATAAACAGTTTCTGCTACAGTTCCTATCATTCTGAATCACACTGAAAAAAGCCTAAAATAAAGACTGACTTACTAACCAAAGTGGGAAAAGTGCTTGACTATGGTATTGTAACAGGAGAAAAATGCAAATCCTTTTTTTTGTGTTATTAGATTACTGGCAATCCCTTCAGTGACCAGAACATCCCTGCAATTCTCTAAAAATCCAGTTAGCAGTAAGTTTTTCATACTTGACCATCTGATTTTGACGTGCACAGCTGCTAATACCCTAGGTCTCAGGCACACGCTTCCCTAGTTTAGAAGTCATTATTTCTCTGGAGCTCCACTGTACCATTAACAGGAAGTCTAGCACATGTGTCTTCTGAGTACAGCCAACATTGGTGCGGCTGCAACAACTCAGTAAAAATGATGTCTCTAGCAAGCACAAAAAGGTGCAGTGTGGCTATCACCATGTGCAGTGGTGATCTCTATCCAGCAAGTGTCTTTCAATCAATTTCTTGGCTACCCATTTCGTTGCCATCGGAACACTCTATATTCATCACTGCAGCAAGGATTAGTCACTGCCTTACCTAAGGAGTTGGATGAAATTGAAGCTAGGATCAATAGCTACCCCATGTTTTCATGTTGGGCCTCCTTTTTCTAAACGTCTGTAGAGTCGTGGCTTGGGAAAGGTAGGCCAATACTGCCTCTCAGTGGAAGGACAGCTAACTCAAAAGATACAAGGAATGCTGGTCTGTGGGAATAGGACTACATGTTTACAGTGCTACTCAGACCCTCAACTGAGGGCCACCAGAACTGCAGGTGGGCAGTTCAAAGACTCCTGCAGCCACGGATGTTTGGAAGAAAAAGAAGTACTGCTTTGGGAGACTTTTTTTACCTCCTTGGGAAGAAGTACAACTGGACAGATTCCTGGTATGACGCTAATAAACATTGCTGGCCAAAACAATCATCTTCTGTATATATGAGATTACAAGAATCAACAGGGAAAGCCATTTGGAAGAGAAAACAATTAATAGAAAATACCAGGCAACATTAGCAGGAAGTGGTGCCAGAATGGAATAAAAAGTAGCAGGGTGTCTTAAATCAACTAGATATCACTAAAGTCAAAAAATCCACTTTTGAGTCCAGGACCACTGGATCTGTGTAGTTTTATTTACTGTCTAGTTTGGTATGCTCTAGAACATTAAAAAAAAAACTTTAACTCAACTAAATACAAATATGAATCCTTTAGTCATGTAACACTATTAAAGAGGTGCATTAATGTTGAAGAACAAATAGATAACACAGTAAGAATTTGCAGCTAGAAAAAGCTCCATTAAAGCATTTCTATTTTTGAGCAATGTACCCATGTACTATAGACCTAATACAAATGAGGCAAAATTTGGAATTTGCTGTCATTCCTGAGCTATATTATCCTTCTGTGAATAATTCTTTGAGCTATTCTTTGAGTAGTTAAAAATGTATAGCTATCATTAAAGCCAGTCTTGACAATTTTCCTCTTCATGAAATAGATCTAACTACATACATGGTTGCTTCTATAATACTAAAACTTGAATAACAATGCAAAAGATTGAACTGAACAAAGTTATGAAAATTATAAGTGATAACATATCAATACATGCACTTGATTACAAAGACTATTTCCTTGTATCACAACCATTTTTTTCCCTACAAAATGAATGTTGAAACATTTGTCTCAAACAGACCTCTGGTCATATGACCTTGTTCTGGTTTTGGCTGGGATAGAGTTAATTTTCTTCATAGTAGTTAGGATGGAGCTGCTTTGGATTTGTGCTGGAAGCGGAATCAATAACACAGGGAAGTTTAGTGTGTGAGCAGTGCTCACACAGAGCCAAGGCCTTTTCTGCTCCTCACACCACCCCACCAGTGAGTGGGATGGGGTGCACAAGGAGTTAGGAGGGGACACAGCTGAGGTAGCTGACCAAAGGGATATTCTATACAATGTGATATCATACCCAGCATATAAAACTGTGGGAAGAAGGAGGAAGGGCAGGACATTGGGAGCGATGCTGTGTGCCTTCCCAAGTAACCATTGCACATGATGGAGCCCTGCTGTCCTGGGGATGGCTGAACCCCTGCCTGCCCATGGGAAGTGGGGAATAAATTCCTTGGTTTGCTTTGCTTGCATGTGTGGCTTTTGCCTTACCTAATTAACTGTGTTCATCTCAGCCCATGAGTTTTCTCACTTTTACTCTGCTGATTCCCTCTTCCATCCCACTGAGGGAGTGAGTGGCTGTGTAGTGCTGAGCTGCTGGCTGGGGGTTAGACCACAACAGAGCTATGGCACTCAGCTAAACACAACTCCTGTCTCTGACCAGTGCTACTTATTTTTATTTATAACAAATCTTTTGTCATATAACTGAGTTTATGCTTGGATTAAGTCTCTTGATGCAATTTATTAAAAATAGATTTCTGCATCAATTTGGGTATTACATGTCTACTTCAATATAAAAAAAACATGATCAAAGTTTGAAACCAATATTCATTGTCCTATTCATAACCAGGCTCAAAAACAAGGAGCTTCCCTCTTATGCAGTATAATATTAAATCAGAAAAAGAAAGAAAAGAAAGAGTGTCACAATGAATGTGATGGAGTAACTTTGAAATATTACAGGGTTGGTTTTTTTATGCATGTTTACCAAATTTCTGTATAAATAAGCAATACAATCAGAGTGTTGAGTAATTTCAGCAGATTAGTGATAAATGGGCACAAGTTGATTGTTCAAGACAAAGCTGAGGGTCATTATCCTCAGCTGGTCATTAATCCCCATGAAATGATGGTATTGAGATTGTAATTACTACTATAATGAAAATGGGGGAAAAAGCATGACATTCTTCTGATGAAGCTGTCTCAGTTTCTAAAGAATTCATGTTGCTCTCATCACAATCAAGTTGCTTGAATAATTTTTAACCCTTTATACAGCTTATCCTTCTACAATTTTCATGTCATCACATCACTCAAGGTTTGGTTTCTCATCATATATTCTTGGAATTCTGGGGGCACAGCAAGGGGCAACAGCAATGGGAAAGAAACACAATGCACATAAATCCTCCAAACCCACAAAATTAAAAAAACATATTTTTTTAAAAATGTTTATTCTATAAAATATGCTTGCCCCAGAAGGTAGGAGATCACATTATTATGCTACATGGTATCTAGCTGTTTATTCTGCATTTAATAGTGCTTTTAGCAATAGCACACTTGTCCCATGTTGTTGCATAGCAGCTGTGGAATTCTTTGTTCACAGAATTCACCGTATTGTAGCCTTACAACATATGGAACTGATACTGTCAAGTTAACTTGATTAGAAATCATGAAGAAATTTGGCCCTAAAATGAAGAAACAGCTTAAAGATTTGCAACTTCACAAATTAAGTTTGTGTTGTTGTGATGTGTCCCCTGATGACTTTTGAGCCCTTGGAATTCTTTTTTTCACATCTCTATTAGAAGAGACAGAAACTTATTAAGGGCAGAAGGGAAGGTAATTTGTTTCCTGCTAGAAATACAGCCATCCCCTTTCCACTGTGACCCACACATGCTGCACCTTTACAACTTCCCATCTTAGAAACTGAAGAATTCAGTGTAAACTAAAAGCTTTTAAAATAAGCTAATAAAGTTAAAAAAATAGGTGTATTGCTCTATATGTTACTGAAGCAAACAAGACAGAGATATTCATTACTCCTACTTTTTTCTAAAGCTCTTCTATGAACACTTTTCTAAGAAGGGGAACCCAGGAAAGCTGCAGGATGTGCTGAATTTCTGCTGGAAAATTTGCAGTTGCTTCTGAAATGTTTTACTATATAATAGACAAGAAGTAGGGCAAGGCTCAAACCACTTTTAGGCGAGTGGGTGATAGGATGTTGCTCTGAGGGCTGCAAACCAAATTCTGTGTGGTGGGTAATGCGTGGGCACAGATAAGTGATTTGCAGCACAGCTTGGGAGTGATTTGTCCTTCTAGCTTGCTTAAGCTCTTTGGAGTGTTTGAGGTGAAACCTGATGATTCTGTGTCTGCTAGCCAAATGAATCATTCAATACTGGACAGCTATTGAAACTGGGCTGTGTGGCTATCTGGGGAGATTGTGAGGGGAAAAAAAAAAAAAAGAGAAAAAAAATCTTAAGTTCTGAAAGCTCTGAATGACATCGAGTAGAACACACTTTAGAAAACATGTCAAGACCTCTTGAAAGAGAGACATGTTTTTGACAGGCAAGGCCAAAACGTGGTCTGTCAATTTTCTGGAGAGAAAGAAAAATAGTAAGCTATTTGGGAGTAGAACCTTGTCTGGAAAAACAGTAATGTAATGGTAACAGGGGAACTGAACATAATTACACATCACAGCAGGTAACAGGATTCAAAAGCACAGTGAAAAACCAAGGGCAGGTAGTGCTGCTAGTGACAGACCAACAACTGGGCTGCAGGATGGCTATTTTGTATCTGCCAGCTAAAGCCAGGAGGTGCTAGAGTGAGACACGCAGGTAGGGGAGTGGGTCAAAGTCTACAACAGTGGCTGTTAGATGCCCACATTAACACTCCTAAACCAGAAGGGAATGAAATAATCAAATCTACTTCTAAGGAGATTCACACCTATAAGGAGATTTTACTCTATTCCTTTCACCCACTCCAAAATCAATTTTGTCTCTGCTACAAGTCCCACGAATAAAGCACTGACTGTGGATAACATTATCAGTGATGCTCTAAATAGTTGCTTGACTCAGGGGAAACACAATGAGACTTGCTCCTGGGAAAATCCAATATGTTGCATAGCTACTAACGTAAAGAAGGATGCTGAGCATCAACTGGCCTTCTCCAGACAGTGTGTGGAAATGCACTGCTTACTCTTTTCCCTGTTTCCTTCTGCAGGATAAACATAGCATAGAGAAGACCACCTTACACTGTACTGTCATTCCATGTGGTTATGAAAAATGTCTCCTCTAAAATAATATTATTTTAAATGTAGAAAAATAACTTGTGATTCTACAGAATCTCTAGGGAACTCCAGCACAGCTGAAAACACAAGTTGTCCTAAATAAATCAGGAAAAGCAATGTTAATGATTTTACTGCTGAGTCTCTAGTGCATTTCTGTGGCACTCTGGTGTCACATGCTGAAAGCACTAGCATATCTGCCAGTTACATTTACAGAGATAGAACATGGAGAAACAGAGTGAAGCCAGACCAGGGGAACTTCAGGTTGGACATTAGGAAAAGGTTCTTTACTAAGAGGGTGGTTGGTCCCTGGAACAGGGTCCCCAGAAGAGTGGTCACAGCACCAAGCCTGTCAGTTCAAGGAGCGTCTAGACGAAGCTCTTAGGCATATGGTTTAGTTTTAAGAGGTCCTGCATGGAGCAGAGAGGCAGTTGGACTCAAAGATCCTTATGGGTCCTCTCAACTTGAGAGTCTATGATTTCCATTAATAGATATCTTATTTTTACAGTAGTTTGTGTAAAGTACTCCAGTCCATATTCAGCACACACCTGCCACTCCATTTCAGTTAATGACATGCTTTTTTTGCCAGCTTGTGAGATAAATGCCTATAAAACTACAACACATTCATACATTTATAGTAAGACTTGCCAGATCTTGATGCAAAAATGAGAGCTTTTTTTTTTTTGGTAAGTTGTGTGATATTTTTTTCTACAGCACCAAATCTTGGAAGCTTGTGATTAGGACAAAAATTTAAAATACTTGAAAACACTTATAAACAAATTTGTTAGACCTCATGGCTGAAAAAGTGATTTGTAAACATGATTTAAGTATACCCTGAAGGTTTAAAGAGTGAATTACCACTTTATTTTGGGAGCGCTGAATCATGATTTTTCAATCCTTACAGCTGGCAGCTGCAAGACACTTGTAAGCTGGAATTCCAATTTAATGACTAGCTATAAAAATATTCAGACTAACATTTAAACTTTTCAAGCTAGAGCCTATCCATACAGAAAAGTTTACAGAAATAATAAATAGCTGAAAAATAGCACTGAGGCACCAGGAACTATAAGTTCTTAAAGGAACTTAATATCTGCGTAAGGGGGCTGAGGTATGGGGTGGGTGTATGTTTTAGAAAAACCTGCTGCAGTCACCTGGGCTTTAAAATGAAGGAACAGGCTTACTTGATGGAAGTTGTGAACTTGTTTTGCACTACAGAATATCCAAGCTGATAAATAACAGGCTAGCAGGTAAAAAGAATGAGAAATGCTAAGCCTACGTTGTGGACTCTAACTTCGAGGGATGGGGAGCACTTATCCCCTAGGGGCAGAAGGATACTGTCCAAGAAGCTGGCAGGGCTCATTAATAAAGCTTTAAACTAGATAGGAAGGGGGAGGGGGACAGGGCCAGGCTAGATGGAAAAAAGCCTGGGTGTGGTGGTGGAGTTACTGAGGGATGGTGTGCTGGTAATGACCTCTGGTCAGCCACCCTAGTTAATCAGGGGGATAGTGTTCTAACTCAGAGTAGAGATGTAGCTACTACTGATAGGCTAGGTAACTTAAACAGCTGTCGCTTGGGAAGCAAGGCTTCCCCAAGGAACACAACAAGATCAGTAGACCAGCTGAAGTGCATCTACACCAATGCACGCAGCATGGGGAACAAAAAAGAGGAATTAGAAGTCCTTGTAAGTACAGGAAATTATGATGTGATTGCCATCACAGAAACATGGTGGGATAATTCACATAACTGGAGTGCTGCAATTGCCAGTTATAAACTATACAGGTGTGACAGGCTGGGTAGGAGAGGAGGTGGGGTAGCCCTGTATGTCAGAGAATGCACTGACAGCCTAGAGCTGGAGTATGATGAAGACAGGGTCGAGTGTCTCTGGGTGAAAATCAGAGGAGAACAAAATCAGCGAGATATAGTGATGGGAGTCTGCTACAGACCACCTGACCAGGAGGAGGAAGCTGATGAGTTGTTTTTTAAACAACTGGGTGAAGTCTCGCGATCACCAGCCCTCGTCCTTATCGGGGACTTCAACTTACCGGATGTCTCCTGGAGGTACGATACAGCAGGGAGGAAACAGTCTAGCAGGTTCCTGGAGGGTTTGGAAGACAACTTCCTGACCCAGCTGGTGAATGAACCCACAAGGGAAGGTGCCCTGCTGGACTTGTTGCTTGTCAATAGAGAAGACCTGGTGGGGGATGTGAAGGTTGGAGGACGCCTGGGGCATAGTGATCATGAGCTGATAGAATTCTTAGTACTGGGAGAAGTAAGGAAGGGAGACAGCAGAACAAGCACCTTAGACTTCCGTAGGGCTGACTTTGGACTGTTCAGAAAGCTGCTTGATAAGATTCCATGGGAGGCAGCCCTTGAGGGCAAAGGAGCCCAAGAGGGTTGGTTGCTCCTCAAGAAGGTAATCTTGGCGGCACAAGAACAGGCTGTCCCAGTCGGACAGAAGAGGGGTCGGCGAGCTAGGAAGCCAGCCTGGCTGAGTAGAGAGATTCAGGCTGATATATGGGAAAAGAAGGAAAAATATGAGCTTTGGAAGAAGGGGCAGGTGTCTTGGGATGATTATAGGAAATTAGTGAGATCATGTAGGGAGAAAGTCAGAAGGGCTAAAGCTGATCTGGAACTCATGCTGGCCAGTTCTGTAAAAGATAATACAAAGTCCTTCTATAGGTATATTAATAGTAAAAGGAGAGTCAAGGAGAATCTCCAGCCCTTATTGGATGCTGATGGCACATTAGTGACAAGGGATGAGGACAAGGCTGAGGTCCTTAATTCCTTCTTTGCCTCAGTCTTTAACAGTAATGAAGGATATTCCCTGAGTACTCATCCTCCGGAACTGGCTGACAGGGAGGGGAAGAATAACAAAGTTCCCATGGTTCAGGAGGAAATGATTAGTGACCTACTTGGCCAGTTAGATACCCACAAGTCAATGGGGCCAGATGGGATTCACCCAAGGGTACTGAGGGAGCTGTCAGATGTGCTTGCCAAACCCCTTTCCATCATCTATCAGCAATCCTGGCAGACTGGGGAAGTTCCAGTCGACTGGAGGCTGGCAGATGTTACACCCATATACAAGAAGGGTCGGAAGGAGGATCCAGGGATCTACAGGCCTGTCAGTCTGACCTCAGTCCCAGGGAAGATCATGGAGAGGGTCATCTTGGGAGCTATCATGCAGCACATGCACGATGGCCAGGGGATCAGGCCTAGTCAACATGGGTTTACAAAAGGCAGATCCTCTCAAACTAACCTGATCACCTTCTATGACAAGGTGACCTGCTTAATGGACAAGGGGAAGGCTGTGGATGTGATCTACCTGGACTTTGGTAAAGCCTTCGACACAGTTTCTCACAGAATTCTGACTGAGAAACTGGCTGCCACTGGCCTGGACAGGTGGACCCTCAGCTGGGTTAAAAACTGGTTGGATGGCCGAGCCCAGAGGGTGGTGGTGAATGGAACAAAATCCAGCTGGAGGCCGGTCACGAGTGGCGTCCCCCAGGGCTCAGTCCTGGGTCCAGTCTTGTTCAACATCTTTATCAATGATCTCGACGAAGGGATTGAATGCTCCCTCACTAAGTTTGCAGATGACACTAAACTAGGAGGAAGTGTTGATCTGCCTGAGGGTAGGGAGGCTCTTCAGAGGGATCTGAACAGACTGGACCGATGGGCTGAGTCCAATGGGATGAGGTTTAACAAGGCCAAGTGTAGAGTGCTGCACATGGGACATAATAACCCCATGCAGCGCTACAGGCTTGGGGGAGACTGGCTGGAGAGCTGTCAGGCAGAGAAGGACCTGGGGGTGTTGGTTGACTGCAGACTGAATATGAGTCAGCCGTGTGCTCAGACAGCCAAGAAGGCCAATGGCATCTTGGCTTGTATCAAAAACAGTGTGGCCAGTAGGTCTAGGGAGGTGATTGTGCCCCTGTACTCGGCATTGGTGAGGCCACACCTCGAGTACTGTGTCCCCTCACCACAAGAAGGACATGGAGGTCCTGGAGCAAGTCCAGAGAAGGGCAACCAGGCTGGTGAAGGGGCTGGAGGGCAAATCCTATGAGGAGCGGCTGAGGGAGCTGGGGCTGTTTAGCCTGGAGAAGAGGAGGCTGAGGGGAGACCTTATCACCGCCTACAATTACCTGAAGGGAGGTTGTAGAGAGGTAGGTGATGGTCTCTTCAGCCAGGTGACAGGTGATAGGACAAGGGGGAATGGCATGAAGCTGTGCCAGGGCAGGTTTAGATTGGATGTTAGGAAAAAATTTTTTACTGAAAGAGTTGTCAGGCCTGGAACAGGCTGCCCAGGGAGGTGGTTGAGTCACCTTCCCTGGATGTGTTCAAAAAAAGGGTGGATGAAGTACTTAGGGATATGGTTTAGTTTAGGATGTGAATGGTTGGACTCGATGATCTTAAAGGTCTTTTCCAACTTTATTATTCTGTGATTCTGTGAATATTTTTCATATATTTTCTTTCTTGTGTTCTTCAAAGGCTTCCTACAGAAAAGATATACCATCTCTAGAAGGAATTTGCCTGTTTCAAAGACTGAGAATTTTTTTTCTCCTCTGCCCTTTTCTGCTAGTAACCACTTATACTGCTTCTTGTGCTGTATTCAAATATTTAACTAATATGTCAGCTTTATCCTTTCAACCCTGCAATGGTAGAGCATTATAATAAAATATACTTCTATTTAAATTAAACTTTTGTTCAGCTGTGGTTTTATAAGGGAAAAATGTGAGGAAATTGGTGCTACACTTGTACCACTCTATCCTTTGAATGAAGAAAACAGATGTGGCCAAAAAAATCCTGTTTAGATTAGCTAATGTGTCCCAAGCACATTTATTCCAGTCCATGCATTCATGTATTATAATAAGCCATGTATTGCACTAAGTTCAAAGTGAAATTGCAATCACATAAACAGGCAGATGATACATTTGGTTTTAGCACATCATAATTAACTTTTTCTTTTTAAATTAAACAGGCTCACCTGTTAGAAGAGAAATTGTAATAACCACTTTCCTCTAGAACCTCTTCAATTAGAGTCTACAAGATAAAAAGAATTAATTTCAGTAAGTTATCCTCATTAAAAGTAATAAATTAATACATATAGGTATATTTATAGCTTACCTGCAACTGTTCATACGTTATCCCTTCTGCTATGTCAGAAGTGCCAGCAATACCTTAAAGTAAAAGGCAAGTAATGTTATACTACTGAATGTGGGGTTTATGCTCCCTCATCAGTTTCTTAGCAATCCCACTACAAATGCAATGACAAGAGAGGCTGGATTATGAGCAGCTTATTCCACTGACTACAATGACCCCCCACAAATGTGGGAGGCATCTTATGTCATGATGTGAACATCTGAGGTACACAATATTTTCACATTAGAAAGAGTTCTAACTGATGGAAGATATTTTCAATACTTAATGTGACAGAAATCAGCCGTGCAACTTTCTTATTCTTCCCCACTTAAAATTTACAGTGGAAAGGGCACACAGCCAGCAGAAGCATTCTTTGCAGGTTAAGAGACTCAGAAATTACAGATACTGAGCATCTGATCAAATTGCACTGTTGTCTCCATGAACAAAATAAATTTCATAGTAAAAGTGATTGCTGCAGACTGAATTCTTACTCAGCTATCGCCCCTGACACCTAATATGATTTCAGTTTTTGCAATATGCTGTGGAGCTGATATGCCAGTTTCAACACAAAGGTCAGCGAAACCAAAGTTCACTTCTTTCTGGCATCACAATTTTTAATCTTACTATGTCTTTCAGTCCAAGGATTGCAACAGAGCTTTTCCTGTATTTAGATTAATGGAAATGGCACAAATACCAAAAAACAGGCTGCGCATTTCCCTTATGTCCACTACACAGAGGCATATGATGAATTAAGTCACTGAACTAGGAATTGTTGTTCTCCACCCCAGATGAAGGTAGGTTTGAATAAAGATGGAGTTCAAGATTTGTCACTCTAAGCATCAGTAATCCAAATTATACTTGATACCCTCATTTTCTCAAGTATATGTATACACTTTACACTATATAGATGTGGTATAGCATGTAGCGTTTCTCTCAAGTTTGTAGGGCTTTATCTAGCTAATTAAATCATCCCAATATAACTGTTTTAAATATGACAGAGGAACAACAAAGGGTTTAAATAGAGTTTAGTTTAAGTCACACACAAAGACAGGTAAATCCTAAGCAGCATATTTTCAGTTACAAACACTTCTACTGATTTTCATGGATGAAACATGGGTTGTTTGCATCTTTCATATTTCTTTGTAATTCCAGAATATAGTTTCTTTAAAAAGTAGAATCACAGAATCACAGAATCACAGAATTGTAGGGGTTGGAAGGGACCTCGAGAGATCATCGGGTCCAACCCCCCCGCCAAAGCAGGCTCCCTAGCTCATATTGCTCAGATAGGCGTCCAGGCGGGTCTTGAATATCTCCAGTGAAGGAGACTCCACCACCTCCCTGGGCAGCCTATTCCAGTGCTCAGTCACCCTCACTGTGAAAAAGTTCTTCCGCATGTTGGTGCGGAACTTCCTATGCTCCAACTTGCAGCCATTGCCCCTTGTCCTATCCCCACAGACCACTGAAAAGGGGCTGGCTGATTCCCCCTGCATCCCCTGCTTCAGATAATTATAAACTTTGATTAGGTCCCCCCTTAGTCTTCTCTTCTCAAGGCTGAACAGTGCCAGCTTACTCAGCCTTTCCTCATAGGGGAGATGCTCTAGGCCCTTAATCATCTTCGTAGCCCTTCTTTGGACTCTTTCCAGGAGATCCCTGTCCTTTTTATACCAAGGAGCCCAGAACTGGACACAATACTCCAGGTGGGGCCTGACCAGGGCAGAGTAGAGAGGGAGGATCACCTCCTTTGACCTGCTGGCTACACTCCTCCTGATGCATCCCAGGATCCCATTGGCTCTCTTGGCCACCGAGGCACACTGCTGGCTCATGGCCAACCTGTCATCTACCAGGACCCCCAGGTCCTTCTCCACTGAGCTCTTCTCCAGCAGGTCATCCCCCAGCCTGTACTGATACAAACAGTTGTTCCTTCCCAGGTGCAAGACTTTACACTTGCTTTTGTTGAACTTCATCTGGTTTCTCACTGCCCAGCTCTCCAGCCTGTCCAGGTCTCTCTGGATGGCAGCGCAGTGCTCCTGCGTGTCAGCCACTCCTCCCAGCTTTGTATCATCGGCGTACTCGCTGAGGGTGGATGTTATTCCCTCATCAAGATCGTCAATGAAGATATTAAACAGGACTGGACCCAACACTGAGCCCTGGGGAACACCGCTGGTAACAGGCCTCCAGTCAGATTCTACTCCACGAATCACAACCCTCTGGGTTCGGTCCGACAGCCAATTCTCAACCCACCTCACTGTCCACTCATCTATCCCATGCTTTCTCAGCTTTGCTATCAGGATGTCATGGGAGACAGTATCAAAGGCCTTGCTGAAGTCAAGGTAGATGACATCCACTGCTCTCCCTCCATCTACCCAGCCTGTCATGAGATCGTAGAAGGCTATGAGGTTGGTCGAGCACGATTTCCCCTTAGTGAATCCATGCTGACTACTCCTCATGACCTTCTTCTCTTCCAATTGCTTGGAGATGGCATCCAGAACAAGCTGTTCCATTACCTTTCCAGGGGCAGAGGTGAGGCTGACTGGCCTATAGTTACTAGGTTCCTCCTTCTTGCCCTTTTTAAAGACTGGAGTGACATTGGCTATCCTCCAGTCTTCAGGCCCTTCTCCTGTCCTCCAAGACCTGTCGAAGATGATAGAGAGCGGCTCAGCAATCACCTCCGCCAGCTCCCTCAGCACACGTGGATGTAACCCATCTGGGCCCATGGATTTGTGTGCATTAATCCCTTTGAGCCGCTCCTGGACCTCCCCTACTTGAACCAGAGGGAAATTCTTCATTTCCCAATCAGTCCTACTCTCATCCAGTGTCTGTGGGTCCCGGGGGGCCTTTGAAGTGAAGACCGAAGCAAAGGCGGCATTCAATATCTCCACTTTCTCAGCATCCCCCGTAACCAGGACACCCTCCTTATTCAGCAAGGGACCTACATTATCCCTGGACATCCTCTTACTGTTCACGTGTCTAAAAAACCCCTTTTTATTATCCTTTATGTCCCTTGCCAGCTTAATTTCCAAGAGGGCTTTAGCCTTCCTAGTTGCATCCCTACAGGCCCTGACCACATTCCTGTATTCTTCCCAGGTGCTCAGACCCTTTTTCCACGATTCATAGATCTTCTGCTTCTCTTTGAGTTTGCTCAATAGCTCCCTGTTCATCCATGCAGGTCTTCTGCCTCTCTTTCCCCATTTCCTCCTCAAAGGGATGCATCGTTCCTGTGCTTGGAAGAAGTGCTGTTTGAATGCTAGCCAGCTCTCGCAGGCTCCCATTCCTTCAAACAGCGTAGCCCACGGGATAGCCCCCATTAAGTGGCGGAGGAGATCAAAGTTAGCTCTACCAAAATTCAGGGTAGCTATCCTACTTTTTGGCTTGCTTCTTCCACCCAGGATCATGAACTGAACCATTTCACGGTCGCTTTGCCCTAAGCTGCCCCCGACCTTCACTTCCCTAACAAGTCCATCCTTGTTAGTGAAAACAAGGTCCAGCAGCCGCCCTCCCCTTGTGGGCTCCTGCACCATCTGTAGCAGGAAATTGTCTTCAACACACTGCAGAAATTGTCTGGACTGCATACGACTGGCCGTATTGCTTGCCCAGCAAATATCTGGGTAGTTGAAGTCCCCCATAAGGATCAGTGCCCGGGAACTTGAGGCTACTTCTAACTGTTTATGGAATGCGTTATCTACCTGCTCCATCAATGTTAATCTACATATCTTACCAGCAAATAAACAAAACCAAAACCAATCAAAGAAAAAACCAAAAACTGACAATGAAAATAGTCAAGTATATTTTTATCTTTAAAGAGAGATTTTAAAGCAACAATTACTTCTGCTTTAATACCATATAATTTATTAGAAATATATACGCCACTACAGAGGTTTTGTTCTTTCTTTACCTTTTCTGTCATCTGGAAGAAACGTATTTCTAGCTGAAGAGGGAAGTACTACATGCCAATCTGCTGTGAAGAAGTTTGGCTCAATCAATTCAGGAGACCCTTGCAGCAGCTGGTGAAGAAAAAAAAAGAAAATAAAAGAGGAAAACCAGCAAAGGATACAATCTCCCCCCCTTCCCTTTTACTAAAATTTTAGGCTTCTATAAGGCAGTGTACCCTTTCCTACGTTTCAAAGTCGAAGAGGATTTAAATACTTTTTAGATCAATGACAAAATTAACACAATTATGAACATCCTACCTTCTTTTCAACCAATTGCCAACCAGCACTTAGTATAAAGCACCAAATTCTTTAGCCTATCTGAATAATATGTCATAAACTATATGTTTGCATGAAGACACACAGGGAATTATATTCCCTCAAACCTAGAAGAGAAATTGCCGATGACCCTGTTTTTCAAATTGAAATTGTTAGTCCACATTCAAGTGGTATAATTTGCATTAGAGGGCTCCCAGTGCTTCTGAAACCTGAAAGCCAGGTCAGCTATTTGATTACATGAACAAGCATGCTGACATTAAACTTAAAAACATCTAGATTTGAAAATATCTACTCTGACATGAAAATATCTTTGTGGGCAGCAATGAAATTCCAGTTATGCATTTCTGCTGCACATGAACACTTTTCCAGACACAGAAACAAGAATATCTGTTGCTGCAAGAACTTTACCCCACCACTGATCAGTGAAGGAATCTTTTTGTTTCTTACTCTAACTAGGTTTTCTAATTCAACATAGTTAAAAAAACATGGGTCTTAAATTTTATTTGTAGAAATTGCACAATCTCATAACAACAGTTGTTGAAGAGGTCAGCCTCTTTCTTCTATTTAGGTTCTTCCTATGACCCCCAAACGATATCCACATTACCCAACATAACTACGATGGTGGTTTTGGTAACTATATCCCATTTATTCACTGATGCTTATCAATTCTCCATCCTTCTAACTGTGCTTTTTGTTGTTGCTTTCTATTAGTATTTCTAAAACTATTTCCTCTAGGGTAGAAATCCCCAGAATTGCATTCACCACTTCAAACATCCTCAATTTACTACCATAAATAATGCATTTCTTCCTTTTTTCTTCAGTTTTAAATCCAGTAGCTTTGAAGCGAACATAATTTTAAAGTTAACATTTACAAATTTATAAATAAATAAGTTTCAAATGCCCAGAAATAAAGAAGTTACATTAATTTTATAATAAAGATTTCATTTTTCTTACCATATTTTTGGTCACCCTTTCCTAAAAACACCAACTCAATACACAACTAGCAAATATTTCCTCAGATTTATTGGTATGGCTGAAAACGAGGAATTGTTTCATGTAAACCTCAGATTGATTAACAAGAGAGCAAACTGGCATGAAACCAATGGCTCAGAGAGAGGCATCTTTAGCTATATTTCAAGAAAATGTACTACCTATGTAAACACTAAGTAGGCATCTTCCATGGAGCTTAAGATCTCAGATTAGTAGTTACAACAGTACAGGAAGGAGTTAGTATTTGGAGTCAGTTCATTCCATACCAAATGATGGCTTAGAAGATTCACAATTCAGTGCAAGAAGGTGACAATCAAATTAGATTTTACAGGGGAACTATATGAGTGATAAGAAGTTATCTTTGTCATAAAATTTTAGATACAGTAACATACCTAATGACTGCTTTGTCATCAATTCAAAAATTAATTATCTTAGATCCACAGTGGCTCACAGTACACACATGTAGAGGACACCGTTCTCAAATCCTCTGCTGACCACAGTCTCCTCAGAGATTTTTACAGAATGTTTAGAAATTCCAGCATTAGTCATTAACTTTTTCTCTGTTGAAGAGCACCCAGAATGTCATTGGGAAATATGCAGGCATGGTTCTTTAGCCATGCCAGCCTTGCAAATCTGCAGAAAACTGATGATACTAACCTGTTGCTGACACATTCTGCAACAATAGGAAACGGTATGCTACATTCAAGACACTCTAGGACAACGCTTTCATAAAATTCATAGTAATCAAATAAAGGATAGCTAGAGATATTACAAAGATTTCCTTTTTAAAGTGTCACCTTACACATATTTTTGTGGCATACATATCAGTAGTTTAATTCAAATAGAAGAAAAGGCAAAGTAGCCCACAGATAGTAATTGGTGTACCTTTTTCATTTCTGATTTCAGATTACAAGGATTGCTCTGCTGACTGAAGAGGGACTTCTTGAATCTCTCAATGATTCTCCTTTTCAAGTTGCATTGCAAAGCTGGAGGGAGCTACACAAGTGAAGAAACAGTTTTCACTGCTCAGTTACACCTCTCAAAAGATGACCTAATCAGCAGTATATTTATTGAAAAAAGTAGCTACGCTGTAAATAGAAACACTGCCATTTAATAGCATGGAAATAAAGGACAGTACAAAACTTTATTTAACAGCATATTATAAAAATGCTCCTTAATTTGCCCATTCTGTCAGGCTTGGCATATCATATAACTCAGTCATTCTAGCCTTGAAGATCATCGTAAGTAGCCTAATACGGGTAATACTGGATTGGCCTCCCCAGTCAAGATGCTAGGGACATTTTTCTGACACCTCTGGCACATTGGACTGGATTTCATAGCATCTGTATTGAGTCACTCCAGCTGAAATTAATGGAAATCCAAGAAGCTTGGACATTCATTCCATGTGTGTAGACATTAATGTTTATCTTCCTATTGCTTCAACAGGGTCTTTTAAGGTCCTTATGTGCATTTGAATACAATTCTAATGTCTCTCTTGCTAGAAGCTTCCTGTGAGAAGTAATTTACATTTCACTTGTCTATAAAGTAAAACTGAATTTTTTCTCCTCTATTTTTGGTTGAAAAAGCACACATCTTTCAACTATATTTACAAAAGAAAAGCTCAAATCACACTTTATTGTATTTTAAAGTCTTTGACCAACAGCTCAAAGGAGGTCTCTTCCTTTGCTTCCTGTGATTTTAAAATCTTTTTTATGGTCCAACAGTTCATGCAAAGCTTCAGCTCTCAGTCACTCCAATGACACTAACCCAAGCTGATGACAATTCTATAGTGTATGCTACATTTTTGGAAGGATCTCCTACACTTTTTCTGTATAGCTGCTTATACCTGCTGACAGTGTTTATGAAACTTATTTTCTACCATTTAGAATCTAATCACATCTTTGATATAAATTCATAAAGTGTCACTCCACTGAATTCAGGAAGCTTTTCGTTACTCAAGAAAGGTTTGACCACTAAGGACTCACATTCAAACACTGTCACAGTACACATTATAATTACTTTTTTTCCCCACTCAAACAAGTTACTGCTCTTAGATGGATTTAAATCTGGAACAGCTATATCAGCCTCACAGGAGTCCTGAGATTTGCTCTGGCAAACCAGGGATCAATGTTACATCCTAAGCTTAAAAGACTTCATCAAACATGGTTGCATACGGTTTTCTATTACAGATAGATACTACTCTCTTTTCATATGGACAAAGCCTTACACGTATGTTTTAAGTCAGACACTGAATGTTCCTTAGCCTGTGGTAAAAATAAAAAATAAAAAATGATGCCTTAGAAAAGGCCTGCAAAATGCTCTACAGCCTACCTGCAATGAACTGTTCACAGTTAATGTACCATGGGCATACCCTGATATTCTGCAGAAAAGGTGAGAAACTCGGAGTTGCCTCAGGCACTGGTGTTCATTTTTAGCTTTTGTTTAGTGAATCAGATGTCAGATCAGTTACAACAACAATTAAAAAAAAAAGAGGCCAAGGATTTACATAATGCTTTTTTAAAAGCTTTCTTTTACATTGTTTTCCAGAGATTACTCTGATTCCCGTTCCCATGGAAACTGGATTGGGAAGGCTGCTGCTGGCAGCCAAAAACTAACAGGCAAGAACACTCCCTTGTAAACTTCAGTTTAGAATTGTCAGCTGAAACACTTAACAGAGTTTTAGAAAACAGCTATGTTTTCTATATAAAATGTTCTACCTTACATTTGTAAGAACAAGAGACATGCATAGTAGGCACTGAACAAGTAACAGGTGTGGATCCTGGTTTCTCTGCCTTCCTATCTGACACTGAAAGCTTCAAAGTTGTTACTACTACTTCAGTGGTGGATTCTGAGAGAGTCTTAGAGTTGACGTTATTTCTCAGCTATCAGGCATCCATGTTATGATGACTTGTATTAATTAGTAAGCCACATACGAAAGCCACCTTTAACAGAGAGGGTAGGTTCACTAATGAACATCCTGGACACACTCCTAATACAGCATGTAAAGACTGAACTGTCTCATTTCTGTAAGCAGGTGAAGGAGATTGTTCTTGCAATGAGATTCAACGCATTCCGACTACTTTAAATAACAATTTATTTGTCCCTAAAAATTTATTTCCTGTTTTGATAAGCTTAACAATTTTTAAAAATTTAAAATCTGTTCTAAACAAACACATGCAAAGTTGGCTCAGCAATCTGAAATCCCTTGAGCTGATAAACATCACTTCCCAAATATAAACACATCACATTTTTAGTTGAGAATTTAATGCAGATTTACATCAGCTTCATTTCTGCTCTGGAATCAGCACAAAATAACTTTAACTCTCACTATGAAACATTTGAACTTAATTTTAAAATAAGTCCTAAGTTTGAAAAAGATCTGACATTTGAAAATATTTAATGTATTCAGGATTTGAACTGTTGCATAAGAAATCCCAAGAAACTATTACTATTTATTCATCATTACCATTTATTCATCATTACCTAGAACTTACTGCTACAGAGGAAAGAATTTTACGTACTCTCCATGTCAGTATATGATACCAAGTAACTTAAAATATTCACATTACTGGCATGACAGAATGTTGTAAAAATAATTTACTGTACAATCCACTTTTCTGAGGTGAGCCAGTGAATTTTTTTCATATGACTCAATTATTGCCATCCTCCACACACTAATATTCAAGGTTAGTCTTTATTTAAATGATGTATTTTTAAAACATCCTGCCATCTGCAAAAATGTCAAGTTCTGTTGTTTTTAAAGAAGAGTGACTAAATTAGCAACACTTTGCAGTACCATCATTTTGACAACAGCAAATAGCTAAAGTATAGAATGTCAGAAGCAACAGTAATGCATACTTGAGTGATGAAGATAATTTTGTGCAGCTGAATAAGAATCTGCTGAACAGGGTCACTGATCTGACGCACCTTCCGTTGCAATACAGCAATTCCTGCCGATGCTGTAGATGACAACAGTAAAATCAAGAGGACGGTTCATTTTGTTGCATTAAGATATTAATAGCATGCAGTTTAAAGCCTGTGCATAGCTTGTTTTTAAAGTACTGTGAGGAACAAAAAAAAGGATAATTTAAAAACTTAAAAGTTATTATCTAAGGTAATGGATAACTGGTTTCAAAAGAAAATCCCTTTCTCTGCTTGACTTATACTGTTACTCTAAGAGAAACAAAGCATTAATATACCTCATACTGATCATAAAAGTTATCCCATATTTATTCTAAAGAAAATTTATAGATATAATTGGCAGAATTTTAACTGGTTTGGGTTTGGGTTTTTTTACCTAGACTAATATACCTGGTATTTGCTATTCATATATTTTTATGTTAATTTAATTTTACCATAAAAATTAGAATATAAGGTCTAACGTGGACATTTTGGAGAAGAATTTCATTTAAATATATTTCCATGTTGTCTTATAGTGATATGTATTGCCTTATCACAGCTATTTTTAGTTTCCAGCATCTAGTAAGATCATGTTTTGAGAGAAACCTCAATTTTTTGTGCAAGCACAAAGTTACCTGGTCGAAGTCTTGATCCCAGGCCTTCAATATAATCTCTACTATTGCTTAAAAAAAAAAAAGGTAGTTTTACTTGTGTTTGGTATCAATAACTGCAGAGGAAATATCAATATTCCCTGACTCCTCCTCATGTTTCCTCTAAAGGAAGTCTGTCCAAACTCTGCCGTTTTTATTTGTGTATTTATAAGTCACATAACAGCTGGCTTACTCTACAAGTTCAAAATAAAATTATTTCTACTTAATAAAGTTACACTACACTCCTTTCACTGCTCAACTTTTGGCCTGGAATGTACAAAAACAGTAGGGAGAATTTTAATATTTAAAACTCAGTAATCCACTAGATTACACATTATTTTGCATCTGTACATGTTTAAGTACATTTCAATTCACTGTTTTTATGAATGAAAAATATAAAGAACAAACTAGTTACTCCTAGCGGATAAAAACAAGAGTAATAATGCATACAGTACTAGTACATGTAACTTGGAGAGGGAGGGAGGAAATTAAAAAGGAGGAGGGAAAAGTGTGCCCAGGTGCCCAAAAAGGCCAATGGCATCCTGGCCTCTATCAGGAACACAGTAATCAGCAGGAGTAGGGAAGTGATAGTTCCATTGCACTCAGCTACAGTGAGGCCGCATCTTGAGTACCGTGTTCAGTTTTGGGCCCCTCACTACAGGAAGGATATTGAGATGCTGAAGCACATCCAGAGGAGAGCAATGAAGCTGGTGAAGGGTCTTGAGTACAAGTCTTATAAGGAACAGCTGAGGGAGCTGGGGCTTTTTAGTCTTGAGAAAAGGAGGCTGAGGGGAGACCTTATTGCTCTCTACAACTACCTGCAAGGCTGTTGCAGAGATGCCAGGGTTGGTCTCTTCTCTTGGGTGACAAGCAATAGGACGTGATAAAAAAAAAAAAAAACTAAAGGAAGGAAGGTTTAAATTAGATCTTAGGGGGAAGTTTTTTACAGAGAGAGTGGTGAAGTGCTGGAACAGGCTGCCCAGAAAGGTGGTGGATGCCCCGTCCCTGGAGGTGTTCAAGGCCAGGTTGGATGGGGCTCTGGGCAATCTTGTGTAGATCCAGGCCTGGAGGTTGGTGGCCCTGCCTGTGGCAGGGGGGTTGGAACTCTGATCCCTGGGGTCCCTTCCAACCCAGACCATTCTATGATTCTATGAAAATTGCACCAGGGGAGCTTTAGGTTAGATATCAGGAAGAATTTCTTTACTGAAAGGGTTGTCAAACATTGGAATAGGCTACCCAGGGAGGTGGTGGAGTCACCATCCTTGGAGGTATTTAAAAGGCGTACAAATGAAATCCTTAAGGACATGAGCTAGAGGTGGACTAATCAGGGTTAGGCTATAAGTTGGACTTGATCTAAAGGGTCTCTTCCAACCCAGGCAATTCTCTGAATCATCACCTCAACATCAGAAATATAGGTCTAGATGTTTCAATGCTAGCTTCTGCTCTATACTCAACACAGACACTGTCCCAGCCTGCAGACTGCACTAGCAGAGATAAACAACAATGATTGGATACAGACAGGTGGGGAACTAAAAGAACCAAAATGATGTCCTGACAGACAGCAGCCTCAACAGCCTTAGCATGGCAAGAATTTGTGCATATTTTTAGGCAGTAGAGAAAGCTAAAGTTTCAAGGCGTAGATGTTAAGAAAGTTAAAGAGATAGTTTTGCTAGTAAGTATGTGAGGGGTGGAGATGAAGAAAAAACAAATATGCTTAACACTGTGCCATTACTGACTGAACTGGTACTAAAGCCCCAAAGCTAGCAAGTGATAAGACACAGATGGTGATATGCTAAGAACAACTTTGAAAGCAAAAATACAGTAATGCTTTTGAAGTGATAAGAAAAGCACAAGTCAAAGGATAGGCACAGCAGATGGCAAGGTTGAAGGTAAGGCTATAGAAATGTTTCTTGCAGCAATGTTCTGAATGGGCATTTGAGTGACTAGAATGCATGTATCAGAACCAGGGAAGATGCTCGTTGCATAATAGCCTTATGAACCAAGAGTTTTAGCAGCACACGTTGATTGGGAAGGCTGTAGGTTAGAGGTGCCAGGCAGAACAGTGAGACATTCTGAATGCAAGAACTTGGACAGAGGCACAAGTTGAAGTGGATGCATGGATGTCAAAGTATTAATGAGAATGGATGGGGTTTTTTGAGAATGATCAAAAACAGACCTAACGGGTAGGACTTCAAGTACAGGTAATTATGACATTCCTTTCAGTAATGTAGTATTCAACTCTATGGCCAGAAAGATATCTTACAGAGATGAGCAAAAATTCAGTATAGACAGAAAGAAAAATTATCTGGTGTATATAGCTAAATTTATGATTTGCAGCTTGATTTTGCAGGTATTTGACTAAGTAGACATCAGAGGTAATCAAATGAATAGATAAATCAGTATCTTTCTGAATGGTCCTTAAGAATAGTTTCAAAAGATGGGAAAGAATTAGAAAAGGACAGAGTCAGAAAAGCGGGATTTTAATATGACAAAGGTAGTGCCAATGGTAAGCAGCAGATTAAGAAAATAAAGGAACTATGACTTAGAATAAGTTACTAAACAGCTTAATAAGATTTGCTACACTAATATTAAGTAAATAACATTTCTGAATAAATAACAGAAGAAAAAAGGAAAGCCTTTTAGAAGGAGAAAGGGGATGGCCATGCCTTATTCTGTTTTGGTTTGTTTCTATTTTGAAAGAAATGAGGACTCCAGAATTTCAAAAACAGGTATTTGTGTTTCTACAGAAGGTCTGGAGGAGTTCAAAGGGATGCCTCATTATTCTGCACTATCAAATGCACAAACACATTTTTCTATGGAAAAACAGCTGCTTAAAAATGCAAACCCAGGATTTGGCTAGCCAACCAATGTCAGTCTAAACTGATGTAGCAAAGTCTACTTTTAAAACTAATTATCAGTTTAATGCCTGTCTTTACATTACTTCCATAAAGCTTCTGTGTGCAAACCCCTGAAACAATATCCTCAAACAGACTGTCCTAGGCTAAGATAAAATTCAGTTGTATTAATAACTAAAGAAAATGTTTCATGAAAGCAATTGTGCAACTGTTCTACTGTGAAACAACTGACTGGAATTGATCATAATAATGGTCAATTACATAATCCATATTAAAATTATAAATCATACCTACCTAATCCGAGGTTGTCTTTCAGAACCACTAAAACTTTGTTTAATTATACCTGAAACAAATGCATCAATATTACCTCTTCATTAAAAATATATATATACCCATACACGTTAATATTTTCTATTTCCCAGACATGGTGTCAAAATAACTGTTAAAAAAGCAGCGATAAACAAACTCCAAATCTCCATTTGACTACGGAGTTGCTGTTCAACCTATCAAAGATTTGCTTGCATCATAACTAAAATCTCAGCTCCACACAGGGCTTTAATAATTTTTTTCAGAGTTTCATAGAAATTAATAACACAGGCTTACTAGATGTCCATAGGAGATGTATCTGGATTTGCATTAAATACCTACCTCAGTCACTGCTACCACTAGAACCACAACGTTGCGAACAGTCCAGATAAAAAAATAGACTATTTACACGCTGTCTCAGAGGATCTTTGATGGGCCATCTAAACCTCATTCTACCAGAGTTTTATTGTTACCATTCTATTAGTTAATTATTCTAACTACTACATATACAATAACTTCTTAAATAAGCCCACTGATTTTAAGACTTTGAAGATAGAGGTATGGCCAGTTATTGGTCAAACATCTAATCTGCAATAAAACCGAACCCAAACTTCTCTATTATTTATTGCATAGAGCCAAAAGATGTGAAGAGAGAGAGGTAATGTTTGATTATATTTATTATTTATGAACTTGGAAAGCATTGTCTTAAAGTAATTATTTGTCTTAAAACATTCCCATAAAACCATTCCTTTGATGGTCATTTTGACATATGAAAACACAGATACCAATGGTATCTGACTTTGGGGTGGTGGGGGGGGAAGATTTTATGCCAAACTTTCATCAGTTTTCCCACTGTTGGTCCAGTTACAGCAGTTATATTAGTTCTAGTGCAACGGTAGAGGACTTTCCAAGAGCAAACATGTTTCTGAGAGTCTTAAATCTTTTCTTTGCACTCAAGCACACTTTATGTTATGCTCTGAAATAAAGTGCCTCTCTTTTTCCTAGTTTTCTGAGTTTAAAAAAATAATCCTGAAGGAGGCTGGCATCTGTCACACAGAATTCACTTTAAAACCAAAAGAAATTATATATCTTTTAGACCAAATTTGCCTACTTAAAAGGAAGGCACACAGAGAACAAAAGGAAAAAGAAACATTTTATTTCTTGCTAATGCTTTGTTTGGCAAAACAGATACTAAAACTCTGTTGGAGTTAGTCCAAAAGAAAGTTGACTAAGAGTTGTTGATTTATCAGAAAGCTTTGGATTGGAAGGGACCTTAAAGACCACCTAGTTCCAACCCCACCGCCATGGCAGGGACACCCTCCACTAGACCAGGTTGCCCATATATGCAAATCAATGTATTCAAAGCCCCATCCAACCTAGTGTTCTCTGGGCAACCTGTCCCAGTGCCTCATTGTCCTCATTGTGAAGAATTTCCTCCTGAATCTACCCTCCTTTATCTCAAGGCCATTACTCCTCACTCTATCACTCCATACCCTTGTAAACAGCCCCTCTCCAGCTTTCCTGTAGGCCCCTTTGTGTACTGGAAGGCTACTATAAGGTCTCTCTGGAACATTCTCTTCTCCAGGCTGAACAACTCCAACTGACTTACAGAATAGTAAAAAACTAGGCACTTACAGCAGCAAAGATACCTCAATAAACACTGAGACCAGAAAATAGAAAGGAGAATACAGTGTCTCGAAAGTAAAGAATCCACTATCTAGAAAGAAAAAATGGCCTTCAGAAATAAAAAATACAACTGCCTATTCAAGTAACAGGTATTTTACTGCTTAAGATGCAGATACAATAATACATGTAGAAGCTACGACTGAACCTGAATCATGTTGCTTGGGGTAAGGATTTTGAATGACAACCTCAGACACTGTTTTAACAAAGACTATAAAATATTATGGGAATATATGCAAGAAAATCTATAACAAGCCACTTGGCTAGAAAGCTAATTTTGAACACAACTGTTTGCTAGAGATTTAAAACCAGCTACCCTATCCAAGTATTCATATACAAAATTGGATTTGAAATACTATACCCTTTGGCTGCTTCAAATAAATGGTTTCTCTATCAGTAAAAGGCTCATATCCAAATCTTCTTGATCAGCTTGATGACTCACCATAGTCGATTTCCTAATCTGTCAGTTTATGAGTGTATTTACAAGTGCATGATATTTCACACCAAAGTGTTTGTCTCACCACTCACTGTATATGGCAGAGATGCATTTTTTTCTGATTCATATGCTAAAATTAGGACAATAATTATTAACGCTGAAAAAACCCCCACATAATGCAAAACATCACTAAATATCCAACACCCATTTTTCAGACCCATTTTTATTGCTTATTATGTTAGAGACCCACTCAGCAGCTACAATGGAGAGAGGAGTCTGTTGGCCACTATGAGAACACATTGGAATTGTTTCTTTAGTAACTTAGCACGAGTAGACTCAGACATCTAAAAATCAAATGTAACACATTCATGTGTATATACACACACCCACTGAGCACTAATGACTTCAGTTATAATCCTTAGTCCTTTTTATAAGAGTTTGCTAATCATACACCAAGCCAGACAGGAAGTAAGAAACAACACAGTTGCCAAAGTCTGAAGAAAACACAGCTAGCAAATAACACTACAAACAGATGAAGTAACATTATATTACATTTTTTGAAGCCTGGGACCCTGAAACAGTAAAATTTGTTAATCTTCAGACAATTACATTCCCTTCACCTTTTAAAAGTACAGTTTAAATCACTCTACAAATTTTCTGTCACAACTTCATGGGATGAATGGGAATTTCAAATTTTGCTCATCTCTAGTACCAATCTTTTCCTTCTAGTATAAAAATGCTCTTTGATTTTCCCCTAAAAGAAACCCATCACATTTAATACGTAGATCATAATAGCTCAGAATGTAGCAGGTAGCTCACAGTGGTTACAGATGTTTCACATCTCTACTTTTTTTAAAAAAAATTTATATTTAGTATATAATCAAAAAAAACCTATTACTTAAGATAACACCCAACACAGCAGGGATTTTCCTATCTGATTAACATAAATAACTACAGGCAGCATTAATGCTGTATTTTTTCACATAATCCCTTCCTAATTTTAATCCCTTTCTAATTCAAATCTAATCATTAAGCAGTCCTTCAATTCTGTTTAGTCTACTCATTGAGACAGCTAAAGCTTGCCTCATCCAACTTTCTTTTTTACACCAACAGGGCACTCTATTTATTCATTTGCGTAGCACTATTTTTACTGAAATGGAAATTTTCACTCTGTGTTCCTTCTGTTCCTTATCAACACAAGTTATTTTATGCTTCAAATCCAAAACCACCTTCTTCGTCAAGCTGCCCAGTAATATTTTAGTTTGCATAGGCATTACTTCAAAATGCAGGAACAAGCTACACAAAGAAAAAATAATGCAAAATGTGTTATACTGAAGATGGCTGCCACAGAGGTACAGTTTTCTTTTGCTTAGGGCTCACAACAGACAGTGAATCACAACAAATTCAGAAATACCCTGATATTTTAGAATAAAAACTTACTTTGCTGTTAGAAAACAGTGTACACTTCATTCTTTAAGGACTCTTACCAAAAGCAGACTCTTTCAAAACACTCAAACTGGAGCTGCTCGAGTTGTCCAATATGTCCAGCTCATCACCTAATTCAGAGAACGTATCTGCACATAAAAGTTAAAGCAAAGAAGCTTTTAACCCACCTCTGGCTAGCATAATAGTACTCCTGATGTTTCTTTTGCTAATGACTACCTTTCTCAGAGTTTTCTAGAGTGCTGTGATCCTCTACCAGGATTTCTTCATACGTTCTTTCCTCATCATTTCCACATGCAGATTGACAGCTTTCAGCTGGGAGGTCAGTATTCTCTGAGAATTCACTGTTGCAACTGGCTGTTCCACTGCTGCTGCTATGAAGACTCAACTTCTCGTTATGTTTCTGACAATAAAGAACAAAAAAGAAATGTTACATATTGTCCTTGTCCAACAATCTTTAGAAGACCTGCAAATGGAAGCGTCATTTGCGTGTACACACACCCACACAAATGCACCAGTTCAACTACTGATTCTAATTTCAAAGAAAAACTTTCACTTAATCTAACTAAATTCATTCTAGGCTGTACATAAAAGGCATCATTATTCTTGAGTAATATATTTTCATAACAAGCACTGAAAGTGAAAAAAAGAAAAAAAGAAGAAAAATACCAAAACAAAACCAAAATGCCAGACCAGAAATAAATACTGAACAATACAAAAAATAAGAGATTGGACAAAGACAGTAGTTTCCCAGATACAAACAATAGGAGATTTAGTTTCTTGAAGATTAGATAATAAACAGCTGATCATCTCTGGACCATGTAAAAAGTACACAACAGTCAAGACAGTAGTAAAATATGAAGTGGACTTGATATGATGTGATGCCAGATAGATTCCCCAAGGCTGAACTGACCAAATGCAACTGACCAGCAATACTGAAGCAGAGCTAAGAAAATCAAAATATGGAATATAAATTATTTGCCTGTGATATTTAAGTGCTGACTTGTCTGTAGCACAGGTTTCTTTAATGAGCACAAAATTCTTCCTCTGTGGCTGACAACACCTATAGCTTTTCTGGAAAGAATAGAGACCCCTGATCTCTATTACTGCTTCTATTTTAATGCAGCATATTTTGAAGGCAGAGTGTTTTTATGATCTCTTTTTATATTGTTCCAAGTCTTCCCACAGTATTTCTGTTGTGCGCAAATAAATTCAAGCTTCTTTTTACTCTATCTTGTCAGATCGAAGTGTGATAAAGTAGAACAGGCTATAAATACTATACTTTGATTAAGCAAATTAGTATCTTTAATATTAAAGTATTTTCAGGAGATAATGCATTCCTAAATACTTGTATTCTTACCAAGTGTCTCAAAGACAAGTTGGCCTGTATCTAAGTAAACATTCTTCAAAAGTTTTTCCCATTAAGTATTTTGACTTCATTGGGATCAGCAGAATGGGTGCACTAGAAACCCCTCCTCGTTCAGAAACCAAACTGCACCCTGAACACCGACTATACCACTGCCTGCATAACAGTCTGCTTCAATTACTTCCCCATCTTTTGTTCTATTCCCTAAACTACAACTTATAAGAGGTGGCTTGTCAAGCTTACTCTTTAGATTTGGGTTGGAAATGATTATTTTATTCTTAAGTACCGGCCTGAGCTTATACCCAAGATGCCACAATAGCAGTGACAGCAGCGTGGCACAGCATGGCAATCGCTAACGATGATTCTCCAGCTCACTTATCTAGTCTAGTGTAGTCATGGCCCATGAACATGCTTATTGTGCCCTGAACAGTCAGTGCACAATTACTGAAGAAAACCCATCCACAGCTGTTCTACATCAAAGAAAAAGTGAAGAGAGAGAAGGGTCAAACTACATGGACATTTCCAACTTAAAACCCTTTTCAACATTGCCAGTACTGAACCTCACATTCAAATGACTAATTCTTAACAGTCACTTGTAAATCAGGTGGCGCGAAGAGAAAAAAAAAGGAAAAAAAAAGAACTGCTGTTACCAATTGGTGTCAGATCTAACTGCCACATCAAGAAAGGAAAGCTGCTTGAAATAAGTGAAGTCCATAGACCCCGTGATAAAAGTAATCATCAGACCTGCTAGAGAACCTGCTCAGAGATCAGTGAAATGTCTCCTAAAGCCTTAAAGCAGTTATATCACCTGTAAAGCCATAACCTGTCTATACAAAAAATCTGATCTATTTACATAGTATCTAATAATGTAATATTCTCTCTTAAGTAGAGCACCCGATTGTGAAAGACAAAGGTACACCAAGTGGAGGAGGCTGGGATGCAAGTTCAGTGGCACTTCTGATAAGCACAGGAGGGGGACCATAAGGACCTACATACAGATAAAAGGATATAAAATCCATCTTGTTTTTATAAAAGCATGGAGAAAGTATCCTCCAGAACCTTGAAACAACCATTTCCGTATGTCTCAGAGAGACTTCTTTCAGATACATAGACAGATAATTAATTACCTTTTGAAGAAACCTACAAAACAGTGGCATATTCAAAAACACAATCATTGAAACATGAGTTAGGTTGATAAATATTGCTTTGATCTGTGCTTATACCACACTTAATTCTAGAGTCCAGCATTGCACAAATCCTTCTGGAGGCCTCAGCAGTCGATCCATCTTATTTTGACATTTTAATCATGTGAAATAATAATGTTCCTACTTCTGTTGAAACAAACTCTGCCTTCTAATATAAACAAATAATAATATAATAATATAAATAAACAAAAAACAATTCAAAAAGAAGTCTAAGGGGAAAAGAGTCCTTGTGCAAAAGTGTTCAAAATATGAACCAATACAATTTTAATCCAGGATTCATTTTTCTTTTTCTGGAAACACTTGAAATTTGTGTCCCAGCCATTAAGAAAAACCTCTGTCTACAAGCTAAGACTCTTCAGCCATATCCTGTATTCCTATAATGTCTCTCTCTTCACTATTTACTATTGTAAAATTATATACACTTTATTTTTGGAGAAGTGAAACCTAAGTTGGTCTTTTCAAAATCTAACTGGAATCTGATCTTTTATAAACTGAAATTAACACTGTCAAAAAAAAAAAAACCAAGAAAAAGTAGGTTTAACTAAAATAAAGATATTGATCATTTCTTTAGCTCTGTTTTGCCATATTCCTGTCCAGAAGAATTAACTTTCCTGTCTTCAAGAAATATAGAGCTCTCTAGTGGCATTTGCGAACAACATTTAATTAATCTTCTTTATTAGAGACAAGTAATTATAGCATTATACTAGTCAATTCAATATCTATTTCAAGAAAAAAAATAGAACTACTTCCACTGTTAAACTATTTGTAAAAAAACCTAGAAGATAGCATTAAAATGAGTAACAGATACCATTAAATGGGCAGAGGGGGAAAAAATCATACTAAACCAATGTAGTTCTTTCTGTAACAGGGTACTAGTTCTCGTGCACTGGGAACCCGAAGTAGTTGCTATTTATAATGAGTTTAGTAAGGCTTTTGCCAACACTTCTCATGACATTTTATTAAAAAAAAAATCTAGGGAAGTGCAAACTAGACAAAAAAAATCACTATAGTTGTCTGTATACCATAAAAATTGTACTCAACTTGGTAACTACTTTGTGTGTTAAACTGAAAAGAGATAGTGAACATAATTTTTCAGGATCCCTTTTGACCTTGTTCCAAAACCATTTAATATTGTCAGTGAAGTAAAATGATGATGTGCATAATGAGACAGATAGACTGCCTATTGAATGCGCACAGACTGTGACGCATTCACATCATGTACCTTATTACAGCATATACATCATACAGAGAGCTCTGTCAATGCCAGTCACATCAAGTGTCAGAGATTTGAGAAGCTGGAGAAACTAGAAGAACTGATGAAGTTTAAACAGGGAGAATGCAAACTTCTATGAACAGGGAGAAACAAGTGTACAAATGCACAGGCTGGGGAAGGACTGGTCAGATAACAGCCCTAGAGGAAAAGATATGGTGATTTTGGTGGATCAGAAACAGCATGACTCATCAGTGAAGGTAAACATACTGGGACATATAAAGTAGTGAATAATCTTGAAGAACTGTATGATCTTTCTACATGGCACCAGTAAGGTTCTCTGCTTGAGTAACGGAGTCAAGTTTTGAACACTGCACTTTAAAAATGTTGAAAAAAAATTACAGAAGGGAGATATAATACACAGGAGAAAAATAACTCATGTATTTCCACCGTGGGGAAGACAAGACATAAGCAGCAACAAGTTAAATTTATGTTAGACTTTAAAACCACCTAACAGTAATCAAGTGTGTAACTATTGCATCCATCTGGGATCCTTCAGAGAAAATGAAGTGTTCATATAGTATTTAACAGGTTTGAATGTCCTCAGGAAATGCAGTTCTGGGGACATTCTGAACTTCGTGGTCTCAGAGCAATTATACAACACTTAAGCATGCTTCTGAAAATTTCAAGTGTCATATATATTCCATATGTGCACTTGCATATATCCATGTAATATCTCCTGAAAACAAGACATACATAAAAATATTCACTCTGTCAAGCATACAAAGCAAGACCAACATTTTCTGAAAGCATAAGAACAACTGCAGATAGAGTATATGGTAAGGATATGTGCTATGGGCATGCCCAGTATTTCCAATTATCTTCTGACAGTGCCTTCAGGCATCCTCAAAGTTTCCCAGACATAATCTTCAGATGGAAAAAAAAGAGATAGACTTCTTCAGACATGTGATTGCTGACTGTAAGGACAGTTTTTGCATTTCTGCTGGTTCCAAACTGTTCTCTAATTGAGCACAGTTTGCCTTGGGAGACACTTTCTATCATTTGACATTTTTATGACTGATTGGTCAAATACCTGTGAGGAGTGACAATTATCTGTAAGGTTCTGGAGATGGATGAGATAACTCCTAACAATTCTTCCTGACTTATATTCTGTGATCCTATCAAAGTACTGTTATCCACTAACAAATCAAAGCTCAAATAAACAATTTGTCCTTAACAGTTTGACCATACATTTTCACAGGTAGTAACTTGGCTGTGATGATTACTTTCCACATTCAGCAACTTTTTTAAAAAGTATACCTGAGAAACAGTTTTTGCATAATTATTTTATTCTCAAAACATAAACAGTATAAAATCTAGAAGGTTACTTTCTTCTTATCACACCAAACATAATTTCTAACATTTAAACTTTAATTCCAGTGCCTGCTACATAAATCCCAAAACAAAACGTCAGAACAAAATCAGTGGATTGAAAGGTGGAAGATAACAATTTGTGGAATGTGAATTTGACATTCCTGAGTCCTCACCCATATCCTAAGCAATAGGAATTTTATGCAGCAGTGCATTAGACGCCCATTTTTTTATATAAATGTTTAAATAATTTTAATTGAAATATGAATTTAATATTCTGGCCTAATGTAACCATTGTAAACATTGTACTATATTGCTTCAGTATTAATAACCTGTTGCATTCTAGGTGTTTTAAAACCAAACATACTCTTTGCTTCAACCAACACAAAAACAGTTGCTGCATTTATATGCAGTTGTTCTAAAGAAAAAAAAATACATATATTCTGCATTCATTGTCTGAACTGAGCAAATATAAACACAAAGAAAAAGGAAAGTAAAGTGAACATTAATCCAATCTTTTTCTGAGTTAAGAAAAAAATATAGATTAATTGAAATCAAATTGCTAATAAGCACTACTTTGTAAAGCATTTAGTGATGCTTAGAAGCTACCAAAATTATTATTCGCACAATTGCCAACAGTGCAGAATTGAATTTAGGTATGGGGGAAATTACTTTTTGAAAAGACAATTAAATAATTTTGTGTTTCTCTGCCTTTCAGATAGCTGTGAGCCTGTCCTCTCTTCTTCTAAAAACTTGAGGAAGTTGATGGCTGCTTTTAATGAAAGAGATACCAGTACCCTGCAGGGTGGTTACAAAAGTATGGATTCTTAAACCATGAGTTTTAACACTTCCCCCTTTGGCCATACATCCCTGTGGATGAAGAAAAAGATCAGGATAAAGAAAATTCATTCCTGAGGATAAAGAAGAGTGGGAGCAGTATCATGTTCTGTATTTACAGCTATTCAGACAAAATGTTTCATAATTACTTACATTAGGGTCTTTGTGATAGAAGGGATATACATTTCTCAATAGTTTAGACAAATAGTTCATGTTTCTTAATCTAGAAAAGACACAATACAATCTACTCTTCCTTATCTACAGGTGGATTATGAAGGTTTATGCCACAGATGGAAGACAGGAAACTTCATCAGCCATTTAAGGTCTGGCTAGGATCTTCAGATTAGATGTAGTCCTGTCTGAAAATTGCTGTACTGCTGTTTTCAATCCAAGCATAGCCTGCAACCAAACTGCAAGCAGAATAATCAGAGGGTGTCTCCTAGGAGTAACATCTTAGCCCAGAAGTACAATACCTTGATACCTGCAGATCTAGGTCTCTGGGGGGCTGGGGAGTGCAGAATTGACCTGCAGCTAAAAATTGTATCTAAAAGGAAAATGACTCATTTTGAGTACCTGTGCCATGCTCTTCAGCATGCTGCACTGGGGGAAGAATTATCAGTTCAAGTGTGAAAACAGAAAAAGGCAGAGAAAAACCTTGCTAATAAGTATTGCTCTGCATTTGAAGGTTAGGACAAAGAACTCTGGTAATCAGAGATCACATTACACTCAGAAACAAAAGTTGTACCTACTATTCTATTATCTAAACATCTTAGTCTCCCATTACTCTGGATAATTTGGAACTTTAATAATAATAATAATAATAATAATAATAATAATAATAATAATAATAATAATTGAATACATGGATAATTGAATACATGGATTTGCATATAAGGGCAACCTGACCTCTACCCATGGCAGAAGGGTTAGAACTAGACAATCTTTGAGGTCCTTCCAACCCAAACCTTTCTATGACTTAAAAATACAATGTGTATCCTAGTAATGTTATTACTACAAATATTAAAATAAGCTTAAATTTCCAAAGAACATAGTATTACAATAGAAAATTACAGAACATGTACCATATGCACAGATCAGATGAGAAATTGAGAAAAGGAAGTTACCCTCAAAGAATATATTAAGGATGATCAGACATGATAGACTACCTGGCTGATCAGAGTGGCAGGAGGTACAAATGGTTCATATTTCGTTATATATTTTTAGCTGACAGATTCTGATTATAGAGCTTAGAGTTTTCTCTCCCACATTCAAAATGAAGGACAGATCTCAATATTCATTAGTTTATATTGTTTTAGGTGTATTGATATTTTTCATTGGAAAATCTGGCAATGAGAAGAAGATTATTCTATTTATATGTCAAATAGTGTATGCACAGACAGGCTCACCCAGGGCTTCTAAGCATTATTTCCACTTCAGAATGTATGCAGTGAAACAATAATGGATAATGCCCATGTAATCAAATATACATTTCCAAAGTAATAAAAGTGACTTATTTTCAGCTTTTTGCAAACAGCCACAATAACACCAAATTTTTCAAATCTATATACCTCAAAAAGCAAACAAGTTATTATTTTGCTACACTTTCACCTCTTTAAAGAAAAATATTGGAAAGATACTTTCATTATTAGTTAAATAAACCTCTGTTTCAAAATTCACATTCAGCTTGGAAGACAGAAAACAGAACTTTGACGCTGATCTCTTTGGCGACCTTACACAAACTATCTTTTTCTTCTCCACCTTTTCCTATCCAGAGCATTAAAATATTGACCACCTTGAAAAGAAAGGTGCTGTGTGAGAGAGAGTTACTACTCTTATTAATACTTGCTTGGGTCCTCTGTCGCCTCTGTTATGTCGGCAACATTAACCTTTCAAAGCTGAACACACTAACTCTATTAAATACCTTTCATCCCTACATCTTCTTCTGTTCTTACATAAACAAGAATTTCTATGGAAAACAAGGAAATCTAAGAATTTATGTGGGGAGTGGATAATGATTCTTTTTGTTAGGATTATTTTCAAGTATTGATTTTATGTTATACTTGCCAAACAAGGCAACTACATTTCTCGAACATCATCTATTCATCTGCCTTTCAATTGCCTACTTATCAGCTTCCGTCCTAGTCTTAAACTACTTATAGAATAGATTCCACTCTGGCTCCTAAGGATCTCTGTTGCTTAGTTCCATAAACCAGCACAGAGAGTACACTCTTTATTTTGGAAACATTCATAATATGACACAACTGGGATGAAAAAGGAGGCCATAAGTACGTTATAGTAGGGAGAAAACAAAGCATTGAACTACATGGCAGAAACACTGAATTCTCTGACACCACGGAAAAATAACAAATTACCTGGCTGTGGAATTGCTGGGGCCTTGACTAAGATGAATTAGGTTGTCCATACTTCACGGAGTTTTTATTTCAGTAACAGCTGCTTGAAACTCTTCCTAGTACTTTTAGCCAGAATACTGTCTTTTTTTCAAAAGCCAAACTTTTCAGGAATAATTATTCTCTTTACTAGAAAAAACAATTTAATAACGTTTTCCTACAATATCAGGAACAAAGAAACAACATGGCTCCTTCCATTTCTAAGCTCTGTAGTACTCCTCTAAAATTTTAAGATCTTAGTCTGATTTATTCTCTTATTTACAGCAAGGACACACAATTAGGTCTCCTGCTTCTCATTAGCGAGACAGGTTCACCTCACCTTCTGCAGCGTTCTGGATCTCATTCAGATCTTTTCATTATTCCTGCTTCTTTTAACATACATAATAAAATATTCCTTGGAGTAGAACTGGAATGACAGTATTCCTTCCATGGGAAGACTAAGCATTGTTCTCCAAAACACAGAAGCATTTTCCTTCTTGTTATGCAGATAAATGTATTTTTCAAGTAATTATAGAAAACAGAAGTGCTCTAACTTGAATGCAAAGCTATTAGTTCTATCATACCATACAAGTGTCTGGACAGGGCACTCTTCTCTCAAAAATGGGATTTTGATGCAATTATCCTAAGTCAAGCAGCTTCCATTCATAGTACATTTATTTGCAAATTTCATCACAGTTATACAGTAAAATTACTGTATCGAGATCTGAAATAAAAGACAGCATACAAGCTTCCAAATATGCAGACTAAGAAAACACAAAAGTTATGGAAAATGATTGTTCATACTGTTTGAAGTTATTAATTCTGCTCTGTATCTTTCTTTCATCTCAGTACCTCTTACATTTCAAATGAAAGCGATTTGTTGCGTTTTTCCTGGAAGCTGTTTGCATTTTTTAATTGGAAAAAAAGGTATAGTACAAATAATGATCTTAGACTAATAGGTAAAAAACTACCAAGAAAAAAACTATTAGTAATTTCTACAAGTCTTGTTTGGCCAGGAAGGTGAAGACAAATAACATATTAAACAAAATAAATCCATGAGTTTGGGGCCAGGCACTCCTGAAAACCTTATTCCTACACAGATATTCTTCAGTCCAAACTACTGAGCCCTGATAAGAGGAATCTAAAGAGAGATACAATAACTGAACAAGAGTAGTTGTGTAAATTATAATTTAGTTTCATAATTACCATAACAATAACATACACAGGGAGCTTTTACTACACAAAAAAAATTGTCCTTATATATTTTTAAGTAAATTCTCTGAGATCATATGAGTTTGCTTTATTATGTAAAATACTGATATCCTCATTAAAAGTGCTTAAAACAGTCTGAAGGAAATGGAAGAATTTCAAGAAGTATTTCTTCAGCACTGTATCAGACAGTAAGAAAGCATTAACAAATACCCTATCAGCATCCCTGTTCTTTATTTAGCAATATGCAATTAAAAATTATATGTGTTAGCTTCCATTTTCTAGCTGTCATTATTTGTGAATCATATAGGAGATTATCCCTTTGTTCCACCCTAGCCAAGTGTATATTCCCCTATTCAAAAACCCTTCGTAAGTGTGTAGCAATAATTAAGCATTACAAGTACCTCCATACCAATGACATTTTCCAACACAGAATGATACCAGGTTTAAGATACTGCTATTTTTCCTACATAAGCATGTCCACAAAAAAAATGACTACTTCATTAAAAATAAATTAGAGAGCCTGCGTGGAAAAATGCTCTAAGGGGATGGGTCTTTTGAATTTGATTTATTTTCTGCTTTTCTGTACCTTATTTTCTTGGATATGGCAAACAACAATAAGAAAAAATAAAGCCTAATACATGTACTTACTTGTGATAAAATGGAAAGCTGATGGTGATAGATTACTGCATTTCGATTAGCCTCCATAAAGTATTTCTGTGTTCGTCTCCTCTCCCGATCCAGTTTCTTCTCCAACATGAGATGAGAGGTAGATAAAACATCCATGTATTTCATCATCACATCAGACAGCAGTGCACTGACCTCTACTATATCTGCACGTGCTTCTGCATCAGGAGTCAAGCATCTACGGAAAGAACATTCTCTAATCAAAGTTAATTACTTCTTTCTAAAAAACCTGTTCAAGTCATGTTAGCCCACACTCTGCTCAAGCTTGCGTGGGACAGCTTGACACTGTGCAGCCTCAGTGTTGACACACCACAGAGTCTCTAGCATCAGCTGGAACAATTATCCTTGGTGCTTTAGAAGCACCAACCAAGACAGAACTGCTATGGGGGGCTGCTGCTGCCCCTGCCCAGGGGTGAGGAAGACATTGGTCTCCCTTGAGGGGACTGTGTTCTGGTCAAGGTGCTGCATCGCTGGACAAAGCAGTTGTGACGGAGATGAGTGTCCTGTCAGGAGGATTTACAGGAGAATGATAAGATCTTCACAGAGACTTTGCAGAGATGAGACTCCCAAACAACACAAAGAAGAAGGAAAAATCTAGAGATTACTCTCAAAGGAGTATGGATGGAGGCTCCCAAGAGGAGGTAGGCAGAAGACTTGGGACATCCACCAACAGAAAGAAGGCTTTTCTTCTGACTTCAGATATACAATTACAGAAAAGGTATAGTGACCAGGGAACAGGTGAGGAAGGATTTAACAGAAGATACATCAGAGCCAAGGGAGGCTGAATAAAGTGTTCTTATGACAAATAAGAAGCAGCAGCTGACTCATTTGAGATTGAGGGAACAGAGGCACCCATCTACTTGATCTGATTTGATGACTGTGAAATCTGTTGCTTTCAAGGTTGTGGTGTTTTGATCCTGGCTGGAGACCAGATGACCAAAGTCACTCTGTCACTCCCCTTTTCAACTGGACAGGGGAGAAAATGTTTATTGAGAGGCTTAGGAGTTGAGATAAGGACAGGGAGAGATCATTCCACAGTTAGCATCACAGGCAAAACAGACTAAACATGGAATAAAATAAAAACAAAACCATCTAATTTATTACACTACACACACAGAGAAACCAGAGGAGGATGATAAGTACAACCAAATCTTAAAACACCTCCCCTCACTTCTTCATGGACAGGCTCCCCAGGGAAGTGGTCACAGAACTGAGCTTGACTGAGTTCAAGAAGCATCTGGATGATGCACTCAGCCACGTCCTCTGACTTGGCTGGCCCTGCGTGGAGCCAGGAGTTGGACTTGATCCCTATGGGTCCTTTCCAACTCAGGATATTCTATGACATAACTTTACTCAGGATTGCTCTCCCTTCCTACCCCCAAGTGTCACAGGGGGAGACAGGCATGGCAGGGGCTGAGAGGGGGAGGGGGTGCACAGGGGGGAATCCTCACACTTTCCCTGCTCCAGCATGGGGTCCCAACCCATGGGAGACAGTCCTCCAAGAACTTCTCTACTAAGGTCAAGCCAGTTAGCTTCATATTAGTCCCTGGGAAAACAGGAGCAGGATGGATTTACCAAAGAGCACTCATACCCAACTAGCCTGATTACTCTCTATGATGAAACTACTGGCTCTGTGGATAAGGGGAGAGCAATATATGCTGTGGGTTAACAAAGCCTTTGAAACACTTTCCCACAGTATCCACACAACTATAAGGTAGGTAGATAGTGGGCTGAGCTTCCTGTCTCAGACATGCCATCAGCAGTACAAAGTCCAGCTGGTGGCTCAAAGTAGCATCCTCCAGAGACTGATATTGGGACAGTATTGAATAATGCCTTTAATAATGACCTAAATGATGGGGTGAAGTGTGTTCTCAAAAGGTCTGTGAACATCAAATTGCAGGGATCAGTTGATAACAGGGCGTAGGACTGGTTTTAGAGGGACCTGAGACACCAATACCGAGGTTCAATCACTATCTACATAATGGAAGGGTATAGAAAAGTTGGAGCCAGATCCTTCTTAGATGTGCACAGTGATAGGACAAGAGTCAATAGACACAAGATAGAACACAGGAAAGTCTAATTAGATATAAAGAGGATGATTATTATTACTACCACTTTTAATCATGAAACAGACAAGCAGTGAAGAGGGTCCAGAGAACTTGTGGGATCTTTATACTTCAGGATGTTCAGAACTCAGGCAAGACCTTGAGCAACAAGCAATCAGATCTAATTGTATCTGCTTTAAGCAGATGGACTAGATGATCTCTGAGGGTCCCTTTCAACCTAAAGTACTCTACAGCTCCATGGTTCTTGTTTCAGGCACTCTAGGTGGTATATTATTATTGTTTCTAAACAACTATTAGGTCTGGTTTTAAATTCCCAGAATATTTTGTATGTAGGCTAGGACATGAAAACGGCTAGAAGCATTCTAGGGACAATGCTGCGTGTACTATAAACTGCCTTAAATCTATTAACTCCAGTCAACCTGGTACTTTACTAAGATAAAGTACTGCAGAGTACTGTATGGATACATGTAATCTAACACCCTTCTTTAAAGAAAGTGTCACAGAATTATTTTCTTATTTCTGAAATAGTACTTTCTAAATAAACATAACTGTTATGTAAGGCAACAGTTTTGAAAAGGTTTTACAGTATTTGATTTTTTTTACATGTCTTTTGGCTTAAATTTGCTCAAATCTATTGATTCATCCCATTATTTATCATAAATTTTGATATGTTTTACTTAAAACTTTTTATTTCCTTTGAACAAATGCAAGTTTTTCACCTTTAAGAAATGTTTTGTTTGATTTCTTCCTTTAATTTTTTATTCTAGTCCACTGAATTTGATCAAAATTTCAAGAATAATGTGACCTATAAAAGATTTCCGGTAAGTCCTAAATCCATTTCCTATGCATCTAGAAAGAAATCATTTATTTATGACTAAACACTGAGTAGATTCATATTCAATTCTGAAAGAATTTGATGATTATGATTCTAGAACTTTCTTTAGTAGCTTAATTCAATAAAACTGTTAATCAGAAAAATACTGAATAATAATAACAATAGCACTAAAAGCAATTTTTCATTTGCAACATTCAGCTTTCAATGTTTTTTCCTAATCACTATTAATAAATTTGTTTTTTCTATTTATGACACTCATCTTTTAATGTGTGTTGTGACTCAGTCATTCGGAAAGATCTTAGTTTCTGTTAATGTTTCTTCATCTATAAGTAAAATCTTATTACTGTTTTTCTTTAACATTCTTTATTCTTTCTAAATATCTCACAAATCACAAGCCAAAACCTAAACATAATATTTCATTTAAGGATTAACTCAAAGAGAATCATCTTTTTTTAAAAAGCATTTTATGCTTCCCACTCTTACACAATAGGAAAACTTAATTTTAATATTTTCATGCAAATGCCTATTTAATTGTCTATTTAAACCTGTTAGCCTCCATAGAACCCAGTCTCATGATGGTACAGTACTTTCAGTGAACCTGTTTAACACAACCACAATATCTACAATCATGAATATCTCAACAGTTGGCTTTGCAATAAACCCTCAAAAACTTCCTCTTACAGAATTTCTTATCAATATCAGGAATGGAAAGAAAGAAAAAGACAGAGGTCCAGATATATAACTAAGTCATGTATAAAGATGCATTTAACATTTGTAAGAGAATACAACGCATATTGATACTGGTATGATATGACTGGAAGATATTTTTTGGATGTATTTGAGATGACTGTATTTTTCTTAATTAGTGAGCAATTAATTAATGAAGGCAGTTACTCTAGCTACAAATACCTGTAAATAATTAACATATAAAAATTAATTTCACGATCTCTTAAATTTAAATGTTAGTTCTAATACCCTCTCCATTGTTGTCCTTCATTCTCAAGGTCTTTAAATAACAGAAACCTTTTTGTACAACAAAAGATAGCATTAAAAAAAAGAGTCTTTGTACAGTAAAGTGCTTTTTGAAGATGGAATTCAACATCTGAGTGAGAAAGAAAAGGCATTTTTGTGCTAAGTGGAGTTTTTCTTAAACAGAAGAATCAAGGGAGCTAAATCACATAGAAGTGTGCCAATTCACCTTCTATACTTTGCCATGCACATTATTACCAGGAAGATATAACCATAGCCAAGAGAAATATATGGTGATCGGAACGAATACAGGCTCATCTTTGCCTCAGTTCCCACATTATCTCTACTTTGTTATCTCTGCTATTCTACTAACAGGATTAGAAGGTAGTGAGAACCATATTTCAGTCAAACAAATACACAAAACTATGAACGTGACTATACAGTGATCTATAAATAACATATTGCAACAGGGCTACTTACCTGACTATACACTGCACTTAAAAATTACTCAAAATTCTGTATGGTCATGGGAGTGAAAATTGAGGCATAGGAAATTAACTACAAGAATGTATTGTTAAACTTCAGTAATCAGTATAAAGTCTAGATCAGCTAGATAAGTGTGAAAACTGTACTTCCATGAGTTTTCCAGTTGCACGTATGCACCTATTTCTTGTAAGGAGAGACCTCCATTTGTCTTTGAACCGGAAGAAATTACTTATTCAGAGACAAATAGCGGTAGTGCTAAAGTCAGCAAACTGTCACATTACCACTGCTGGAAACATACAAAGCAAAACATCTTTTCAGCAGGATGTCAAAATAAAACTACATGAGTAATTACCTCTTAATGGCAAATGACACTTTTTCAGAGTACAGTCCTTCTGGCACAGGTTCATACACAGCCCGTACTATCTGCAAAATAAACAATCTTCAATTAATTGAAGAAAAATATCCCATTATTTATTTGGAGACCCATAGCATAAGTATTGTTCCTTGAAAGAACCTGATGGGCATTACATCATCAGGTCTAACTCGCAAAACTTATAATACATCTAACGCAGAGTGTCACTTATAATCAAGTACATAGTCATTGTAGATCAAGGGGCTACTGTATCTGACAGGTAAGGGAAGCATTAAGAACCTCACAATGATTTTTTTAAAATTTTATTTGTGATCACAGACTAAGGTGTAAAACACAATGCTATAGAAAATCCAGTATTATAGTACATCAAGAAATTTTATATATTGAAAGCTCCTATCACTAAATGCAGTGCTAAAAATATGCCAGTCAGAGGTAATAAATAATATACTAACATTTACAAGAAATTTTTGCAATTCAAATAGCAAAACAGCAAATTCATACAATGATAAACACTTGTGCTCACTCACACATCAGACCAGAGAGTAGTTTATGCTTCTATAACCTTAAACATCGATTCTAATGGATCTAGTGAACACATGCAGGAATAATTGGTAGGTTGATCTGGCAAATCTGAATACCTTAGTTGCCAAGGAGAGCATATTGGTGCTGTAAAATGGTGGGTTCAGAGTTGCCATCTGATAAAGGATGCATCCTGCAGCCCAGACATCAGCCTTCTCTCCATATGGCTCACTCTTTACAACTTCAGGGCTAAGTAAAAAGCAATGCAACCCACACATGTTTAATTAATTCATTTAGAAGTAAGCTTATTTTAAAAAAAAAAAAAAAAGGCACACCCAATATTGAGTTAGTCACTACAACATATTTCCAAAGCAGTTATGTTCAGAAGGTTGGATTTATTTCCTATACCTGCCAAATTCCCACTTCCACTGCAGTTCTTCTCACAACACTTGTGGTTTAAATTTTGTTCACTTGTACTTTCCACCCATTTCATGTTGGAATGTCTTTAGATTAAACAGATACAAATAAACTACAGCATTCAGAACTTGCTTACAGTGATGGTATTTCAATAAAATGGACTAGAGAACAGATAAATATATCACAGCCTCTTGCAATTCAGATATCAAAGATCTGAATAAGATTCCTATATTTAGGATGCTAATGGATATGATTTTGCTACTAATGTGAGTACACAAAATTTACTCATTATATCATTTTCATCCTCTTAAAACTACTGTAACGCTTTCCCTGTGTGGATGCCACATGGACACTCAACAGCCAGCTGAATGACAATAAAAAAAAAATACATTGTAAAGATCTGTTTAAAGGAAATGGAAGAAAGTAGTCATTTCAGCAGACTCCTCTTCCTTCTCTTAATTTCCTCAGCACTTTCCATGAAACTGGATGATGATAATTTACAATAGTAGGGATATTCTGATACTGGCGTTCAAATCCTAGCATTAAATAAAGGTCATATCACACAATGTGTTTTTTTCCACTTAGTCTCTTCACTCTGTAATTACTTAGATAAAAAATACCCAGCTCTTTTCATCTATAAAATCACTTTGAATACCTACTAGTTTTCCTTTTTCTTTCAGCTCAGAATTTGGAACCACAATATCAACTTCATGACTATATTACATATACCTTTGGTAAAATGCCTTATTTTGGAGCTGAAAGATACTGTGTAAATTCAACTAATGATGCAGTCTGGATATAGTATATTGCTAGAAGGTATGCTGCTGATACACACAGAAAATGGGGCTTTAAAATAAATGGGATGAGGTTCCTTAGATAAACTAGCATGCTGAAGAGAAATTAAGTGATCTTAACAGAATAGAAAGTCAGAACACAGGCCACAGCGGGGGGAAGTGAGACTGACAGGTCACACATTTCTGATAAAATTGATCAAACAACATACAGACTCCTTGGTGAAACCTAATTAGCAATTTTCCTTGATTTTTGTTGCTGCTATTAGATAACTGTAGAGAACACCGGATGTTGAACATGGCATTAGAACGTAATATGATTTCTATAGTCAGGCTCTCTTTATTCCTCAACTGTGACAGTAATTCATTAGAAGACATTATAAAAATTTCATTTTTTATATATTAAACGTGTCTATTAGAGCAAACCTCAGTATTGCAAATTATCACAGAGATGGTGAGCTCAGTAAGGCAATACCCCTGTCAATAGTTCTAAGTATGCTCTTATTCAGAAAAATGAATGACTTGAATTTTACAATCTTTCTCTCTAGTGGTAACTTTTATTCATAAAGAGACACAGTTATAAATTATTATTTTTAAACTACTAAATAAACTGAGGTTATTCAAGCCAAATTTATGTACCTATGCAAAAAGTCACATAGCAGTCACAGAAAGAAGCTGAACACAATCAAGAAAAACAGAAGCAACCATGACCTGGCCTGCAGAATCTTGTATTCATGAGCAGCAGCGAAGAACCTAGCTTGATGTCCAGAGCAAACAGCAGTCCACTGGGCTGGTGACTAGGAAAAACGTGTTCATTACTACTACAATTTGGAAATCACAGAAAGAATACAGAGCTGACAGGGTTGCAGTTTCAGCATGGTTTCACACAAATGCATAATAGCTTGAAGTTAATGAAGTCATTTGGTCTGCTTAATCATGCTGAAAGATTTCTTGTTCTAAATGCATAACTTTTTTTTTTTTTTTCTCATCAAAAGGAGGCCTGGCAGCAGAGTACTACTCAATTTTTTCTTGCAGAACAAATGTCTTTAGTCAGAAGGAGATATTTAGATATCCCTGATATTTAGAGCATTAGGATGACCAATCTCTTAAATACTGTCTTGTACTTGAGGCATTTTATGCTACAGGAGTAATAATTATCTAAACTTCTAGAGTAATTCTTATATAAGGTGACTGTGAAAATTTTACTTGTACAATCCTATACTTCTAGGTTGCCATACTTTCATGGCTAATTGAGTCTGTCATTTATATTTTTAAATAGAATTTTCAAATATTATTTATTTACTGAAGAGATGTAGTGAAATCCCTCACCATGTTCTACAGGCTTGCCTCACCATCTGCTACTTTGGAGTGTGGGTGGGGTACAGTACTTGTTGACTAGCATAACAGCTCTGCAGTCAAGTTGCATCTTTTGGATCCACACTGTTGAGGGATGCCAAGCAGAGAAATTACCTGCTTCTGTTCCTGTACGCTGCCACCCACAAACAGGAGGGCGGTGGGAGTACATACGGTTTCTCTAATTCAGTTGACAACTGTGTATAAACTGTCACTGTCTGGTCAAGACCAGAAAGAATGAGGAGAACCAGACTCTGAATTTTATTCCATAAAAATCGTACAACATCAATCTTAGCCACAAACACAGAAAATTAATTTAAGGGTGTAGCATCAGTATGACCAGTTTGAGATTTGCTTGTAAAGACAGGATTCTTCCTTTAAGTCTTAGATCAAGAGGTCTAAATTGATTGAAATAGGACAGTGGCACCACTTAAAATTTAGCAAACAAGTGTCCACATCGTAAAATGCATTCAGTGCCAAAATAACACACACAAAGGGGAAAAGTCTAAGAGCTTATTAAGAAAAGCATTTCCATTGCTCCAAGGGCTGACTTTACTGCTGCAGAGCAGCTGTATTGATGACATTCTATGACATCCAGAGTCTTGGACATTAAAAGGCATAGCAGATACTTATATAATTAGTAATTTAATTTTTGCAGCTAACATATTCAAGGTAATTATTGCAGTTCTTCCTCTAGGTTTACAAATCACTGCTCATTTCCAAATTACATACTCAAGCTGAAAAAGCTTACTGCAGCAGTACTATGTTAACTAGATGAGTGTCCTTCACTGAAGTCCATAGCAAAAGCAAGACTAAATTCTTCTAAATAGAAGACACAGAAGTATATCCACAGACTAATTCTCCAAATTCTCAGAATTCTTGAAGAGATGGTTTTATAACTGTTTCCCAGAAAGTTAACTCTTGCTCAACATACCAACATTGCTTTTGTATTTAATAAAGAAGTCCTCTATGCCAGCAGCCTTAAAATGAGTCTTGAATTTGATTAAGCCATTGCTTTACCCAGTTACCTGTTTTTTCTTCCTAATTTTGAAAGTTAGATGGTTATTTGAAATATTTCACGTACTATTGCATATTTTTAATTAGAATTTTAAAATAAACTAATATCTTATCAATATTTGTGCTACTTGTGAAATAGTATCATTTCACCAAATCATCTCTATATGGACTTGAAAAAATGTCTCCAAGCTTTCTATTGTAATTTTGCTCACTGAAGTTATTTTGTCATGTTTTTTAAGAATTATTTTAACAGAGATATACAGACTGACCCAATCTGAATGTGCTACATTAATACTATCACATACCTATATGAAAGATAACAATCCTCACTGGATTATCTCACATTCACAGTAGTTATTAGTGGATAGAAGTTCCAAAATGAAAACCCTGAATTAGAAGGAGGAGGAAAGGGACAGCTAAGGAAATTATGTTTTTGAAACAGCATTAATTTTCTAGAGCTTCTAAAGCTTCTAAGAAATGTTGTCGAAACTATCAGGCTGATTTTACATGGGACATAATCAGTGAAGATTTCCAAAGCTGCACAGAACCTCAATAGGCCCCTCATAATTTCTCTTGGTACAGCGTTCACCATTTCCAACACTTGTAAGAACAAGCTGGCGTATGTTGTCCTATAGAATGAGAAGTATTTTCAAATGAGACATGATTTTGACTAGACAGTTATGGATTAATTAAATTAAGAGTGATTCTTCATGACTAACTCCCAGAAGAGGAGATGGCTAACATGAAAGGCTAAATAAATAAGAAGCATATTCCACTGCAGGAGATTTTAACAATGACAGAGTTATTGCTTTCAGTCTTTATAATTCCTTTAATTAATTATTTACAGTTTGATATAAATTCCTGCAGTTGGTAGCAGTTATACAAATTATGCCTAGAAACTATGTCTAGTTCAGAAAGCAACCCACGGTGAAAATATAGTTGGAGGCTAGTAAAGTATCAAATGTGCTTACCCCATTCATCCTTCCTCATGGATAGTGATTTATTGCCACTATTAGAGACAGGACAGTAGGAGAGATAGTATAGAAGTTTCCCATAAACTGATAAAACTTTTTTGTGGAGGGGTCCCAAATACTAAAAGACTCTCTGCAGCTTCTATTAGCTTCAGATATTCAGGTATCTTTGTCTTAATTTATCCAGTAGTGTCTTGAAAACCTTCAGAGAATAGTGAAGACTACACAACATCTCTAGGCAGCCTGTTCTACATCTGACTGCTATAATAGTGAAAAAAAGATTGCCTGATATCACATCAGAATCTCTCCTGGTTCAATGAATGTCTATTTTCTCAGAAAAGGGCCAAGACCACCGATTTCATTCCAAAGTATGAGAAAATCAAGGGTATGCTTGTGTTTTAAAACTATTTCTAGGTTTCTATGAACCAGGTGGCCCATTTTCATCTTACTAAACTACAGTAGGATAATTTGCAAGTGTTTGGAGACCACTGTAAAAATTAAGGTTCTCTGAATCACAGAAAGAGGGGGGGAAGGTAAGAGGGAAGAAAAAGCTGCTGCTCAGCATCACCCCGAAGGAGAAAAAAGGAAAACAGAAAAGCAGTTGCTGCTTGTCACAATTTATCTCTGGATACTTTGCTGTAAGCTACAGCTATGCATTCAGTATTACAGCTTCATAATTAGCTCTAAAAGCAACAGAATAAGAAACAGGAGCCACAAAACTGACAGTTTGAATAAAAAGCTTCTATGAACATTGCTGAAAGCTATTTGTGTTTCTCACCTATGAAAAGAATTCAATAGAAGCCTTTTGGGGATATTGTGTCTATCCCCGGACTGATGAAGCTGGAAAGCTGGAACAGGATTTTCAATCATTACTTCAAATTTTTGCCTTCATGGTTTTCTGTTTTGAAACCTATCACCAAGTAATTATATAATTTATTAAATTGTCTTCTGTTTACATTTTTCTCATTAGAAATTATGCTTTCTTCTTCACAAAAGACACCTTTTCAGGGATCCTTTGCTGACATCTATTGAAAAGTTCATAATTTCCACCATTTTTAAAATGTATGGGGACAGGGAAAAAACTTACTACCTCAGTTTAATTTTATGACATAATAAATCCTCTTGCCACCAGGTAAGAAATGTAATTTTTAAAAGAGTGAAGTCAGCTAAGAGAGGTAACTTTCACATGCATAATTGCTCTCTCAGTGTCATCTCAACTAGAATGAAAATAGAGTTTCATTCTCTAGTCCAAACATCGCCTGTCTCTGACAAGAAAGTTCCTCTACATTAAAATAATTTAGTCTATAGAGAGGCAAAACCAATCTGAGGTCAGTGACAGGATGCTAACTGCAGGACACAACAGCCTGTGTGATAATACCTCCCTGATGCTTTTATTAAAATCTTTCAAAAGTAATAAGGGTCTGGTTTGATGTGGAAGGGCACTTTTCACTGCAAATAGAAGTTGTGTATTGTTTCTCAATCTGAAATGTTAATGAGCATCGAGAAATGTGTGACAACAAGATCCCTGTAATAACCCGGCATAGCTCTCAGTTAAACTGTTGTTGATCAACAATTTGAGAAATCACCAACTGCTTTCTTTCAGCACATATTCAGTGTCTCTCTAAACAGGAGGAGATGTTTTATACTCCACCATTTGGGGCTTTTATTTCACAGGTCTGAAAATCAAGATATGAATATCCAGTTAACATTCAACAACTGATTTTTATTTCTCTGAATTTACAAACCTTTAAGCTTTTATGTGTTGCTCACATTATACATTCCTGCTTTGAAATGATAATATATTAACTTTAAAAAATAATTGATGGCCTCTAGCAGAGCAGTAAGTGTCCTAGAACACATGGAAAACTGCCAGCAATTCATTTCAATGCACCCATGTCACACAGATTTTTTTTTAAAAAGTTTATTGTTCTTTATTCCTATTGCTTTGTTAAACAAAAACAAACAACAAAAATCTTCTTCATATCTAAATCATTAACTGAGGCAGAAGTATGTTCAGAGCACAAGGTTCTCTTCCTAATCCCCAAGTGCAAAGAGTCACTCATAGCCAATTTTTCCCCAGCAAAACTTAAAGCACATATGAAACTGTGAAGGCCTAAAGAGCCTCACAAGCATTAAGTTGTTTAGGCTATATATTTGAAAAATACTGTAAGCCAAGACGTCGCTTTGTTCCTGATGATCCCAGTCACTCTTTACCACCACTTCTCTAACTGCACCAACACAAGTACCTCTGCAGCTGCATTATGTGTCAGACCAAAGACCTCATACACCTGAAAAACAACCTAAATTATTTTTCAGCCAAGTCAGTTCTCTAATCTAGTTCTTCATCATATGTTTAGACAAATGTTTGTTGTGGCCCAGGAGTAGTATGTTTGGTTTGGTTTCGGAGTTTTTTCCAGGGGTTTGTTGGGGTTTTTTCCTTGAATCATTTCTTTGATACAATTTATATCACAGCACTAAAAACAACTGATACTGGCATAAATTTGGGAGGCTTTTTTCTAGGGAAGAGAGACAGTAACTACAAGTGCCAAGAGGCCAGCTTTATATACATAAAAGCCGCTTCCACTGAAACACAACTTTCAGTTTTACTTAGTTCAAAATGCCACACAGAAACTTCTTTTTTACCTTTGTTAAGTAAGAAAAAAATCAGTCAATCAAAATGTAACAAGACCAATAAAATGTATAAAAAGCTTCAGAACATCTGTCCTCAGTTCTTCCCTTCTGAGCATAAAGTCTATAGAAAAAGCAGCTGAAAAGAGTGGAAGAATTTTATTGCGAGGACTTCTGTGTTCATATTCAGAAGCAGAAGACCAGTGTGGTACACTGAGCTACTGCATGTTCTCCCATCTTTGATTCCACACTTTTCCTGTAAAAGTGTATATCTCTGACAGTTAGAAAAGATTCATGCATTTCTCTGACAGACATTTCTACCTTTTTTTTTGTGGCAACTTTATATTTTCACTCCTTTTACACATATAAACATTTAGTGCTGGTGAAAACAAGTTATTTCTGAATCTCACAGAGCAGAGGCAAAAAAAGCACCTCATTGCACAACAGACTTGTGAAAAATTGTCTTTAAGACCGAAGGATACATTTCACTGACCTTCAATGAGTATGTTGCCCAAGAGACACCCATATCTAAATGCTCTCATGTTTATACACACTGAAGACAATGTCTTCCAAAAATTCCCAGACATGGCAACTGTGTTCTTGCTGAGTAATTTCAAATTTCTCTCTGAGCAATTTCAAATTTATCCTCTTAAGTATCAATGGCAGCAGGTAGAACAAAAAAGCTGCCAAAAATTCTTGCAATGTGTAGGTTGTACACACTTGGTGAAGTGGTGAAGACATCAACTATAGTTATGCCAGAAACAGCATTGCTAGCTGGATAAACCAATTGTGCTTAATTTGTCAGTGTGGAACAAACAAACTGAAAAAGCGTGACAGCATCAGCCTCATGCTAAGATGAACTAGCTTCTCCACAAGTATGAATAATCTCACCATTATGTCTATATGCGTGCATGCATACATACACACTACTACTCTAAGATATGTTTTGGGCCTCTAGAATTTTCCAGCCAGAACAGTATTCTGTGAATATTTCATTTCAGAAATATAGCAATTTGGCAGCTTTTTTAGTATTTTTTTTCATAATATAAAATACTTATAGTATAAAAATTTATTGTGCCACTGACTTATGCTCTCAAAAATTGGGAGAATTCTCAACACAAGGCAAGGGCAATAGTTATCAATATTTAAGTACCTTTTATAAGCAGACAAGTACTAGAGTTTTATGGGCTTTTACATACATTTATCCCCAACTGAAGCCTTACTATAAACTTTTTCTTTTTTTCTAAAGCACCTATTTGCAGTGTTTTTCCCCTCATCAGGATACAGACACAAATACAGCATGTAGATATCTTGGGAAAATATCCTGTAAAGATACAATTCAGTTTGAATGTAGCCTACTTGTCTATATACTGTATCTTGATCTGGAAGAAAACTTGCTGTCACTCGGTGTGTAAAACTACTACATGTTTCTAGGCCTTTACTTATTAAAAAAGCTTGTTTCAAGGGCAATTTAAAAAGATTTGCAGGCTCTATCAGAAAAGGCGACGTTTACAGCAAGCTGCTTCTTCATTCAGATGTCTTATTATTACTAAAGAATGTAATGAACTATCCCCTTTCTCAGTAATGAAAACACAACAATCTTCTAATTAAGCTCAAAACGTGCATAGCTGTTTCAACTGGTTTTTATACTTCTGAATTTTCAAGATTATCATACTCGGAGTAAATTACAAGGACAAATCAAAGTATCGTTAATATGTAACTTAGCTTTCCAGCGTTACATATGCAGCCTACGGGAGGCTTAAAATAGAAAAATATATTGAAGTTCTAATTTACAGCTGTTACTCCTTCAGACACATCATAGAACAAAGTCTAAAACAAGAAAAGTATAAGCCAGACTCTGAAACATAAAAAAAAAAGTTTCCCTTCATTAATATAAATCAAAAATCAAATTGAAGGCAAGCATCACTGCCACACATCTGGCATTCTTATTCACACAAAAATATCTAGCAGATTGTCAAGCTGACAGTTTTAACAGAAATGCTGTAGATAAAGCATATCCCAAAGTTGTGGCAAAATTTTAATCGAGATATATAAAAACTGAAACACTCATTCTAAAAGGTACTCATAACACGCATCCAACAGATCCTTCTAAGAATTGATTCCTGCCAAGCAGTGACGATTCCCAGTGAATTACAACTGCAACTTTTCATAAAATGCTTTGAGGAGTTGCCTTAAATCTCACTGTACAAACATCTGAAGAAACTAAAAAGGTTTTTTACTTTTATCTATGAAACACAAATCTGAACAATTAAACAATGGAAAAGGATTTTGCTTATTGAGGTGTACACCTTCCAGAATGAACATCTTTCAGTGCCTTTGTCCAAATAACTATGCTTATCAAGAAACTGTATGACAATTTACAATTTAAATGGAAATAGGGAAAAATAAATATCTGCAAGAAGATGACCACAAGCAGTAGCAAATCCAATCCTACAACAACTCTAAAATAAACCCAAATCTTGAATAACTGATTTCATATAAGATGTTAATTTTACCTAAATTTAAACCAGATAACTACCTAATAACTACTGTTCTGTTGAGCAATCATGTTTGGTATAGATTAAATGTTTAAAAATAAAAAAAGCAAGTAGCTAATTTTATCTGAATTAGATGGTAACTTCATTGTCTTTCTTTACACAGAATTTAAAATTCAACAATCTAAAATCTAAATAAAGTACATTGATCCAGATGCCTGCAAAAACTCTCACAAAAGTCAATAGATGAAATCTGAACAGAAGGTCATAAGGTAATAATCTAGGTATAACTTGTTATATATTTTCATATTAAAGAAATAATTTATTGCTTGATGGCTCACTTGTAAACACCTGCTGAAAAAGTAAGGCAGCATAGGAAAGTGGGCAAAGTCTAAGAGAAGAAACAAGGTTTGAGATATCACCTCATTCTGTAGCTTACTCCCTAACCACAGTAATGGGCATCCTTGAGAAACAAGCCAGAAGCAAAGGACAAGAGATGTCAGCTGACCTGTCACATCACTCTGAGATGAGAAAAACATCTAATTCCACTGTTTTATTCTCAGAATTATCTCTAAAATTCCTTCTAGGAATAAAGTAAATCCTTTATCAACCCTTAAGATAGGATGTAGAAAGAAAATACTGTACATGTTAATTTGTAAACGGTAACAAAACCTACCAACTAATATTTGCAACACTCTCCTGCATCTCCCCATTTAATAACTGGGCACCTTGATCTCTAGAAGAATACACAGACCACTTGTCTGCAGTTGGGATCATATAGGTAATGCACTGCTACATCGCTGGATAAGAGTGTACTACCTCTTCAGTCATAAAATTATTGACGCTTGTTTGTGCAGCTCAAATTGTGAAGAACCTAGACATCAAGTAGTAACCCAGGAAAAGAGCTTTCTTCAAGAGAATAGATACAAACATAGATATATACATCTGCTTGATATCATGGGGTTTTCAAAGTTAACCTCTTTATGACATACTTGTATGCAATGGCCATCTATAACCAAGAAGTATGAAGACTCTATGTAGGAATCATGTCAATTGCCAATGAAAGTAATATAATTTAAGGCAGTTTAACTCCAAATGATTAAACCCACAAAAGCTATTCAAGTATTGGCAAATAATTTATTTTTACCTCTCCCCTCTTTCATTCAAAACAGACTCTTCCATAATATCCATTTTAAATAAAAACCTGGCAGACTAGACACATCTCAAGCAGACGATATGGTCACTTATGGTTAAGAGAACGTGAAAGAAAGACTACTGGCTGCTCTGCTAGCTGATGACTCAGACATGACCCCCTTGTTCATTTAGAAGGCATCAATGCCTCTTTATAGCATTTCTTAAACAGATATCTATCCTATTTCTGTTTCTACTTATTTTCTTTATTTAAATTATGCTAGAAGAGTATTGCAACCATTCAGTCTGCCACTTGTTAGTCAGTTCTTGATGTGGCTGTTTCTTCCAGTCAGATGTCTAGCATACCTCATGCTGCCTCCAGCAATTCTTAAGCCACAGCTGCTGTGCCATTCCTTGAAACAGTGAACATCTAACTGCATGAAATCGGAAAGGGTAAAAACAGGAGAATAGACCCTTAAAAATCCAGTGTTAACATTTCACAGTTTCACAGAATAACAAGGTTGGAAAAGACCTTTAAGATCATCAAGTCCAACCATTCTTATCCTAAACTAAATCATATCCCTTAGTACCTCATCTACCCTTTTTTTGAACACATCCAGGGAAGGTGACTCAACCCCCTCCCTGGGCAGCCTGTTCCAGGCCCTGACAAATCTCAGTAAAAAATTTTTTTCTAATGTCCAATCTAAACCTGCCCTGGCACAGCTTCCTGCCATTCCCCCTTGTCCTATCACCTGTCACCTGGCTGAAGAGACCATCACCTATCTCTCTACAACCTGTCTTCAGGTAGTTGTAGGTGGTGATAAGGTCTCCCCTCAGCCTCCTCTTCTCCAGGCTAAACAGCCCCAGCTCCCTCAGCCGCTCCTCATAGGATTTGCCCTCCAGCCCCTTCACCAGCCTGGTTGCCCTTCTCTGGACTCGCTCCAGGACCTCCATGTCCTTCTTGTGGTGAGGAGCCCAGAACTGGACACAGCACTCGAGGTGCAGCCTCACCAATGCCGAGTACAGGGGCACAATCACCTCCCTAGACCTACTGGCCACACTGTTTTTGACACAAGCCAAGATGCCATTGGCCTTTCTCTGATGAGACATGGCCACTTAATGAACATTATTGCTCTGATGCTTACTCTAGTAATATCTATAAAGAGTGCACAAACTCTTATATTATAGTGGCAGAACTTCTACCAATTAAAGTTATCGTAACAACAAGATCATCATTCTGCAAAAATCTCAGCCATGGAAAAAAACCCAGAGAAATAATATTTAAAAATATGGAAGAAACCAAGGAAAGACTAAGGCAGTTTGAACAGTCCTTGAAATCTGGATACTATGAAAAAACATGCAATTGAACAAAGCCACAACAAAAACTAAAGCCCAAGACACAAGGGAAAACAGGAAATCGCTTTAACTGACTACCAAAAATATGGTAAAACAGCAAACACACTACTAAGGAAACATCAATGACAGCAAGATGACATGTGACAGCAATACAAACTTAAAAACCACAAATGTACTGAGCAGTGAGGATCTGCCAAGATACCAATACTGCTGACATCTGTGGTAGAATATAATGGAGAAAAAAAAAAACCAGAAAAAAAACCCCTTCCAAGTTCTTGCAATTGTGATGTCAAAGTAACACCGTTCATCTAAGTGCAGCTCATTTGACATTATTTAAAAGGAAAATCAAAAAAATAATTATAGCAAACAAACACTAGTAACATTGAACTAGAAGACATGTACAAGCTCATAAACCAGCTTGATGGAAGAACTAATCTTATTCTAATAAAAAATGTGCATTCATTATTATCTGTTCCAAAGGGGTTACAAATTAAAAGTCTTAAGCCATTGAGGGGGAAAAACCAGAATAATTAATATCCATTAAAATAACTGTTACATTGAAAGAATACTTTCCAAGTAGTACATTTTTTGGTTTACAATCTGTTATGTTGGTAGAATAGGACCTTTTTTTTTCCAGACAACAGTTTAAATTAATCACAGATTCTCTAAAATTATTACATACTAAACATTTTTTTCTCCAACCATTAGGTAACTCTTTAGAACCTAGATCAGCACTATGCATTAGAAAACAACTATAAGAAGCTGTATGCTTTGCATACTCACTTTCATCAAGAAAACCTATGCTATGACTTTAAGTTACTCCTAAGTCTTTGTGAGTAAAACTACTCCTTCCTTAAGACGGCGGGGGGGGGGGGGGGGGGGGGGAAGTATCTATGAACTAGCACACGTCACTGAAAGTGGTCTGCTGTCTTTTAGTTGAAGATTTTTTTCACATTCTCTCCTGTCCAGTATTAATTTATGTCTTCTGGTGGGGACTTTATCCTTTCCATTGGAATATTTTTCCAGAGATAAATACAGATTATCTTCACGCTTTCTTACTTTGTTTCACATCTTTTCCAGTTCTACTCCCATGTACAGTGCTAAGTAATACTTGACATGGTACAAAGACACCTCAAATTTGAGGTGACAGTTGTTATTTAGTGAAATTTGTTACTTAATAAAAATTATAGAAAGGTAAATTATTTGTTTGTCTCTTTATAAGTCAATCTGACAACTACTCATGTTCTTCCTTGAAGTTCATCCAGCTTATCTTTTTAGTAACTATGTCCATAACGAAACATAATGTTCTATGCAGAGTTACATTGTGGCATGCAGATAGAGGTGGTATTATCTGCCTGTCTTCAGCTATACTGTCCCTGTGAATTCCACCTCCAACTGCACTGGACTTTTTGCTGAGACGTTATTATAAACCTATGCTTAAACTACAGCCACACAATCACAATTGCATTTCATCGCTGTGTTTCGTTTTCACAGGGAATATTTGGACTAATCGACTTTCAGAAGATCCTCTGATAAAAATGCTGTATTAATATACTGGAAGGATTATTTAGCTTCTGTTACCTTTTAATCAAGTCAGCAAATCCTCTCTCCAGAATCCAGCTGTCCCATGGATGGTAAAACTAAAGCAAGACTAGTTTTCTGCTAGTTTTCTACTGTCCCTCACCCCACAGTACCCTCACAGTTTCCTATTTAAACACACTGACACTATCACACTACAGCATGAACTGCAGCTTACAGGAAGGTAACATTTCAGCTGAGCTTAAACAGTTTCACTTACCAAAAAAAGATTAAACTGTGTCTCTACTCACTATCCAAAATTTCACAATGAAAGAAATTGGTGAAATGGTTCAAAGGCTATTTTTAGAGGAAAGAACGGTGTCCTGGTTTCAGCTATGATGGAGTTAATTTTTTTTAGCAGTGGATGGAATGCCATGTTTGGGAGTTAGGATGAGAACAGTGCTGATAGCACCCTGATGTTTCTGGTTGTTGCCGGGCAATCAAGGACCTTTCTCAGTTCTTCATACTTCCTTACTAATGAGAAAGGAGGGGACACAGCCAGGACAGGTGACCCGAATTGGCCAAAGAGGATATTCCATGCCAGTTACGTCATGCTCAGTATAAAGGGGGACTGGGGGGAAGAGGAGGAGACAACGCCAGGACGTGCAGTTTCTGGGGACGGTCGGGTTCCGGGACGGGCTTTAAGCTGTGCGGCCTGAGTTGTGTGGTTTGGTGAGAAATTGCATTGTGTATCACCAGTTTCATCTATTTTGTGCTTTAAACTTCTGTTATTGTTATATCTAGTTTTCTGTTATTGTTTAGTAAACTATCCTTATCCCAACCTGCGGGGTTCTGGTTTCTAGGTTGTAGTTTCTTTTCCTCCTTTCTTCCTTCCCTTTCCCCCCTCCCCCAACTTTCCTTCCCCCTTCCTTTTAAAAGTACAAGCGACTGTGTGGGGTGCGGCCCTCGGCTGGGGCAAAACCACGACAAATGGAAAAACTGGTAACCAGTTTGATCATACAGCATCATAAAGCAGGCTAAAAATTAAATATGTATGCAAGTACACCACAGTCCCTCATCTTAAATTACCCTTACCAACACAAAAATTGCTTTAAATAAGTGAAATTACTACCACATCACCAGAACAAGCTACTGCAGATCTCTGCATGAAATCTTATAACAATATTGATATATGCAGTGCTCCTTTAAGATATGGCTATAAATACCCAAATTTCTTGTGCTTCTAATGTAACACTGTGTAGTCCATAAACAGAAATTAAGATGGAGTATTTTCTCCTCCAGAAGAGAGGAGATGAGGGACACAAGTAAAATAGTAACTCCAATTACCAGAAAAATTAGTTTCTTTGAAACACCACAAAGGAAAAAACACCTCAACCTTAGCACAAAAAGCCAAATCCTGGGTAACATTGTTCTATATATCATTTGAGAACAATTCTGTTTCAGAAAGATCAAGTCAGTTTACCAATTAAAATGGAACATTCTTACCAACATCTTAATGATATCTGAGAGGTCTGCTCTTCTTCGGTTTCCCCACAGATTTTTCAAGATCAGTCAAGTTCTCAAAGAATTATGATGGGATTCTCTATTCCATCCCAATCTCAAACTTTACTTCATTCCCTACAATTTTTTTTCTAAATTTCTGCATACATACTCAAATACAAAAGCAGTTACTGTAACCATGATTCAGATAACTTCTACTTGTGTTTCTTGATCTGTTCCCAATACATGCCCTTCATAAGTTACAATCCTTTTTGCTAAACCAAGAAGTGACAGGTATACATGAAAGGAAATACCATTCTGTATAAACATGTACAATTTGCTGTGTCTCTTCTGGGAAGTCCTTCGAGACAGCAGCATAATAAAGACTCTGTCACCATTAACTTGGAGCAGATTGTTTCTGGTGACTTATGAGCTGGAAAAAGAGTTCAGAATTCATTATCAATTCCCTAAAGCAGTCTTTTCCTCAATTTTTAATGTATTAAGTGTAAACACATCCATTTAATACATTTGGTATTCTAAACATACACATTGCTGGATTTTTTAATTCAAGGACATAACCAATTAAAAGGAATTTAATTAGTATGCTAGTAGAATAAAACCTAGTATGAAGTAGATTTTAAAACCATCACAATTACAAAGCATAATTCTATAAGCCCCTCTCTAAACATAAAACTGTTTCTGCTGTTATTTTATGATGACGCAGTTTTTAAAAAATTACATTAGCAAATCGATTCAGTCAACCCTCAAACCCAACATGGTTAGTACATACACTGATTGTTTTTATCTGAACTGCTCTGCATAATGCTGCATAGCCAAATTTAAACAATAAGCATCAGACACTACTTCAGACACATTTTTTTCTTGAGAGCAATTTCTGTCACCCTAAAATGACAATAATGTCTCAGCTCTTTCACTTCCTTATTCTCACACACAAACCCCCCCTTTTTTTTTGTGCAGGAATACTGCTGCTCTTTGTAGATAGACATTCTCAATATTTTTATCATTTTAGCACTTGACATCTACTTAATTCATAAAAAAATATAGCCCAGGCACTGATTAAGTCTATAGGCTCTGACTTCCACTTTATGACTTGGGTTAAAACCTTTGATCAGTTCATCTCGTCCCTTGTGAAAAGGTTTCCATATCAAAAAGCTCCCTGCCATATGCAGTACTAGCCAAGTACCTTGAAGGCTGCATCCAGTGCATTCAGCTGTTCGCAAAGCCTTCTTAACATTCTTAAATTATTATGACATTGGAAGGACTCTAATGCTTCAGCCTGTCATTTTAAATATTACTCAAGCATACATTTTAAATACAAAGACATCAGTGCTGTATCTTTCTCTTCTATGACTGAAGACAGGCAAGGATCGCTGCTTCCATGATTTTGCCTGTGGAGTAGAACAAAAGTGGTCCCAAAAGATCACTTACTGAGAGACTGCAAGATACGAGTGACATTTTATCTTCATGCCTACAGAAAAATAACTGGACAAAGAGGTAGAAAAAGAACTGCCAAAACCCTAGCTCTGATGCAAACTTCCTTCCATACATGAAGACAGGCTATAAGAAATGTGGTATAAGCAAACATTACACAAGTTTTTTTTTTTAAATCTATAGAACACTACTCTAGTCTTAAATAGAAATTTCCTATAAAATGTGGAAAGACCCAAAGACAGAGACAGAATCTAACGAGGTGAGAAGAGAAAAAGAAGTGACTGTACGTAGGATAAGAAAATTATGAGTTGGTGACCCTGAGGGCCACTAGCACATGGTTTGGAACCTGACACTTCTAGATCTGATTTAACTTGCAGACATTCTATCTACAACTCTTGTTTAAAAGAACACAATAAATTCGCATCAACAGCTTCTCTGCCCAGCTATAACAGAACAAAACAAATCAATTATTTCAAAGGAGGTGAAGAGACGGGACCTCCACATCTCTCCCTTCTTCCCAGGTCCAACTTCACTCCTAATTTCTCTACCTCCTCCAGCAAGATCTGTCCACGAAGTCACAGCCTCCTTCAGGCATCTACCTGCTCTGGCATGGGATCTTCTGCTCTGGCACCTGGAGCACCTCCTCCTCCTTTGCTGACCTTGGTATCTGGACAGTTGTTTCTCTCACGTATTCTCATTCCTCTCTCTGGCCTCAGTTGCTCCTACTGTTTTTTTTCACCCTTGACTATGTTATCCCAGAGGATCTTAGAATGCCAAAACACTGAATAGAACCAACAGAGTGGCTTTGAAGAGAGGGAACAGCAGCTGTATAAAAATATGTTGCAATGAACCTGGAATAAACCCATGCAGGAATGAGGAATATTTGGATCTGTAAGGCTTCAACTGAACATATTGTAAACATATTTCCTTAATAAAGCAATAGTTAGGGTAGACAAAGCTTAATCAATAATTTTTTGCAAATGAAGAGAGAGATCCATAACTGTGGCACAGATTAGCAATTCCTTATTTGATTTCTGACTGTAGCATTTCAATCAACAGAAATTCTCACCTTAAATGTCAGGCCCAGAACACACCAACTGCTAGTAGACGAACACTAAACTTGTGCTTTCCATAATTTAGATTCTTACCCAGATTACATTTGCTCACCTATGTTTGCAATACAGTAACTTTGATTAACAAGCACATTTGTTATTTATGCATCATGCAACACAAAAATCCTCTCCTGGCCACAGTTACTTTTGTTTGAGAGAATCTGACATGCATAAAATTACATACACTATTTACATACCGTGGGGAACCTTTTGGATAGGAAACGTTTTCTATCCCACGCTCTTGAGAAAATGAAACACAAGTCAGTAGTAATTTAGGAACTCAGGTAGCTACACTGGTATCATGAACAGAATGCCAAAGGAAACTGCAGCTCATGCAGCAGCCTCAATAATGGATTGTATAAGCCAAAATTTTAGAACAGTCATTTATGTGCTTACTGAGCTTAAATTGAAAACAATGTTTGTCTTTTTTTCCACCTTTGAAAATTTCAAGCTTCATGAAATTTTTTTTCAGTTCAGTCATTATAACCAAATGTCTGTTGATCCAAAAAAAATCCACTAGCATCAATTTAAAAATTTTTTTCCAAAGTCAGAAAGGTTCAACATAACTGAACACTGAAGCCACAATTACGTTAAAAGCCATTAAAATTAAGTTTATATTGTTCATAGCTTTAAAGCACATTATAGGGGGTATAGGTAAATGAATAAGTTGCTACACAACTGCAGTTACTTCATTTTTGCACCAACTTAACCACCACATGCAAGAATAGGCAACAGCAAAATAGGCATGCAACCAACTACTGTGGGTAGGTAACTGGGACCTTGGTCCACTGTAACTCGCCTCCAAAAAAGCAGCCATGAGGATGGAAGTCACTGGACTGAATGTTGGATGCAGGAGTACTTACCATGAGTACAGAATGGTTCCCACTACTGATGCAAGTTTGCTGTTTTCTTGCTTTTGCTTGGCAAGCCCAAAGTCAGCTACAATTTAGGAAAAAAAATTAAAACCACATGTCAATAACCACCTTCTCTGCATGACAATCGGTGGTGGTGCACAACAGCTGAAAAGCTAGGGCAGGCAGGGTGGAGAGGAGGTTTGGGTTTGTTGGGTTTTTATCTTTTATGTTTCACAGAACTGGACCATACTATCTTCCTATCCCCACATTAATCAAGAACTTGTTTGAATTGGGCCTAGCAGCTTTAAAGTATTAAAAAAAACCTGTGATATTTTCAATCCAAACTGCATGACCAGTTTCAACTTTCTCTTAATATATTCCAATCAACTGCATGACAAAGGGAAGTAACTAATAAGCAGTGATCTATTGTCCAAATTAATGGGAAAAATAATGTAATGAAGTTAGTAATTGTTTCGCTTTCCTTCAAATTATCCTGGCTCGGAAGGGTGCACATCCTCAGAAATGTAATTTCAAAGGAGTATGGGGCAGTCTAATATCTGAATATTTCATGTCCAAAGATTGCATTTGGTAAGAAATAACAGCAAATCTTAGCCTTACATTGTGACAAAAGCTGGAGGTTTAGATGATCATGCAATTATGTTAATATAAGCGCCTTTTGTGTAATTATCAGGTAGTCTTTCACAAAATTGTCAGGCAGAGTTTTAGAGATGTTATTTTTAATCTAAGCTCCATGCAAACATTTCAAGTTTATTTTTTTCAATTTGTCTACTGCTGCCTCAATGCAACAACACGGCTAAGACACATGGCACTTTATTACATACAAGCACAGAGAGCAAGAGAAAATAACTGTCCTGGTTAAAACCCCTTAACAAATTTTGTATTGTAATACTACACTTCAGAATTGGGAAGATTATTGTGGTAAAGAAAAATTGTTTAAAATATTTTAAGGCACCTGTTCTACTTGGACAGAGCCTATGGCATTCTTATTCCAAATGTTTTTACAGTAAGGTCGTGAATAAACATTTTAGTTCAAAATCTTCCTGCTCATCAAAAAATGCTGCAAATCAGAGGAAACACAGGTAAAACAAACTGCTGTTTCTGTTATTTCTCGCTCAGTGTGAGCCTCAAGGGTCTGAATGGACTAGATCTCTTATTCAGAAAGGGCCTCTGACAAGAAAGACAAATGTAGGTACCCATGCCACAGATCATTTTTGTTTGAACAAAATGTTCAAAGGAGTACCCTGCAGTGCTTCCAAAATATAAGTAGAAAGAGTAATAAATTAACAGGATCACCGAAAGGCCTCCCTTTTGCCCCTGAGTTAAGACACTCCTCAGGCAGTTTGCTCCAGGGAATATGAATCCCAAAAGGAGCAGAAGTTTGTGCAGTGTTGATACTTCCCTGAATTAATTATGGTGATTCATTCTACATTTCCTGCTGTGGAAACCTTCACATAATATTCTATGAAAAAAGAGTATTAAGACATTGCATCAATTAATAAATACAGTTCCTGAAGCTTGAAGGATTTAGGAAAGGAAATGGGAGACTGGACATTTCTGTCCTGGAATACAGGATTGATTTATGAGGACCCATTGCAACAAGTCATATCTGGCAATTTCCTGAAACAGCTTCACATAGCAGTACGTCTTAGAAGCTGGAAGGGAATTGTGAGAGCAAGATTACTCAATACTTGCTCAACTACTACTGAATTTTACTCAATTATCTATGCTAAAAGCTGATACAAGACCTACATAAATCTGATCTAGTGATTCTTACATTACATGATCACTCCTGAAATTCAAAATCCTACTTATTAAAGAAAGTATTCTTCCTGAACCATCTTGATTTACTACAGTTAATTCATCCAGTGGTACACCAAGCATAAAGATTCATGTCTTAAGTACAGGGATGGGCCCATCCTTAGAAGCTAGACCTAACCAATTCACACATACCAGTATGAATATAGATGCACCTCATCACAAATCACACCAATTTCAGAATGAAATACAAAACTTACAGCTTAAAAACATTTTCCTACAGCTTCCATCCTCACATAAAAAAGTAACCAATCGATTGACAGAAGTGTTGTGAGTACTTGCTGGAAGGAACTACATCAAAGCTGACAATAACATAGTAAGTATCAGTAGAATAATGGAAAAAGAAATGGAAATGGCCAGAGAAAAATCAAAAAGAAAAGCCTTTAGAGAATTATACTGAGAAGGCCAGTTGAAGTTTGTAAGCCAGTAAATTAGATGAACCAAAACAAAGGCTGGGACAAGCAAAGGCAAAGAGCCCAAAACAGAGGGAGAGAACAGGCAAGCCATCCAGCCACTGCCAGCATCAGGCTACAGAAATGCATGCTGCATCTGTCCATCCAATGGAAAAATTATAAACCCATCTTTGTGATACAGAGCAAGATTCTAAGAGAAAGATGAGCTAATAAACTTTTGCCACAAAGGCAAAAAAAAAACAAACCACAGCCTGCCCTTCTTCTGCACTGTGTCTGGAAACCATCTCATCTGGCGCTTGTGCCTTGATGAGTTTAGCTCATGTTTTTCCTAGCCTGGCTTCACGCTGCTTTAATCTACTCCCTGATCTGATACTGCAGTCCTAAAATTATTGAACTGTCTACCACTTCAGAGGATTCTTACTGCCCTATGGAGTCTCGCAACGCAGGAATAAAGTTGGTATTAGAGATGCAAGTCTCCCATCCCCCAAAATTAACAAACCCCCTCATTTTTGCTGTTGGATTGTCCCATTTTCCTGAAAAGTAAAAATTATCCCTTTCAGACCAAAAATAAAACAAGCAATGGTTATTTTGTAGTGCAGCTAAAGTAAAAACCAAAATACTAGTGGCTGACATATTTCCATAAGAGTCTTGTAGCTTTATTGGCTACCCGCCCATTGTTGTTTATGCTGTAATTAGTGGTTCTTTTCATCTGATACTTTTTCTGGTTTTAAACACTACTGTAATTTTTTCAGGTTCATGTGAATTACATGCCTGTCACCACTATGACTTATTCTACCTTCCTAATACATTAGAGTTTGTAAACTGAGGGACATGGTAGGTACACCGATACAGCAAACAAGTTTTCTAAAATAAAATTTCCATGGTAATAGTTTTTGGTGCTTTGTCTACTGTACAACCCACATCAAACAATGTCTTTGAAGTTAATTTCTCTAATGGTTAGAAGCTTGGCATCCTCCACTGAAGATTATTTATAAGTCTGTTCAGGAAAAAGAAAAAATTAACAAACTTTCACCATTCTAAACTATGACTAGACAGCAATTTCACCAGCAATTCATTACTAATAGTCCTATATCTCCACAATATTGTATTTGCCTAGATTTTGTACTGTACATTAAGACTTGAGGGGGGGAGGTTCTCTGTATATTATGAATCTAGAAAACTAAACATTGTTTCAGTTTGTTTTAAATTCTTAAAAAAGAAATAGTCCAACAGCCATGCAAGACAATCCTCAAATAGGAAGAAAAGAAAGCACAAAATTATGCGGTCATAATCCTTTGGATTCTGAAACACCCTTCTTCACTTGTTTTCACTTGTTTACACTGTGTTTAGGGTAGCAGAGTAGGTGATAATGAACAAAGATTGTTTCAGAAAACATTAACATGCTGGGGAAGAGGGAATGAAGGGAAGAGAGAATTATGAAAAACAGAGTAGGCTGACTTGACTAGTATCTTAACCTCCTACAGAATGATCTCTTCAAGCTTCATAATAGCCGAATTACAAAAACTTTCTAAATCTCAGGAGTCTCTTTAAATGAGAATTTTAGGTACCTGTAATTTTTTTTCCCTCTCTTTTTATTGACAGAATCTGGTTTTTCATTTGCCATTTTATTTCCCAAAGATTTCACCGAGAAGACTGATCTTCCACAGTAAAAACAAGAGGAAAATTTTACAGATATTACATCTTGATAAAATTGATCTCACATTCACACATTTGTTACTTTAAATTCTGTTTGACAGCTATTTGAAAATGCCCTATTTTTTGGTCTAAAATAAAATATGCACACAAAGTCGAAAAGAAAAGCAAAAAAGAATGATGAATGGAGTCTCAAATTCACCACATATGTGAAATTTCAAACCTACTCAGGCCTGACATTCATTGTGTCCCCACTGAAGTTTCCTCTACCCTAAAGTCTCGGGACAAGAGAAAAATCACTTTATTTTTCTTAACCAAGTTTGCAACTGTAATCAAGAAATTCTGTCAGCAACCTACTGAGTTACAATGATCTGGAAGATAAAAGTAGAACTTAAATTTTATTTTCCATAAAAGCACATCCTAAAATCAAGATAATCAGCAATTTAATGTATGTACAGAAGTACATACTTATTCTACTCTTTTCCAACACTAGAATGGGAACAGAATATCTCATCATTCCCAAAAACATCTTTATAGCTAATCTATCATTCTCCTGTGTGCTAATATCAATGGTTCATAAACTCAGTCTACTGTCAGTTTTGTGAAGCTTGTAAATTCTGATCCACATGTAGAACTGAGATTTGTAGAGAGAGATGTGATTCTGCAATTAATCCACCAATAGTATCCAGAATGTTTGATTTACAGTGTGAACGTAAACAAGTGGAAAATTCCACTCAGCCTATTATGGAAGTTTTGAAAATGAATCTTGGTATGAAGGGTAGCAATTCTGATAATGAAAACTGGTTAAATGAGCCGTATAGCCTGCAAAAAAACCTAGCACTGATGCAAGTGACTCCAAAATGTAATGACTAACATAAAATGCTAGTTATGTTCCCCTTTATCTCATGGCCGCTGCTTCTCTGGGCATGGCACAGAAGCAAAAGCTAACAGGTCTTTTTTAAAAAGTGCACTCAACAAACAATTATTCTGAATTGCAAAATTAACAGGTAGCTTTCTTCCAGCATTCAGCAACTATTCAAACTTTTAAAGTCTCATTCACTGCTGTTCTGACACTTCTTGGTTGCCTCATATGATTAGAAGTATATCAGACAGGTGACTTGTCTCAGAACTAGTATTCTGCTGCTCTATAAACCCTAGATTTCAGTTCCATATAACACCAGCAGAGAGATCTGTATCATGTACTAAGTGTTAAACAAAGCATGCCACCCAAAAGAGCATAGGGAACTCCTCACAACTCTCCTTGATATGTCACATGGCCCTCTAACCATCACGATCTAAACCTTGCTGCAACTAGATGACACTGATGAAAAGCGAACATCTACTGAGCATTCTGTTTTGTCCTACAAACAGATGCTGTTATGGACCTCTAGAGAAAAATATGCTGGGCTAGAAACAAAATACAGCTGCAATAAAAGCAGATATACATTTTAAATTCAGAAAACTGTTTAAGTTCTCAATGTCTCTCATAAAAAGGCTGGGCAGATTAAACTGAAAGCCACAGATAATATTGGTTCAATGAATCTCTAAAACCCTGTACAAAATAACCTTCATTCAGGCTATGCCTAAAATTCTACTTTTCTGCACATGTGTCAGAAATTAGAAATCAAACATTCAATCTGATCAGAGATGTACAGTTTCAGTAATACTTTTCTACAAATTTAGAATGAGATGTATTATGAAATTGCAGGTAAACATGATCTATTATTTATATTTTTGTAGCATTTGTAGCTCAACCAATTATGATTAAATGCTGTACCAGCGTACATAAGAGATGGTAGTTACAGCCCCTTTCCTATCAAATTTATGTCAGAGATGAAGCAGAACAAAGTAGTAGGGTGGGTAGTTCCAGAGCCTACATAACAGCAGTCTTAAAGATTTCTAGAGTCAGAAACAGGGATCTTGTATCACCACTAGCCAAGCACCTCATGGGTGTAGGACTTTTAGTTTGTATCTTGCATAAGTTTTAAAATCCAAACAATCAAGAAAGACCTGGATAAGGATAGCGTCTAATCACACTCAGTATTTAAGAAGAAGAAAATGCAGTGTAACTATACAGACAAACAAATCCTCCTACTAATGTCTCAGATATTCTTTTTTCAGTAAAACCTACAGAGATGATATTCAGAGACCACCTCTAGAAGAAACCTCATAGCTTAATCTTACATTGTGCCAGGTGGGTTGCAGAGTTCTTTGCCTGTATGAATTCTAATTTTCAGACACCTTTCACCACAAGTTCCTGCCTACCAAGTTCTGTTGGAATTGTTCTGCAAGGGCCACCTGTATGTAGCAATTTCTCCAGAACTTCTGGACAAGTAAGTGTAATTCTTTAGAAGGTTCCTTTTTTTCCTGTGCTGACAGCAGTGGGACTGTCTCCCACACTGTGCACTCCTTTCCTTTTCAACCAATGTAAACTCAGAAACTGCATGAGGGGTCTTCATGGGATTTGGAATTCGAGTGGCTTGGTTCTCACATACGTGGGGAGAATTGCCTACCTGTGGGTACCCTAACTTTAAGAAAGTAGTTCATGGTAGGGGCTGCTGCACAGCCATGCACAGTACAGAGTGAAAGTCTTCGCCCATAGAATCGCTTTACTCCAGTGTACCACTCCATTTTAATCAAAATCTACAACGGAAGTCTAAAACTAAAGGCACCTCTCTAAAGACAATATATTTGAAGAACATTAGTTACAGAGGAATAAGCTGCCTTTGTTATACTGCCAGCCTGCAGATAATCATAGCAAGAGATTAATGAGAGTTATTCTTTCCAGAAGGACTGAGGAAAAGGAAAATAGAGCAGCATTATAAGATATACAAGCTTCTTTTATGAAGCAAAATTATTTGGACCATCAGAGGCTGTATCTCAATGATGTAATCACATGACACTGTTTCACAGGTAGCCCACAGGAGTATTAGTCAACCTAGATCGAGACAAATTTTGGATGGTTTTGAAATCTGAAAGACTCCATAAAGCTGAGCTCTATAGGACAACTCTGCAGCTTGTAAACAAGGAACTAAAGTTCTGAGTAGATCTTAGAGGAGACCCTCTCCCTTATAAAAGTTGATAGGATAAATTCACAGCAGAGGCAGATTCAAGATTTTTCAATATCTGAGCATACATTTCTTCCACCTTTATCTGACATTTTGTATTAAACTTTCATTTAGAACCACTTGAAATTCTCAAATGGATAGTCCCCTTAATCCCATCATGAGATATAATTATCAAATGCTCCAGTCTTTGGCATACATGGACTGTACAAGTTGGCATAATACTACAGCATGCATTACTACAGTATATACTTATTATCAGAAAAACTAAATTATTCTTAATTTCACTAAAATTGTAAAACAACATGGCTCAGTGAAATCAGAAGTAATAGATAAAAGGTCTTCAGCACCCTCTGAAAATTATATATATATATAATGTGCTAATTAAGTACTAAATATAGCTAAGTGTTTTTTAAATTTTGTAATCGTTCCAAACCAATCACTGTAGAAATGGTCAAAATAAGTTCAGTTCTTCCAATTTTCCTCAGCTCCTCATGCAAATCTTTCACAGAAATATAAATGCTTTTCAAGTGTGATTTTGAGCTTACATTTGAAAGCACATTTACACTTCTATATATCTAGATTGGGAAGGAGGTAAGGCAAAGGTGTTAAATCAAGACAAGAGTGCCTCACAGTGGCAGCATGTTGATATAAAATACAGCTGTATCACACTTAAAAATAATATTCTCAATATTTATTTTCATCATTTAGGGACAAAGCTCCAATAAATCACCTTCTTCCAAAACAGTATCATTACTAAGAATCAGAATCTTTTAGCACATACAATTTAATAATAAATGAAGTATGTATATCATCAGGTATAAATATTTACTATAAAACAACAGTTACTAAATATATTCACCTATTTATAGCCGAGTGTTTTGTGGTTGGGCATTGCCTATGGATACACTTCCCTGTTATTTTTTAAAAAGAGAGATTTATTTATTTATTTATTGCTGATTTAAGTAAAAACAGGCTTTGAAGCATAGCTACAGTTTAATTTCTTAGGGCTATATCATTTCCTCTGTCATATTTGACACACATAACTGTAAAAAATATAGCCATGGCTGATGACACCCGGTGGTAATCATCACAAAATCTGCATTAGCAATTATTTTGCACAACAGTATAATAATGTAACAATTTACTAGCTTCCAAGCATGGTGAGCAATGCCCAGGCACCTAAAACTGTCTGAGAGTTTCAGTAAGGTAATTCTACTCAGGTACATCATGGGAAATTCTCTTCAAGTAAATTAGTTCTACTTACTAATTGTAACTTTGTCTTTATCCCCCAGCATGACATTGCTTGGAGTGAGATCTCGATGAACAATCCTTTTCTCTTTATGCAAATAACGAAGAGCTAGACAAAGCTTCAAAACAAATAGAAAGAACCTTACAAAGATTCTTAACTATAACCTGATAAAGGCACATAAAATGAAATTCGTATCTGGTATTAATGCCTGATAAAATAAGCATTACTTGTCACTTATTAGCCAAACAAACATAAATGGTGCTACTAATTACATGCATTACAACCAAGTGCTGGTTACAAAATTAATGGAGGCTCTTACTTGGATAAATATATGCCATATTCTTTCTTCTGTAAACCGTTGTTGCTTTTGCTTCAAAGAGTGAAAGTGTTCTCCCAGCGGCACTCCTTCTATTAGCTCCATGACTATGTACAATCTGTCATCTACATAAAACAAGATGAATTCATAGAATACTACATTTATATAAAAGGCATTGGAAAATAGTGTATTTGAGGTTAAAATGCATTTTAAAAGCTGTTATATTCTACTTTTTTAAAAATGCATTTGCGGAGACAAATACATTTTAATCGTAGTTCTAGTCTTTTCAATTCCATTTCTCCCTCAATTTATATCACAGCAACTATAAAGAATTCATTTCAGGTGTATGTAAGCTAACTCTTCACAAACAAGAAAATTAAGACAATACAGCTGAGCAATCTATATCTTCATTCTACTAGTCACTATAGCTTTTCTCCCTTCTTAGCATTCCAGTTGTAAATTTTGGAATGAAAATGATGCTTTCAATGTGTTTACATTGCATCTAGTTTTACTGATAAACAAATACAATTTCTTAGAGTTTTTTTCAATTTGAAAGGAATATAAACCTGTCTGAACTCTAGCAGTTCTTGAAGAAAGTATTACCATTTATTGCTTAAATTCGATGCATTCCTTCCAAGTTGTAAGCACTTTTATTATGTATTTCTGTTTCTTCATTATAATGTGGTAATTCTCTTCATTTATACTTACTTTCCAAGAAGGTTCTATAATACCGTACAACATTTGGATGATAAAGCTATAATGAGGAAAGAAAATTAGATGTTTAGAATAGTTAAACTGACAGCACAGCATTTTTAGCCACACTTTGGAAGGAAGGATTCTACAAACTTGCTTATGAGCTGCAGTTCAACAGACCCTTGCTCCAACCCCAAACACTGAGAAAAGTGTAGCACATTACTAGAGCAACTAAGAGGAGAATGCAACATGATTCCTATCCACTTTCCCTTAATAAATGAGAGTAAATTAAGTTCAAAGACAGACAATTATCCTATATCAAAGAATTTGCTTTCTTAACCTAAGAACACTAATGATCAGTCTATTTCTTTAATTTTCAATTACACAAAAAAAATATATTCTCACTGTATTTTAAACCCAAGAATTCACTAAATGGAACAAAGGCTCATCAGTTTTCTGTTACAGTCTTAATTTACAGAATTCCCAAAGAAAGTGCAAAATACTGCCAACCCAGAAGGTAAGAGTCTTTAACACAAGCATTTGTACTGCTGTTGAGATGCTTGTAAGGTTTTACCTGAATCCTGTCAATATTGACAAGGGAACAACATTGTACTGATCAGAGAACAGTAACAGCAGCTGGAAGCCCTGCTCTATAGGAACTCACAGTTGATAAGGCTAACAGCAGAATACCCATGCATGAAACTACAGTCCGTGAGACATACCTGCTCCTTGATGATGGTTAGTTCAGAGACAATGTTCTTTACGCTGCTGTCTCTGTCTTTCTTGTCCTTCCCAAATGCTGGACTGTGTAAATTGACTTCTTTCATTGCCAGAAGATTTTGTCCATTATGTTTTCTAACCTATAAAAAAAGATAAAACCTTGTCAAATTAACATAAGATGGGGACAGAAAGGATACTATTATGGCTACCAGATTAGTTATCAGAGTCTTAGCTTTTTCTGCACATGATGTGAGTAGTCAAAAGAACTGGAGCCCCACAGTGCAGGTTAGCAGCACACTGCTGAATTTGCCAGAGTGTTTGAAGTAACATTATCTGGGCCCAGTGTTGCTCTTCAGATAAAACATGCTTGAACTGTTGTGGGTTTACACAAATTTGTTAGCCTTTGCAATAGACTTGATTGCTATTTGGAGAAAGGAATTAAAAGAAAGTAAAAGGAGGAAACTAGTCAATATTATAAATACAGGAGGGGACAAACAAAAAAAAAAAATCACAGTAAATAATACCACCACATCCAGATCCATAAACACCTTCTCACACCTATGTTCCCCTACTGAAAATGAAAGGAGGGCAGTACCTAAAAGAGGTATTAGACCTTCTTCATGAAGCTGTCCCTCAAACCTGTAAATTAATATAAAAGAGAAGTTTACCTTATATACACTCCCAAAAGCTCCACTGCCGAGGTGCTCTAAAATTGCGTAATTGCCTATGTGTTTTGTAGGTGCCTTATTCTGATTCATGTTCTCAATACTTTCAGCAATTTGCTTCAATTCATCCTCCTGGTTATAAATTAAATGACATGTAAATAAATATATAATATTTCATGCCTTTCTTATGGTAACGTGCAAATAATAGCACTTCTTTTAAAGCTACGAAGGTTTTGACTTACCTTTAATAAATTTAACTTCAATACCAACTCCTCATAAGCACTGATATCACGCACATAATGTCCAATATCAATGAAGATTTCAAACAATTCAGTAGGGAAAAGTCTACAAAGGTTTAAATTTTTATGTATTTTAGAAACAGTGTACACAGTAGCTATTAATTTACAGCAGAGACTTTTCAATGTTTATTAAAACTTGCTTTAGAACTTTCTAAATCATTTACTATATAATACATATTTTACTAATCTATTCAGATATTAAGCCCTAATATTACATACAGAGGAGTTGAGGGGCTTTCAAAAGTGAAGACTTCAGCCTCCATAGGTTGGGTGTTAATATAAATGCCAGTTCTTCAAACTAGCATAAGCCTCTCTAAAGCCAATGCACGTCCTGAGTTTCCAGTCCTTTTCCCCATGTTTTTCTTTCAGCACTTTCTATTATGCTTGTTACTTTAGCAGAGTTCCTTCTTGTAATGCCTTAAGTGATAAGATTAACACTTGTACATATTTAAAGAATCACGACACCCATCTTAGAATGTTTGTCCAAGAATTCTAATCTAAAAGATGAAAAGGACTGAGAAAAACAAATGCTAACAGATAGTAGGCAATATTTCGTTAGTGACGTGCTTAACTGAAGGTTTGTTTCTTTATAAAGTTCTAGCAGAAGTAGAAATATAGAAATAAAAGCATTTGCATTTTTCCAAAAGACAGCAAATCAGTCCAGATTTATCACTTTCAAAACCTGACACTACCCATAAGCATTCATTACAAACTGGGGCTCTTTCAGTACAAAATCCACTTTTTAAAGAATAAAACAACAAAGGTTATATTTAGAATTCTAGTAATACAGGATACAAAATAAAATCATACAGAAACACTGCTGACAGGCAGACCTCTAGGCAGTATGATTACTAGCCTAATCCCAGAAATCAAACTAAGGTGAAACTGTCATCTTACTAGTAAAAATGGGTGATTAATGAAAGACATTTTCTCCTTATTGATCCAAACCTTTCAGCAATACTCCTAAGTAAATCTGTGTGATGCAAAGACATTCCCTTGAGAAGCACAGGATGGCTCAGACAAAAAAATTACTGCTCCTAGTTACTTCCCACTATCCAGGGCTGTAACTTGCATCTGTTAATCTTCAGGATAAAAGTATGGTTTATCTCTAACAGCATTAAATCTGTCCTCAAAATATTTTAAATGTTGATACACAAGGGAGGAAGGAGCCCCTACAGAGCCAGGTTCTCTGGCATGCATACAATAGAAGTCCCCACACTGAACATCTAAATCTTGTAGGCTGGCACCGATGCAATGCAGGAATGGCTGTCTGTAGCTGTGGACAGGACAGAAATTGCTCGTTACTATTTCTTCATGTTGAAAATGATGTTTAAAAAAACCCATGTCATTCTGATTGGAGTGATGACTTTTGAAATCTATCCTAGAGGAGTTTCACAAAACATTCTGTTAACATACCTTTTAAAGATATGTCGATTTCTTTCCACACTGAAGAGAAATCTCAGGGCTCTGAAAGCATAACACTGTAGCAGGAAAATTAATGACAGATTTATACTCAAATGGAAAAGCCACCAGTAAGCATCAAGGTTTCCCCTTGACTTTATACTTCCATAAATTTTGAACTTAAATGACTAGATATAATACATTATTCACTTGATAGTGAGAGAATAAAAATTTATTCAGTTCATCCTGTATTTTAAAAGTAGGCAGGGCCATTGAGGGTTAGGAAGAAAAAAATAAAAAGCCAGCAACCCCCAAAGTGGGTGCCTATAGTTACAGCACACATTGAGAAACATCTAAGCCTTAATCATCATTTTTTATTTGGAGATAGATCAAGACTTTAGGCCTTCTCTCTCCTCCCATTATGAAAAAGGTAAATGTGATAGTGGTTTTACAATGATTTAGTAAAAACAGCATTTTGCGTTTTTTCCATGAGAAATGCAGTGTAGAACACCATCAGTTCTAACGGCAGAAAAAACAGAAGTGAGAAAGAGAATATGGTCAACTTTTTTTTTTTTAAACGGTAAGTTCATCATCTTTACAGAGATCTTTAGGTACCTCAGTTTCTATGTTTATGTACATTAGATTCGACTGTCTCTGCTGGAGCAAGTTTACTTGTAAAACAGACACTGGCACTTAGTTCGTATGTGCATTTTTATGCAACTCATCTCTAATTCTGCTTATCAAGAGTCAATATGGAACACATATGACTGACCAAAGATGACTATATAGAGTAAGCCAAAAGGAAATAGGGCATTGATATCTGAAACAATGCAAATAGAAAATGCCTGTAACGTAATTTAGAATTACTTTATTGCATCTGTAACTAAAACTGTACTAAAGTCCAGTGTGATGATCCCTATATAGACAATGGTAACTGTCTTAGTGATAACTGCAGAATTAATCCACATGTTTTAAATAATTTATTTCTATATCTAGAATATGTATTAAATGAAGAAAATGAAGGACAAACCCTACTTTTGAAGGAAGTAGGACTCTTAAAACTTTACAGCAAACAAACACATATTAATGCTACTGTAAGGAAGGTTTCCTTTACAATCTTTCTTTTTAGTCCAAAGTAAACTCCCCATCGCAGAAGAAGAATGGTGAGTTACAATGTCTGTTCCACTGAGAATCACACTCACAACTTACCCCTACAAACTAACTCAGACTGGCTGGGCTGTAGTTGCTACCTTGAAAGACTTCATTTTAGAGAGTATACGCAGATCATAGAATCATTTTGATTGGAATAGGCCTTTAAATCCAACTGTATTACATGGCAGTAGCAATGATAAAGTCAATACAGATAGTAGCATGAAAATCTGAACAAAGTTTTATTTTAAAAAAAAAACCCAAACCTTATTGTTTGTCCAAAACAGATTTAGTTTACATATGTGATCATTACATCCATTCTTAATTCACATGACTTCATTCTTTTAACACAACTGTTGCTTCGTACAGCTTGAGAGTTACTTTCTATCACATTCTGCTGAAATCTAAAAGTCTTAGTGGGCAAAAATTAAGGTTCTTACAGTTGTATGAGGCAACTGCAGTGAACATATGCTGCAGTTTATTAGGCTCCACGTCGGTTTCATATGCCCTCTAGAAAGATTTTTATTTATCTCATCCTTAAGCTGATTTAACTGCAGTGTGCTATAAAACCTCATTGCAGAGGAAAGGTACCTGCTGCACTACATCTGCACTCTAACCCTAACCTAGAAGAACTCCAATGAAAAAGATGACACCTCAGTGATTTTTTTTCTCATATTTGTGTAAATGCCTTCCCTTGCTGTCTAGGCATATCTACCAGGATTAGATATCTGAATAACTGTGTAGCCATAGTGGAGCTATGCCAGGACAAAGACCAGGTGAGAGGCAAGATTCACCGGTTCCAAGGACCTCCTCACACTTGCCCACAGAAAGGCAACTGGAGCAGCAGCAGTTCATCCGTGAATCCCAGATTGCTACTTTCCTACAGTTTAAAGAGACAGTAATACTATTTCACAGAGGCTGGAGAAGAGCTACCAGATAGATAATTAATAAGTACTGAAAACTTTTAGCCTAAGCTGAAAATCTACTTTGAGCGTAAATCAAGCCCAAAGCAGATCTGATGCTAGGAAGCCTGAAGAAGTGGAGGAGACCTTATCACAAGAAAAATACTCACTTTTCTTTACACTATCTGAGGTGTCAGAAACAAAGTAGATCAGAAGAGAGCAGGAGAAATCGAGTCACTATGTAACTTTTAGTTCCCAAGGCATTTGTTATTCCTGGTTTTGTTCTGGTAGGTTTTTTCTCCCTCTGAGTAAGATTTTTTTACTGCACTTTACAATCATTTAAAAAATGTCAGGAACTATTCGAAGTTTTCAATGTGCAATGATAATAAGGGGAGTTACCTGTAATAAATTTGCTTTTTCAGCACTCCTTCCTTCCTTTGGTAAAATCAGTTTTGCTATTGTATATATCCCATTTGCCTGGAAACAGAAAGGTCAGTAATCATGGCACTCTCCTTTGCTCAGAAGCCACAAATAAAAACCAAATTACTTCAGAAAAATCAGAAGCTAATACCAGTTGTCAAGTTCTCAGTGTCCTTCTGCACACCTAAATTATGTGCTCAGATGACTTAAATGTACATAAGAATGAAATCACTGTTACATTTAAACTGACACTGCAAAGAGCTTTTGAACAGATAATGAAGTAATGTTTCTGTCTCTAGAGGTGAAGACAATTGCAGCAACAGATCTCCTGTCACCATGTGGATATTTTGAACTCCCAGGAATCAAAAATCTAGTCACAATGAATGTCAACTGGAGAAAAATCATAGGGGATAGCCTGAGGAACAGGTCTGTGCCTTCAGTGGCATTTTCTGAAAACTATACTGTATTTCAGCTTCCATTTTCATGTGACTATACTGGTATCCTCCATTAATGTATCCATCATGCTGTTTTGATGGATGGGCACTAGTAGATTTAGTTACATCACAACACCCTGTTACTTGACAAGGTCCCTGCTGGAGACTACTCTTCTCTCTAGTAGACTTAAAGGGAACATGTGTCAGCTCTGCAGAGGTTCTGCTGCAGTTCCTGACATGTTTTCTTAAACCATTCATGGAGGCAGAGTTGAGCTGAAGCTTTACACTGTGCAGTAGAGCCATTGAGTTGTACACATATTCTGGCCTGCTACCAGAACTGTTGCAGACTGCTACGGAGGTTGTAAGTTGAGACAATGATGCAGGGTGGACAGGTAGAGGGCAGCTATGGTAGAAGCAAATCACAGAATCACAGAATCGTAGGGGTTGGAAGGGACCTCGAGAGATCATCGGGTCCAACCCCCCAATGGTTCTCAAGTGCCTGACCAAGAGCTCTTTGCCATATGAATGAGATAAACCTTTAAAGGTCACTTAGCTTGACTTTCTCAGCACACAATGAAAGAGCTGCAAATCTTCTTTCTCCATCTGTTTTTAACCTGAGTTCCTTCATCTTGTTCATTATGCAAGTCTGAGTTATATCAGCACAGAGAAAGAAGCAGTATTTAAATGAAAGAGGTTGCTGTAGGGTGGAACTCCAGTTGAAATTAACATGCTTGAAGCCTAGTCCTGATCTGAAAGGGGGACATTGGCTGGTGTTTTCACAAAGAAGGAGGTCTTTGTCTTTTAAACAGGATGAGGGAACAAGTAATGTTTGATACACTTTTTCCCAGCCTGCCCATCATCCCATCAATTTTTAAGCAATTTACTGACACTACAGTTATCATACACTACTAAAGCAATGCAGATAAACATTCAAATCAGGCTTTTACTTCCTAAGTTCTTCAGGAGTTACAGGTTTTTAAAATACATCCAATTTAAATAAATGATGATGAAAGCAGCCTAAATTAGATTGCACTTAGATTGTTCAGAAAAATGTCTAAATCAGTATGGTTTATGGACTGGTTTAGTGCTTAAGACACATAGAAAATATTTTTTCTAGAATTACATCCATACCCTTCCTCTTAATCAATAGTTTTGAAACATTTAGAGTATAAGAGCTGGCTACAGCTTTTAGCTGGCATTAATGTCCTAAGTACTTGTGTCTTTGACTACATCTGGAATACATGCAAGGGATTTTAAGAAGGGTTTTCAGAATCATAGGTTCTAGCTCATTTAAATATTACATCTTAAAATGCAGTGCAGAAACACAACCCTGGGGTTGGAGTGCCAGGAAGTTCTCTCAGAAATGCCAAATTCTGAGGAAAAGAGAAACTTTGAAGAAACAACGTACCACTATTAAGCTACACAGAGTTTGCTGTGACAAACAATGAAATTCAGAATTTACGTTTCTCAGTTAATTCCACGTGTCTATGTATAAATATAGGAAGAAACAGAGATACTAAAGTTATATAAAGGCGTATTTTCCAATCCCTTTCAAATGCATTTTTTTGTTAGTTAACTGATGGTGACAAACAGGGAACAAATAAGTCAAACTCCAAACTAAAACGCCTTACTTAACTGAATAAAGTCTTCCTACCTGTACTACCTGGTAAGCGTTAGTCTCATTGAGCACCAGTTCAGTAATTGCAGCACAACAAGCTAGAATAAAAATTCAGATGTAGCATTTAGGGGCAGATTCATAAAGATATTCAGATAGCATGGTGGGTTAACCTTAGCTAAAGGCCAAATGCTCACCCAGTTGCTCATTCACTCTCCCTCCTTAACAGGGGAGAGGGAGAAAATAGGATGGAAAACTTCATGGCTCAAGATACAAGAGGGAGGTTGCTTACCAGTTAATCATCACAGGCAAAACAGACACCCTCCCTCCACATCAGCCTCTTTTGTTCCCCCCAGACTCATTTTCACTCCTTCACTCCCAACTCTTCTACCCTCTTCCCCAGCAGCACTGAGGAGGTGGTGGATGAGAATTACAGTCAATACCTAACAGTTCCACTCTGCTGCTCCTTTCTCCTCACTTTTCCCCTGGTCCAGCTTGGGTCCTCTCTTCATGCTGCAGCATGAATACATCTAACCAAGGTCACTCCCACAGGCTGCAGGGGAATTCTCCAACCTTGGTGTTTGCATTGCTGTTTCTCACCCCTGTATTTATTTGTTTTTCTCCTCATCTCCTCACACAACTTTTTTGCCCTTTCTTATCGATGTTTTCACAGATGCACCACCAGCTTCACTGATGGGCTTAGCTTTGGCAAGCTGGGCCTGCTGTGAAGCCAGCTGGAACCAGCTGTGTCCAGCACAGAGCAATCCCTTACCTCTTTCAGAGAAGTCACCTCCGCAAGCCCCCTGCTAACAAAACCTTGCCACTTCCACCCAATACAAAAGACTGAAGATATAACCAAGTACACAGTCAGAACTAAGAAAGGCCTCTGCGAGTTCAGTGCTTACTCTTTTTCAGGAGTCCTTAAGGAAGGTAGAAGTAGCCCAGAAATAGGCTCCACACTTGCAATATTTTTGGTACTGCAAGTTATCTCACATGACTGGCTCTTCAGAGGGAACATTCATGATAAAGTATTAAACAAATACTTCCATATTACGTTACAGGTTTCAGGAAGATACTGCAAAGGTTTATGTAACCCTACTAAGGGTATTTTACACAGCCCTTCTGTAGTCACCAGAATAAGACATGATCCTCCAGAAGGCATTGCAGAATGGATAGAAATACCCTCTAAAAGGGATTCTCTCCGTAACTACTGAGGAATCATCACCTGACTGGTATTCTTTAAAAGGCCACTTTGAAAGAGTTACATCCTAATCAATTAATGATTGATCTACCACAGCACATTTGAAAAGAGGAAAAATTATGATCAAATAAAAATAATCTCATGCTAAACCCTAAGTTTTTTTATTATATATGTACAAACACACGCACATGCATAGACACACACAAACCTATATAAATATATTTTCATGATGTTTTTACAGGTGGAAGAAATATGTATGATTTCCATGTACTTAATACTTTATCCTTTCCTTTTTTCTAAATAAAGTGTGCTTTTTGAAAGTATGTGCTAGTATTGCACGTTTAGAAATAAACACAGCTGACTTGGTGCCCCCACTCCTTAAAGCAGGTATAAATGTTTACAGTTTCAATTTTGAAATATTTTTAATCTCTTAGCACAAGTGTAAACATATAACAGAGGATTAGGCCTTAAAAAACCCACCTGCTTGAAGTGAGAAAATGTTTTCTTGCATCTCATCAGGACTCAAGTCATCTGACACATGAAGATGTTGGATTCTCCCTGCTGCGTTTGCACTAGATAAGCTTCCAACTGAAGAGCGATCAGAAACAAGATTTCTTCCCCTGGGGAAAGGCGGGGGGGGGGGGGAAGGTCAAATTACAGTGTAATACAATGGGTTAATATATCTTTGTTTACCATTTCTAAATTCTGAAAAGCTGTATTTTCTCACTAAATTAGCTAATACACTTTGAAAAAGCAGACATGGCTTATAACAGAAAATTCCCTTATCATGTTCATCAATTATAGTCACAATTCTAGCTCATTAAATGGTTTTCTGATTAATAGGAAAACTAAGCATACAGTATTGATTTTTATAATCTAGTCATTATTTAGTTGATGCACTAAAAATATGAAAAACACTAAGATAACAATGACATGCATAGCTGAAAAAAATACTGCCTATTCATTATGTTCTAAATAGCCTTTTAATTTCTGCAGATGTCACATACAGCTGAACAAAACAAAAATGCTATTTGATAAAACAGGACTTGGTCAAATATATCTTAAAATATGAAACATTCTCATATAATTGCCAGAGTGTTGAGGTCTGAAAGCCTACCCCTGTAATATATGAAGCAGCTGCTTGATTCCACCCCAAATTCGGATTTCCACACTAGTCTCAGGGTCTTCACAAACTTGTACCAGAATCCAAACTATACTCCACAGAAGTTTAATATGATCAGAATGGAGTAAACTGAGCAAGACTGGAACTCCTTCATACAATTTTACTTGCTCTTTGACTTGTGACTCTGCACAGAGGAGACGTAGTAACTCTGCTGTGAGTCTTAAAAAAAAAAAAAAAAGAAATCAGCACAAAATTTTAACAATAATTCCTCAGCACAAAATTTTAACAATAATTCCATCATTACTTTGCACTGTCAGTTCACAAAGGGGGAAAAAACACAGCAAATGTTTAGGAACAAACAGAGACCTCCTATTTAAAAAAAACCCCAAGTTTAAGAAAGCTCTCTAAACTCACTGTAATCTGGTTAAAGTCACTGTATAACAAAGAAGAAGAAGGCAGTTCAAATATTCACAAGGGATGAAGCAGTATTTACATTGAGTATGACTGTCAGCATAGGCAGTCAAGCACACACAGCCAGAATAGAGGTGGCCAGATAGACTACAGCCGTTCACGGTACCACCACCTTCTTACTGACATTAGCACTACAAGTAGCACTGACTACATGAACTTGTAAAGTCCATCTGTGGAATCAGAATAACTCCATAAAAAAATATGATTCTTCTCCAGTATGGTTTGGATATTATGCTTACAAATGGGATTTGATATATCATTTACAAAGTTTATACAAGATTTTCATCAACTTCACTCCAATTAAGGTGGACTTCCCATAGAAAATATGGTTAGGGGTTTCCACTTCCACTTGAAGCAAAACAGCTGCATCTACATTTGATGAAATATACTGATTCAGATTCACATCTGAATTTAAAATTTTTCCTAATTAGCATTGAACTCCATCAGCTTCTTGTCTACAATCAAGTTTTTATAACAAATTTTTAGGTTGCATATAATCTAAATAATTTATACCCCAGAATCTAAATAAAATCTTCTGGCATATTCAATTTCTATAAAGATACACTTCAGTTGTGTATAAAATAATTTACATATGTGAAATAATTAAGCACGAAATCTTAAAATCTCTCCAGAATTCTAAATGTGTTAGGATAAGTGACATCAAGCTCAAGAGTCTTTAGGCCATACTATACTCAGCTAGCAGGCTTAGCTGAGATGAAAGGACATTTAAAAAACTGAAGGAATCTCTATGATTTTCTAACTGAAGGGACAGGGGGTCTGACCCAGCCTCTGGCATAAACTGCATTAGCTGTATTTCTTGCATTTTTTTTTCACTAGTTTGAGTATCCCAGGAACTGTCAGAGTTCAGTGTGCTTTCCATCTAATCGCTCAGGTCTGCCTGTAGAAAACAGAGATGCACCAAGAAAAGCGATTGCTATCACTTTATGATAACATTGCACTGTAGGCCATCAGTGGAGAGAGGGGACATAGCTTATAACAAAACTAGCAGAAAGATTTTGCTATATGAATATCTGACTGAAAAAAACATAGGTATCCAAACTTTACCTTGAGTATATTAAAGTGGCACATTATCTAATTCCTCCAAACAAACATGTCCCTAAATGAAAAAGTCAAAATATAATTTAACACAATTAATCTACAAGCGAAGTCTCACCTTTTAGAAAGCAAATCGTATTCATGTAATATCACCAGCAAGTTCTCAACAATGGTGAGCTCACTTATCTTCTCCCTACATTCTGGGCTACAAATTGATTATTTCTGGCATTTAAAATCAATTAAATTGTATGAAAAAATCCCCACATTGCTCTTTAGCTTCCCTCCTTATACATTTGACCAATTATTTTTTTCTTCAAGTATTAAGTAAGAATATCTTATAGCTTACACAAATATTTAAAGCCATAGAATTACACTGGGTCAAGAGTGACACTGCAACAATTCCCAATTTTCCCAGTACAAAAAGTAAATGTGAACATACAAAAGTAAAAGACACAAATGTTCTTCATTTGCTTTACACTAGAAATTAAGCAAACTAAGTACATTTTTAGAATGCATTTTATATTAATATCTGTAATAAACTCCAAAGGCTTTCTTGCCCAGTCCAAGCGTAACACATTTAATTCTGAGAAGAAAGTTAAATGGAAGTTGAAAACGTATGTAGAACATCATTTAAGTTAATACTATTGTTAAAAAAAAATGAAACTGAAAGAGAACGAAAGAAATATGGAAAAAGATAAAATCCAGAAAAAAGCTTAGTGCAATATGAGCTAGGGAGCCTGCTTTGGCAGGGCGGTTGGACCCGATGATCTCTCAAGGTCCCTTCCAACCCCTACGATTCTGTGATTCTGTGAAATAAACTTCTACTGAACTGGAGGAATTATATCTATTTTCTTCAGTTCTGTAATATTCCTTATAATTTTTCATTTAAAAGATAGAATTTTTATATAGCTCTGGAAGTCAGCAGAACAATAATGCAGAAGCAGCAGCTTTTCTTCTACAAAACTATTGAGGTTGAAAGACGGTTTATCTTGCTTTTCCTTTCCCCCCCACCTCCACACCAGGAAAAAGTAGTCTTTTCTATATAAAACAGCCATTACTGAAGAGAGGATACATATGCATGGATTTGAGCATATGCATTAATTATTTACTACACTGAACAATATTCTTGCTGGTTATTATGAGGCACTGTTACATTAACCTCAGCACAAATGATATTTATCTGAGGAAGCCAGTAAGAATTCCAGAATCCTGCACAGGAATTTCAAAGAGAGATTTTATGACTCAAATTTTGCAAAATTCTCCACCTGACCAAGAAGTCTGCTACAAAGACCAAAGTTTCTACTGCTTCAGTATAAAATTAAATACATTTCATAGACCTCCACAGAACAAGGCCCCACTTTAGCAAAAAAACCCAGCAATTTTAACATTGTGTCAACAGATAACATTAAAATGATTATCATGAACTACAGATATTAAGTTGAACCTACCTTTCTGCTAGGCTTGTCAGAGCAAGAAGGGCACCCAAAAGCACATTACTGTCTCTGGCAGATAACAAATTTACTAATGTCTGGAAAATGAAATATGATAAATGTAGATTTAAAGTATATTTTATGTACAATCAAAGTCTTAGTCCACACCTGGTCTTTGGACAAGCAAGGACGTTTCTGCTCAAACTGCAATTAGCATTTCTTTTGACTGCTAAAGCATTAGTCTAATTTAATATAAAAATCTGTTCCTGTGTAAAACACTTCAGAACTCTAAATCAAGGCCTCCTGAAGCAAAATGTTAGTTTTCAGCTTATATTTAAACAATGCAGTATGTATTTTAAGGCTTTGCATATATTCTGTTAATGATTTATATCAAAGTAAACTTTGTATTTGTGGAGATTCTCTAAAAATATGTTGTCCAATACTATCTGAGCACAATTTCCAGTTTTTTGCTTCAACATAGTGGAATCATGAAGCACCAGTTACACTGATTCTCTATTGTTTCTCAGTTGGGCTACAAATCAGCAATGGTGAAATACAGATCCTTAGGCCGATGGCAATGTATAGCAAGGGATGTCTAGGTTGACACTGTTCTATTTAGACACAGAACATGCTGTAAGTGAAAAATCATAGCAGAAATTTATATTAAAAAGAATAAAAATATATTTATATTTTAAAATATATAAAAGAGCAACATGTAGCTTAGGATAGTACTATTTTTTGTATGTATTAGTTTAGTCTAAACATTTATCTCAAACAACAGATATCCATACATCAGGCCAATTAAGTTACATGCAGAAAAATAACTTTTATTATATTACTAATACATCCATAAAACAGAGAACTAAGATTATCTTGCCTTACCAGCCTGACAAGGTAAGGCATTTACTCCCACCTAGATCAAATCTGAAAAGCATAAGTCATTCACTTAAGTAGCTAATTGGTTATAATTAGTAATTTTAAAAAGCACTTACTTTATGTGCTCCACTTGCTATAACCCATTCCCTTTGATCTTTAACAGCAGCAAGCTTTTGGAAAATGTCTATGGAACAAAGGAAGTCACGTAAATTGAAGCTTTACTACCACCTACTATTTTTCGTTTTACTAATCAGGTGATAAAGCAAAATACCAGGTACGTTCTTTGAACCATGACTCTTCTTTGAACATTTTACTCTTATTTCAGTGCATGAAGAGGTATTAATTTCTTAAGAAAACATTACCTATGTACAAAAATAAGATATGGTTCTCCACAGTAATTTCAGTTCTTATTTGTGTGATGATGCCAGCAATGAATCTAGGAATATCTTATGTAACAACCATGCTAAACATTTTAAGCCTCACACGTAAGTTGCATCCTTGTAATTTATGTTAGCAGCTACAACACTTACATGTCATGTTGACCAACTTGTCTACGTTATGGTGCTCTTCTCCATAATCAAGGTAGCCGTTTGCTACCGCCTTCATATACTACAAGTAGAGGGGGGAAAATAAAGGATACTATTATAAACAAAGTATTAATTCATAAGCCTAGAGTGTTATGCATAGAAATAGCCTGTAGATGGTGCAACTGTTTCATGAATAAGGTACATCTGCAGCATCCTGCATACTTCTGTATAACTTGTCAGGGAAAAGGAGACATTGGAAGTGTAAGAATTCAAAAAGCAAGTGTAAAATTCCCCAAAAGGAAAATCCACTGAAGACTATCATGTACAACGACCCAACAGGCAGGGCCAAAATTCCCTTCTTTGCAAGCTGCTAGAGATTGATAGGTTTTTTTGCAGTTAACACTTCATGCTCCCAAACTTTTCCTTCACTATCTACTGTTGGCCACTGTTTGGAACTGACAGATGGATCTTCAGTCCACACAGCTGACAGGCTCAAACTCTGTAAAACCTACACATCTGCAGGGGGGAAGTTGTTTTTCTTTTTTCTTTCTTGGACATAGTTAACTGGTGGAAAACAGTGGTCAACCCTAGTAACTACCTGGTCAAACATATTTTACCAGGAAATTAGAAGTATGACAAGGATGCCATGCTTGTTAGTACCCAAAATTATATGATTCTCAGCATCACTTATATATTGGTCTTACATATGGTGGCATTTTGAAATTTCCAGAACACTCTATAGGCAAACTACAACAGTTTCAAGCAGATGGTACAGAGAGGCTAGAACTACTGTAGTAGCACATAATTTAGGAAAAAAAATTCACATAAGGACACTAGTATGCAAAATAAAATCAGTAATAATAATTTTATTAGTATTTTCTACAGAAACTCCCCAAAACACTTTAAAACAATAACAATTTTTTTTTTGTGAAACAGTCCCCACCTGCCAAAAAAAAGTTTTTAATGCTGCATAATATAGTCCAATGGAGGACTTAGGCTTGTGATTTGGCAAGAAATTCTGATGCACAATTCACCTTGAAATTACTGCCACCCTCAAAATTTGTGAGGGATTTTTGAAAGTCTTAGCTGTAACTTTTTTCCAAACTGCATTTCAGAGTGTTACGAAACTATTTGACAATTTTATCTTGCTGCAAAGGACACAAAACACACAAGTTCACCAGAAGTTCAAAAATCATAAAACTTGTATGTATCTCATGATTTTTTTAATTTTCTATACCAGCAACACATGCATACTAAAATTATTAATTATGCAATTTGGATTCCTGCCACTGAGGACTCCACTTGCCGATGTTGCCAACATCCTACCAGGCCAGTGTATTTTGCAAGCTCCTCAAAAAGCACAGCCAAGCATTAATGACATGTGACTCTTGAAAACACTGAGCAGTTTCTGCAGGAATCCTATCCATTAGAAACCGATATTCTTTAACTCTTGCAACTTTAGGGACGTTTCAAACAGGTGATTGTGAGATCAAAGGTCTCATAGCATACTATTGGTTCTTTGAAATACAGGTGGCTCCACAAACATTAATGAGTGATGACTGCATTTTAGAAAGATACATGTTATAAAAATTCTGATTTTTTTTTCCTAGAAAGAAAACTCCCAACATTTTCAAAGATATTTAAGATATGTCTTATCTCTGCAACACACTGCTAAATTGGCACCAATGAACAAGTATTAAAATCCCAGGATAGCAAAGTAGCATTAACACAGAGGACTAACAATGAAGCAGTCAGTTTATCTCAATAATATTTTGAAATGTGCAAGTAATATAACTTGTGCATTTCAAAAATTTGAACCTATTCAACATTCTATAACTCTGCTTTTACTTTTGAAAAGTCATCTGGTACAGTTCAATGTGATTTAACTCATCTACACTTTCCTTTGACTGAACCAGCCACACTGACTTTTCTAATCATCCTGTTAAGCTTCCTAACTAGAAGTCCTGAGTTAAATGCTGCTAGATTATAAGGAGAGCTACTTTGTGCACCAGGGAACAAAAAAACCCTATTCCAACTGCTTATGTGCAAACAGAGGAACAGACTTGCTTCTCTTCATAAACCAAGAATACATGCACACCACTTTTCACACTGTATTTCATTCTAATCATAATAAACTGACATGAAAAATTCTACCTGAGACAGATTTTCAATCCCTCCCAGACTGTGGAACATTTCCTATAAGAAAAAAAGAAAAAGTCAACATGCAGAAAACACTAGAATGAGAGAGCACTAGAATATAAATGCTCTGTTTGTTATGAATGTTGGGAAACCTTAACTCCGGTGGTTAATGTGAATTAATTCACTTATAAAATAATCACTTTATAAGTAAACTACTTATATGGTAAGTATTACAATACTTATAAATAGAATTACTTAAAAAGTAATAAATAGAGTAGTTAACTAAAAACACAGAAGTGACATTTTAAAGGTTCTTAAACTGGAAAATCAGTATCAGCTTTGCACCACAGAAAAGAAAAACACGAAAACAAAAATCTTAACAGATGTCTGAGGCTTAGTCCTATGAATAACAGCTATAATAGCCAGAATAAAATTAAAAGCTAGCTGCTAGTAGTTCAGAGCACTGGGCTGCCAGGAAGAATGGACAGCTTTCAGTTTTCTTCACTTACTACATAATGGGAATTTCACATATCCATAAGATAAAGCCAAGTCCAGAGCCATGGGCTCAGAGCAATGACAAGGCCATCTGTTATGGACAATTACAGGTTCTTTGTTAGTGTTAGCAACAGCAGATGCTACACAAGAAATACCAGAAATTACTTATGCAGTAACAATGCAAATTCACTTTTGGAATCTATTTGTAAATCACATCTTCACATACAGAAATACAGGTACACGCATACAATAAATATGCATCCATAATAATGTATGTTTTTATACACATACACCAACACAACTCATGTGCATGATGCTTATATGCATTCTCTTACACAAGCAAGAAATGTTTTGACATACTAACCTGGTAGTATGGATCCCTTATTAGTAATCTCAGGCAGATTAATACTCTGAGGAAATGAATGGGTGGAGCTTGATTAACCCACTCCCTGTAAAAGAAATAATCGAAATGTAAAACAAATGTAACTTAAAAAGCATTAAAACACTTAGATAAAACACTTTGATTCAAGAATCAACCAACTAGAAGATTAGTGACCTGCAACAGCTGAACAACATCCTACACTATGGAACTTCTAATATCCTCAATACTCAAAGCAACAGCTTTAAATAAATTGATTTCATTATATGAACACTGCAGGCCATCACTTACCAAAATGATGCAGCAAAGTACTTGCTTATATCTAAGCACAACTGATCATGCTTTGATATAAACTTACTTTATGTATTTGGATCAAGGCCCAAAAGGGCAAAATCACTGAGGAACCTCCTATCAAACTTCCATGTACAAAATACACTTCTGCAAAAATATTTCAAGAACTACATGGGTGCTACAGAAGTAAAAGTAGCTGGATTTGAGCTAGGGTTTTGAATGGTCATCATCTATCCTGGGATTTAAAAACTCTAATACCATTAGTCCTTGAAATAATTTGTTACTTAGTTTAAATGTTCTTGATATAGGATTGTACTTCCTCTTTTGTATTTCTCCATATGATTCCCCAGCACAAGACTTGTCAGAAAACACAACTCATTTATACAAAGCATCCGGGGCAGTAAAATACCAGTAATGGAATCACTATTTCCATTGTCTGTTGAAGATAGATACCCCCATTTTCCTATTTCAAATAAACCTAAAAATGGACATCTCTGAAATATTGGGTTTTTGGTTTTTTTCCTTGTGGCTGTTCCTTTAAAGTGAAAGGACCAAATCTGTAGTATCTGGGCAATTTTCCAAAGAACAGAAGTCTATGAGACATGGCAGTTCTCTTCCCTTTTTATCATTTGCAGTTGGGAACACTACCAATAGCTAAAAATATTTTGATAAAAATAAATGTTTTACAAATAGACACTAAAAAATCCCAGCCTTTCTATGCCAAAATGCTGCCCAAAGTAATATTATTTTTCATTATGCTTCCATAATTGGCCACTTCAGAACAGCACACAACTTTCATGGAAAGAAAACAGCAACCAGATGCTGGCAAGAAAAATTTGCAGGTCAGATTTTAAAGCGTCTTCAAGATCATTACCACAATGGTTCTACAGTTATTCTTCCAAAAAGCTTTGACTCTTGACAGAAGTTAGTTTCTCTAACAGAGTAACACATCTGTCACATTTCCAAGCAGGGACAGTAATTCTCTGAGCCTGGTTAACATTTGAGAGCCTGCAGTTACAATACACATTACTAGATACTCTAGCTTATATGTAGCATGTGCCAGTAGGATTTTTTTTCTGCCTGTTTAGTTATAGTCTGTATCCAAACTGCTAAAGCTAAACTAATCACACCTTTCTTATCAGCAGAACTAACTCCAACCAGGACCTCTGCTGACAAGCTGATGCCAGGAAGCGTGTGTGATTTTTTTCTTGCACCCCAATCAACACCGCTGAGCCAGCAGAAGTATGTCATGCAGGTGAGGGTGACAGTTTCTAAGGCTCTGACTCAACACAATGTCAGTAGTTCCAAAGAGAGGACACCATCACAACTGTAGTGAAATATTTATAAAGGGCAACTAAATCACCTTTCTAACTGCTAACTGCTCTTACCTCATGCATTCTGCATACCTACTGATATATGCTTGCTTCATTAATCTTACCAGGGTGTTTTCATTTTTAATACACAGCTGGTTTTTCTATATCACTATCAACAAGTATCAAAGTAAACAAAAAACAAAACATGAGCTAGGAGTGGCTCAATGCATAACTAGAACTTGGGAAGACAAAACACAAGTTATTTTTAGATTTTTTGGTAAATGAAGCTGAGCCACTGGCATCCTACTGGTGGGCACTGAGATGATAAAGTCCACTTAAAAAAAAAAGAAAGAGGTACTAGATTACAAATCACTTAAGTGACCTGTCTTAAAATCGCTGCTATTTAGATAATGAAAGATGAGATCCCTAGTTCCCTAGTTAGTTATGAAAAAGTGTCTAAGTAAATTTTCTTTGTTTTGGTGGGTTTTAGGGTTTTCTGTAAATTTTAGCAGTTACAGATTAATACCTTTAAATGCTCTAGGAATCTTTCTTTAACCTGCTGTACCACTTCAGATTTTTTCAGAAAATGTAACTGGGTTTTAAAAAGGAAAAATACAACATGGTGCAGTGGTGTACAGCAATAGAAATCCTGAAAAACATTCTTTTTTGTTTTCCAGAAAATATCTTTTTGTATTCCACCCCTCTTTAAGGTCTTGCACTTCTTCCTCGCTGAAATGAGAGTGGAAAAAAGAGATTTCCCTTTCAAATGATGCTTAGACACAAACAGAAATAAATTTGAACAGTAGCATAAGCTCACCTGAATTTTATGTAAGCCACTGGCCTTTCTATATATAGGCAACAGTCGATAAAATAAAGCAAAATTAAAATGTAATCAGAAAAGCAAACCATAGGTCACACACAGCAGAAATGAAGAAATTATCAAGAAATCAATCTTAGAATTTTGGTCATACAAATTTTGTCATATACAGAGGCCTTCCTTTTTCAGTCTTCAAAGCCAATACAGAAGTGATTGTTTAAAACAGATTATGCAGAGATGTGAAACTGGTAATTTGCACGCAGAGGTCTGCTGTTGAAATACATATCCAGTGTATATTGCTGAAACAATATTATCCACGCATGTTGTTTTTTCATTTAAGACAAGAAAGAGTGACCCTCCTTTGATATGAATGTGTTCAATATACTGACCTGCAGGTAAGTCTGTTCTTCACTAAAGCTGTAAAGATCTCCTGAAACAGTTTATGTTTGGGATGTTTGCTAAAATTTCTCAAATTCTTGTAGGTCACACTAATGAGAAGAAAGAGAAAAAAAATGTTGAATTTATTATTCTTTTGCCACAACATAATTTTAGATTGCCAAAACGTCACATTAGCAAGAAAAATTAAGAGATGTCATATCAGCAGTTGCAATGGAATAACACAACTTCAGATTTCCAGACATTAACAGTATGGAAGAACAGTCTGTCTCATGCATAATTTCGGACTGTTCTAATGGTATAATGTAATCCTTCTGAATAAAAAAACCCAACATTTCTTTATTTAAATTTATTATATTAACTCTCATCAGTACACTCTGCTGAGTGGGGCCATGTGTCTGAAACTCAGAAAGGCAGGTACATTCACAGATTTAGAAAATTAAACACATACATGTTTATATCTCAAATAGTGGTTTAACACGCAATTACAAGTAACAGACACAAATACAAATATAAGTGCCTTCAAAACTTCAAGAAGTGTAAGATACATAAAGAGACACAACAGCATCATCATGTTAGCAATTTTTTTTTCTTTCTTTTACCTGAAATTTTCTAACTCAACAGCTTCTGTTGATTCCTGCCATTGGCCATTGAAGGTTCGTTCACTGCTTTTGACATTTTGCAGAGCTCTTGTCACACTGGTTTGACCACTTTCAAAATGTACAGCTGGAAGCTAAGGAGTAAAGGGATAATCCTCCTGAGTCAAACACCCCATTTCAAATTTTATAAGAATGTTAGCAAGTAGAAGTACCTTTTCTCAAGTTCTGACTTGAACTTTGGACCTATAATTTGCCATTATAAAACATATACACACCCCAAGCAACAAAAAAAAAAAGCCTGATGTGGCAGAAAATTGGTGCAAAACAAGGCTGGAAAACAAGTATGTATTTTATATATCTCCACAGAGAACAGCACCTTTTAAAATGTGTCATAGAAAAGCTCAACAAAATCTGCAACACACACATTATCTATGCTCCTTACCTGTCCCACTTCTACAGTCATACAGCCTTCATATTCTTTTTAGGCTGTAGAACTGTCTCAGCTTTCTGCTCGGAAGCAATTCCATCCCTGTATCCAGTGCATAACTCCTGTCTCACATGGATGATTCCCTAAGTCATTTTGTCATATCTTTTTACAGAGTAAAAAGGGAGAAATTGTTCTGGCATTGCAAGGACTCACACCCATCATCATGTGTTGGTTTTCTTTGCTTCAAATGGCAAACACAAGCTTCACTAAGTGACTTGAGGTGAAATAGATTTCACTGTGTCCTGTAAGTTTCATGCATTGATATTTACGCCCTGAAGATTTTTTTAGCAGAAGTGTTACTCTCCAGAGACGAATTGTTTATGGTTAAAATGCTGGGTTTATTTATTTATTTTATATTCTTTACCATTCTTCATTTTCTAAGTAATACATCTCTACGGCTACCTTCTCATGACATTGTGGAACAGCATGGAACAAAACTGTTTGACTACTTGATGATATGCAACAATAATAAAAAGAAAAGATTAATTTTAAAAAGCAACACCACATCCACTACACAAGATTTCAGTAGCATCTCTAGTCACAATGAAACACAATATCCTAAGTATCTGCCACAAACTACAATCACCATTACATAAAATGACACAATTCTACAGCCTGTTTAATAGTTATTGAAAAATACCTGTTGGTTGCTTGACTGAACAGTTAAGAGAGACTGAAGTCTTTTAAGATCAGAATAAACCCTAGGATAAAAAAATAGCATAAATATATGTGTTAATAGTTACACAAAAGTACTTTTTTTACATGAAAGTACATGAAAGAGCAAAGGTGGTCAACAAGCAACAATGCTACTGACAGAAAATTAACTTTCCCAGTGTTGCCTAGTGTCCCCATTTTGCACAGGGAACAATTTATAGCTTCTTCAGAACGCCTTAAATCAACAAAGGTGTAAATAAACTTTGTGACCAGAGTAACAGTTGTCATGTTTATACTGCATTTCAAATTAAAGCATTCTGCTTTGGCAGCTAGTGCAAATTCCACATGGGTCCTGCTAAAGTTCAAAGTAAGACGTCAGATACTGTACCTCATGGAGATCCCATGAGGTGTTTTGTCCGTTGTTTTCTCTGCGCTCTTCAACTTTTTGTCCTGATCAGGCATTGTGTACCAATATTGTCAGATGACTAAAAAACTCATTTCCTTAAAAATTAAGTAGATAGAATTATAACAGCAAAAGCAACAAATATTTACTTACAGAACCAACTGATAAAACTTCAAGAAAAAAAACAAACACAACAGCTGTACTGTTTTCTCAATATGAATATTGTGAAATAGGCATTACACAAGGATATCCTTTAGAATTCCAGACACTAACAAGAAAGAAAATAACCTAACACACAGAACCCTTATTTTCCCAACACATGGGTAAACAGTGTTGGCTGTCTTACTGTATCACTTAATTTTTACTGAGGTTTTTCCCTCTTCTTACATATTACTACCACTATTTCTCATCATGGATTAGCTGTTTAAGGTTAGACTGTCATTAAGGTTGTATCACACAGGCTGTTGGGCAGACAACAGATAATATAATGGTTTTATTATGTAAATAAATAAGACAGATGAAAGGTAGAAAAAGGAGTTATCTGACAAATAAGATGCATACATCATGCAGTCTACCAAAGAACCACAGAAACTTTCAGTAGCTTTGAATCTGGGTCTATCTCAACTTCAGCTGAATGCCTTATACCTATAGTGCCCGCTTTTTCTCGCAGTGGGACACACAGCTTTTTTCCACAGATAAGCACAGCTGTATGGCCTGACCCCAACAGGGCCATCACCACTGCAGACAAACCTTCCGTTCATAGGTCTGCCTTCTCAGAACTGCTCCCAGCTCATTGCTTGCATAGTATACAACATGGTTCATTTAAAATCTCACAACGCCCTAGAAAGAGATAGAAAGCCATAGAAAGAGGACAGTCAAGAAGAATCTCTTGCTGCCACAGAAGCATTTCTATTGATGTGGATCCTGCTCTGAGTGAAAAAAGGATGGTGAGGAGCAGGCTGGGGCTGAAGAATTATCTCAGAGAACTGCATACAGCTGCAGCATATTGGTAGAGTACCTCTGATTGATTAAAAAAAAAAAACAAAACCAAGGATATAATACCAATGTCTGATCCTTTTTACTATTCACATTTTCCTATTCACTAAGCATAGACCATTTGGATGTTCCCTTTGGTGTCCCTTTAATAGGATTTTCCGTAAGAAATGGGATAGCCACCTTTCCTCTTCGTGCAGCATAGAATTCCTCTGCTATTGATTTTTATTCCTCTTCCTCTATATAGAAAGAAGAAAACCTGGCAGGAAATTAAAGCATCATAAAATACCACTGCTTCCCAACTGAAAATCAAGAGTTATTTCCCCAATTATACATTCTTGCATTAAACATAGAACTATCAAAATGCAACTGTTGACAGTATGAACTCGTGCACTCTATTAACTCACCCTAGTAAGTGAGCTGTAAGCCCAGCTTATCCATTTCTATTCTTTTGAACAAGCCTTTATCCTACCACCAGGCCCCCATGGAGAACGATTGATCTGGATCACAAAGAAATTCCTCCTCTCTCCTGCATGCAGCCACACTTCTGTTGTAGCAGTTACCACCAAGGAATTAATATAAACAGGATTTGTTCTACCAACTATCAGACAAAATTCCTGAATTCAGATTAAACCAAATGAAGTTAGTTTGCTTTATTTATTAATTTATTTTGAATTGCATTATTCATTTCCTTTGCTTTAAAAGCAGTAAAAGTTAAGAGAAGCCAAATACATTGCTCAGCAAGCTTAAGAATCCTCATGAGTAAGAATTTCCACACATTGTTTTAGTGATATTCACATTTACAATACCCCAATCCATCCAGCATATTACTGAGGCATTGGTCATCACCTCATATCTGCACACTAAGAAATACTGTGAAACACACAAATTATCAACTTGCACACAAGTATGTGTGTACAAAGAACGGATTTCTACCAATTCAAGAATCACCAAACAAAACCACACAGAAAACAACTTCTCTGTGAGCAAAATTTAGTAAAATCTTAACGTTTTCAGCATCTCAGTTTAAGAAGTAATCCTTAACCAGAAGGTTTCCCAATATGCTTAGGATTTCAGCCAAAATTTTTAGGTCTTTGTGATTATTTAGAAAATCTTACAACTGTAGTCCATCCTTGCTTTAGGGCTTCCAGTCCAGTGCTTTTGCTGTTTGCAATAGCTTAGCAAAGATGAAACAGTAACAGCTAACTAATATTTTAAAGGTTCATTGTCATTATAGATCCAGATGTCCTTGTACAAAATTGAACCTGACAAACATCAAGCCAAATTCCCTTCACTGCTGCCTGAGAATGAAGGGATGCAGCTCACCCAGTGATGCAGTCCTCACTCAGCTCTGAGGACTCATCCTGAGGTTACCTCTCTATTTCCTAGAGGCCACTAAGCCATGCAAGTCAGTAAGCACATCAACAAAAAGAGGCAAGCCCTGGCCACAAAGTGACCCTGCACAACCTCTTTGCTCTGCCAGCACAGCATTGCCACAGGTACACGGCTTGCTGGACTGGGAAACCTGATTCAGGTCACAAATAATCTCTCCTCCTTTAACCCAAATTACCTTACAGCTTGTCCCCAAGTACTTCTGCTGTACAAGGGCAGGGACAATATGCAGAAAAGAGCATTTATCCATACAGCTTAAAGTGGCATGCCCTTCAGCTCTACTACAGAGATAAATCAATTAACTAACAGGCAGCTGGTGGTGAAAATGGCAGCCCCTTCCCTCACCTCCACTTCTTCATTTTATGTGACACAAACCTGAGCCAATTTAGAGAGCTAAACAGACAAAACCACATATGCTTTTCTTTGTACAGTTCATTTTCTACCAACTTAGCTCACCGTTACAGTGGCCTGATGAGTATGTCTGCTGACAAGGCAGAGGGAAGGAACATGCAGCTGTACATAGAGAAGAGCAGAAAACCCTTTCACTGGTATCCAGTGATTAAGGGAGGTGTATTAGCACCACGCCCTGGCAAACAAAAGGAAACAGCCCCATTTTCCTTGAACCAGGCCTAAGCCTTAAAGCAAACATGAATTACTTCCTTACTTATTCTTACTGTTATTTAATTTTCTTGAAATCACTGAGTAAGTTCCCACCACTGTGTGTCGTCTTTACTTGTGCCAACAGAAATTTCCATGGAGCCAGCCTGTTAACCATCCATCAGCTATTAAGGCAGGCCCATGAGTAATGTGTAAGAAACAAACCAAACACCACTCACATTTCACTTACCTTATGCCAGAAAAAGATGGAGATCAGACAACGTTTTAAAAAGAACAGAAACACATTAAAAGGAAAATGTCTTTACAGCATAGAGTCTTAATCAATTCCACTTAAAACAATGAAATGAGAGCAATATTAACTAATTCATTTTAACTGGGAATAATTACATTTTATTAGTTACATTAATTCAATTACATAGGAAGAGAGATGCCTTGTGATAGTGATGGCATGCAGGACAGGACAAGAAATGCTCCAAGAACCCTGTCAGAAATGGAAGAATTCTAACGATGAGAAATGAGAGACAAAGGAATTACCACCCCAGACTTGCTTGGCGGCCCAAGCGAGTATCTGTCTCGGATGACACAAGCACATAAAGCTTCAGAAAGTGAAAACAAACCCCCAAATAAATGTAAACACAAAGGCAAGTCTACCACCACAAACCACAGTGCAATAGTTAACTCTATTAAACAACAAAAAATGCCTTACATTTTTATAATCTTTATTAGCAGTAACTACTGGATATGCATAGTTTGCAAGTGTAACTAGTTGCATGATTTACCTTTGAACTCCTTTCTGAATCACTCCAGTGGCTGAGTTCCACTATCTAATTATACACAGAAGGATAACTGGCTTAAACTGGATAAAGAAGCAGTGGATAAGTTATAGCTTGGCTTTAATAAGACTTGTGGTGCTGTTGCTAGATAGGAATGTATCTAGTAGAACTCATAAGATGGGTGTGAGGTCAGATGAAAATTCACTTCTTAAAAGAGCAATTATCAATATACTATTACCAAAATAGAAATGGAAAGGAAGCTTAAAAGATGATTTTAAAAATCCCAGAAGGTACTTGTGGTTGTTCAGCCCCAAACAGTGACTGAGCACCACACACTGCTCACTCCCACAACCAGCGTGGGTTGGGATAAGGACAGTTTCCTGCCAAAAAACACCCTGAAAGGGGAACAATAACAGCACCCAGCAAATTACACTCGCATCTGGTGATAGCACAGGGTACTGCACTGATGAAAAGACAGACCCCATACCCCGGCCACACTCAGACTGCCCTGGAGACACACAGGAGCACCCCACCCCGACCAGCCCCTCTTATCAGGGAGTGATGGCGGCTGGTGTGGAAAACAACCCCGGCTAACTCAGCTCACCTGTGCTAACTCAGCTCACCTGTGTTGGCTGCTTGGGGAGGCCAGAACCAGGACAGTGCTCCTTCTTCAGCTGGAGGAAACCAAAGGGAACTCCAGACTGTTTCCCTCTTGTCCTCAGAGAACACAACAATCAGGAGGATGGGTCACCACAGGGGACATCCCATGTCTAGGAAATTCTACCCTGATGAACCCATGAAGAGACCATTTGAAGAATATTTCTTACACATTTTATTGACTGAATATGGAAATCTGCGTGGTTGCTATACAGGATGACTTCCACATACATACAGTTACCTCGATTTTTTGTGTAATAACTTATGTAAAGGTTCTCTGAAGATTAACTATAACCCAAAATGAGGTTCCTGTTTTTCCAGCAAATCTAAATATTCAAGCCGCTGCTGGTTTGGGGCAGGGGGGAGAGAGTAGTGTTTGTTTTCCCTCTGCACCATCCCAGTTCCAGTAGAGCCATAAATGGCTAGGCCTGTTCTCAGATTCCTAGACCTGTGCAATGTGAGTCTCTGGGCTATTTTCCAGATCATCTGTAGGTGTATCTGTAGATTCTGCCCATATCTACCCTCTTAATCTGCAGTTCACAGATGTAGGAAAAAATGAGGATTTCTGAAGTCCAGCAAGCAGCTCTGTATCAATGCAAGGATAACTCTGTGAAATTCATCCTCTGTAACTCTGTGAAATTCATCCTCTCTGCCCTTGATACCACGCAGACCCTTTTAGGGAACTGTACCGCTACAACTGAGCCTCCAGGAATCATGAGGGATTGTTTGAAGTCTTCTGAAGGCTCAGAGACGGTAACAGCACAGGGATGCAGAATCATAAAGGTTGGAAAAGACCTCCAAGACCATCTAGTCCAACCGTCCCCCTACCACCTATATTACTTACTAAACCACATCCCTAAGTAACTCATCCAACCTTTCCTTAAACACCCTGAGGGATGGTGACTCCACCACCACCCTGGGCAACCCATTCCAATGCCTAACCACTCTTTCTGAGAAGAAATTTCTCCTAACTTCTATCCTGAACCTCTCCTGGCACAACTCGCAGCCATTCCCTCTTGTCCTATCGCTAGTTATCTGTGAGAAGAGGCTGACCACCAGCTCACAACTTCCTTTCAGATAGCTGTAGAGAGCAGTAAGGTCTCTCCTGAGGTTCCTCCACTCCAGACTAAACAGCCCCAGTTCCCTCAGCCTCTCCTCGTAAGCCTAGCTCTAGCACCTCAGTATCTTTCTTGTAGTGAGGGGCCCAAGACTGAACACAGTATTCAAGATGCAGCCTCACCAGAGCTGAGTACAGGAGTAAGATCACTTCCCTGGTCCTGCTGGCTATGCTATTCCTGATATGAGCCAGGATGCCCTTGGCCTTTTTGACCACCTGAGCACACTGCTGGCTCATGTTCAGGTGAGTGTCAAGCAACACCCCCAGATCCTTTTCTTCTGTACAGCTTTCCAGCCACCCTGCCCCAAGCCTGTAGTGTTGCCTGGGGGTGTTATGACCAAAGTGCAGGACCCAGCACTTCACCATGTTGAACTTCATCACGGTGGCCTCTGCCCATCAAAGACGACAGCATTAAAAGGATTGATGGAGGATGAAGATGGAGAAGGGGGCAGAATAACCCTTATTTTAGAGACATTACTCCTAGTTTGCTAGGCAAGATTCAGGACTGAGATGCACTCTCTCTCAAGCTGGCAGGCAGCGTGCGGCTCAGCACAGAGAACTTTTCTTCACATCTTATTCATGACTAAGCAGGCCTGGCTCAGCCCTTAATCTTTTTTAAGTGTTTCACCCCAAGCTGCCTGTTTACGTGCATTCCTGAACGCTCACGTTATCTGTTGACTCTTTCAGCACTAAGTTGGAAGCTTTTACCTCTCCTTGACTGAACCGTACCACAGCTGGAGTACGTGACTGCCCGGTAACTCTCTGACAAACCCGTGACACTCTCGAGACGGCAGAGGTTTCGTTCCGTTGCCTCTTTCGCCCTCTCCCTGCTCCAGCCCCTCCTCCCGCCGCGGCCTATGGGCCGCTAGAGGCAGCACGGCGCTGAGAGCCCTTCTTGAGGCCAGTCTCAGGGAACGGGCCAACAGTCCCGGCGGAGGTCAGGGCGCTCCCTCCCGCCCGCCCCGCAGCCCCCTGAGGCGGCTGCGCCCGCCGGGCCGTTGCCGTTGCGGCAGCTCGCGCCGCGCGCGCGCCCCCAGCCCCGTGCCACTCACGCACCGCGCCCTCTCCCCCTGCGGCCGCCGCCGGGCTCCGGCGACGCGAGGCTCCGTCTACCGGGAAGGAAACCTCGCCCCGCGGCCAATCGCGTCCCACTATCTTCGAGAAGAGCCCCTCTCGCAGACCAATGGCAAACCGCTGTGTTCTGCGGCTCCCGGGCGCCTTAGCAACCGCCGCCGCCGCCGCGTTACCATGGGCACGGGGGACGCCAGTGCCGCCCACCACGGGGAGCAGCCCTCGCTCGCACCGCGCCCGCGGAAGAACAGCAGAGAAAGGCACCCCGTACAGAGTTCAGTAGAGTTTTATTGCTTTTACCAACGTCCTGAAACATTACAAAAGATAATTCCATTCAAATTAAAACAACAACGGTTGGATCTTACACATCACCGACACGCGCGGCCCGCCGAGGGGTGGCGGCCGTACAAACCCGAGTGTTGACTCTGCTTTTGGAGTAACCCTTTTCGTTTCACTAGGGCTTTGTGAGCAAGTAAGAAAAACACGGGTGTAATTAGAAAAGCAGTCATAAAAAACTCGGGACGGCGGCGCGTGTAATCTCACATTTCAAATCACCGGCATTAAAATCAAAGCTGACGTCCAGCCACAGCTGCTGAACCCTGGAAGACACCTTTGCTCAGGAGTGTCAGCGACAATAGAAAGAAAAACATTATAAATTATTTCTCTCGCCAATAAGATCATTTAGAAAAAAATCATTGTTTTCGTTATTCCAAATAAACATCAACAGATACTGGATCCAATATGAAAGTGTCTTCAGAACAACGCCAACTAAGAAGTCCTTTAAGTTTTCACTAAAAAAAGTTACAAAATAAAACTGACAAAGCGATTTGCTTTATTTATAGCACTACTTTTGCGCCGACTCAAAGCTGCGTGCCTCTAGTCTTAAAATTTACTGTAAAATAAATTACTGTTGGTATAAACAAAGTATTTCACACGTTTGTACTGTACTTTGATAATGCGTTTGACCTAGATGAGTAATTAAAACATTACTAATCATATAAAGCAGAAAGAATGTGAAAATCATGGTGGTGCTCATCTAAGAGACTACAGTTGTGAACTGGAAATCAGGAACCACTTACTGTATGATTTACAGAACAGACATACAAGACAACAACCCTTTAAAACGGTGCAGGCTTTGTGATATTACACCTACTTGTTATGGATATATTTTACAGCCTGTAGAACTTGCCTTTGCAAAGGGCACCAATTAGGAAGTTACCACGTTTTAAACAGAGATGCAGTTGAAGCAAACGGCCACATTATGGGAGAACTTTCCTTAAATGGGGGGAAGGAGAGGGAAGAAACCAGCCAAGAGATTTGGTTGTAAAACCTGCAACTAGGGCATCGAATTCTACCCTAACAGGTTTTAGGATGACAAACTTGGCAATTTGGAACATTTCACTGAGAAAATCATGTATTATATGTTATAGCTGCAAAATTAACCTAGGAAGAAAGTATCATGACCTTGGGCATATGTAAACAGTATGAAAAGCCTGTCATTGGAACACATATGAAAATGCTAAGAAAAAGTTTTGTAGAATGCAATTTAAACACTAGACTGCATTTTAAGTGAAATATTTTAGATGATAATTTAAATGGGTGGTCAAAATTAAGACCTACACTTTATGTAAACATTCATATTTATAAATAAATTAGAAAAAGAAGGGAGGGAGGGGTAAGGAAAAGAGAAAAAAAAAAAGAGAGGGACTTCCTGAGGTGGCTCTGCAGCCAGATACACAGTAGCACTAAGCTCCATTCCGGGAAACCAAGGCATCTAAAAAAAGTGCAGGGCTGTTTATTTTCCTCTAACTGTTGGAATGGAAATACATTGGTGTAGGTTTTACAGGGCTTAACCCCTGTGGGAAAAAAAAAATAATAAAATCAGTGCACAGTAATTATCACTGCTCTTTTGCGTCCATTAAGGCAAAATGTATATCTACATACAGTAAGCTACAGTTTTACTTTAATACTACGTGTGATTTTAAAGCTGAGTAGGTGTAAAATGAGCAGTGAATCACTTACTAGATTATCAATGGTGTTTTATGCACTTAATACCAGATCTTCTTCTACTCACTGGGAAAAAGTGCAAGTGTAACATGCTACTGACCAAGAACACTGGAGCCAACAGTTGCTGTAAACTGCTTTGCAAGTCATGGTATCTCTGGCACTGAATAAAATAGCTACACAATTAAAATTAAATAAATACTGTTATTAGACTTGTGGGGCTTTGGTTTTGTTTCCTTTCGACTTTACTAGAAAAATACCCACTTCCTGTAATATTGATGAAAACTTAACCCTTCTGAAGTAGAACCCAGATAACAAGATGTGCAGCACCAGGGACCCCTGAATTCCAGCATTAAACAGATTTTTTAAAAAATTAAGTGGCTTATAGTAGGTTTTTTGGGGTCCTTGGTAATTGTTGCAGGACTGTGAATATGAAATGTAAACTACTACTAGGAGGACTAGTTCAAAAGCAATGTACTGTAGTAACACCACATCAACCATCCAAAATACCTTCACTCTCTTTGATTCAGCAATAGCTATTTACTACTCAACAGCTGACATGCAGATGTGTACCTATTATTTTTTTTTGGATAACGCAGAAAGATTTTGGAAACCATCTGCTGTACTTTCATTGTTATCTCAGTTTGGCTAGAGGGAAAACATGGGTATGTTCTGAAGGAACACATACTCAAGCTAAGGCACAATCTACACTATTACCTAAGAATAAAGGAGCGTCTTACACAGGTCATTACACTGTATTAGTCACATTGACAATGCAGACTTCATTTGCTTTTCCACTGATCTGAGCCTTTGTCATGCCAGTTTGGATATAACATTATTCGTACTGCTGTACACTATGATTTACTTTCTTTAAACTGTCTTCTCAGAATTCAGCCAAACGAAAAAAGGGGAAAAAATTAATTACATTAAAGGAAATGGAAACAGTCCATGTCACTTAAACGCTATTTTTAAATGTTTCTATTTATTCCCACTGATTACTTCACTTTTTGTAGAGAGAAGACGGTAGTATCCTAAGTGACACTTGGCTGAAGAGCACCAAAAATTCCACCTCAAGTGGTATTTTCAGATGAACTCAGCCCTCCTGCAGAATCTGCTCCTTTTGCACTTGTTGAGAATTTTACCACATGGTCCATGGTAAAACTCACAACTTTGCTACAAGTCGAATTAAGCAGACAGTGTTTTCTAATTTTAAATGAACAGAGATTCTAATTAAAGCCATTGCAAGACATCCATAAAGAGCTGGTGGCGTTTCAGAATGTAGAGATGTAATTTCAGATACTAAAGCAAAAAAAAACAACCTAAGGCATGAGACCAAAAAAAAAAAAAAAAAGAAAAATGGAAACTGAGCAGGTAAGTGATCAAGACTTTCATTTATACATAAAATTTTCATTATTTCAAATATTATAATGCTAAACACTAGAACTTGAAAATGTAAGTACAATAAACGCACTGACTGCATCTTTCAATGAGCCCCCAAAAATCCCATTTACTTTAAGAAATGAATATTTACTTTTTCGATTCATATTACATGATAAAAATTTATACTAATTAAAATAAATAAAAAGTTTTAAAATAAGTTGGTTTGCTATCATATATGCCCTTTACAATGGAGAGGATCAGAACTGTACATACAAATACGACAAGCAATTTGTAATCCATAAAATAATACTGATCATATACCTAATTACAGAATTAAACTACAGCTAATTAAATCAAATACATGGTAAATTTAAAAATTAAGCAAGAAATGTATTTGATGAGGACATGAGATACTCTAAGTCAGAACTGAGTAAATCAGATGCTGAAAGTTGACAGAAAAACGTTAAGCAAAATAAAAAGGAACAGAAGAATTTGAAAGCACTAGTATCATTAAGTATGTATAACTTCCTATTGACCAAATAAATCCAATTTAAATTGTGTAAACATAGAGTGTCCAGAATGCAAATACTGACTTGGGACTGTAACTACAATGCCTGGACTCGTACTGCTACTAGACGATAATGAAAAATTAGAAGAGTCAATTTAAAAAAGAAGTAGCAGAACAGAGTATTTACAGATATTTTAAGGATTAACAAACCACTGGACTTCAGGCTCTAGGCCACTTCTGTAAAACAGGAGAGACAGAATCCAGAAAACATGAGCATGTAGCAGAGACATAAAACACAGTAGTTCTCGTTGACAGCACATTAATATTTGTTCTATGAAACCACAAAAAAGTATACCCTGCAAAAACAAGCAGGAATTGCCTGCATGGAAAACAAACTTCTGTAGAGCACGTTATAAACAGAGGTATTGCAAAATTTTAAGCGATGTGGACCAGTAATCATCAGAAAAAAAGCTCATTTAGCTTTTATGCACATATTGATTATTGAAAATAATATGCATTCATTACAATCTTCCTATTTAAAAATGAAAATAAAATTTCCAATAAAATAAATAGCTGAAGTGTGATCACCACTCAATCTTATTTGTAGGAAAATCTTCTCATTATGCAAGCATATCTACAGTGCCCTAAACAATAGCAGAATTAAATACATGTCGCTCCTTATGCTGGAAATCACACTTCAAAGGTATAATACCTACAGTGATATATATATACACACACACACAAATAGACGCAATTCCTCTTGGTTCAGTTCTATAAAGATGTCTCAGCATCCACGTATTTCACAACAGATGTATCTTCCACATTGATTTTCACGCTTTCTGGCTTTTCAGGGCTGTTTAAAGGCAAAGAGGAAAATCTAAGGTTTGGTTCATCATAGTAAAGGTTAACTTTCAGCATCTTCCACTTAACCATGAACACTGAAAGTATTTATGTAGAGATACTTTTGTGATGATGAATTTCTACTGGACTCTAATAACTGTGAGCTACTACTGACAGAACAGTACAAGCTCAAAAAAAGAAATCGCCAAATCTCATCTAGAAATACTATTTCCAGTCCCACTGCTTTTATTGGTGTGAAATCGTTTTGCAAAACACGTTTTGGGGAAAAAAACAACCAACCAACCACCCACCCACCCACAGCAAGATGGATTTGTACTGACTTCTAACCGCTGAAAAGCAAATCTAAAAGTTTTAGCTCTTATGGAAGGAGAATTACAGGTCTGTATCCCTTCAAGTCTTGGGCACCCACGGACTATCAGGTAATGAGTCAGAAGCATCCACAAATTCTGTAACAGGTTTCTCAGAACTTTGCATGAAAGAAAATAAACAAGAGATGAGGGTATACTGACACACATACTCTGTTATCTAACTAGCGTCTGTGTTATCTGTCTTCCTGACAGTCTAGCTCCTGTGGTACTTTTTTCCAAAAAATTAAATGTTTTAAATAAAGTTGAAAATACAGGCTTAAGATTCACTGACAAAAGTGACTACACTGATGAGTCTCTTCAGCTTTTTCTATTAAAATACCTCAAATTTCTGTCTGCTTGGTTGACCTGCCGTCTGGGCAAAACAAAGCATATGGCCATGCCTACTTTAGAGCAGTGAACATGCTTAATTAATGTATGATATAGAAATGCTAAGTAGCCAATCATTACTGCTGTTTCCATGATGTAATCAGAACAGTACCAGAGAGCTTGGATGACTGTGCATTAACACCCCCCTCAACACCAAGTCTTCCACCAAGATGTAATTTTAAACAAAACTTGACAGTTTTCTATCTCTGAAACCTGTCGTCTTTGACAGAATTGTCTGAAAGGGATCATAGAATCATAGGGGTTGGAAGGGACCTTGAGAGATCATCGGGTCCAACCCCCCTGCCAAAGCAGCTCCCTAGCTCATATTGCACAGATAGGCGTCCAGACGAGTCTTGAATATCTTCAGAGAAGGAGACTCCACCACCTCCCTGGGCAGCCTCAACCAGAAGAAGATGCACATACAGACAGTAGGATCGCATAAGCTTACTTTTACTGAATCAAGCAGGCCAATTTTTCCTCTTTCTTACATAAAAATAGCTGCATTCTGCAGGAACAGATAACGGTCCCTAAAAATTACAAGCCTTTTAGGAATTTGGAGATCTTCTATATGAATATTCAGGATTGGGCTTGTTGCCCCTTGATAGATTCAGCTAGGTGAGGAGGAACAGAACAGCAGAACGATTCATTGCACACACTTTCTTGTCTGGTAGGAAGCTTACTGAGAAAGGGGCTCCTGGCCATCACAGAAGATACATGTTAAAGTATCTTATTATAAAGTAATATTTGAGAACATTTTAGATTTTAGAGATTAAAGTGCTGGTCTTACCTTTTATTCCCACTGGCATTTTTAATATTCAAGATCAAACAATTCCCATGCTCACATACACTCTAGTCTTTCTTTTAGAAACCCTAAACCCATCTGAGCAACATAGAATTGTATTAAGTAAATAAAGACTAATGTTAAAATTGTACTAATACATTGAGTAAAATAATTGGAATTCCTTAAAGAAATTGTTCACAACTTCAGAGCAAAAAACAAAAATTAAGTTAAAATTCAAGTTCCTCAAAAGTAAAAAGTCAATACAGATTTACAACCATGTGTGCTCAAATTTCAAGACAGACAAGGTCAGCTATAAGCTACTAAACACAAATCCACAGTTAGAAAATGTGTGAGTCATTATATCTACCTCAGGTTAGCTCTGGTTACTTTGGCATTCTCGGTATTCATGGCAAGAGCCTTCCACTGTGCAGTTTTGGCCATTTCGTCTGATATGTTTACAACTGAGGGATCAATGCTAAAGAACAAACATACTTTCTGGTTAGTATTCAATACCTTGCAATAGCATTACACTTATTGTCACTCATCACTGACATCAGTTGTGCCTGTTTCACTATTTACGCAGCCACAAATTGAGTTCTTCTCTTACAAATATAATTCAACAAAAAAATCTAAAGTTTAACTCACTGGTGCTGCCATAATCACATAGCATCTTAAAACAGTTTTCACAGAGATACTATTTAGACATTGAGAATGTTTGAGATATACCTGATTTCTAAATTACCTGTAACTTTAGAAAATCGGTTTGCATGCTCAAAAATGATGAGATGAATCACACTGTTCAGCTAAGGCTTTCATAACAGGCAATTATTTCATTTCCAGGAAATAATCAAGTGCAAAAGAGCAGTCCTTAACAAAATCTTCAAACCGGTAACTCAGTTGAGATTTAAAACTAAGAAAAAACTAAAAATCCCAATATCCAGACAGATTTCAAGTTACTTCTTTTCCTGCAGAGCCTTACTAGACTTTTTCAATGTTTTTGTGTCACCTTCCCCCCCGCAAGTCATGCAGAAGGCGAGTTCACCCTCACAGAAGGCAAGCTTTCAAAACCCATTTTCCCCTTTGCTCCACACATCTGTATGTACAGCAGGTGCTGTCTGTAGATATGTTTTGTGTTCTGTTCTACACAGAAGGCTTCAGAATCTACCCCAGGTACATGTAAAGAGGTCTTCAAATTATGTAGAAATCTTTCAAAGCCCTTTTTCCTCAGGAATCCTCACAAGATGCAAGGCAGTGAAATATACAGTAAACATACATGCACACAAGTTGATGAAATCATAATTCTACTGTGAGAACAATCAGCAACTCAGATGCTTTTTAAAAAAACCTTTAGCACTTAGCAATTTCATCTGAGTTGCTACAGTATGATTAAGCCTGCTCTTAGAGTAGACAATTTCAGCAGAAATACCTGTCTAATCCAAAAATCCTGGTCCTGCACTTTAGTCACAATAATCCCAGGCAACGCTACAGGCTTAGGAACCGTCTGGAAAGCTGCCTGGCAGAAAAACTGCTGGGAGTGTTGGTCAACAGCTGGCTGAATGAGCCAGCTGTGCGCTCATGTGGCCAACAGCATTCTGGCTTGTATCGGCAGTAGCATGGCCAGCAGGACCAGGGCAGTGATTGTCCCCTGTACTTGGCATTGATGAGGCTGCACCTCAAAAACTGTGTTCAGTGTTGGGCCCCTCACTACAAGAAAGACATTGAGGTGCTGGAGAATGTCCAGAAAAGGGCAATGAAGATGGTGCAGGGTCTAAAGCACAAGTATTATGAGGAGTTCAGCTGAGAGAACTGGGGTTGTTTAACCTGGAGACTGAGGGGAGAGCTTATTGCTCCTTAAAAACTACCTGACAGGAGGTTGTAGCCAGGTGGGTGTTGGTCTCTTCACCCAAGTAGCAAGGGATGGGATGAAAGGAAATAACCTCAAGTTACACTGGGGGGGTGGGAAGTTTAGATTGAATATTAGGAAAAATTTCTTGACTGAAAGGTTTGTCAATCATTGTAGCGGGCTGCCCAGGGAAGTGGTTGAATCACCATCCCTGGAGGTATTTAAAAGATGCATACACATGCACTTAAGGACACTGTTTAGTGGTTGGACTTGGCCATGTTAACGGTTGGATTCGACCTTAAAGGTCTTTTCCAACCTAAAAGGTTCTTCTCTGTGTGTTGAACAATTACAGAATACCTGACAACTAAGCTGAGTACATCCCCAGTGAGACGGAGACAAAACACCTTGTGCTGAGGGACCTTCCCATCAGAGAAATTCCAGAAATTCCTTTACTGGAAGAGAACCAGTAACCCTGTCCTCACATTTACTTTCAGAAAATAACCTTTTAAAGATGGCTGCCTATAAAAAGTTTTCTTGTATCACAGAAATTACAGGCTTTAGCCCTCACTTCAATAAACCTTCAAAGTATTGCACACGTAAGATTTCTCCTGAAAAATCCCAGTGGCTGGTAAACACGGCTCAACTGATGCTATTAGTTGCTTAATACTCAGTTTTTCATGCACAGTAACACACAAGTATTCCATGAGAACTGACCACGGAAGTTTCTTCACCTTGAGTACCGCTGGTCGAAACTGAGTCATCTGATCTGTTCAAGATGGTCATGTAAATTTATAATTAAGATGCAGTTTTAAAGAAAAATGCAACATAAAATTGCTACTAAAGCACTGTAAGATACACCTTCCTATTTCCTAATCATGTCCCAGTTGCAAGCTTGGGAAAAAAAAATAATAATTCAACTCATACACAACCAAATCAATATAAAGCAAATTACAGTGTGTGACACAAGAAGTCTTTAAAGATCAACGTTTTACTCTACCTGTATTTTAGAGTTTTTACAGGAAAATCCAAATTTGCTTCTCCATAAGCAAGGTGTACACTTTCATTGTCCCCTGTCTGAAGCATTCTCTCTGCTTCCTGTAAATTCCAAGTAAGAAGTTTATAAAAGTAGTCATACAGTAGAAATTAAAGTATCATCTCATGCTGACAGGTAATTTCCATACAGGCAAGGCACATTTCCCTGTAGATACAGGAGATACACTTTAAGATCTTTTTCCTTCAAAATATTTTATCCTAAAAGGGGAGATAGGGAGTGGGAAAGGAAGGTGTTAAAAGTTTTTGAAGGAATTCAACTACCTAGTGTTAAGGCTTTTATGGAAAAGTTATACAAGGTATATTACTATATTATTGGTAACTAGCAGTTGGTTTTAGCCACAGCTGTGCAGACATGCACAAGCAAAAACTTCTCTGTTAGGATGAACATTTTTGTGATTAATTTAAGCAGGGTAAAGATCCCTACACTGCTGCTCTTCTCTCCCACCCACACCCAACGTCTAACCTGATAGAAGATAATGAAAACAACATTTTGTGCTAAAAAATGCTTCTTTCTAATTTTAATCACAAATAAGAGTCAATAGTTCATAAGAGCACCATTGAAACTGTGCCATTTCCTTAACTTTATTGTGAGTAATAGTTCCTCTAGCATTAAAACTCATCAGTAAAAAATTTCAAAATGTGTATTTGGTATATAAGGTAACATGCTTAGGCCACTTAAAAATCTTTTAAGTCCCATTCAGTATTTTCTAGCAATTTATAAGATGCTTTGTTTGGTTGTTTGCACACTTACCGCTTTCTCTTTTTTCTTCTTGTCATCTTCTTTCTTCTTTTTACTTTCTGGCATAAGATCATCAAGCCAGCTAAGCTCTCTTTTGGTGAAACATAAATCCATGAGCTTGCGAATGAACACTAATGCTAGAACCTTAAGGGAACCATAAGTGGAATAATTTGTAATAAACTACTTAAACAAAAAACACACCAATGGTTTCAGTACATTCAGAACGTTTAACTGAAGCCTTTTTTTTGAAGTACTAGTTTTGTCTTACCACAAAGTTAAATAATTTCCATTTTCAATAGCTATTCACAACTGAATCACTTATTTTCAGGAAACGAAAAGTCTTTGTGTTTATAAGTGAACAACTTGTTCTACAGGTTGTTTCTTTCCCAACCCTTTCTTAAGGCAGCAAATATGTTCTGAAGAGATCCTGGATGATGCACGTACTCTTGGAAAATTATTAACTTGTAAAATAGATAACTTACCATCATAGGGAAAACAACAGCAGCTGCAGAAGCTTTAATGACCCACAACAGAACTAGACAAGTGAGCTGAACAACTGTAAAGATATGGACCTTCCAGAGTGGCACATAACGTAGATAAATCAGGTCGGGTTGATGTTTGGCAGGCATTCCAAACAGTTTGATACGGTCGAAAAACTGCATTGAAAAATAAAGTCATCCTTCAGTTAATTATTTTCTTCCCCTCCAAAAGGGTTCCAGAAACGTAAGTTAATCTCAAATAAAATACAAGTGAAGGATACTGAACATTCAAGGGGATGTAAGCCGTTTTGTTGCACGTTCCCCCCCACCCACCCCCCGCCATTACTACTACAAAATTTCAGAATGTTTCAGGAAATTTGTTTGTCAACTACACTACTGAAAGAATAAATGTGAAAAAAAAAAAAGAGAGGAATGAAGATGCAACATGATAAGAACAAATATCTGAATATGACACTCAGAAAATTATTCTACATATTACTTAAACAATATGGGCTACCTATTGTTGCTCACAAAGTAATGTGTTACAGTTTCCTTTTTATTTAGTGTTTAATTTTATTTAGTGTTTAATTTTATTTAGTTTTTAATGAGCACATTGCTCATTAAAATCAAACCTTACCTGAATGCCTTTTAATGAAGATACTCCCATGTAAAGGAAGACACCATACAAAACTGGCATTGGAATAAACTGGGAGGAAAAAAACACCCACAGAATTACTTCGGGAATCAACATGGTATAACATAGCAGTCCATACTAGCACAAGACATGGACTAACTTATTTTTTACTTTTTATTTTATGTGAAATCTGTAAAAGCCAAGGCTCTATATTTATAGAGAAAATATATGATGCTATGATTCTATGACCATTGAGCAGCAAGAAGTCTAGAGCCAACAAGGCCATCAACAGGATTTAAAAAGTAGTTCAGTCTTGACTGCCCATTCATTCGATTTCCTATGTTGCAGCCAAGACTTCTATTAATGCCAAGTATGCTGTTTGAAGCTGCCATCTGATAGGAATTGTACTATGAGTGAGTATCAACTTCATGAAACTGCCACATGAAGTTTTAATTTTGATCACTAATAGTGCACTCCTGGAGCAGATGAAACAAACCCCACCATACTTACTGAGCTATGAAAATCTGCTAATTATTCAGGGCTAAATTTTGCTCTAAGAAGAAGATCCATTTAAAGCTTACTAAGATAAACAAGTTGTCCACTGATTTCAGTGGCACTTGCTTAAAACCTTTGCAACCTACAGAAAACAAGCAAAGCTTTCTTTGCTCCTGAATTCATGAAACTTCTAAGTAAAGGATAGTCACGATAGAATTCAACATCTTAATAAAAACTGATGGTATCAAGCCTCAACAAAAGCTTTTACTGAAACCTAGTGTGGAATAAAACTATGCCTTAGGAATTCACTACTGCATATGTATGCCTGTGTATATGTGTGTATATAAATATTTTTAAAAGCTAGTGGCCTCACTCTAAGCTCTAATTTGACATGCTAGCAACTTAATTTCTGTTACCTTCTACTGCATTCAATCAGTATAAATTTAGACATGGAACAAAGGCACAACAAAGGGTTTTTTTGTTTGGTTTTTAGCAATAGCCATTCACATTGAAAAATAAAAAAAGATTTAATAACAAATAAATAGTAATAAACCCATTCCTATTACTCTTGGTTCCACAAAAAATATAAAAAGTATTAGTTTCTGAGAATCAGCTGCTAAAACATGGGTTAAATATCTAGCTTTAGCTATCAGCACCTTTACCTTTCTCTTTTGAGCAACAATAACTCTATTTCAATATTTCTGCTTTTGATTCTGATCATTTGCATTATACAGCTGAGCTCTTGGTGCTTTTCAACCAGAGACTAGCAAAGATGGGTATTCAAATTTGACAACTGCTACTGCCTTATTATTTTCAGGTTTTACATTCTTTAAGACATACACATGATCAGCTTGTAAGAATTTATAATATGTAGCTCTAATTAACAAACTATAGCTGTGTCTTCACAGTTAATTTCTTCCCATTATCTCACTTAAACAGATATTAGAAGCTACCTGTTTGTGAAATGACTTGTGATTTGTCTTTAACAGATTTTATAAAGTTCTTTAAAGTTATTTTCAATTGTGCAGTTTATGCCATATCTGCTATTTTGACAACCAAAAGACTTTCCCCCCCCCATTTCTCCTTTTAACAGCAGAGGCTGAGGGAATTTTACTCAAATTGGAGCAAAAAGCCACCTGAGCTGACTGGTTTTCTTCCAATAAAGTTGTTGGAAGGGCACTATGGAGATAAATTAAGAGACAAAGCATGAGCTGAGGCTATGCTACAACCTGCAAAATCTCTGTTACACCCCAATGATGTGTAAGATAATCTTGACACTTTAAACATCAAAGGAAGTTTAGTAAGCTAAAGATAAGAATGAGAAGTGAGCAATATAATTTCTGATGATCAGCTTTGAAACCAGATGCTTTTGTTTCTTCTGCTGTGTTACTTCCTCTCAAGTAACGTATCTTTATCACACTTCTTCTCTCTCCATTTATGCACTCACATAAAACCCACAGAACTATTTTAGGTAACACGGCCTCAGGAAACTGAAAAATAGCTGGCAAGAAAATCAGGTAACATGGACAAAGGTTGCTTTCTTCACTATTCACTACATTTCTAGCTTGCTCAGATCTCATTTGCTTACACCTCCCCCCACTGTTTCTATTCAACTAACACCTGGTGTTAAAATGTCAATGTGAGAATGAGTTTAGGCACGTCTTACTTAACGTAATAAAACTTCCTAACATTATGAAATGCTAAATCACATTATCAAAATCAAAAGCACAAAGAAGATACACCAATTTTGGAAAAACTGTCTTTTACCTTTAACACAGAGGTCATGAACACTGACAGGCCCATCAAGACAAAAATCATCAATCCTGTCACTCGCTGCTCCCGGATTCCCAAAAATTTCGGTTGCTCTCCTGGTGCTGAGCATTCAGATTCAACTTTCAGGCTGTTAACATGACTTATGGACAGGACAGTTGCAGCAACAAACCATGGTAAACCCATGATAGAACAAATCCCCAACATAATACCAACCATGAGCAGATCGAGATGATAACCACAGCCTTTCTGTAAAATTAAGTGAACAAATCAATTAATAAAGTGCCTATTTATATGATGCCATATTTGTAACTTAGCTGGTAAATAGCAGATAACTACAAAGGAGTGTCCACAAAATTCTATGTTATTAGGCAATATACACATTTATTTAGTAGCTGTTAGGATGTTTCACAGACTTGCAGAATTAATCTTACACAATATTAGAGCTTTGAGAAAACTTCTTTTACCTTCAGCTTATGCTCTTTCCTATTTATAATAACAGCTGTTATTTGTTGATCCATGAAAATAAGAATGGTACAGAGTAAAGCAGGAACAGCAGCTATCAGGAGTGTCCACCAAGGATTGCCTCCAAGAGGATCTATGAACCACCCTCGGTCTTTTCGGGTGGGCTGAAAAAACAAACATCAACAGTGAGATTTAAACTACTCAAATAAAATGCAGATTTTATTGCTACAAAGAGCTGCAATGAACAGATCAGTCTTTTAAATACGTGTTTAGGTTTTTCCCCAATGGCTTTGACCAGAAGACTGATTCAGCTGTTGCATGTGAATGTGGCATTTATACAAAAAAAAAATTAAACAAACCAATTCCATTCCTTCATTTCTGCACATCTGCAGAAGCAAATGCTTCCTTTTCAATGATATTATAATATAAAACAGTCTTTTCTGGCAGATGAGACATATATCCCAAACAGAAAAGGGAGATTACTTCATCAACTACAGCATAGGAAAGAAGATTTTAAAAATGTTTTATTTCTTACTTCAAATTTCTCTGGAACATGAAGCTTAGGAGAAGGTACTCCTACAAGATAGTCAATCAAAACCATAATTACTATCGTCAGAAATACTGCAAAGTCACTGATGGTAGAACGCACCTATAAAGAAAAGACTTGTATTAACTTTTGCTTTTTCATCATTATAATTTGCAGGTACAGAAAGACACTTTTCTGCCCTAAGAATAGGGAAGTCCAGTTGTATTTATACATCACCACTGAAAATATGTATTTTCTCCTTTTATTTTAAAATTGAAGCTGCCTGCCAGCATAGCACAAAGTTGCAGAAGGCAAGCATTCTGTACAACCATTCATCCAATTATCTCATTTAAAAGTGACCTACTGTGAGAAGCAAATTACTTAAAGGAACTCCTTCCTCATCCTCCTGTCCTCCTCAACCCTACTGGGAGGATGGGCCATCACAGGTACTTTCTTTCAGCTTAATTTGGTAACATCACTGACTTGTTCTGAAATCAATATTCATACATTTGATATTTTAATAGACAGGAGGGGGGTAATTTGGAACAGATTCAGGTTATCAAAGGTGACTATTAAACATTAGGAACACACTGTAGGGATGAGGCAGGTTTATAGAAGATCGAACCATTTTTGCTAGCAGAAGGTAAATGGTGTACATCAGTCCAAGAATAATCACGGTATGAGCCTCTGTTAGAAATAGTAATCCCCTGAGGAACCACTCAGAACTCTTCATACACCACAAAATTTGGGAAAAGCGATCGATTGTTCAGTACAGCTAGGTGAGAAAAACAGCAGCCATAATCTCTACAAAGGATACCTGGCAATACCCGTTAATATGGGGTGACAGACTGCTTAGGTCTTCTAATGTTTAGAACATCTTGTGGTAACTACAGGAAAGCAGAGAGTGAGCACTGAATTTTCAGCAGCCTATGTATTTACTCTGAAATTTTTATTTCTAGAATTATTAACTAGTTTTCTGGGTTTAATTTCTGCCTTGAAAGAAATATCTCAATAAACAGTTCTGAAGCAACATTTGGAAAAAATGCAACTGTGTTAGTTTTACTAATTTATTTATGCTGGTAACAGAAGTCTCTACTCAGAATTACCTTAGTTGGGAAATAGCGTTTGGTCTTGAACTGCTTAAGGAAAGAGGAGAGGAAAAATGTTGTAAAGAATAATATGACAGACCAGAAGAAAACATCTGGAATATATGGTCTGTGATGGCCACAAGCTGATCCATGAAACACACCATGAAATTCTATACATTCCTGAAAAGAGAAAGACTCCTTAAATTTATGTTTTATTCATTCAGTACATTCAACCTAACTTGCAAACCTTTTGATATAAAAATACACCTTTCACAATCACAAAGAGGGAGCTTTTTCCTTCATCCCTACCTCATCATGAAATGCTACAAATGTGTGATGTCTGTTGCAGAAGAGCCAGAGTATCCATCACTGATTATTTCAGGATGCCCAAATGCTGGTAAACGCCCCAGAAAAAAAAAATTTCTTTACATTCATCTCATCTCTATTTCTCAAAGCATTGCTAGGTTGAATGTATAAATAAAGACTGAGGACAAGCCCATGAAAAAAGACTATCAAGCATAAACTTTCAAGCTGATGAACATTAAAAAAACCCCCACAAAACAAAAAAAAAAGTACCCCAACCAAACAACAACAACAACAAACCCCACACCCAAAAAAACCCAAACATACCCTCAGTTTCTCCCACCTCTTTATTCTTGACTTTGTTTTGTCCTGATACAGTTAAGGAAAAAAACCTCTTAAATTATACTAACCCAACTGTAAGGGAAAAAAAATATAGTAAAATAGAAAAGTAATGTAAATAATTGATTTGAATTAAAGATCCAAATCATTCATGATGTAGGTGGAAACCAGATGCCAAGTTACACAAAGCACCTGCAGACTGTTACTTTTAGGCAAATGAAGCCCACTTGAGAAACTACTTAACAAAAACGTTTCTTCCTAGAAGCCTTCAGTATCACTTCTACACAGTAACTTTCTTCCCCTTCACCTAGCCACAAAATTATATATTGTTTTGAAATATCCAGTTCAGAAGGTAATGCTTTCCACCTTCTCTTTCAAATGGCTCTTCTCCAATTCTTTTACCCTTCAATTTTCAAAATAATTATTTTCTTCCAATAAATATTTAGGTTGTTTCTTTGATTTTGTCTGACAAACCAATTAAACACATTTTCTACCATATTTTAACTGCAGATTCCATCTTCCAATCTTCAAAATATTTGCTTATCCTTTCCAGGAAATTTAAGGAAGTCATCTCCTGTTTGTTCACCTCATCATATTCATCTGCACTTCAGGAAGACTGTTCTGCCCACCAGGATTAAAGGGGCTACCTCAAGCAGACATTTATGAGATTAACATTTAGTACCATGGAATCAGTCATCCAAACCACTGCAACGACTGTCTAAAGTATTAGGGGAGAAATAAACCTGTTAAAACAGGTTTAAAGAAAACAGCATGGGTTCAAATCAAGTAGGAAACCAGATGAAAAATATTTATCAAGACTGATATTGTGTGGCTATATTCTTTATGCATATATAAACACACATAGAGCTTTTAGATACTCACAGACACTGTAAGGTTACTCCACGCTATATTTTCTGCGGACTTATTCATACTTCTCCACACCTGCAAAGTTTCATTGCTGGGTTTCTCAGGCTCAGAACACACACATCTGAAGGGAAGCAAAAAACAGTTTACATGTTTTTAAGCCCTATGTGCCAAAATGCAGTGATTTCAAAAATCCTGAAGAGTTTAAACCAGAGATTAGTCCAACCTGCTACGAAATACAAGACTCTTCCTCACCTGACATGAGCTGGGAATATTGAGGGAGTAGGATAGGATAAATGAAGAATTAAAGAAATGACTGCTCAGGAGGTTTGACATATTGGATCAAAAAAACCCCAACTATGTATTTTAAAGAATTAGAAACAGGCAGCATGTTTGACTTAACTATATGATTGATTTGTCATTTTTTAAACGGAATGACAGCTGAAGAATAAAATTAAATAGATAATATATGCAGACTTCTATATATTGTGAATTAAAAGACAAAGATAACCCAAATGCCACCACCTTCTAAGAAGTCTATATATACATCTATTGGATTATGTCTAAAGATTTCAACTTAATTGGAGTAACTTGGTGCAAATGGTTTTCTCTAACTGTGTACAAATCCAGATTTTTATATTTCTATACAGGATAACATCCCACAAGAATTCAAACTTCACTTAGTACTGTACACCAATGTAAGAGAATACAGAGATTGAAACCATTTCATTTTAAAAAATGGTATAGGTGACAAAGTTTTGGTAATTCCTTTTCAAATTAGAACGTTGATAGCCTCTAGACATTTCTCAAGTATTCTGTGAAATTTTGGTAGAGTCAGCTATTTATTTTGCATTTGGCATGCCTTCCCACCTACACACAACCAACACTGGTCACCCTGGATTAAGACACCATTTTTGAGTATGCGGTGGGCTAACTGAAGACATAAATGCATAAACTGCTCAGATTTAAAGCAACTGCACATAGGCATTTTTAGTAACTTCTGGAACAAGTAGCTGTGCACCTCTACTGCAATTGCTTGAAAACTTGGACTGCAGAACCCTTTGTGCCAGACAGGTTGACAAAAGCACACACCATTAAAATGGGATGTTTTCAAATAAAACTACTGAAGTACACCAAATGTAAGCTTAACATGTAAACAGCTGTGTAGAAGAAGAGAAACGTAATAAGCAAGAAATACACCTTTTCCTATGAGATTAATCAAGATACTGAAAAACAAAGAACCATGAAATGACAAATTTGCATCCTGACAGTGTGATGGTAAAGGAGGAAAAAGCACTAAATATGCACCAGCAAAAAAGAACCTAGATTTGTCAAGCACAACTTAAAAAAAGTGAGAAGTAAATATACTTTCGTTGGATAACTGCATCTTAACAGTAGCAGGAAAAGAAATAGAAGATTGGTACAAAATATTTCCTGTAAGGTCGCTGAAAATAAGTAACTGCAAAAGCTGCAAAAAAAAGTAACTTAAATTCATCAGAAGAGAAGGGAATTTCAACAGTAAGTATGACGAGGCGAAGAGAAAGCACCTTTAGTTGTCAGTCAAGGCAGTAACATGAAAAAGCAGGCCAAAGGAAGCCTGACAGACAAATTTCTCAAGATATGCTATGAAGATAAAGGATGCCACCAAATAGATAAGTGGAAATCCAGGAAAAGAAAAAGTAAGAAAATCTAAGAGTTTTTGAGATAGTTTCTCAGGTCACTGAGCAGATGATGCTTGTTCTGTCCCTTATTCCCCATTGCAGGGAGAGGCACAAAAAACAAAAAGGGACCTGGTCTTAACAGCTGCTCAGACAGGACAGCAAGTGTAAATGCTACGTGCGAGTGGAATACAAGAAGCAGTGTGAGAGGGTGTTTGCCCAAAACTGATCACACTGAAGAGCAAGGTGATGACGACCACCAGCTTGGTTAAATATTAACGAAGGAACTACACGAAGATACTAGGGGTGGGAAGAATCATGAAGGTTAGTACCAAAGAAACGTGAACATTTGTAAAAGTGAGGAGAAAACCGTGAGTGGTAAAACACTACAGTCAAATCCTTGTTTGACACTGCCATAGGTCAGCCTGCATGCATCATGATCTCTGCTTTGGCCAGGCAGAGCACCCGCCCAGTGAGATGGCAAGTAGTCTGGCTTCCAACTGGAGACTGCCTCCAGCCTGCAACAAGCAGGGACTCCCATCTGAGGTGTATGGACATGACCTCACAGGGGGCTCCTTCAGCAGTGTGTGACTTAGAAGGCTACAGAGAACCACATATAAATAATAAATAGAAATAAAGAATATAGAAATAAAGCTAGAGGATGCACATGTCCAACAGGAGGGGGGCACTAGCAGAGAAAGTTGTGCTCCTCAGAAATGGTGTGATTGTAATCTGCAGGTCTGGAGCTGGAGCATAAATATTGGTGTGGGTGCAATTAGAGTTTTAGGGGATTAGTAAAAGAAGGCAATTTAAAAATGTGTAGGTTTTTATGAATATTTTAGTGTCTCCCACTGTGCTTTATTATCAGCTGTGTTACTGATACTGATCTTAAATGTATATATCACTAACAGTCAATTGTGTTGGTGATGAATCAAAGAAAAGTCTGGCTTTTGATTTTAAGTTATATGAAATAAACAGTTTCTCTCAGCAACAGTTAGCAGGATCTAGAGCATGTTGCACAGGATCATGTCCTTATGGATTCTGAATGTTCCCAGAGGAGGAGACTCCACAACCTGAGCAGCCTGTCCCAGTGCTCTGCCACCCTCAGAGTGAAGAAGTTTTTTATCATAGTCAGACGGAGCTTCCTGTGTTCCAGTTTGTGCCCGCTGCCCCTTGTCCCATCACTGGGCACCACTGAAATGAGTCTGGCCCCATCCTCTTGACATCCACCCTTATTTAAAAGTTCTGACCTTTAATCTCCAGGCTGACCTTTAATAAAACTGCAATTAAAGCAGACATTATCACAGCCCCTCATCCTCTCCGACCACTCATGGGTAACACAAAAAATACAATTCCACAGCATCTTGAATAGAATTTTTCCGAGGTTTCTCATTCTCATTCCACCCCCAGCATTCTTCCTACCCTTCCACAGAGAGGCACACATTGCAGTTTCAGCAAATGATACATCTCTATACTATAAATATCTTCTTCATGTATTTTACTACCAGATTAAAACTTGATACTTACGAATATAAAGTCAGTTTATCCAAATCATTATGCATATTGAAGGCATAGACTTCTCCCAAATGAAAAAGCTTTTCCAATGCCTCATAAATAAATATGATGCATATTAGCGCTGCAAAAGCTTCCTCAGTAAATCGAGTGATGTAACAGACAAGGCTGCTGGCATCTGTGGCTACAAGCACTATGCATAAAAATGCAGTCCATAGACCAATGCTAGTTCGAAGGGAGAGGTAGGAAAGACCATAATCCCTGTTGTAAAGAAAGAAACAAAAGTATTAACTGAGCCAAACATCACCTATACTCCATTCTGGTTGAAAACAGAAAGTATTCACCACATTTCTCATCCTTGATCTTAGTTCTGAAGGAAGCAGAAACATTTCTATCTTATCTTCCAAAGTAAAGCAACATTACAAGGTGTTTCCAGGACTGAGAGTGGAGCCACCTAGTTTGGGAAGCATCATGGTGATAATCTTTCCAGAGACACCTAGATGCTTCCTCTGAGAGGGCAGGTCAATCCCTGCTCACCCCTGCAGAATCAAAGCCCACAGCTCCACACAGTCAGAACACAACTTTTATTTAAGCCCCAGCCACATCTTATGGCTGGTTTTCTCATTAAGGCTCACCAGTGCCTCACTGCTTTGCCAAACCACATCCATTTCTCAGTCTCTTGCTGCTGCATTTACATCTTCATGGACATCCAATGTAAACACATCTGCTTTCAAATACAGTTATTGTAACAGGCAAGAACTAGAAAGTGCATCACGTCAATACAAACAGCACTTACCTGCAAAACTTAAATAATATTTTTTCAAATACTAGAACTGGTCCGGTGCTCCCCAAAATAGTAAGAGGTTGCCCAGCAAAGAGAGAATAGGCAATCCCAGTTAATGAGGCTCCAAAGAGAGACTCTATTGCACTCTGTTTGGGGAAAAGAGACTGATGTAACTATGCTGTCTTTCAGGTTAGCATTTAGCATCACATCTGCATAAATACGATTTTAAGATTAACTTAGAAACAAGACAAGATATAAAAAACATTGCAACTAATGTTGATGTTTGAGACAAGAATAACTTAACACAGTTCTGCAGTAACAATACCATGGACAAAATATTTTTGTAAATTTCATTCTTAAGAAACATAAAGCCATCCAAAACCACGACAACAAGTTACTAGTCCTGCTAGCTATGGAGGAAAAGAATATCAACAATTATTACAAATTTTAAAAGGGTTACTCAGCATGTAGTTTATGGAAAGTATTGTCTCTATCTGCAAAGAAACTGTATATGTATATATATATATTGCAACATACCTGTACCAAAACATGATACAGTGTGCTGTATCATGCCCACATCAGTCAACCAAGCATTACAAAAGAAAAAAAAACTGACAGGCAGAGGTGCAGGGGAAATTACAGAACAATATTGATTTATGTATACATGACTAGATGAGCAGTAAAACCAATGTCCCACCCGGTAATGCATTTCAGTTCTTGAATTAAGTATTTTCATAAAACATTTTTCTGCTAATAAAAAAAAAAAAAAGCTGTAAGGCCCTTCAAAAGAGAGGGGCAGGACTTTTTAGATCCTAAAATAATATCAAAAGTACTTGAAAATAGTTAACTACACCACTTACAACTATCAGAAGTTATGGATTACACATTAAAGGGTTCCAGGTAGAATTTTTAATTGTTTGCTATTTTGCAAGCCTAAGAAAGCAATATTTATGCAAACTTAAGCCCCGATTCAGGAAAGCATCAAAAATCAGGCAAGATGGTTAGCGGAACTGAGGCTATTAAAAAGGAAAACATGAGTCCTTTGTTCATTACGTTGTGGGATAGGATATATGTATATGATTTTATATATATACACACACACATATATATATGTTCCTTATTCTATTACCTTTGAATTAAATTGGGTTTTGCTAATCAATGCATTAACCTTGGGACTCTCAGCCAGGATGGCAGGGACAGGTGTACTGTGGAGGTGATGACCTCTGGGAATGTGAGGGAAGGTTTCAAACACAAACTGTGTACCTTACAATGTCAGCTACTGTGCTTGAACATGGGTGTGCAGTAACTAAATTTTATATTCAATGACGCACACCAAGTATCTGAAGGCAGGAACAAACCCACAGACAATTCCAGATAGCTAAAAGAAAGAAGGTATTTAAGAATCAAGCTTTAAAGGAGCATATTTTCATAAATCCACAACGTACATTAGAAAATTACATCAACAGTTTGATAACCATTCCTATATGTGTAGAGTGGCAAAAACAGTACACAGAAAAGATAAAATTTATTTCTGTATTTCCTGTCAGCTTGAAGTGCTACATCAAAAACCTGAGTCAACAGCATTACTTGAAGAAGATACAACAGTTAACTAAATTTATTACAAGCTTAAAAAATTGATCAAAGTATCAAGAAGCATCGTAAGCTTTGCCGGAATCTTAAAATTTTTAAGGGACATGTCTGAATGCCCCCTTGCCTCCCCCAAAAGGACAGAGCCTTGTTTCTTTTTGACAGATTTAAAACCAGAAAACACACTTCAAACAAGTTTACTCACAAGCCAATTGACACAAACACAAACTTATTTACATTGTTGATGTTAAGTATTCTTTCCCTGCTCCAAAAAGCAAACTCCAATGGTATTTTGATATGAAAGGTGCTGGCATACCAAGATTTTGTACATGCATACCACATGTACATTCAAGTTGTTTCAATGAAGAGTATTTTCTGCTTGTAAATCTCAGCCCGTTTCTTTTATTAACAACGTACCATTAGTGAAAACACATACATATCCTGTTCATTACTTCAATACACAAATGACTGCTACCCATACACTGCAGGCATTATCATCCTCATAGGCCTACTACTCAAGGCCAGTGCATGTTCTTGGCTATCCACCTTGAGCCTCTGACTTTGCCTAAAGTAGGCCTAGTGGGATGGTGCACCTTTACTGCTATTCATTTTAAGTAGCCAAAAAGAAGGCAATGCAAGCCCTTTCTCAATTCATGAAGCCATTCATCCAATAAGGCAGGATAAACATTTTTTTTTACCTCCACTGTGCATCTTCTCCTGTTCACATGGGTTCCCCACATTTTCCACAGCAATTACCTTTTGGGGAAGATCTGCTTTGGGGCAGGCTAACCAAGTGCTGTGGGTAAATTCTTCAAATACAAGTATAAATAAATGAGACAAATGCACACAGTGACTTGCCTCTGAAGGTCTAAAAGCCTGGCCACTACATTCTTTGTACTCACTATTCTGCCTTGTGTAGCTTCTCCCAGGAGCCCTCCAAAAGTGATTACAGGAGACATACAGGCACAGTATAGGAAAAGAATCGAGGCCAGGCACTGCAGGCTTAATGCATCCTTGAAGTCACTCAAGAAAAAAGGTGCTTTCCTTTGGATGTCAAGTATCAAACCACCAAAAAGCCTAAATAGGTGAGATGAAACTCGTCAAACTGTACACTAAAGGATTCTAGCTAGTTCAAAACTATGGGCTACACATGACTGCCGGTGCCTATTGCCAGCACAAATTAGCTATTTCATAATCCAGATTAAAGCATAACAGTTTAAAATGTAAATGAGAATTTTATCTATTCCAATTCAGTAGTACTCCAAATATAATCAAGCAGGTTATCCACATATTTTTCAAGCTGGCTAGGTACTTTTGTATATGGGCTAGATACTGAAAAAATATCTTTGCAAACAATTTATCTAAATAATGTTTTAAGGCAAATCTGGGTTTTGATACTGAAAACAAGGAACAGAAGAATATGCTAAACCTCAACCAAGACCACTGCATTGATACATTTCAATATTACTACTCTAATAAGTTGACGTAGCTTTTCGATTCGAATTCTCTACATATATAAGGTTCTATCATTTTTGACAATGTTTTCATCTGGATTATAGAGGTATTCTACAAATGGAAATACAAAACAAAACACATATGTAAATCAGTTGAACTGGGTGAGTTAGTAGCAAGAATTTTAAAAGCTTTTAGCTGTTTCCAGAAAATCTTCAGCACTCCAAAATACTAGCTAAAATTTGCACCTACAAAAAAAAAAGGGAATTTATTTTGAATTTTATATGTGTATATATATTCCATTGATAAGAAAAACAATAATCTCATCTAGAAAAAATCCTGTGGGCAGGAATGAACTCTACATACTGCCTCTGCAAAAAGGCAAGAATTAGGTATAGCAAAGCCAAAATCATAAAAATCAACACAAATGTTGTAAAGTCCTTTTTGCAAAGGTAGTAGAAATCCGTCTTTCATTTGGAAATCTGCCATTTTGGGGATAAATACATTACCTACAGAATTTCTCAGTTTGTTTAATCTTTACTCTCTCATATAAGAATCTATGGTTTAATCTTAACCAGGTATTTCCAATGTTGGGGACGTTTTTTTACAAAGTATTTCAGTATTTACAGCAAACAATGCAACTCAACTGAAAGAAATCCCTTCAATTTTACTTTAGATCTAAAAGAAACTTAATGAAAACCTAACCTGTTATATTCCTTGTTGTTCCGTTTCATAGATGTTTGCTAAAACAGGTTTGCATTAATGGAAATTTTTAGTACCTAGCCCATTAGAGGAAATAATCTATTCCTGCTATAATTATGATAATTGCATGCTCTTGACAATTACAAATTTAAACTCAACTCTTAAAAGTCAGTTAGTTAAATTAGGCAGCATCTTAATATGAAATCCTTCACAAATGTGTTGAGAAACATTGCCACGGACTTGAAAATGCTTTTAAGCAAACTGGCATTTATAGGCAAGAATCCAACACTTGAAAAGGAAAAAGGATGCGCTCTGACACTTATACCATGATTTTTTTATGTTCAAATGTCATCATTACAAACTGTGAAGATCTATCACACTTATTTCTTTATGGTAGCTAGTGTTTAGGGAAATGAACACACCTTCCAGTTCTCTCAAGTTCAGGTCCAGCATGATGGCCTTCTTCTTTGAGAGTCTCTCCTGTAGGAGCCGATCCATTTGGGAATTTAGGTACCTTCCTTTTCTCCTACAGGAAAAAAAAAAATAAAATAAACACATACTTTGAGATTGCCTTTATAGTGAACAATTTACCAGGAGTCCTCCATTTGACAACTTCATCTTCTGTTAAATACAGATGACCAGAACTGCACAACACTCCCCAAAAACACAACATTAATACTGTTGTACCTTGCACAACAGTATTAATCTCCCATCTTTCAACAAGAAATATGTCCCCAAAACATGATGAAACAAAGCCCACTCTTTCAAGACACAGTAGAGGCTCAACCATGAGGCCTTGACATTTTTTCTCAATGATTTCCAGAGCAGAAGCCTCCAGCTTCTAACAGAAACTGACCTCAAGTCATGACACATGTAGTATTTAGTTAAGTATAAATGAGAAGTCATTCCTCTGTTGAGCAAGCTGCTCTCCAGCTCCTCACAAATTTCTCAGTAGAGTTTTCCTTCTGAAAACCCCCAACCCTGCTTATTTGAGAAATTAGTTAAGTGGTAGCTTCAGGCTATTCATTAATAAACTTCATTGCTGTCATCCCTTCCCTTCCACCCACTCCCCCAAACCACCAGGGAATTCAACACCAATGTCTTCTGAACCAAGAGCACCAGTCTCTCCCCCACTTTTGATCCTGGGCAGGAATTGCCCTCAGTTGTAAAGAGAGAGAAAGGGAAGAAATCAGAAACCTTCTTAGGTTCAGCTTCCATTGGATCTCATTCTAGGCTTGAATCACAGCTGAGTGATAAGATCCACTTTTATCTATTTCATGAACCTTCTGTGAACATTATATGGTATTCAATATACATTCAAACATTTCAATCAATATTGTATGCAAACTTTATAAAAGCTACAATATTCTTGCTGATCATCGTTAGATTAATAATAAATTTTATAGTGTGAACTCAGGTACAATTTCAGGCCAATTCTCCCAGATGTCTCAAACTCATTTCACTATTGTAAAAGGAAATATAGTAAATAAAACTTACTTAAAAGCATAACAAGAAACTGTTTAGACCACTTTAAAAAAAAAAAAAACCAAAAAAAATAACAACTTAGATGGACAATCCTCTTTTTCTTCCAAATGTATATGGGGGCTCTCCTGATGCTTTTCTGAAGTTTATACTCAGTATACAATTTATTTGCACTTGAAAAGGGCTTCAAAGACAAAATCATGGGACCTCTCTTTTGGATTTTTTTGTTTATTTGGGGGGGGAGGGGGGGTGTTTTGTAGGGTTTTTTTCCTTTTTTACCTGGGAAGGAACACTTTTTGGTGGTTCAATTCGTATAGATGGATCCCATTCTCCTGGAGGCAGGACTGTCACTTGGTCTAAAAATTCATCAATTCCTGATAACAAATCATTTCTGTCTTTTGCTTTATAGGCAACATCATGGAAAACCTAGAAGAAGAAAGTACTCAAAATTCACTTTAATTTTATTTTTTTCAAAGAGAAACTGATTACAGCTAACACTTATTTTTAAAAGGTCACAGGAATTTTTTTAAGTTCTTCAAAAATAAGGCTTTTACTTTACTTGCACAGTTTTGTACTAAGAAGTACCTGTATGCAGATCCTATTGGAACATAAATAAGGAAGTTACATCTTCACACTCAAAAGGAATATTGAGTTCATTTCTAAAATTATTGAAAAAGTTAATCTTCAATATTCAGTACATCAAGGCTGTTCCTGAATAATTCTGCCTTACAGCCACTTCGCCACTACGTTAAATCAGAACAAAAATACTTCAAATAACCTTCAAACCAAAACGTAAGTTTTTCTTAAGAATAAGATGTTCATTTTTCTAGCTTAATTAAAAGACTTCTTAAAGCACATGAAAGCAATACTCCAACTACTAAAAAACCCACAGGTACAGTGCTTTACAGGCTACTACACAAATTCTGAATTTACAAATGCATAGTACAGGAAAAAAAAAAATCGTGAATTCCAAGGTGCATTTTATACACAGAGAGAAAAAATGTAGTTTTTCTATAAAGAACTGGTTGCAGAAGATGGTCCTAAACTGCTTCTGTACATTTGAAACCTGACCTGCTTGTCTCCAAAGATATGACCATTAAGCCTTCGAATTGCAAGTTACATCTCTTAAGCCTATTTAGGTGTTTTTAGACCACTAAATAATTTACATTTTTCTGTTTCAATTATCTACAATAATGCTAAAAATCAGATTACCTAAGAAATTAGAAGCTGCAACTAAAGCTTTGAATATTGAGATCTCACACTGAACTAATACTGTAGCATCACGGGATCACGTCCAGGTGGGTTTTGAGTATGTCCAGAGGAGACTCCACAAGCTCTCTGGGCAGCCTGTGCCAGTGCTCTGCCACCCTCAGACTGAAGAAGTTTTTCCTTGTATTGAAATGTGTTCCAGTTTGTGCACCTTGCCCCTTACCCTGTCAGCAGGCATTACTGAGGAGAGGCTGGCTAGTTTACATGACCAATGTCTGGTTTACATTTCCAAGCTTTATTTTTTTTCCTGGAGTGAAGACATACTAGAATTTCTGCTAGATAACCCTGATAATTGCCAACAATTCAGTAGGTGGCGCTCAGTGCCAAGCCGTATTTAAAACAACCTCATTTTGCTCAGTAAAATGACAATAGTCTTCAAGTCCAGGTTGCCCTGTACTCTTTAAACTCATCAAACCAGGGCTCTAAGCCTAATGCCCAGTAAAATTCTAATTTTAAGTGTCTGACCTCGCCTTGATTTAAAAAGAAAAAAATTTAAAAACCTATGACAGACACACACATTCTTAAATTTTATGCCCTGAACACTTTGGCAATTTGTTGTGTCCTTTTGGACATACAGTGTCCAATGTGTGTTTTGGCTTAGTGACCAATATCAGGCACAGTTATATTTAATAGTTCTGTTTACTAATTTAATACAAAAAGTAAATCCATATACCAAAGCTGAAATCTTTTTTTTTTCCAGAAATACATCTAGTATTTCTTCAAGAATACTAAGAGGAAAAAATAATTTACCATTATCTAGTTCATTAACACAAGAAACACATAAGTTTACAGTTCTTTATCAGTTTGGTTTGGGTTTTTTTAACCTGTAACTCCACAATGCATTCACAGAAAACAGTCAGTAAATACATTATCCTAGTCTTCTTTACTACAATTGTTTAAAATATATCACTCACATCATCTGTCATAAGAGTTGCTATTGATCTTCCAATTTCATGGTACTGTGGAGCTTTTCCTGCTGGTCCCAGCAACAAAAACAAAAACCTGTGGAGAAAGTAATCAAGATGAACACAGTTGACTCATCCAAATTTATTCAGAGGTTTCTTCCAAATTAGTTTAACAAAATCTTAGTGGTGAAGTAAAAATATCCTCTTCACCATTTCAGTTTCCTGCAAGACTATGACAAGACTTGCTCCAAAGTCATTTGTGGATGGAACTTTAATCCTGAACCAAAATTACTCTGAAATCTTAATTAAGCCTAATTTTTCAGCTTCTTATAATGCTGTAAATGTAGTAAAAATCCACAGACTAAAGCTCAAATAATATTTCCTCTGGATTGCATGACCTGTTCTAGCCTCCCTGATGATCACCTCTTCATGGGACTTAAGCTGCCCTCACTTGCTGTGGCTGGGTATGTCACACAGCAGATGCGCAGGTATACTTCAAGCAATACCCTGGGCATACCCATATAGCCACATCCTGGTCCTGTGTCAGTGGAAAGGCAGGGAACATGCATTTTCAACACCAACAAAGCTAAAAGTGGCATTTTGGGAAGGGAATCCAATCTGGGGGTGGGTCACAATATACATTAACAGACAGTCATAATGATTATCACACTTTTTTGTTCTGTTTCTGCCTGGGATGGGGGGGGAGGGTGTGTTTTGTTTAATTGAACAGGACTAGTATCAGGATACAAACCAAAAAGCAAACCTCAGTCATTCTTACAGAATCATAGAATATACTGAGTTGGAAAGCACCAATAAGGTTCATCAAGTCCAACTATATGACGACCTTTTTCCTACACTCCATGGAAACAAGGTTCCTAAGTACAACCAAGATCCTAAGTACATTTGCAAAAAGTAGCAACTTGTTTCACTTCAGAGTAGAAAAACCTCAATGTTATTTTTCCCTTGCAAGTTGACTACCCTAACTGGAATTTCAGATAGCATCTTCAGAGTCAAGTTTGCTATTCTAAATCTGCAAGTCTACACCATTCTGAAAAATTTAGGACAGGATAATTTTAGGCACATCACTAAAATAACCTGTCTGCAGATATTTTATGAGCATTGTGAGCACTAACTACCCCTCTGAAAATTTTCACATCTATTTATAAGAACATCGCCAAGATTATTTTTGCCTTCCATTAGAGTATATAGAGTGAAAATTACACAGGCACTTTGATCATTTTAAAACATTTAATAAAACACACCAAAAAACATTAATGTACAAATTTATGCCAAACACCACAGAACAGCCCATTACATCAATGTGCACAGAAAATGAAGTGTCCTTTGACTGATGAAATGACCTATCTGCATCATGGGACCTGCATTTTGACATATTGCTCATCTGTGGTAAATACACTCAGAGTGTACTTGGGAGATACATGATTTTTTTGGGGGAGGGGGGCGGGGGGGGCGTGTACCAGGCTGGATGGCATAATGCAGATTGAAAACAGATGTATTAGCTGCAGTGACCCCAGTGTCAATCACATAGATTTAGGCATATAATAAAAAAGGTTTTCCACCACCTAGATTATTCATATACAGAGTATTTGTATACAGTTTCATATCACAGGCTTTTGGACTCTTCCTCACTGTCACACTGTGTTGTACTGAATCACAGAACGTTAGGAGTTGGAAGGGACCTCAAAAGATCATATAGTCCAACCCCCCTGCCACAGCAGGATCACCAAGAGTAAATCACACAGGAGATGTCTTGCACTGAAGGGAACAATCTTCATGGCCCATCTTTAAAAAGGCAACACAAGCCTGGAAGACTCATTGCTTTTACTCCAGGTGAGCCATCAGCTTCAGCACTTGCTTAAGGCAGCATTATTATATAAAACTTGAAAGCATTCAGAGAATTTTATGGCAGATCTCATTCCTTCAAATTTTGCAGCAGATGACCAACATGTTAAACAAAAGTCTACATTTCTTGAGTTTAGTAAGAGTATGCATAGAAATTATTTGAGATCTTAAGTGTTATTATCTTATTGCAAAAGTAAAGCCAGACTTTTGAGGCATTTATTTACCGTGTAGGAACTGGAACCTCTGTGAGACCTGAGAGGAGCACAGCAGGGGAAAGCCTCACAAAAGCAATAATTGGTCTTTCTAAAAAATCTACTTCTCCCACTAACACATTTGATGCTTCTGCTCCTGAAGGAATTTTCCTCATGAAGTTCATATCAACCTATTTGTACAAAGATGAAACAAGTGTTTATTCCCTTACATTTGTTAGCAGAAATTCTATGACAGAAGTTTAACAATGCTTACTAGACATTCACGCTACAAAAAAAAAAAAAAAAAATCAAAAATCAAATTAAATATCCCACAGTACAGAAAAGACAAACATACGTAGAAAATGCCAGCCAGCTCACTAAAAAAGATCTATTTTCTAAAAGTCAGAATTACTACCACCTACTATATCCTAGAAGACTCCAAACTGCATAACCACCTTTCTAATATTACTTTTAATAAAGTAATCACAAACATTCCGTGATAGGGCATAACCAAATATCTATGAACAATTAACTAAGGAGAGTTCATGTAATTACACGTGGTTTCTAGAATGCAATTAGCTATTTCACAGCCATGTATTCCAAATGTGTCATCATTTTGGAAAATTATTTGAATGTTTACATTTTCATCCATAAAAAATAAGAGAACTGAAAAATTTTAACTTTCATTTCTGTACATAATTATACAAGATCATTAGAAAATGGTACAGCACATGAACTCTGTTCAGATACACACACACACACACAGAGGCACCAGTTACATTGCTATCTAGAGAACTTACAGATGGCCTCTTGAGTCCCACACCAATTGTGCCACAACTACAGTGCCAGGCTGACTCCTGCCCAACAGGAGACAAGGCAGGTGTACAGAAGGACAGGCCAAGCAAAAACATAAAAACTGTGACAGAGGAGCAGGAATAAATGGCACCTGCCATGATTAGATGAGAACTACAATGTAAGTTAGCTTCCTTAAACATAATTATTCAACTTGGCAAAGCAATTTTCTTACAGTGTTTCACAGCACAGAAGATTAATATAACTAATAAAACATATAAAGTAAATCTCCATTAAAAGCTCTCTTTGGAGGAAAAGTCAGTCCTATAATAAAAAGAAATTACAACATCATCTACAAAATTGTTTTCTTAAGATTCTTTATAGCAAATCTGAAAATATCTCCCTCTGCATGAGAATGTACAGTGGCTGCACTCTAAATTTACTACCACAATACTGAAAAGATCATAAAATGAAACAGAAAATTCAGTCCCATTAGGAAGTTTCAAAAATTTTGTCACCTTTAGCCTATGCCATATTCTGACACTCATACATACAGGTTATAAGCATAGTACATGTGTCTCAAGTACACTTGTACACATACATTTATGTTTGTGTCTTAGTTACAATTAAGAGGGCAGTTAAAACCCCACATTTTTTGTTACTTGTTTTATGTTAGCGTTACTTACCTTACTAAAATCAACTGTGCTGTTTTCTCTGCTTCCTCCTGTCCCAGTACCTTTAAGGTCTGCACTTTTCCCAATGTCTAAATTCCCAGGTGCTGACTGTGGGGATGCTAACAGGCCTAAATTAAAACAAAGGAAGTAAGTTCAAAATGGTGCATGAAGTGAGCTCGGTATGCAACACTACCAAAACTCAATGTGGCAGCTTGCTTAAAGCAAATGTGCAAGTTATTCAGTAGGAGTGCCCCACATTAGTACGACAAATGCAACATTAACATGTCACCGTGTTGTCAAAATAATGGCATAATTAAAAAGAAAGATCAAAATTAAATATTGCCCAAATGATGGCCATTTGCAGAACAGTCACCAGAAATCAAGAGCTACTTGAACTGCAGAAAAAAATAGCAACTATTTAATCATAACGACTCTAGTAATTAGTAGATAGAATCTTCCCTATATTTGTAAGTCCTCGAACACCAAAAGCAGACACCTCTGCTATCTACTCTGCTGCAGAGCAACTGTTTCAATTGTAAAAAGCTTCATCAAGCATCAGGCTGCAACTACAAGGAATGATACCCTGGGTAATTAACTAAACCTGTACAAGCAAATAGTGTACTGCATGAAGGATAGACAGCTTGCAAACCACAATTTCAATCAACAGACCAAAGCTTCAACTATTGACTTGACCAGCTGCCTCTAACATACCAGCTGAAGAGGCACATATGATGAAGTTACTCAAGTTGAACATACAGTTTCCCTCTAACAACTCCTTCAAGACAGAACCATTTCATGTAGCTTGCTACACTAACAACACCCAACTGCAGGTTCAGAGAAGAGTGCAAAGCACAAGTAACCCAGGTATTCATATGCACCGAATTCCATGTTGCGCCATGGCTATCCCTACCCAGCTATCATTTAAAAGCTGGTTTAGGCATGCATGGCCAAGCCCAAATCCCATCTTTTGTATTACAGAGCTTTTACTTTTTCAGTTTAACATGCACTAGAAGTGTGTTTGGCCTTGCTTGTCTATACTAGACCTTTCAGATGTGGTGATAAAACATGCTTTAACATGCTTTCAAAACTACATCTAGACAAAGACTAAGTCTAAACCATGTATTACATGCAGAAAGTTTGTATCTAGGTCAAGTGTCACTAGTCAAGACAAAACTAAAGCCCTCAACTGGCTCCCTTTTGGCTATTGTTCCACCATAACTACTCCTACTTAATTACTTGCATCCCTCCACACTTATAATTCAGCAATATAATTCAGCAATTTGACATATTTAGCATTTAAATGATAACTGAATTCACTTTATTTCATCCCCAAATTTATTTCCAAAACACTCTTTCTAAAAGCCATCATATCAATCAAAAACATGCAGCTCCAAGCCTTTACTAATAATTTTCATTCTTACAGTTCATAGGGATATGAGTGATGTGGGTAGTTATTCCTGAAGCAAAACCCAAATGAAGTTAATAAGCTGTCATTTCCTTTGTGAATCCTAACGTGCATACATCATTAACTAACATTATAAATACTACATTCAGTTAGCTAGACCAAAAAAACCCAAACCCCAAACATATTCTACCCTTCTGCTCCAAGGTGTATGTTATTCACAAGAATAACTAGCAGCAATTAACCACCTATGAAATCAGGTGTTAAAAGTATTTAATCGCATAAGAACTGATGTTAAGATGTGTTTGCAAAAGTACAAATTTTAAACTGCTGTTGCAGAAGAAAAGCATAATATTAACGTTTATACATATAAACTTTTTTCACTTTTCCCCTGCTACATAACAATAAGGGTACCTGAAGATACATGAGGAACAGAAGATGAGCAATAATGCATCGGTTCACACTTTTTGCAGATGCCCTGTGAGCAAAAGCAGGGACTAGAACAAAAAGTGGAGAATCAAGGAGAACCTACAAACTAGCACAAAGTAGTTTATTATTTTGGTACTAAAGTGTTACTGGTTCTTTTAAAGTTTTGCCTTCAGAATTTCTCCAAGTGCTGACAGTTAAGGTTCACAGTTTTAGCACTGATAAAGGAACATCTGTCTGTTCCTAAGTCACGTGCAAACACTTCTCCTTTCTGTTGGTCTTGCAGTTGGACAGACTGCTGCAGACACATCAGAATACTACTTACAGGTTTACAGACCTGAGCAATCACTCCCATACGATACTGCACGATCAACCTGATACTTCCAGGGAAACTCAGAATAAAAAAATTATAATCTCTAACAGCAAAACACTTTCACTAAAATCTCATGCTAATAAAAGTACTTATTTCCTCCTTTTTGCCAGTTCAGTATAGATACAAACTCAAAGGCTGCTGCAAAAAGGAAGACTACCTAGTAGTTTTTCCATACCATGAGACAGAGAAATTCATCCAGTCTTACCCAAGCTACCAAGGGGATCATTAAAAGCACACAATGCTCTTCTTGATGCTGTTAAACAGATATACCTCCTACCTCCTTCAAAAAACAAATGAAACAAGTCTTGAGTAAATTTGGATTAAAGCCTGGTAAGATCACTCAAGTTAATGGTATTCATAACTACGCCTTCACTTAAGATCATGTGCACCTTTCTAGCCAACTGCAGTTAGTTCAATCACAAAAATCTGATGGACTTTATCTACTGGAAAAAGAAAGCAATAATACGGACATTTGCCTCACCTCCCTATTTCAATTTTTTTTTTTTGAGTTTTTATTTAATTGTCTGGGAAAATAAGGTACATTCAAGCCCTAAGCATGACTGTTACGTTTATATAGGCAAAATTCATGAAATACAAAACTTCTAAATATGAAGTCACACTGTATTTGTATTTGAGGAAATAAAAATCATTTTTAAAAATTAAATTGCAATACAGCCTTAATTTTGAAAAAGTTACTCCTAGAAGGCAAATATGTAAATCTTTCTGAATTACTATTTTCAGTAAGCAATTATTGTAAGAGGAAAGGTTTTCTAAACACTATTTTACTCAGTTTTAAAGTGCATTTGTCAGTGAACTAGAAGACACCTTAGAATTGGCTGCTTTGCTGTTGTTCACGGATATTAATAAACCTTAGTGATGCTCGTGAATTAAGAGTGTTCACCTTTAGCCATGAGAAAGCCCTCTCCTAGCTCTACCTACAGAACTCATTATTCAATAGTTTCAAAGATGGTAAAACAAAAGCTGTTCTTGAACTGATGACAAAGGGGAAAAAAAGTCATTAATGAGACCCCTCTGCCTGGCTGACTTACCACAAACTGATGAGTGGTAGGCTGAAAGCACGCTCCTCTTCCCTCAATTTACAGTAACTCACATTAAGTTCAGTAACCTTCCAGCTATTTACAAAGACTAAAAAGTAAAGTCTCTCAATAGCACCAGGCCAAGGATAGATGATTGTTAAACAGAAGACAGCCATCTATTAGGAAATTAACACAGTTCCTAATGCTCACAGGAGGCACACCCAATTCTCTCACACAGACATAGAAGTTCTCAGGTTGCAACATTCTGAATTACTAGAGAGGTAATACAGACCATAATCAATAGTGGAGTGGACCAAGAAGGGTTTTTCTTTGTTTGGCTGGGGTTTTTTAACTAATACAAGGAAGATGAATACTTCTTCAGGGTTCCTTTTGGATCTGTCTCCCCAAGACAGATTAGTCCAGTTGTAGCCCTGAAGTCATAGTCTGAGAATGTCTTCAAAGGCATCTCTAAGGAAAATATGTCTTTCTGTGGTCAGATGATTTCTTCAATTAAAAAAGGGGGGAAAAAAAACCCAGAGAAAAGTGTCTTCCATCATTATTGGTATTCATCTTTCTCTGGAAGGACATTTATTTATGGATTAACTGGGAAATTATGCCTTTCAAATTTTTCTTTTATGAGAGAAGACCCCTTGAGGCACAAAAGCAATTTGAACATGACTGGAGATTCTGGTGGAAAGCTTTATTAGTGGTAATAATAGCATCAAGTATTTGATCTTCATTTGTTTGTCTTCTGTTGGGTTCTAAAGACCTTGGGTCGGGCATGCTGTCATTCCTGTCAGATGAGTAGAGAAATAAGAACTGGAAAACTAATTACAGCTGTAATTCTACTTCTGTTTTTTAATTACCTTTGAAATATCACCCATGAGGGAGAATGATCTTCATATGAATTCTCTTACTTTCCCATAAGGAATTCAGAGAAAGAGTTTTTTGTTTGCCTTTCTGAATTTAAATAAGGATGAGGCCCCTACTCCAACTCAAGATGGTGGCCTACAACAGTTTGCTCTCTCCTTTTCAGTGATTTGGCTGCAAAATGGAAAAAGCAGATATAAGCACAGTGTTTTCTCTGTCAGCATATTTTCACCATTACATGTAACAGTGTGCTCTTCCTTATTAAAGTACTGAGGAAGGAAACCAAGAATCACCTCACTGATGGAAGACTTGAGTGAAATCAGCTCCTCCCTCTCAGCTCCTCCCTCTCACCCCCTGGGTGCAAAGCAGGCAAACCTATAAGCTATATTGTGAGGGCAGAAGCCTGAAGGCTAAAAACAAAGGTGAACCCCCTTGAAAACATGAGCTAGCTAGAAGAATCCTATGTCACTTAAATGAATGAAGAATGCAGGAGTTATGAAACATTTACTAATGAAACAATTAAAGAAACAGAACTTTCCATCCTTTCAACTTCTACATCTACATACCTTTATACACATAAAGAACAATCACTTTGCAAGACAACAAATAAATCACTGAGCTCTGACCTACAATTATAAACTCCTAACTACCTTATCCTAACTTGCATATCAAACACAACAACAGTAATCAAGTGTCCAATGATGAAGCTGTGTGCTAATGGACAGCTATCTGGGTCCAGTTGCAGAGGAGCTGAACCTGCCAGTTCCATCATAAACTACTACTGGTTTTAACAACCCTGGGTTTTAAAATTACAAGAGCAAAAGTAAAACTGTCTAGAGACTTCACGATGCAAATAAGCTGCGAATACCACTGATGATCACATCCTTCCTGATTCTCTTCATGTTTATCTCTAATATTTCACTACCTCTTCAGCTGTAGCCAAGTCAGGCTATCAAAGCGCTGGTTTAAAATGTTAGCCACTGACAAAAACAACAATGCAAAACCTGACATGGACTGTAGGTGAGTGAAAAGAAAAGGCCACCATTTTTGACATATTGCTTATATATTATGTTTTAAAACCATACTCCTTTTTAATGACACAAATGAAGGTTAAAGAAATTTTTTTTGCTGGCTTTAGTTAAAAGCTAAAAAGTTAAAAATGCTGAACGAGAACACAGTCACAACTGAGAAATAAAACATGCAGGCAGAGGTAACAGTACTCATATTCCTTTGTGCCCAAGTTATGTGCCAAAAACATCGCAATGCAAGTGATCCAGATGCAGAGAGCATCACACACGGACAGCTTAAACTTTGATAGTTGCCTGGTGTTTTGTCAATATTTTCCTCTGTCTTCTTTTCATGGCTTTCCTGCACTTCTAAGTCCTCCTCAGGTGGGTGGATTATTACTGAAGGAATATCATCACTGGCAGATGACACCAGCAATTCCTTGCCCTGAAGTGGACTTGGCTGGGCACTTGTGGTTGGCGGGTGGCTGCAGGTAGGACTGGAGGGTGGTGTGTTTTGAGGGGTAGTTACAGGGGTTGTACACCTTGAGGTTGCCGGAGTTCCAGCTCTTGAAGAAGGAAGAAGGTAATTGAGAAGAACTGACAAACGGTTTTCTCCTCTCAGGGAAATATTTGAGGCAGAGAGACCTGTTCGCAAAGAGTGGCGGGAGGCTGAAAGGCCTTCCCCTGAGATAAAACAAATGAAACACCATGAGGCTTACAATAGGGATATACTAAAAACACACAGACACAAATATGCATTAACAATTTACATAGTAAATTGCAAGCTTTACGGGCCAAAAGTGTCACTCTCATGCAAGTAAGGCAAGAGATAAGAGCAAAACTTTTTTCAGACATTAGAAAAGTCAGCAATTACTGATGAGTACTAATTATTAGAAAGCCAAAGATATGTGGGAGAAGATATTACCTGAGCATCAGTACAACTTGTTAACAACCCTCCCCAAAATTGTATCTCTTGAAACTGACACTTGTATTTTCCTAGTAAAATTTTATTCCAAATTGCACAGCAGCTACCTTCAATGCCATCCAAAAAACATATTAAAAATTCATTAGCAGCCAAAACATTACAAGACCTCAGTTAACTGCATCCGTTATGTTCAAAGAATTTTAAATATTTTCAAGTTTAACATGATCAAACATATCTAATAATATTAAACGCAACGACCTTCCTACAAATTGAAACAAGTTTCCTAGCCAGCTGTAGTCTCAATATATATTTCTGAAGACAGCACCAGGATGAAATACATAGTTCCTTCTCTGCTTCTTGTTGCTATAACTTACCAAATACACCCACATTTGCCTAAAACTATCACACTTCTCCCAAATCCTTTGTTACTTTCCTTGCCCTATCCTATCTTATTTCATATAAAGAGAATATAAATATAGTCTTGTTGCAGCTCCCTCAGATTTAAGTTTGTAATGCATTTAGTTCTTTCTTAAGCAGGGACAGAGACTGTCTGTGATCACATCAGTATTTCGCTTACAAGCTTTAGCAATACCATTCCTCACATTTACTAGAAACACTTATCCTGGGATGGCAGTCTTCTTGAGAAGAGCACCGATTACTTCTCCAATAATCCCTGAAACCAAAACCATGCTGTTTTCACATACCATGCCATCAAGCAAGAAAACAACAAACTAGACACATTTAGTCCCAAATTTATACGAGGCACTACAGACAGACATCAACACACTGAACAATAACCCTAGAATAATTTACAACAAGGAGGCGCAAAAAGTATGCCAAATAAAGGTCACATATTTCTTTCCCCCTCCCCCCCAACAATGGAGGAATGGATCCTAAGAATACAAACTTAATTAAAATTCAAAGCCTCAAAAATCAACTATTAAAAGCAATAGGTAAGAGGACCAATAAACTAAACTGTTTGATTTTGTCTATGTTAATCACAATGGTAATAACTAGATTTCTGTTAGTATATCTGTGATGAATCATGAACATGAGCTGTCCTAACACTGGGATGTAAACAGGAGCCTAAAGAGTGCTATGCACATATGCATATTTGGTTACCTCTTTATTAGAGGGTAACCACAGGATTGTAAGTAAATGAGTATATATTAGCAAAGGGTTCACCATGTTATATTGGTTTCTTATTTCAGCATATATGCCATATTATTCTGTAGGAATATTATTAAAATAAAATCTACTGAAAAGTGGAAGTAATACATGAGAACTGACAAGCAAGAAGAGACCTCAAATACAAAATTCTGAGTATTACACCTGGGAACACAGGTGTTCAAACACATGTGATTGATCAAGCATATATGTGATTTTTATGTTCACTAAACAAAACAGGAAAGTCAGAATTTACAGAAGGAATTATGCTCTTATATAAGTTAGTTATATTTTCATTCTAGAAAAAAAGTTGTTCTGAAACTATTAGGGACAAATTTAAGCATGAATCATACATTAACCAGCAAACAAATAGTATCAGCAAGCTTAGACATTCGCTGGAGCATACTCCATGTATGTACCACTGAACTGAGAGCTCCCAAGAAGCATTTAGTTAATTGGAACACATTAGCATGTTCTAAACAATGAGGCACCTTTCAAGGCAGGAAAGGAACTTCACTTCAAGGAGTGATTCATGAAATCAGTACTACAGTCTCACTAGAAAAGTTTCAGTTTAAATTTTATGTGTCTTAATTAATGCAAGGCAAAAGAAAACCTAAAAAACAGAGATGAAAATAGAGGCCATAAGAAATGCAAGAATAGAAGTATGCTGCCCTGCAGTATATATTGCTATTTGGACTTTGGAACAGGGTATTTAAAGTAAATGTACTGATATCCAGAATATTTTCAGGAATTGGTTCAATAAAAGATGTGGTACAGCCTATAAAAATATTGCAAATTGCCTTCTTGGATGTGGAGGGTTTCCCCCAAGTTAGAGCCTTTTCTACAAAAACAGATAAAAACAGTATCCTAGGCTTTAAGTAATTTCTTAACATTAGCATAGTGATTTTTTTTCTAGTCATATTAATAGACTATCAGATTAAAAACACAGTAATTGCCAGCATCACTGAACTCATGACATGACCACAAAGTGTATCTCTAATATCAAGGCGGAATAAGCAAGTAGGATCCATCTGATAAACATATAAAGCTATGCCACGATGCTGAAATTCCTCAAACATTACACATTTCATTCAAGCATATCCCAAAAAACACTGGGGCCAATGTAGGTCTGTTTCTATATTTCAAAACAGTAATGCATGCTACATATACAGGCAAGAGTAGAATGTTTGAGTAAATTAAAAATATACAGAATCATCATCCATAGCACACGCTATGACCATTAGTTTTTTTGCTTATTGAGAAGGAAACACTTATCTGCAATTATCAGCTGAATTTTCCTTCACCTCCCAGTGAGAACATTATTTAACAGGTTAGAACAAACTGGATGCTACAACTTATCTCACCATTTCGTTCAAGCAAGTGAGGGTCAGAATGTTTCTTGCCTATATCTGCAAAAGACCGAACCAGGGGAATCCGATTGCTGAATTTTTTCTCATTCTGATGATGGTGCCTTTTTAGAAGAGCCTCTCTCACATTCTCTCTTATGGATTCATCCAGCTGGCCAGAGGCAATCATGTTGTCCAAAACCATATCTACATAAGAACAACAAACAAACAAAAAAATTTTTATATATACATATAAACAACTCTATCCAATCTCTCCTTCACCACACTCAAAATACTGCAGTTGCACCAAACAATAAGAAAACCAAAAAAATATATCTCTATAAAAAAAGTAATTTCTTTAGCAAAGTCATCTTAAGAATCACCAGGACATTTTCAAAGATATCACTAAGCAAGCAAATGTGAGAAAAAGGAAAGGACAGCATGCAGATCCAAAAGACAGTATTTGTTAGCAGCCTCATTTTAAGAAGTTACTTAATATTTTGTAGTTTTCTGTCATTTACATCAGTTTTCAACAGCAACTTCCTTTCAAAAAACAACCAAATAAAACCCCCAAAACAAAACACACTATGTGTTCAACAACCTTGCACTAGAAATGAACACACAAAGACAGAAACACAATGGAGAACAGACTTCACATGATAGTGTGTTCCCTTTTTTGAAAGTATAAAACTATGCAAAAGAGAAAGTTATTGTAGAGTGAGATTAATACACTAACTCCTCTGTAACCTTCAGATGCACTAAGTTCCTGAGGCTCTCTACCAACCTTCATGCAAATCACATGCTTTAGAAAAGGAAGTGTAAAACAAGAGCTAGTTACATCATCTAAAACTAAATAATCAGTTGTCAAACAGCTTTATTTCGAAAGGGCATCTCATAAGCATGCTCATGCCAGGAAAGAAAACCCACACCTCTGGGAAAATATCTGCTGCAACTTCTTAACTGCCTTTTTATTTTTTCAATTAATAATAATAAAATTTGATAGTAACTAAAAAAAAATCCCAAACACAAAGAACCCACACCACAACCTGCACAAATCAATATAACCTATGTGAATACTTAAAATATATTTTGCCAGTCTTAACTGACTTACCAAGAACCTAACTGTATTGGTAAAAGGCAATTACATAGAACTTTTCACAATGAAAAAGGTTATGGCTCAGAACATAGGAAGGCAATACCAATTTCCTGAGTGAATTTCGAAGATGTCAAACCAAAACAAGAAAAGAATTCAAGCACTGCCAAAGTTTTTAATGCCAAAAGACTTTGTCCTTCACATACACACTGGTCAGCCCTAAGCCTAGCATGATCACTGACAAGGCATTCCACTTTGTGGTAACTGTGGCAAGAGATACTAGGAAAATTATGTAAAACTAGCTCAAAGGCATTTAAGCTAGGCAGGTGTGTGTGTATATGTATATATGAAAAAGTCTTCAAAGCTGATTTTAAATGACCATGTGATTAGTGAGGACACTTAACATAGTAGGTCAAACAACATGTACAAGTTTTATTTCTGCTCACCTCTTATAAAGGTGAAAAAAATACCAGATGTGCAACAATCAACTGCACTAATGGCATCAAGTTAACATCAGCCAAGTTATGATTAATAATTATGGTACTAAAGTGCACAAATGTGTCCTAAAGTGTTCTGGCAGATATTTACATTTCATCTGTAGAAACAAAGACAAAGAACACATTCAGGGATTAGAACATAAAGGTAAATTCTGGGCCTTATCCTAAAGTAGGTAAAACAGGAGGTCCTGATCATCCAGTATAAATCCTTGTAAGCAAAGTTCATAGGATCAGCTCTTTACAACCAGCTGAAGGAAAATGCAGTAAGCATGCACATGCCTATTTCTTCAATATAGTATTTTCAAGAACATAAAAAGACACCATCAAAAACACCTCATTAGATATTAAAATGTAGAAGTATTTTTTTAAAAAAGTTTTGCTGCAACCTGCAATCTCATCTAGTGTGTTTGCTCTCATGTCCAACATGACCGTCCCGTTAAGAATACAGCTTCGCAGCTCAAAGAGGCTGTGCAGAGACAGAGTTGCTACATAAGGCTTGCTCCACCGATCGCCTCCGTCTTCAACATCCTCTTCAAATTTTAGCCACCTGAAATGCAGACACGTATTTTACTTTCTCCTGGAAGACAGACAATTTGGCAAGCAGTCACAGTTGTCCTTGTGGCTTCTGTATGACATGTAACATGAAATCCCATCAGCTTGTATCAGCTTTCATTTTCTTAGGCAACCCAACTGACACCTTTATCAGGCCTTTTAAACAAACTCAACTGTTCTAGATGTTGCCCGTTTCCTTTCTTTTAGTTTGAACAATGCCTGTCTATTCATGAGTTCTTGTGAACACTGTGGGATTGTACCTCTTACTTGATTCACTATCTCTGTTTCATTGGTATTTTAGGACTAGAAAGCTGTCTGAAACACAATGTACATCATATGTTCAAGCCTCCTAGGGTTCTAAGTCAGACATTTAAGACCTAGGTGATACTAATAATTATAACCATAAATTAGTCTTCATTCTGACTCAGAGGCATTATATTGATTAAATTGAACCTCTGCAAAAGCTAGCCTGCAATAAAATAAATGGAAGTAATAAATTTTTCTGCAATCAGTACAACACATATGTAGAAGGAAGCAACTTAACAAAATACTACCTAAGAAGAACATATAAATACTGAATTTTCTCTGCGTTTGAGCAAAAAAAATTGACACTAACATATCAAGGAATAATAGACCTACCTAACAGATCTCTGAGACTGTAAATATTGTGCTCCAATGGCTGAATATTTATCTTTATGTATAAGTAAATGTATGTGTATGTGTACATTTAAAATATATTTTAATATGTTAATATAAAATTATATAGATAATATATGGCTATATTTCTAGATGAATGCAGTTGAACCTTTCACGGTTCTTGGTATAATCAGTTTTTGGAAAGTCAACACAACATCACTGTAAGACTGATGATTCTCTAAAGAAACCATATTGATTCTTCCAGAGCTAGACAAAAAGCAAGAGTTCTCATTTCCTGAGCATGAATTCAGTGAATAATTGCTAAAATTCAGGAAAATTCCAGATCTGCTTTGCAGCTCTATGAAATAAAAGACTAGAAGATATACCTTGAAACAATCTACTTTTAGCATACCTAGCTGTTTCTTTCCATTCATATTCTTCTCCATCCCTGAAGCAAAGTTCATCCATTTCAGTGAAGAGATCATGGGGAATATGTTCATCATCATCTTCAGTACCCAAGATGAATTGCACTCGTTGGGATGGTGTGTCTTGAAGAAGAGAAGAAAGTGAAAAACTGACAGAATCCATACTTATATTATGCAAGAACCACCACATTAACAGGTAAATTTCCTACTCTCAGTTAGAAATAAGCAGCACAATATCCTCTTCAGGAGTAAAGAGCAAGAAAAGAAACATGGCCATTTCTTTAAAGAGAGTCCCTTTTAAAATTTTACATAACACAACTGAGTTTTTTTTACCTCTTCTTTAGATTGACAATATAAAAATAAACATCAGTAGCAAAATCAGTAAAAAAGTAAAAATAAGTATATCAAAGGAGTAGAAACTTCGTTTTCACTTTGCGTCATGATTATATTCTTTGTTCTCAGACTCTAATGAAAGGAGGGGGAAAAAAACCACACAAAAGCCCCCACAAAACATTTTGAGGGAAACAAACAGTCTGACTTACAGATTGGTTGCCCTAGTAATAGTTGAAATTGCTACATAGTTGGCTTTTTCCCCCCTCTCTGCATAGTGGGTAGCCAGGCACTCATTGTCAGAGCAGCAGATTTTTCAAGGGCCTGTTTGTACTTATGTTGGATGGAAAAAACTATTAGCTTTCTCATTGCATGGTTGGAACTCTATACATAAATTAGCATAGGAAAGTAGAAACTACACAGATAAAATGTTGAGGAAATGTTTTAACCTCTTGCAGTACAATACCTAGTGGAACAGGCTCAGTAAGTTGTAAAAAAATTTAACTATCTTTATTGATCAGATATACATAATGCACTTCACTCTATTAGCAAAACTTTAAGAAAAAAACCAAAACCAAAAATAAAAACAGAATGTTTTGGAGATATTCTTAATACCTACACACAGATCTTGCTTTAACTCAAGAGAGATCTTTCAAATTACAAGGGTCCAATAATGCAGTAATAACAATGTTATCTCAAAGAATGTCAGGAGAGAAAATCCAGGTAAGTCTCAATTTGCACAATTTTACTTTGTTTGCTGAAACATCACACTCTAAGCTCCTAGATCTGAACATATGCTTCCACTGCAAAAGGAAGATAGCCTTTTAGAGTTAGACATAAGATTTTAATTACTATAAACTTCATTCAGAACTGAATTTTGGTTTTGCATTGTTGTTCTGGCATACATCATCATCCAATAGCAAAATTCTGAAATGAACAGTTGAACACAAACAGCATTCATTATTAACAAAAATCTACAGCAGATTCTTTCTGTCCCAAAACAAACATAGCCCAAGAATCCTCCCATATCCCTTGTATCAAGGGTGAAAGAGTGACCATAACAGAGAAGTGGATATCTACCTATTTAGTATTACTTGCTGCTTCAGAACATGTACAGCAAGACTCTACAAACATTAGATGAAATTATCATTTCATCTTAATAATTTGTATTGGGAACAGGAAGTTTTGAAGATGAAAGAAAAGTAAGAACCATAGAAGAACAGCAAAAAAAGACTTGTCAATGCATTCCTATCTGAAAACGCCTTTGCTTCCGGGAACTGGCCCCATATAGAACATGGTTCTAGTCATACAAAGTCAACAGTGAACAGTGTGGTGTCCACACTTGGATGTTACACCATAACTTTCCTATTCATTACAGTCTAAGAACAAAAGCACTTTTGAGGTCTTGAAGAAAAGCTGCTAAGAGTCCTATCAGATAATTTATTTCCAGAGAATGACAAAACAAAGTCATCACCTCTTGATGATAAGAGGCAGGGGGTGGTAGTGTCTGATCCAAAACTAAAACTTAGGAGGTCATATAATTCCTTTCCTGTTACTAACAGCCAAGAAGGCTGAAATAAGTATTTTAATAGATCACTGATCAAATTCCAATGACTAATGCTGCTTCACAGCTATAGTCATACTTTCAACAAACTGGAGTAACAGAGAAAGAGTAATACAAGAGACTATGCAATCTGAAAAAAAGGTGTCTAATTTAAACACAGATTCGTATGCTACAGGCGAGCGTCACAAAGCTCTAGTCCAACCTATTTAGTGAGGCTGCTGAACACAGACACAGACACCTGGATGAAGTCCAACCGCTTACAACTTCGATAAAACATGACCACAGAAAGACATTAGTTACAGTGAGAATAAAATAAACAGCACAAAACAAAAACAACATTTAAGCACAGAGTAACTACTCCAGGTTTCTTTTCAAGAAACACAAAGAATTTGCACACCACATTTCTTACCATATGATGGAGATTCTCGGCCATCTTCTCTATCAGTTTCTTTTTCTTTTTTTCTTCTGTGATGCCTGTGCCCACGATGCCTGTGGCGGCGGCGGCCTTGCTTCCCAAATGGGACGTGAACTCCAATATACACAGCTCTATGGCCTTTTCAAGAAAGTATAAAAGAAAACAATTAAACAAATGCCGACCTCCTGCCTAAATGTAGTGCTTTGGTCAAAAAAAGACAAAAAAAAGTTTGACAAAAAGAAATCACAGAATCACACAGAATCACAGAATTGTAGGGGTTGGAAGGGACCTCGAGAGATCATCGGGTCCAACCCCCCTGCCAAAGCAGGCTCCCTAGCTCATATTGCTCAGATAGGCGTCCAGGCGGGTCTTGAATATCTCCAGTGAAGGAGACTCCACCACCCCCCTGGGCAGCCTATTCCAGTGCTCAGTCACCCTCACTGTGAAAAAGTTCTTCCGCATGTTGGTGCGGAACTTCCTATGCTCCAACTTGCAGCCATTGCCCCTTGTCCTATCTCCACAGACCACTGAAAAGGGGCTGGCTGATTCCCCCTGCATCCCCTGCTTCAGATAATTATAAACTTTGATTAGGTCCCCCCTTAGTCTTCTCTTCTCAAGGCTGAACAGTCCCAGCTTACTCAGCCTTTCCTCATAGGAAAAAAGCACTTGGTAAAACTACCTATTTTACCAATATTTTTATTTATATTTTTACTACTATTTCCTTTCTGTCCTTCCCTGATGTCACAGAACTAGTGCTATACCCATTTCCCTGATAAACTTACTAAGAATACGGCCCAATTTAAGAACTCAGATGAGAAACAAGCAATATAGAAACACATGCTTGACGTGGAACAGTGAAAAAAACTATTTGATAAACACGAGGGTGAGGCACAGAAGTTAAATGATACTTCTGTTGTTTGCAGGTAATTCCCATCTGGACAGTTGTTACAACAGCACAATGTAATCTCCTAGTTCATTTTATGAGCTTCATTAAATAATTACCCATCATTTAGAGTCTGCAAAGAATTATTTCCTGTTTTAATGAACTAACAGTATTTTATCAAGTAGCATGTAATACATCTAGGTGAACCTCATGTTCAACTATACCACTAATGTAGTATCCATTTAGAAGCACAAAAGAAACTTTTATTTGGAGATGTATGCAAAAACATTCAATAACTTACAGAGAAGGTTGGGGTGGTTTGGTTTTATTCCCTATTCTAGAAATGTTAAATTGTAGCACATCCCCAAATTAATATATACAGCTCTTTAAAACATGTACTTTGAACATCTTGTGTTTCCTTTGACCTTTCACATTAAGGCAATACTAGCATCAACAACTTGACAAAAGAAAGCAATCAACAGACTGTTATGAGCATATTACTAGCATGCCTGCTGTAATGGAGAGTGCATATACAAGAACCTTTTCAATTCCTTTTTAAACAAACAATCTCAGGAAGAGACACATTAACTACAAGCCTGGAGGTTAACACTAAATATTTTGTTTCATACCATAGAAGAGTCATTACAAAAGACTGACATAAACAAAAAGGAAAAGGAAGTGGCCTTCCATCACAGAGATGCAAACTCAGCAAATTTATAGAGAACAAGCAAGCCCTAAGAGCTGTGACCATTTACACAGGTGCACATGTATATGTGTGTATAACACACACACATGCAAGATTAAGGATATTGAAGAATTCTGGCTTCATACAGCTTTAAGGAAATAAAAAGTGGTAGTATGTCAAACTTGTTTTCCAATAAAAAACATCTCTTAGCCCAAAAAGATACACAAAACTTACATAAAGCAGTATTTTTATTGTGCTACTTGCGTAAAAAGCAACTATGCAAAAGTCAGAACTGATTCTTGACAGACATCCAACATTAGCTTTAATTAGACTCAACTGATGGGCACAATGACTAAATTTGAAACTAAACATATTAAAAGCTTTTTGTTTCCAAATGCAAATAGAAGACACATTAATTCGTTGAAGAATTCATCAGTCTTATTTATAGAGACTTTTACTTTGTGAGCTTCCCCAACAAAAGCTCAGCCCCTGCCAGGCAGCCTGACCCCCACCTTCCACAGCTACTACACACAATGCAAATCCCAGAAAAAATAATGCATATGTGACACCTAAACATAAATCAATCCACTTGATGTATAATATGACCAGGTGGCACCATTAACAATGGTCATGTCATTGATACCATCATGATACAATAATCTTACGTATAGGGAAAGTGAAAGTACTTAGGTTCAAAACTAGCTGCATTGCTCACACCTCATTCAAACTGCCTGAGTCAACTGAGTGACCAACCACTCACTGCCAATGCCATCATCATCCCTGTTAGGATTTTTGTATTATTTCAAGTATTCAATTAGCAAGTTTTAAACTATGTTATATACAGTTCAACAGTTTTATTCATCAAAGTGTTTGTATTTTTGCAGGGACTATTTTTACTATGGGAAACTCAAACATACCTCTAGTAATAGACTGTTTTACATGATCAGCTTGTTTAACTGTTCTTAATGAGTGTTTTATCCATGTAAGCTTTTGATTGTCATGCAAGAAAATTTGCAGGTGATTAGTCTCTAGAAAATTTCAGGAATCTGAAACTGCTCTACTTCTTGAAAAATCAGGACTTCTTCCACATTTTGGTCTCTTGCTGTCCCCATGAATTAAGACAAAAATCCCACATTGTTTTCTGTATTTAAGAACAAAAAAAAAAATCCCATACAACTTTTTCAACAGCCTCCATCTTAAACAGTTCACACTGCTATTGTAAAAATTAGGAACAGTGTGACTATTTCCATGATTATGATTGTATGAAAGGCTATTTCTTCACGTAGACATTGTCTTGCTGGCAAACGTAAAACAAATCACTTCTGTATATATCAGACTGCTACACCTACAATTTTGTTTTGGGACAAATGAGAAATGCTGATGAGCAAGGTGATTTTCAGTGATTATTAACTAAAATACATCACAATCCAATGTAATTCCATCAGAATAACTTCACGTTGAAGAAGAGCCTCTGAATCACTTTGTTTTTTAAGCACAGGGGTGGAAATACAATAGACTACCCAAGGAAAGTTTGGCTATTGCAAACAGCAACTTAGAAGTGTTGCTGTTAGGAGCAACTTAGAAGAACCAAAATGTTCCTTCAGAAAGGGACTGTTTCTTTGGCATAAGCAGAGACACCTTTACCACTTCCAAGGGAATCCAAAACTACTGCTGTCAAGCATGCTACCATGATTACCTAAAAAACATGTTGCAGGTATATTGAACTCCAACAGGCAAGGCAAAACTGCATAACACAAGTTGGACAGGCTTAATCTTAATTCTGACTCCCTAAAAGAAAGCACTGAAAAGTCCTCTGAAAATAAAGACAGATGTATGGAGTAGGTCTGTGTTCCCTTAAGTTTCCTTATTCAGATAGACGTAATTAATATTTGCAGATGGACAGATAAAGATTTACTTACAAACATTATTTACAAGGAAAAACAAAAACAAAGCCACAGGGTTAGGGTTTTTTACTTCATTTCCAATGAACTGGGTGAAACAATTTAGAGTTCCCTTTACCACAGCCAAAAAAATAAAAAATATAGAAAAAGGTAAGTAATATAATAGCAATAGAGATAAGGTTAATTGGAAAACATTGGAATTCATACTATTAGCATCACTGTTACCTCTTAGAAGAACATAACCTTTTACTCAAATATTGGTTTTTAAAAGCTTGAAAGGTACATTTATGTGACCTTCAAAGCTTTATCACACAAACATCTGTACCACGGTAGCACTCTCAAGCAAAGCTTGTTATAGGATTACTTTGAACCAATAATCAATAGAATTAGTAGACTGGTTGATACTAAATTTAGTAATACAAAGCTGAAGAGATAATTGTTCATTTTAACCTAACATGACTTCATCCAAGCTTAGCTGTTCAAATCCACCAAGAGTATTTACTAGTTAAGGTCCTTAACAGTATGAAACAAATTTAAATGTTAGGAGCTTGCTACATGTCTCCATCCCACAGTTGGTCTTACTCCAAAAGTGAGCTTATATCAAGTCCTACAAAACTGGCAGAATAGAAAATGCTTTAAGTTGTCAAATTTCTCTTCAAAGCTCCTAAGAAAATGGTAATACACAACTTATAAAATCTGGGAGAGATCAAAAACATGTATCCAAAAACGCTCTGATGTGGCAACCCTGTAAGCAGAGTTCCACTAAGAACTTTCTTTTTTTCCTAACCATTACTTTATTAGCTAGATGCCTTTTAGGCTTCATGCAAAGAAGGACATTCTTCCCCATGTTAACAAGGGAAAGCAAATTCTCAAATCCTGTTACTTAGACATTTGAACTGCAGAGGTCATGTGTTAATTACAGTTCTAAGGGTCATCTGGAGGTGGGCTATCTAGTACACTCTTGCTCAAAGTATAGCCAACTTTAAAGCTGAAGTAATCTTTTTGATCAGGTTGGTCAGGATGACAACCAGCCAAACTGTGGTTACAGATAGCAAGTATCTGTAAGGACGGACAGACACTCTACAGCCTCTTTGGGCTTCCAGCATGTTAACAACATACTGCATGAAAACAAGTTCCTAACATCCAGTTAGCACTTCCAATATTGGATCTTATGTGTCCTTCCCTTCCTCCTTTCACTATGCATCTCCAAGAAGAATCTGACTCCATCTTCTCCATAAGCTCCCCAGTCTGCTGAAGACAAAAAACTGTCACAAAGATATATTACTTTTCAAAAAAGCTTCAAGTAATAATCTTAAAATTATTTATTTTATATGGAAACCTTTATTTAATACAATAATGTCATAATCTATCTTGTCCCAGCGTGGAACACTCCAGTATGGAAAAACTGGATAATCTGCAGAAGAGATCCTAATCTGTTCCTTAAGACCACAGAACACAGTGGAAAATCCCCAGACACATGACCCTAGTAGGAAGCATTTGAAATTTAACATTATCTCATGTCTTGACATCAATTCCCCTTACATCACAGAAAGTACTCACATGCACAAAAAAAAGCTCAATGCAGTTTATTAGCACAAATTCTACCTTCTCTGTCTCAGGTCTGCTCCAAAGGTAAAAGCACAGAAATTGGAAAAGTAAACTTATGTGGACTTAAGAAGTAGAGTGAGAACAAGAAAACCCAAAAAACTTCAGAGTCCACAGGTCTTCTCCAAATACTCCCTGCTTTGGTGCAACTTAAGGAACAAGTAGAATCCCTTGTTTACACCACCCTCTTTTTGTTCAGTTTATTTACAATGAGAACTCTGAAAATTCACTCAAGTCAGTGGTTCACTGAAAATACTGCTACTATCCTAATTCCTTAATTTTCTTATTGTCCTGGTTTCAGCTGGGATAGAATTGTATTTTCTTACTAGCAGCTGGTATAGTGCTGGGTTTTGGAAACAGGATGAGACTAATGTTGGTAACACTAATAGTTTAGCCACTGCTAAGCAGCCAAGGACTTTTCCGCTTCTCGTATCGGCTTGCCAACAAGAAAGCACGGGACACAGCCAGGACAGCTGACCCAAACTGGCCAAAGGGATATTCCACACCCTCCGACATGATGCTCCGTACATAACTGGGGGTGTTGGCCAGGAGGTGGGGCAGCTCAGGAATTACCTGAGCCTCAGGTTGAGGTGGTGAGCAAATGTACTGTGTATCACTTATTTTGTATAATCTTTCAATCGCCTTATTTTTTTTTTTTCCTTTCCTGCCCTATTAAACTGTCTTTATCTCAATCCATGAGTATTACCTCTTTCTTTATGATTTTTTTCCCCATGCCACCAGGGGTGGAGGGAGTCAGCAAATGGCTGTGTGGTTGTCTTAGCTGCCTGCCAGGTATAACCACTACAATAATTAAAAGTAACATCACATTTCTGAAGTATACAATTAAATATACAATTTAATATTGATAGTAAAACTCTACAGTTGAGACACACACTAAATATTTCAAAATAACCAGTAACATTTCATTTTATTTTGTGAACTTTTGCCACAAGAAATAGTAAAATTATTTCCTAAGGAATTAATGTAGTAAAATTGAATATGAAGTATTTTTATATCATCTTAGAAGTGACTATAAAAAGCCCTATTATTAGCAAGGATTCTTTTTCCGTGCTTTGTTGAAAGAATTATTTGACAAAAATTATCTCTTGCTTTCAGAATAAAGCATTCAAAATAAAATTTTCTAGCTAAATCTGTATAAAGGAATAAAAAAAATTATGTCACAGGACAGTTGCATGCTGTAACTGAAGCCTCAAGGTTCTCCACAGGGCATTTCAGAATCCATTGAACCTCCTGGGCTGTATTCTGTAATCTCACAGAATCACAAGGTTGGAAAAGACCTTTAAGATCATCAAGTCCAACCATTCCCGTCCTAAGCTAAACCATATCCCTAAGTACCTCATCTACCCTTTTTTTAAACACATCCATGGAAGGTGACACAACCGCCTCCTGTTGCCCCTCATAACTAAATCTGACTCTTTATATATTACGCTCTTGATACTGAAGTACTTGGAGAGATAAAATTGAGAAGCATAACGCAAAAATGTAGTACACATATCACATGGTAAGGCAGCTCCATAAGAGCGTTTTCTCACTACGTAATGAAAGACAGCATCACATTACACTGACTGGCAAAAGCAGTAAATGCCAGGTTTCTCATTACACAGAAGTGATTCTACTTTTCCAACTTAAAACCAAATACAAGCCGGTAGCAACAGTCATAAGAGAAAAACACACTGAATGTTTCTATCTGACAGCATCAACATTAGCAAAGAAGGCATTATGAGTAATTCCATCCCACATGCAGATAGTAACAGGACTAAGAAAAGCTTCGTTCCTTGCTGAAAGAGCTACACGAAGATTCTGGCATGGGATGTCCCCCCCGCCAAGGTCTCTGTGGCCCACGGCCAGCACTCATGTCCCTTGCCTGGGAAGGGAGCCAGCACTTGGTATCCCACCTCATCAATGGATCACAAACGCGTTCTCGTTACAAATCTGATCACAGCCCCCTCTTGTACCGCTGCTGCACGTATCTTTAAATGGATCAGCTTGCCCTCAACTGATAAGATATGATAAGATAAGATATGAAAATATTACAGGGTAATCTTGCCTGATAGAAAGGTTACCCTTTCCAAGGAAAACATCAGGCTTTCACACTTTCCTTATAAAATAAGAAATGTTTAGAAATTTTAAAAAAAAAGTTAACCTCACACTTCAAAAGCCTTAACTGCTGTGAAACATTAGCTTTCAGTGAGTTGCAAACGGAGAAGTCCTCCACTCAAAGACTTCTGACATCCATGAAGTCACAAGTTTAGCCAATTCTTGGAACAACTCATTTTAAAGGCATTAAAAATAGTAAGATAAATGTTATGAAAAGCCTTCAAGACACAACAGGCTGCAGAATCAAGTACAGTCCCCTGTTGTTTCTGCTTTATCCAAAAACTTTAAATTTGAGCAATCTGAGGCCATCAAGTTCACTGAAAGTTTGAAGGTGCTACTGGTGCTCTTTGGAAAAAAATCAGGTTTATGGCTGTACTACTCGAATAACAATTTTATGTATTTTTCAGATTATAAAATTACAGTTACCTTTCTATAAAACTTCTGACGCAGTCAGAACAGAAACTGTACACAGCGTTCTCTCAGGTAAAAGAATTTTGAAGATAAAAAAATGTTAGGACACAGTTGATGTCATAAGCTTTTAAAAAGCATGGCTTCCATTTTAATCTATTTTACATTAAATATTTATTTTACATATTTTACAGAAAGGCCATTTGTTTTGAATGGCATCCATTTAAAAAACACAACTGTTTTAAGAAGAAACACTAAAATTAGCATGAACGTTTCCCAAAAAGGATTTTAAAGATTTAAGTATAAGCAAAGTTTTTGTGTGCTGCAGATGTTCTCATGAACTCATTTAAACTTAAATGCTGATTCATTTTGAAAAAATAGTCCTAAAGGATAGAGGATGTGACTGAAGTTTTGTCTGTTTGCAAGTGAATATTAGATAATCTAGCCTTGTTAGAAAACATAGTTGCATATTGAAAAATGCTACACTTTGCTGCATCACTTCCTTCAAAGATTATTTTCACATAAGGTTCAGTATTTATATAAAGAACATCTAATTCAGATTGGCTACACATGAAAGGAAGCATAGCTAAAATTAATTTTGCTATTCCCTACACATGTATTCCAATTCTTATGCAGAAATCACTAAAATTACTGAAGTCTACCCATAAAGCAACACCTTGATTGAAGTCTTCCCATAAAGCAACACCTAGATTGCAGTGTTAAATAGATCTAACTCATCACAAAAGCAGCCTTTGAAAATGTTTTCCCTACTTTAAAGAAGTATGAATCTGTATGGTGGTATATTCATCATACATACACTATACATCTTCTAAAGAAAAATAAAATCAAAATAGTAATTCTATTGTTATTCTAATAAATTACCTACAATATAGGAAAAAACATTGACTTAGTTTCAGTATGAATACTACTTAGCCCCAACTCAGTCCGAAAGATTGTTAAGTCAGATAATGTCTTCTTTAGCAAGATAAAACATCCTGTCAACAGCCATTCATCAACTGGGGTGTGCTATGCAGGAGGGTTCCTTAGCTGTTGAGACCATTCCACAAATAAGAAATTAATAATCGTCTCAAGGACATTCATTAAGAAGATCAGTTTGGAAAATAATGAGAAGTTTCCCTCAAAGATGAGGACAAAAGTGGTATCAAAACTGCTAAGAAAGTTTTTTATTGTTTATACAACTGCTATCTACCTAAAGAATATGAATTTTGGGGTACTCTGCTCACGTTAGGCTACCAGCATCAAGAAGTCTCATAATGTTTAAAAAAAAAGTGTCTTATCTCAAATACCTTCTATTAAGCTTCACTTGCTAGGAGCTTACAGTATGTCTTTCCAGTAATGTGTAGGTGATTTAACACACAAGTAAAAATTTCAGAATTTATAGCAATTTCTAAAGTACTGTGTTTGGCAGAATCAGAAGCAACTTACAAAAAGATTGTTCCAGAAATTAGAAACAACCCCTGCTTCCAAATCCAATGGACACATTAACACTGAAAATAACGTCTAGTCACTTTGGAAGCCCTACTGAGTTTTACATCTACACAATCAGATTGCCAACTTTCCTTCTCAGAAGGCAGTGTGAAAACAGTTTCGAGAGCATTTGTTAAGGATTTACCTTTCGGATGAACACCCCAAACAATGAAGAGGTGTTTTTCTCTCTACACCTAAGTCTGAATATTGCATAAATGAACCAGACAAGAAACCCTGAGGAACTTGCCTGGGGACCATATAATGCAGGATTCTCATAGCAAAAGATAATATAGCTAATTTTTTAAATACATGTATGACAAAGGCATAGCAGTACAGCCTAATTCTAAAATTTACTTGATCATAGCATCCTCAATTTTTCTGATGTATGGAGAAGCACTGAGCATGAGTGCCACTTATTTCTGAACAATAAAGACAAAATAATTTACCCTACACTATCGCAGCTGGTGCAAGTGAACACTTTCTGGATGTTGCATACAACTCAGAGCATGTCTCGTACCTGACTAGCCCTACTGTATCTGAATGGACATGTTTTTGCTAGCTCTCAGTTCAACTCAAACTAAGCAGCAGGCAACATCTTTCCAATTCAGGAAAGGTAGAATTATTAATGGCCATCCTAAATTACTTTTGTTTTCAGAAGCAGTTACACATTGCACTTCTCTGCTTTTTCACCACCTAAAAGATAGTATTTCATGAGAAATAGCATTTCAAAATGTTTTTTTTCCTGTTTCTGGCTTTTCTAGACCATTAAGGCATCTCTTAAAAGTTCAATCATTTCATTCTATAGTTCAAGAACCAGAAGACACCTGTTCAATACTGCCTGTCTGAATTAGCATAGTCTATTACAGAACATAAACATTACCTGCTTCTGTAAAACTTGTTTTCTTAGAAGATTTTAGAGGAAGTACTAATGGGTTTTTGACCAGTTGCAATTATGGAGCATCTAAAAGGTAGAATAGTAAACCTTCTGCTTGAAAAAAAAAATCTTAGCCATACGTTCTACCACAAGCTGCCATGTAAACTCTCTTCATTCCCCAAAGCCCTTTCGTAACACCAAAACCATTTCTAACTACTTGTAACACATTTAACTGCAAAGTACTGTCAGAACAGGTTTCCCACTTATATACACAATATTCACTTCTAGAGAGTAAAAAATGCAGAATTATTTGATTACCTGTCCTGTCAACTAAGATTAACTAAAAAGCACAGCTGTTTTCTTAAAGGAAAATCAAGCCTCTAATCCATCAAGGTAACAGAGATAATAGGGTTGCTTGAAATGTAAACACTACTTACACCTGCTGGGGGACAGTGTGAGAGTAGAGTACCTATTAAATCATCTTAACTCTTGAAAACTGCTTCTTGGATTTATGCCACGAAAAACTGCTCTGCTGAGACACATGCTCTTGACCTCAGATTGTTTCTGGAACAAGCCTTCTGTTATGTGTAAACTCCTTACCTCTCCTAACTGGTCTGTTAAAATAACTGAATGTATCCCTTTTCCTTTAAACTGTATCCTCAAATCCAGGTGGAAATCCACACATTTTAAAAGATAGGTCTTGGTTATTATCAAGCCAAACATATTAACTCAGATTTTAAAAGGCCTTTTGTACACATGGTTCTTTTTACATGCCTTTTAAAAGATGGCATGAAATACCTCTGCCATTACTATTTTTGCCTTACTTCCAACTCCTGGCGTTCTTTGTTAACACTCTCATTCAATGCAGCTCAAAGAGTCTGGCATCAAGTTAAGAACATTAGGTACTCTTAAAAATGTTATTTTAAGATGTTATTCCCCTTTCTCACTCTTCTGTAAACTGGCATTTGTCATTTCAAAGTAAGGCCTTACAGCTTCAGTAAAGAGCAGTACCTTTTTTTAGTACAGACGTAGTCTGGCCACAACTACAGTTTACCCTCTCTACCCATTTCTCTTTTACAGGAAGAGAGTTACAAAACAAGTAGCCTGTGCCTAACCTTTCTAACCTAAACACTGTCACTCCGGATACGTACCACACTTTCCCAGCCACCATAAATAGAATACAGAGCTTGGGAAGCCCTAACTTCAAAATCTATTTTGCCCTTTAGCATCTGACCCTCTTTCCATTAATATTTCATCTCAAAATTTCCAGAAAGTAGAAGTATCCAATACTGACAACACCAAGAAACCTTTGCTCTACTATTAGTAGCAAAATTCTGCCTTCTACAGCATCAAACCAACCAACATTCACTTGTACAGTCTTTAAAGCAATTAAACGTCACCTGTCCATGCTGGATCTTAAAGGTTTGGTCCTTCACATCATAGCTGAACTGAATTAACTGCTTGCTGCCTCTGCTGGAAAATAAATCAATACACACTTCTGGAAAGATTCCTACAACTCCTTTTCAGGTCATCAGAAAAACAAGTCAGAAGACTGGACTGAAACAGCGTCATGTCTTAGAACACTTACAATACCCAATGCTTGGCAGTAAGTCTTCCTAAGCCTGCAAGAAAACATTCTTAAGTCTGTAAGGAAAAATATTACTACCTGGATGTTTTTTACTGCTTGCCCCCAACAACTCCATTTCTCCCCTTGCAATGCTTTAATACCAGAATTAAAAACAAAACCCAAAAATCCCACATGCCTGCTTTAATCATAACAGCTTATAAAGAATGATCTCAAGCAAAACTGTAACTTCACATAAATTTATCCCCTTGAACACCCTGAATCTAAAGAATCTGTTTTGGTCTACATCATAGAAGATAAGTGAGGCATAAATCAACTGCATTTACATACCTCCCTCTCTTTTGTACAGTAAAGGAAGATCTCTTCATCTTACTTTGGAGCAGTTTCCACTGATAAAAGTGAGAATACATGCTGTCACTCCCTTTCTCCATTCTACCACTACATAAAAAGGACCAGTTTTCTTACTAAGATACAGCAACATATTTGCAAATGTCAAAAATACCTACTTATGTGTGAAAATGTGTGCTTACATGAAACTTCACAATCCTGGAATTCCTACTGGAATAAATTTTTCTTGTCAGAGGCTTAGTAGTTATGTAACCTCTGCATAGCCAGCCCCCTCTCACATTAAGACAACGGGGCACTCCCAAGGGAGTGAGAGGTAGCCAAAGAAAAGGTAAGGCTCCACGGCAAAGAGCAAGGTGAAGACAGCAAGATCTCATCATCTCCTCCTTTCGACAGTTGTTATAGTGACTCAATTGCTCAAGAAACACAAGTCTCAGTTCTACTTTAATTTATTCTTTGGCAGAGGGTAAGACCAGGGTATTTTCCAGTCAGCATTATGAGCACTTAGATTGCCTCAAGCAGGCTGAAGCCCCCTCCTTCCCACCTAGTATCTCATGTAGCTACAGCATTGTACTAGCTGAAGTACTCCTGCGATGTGCTACAAAAGAGACTGGGAAAGTGATCTGACTGCACATTCCCACGTCATTCCTTCTGGCTGAGGCATTACAGCTGTTCATGCTGCTGCATGGCCAACTACTCCAGCTGAATTGCTTGCTTCCCCTTAACCCTTATCTCCCTGCAAAACACTCACATGCTTCTCCTGGGTCGTCTCCGGAGAAAAGCAAGAGAATGAAACAAAGGACAAGACATCTTAAATCTGCACTTCAGATTTAACTGCAGAAACAGACACAGCAGTGGTTTTGCCACAGCTCAACCTCTATCTAAATCAGCATTGTTGCAGCCTGCACCACTCAGCCTCACGTTCTCACGTTTGTACTGCCTTCCTCCACTCAGCACTGGCACACATCCATCCGTGTGGCAAATTGTTTCAGGGTGCTTAACAGCCGAGATCTTTCTTATTATCCTCCTTTGTCAGGACTGTTAAATTTTCTGCTGGCTTAAAATACTTAGCTAGGCTTACAGTTCGGTCAGACAAACAAAAGTGTCGGTACAAGACAGAAAGCAGCAAGAGACGGAAGGGAAGGGAGCAAGAGTACGACTGCAACAGCAGCAAACAACTTCAGTCCCTGTGAACTGTCTCTTGCAAGACCACAGCATAAGAAAATGTGACAGCAACCTAAACCAACTTTTCTCAGTTAGGAACTGCTGCTACAGTGGCTCTCTGGTGTTCTGAAGCAGTAAGAGTTGGTACTGTCAGGAAATACTACTTAGTGAATCTACTGATAATCTTCTAGCATTTTGCAAATGTTAATTAAGCTTCAGAGTATTCTATGTAAAAGGTGAATAAACAAGATTTTAACACTGGATCTCTGTAGCTTTTCTCCTCTGGCTTCACTAAAGAGCATCCATGAAGCTTCAGCCCAATCTACTTCCTTTTCAAGTTAGTAAGAAACCGTATCTTAGGTGAAGTATATAATTTTCGCATTTTGCCATGAAACTAACTCCATGTCATTTCTGTTGCTAAATTCAGGATCCTGAGTCAAATAATGAAGACCAACAGGCTTCCATAATGTTTTAACTGACTGCAGATTGTGGAATGTACTGGTTACCTAGACACACTGCTACACATTTAGAGTCTCAGTATTTAAAGTGTGTGACCACACTCACAATGCTATTTAACTTTCAGAACACAGTGAGGGTGACAGAGCTCTGGGACAGGCTGCCCAGGCAGGTGGTGGAGTCTCCTTCTCTGAAGATATTCAAGACTCGTCTAGACGCCTATCTGTGCAATATGTGCTAGGGAGCTGCTTTGGCAGGGGGGTTGGACCCGATGATCTCTCGTGGTCCCTTCCAACCCCTACGATTCTGTGATTCTGTGAAAACATCTTTCTCATGGCCCCTGTTCCCTGTGTTTTGATTCTGCAGAACTTGACATCATTCATGCTGGGAAATTACTTACCGACAGAAATATTTTTTCAAATCTAAGTTCTCAGAAGCAAGCTTCCCTTGGAAAGCTTCCCTAATTTTTTTTTTCTTCCCTGCAACAGATTTGAGTAACAGTCAGCATTTATTAGCAGAGACAAAACCAGCACAGGTCATCTGCCGTTCACTCATTTTACTCCTAGAATTTCATCAGGGCCATAAAATTCTGATTTCTCTTAGTGATATTGGTTGCACTCAATTGAAAGCAGACCTTTTATCCCAAGAGAAAAAAACACACATTAAGCAAACAGAAATCCACCACAAACTTACTCTCTAGTTCTTCTTTCTCAAAGTTTGTATTGATAGTAGAGCTGATTTTGCCCATATCCACAACGGCTTCTTCATCATGACCCTGAAGAAACATGACACAAGTTTAAGTTAGAACTAAATAAAAGTAACTTTTTCTAAATTCCTAAATATACACTGCACTTCTGAAGCTGTTTGTCAAGGTTTTCTACAACATATTTTCACCTCTTGGAAACTGAGAAAGTGACTCTGAAAATCTACCCATTCGACTCTTCAAGGAAACGTTACCTTTTAATTGAAGAAAAAGCAGAGTAGGAGCAACAGATATGCCAAATACCATGCAATTGCCTTTCGTAATGATCATGATTTCATCGTATCAATAATTGGAATATCTATGTCAGAAGCAATATACTCTTTTAGTTTCACATTCAACAGCAATGAATCTACCTCAATAAAATAACTGGTAAATCTATAAAAAGTTACATCAGAGATCGTGAACCCATTCACTTAAGGAACAAATCTTATATGAAATTTTCCAGCACAAACAAAAAGCTTTTGTGAACCTAAGATTATACAAAGGGGTAGCAAAAGAGTTAAGGTTATGCAAGTTGAGGGTCTCTCTTAGACCAAGAGTTTTGGAAAGATGGAAGTAACTGTTTCACTCCGGTTTCAACCAACAGCTAGCTAACCACACTGCACATAAACGCAAATGAGACAGGAAAGTTAGAAAAAAGCAGTCACAAGATGATCTGTTCTGATTCCATCACTGCTGAAACCATACCACTCATAACCCAAGAAAGCACAGTAGAGGAAATAGATACAGGCTCAAAAATGAGGCTTATCTCTGAATGCATCCTCTAATCATGCTTAGTACACGCCACTAAAGCAGACCTTTAAACAGAGGCTTTTGCTCCATCATTACAAAAACAAACCTTAAAATAACTGAGCCCTAGAATTCTCATCATCTCATCTCAGGCTTGACATCAAAACAATACTGAAGTTGCCTTTCTCCAAACGTTTGCATTCCTTAGAACACAGTCCACTTATAACAGCTCACAAATTACAGCCTCCTGGTCAAACTGGTTCTCCAACAAAACTGCTGCCTACCCTGGGGGCAGCGCTTTACCCTCTGTCTGACTGCTAAGGAATACTGCCCCTGCTTCCTGCTCCCTTGGGCACATACTTCTTTTGAAGTCAGATCTATCAATCGTGAAGTCAGATACAAAGAGTTCATTTTATTTTACGTTTTTAAACTTTTTTTTTTTTTTAATCAGTCCAAAGTGACTTTTATTCTGGTGATAGGATAGCTAGACCCACCACAAATAAATCTGATCACTGCTTCTGGCAGCAGCCCACCGGTGCGTTTCCATGGATCAACATGGGATCTGTCGTAATAGTTTAAGAGGAAAACCTGGAAGCCTAAGTCAGAAGTCGTACAGGAGTTGGGAACCCCAACAGTGTTGACATTCACCTAAACTTTGATCTTAGAATTACTCGATAGTGCAATGCTTTATATATAGAACAGGTTGGTCATCTCACGAGGAAGCGACAAGAATTAAAAACAACATAACCTTGTGACAGCTACAAACTAAAACATACTGTAGCACCCCTCACACATACACCAGAAAAAAAGGAAAAAGAGCACCTAACTCCTTAGTCTTAATAAAATACATATTTTATTGTAGTGTATGGTGCACACATTAGCACCAAAAATCCAAACCTTTGATGGCTACTGAGAAAGGTAGGTTAAAGAATATGACTATGATAAATAGCGCATATGGAGGGCAGGGGCAGGGAGAATTAACAAAAAAAGGGGGGGATGGGGCAGGGTGAAGCAGTTAGACCACAGAAGCAGCTGACACTCTGTAATTAAGCAAGGTCAAGGTACAGAAAAGAGCAGCACATAGCAGAATAAGTCAATAAAGGTAGATTCTGAGCCCTGTCCTTCAGAATGGGGTTTTCAAGAAAGACACTACAGAGCAATGCCAGTTTCATAGTAGAAAAATCAAGACTCCTGAACACTCCAGACAGCTACCATTATAAATTTCAAGTGATTAAACCAAAGTCATGTCCAATGGACACATGAACATGTTATTATTCTATTAATAAAGAAGCGGAAGAAACTGAGAAAGCTTTGTGGTAATAAGATTGGGGGAGAGGGGGCCGCAGAGAGATAGTTGTACATTCCTGTCTCCTGTACACCAAAGCAAAATTAAAGAGCGCCCCAGAAGATGCCTTCACAGCATAATTGGCCTCTGTCATCTCTCTTCAACTGGTTTTTCCCTACCTCTGGAATGGTTATCAAAGTGAGTCTTAGCTCTTAACTTTAGTGAAGATGGATTTTCCAACACAGCTTGGGGGAGGATGAACATGCATAAATCCAATAGCAGAAAGAGGTTTCTAAGCAGCAGCATTAAAAAGATTAAGCTAACAATCTTTTGAGGCACCAAATAAGTACAGCAAAACATTTAACTGCATCAGTAAGGCCGTAACACAACCAGGAGGAGTCAGGCGTATCTACTTTCCAATTTATCTCTGTGACACAGAAATAGAAAATCAGGACTGCACGTAGTACGCTCCAGTTCAGAGAAACAGATGCACACACAAATCCTGCACGTTACCAGAAAACTCAGCGACACAGATGGAAACATTACAAAAGCTCTAGATTATTTTATGTGTCTTATGAGAGACTAAAACCCTAATATTAGGGAAAGTGCTATCAAAACCTCTTTCACACTTAGCTTCACAGTAATAGCCACAGACAGCTGAAATACCCTGTCCTTCTGGGACACTTGGAAACTTGCCAAACACACAGTTTTTTAACAATAAAGGAAGACAACGGTTTTCTCCAGATTATACAAACTACTGCATACTGGAAGAAAATTGCATACACAGTGTGGAAAATACACATACAAGGAAAGATTTTTATCTCCCAATAACATTTTGAAACTGTTACTTGTTGCATGACTTATACCACGTTACTAATATTTATCATCCCTTCCTTTAGTAACAGGAGTCCTTTGCCAATCTTATACATACAGAAGCAGCCTTCAAAAACCACATCATGTGAAAGTAACACGTCTTTGGAGATTAGATTACAGAAAGGCATGCATGCCCTTGCAAACCATTCTATCACTATCTCAAAGTGCCCAACATATGCGAAAACTCTTCCAAGAATAAACCATTAGCAACCACAAATGTCATACATGAAGAAAGCATATCGTTTACAGCCTTTGTTTAGAAAAACACAAAGCATCATTTTAACTGAACCATTTGTGATGCTAACAGCAAATCCCACCAGGAGATAATTCCAATAAAAAAAAAAAACCCAAATAATAATCAAATACACTATAAAACTAATTCCAAGCTACAACCTTTTATTCCATGCTAAAAATAAAACATATAGGGCATAGGTTTCGAGTAATTCTAGAAGATGTATCATGTCAAGTTTAAGACACAAAAGTGAGAGAAAACTCTTACAGTTGCTGAATCAACCACACTCCCATCTAGCTATATCTTCTACTTTCTCAAGTTTTTACACACATGGAGAGGTGGGATTGTTTAAAACTCATTAGCTTCCCTCTTTGAGACATCGAGAATGAATTCATCTTAGAGCAAGCATTCTTCTGCAGTTTACCATCCATTTCACATGAAATTTTACATACAATAATCCTACGATGCCCAAAAAAACAGCTGATGAAGATGAGCCAAAGAAAAATTTAAGACTAACTTGGTATGTATATGATTTCTCTTTTCAGTCAAGCGACAAAACAATTGAGAAGGCACAAAACCCAATTGTCCCGATTTCAGCAGGGGTAGAGTCAATCTTCTTCCTAGCAGCTGGCATAGCGCTGTGGTTTGGGCTTAGTATGAAAATAATGTTGACAACACACTGATGTTTTATTTGTTTCTAAGCAGTGTTTATATTTAAGTCAAGGTCATTTTGGCTTCCCAGGAGGCATGAACCTTCCCAAGGAGGCGCACAAGAAGCTGGGAGGGGGCACAGCCAGGACAGCTGAGCCAGACTGGCCAAAGGGATATCCTCTATCAGATGACATCATGCTTAGCCTGGGGGCAGTGACTGCTGCTCAGGTATGGGCTGTGCATCAGTAGTAGGGGGCAAGCAATTGCACTGGGCACCACTGGGTTTGTATATACTACCATTATTATTGTTTTCTCTTCCTTTGCTGTCCTATGAAACCATCTTTACCTCAGCCCATGAGTTTTAAGTGGCTGCATGGTGCTTAGCTGCCAGCTGGGGTTAAACCACGACAACAATACAAGCAGCAGCCAAGGTGCCCCAGGGACAGATTAAGCCTTCACCTCTGGTTTGGTTTTTGACAAGTAAATGCTCATTTATAAAAACAGAACAAAGCCTGTTGGGGGTGGGGGTACATATCCTGGTACACTGTATTAAAATCCAGTAAGTACTTTTTTCTAACACAAATTTGTGGATCCTCACAAACATACCACAGAAATAACCTTCCAGCAAAACCTTCATGTTTAGCCAGAGGTGCTTAGATATACTATAGGATGTCTTCTCCACCTTCCAACTTTCCCGAGCTTGAAAATGAAAACCCTTTTCAGCGGTTGCAGACCTGACAAGATTTTCAGACACTCTTTGTTCTAGCAGAATCTCAGTAGAATTCCTCTCGCCACTTTGATTTTCAAATACCTATTTTCTGTCCAGAACACAGTAATTCCCCTTTTACTGCAGACAAACAAGTATCCAGGACTTGTTTTCACTTCTTTGCCTTCTCAAACATGTTTTCATTTAGTATGGTACACTTTCTGGTATCTAAAATATTAAATCTACATGTTTTTTAAACGTAGTATTTTTTAAAAGCCAATCCTAAGTTGCATGAATCGTTAAGAAAAGCACTCAAGTTTGTGAGAACTGCCAGCCTCCAGCAGCGTGTGTTAGCTAGCTGCTGTCTGGTGGGCTGGCACAAATATGACGCACAGAATATTAAATCTAAAGGAAACTTTCCACTGTCATCTGTACAAGCTCTTCTCACCATGCAACTCGCCTAACCTTATGCAGTCACATACACATGACAGACTCTGTGCAGATGGGCACGCTGCCAAAGTGCATTACTGAGTAACCACTTCCAAGAGATACAACTTGCTAGCAACATTTTTAATGTATTTGGAATGTAGTTCAATCAATTCACTCTGGTGATAGACAGTCATCATACAACAGGCTGATACAGTTAGCTGTAAACCTTTGAAATCTAAGGGTAAAACAGTAACTGTGAGGAGAATAATCTGAGCTCAACATTTAAAACTGTTGCTTAGCTAAATGTTCATAGCTTAATTTAAATCTCCTTAGCCCTAAGTTCTTCCCCAGCAGAGCTGGAAAAACTACATGCAGCACCAGAAGAGATAGCACTACTGTTCACAGGAATGAGTAAGCAGGAGAGGACACACACACACAAAAACCACCACCAGGCTTTAAAAAAAAAAAAAATTAAAATTACCACTTTCATGCTACAATGAACCTTCACTGTAGTATTGACTGGAGTAGGTGGAAAACCAAAAAAAAAAAAAAAACCCAACCCAAGCCAACCAAAACCCCCCAAAAATACCAGGAGGGAGGGAGGGGTGTCATATCTGTTTTTTCACTTGTACACCTGTCCCTGGCCAAGAGTTTAAAACTTCCAGTTTTGAGACTATTCTACTACAACTGCCTATACTATCACAATGAACATAACATATTGCTTTGTAACTGTAGATATAGCCCATGCGCTATGGCTTGAACAGAAGGGAAACAATTTCTCCCTGCTTCCTCCCACAAGAACCCATGGACACATCCCTGCCTTTGTACAGGCACTGGATCTGGTAGGCAGGATGTAGCTCTCAGGCTGGAATGAGGCACCAATGAACCACTCCTAACACAAGCACACACTGCAACTGGTAAACCTATAGAGCATGCTGCTGGAAAGTTACATACCAAGGTCAACAGCAGATGAGAACTTCTGCAGAACACATTTTGCTCTGCATTGTTTGATCATCAGCAGCACAAAAGAGCAGCTAAGCTGGATCAAACCATCCATCCAACCCAGAACGCTATCTCCAAGAGAATACAACCGTAGAGGCTTCAGTAACTTCCCAACAAACTCACAAATCAGTGTGAACAGAATTCAACATGATACCTTGACCTATACCTAGGAAGCACAGTCCAAGCATTCAGAAGACAGATATGAGAGCCATCAAGGCTCCAGTTAAAAAAAAAAAAAAAAAAATTACATTAAATAAAGAAAAATTACCAACCTTCTCTGCTTGAAAAATAAAAGTTAAACTGGAAGAAATTAAAACCTTCATTTTGACCATGCCTTTTAAAGACAATTAAAGAAGAACTACAAAACCTAACTTTGCAACTCTTTCCCAGATGTGTACACACACGTATATATACACAATAGTTTATAAATGGCCTTTTTAGTAGATAAAATACAAGCACAAACTCATTTGTTTTGTCACACAGCCACTGAAATATGTTGTTCAGAAAAATTAAGAACCAGTAAGGTAATTCATGATTTATTTTCACAGCAGCATCCCCAAAGTGGTTGGTTTCAGACTTCTGTTTTAAGCACACGTAATACTCCACATAGTCAGGAAGTAAAATACATCTCAAATTTACATAACAAACGTAACCTCTTCACTATCCATTCAATGTCCCATAGCTACAAGCTAATAAGCACTGATACTTTAGGGTGGGAATCAGACATGACCACCCAATTCTGCAGGACTACAAGTCTACCTGTGGCAGTAACCCTGGTAGTGGTAAGAAACAAACCCAGAAAATTCGTATATTTGTTAATGACATCTGTGACTACTGTTTGCAGCGTTCAATGACAATCATTTTATCTCTGGCAATCATCAAGCATTAGGTCTGTGCTACAGCTCTTCCACTGCTATCCATACACAAAACACCAAGTAGCCCGAGTTATGAGTGTGTAGATTAGAAGGGGATTTTTGACATGGGTCACTGCAGGAACAACTAACAGCAGCACTTGGTAAGTTCTAAATATATTGTTTTACTTCTCTGTCAAACTGATTCTGCTTTTAAACCAGAGGTAAGATGAGCCTATGGTGGGCAGGCATCTCCAGTTGCTGTATGCTTGAAGGACAGACAGGATATGAAGAAAAAAAAATAAAAATCAAATTTCTTTCTAAATAGTAGTAAGTGAAGGTATTATTCAGCCTATTAAACAGGCTTTAGCTGAACTCCACAAGCTGTCCCATAAACACATTTGAAGTTCTTTGAGCACGGCATTGGTGTACACCGCAATACTGTATCCCCAGAAGTTGCCAAAGTGATGAAACACTACCAGTTCTAAATCAAGAACACCAACTAACAGCCAAGGGAAAATGCTCTGAATATAAATGGGCCCTGTCTCATTTTGTCAGCATACAATTTTTAGCTGGCCTTGCCCTCTAAATATATACGGACAAGAGTAAAATGAATAATAACTCATGAACAGAACACTTGCCAGGTTTAAAATAGGAAGCATACCGTATCGATGGGTTCCCCCTTGGTTGTATTTGCTATCATCTCATTTGCACAGGAACAGCTGCTTTCCAGATTTTTTCTCTGCCACCCTGTACTATCACAGCAGCGGGTATTGCTCAACCAGTACAGGAAAGACTCCAGCACAGCTACAAAGGGTTTTGGTGTTGCCACCTCCCCCACATCTTCTCTTGTGAATTTTATCTGTGGTTCTACAGTTACTATTTTACACAACTATCCTCACATACAAATGAAGGTCCCTCCTAATTAAAGCAGTACTCAGAGCCTCGCAGGAAGGTTTGACGCCTAGATTTCACCAAGACCACAGCTATAACAAAACAGGTTAGGAATACTTAGAGAGTAAGTTTCTCTAGCCTACTAATCCCCTAATTAACTGTTCAGCTTACCCTGCTAAATATGTCTGACCAATCTGCTTCTAGAAAATATACAAAAAAAACCCCACGGAAGCTATACAAACCTTGTTTGGACAAGTATGTCCAACAGTCATCAACAGACTTTAATAAGACTCTCCAGAAGCTGCATTTTACTTCTACTTTTCAAAAAAACTGCAATTGCAGGGCTGTAAAGACAGACACTTATGTGTGCTATTTAAAAATAAAAAAAACAAACAACAAAAAACCTCAAGAAACCAAAACACCAAAAACCCACGCTGCCACAAAACAACAACAAAAGAAACCCCTCATCACATTTAGAAGAAAGTAGCTCATGTTTTGCTTCCTGCAAGCTGAACATTTAATGTTTATAAGTAATTTTATTTCCATGGTTCCAGTGGATATTACTCTGGCCACTGTCACTCTGAGGGCCACAACCTGCAGGTCAAGCCATGTCCTAGACCAATCAGACGTGTCTTCAGGCAGCAAACTCAAATTAAATAGGGAGAAAAAGTCAGAAAAAGGAAGCATAAACACTGGCAAGAGACTGGTCACAGCAGCGACTGGTCATTAACTACAGCACACTGCAGCAATTTATAAAAACACACACCACCAAAAAAAGAGGGTTAGAATAAACCCAAGAAATAGGGGTGATTTGATTAATATTAAGGCATGACTACAATGCAAGAGAATATTCAATTAAAATTAGAAGCCAGTTTGAAGCCAACCCAAGTGTTCTGCAAGCTAGAAACTTTTACCACCATGCATAAAGTTAGCAAATGTCACCAATCCAACCCAAGATATCAGTTTGCATATATAATACTACAGTAGTCATTTTACAAAGCTGCATTTTATTCCTGCCTCGCAGCACTAAGTTTCATTCAAAAAATTCATCACCCCATTCATGTCGATTTCTGAAATTCTAGTTAGAAAAATTAAAAGCTGTATGATCTTTAGTCACCTCAGACATGTTTGGTCTTCTAGGCATATGGGTGCCTGATAAGTAGTTCTGTGTATGTAGGTAGCACCACAGTGAAAATGAAAAATCAATCCCTGTACAGCAGAGACCCTAACAAACACGGCCACTGCAAATCAGACACATTTTAACAGGTTTAAATGAAACTTCAACTTCGTGTGCTCACACAAGGTAATGGAAAATTTAGTGGTCATCTTACAAAATTTATATAAAACAATTCAGGGGCACTTGAAGGCTGTGCTAAAGACTACCCATACAAGAGTTAATTGATAGCTTGTAACACTAATACTAGCTTCACTCCCCACAGCCAGAGTTTTGTAGCTATGCCACTGAAGCCTGAAGAAAACTCTATCTTCATGAACACTTCAGTTACAAAGCTTGCTAAGTTGTGGGGGTTTTGTCAAAAGGAACAATCAATAGGCTATTTGAAGATTCTTCACCAGAAACTTCCCTGCTATACTTGCACAGAGTTAATCAAAGTCACAGCTGATAACCTTCAAATTAAGAAAAGCCAACTCAAAATAATGCAAAAGGAAGAAAATAAATCATACTGCGCTCTTAACCATGTTCAAAATCTGTTAGTACACTCTTGCAATCGTAAAGGCACGCTTTCTTTCTGAATTAACCCAATTACTATGATTAAAGACTCCTAACTGCACGGAAAATATCTTCCCTAATACAGAAATCGCTCCTTCAAGTATCATTTCTATCACCCAATCTTTCAACATTCTCTCCCTCAGCTAGTGAGCCTGCAGCAGCACACCCACTCTGAGACACAGTTGCTACAGATCAGCCCCCCATCAAAGCCCCTCCAAACCACTGTTAAGTTATGCAGCTGCTATTTACATACAGGTTGCATTTTCTTCCCTGGGCGAGCTTCTTCCATGCTGATGTGCAGGAGCGGAGAATGCCCTTGTACGAGACCCTGCAGCGAACCTCCCCAGAGATCAGAGACTGCGCATACATGACTGCTTCAGCTCGCTCCGCTTGACACAGATGTACTCCGGGAAACTGCTCCCCAGCCCCGCAGCCAATCGCTCCCTCACCAGCCTCCCATCTCCCAGACCACTGATCACAGCTACCGCAGGGTCGCACGACAGCAGAATGGGCAAGACGGCGTGCCTTCAATTCCAGCTCAGAGAATACCAAAAAAGGAACTGAAACAGAGCTCGAGACTTCACATTTTCTGCATCAACAGCAGCTGAGAACAGCTCCAAGGTTATACTTTTGCTCTGATCCAAGACTTCATTAGCACTGCAGAATAAAAGCACGTTTGTACCTTGTGTCCCAGAACTGAACAACCCAGAAGTCAAACATCTGCTATGTATGTTTATAGCTGTATTACCAGCCTTGCACTGAATACTTGTTCCAAAGCAGGTGGCGGCAGTTTTTTGTGCTGTGGAGTTTTTTGGGGTTTTTTAATATAAACCATATAATCTTGTTTAGTTTTAAAAAAAAAACAACCCACCCCTTTTTTCTTTTTCCTGCTGAAGAGGTAAAAAGCCATGCTGTTAGCTGCAGTTAATTGCATGTCTCCTTCCAGAGCAAGATGGCTCTCTGCTACACCTATGAGTAGCTACATTTTTTCCTTGCTTAAGCCAACCTTAGAAAAATGCAGCCTCCACTCTAGCAGATAAAATTCAGAGCTTCATTTCACTCGTCCCCTCTTCATTGCTGACATCCCTTAATCTCCTTGTCACATCATGTAACATGTAGGAAAACTGGCTCTTTTAAGGCATTATCCATAACTTAACCTTCATGACATGACACTGCCTTCCTTGTTCTTTTTTCTTCTTTCATTCCTACTTCTTGAATGACTAGAACTCTAGCAATGAAGCTGGACTGGTGCCACCGCAACCAATGAACAAATGAACAACTTCAACAAAACAAAACAAATAACCTACTGTTCATCAACTTGGGGCAAATACCACCAGCCAACGAAACATACTGTGCAACTCTGAGCATGGCATTTACCACCTAGTAGCTCAAAAATCAGAAGACCACATTCAGTTCCCCTCACTGACTTTCTCAGCCCAGAAAATTCTCTAACCATAGACTAATAAAAAGTACTCTCTGATAGTGCTGACAAGAGTCTAAAAGTAGTTTGTTTCCACTCTGTTAATAGATGTGTGCAAATCTTTTCACCTCCAAGTTACCAAAGGCCTCTCTGCTTCTATATGTAAATGACCTTAAACTAAATAACTCTGTTCTTTGTATATGAGTCAAACAAAAATTTCAGATAGCCTAACTCTTAGTCATCTTTTCTCAACTGAGCATCCTAAACCAGACCTATTCTGTTCCTAATGCAGCGTACAGATTCATACAGTTCTTCATCTACCCAGATGAATACTGGACCAGCTATGCTGAACCTTGTTCTGGTGGCTCTCATGCATCTTAATTTGGCCTTCCTTAGCATAAATTCCTACTACAAGTACTTCAATTTCTACAAGTACAAAGCTTGGTTTGTTTAGGGTGGGGGTGTGTCTGTGTGTGAAGGGGAAAAGGCTGTCAACTCCTTCAGGATTGGGGGCAGGAGGGTGGTGGGACTGGGAATCCCACCTGGAAAGAATACTTACTTGGTTTGGAAACTGAAGGGAAAAAAATAACCCACCAAAACACATAACCCTCACTGAAGCTATTTATTGAAATCTCTTTCTAGTGTGTAGTTGACCAATCCCCAGTTAATAATCACTCAGTCACTTAACCAACAAAAAAAACCCTCAGCAGCTTTATTCATCTAAAAAAATAAAGCAATGAACATGCACATGTAGAGCCAACCTGAAGTATCCAACATTTCTGAACTATAAACAAGGGTTGTTGGTGGGTTTTGTTAGGCTTGTGTTTTGTTTTTCTTTAAACAGATGGAAGATTTTGTCTTTTAAGTCCCATACCAAAATACTTTGCGGATAAATGTCTGCTCTTACCTAACAATAAATACCAGGGAAAAGCTTCTCATTAGATGGAGAACAACACAGCAACTGTCTCAACACGCTTAACTACAGAAGTATTCTAAAACAAACTGTAGGCAAATACATTCAAAATTATCACATCCTTGAACACGTTCAGTGACAACACGGTGAGAACTACGAGCAAAACCATTTGTGCTGCAGTGATATTTCAACCATATGCTTGGCGCTATAAAAGAACCTTTAAGAAGTGTATGTGGGTTGTTTTTCTCTAAGAAAAACCAGAGAACCCAAAAATTAAACACAAGCAGCTGTTATGAAACATACACTTTGTTCATCAACCTTTCCTTTGTCATTTTCACTGTTATACCCCTTCAAGTTCCACTTATTAGACCTTATTTACAGCTAGAAAAGCACATTTTTGGAAAGACAAGTCAAAAAAAAAAAATGTATCGATTGTCCAGACAGACAGATTTTTATCCAAGCTCTTAGCAAAACTTTTAATCTTTTCACAAGTCCATGATTTTCTTGTAAGCAGTACAGGCTTCCATTAAAAATTCCCTCAGAATTAACTAAACTGGACCAATTCCAAAATCTCTGTTAACCACAGGGTGGAATGCAGAAACGTTTACAATGGATTAGAAGAGTAATTTTCCTGTCACTTGTTATGACTAGTTTCTAAATCAATCCGTTAAGATATCCCCACCACATCTTACAGCAACACTAGCATTAACTCTAGCATTAGCTCTTCTTCCTCCTCTCCAAACGAGAGAACAATTATGATCCCCATCGACCACAAAGTGCAGTAAAATGCCTTATTCTTATTGCGGGGTCTGCAGGGTTTCTAGCAGGCAGAGCTGTGCTTATTAACCCGCCATTCTGAGATGGCAGGACACCACTGTGTTTTTATTTAACACAGGGGCTGTGGGCAGAACTGTGCTTTCAGCAGGATTTACCTCAGGACCTCAGGCCACACTGACGTACCCACACATCCAGCCCTGGTAGATCTGGTATGAGGTTTCTATTGATATTTTAAAATCCTATTTCAGGGAGGTGAGGTGTTAGGAGTTGCATCCATAACCCAAACTTAATCCTTCCTTATATGAACAAATTATACAAAAGGAACATGATAATCTTTTGTAACATTGCAGCCTAAAAAAAACTGACTCTGTTCACTACCACCTTTTTTCATGTATCTGAAAGGCCAGCATCTATCAACCTCAAAGCACTTGTCTTTAGGAAAGAATATAAAACCCCAGAAATGTTTATCCATGAGATGATAGTGCTTCTAAATGAGGCTCTACTTTGGATTTGGGGAGTGCAGGGGGTAGGTGTTGGCACAGGAGAGTCAGGAGGGGAGGCAAGGTGCTAGGGGAATTAAGACAATGCAGGACCAAGTTGTATGACAAAAACAGGATAATGGTTGTATGTCAAATACCACTACACATAGTTTTGTTCAGCTTCTTATTAGATGGTAACCTACTAACTCAAATAAAGAAGAACAGATTCCTATGAGTTCTCTATTACAGAAAAAATTAAACTATTCCTCTAAGGAGACATTAGCCCCTTAGCAAGGGAACACAGAAACCTTCTTAGGCAGTGGCTCATCATTTAATGAAATAAAACCATCCATAAAAACCAAAAGTTTGGCTGACCACAAGTATTTTTCAGAATACAATTTCCACGTAACAGTCAGTTCCCAAGAGGTCCATGTGTACAGCACGCTTCAGCTTGTATCAGCACATACACACAGAACGGTTTCCAAAGAGAAAAAAAAAAAAGATAAAAGAGGGGAAGAAAAAAAGATTAGCTGTATTCTGTACAGATAGTGCCCCAGTTGTGGACTTCTGGGTTTCTGATCGCACTGCAGAACAGCTGTTGCAAGTCATTGGGATGCTAAGAGCGAGCGAGCATGAGGCAGATCACTAGTCTGAGCCCTCCTGACATTACACAAGTACACATCATTCCAAGAGCTGCATACTTACTCTCTAGAGAGCATACCACTAAGTTTGTAATCTGATTTGACATCAACAGCAAGATTACTATGTACTTCATTGTACAGACTACTTCATCAATCACCCTGCAGCCCTGATTTGAATACACTGATGACAGAGAAAACAAGACAGGCATGTCAAGTTTTAGATTTCTTTACTTATTTCTGGATTCAAAAACATTCCCCAGTAGAGGAAGCAGATGGATGAAATTCACTGAGTTCAAACACTACCAAGATTTTCACTTCAACATGTATGAGCATGTATTCACCATGCAAAACTTTGAGCTAGACTAAGGGGGTTTGGGGCCTTTTTCTTTTTTTTTTACTTTTTTTTTGGCAAAAGAATGAGGATGCTTACTAAATTCAAAGCTGCTCTCTTTACAACTACAACGTATCCCTCATCACTTGCTTTTGCATAAATTCATCCCCAGGCATTTTGGCAACATGTTTGAGAGATACTCTAATTTTTCTTTATCCTAAAGAAGTCTTAGATCACTGTGTAAGTTCACAAGAACTAGAAGCCAGGGCTGTTAAAGCCACCTAGCCAAGGCCTTATATTTAAATGCTCTACAATCACTTGTACAAATACTAACATTCACCTCCTAGAATAATAGATGATACAGAAGCAAACAGCTGATGTGTCCAGATACGATGCAGCAGACAGTTAACTGCGTTTGTACTGACATTTTTTGAAGTACACACATATGAAAGCCCTTCCCTGTCAGCAGATCCTCAGGAGGCAAAAAGGGGAAAAAAGCAAAAAACTAGTCAAATTATCCATTTATCCAGTTAGAACAGACTCTCCAGATGCAACCAAGTGACACCCACACCGAACAATTCCTTGACTAGAACACCAAACATCAGCAGCTAATAAATGAAAAATTTCCTCTTTCAATGCATGTAATAATTTTTGAATTAATTATTTCACCTACAGGTCTTCATAAAGAAGTGAAAGATCGTGAATCTCACCAATTCACATGAATTCAAGGCTCAGCTCTTCACCTTCAGCCTTTCCTTTTGAATTTTCCTATATTCACAAAATTGTATCCCAGGCAAATAAGTGTCTGTGTAATAATTTACTGACAACTCTTTCACTCTTAAAATGAACAAAGTTACTACCTACAAACCAAAGCTCAGCAAACTATAAAAGGAAGGTAAGGCTATATTGCCAACAGCAGTACCAGGGTTGATACAGTATGACTTAGCACTCTGCTGGCCCACAACAATTCTTCTTAAAAATAAGGCAGGCAGAATAAAAGTAAAACTCTGGGTCTGCTCACAATCACTGCAGCTTGAACAAGGGCAGAATTTCATCATACACTTAACTTTCCAAGTGATGCAACATACAGGATTCAGGTGCTGTTGCCTGAAGATTATTTTAATACAAAATATATTCCATGAAACACATCTCCTGAGTTATGTTGAATAACTTAAGAGATCTGAAATCCACATTTATCATGAATAACAGTGAGACTATTGCCACTGTTACATCCTGAATGTCAACTAGTTACCAATGTATTAGCAAGCCTCCACTGTGAGAAATTCACTAGAAGTTCTAGCAATCCACATGTATTTTACTCACACAGTCAAGAACAGAAAGCTGCAGTTCCCATTTCTGTGAAGCACTGGCAATCATCTGAACCACCATCATAAAGCTGACAGTATTTTGCCACTTTGACTCTGACACTCCTCACTACTAGTGAGGTGCAGGCAGTGCACAGAGAGGGTGAGACTGTTGAGCCCAGAGAAGGAAGAGCAGGACCATGGGGGAACTCTAGCTGAGAATGTACAGTCACACTTCACATCTCAGCCTGGGTAAAATGGAGAGACACCATTCCTGCCATTTTCCTCCTCATGGTATTTTGACAAGAGATTATAACCTTAGATCTGATGCTTTCCTGATTGGAGAGTAACATAAAACTCAGTTGACATTTATTTCATAAAACTAACCTTAACCAGTTTTTTGTTTTGCTGGGTGTTTTTTGAGAGGGTTTTTTGTTTGTTTGTGTATTGTCAGTTTCACAAGTTGAATCAGCTTACAGGAAAGGAGACTGATCAGAGACCAGGAACTGATTAATCTAGCATACCTTCTTCCAGATATTTCTTTCATTTTCCTCCTGCAATTCTAAAGCACAACAGAGTATGTTCAAAGTCTGAAATAATTTTTGTAAGGGAAGATGTTGTTAAATAAAAAGCTGTCAGGCCTTTTAACTTCTAGGAGCCAAATGAAGATCCTTCAGAAGGATCGCTGAAGGCAGGCACATTTCAAAGGGGATGCACTGGTATTTCTTCTGTGCCTTGTCTAGCATCACTTAAAGCTTTACAGCTGAGCTTCTTTAGTTTCTGTTCAAAGAGAGAAAGCAGCTGATTTTCTGATGTACTGAGATGTAATGTTTTTGCCATGTCTGACCAGGAGTTTCTGCAAGAAGTCAGTTTGAAAGATGCAGATTCTGACAGATTTGTGCATGTCACCACACACGGTGCTTATTTTACACAAAGTTCAACTGACAAAACCTAAGGGGGAAAATCTGAGAGAGATCTAAAAATCACCCATGAAATAAAACCTACCTCTTCTGTAGCTACTACATTCTCTGTCTCAAGAACAAAGACTGAAAGATTTTGGGGTTTTAGTACTTCGTTAAAATTTTTCCTTCTGTGAATAACCAGTAAAAGACAATCCAGAACATAGACACATGCATTTCTCTTCCTACTGCTGTAGGACTCGTACTGTAAAGTTATGACTTGAGGGGCTATTTAGTAAAAAAAGCTGAATGCATCTAACATAGATTAGATATTCTTGATTTGTTTAACAAACACTTTTCCGTACTTTAGAGAGCTTTAACATTTGAGTTTGCATGAGAGTTCTAACCAACAAACACCTACTAAAAAGGCACTCTCTGAAAAGGTTACCCAAACAATACAGAGGCATTTTCAATCATTTTCCAATAAGTAACTGAAGTCACCTGTCTAATACAGCCACAATTAGACCACAGATCATGCAGCTTAATCTGCACGCTGCCATCCAGCAGCATAAATACAAGCTCATGGAAAGGCTGATTTTAAGTGAAATTAGAGCACGCACAGGGAATTCAGACAAGCTTTCGGCTTTCACATTGTCTTCTGTAAGGCAGACAATTATCTACCCTTCACAGAATCACAGAATCACAGAATTGTAGGGGTTGGAAGGGACCTCGAGAGATCATCGGGTCCAACCCCCCTGCCAAAGCAGGCTCCCTAGCTCATATTGCATAAAGTGTGCCCATAAAAATTCTACTGCCATGATTTTCTTATAAAGCAAATTTGAACCTGCAGAGTAAGTTTACACCAGATCCATGCTCCCTGAGATGCGGCCACAGCAATTTTGGCCAGCCCTAGGAACTCTAAAGCTGACTTCAATGTCATGACTTGATATAAAATCTCTTCCTGCAGTCTCTGCCTGAACTTGACAGGAGATTCAATAGCTTTAAGATGTCCTTAGGAACATAATTGTTCCCATTAAAAGGCAGAAAACTTAGTCAAACATGAAGCAAAACAAACATGATGACAAATTCATAAAATACGTCACCCAGAGTAGAGACCTAAGCAGAAGGCCTTCCAGCAACAGCAATAAAATATGCTATACCCATTGGCTACAAGAACATTATCTTAACATTCAAAATCCAGGATTTTACACCTAATAGGGAATTTTTAAATGCTGAAAAAAATGCAAGAGTTGATCTAGATGATGGCAAATGGATCTGGCAGCCAAATGAATTTTCTACAAACATCACATAAGGGATATCAAAAAGAAAAAATTAGCATGATGCTTCTAACAATTTAGAAGCTGAGACTCCACAATAATTATGCCTTTCTCATACTATCAAATCTGCAGAAAAGCCATCTACACGTAATCCAACACTTGCTTTTACTGTGACATATAAAATAAGAACAACTACACCATATGGTCCTGGAGATGTGTTACTATATCAAATAAATTTCTGCAATCACATCTCTTAATCAGGTACATATTAATATACCTTTAAATATTTAACCGTCTTTTTCTGGGGGAAGAACATCTTCACTAGAAGGTTTTTAGCAGCCAAATCAACTTTTCATCATTCCATGATTCAAAAAAGAACGTTTTCCACCTCAAACTGATAGAGAATTTGAAAAATTAAATGAGATATATGAGAAAACACAGTAATATTGTGCAGAGAAAAGCAACATGTACAGAAATAATCAAATAGGAAGAATTTGAAGATACTTGTCCACTAGGCCATGTTTCTAATGATGACGTTTTCCTTTGCCTAGATCACATGCATATTTTAAGTACACTCACCCTTGAACTCCAGTGTTACTTAAGGCAGGGCACGCACAAAGAAATTTAAAAGAATATTAAAACAAATAGGTATATAAATATATAGCTAGGTCAACTGTCTACTAGAAGCTATTTCTGTTGTCTGAGGTCTCTCTTCACTAACAAGGCGTCGAAGGAAACGTGAGGCACCCTTTTCTCACTGGGACAAACCAACTGTGCCAAAAGGAAGCTCTCTTGTTAAAGGAAGACTGAGCCATAGTTTAGATTTACACCACTGGTACCACAAGAGGTATCAGTTCCACCGGGGGAATCTGAAAGCAGTCCACTTAAAGAAAAAAACCCACACTTGCCTACACTCATACTGCTATTAACACCCAATTTTCACCCATGGACAAAGTATTTAGATATATGGGTGAAAATAACTTACTTTTTTCACACCACTGAGGTCACAATGCTTAAACACCTGAAATTTAGCCATAAAGACTATGTAATTGGAACAAAACATGGAATTCTGATAACCTAAGAAGGCTATTCACAATAGTATGGAGGATAACCATCAAGCTCCAATTCCTGTTCTTCCAGCTTTTTCCTATTGAAGAAAATTATCAAGCTGCATGCTCAAAAACCAATCTGTTGAAGTATGCTAAACAAAAAGCATTTTAAAAGATGGCAATGTATATTTACACATAGTAATTAGGAAATGAAACAATGAAAGCAACCTAAAGCAAAGTTTGCTTTATGTATTTGAAGCTTGTTTCCATTTTTTATTAATTCCATAATGTCACTGGATTTTTGGTAGCATACACATGCATCAACAAGTATGCTCTCCTAAACAGTATCATCATGAACACATTCAACAGCAGAGGAACTGTACCACAATACCAAACTTTCAGAACCACTGTGTCAGCAAGCCTCACTTCTACTCTGTGTCTTAACTTGAATTTACAAGTTAAACCCACATTTCTAGAAGCTCTACAAGAATTAAGTAACATTAGAGACAAAAATAGGCATGCAGGTTTGTAAGACGTTGTTAGTAGCATTCACTGTGTAACAAATCATAAGAAGGATGGAGGAGGAGAGTGGTGGAAGAGAGAACTCATCAGTGGCTTCCTGAAATTCACCCTTTTTCTTTAAATAATTTTCTTATTTTAATAGCTCTATCTACTTAATGACACTTTAAAATGATATTATATTTCAGAGCTAATTTTACAAATTTTTAAAAATCAGAGAACTATTCATGCATTTTCTAGGTGTTGCAAACATTTTTTATTAGTGATCAATACAACTATCAAATAATGCATATTAACAGAAAGCACGAAAGCACAAACATTTACAGTCAACTAAATGATTCTATGACTCCTCACCCATCTTCAAGAAGGGCCAAAACAAGGATCCAGGAACTCCAGGCCTGTCAGCCTGACCTTGGTACCAGGGAAGATCATGGAGGGGCTCATCTTCAGCGTGCTCACACAGCATGTGCAGGATAACCACGGGATCAGGCCCAGTCAGCACAGCTTCATGAAAGGCCTGTTCTGCTTGACAAACCTAATCTCCTATGACCACTTAGTGGATGAGGAAAAGGCTGTCAATGTTATCTACCTGGACTTCAGCAAAGCCCTCAATACTGTTGCCCACAGCATTCTCCTGGAGAGGCTGGCTGCTCATGGTCTGGTCCAGTACATTCTTTGATGAGTAAAAAACTGGCTGGAAGACCCATCCTAGAGAGTTGTTTAACAGTTGGCAGCTAGTCACAAGTGGTGCCCCCAGGGCTCAGTCTTGGGGCCAATCTTGTTTTGTGTCTTAATCCATGATCTGGATGAGGGGGCTGAGCGCACCCTCTGTAAGTTTGCAGATGACACCAAATTGGGTGGGAATGTCCATCTGCTTGAGGGTAGGAAGGTTCTGCACAGGGCTCTGAACAGACTGGATTGATAGGCTGAGGCAAACTGTATGAGGTTTAATAAAGCCAAGTGCCAAGTCCTGCACTTTGGTCATAACAATCCCATTCAATGCTACAGGCCTGGGGAGGAGTGGCTGGAAAGCTGCCTGGCAGAAATGCACCTGGGGGTGTTGGTCAACATTTGGCTGAATGAGACAGCTGTGTGCCCAGGTGGCCAAGAAGGCCAACAGCTTGTATCAGCAATAATGTGGCCAGCAGGTATAGGGAAGTGATCCTTTTTGCTGTACTTGGCCCTGGTGAAGCCGCACCTGGAGTACTGTGTTCAGTTTTGGGCCCCTCACTACAAGAAGGGCATTGAGGTGCTGGAGCAGGTCCAGAGAATGACAACAAAGCTGGTGATGGGTCTGGAACACATGTCTTGCACGGAGCGGCTGAAAGAACTGGGGCTGTTCAGCCTGGAGAAGAGGAAGCTGAGGAGAGACCTTATTGCTCTCTACAACTACTTGAAGGAAGGTTGTAGTGAGGTGGGGGTTGGTCTCTTCTCCCAAGTAACAAGCAACAGAACAAGAGGAAATGATCTCAAGTTGTGGCACAGGAGGTTTAGATTGGATATTACAAAAAATTTCTTCAATGAAAAAATGGTCAGGCATTGGAACAGGCTGCCCAGAGAGGTGGTGGAGTCACCAACCCTGTAGCTGTTCAAAAAAAGCATAGATGTGGCACTCCAGAACAAGGATCTAGTTGACATGGTGGTACTGGACAGATGGTTGGACTTGATGATCTCAGTTGTCTTTTCCAACCTTAGAGACTTTAATGGACACATCAGTGTTTACACCACTGAAGTGTGATATCCTTAACATTAATTCTGAAGTATCAATTCAAATACAATTTTTTCAAATATTATCTTCTTTACCAAGATTTTATGAACAGAAACCAATAAAAATGCAACACAAAAAACCCTCTGCTTAAATTGCTTTTATTTGAAATTTATGACACCAGAGGAAAATTCCACCTATTCTAAATTAGGAAGCCACTGAAGGAGCTACCATTCATGACAGGATAATACTAACACACAGCCTAAGAAGCCATGAGCATAACTCTCCCACGCTATACTGCCTTGACAATCAGAGACCACTTCTTTACAAACATGAGCAAGCCTTGAATTACAGGCTCTATTACAGTAAGAGACTCAAAAAAAAAGTAGTCGCCACTAAGTATTTAAAACCAGTTACCTCACTTCAGCCTCAGCTGAGAGGGAAAACAAAGGGCCCTCTGCTCAATTCTAGACTTCTGTTGTGCGGTAGCTGTATGGTGGGTGGTACTTGCTATGATGAAAAGACAACGTGCCTGTGGCTCAAGTGGGGTCTTAGAATACCATGACAGGACCACAAACCATTATTCAGCTTAAAGCAAGTAATTCTGTCTCTGTTTCATTACATCGAGTCTGTGAACAACTTTGATATAAACCATTATTCTCATTAATAAGACTTCTGTCAAACTACTTGCTAGCAGTAAGTTTAACACATTAGCTTACATAATCAGCAGGAGACACTTAACAAAGAGCAGCCTTCTCATCAACTAAGAGTTCTATGATGAGCCCCACCAAGAGTTTTACCCCTTTAACACTGTATGAACTCATTCAGATTCTTTTTGGTTCACTTCCAAAACAATTTTCAGGCTTGGATTTCCTATGACTTGGACTGACAAGGACAGAATATAAAGCACATAACTTGTTTTGAAGCTTTTGTCCACGGTGCTGATGTAAAATTAGGACATCACTGCTGACGACTGTCTCAAAGCATGATCCATATGCATATCAAAGGGAAAACAGGATTATTTTTGTAAGTTCTTCAACTTACAGTACTTCTAACAAAGCTGCTTTCTTGGGACCCAAGGTGTTTAGAAGCACTTTCTTCAGTAACAGAAACAGCACAAAGCAGGGAGAATCACACTTTAAAAAAAAAAAAACAAACCCCAAACACAATCACATCCAGAACATCATTTACACTTGTTTTCATTACTACTGGCCTAAAATTAATACACTGGAAAGCTGCAGTGGGTCTCTGCTTAGTTATTAAAGAGAAGCAACGCTTTAAAGTTACATTAATCAAGAGGAACAAGGAACACACTTCACTTACAGCTTAGCAATTCATGCCAAAGTTGAGAGATACCAGCACAACAACATGAGGAAAAGTTGTATTATACTACTCAGAAGGAACTCAGTGTTTAGTTATATATACACAGAAGTATTATAGAGTTACATATACTCTCTCTCACTTTAATAGAGGAGCACTTATCTGCAGGCACCAAGAGAAACTTCTCTCCGATGCTGCAGAGCAAGTCACTGACAATCTCTGCAGTATGCAGAGAAGCACACCACTTCTTCAGAGTCAGGAAACACATTTCTTATAGGAGGCATCCCATGGGAATTCTTCTGCATCACTGCATATAGCCTCACTGCTCACACAGAACAGGGCACTCAGTGACAAGCCAATTCCTTCGAGGCCATCTGTCAACAGATGAGTTTAAGGATAGAAGTCAGGGAAAGCTTCTTCCAACAGAGAAAAGCATTCATTACTTCACTAAGCTGGAAACCAAAATAAAAGGGGAAGGGGGACAACAGCTGCCTTGTCAAGGCATACCTAGAACTTCCCTCTGTTGTTCGCTGTTATGTGATTTTCCCATAAAGTTCTTGAGAATTACCTTGGCCACAAATCCTATGTAAGGACATCGCCAAGCTCCCCTTTGCCCCATTTCACTTCTCACAACAAGTTGCTTTCTTGATCATTATTTTATCTTAATTATTCTTACATAAGCAAGAGGAAATTGAAAGCAGTTCCCAGATTATTCTCCTCTTTTCTATCCTCTATTTCACTTCAGAAATAAAAGTGGACTTAAAAATACGTGTATCAATGTTAATGAACAATTAGATTTGCACACCACAAAACTATTTTGATATACAGTTCTACAGGAGACAAGTTCTCAAAACTAGCATTGTGTCCATTCTTTACTTTTCCCTCACAATACATACCTCCTTCCACTCAAATTTAGTTCGTCTTAAATACACACACGAACACGAACAATCGGTTTACCAATAAAAAGCCATCATTCAGATCTCACTAAATTGTGCTGCATATTGTACCATTTCATGGCTTTTTTTGTTGTTTTTTCTTCAGCAACCTGCAGAACAGGAAGGGCAATTCTCTGTCCGCACCCCTAAAGCCTGTTTTATACTCTAAAACTACTGAAACAAGAAAGAGGTTCTCATACTGTAACACAATGGCAATACATGCAACTATTTACAGTGTTGTGATGCATCACCACAAACACAAAATTAATCCTCTGAGCTTGACAAGAGCTAACTGTAGCGCAAGTCACAACACAAAAGATAATATGCCATCTTAGAGATATATATTCTTTACCTTTACTCTTAAGAAGAAATTCATGCATGTTGTACACTTACATCCCATTTCCAAAAACAAGCTTGCATATAAAACCAGATACCCAGTCTGTCACTTCCACAAGTACTCCATCACCTTGCCCAGCCACAGTCCCTTGGGCTCTTAACAGCTTCCACAGCACCACTCCTAGCCCTGACACCTGTACTGCCATTGCCTGGGTCCATCCCCAGCTCTTGCCACCTCTCCAGCCCCTAATGCAAACTGAAATCTCTGAAGATACTGCCACCATGCTTTAGAAGCTGTTTCTCAAAACAGATACACATTTTTCTGGTTCCCTGGTGCCTTCACTGCCACCAAGTTAATCTCTTGGCTCCAACCTCCCCTAGCAACTGGAAGTGGATACTTGTGACTTTACTCAAAATACGCACATGGGGTAATTTCAACTCAAAGTATTCTACAACAACCCTTACAGCAACAGACTACAACCTTAGCTGCTTGAAACAATCATCAAAGCATTAGTAATCAAGCCCTACAGATTTCTTCCAAGGAGAGCCAAAAAAAAAAAATTAGCCTTTTGTCAAGAAGTTGAATTTAATTATTTGTGACTGCATTAATCCATACTATATTTTTAAAATACAGACCAACTCCCCCCCCCAAAGAAACACGGCCACAGAGTTCATCTATGTGAACTAGCAGATAAGTGCATGTTCCTTATACACACTGAAGCATACGGAACACGATTGGAAAAGCACACCTGGTCTGAGAACTACTGCTTTAACATGCAAATTCTCACCTTTACATTGCCTCCAGGAGCCGGAAGTTTATCATCATCAGACACCCAGTCTGGGCTACCGGAAGTGCAAACACAGTAAACACCCAGTCATGCACCAAGCCACTGAACGTGACAGAGAGAGACTAGGGGCCTTATTTAACAAAGCAGTATGTTCCAACTTATTTGGTGTATTGGGATTAGCCATAACCCCAGATACTGTAAACCATTTGGTAAGTCAACCCCATCACCAATGAGGAAACTGAACTTTCTCCTTCACCTGACTTTTCAAATGGTTCCGTCCACTCAAAGCACAGAATACAAGTGGCAGGTATATTCTTCGGCCTTGAGCGTATAAAATTTCTTCAGTTCCCTATCTGTATCTTGCCTTTACTTTGTGTTTTCTTCACAGCAAAGGCAACTTACGCTTAAGCCCCAGACTAACACATTTGCCTTCATTCAATGGAATACGTCGTATTCTTCCTTAACTACAAGCCAACAGGCTACTACCAAGTACACTTACACTATAAAAAAGTTGATAAACAACTCGTATTTGTAAATGTACTTGACTTATGGTCCATTTATACAATCATGTCAAATACATTGTTCTGACAAATAGTTTTTTAACCATGCAAAACCATATGGTGAACAGTTGTTCTACTAACAAAAAAAAAAAAAAAATTCAAAAAAAACCCCACCCAACATTAAACTAGCATCCTACCTCTATTTAATTTCTTCTCTTTCTTGGAGATCAGACATTAAATCTTTTCTGGGTCCATGGTTCTGAAGGCTCAAATCTAGAGTTTTATTTTTTTTAAAAAATGTTCATTCTATCAATGAAAAATACACTTAACTTCTCGATAAACTGATTTTCTCCAGCTGAAGCTCTGCCTAGAGCATCTGGGTATAAAAGAAGACCCAAGAATATTTATCCTTACCATATACAGTTATATATTTCAGTAAGAGCAAAGAAAGTTAATCTAGCAAAGTATATTACAAAATATGATGAAAATGAACTCTTGTTACATTTCTAAAAAATCTAAAGTAATTGCAAGCATTTTATATAGCATCAGCAGCTAAGGCAGGTAATGGATCAATACTGATGCCAATGACAACAAAACCCCTGGTTGGTGTTCTTTGGGTTTTTTTGATTGGCATATATCAGCAGCTTTTAAAGCTCAAGGATTTCCACAAAAAAGTTAGAAAAACCTTTAATAAATTCGCTACTATTTACAATCTAAAAATCAAGACTGTCCAATAACTGGATTTGTACTGAAATATACTGAAATATATCCTATCATTATCAAGCTATCTGCAATTCAACCAAGCATTAATGAAAGTAGTATTTGCTTCCTTAATTTCCTTTTTGATATCTCTCAGTGGCAGGCAAGCGTAGCAAAGCAATGTTAATAAAAATAAAGCTAAAAAAAAAAAAAAGGAAAGGATCTCTGCTGCTCTTGGGTTTTATCACTTCCTTAAATGAGTCATAACAATTATCAGATGCTGTTTGTTTTTATATAAACAGTTTTAAAATGCATGACTGCTAGGGTGTAGTCATTTGACAAACAAAATGGAAGAATTTACCACCAACGGTAACACCAACTGTGGCTATTCGCTAAGTTTCTCATTTCCTTTTTCGTACACAAAGTCTGTCTGGAAATATGTTTCACATGTTAAAGAAATGCATGTGCTTACATAATCATATACCCTCACAATAGTGCTGCACAAGCCAAAGGGGAAAAAAATACAAAATATTACTAGCCCTAAATCAAGCAGCAGTTTAAATAAAATCTCCAATAGCTTTTTGGTGTCTGTTTATGGGTTTGGTTTGTTGTTTGGGGTTTTTTTTTAATAGAAACAATACAATAAATCTAGCAGTAGTCTAAATAACCCTACATTATTCTTTAGAATGCTAATTAAAGAGCTTGCAATCAGTCCTTTCTTGACTTTACCCAGTGCAGTGCTGAGAAGCGAGGTCATAATATTACTGCCCGACAACTGTTTACATCATGCATGTACTCATCCTGATGCTCTTTTCAAGCTGATTTTTACAGACTTTTTTTTTTTTAAATGAAGTTCCCCCTTTTATGAAATTTTATCTTTACAGGCAACATGGAGACTAGGAAGACATCACATTCCAGTCTCAAAGCAAATGCATTCCACCCCTCCGAAAAGATTAAAGGCCAAAAGAGAAATCAACACACCTGCAGAAGAGGCTGCAACAGGTTATTAGGGAGAAGCAAAAACCTTTCATAAGCTGAACTTATGTCCAAGCAAGGGTCAGAAGCTATGATATTCTAAATGCAGCCACTGAATAAGCAGGCAAGACACACATCAGTATTATGTAAGGGTTTTTAATAACTGGCAGTAACTTTTCAACTGTAACAGCAGCAAAACAGACTGCTATAAAGCCTGTATAGGAAACAGATAATCAAAGTACAAAATTAATGTTCATAAAAGACTAGGCTTTTGCTGAAAATCACAATGTTTTGCATCTGGGTTCACAACAGAGAAACTCAACACCCTGAAATGCCATGACCTGTAGAACTACCCTAAGCTTCACATAGTAAACATCGCAATTGCATAAAGAGACAGGTATATAAAACAGCTTTCACCTGATTTCAGAACAAAGGACCTGAAAAGTTACAGTACTTTCTAGTGCATTCTTAAGTACACTTCCATTAGTTTGCTTTGAAGGCTGGTAAAACCTGTAATCTTTCAAAGTCTTAACTTTAACCAGAGAGACTGAAGCACAAAAGTGACTTGCCCCAAAGATACCCACAGCAGACATCAGTGCCTATAGCAGCTCCCAGATCTTCTAGGACACAGAATGTTCATTTATTTTACCTATAAATAAACATTAAACTAGTTAACAGACAACATCTTAAGAATTAAATGAGACCTCAGATAATGACCAAAGAACATCTGGTTCTCACCCCATGCATACACCATGACAGCCATTTATTTATCATAGCATTCTACTATGCATAAATTGGTAACTCAGTAGTGGTAAGTCAAAATACAAATGCAGATAGATCTCCAGGATAAATGGGAAGATGATGAGTAGCTAACTCAGAGTAAGCATTATTGCAGCCACAAGAACAAATGTGCAAAAGTAAACCATGAAACATTGCATGAGTATAAATTGATGTTTAGTGCTGCGCTCCTGTACAAACAACTGAGCCATAATGCCCCAGGTATTAAATTTTCCTGTCTGCAGCAACATAAGAACTAGCAGTAACTCTAAATACTTGTCATCTAACCAGGAGATTTCAGGACTGAAATGTTTCAGACCCGATTTCATTTCGCTGTGCCTCGCGGTATCTACAAACAGGAACGACACAATCTAACAGATCTGAACACACAGATTCTTCAGAGAGCTTGAAGTGTTAAGTGAAACAAGTCATACGTACAAGCTAGGCAAGCAATGACATGTTTAAAAAAAAAATCCTCCTTTTAAGTGTTCATTCTGGGGAGCAACTAGAAAAGAGGATACTCTGGTTTCACCTAGCACCAGTAGCATTATTCAATTAAAACTGCTCCATGAGAGACAGAGGAGAGGAACGGCCCAAACACAGACTGAAGCTGTAGTGTTTCTACCTGCAACAAATTAAGTTTACAGACACCACAGAGAAAAAGAGAAAAAAAATTGGGCTTTTCAACTGAAGCATCTTCAATATGGCAGAATTGTCTCACAGAATCAGAAGGTTGGAAAAGACCTTTAACATCATCAAGTCCAACCATTCTCATCCTAAACTAAACCATATTCCTTAGTACTTCATCTACCCTTTTTTTGAACACATCCAGGGATGGTGACTCAATCAGCAACCTGGGCAGCCTGTTCCAGGCCCTGACAACTTTCAGTAAAAAATTTTTTTCTAATCTCCAACCTAAACCTGCCCTGGCACAGCTTCATGCCATTCCCCCTTGTCCTATCTCCTGTCACCTGACTGAAGAGACCATCACCTACCTCTCTATAACATCCCTTCAGGTAGTTGTAGGTGGTGATAAGGTCTCCCCTCAGCCTCCTCTTCTCTAGGCTAAACAGCCCCAGCTCCCTCAGCCGCTCCTCATAGGATTTGCCCTCCAGCCCCTTCCCCAGCCTGGTTGCCCTTCTCTGGACTCGCTCCAGGACCTCCATGTCCTTCTTGTGGTGAGGAGCCCAGAACTGGACATTGTACTCGAGGTGTGGCCTCACCAATGCCGAGTACAGGGGCACATAAACAGTATCTAATACCTCATCAATTATTTTCAAGGTAAGAGATGTGTATTATTACAGGTACATGACGTGGCAAAATATGAACATGAAAATCTGTTGTTTGGTTGCTCCAAGCTGAGAAGCCAAGAAGTTATGCAACATCATCAACCAACACAACAACGCCAGCCAACTAAAAACATCAATGGTTATTATTAATGAATAGCTGCCTTGCAGAAATAGCAGTCATTACAAGTAAGTTTACAATACTTGAGTTGTTAAAAAAAATAGACATGATGTGTCTATAAGAAAACAACTGCAAGACAAACAAACTATTCCCATAAATATGTGCTTTTTATCTCTATTCTGAACAGAACTACATGGCAACATGGGCGCAGCGTATCTCCCAGGGGTCAGCCAACGGATGTCACAGCAGTTCACAAGACAAAGCTACAAAGTGTCCCATAACACCATTCAAGATGGCACAACATGTTACTGGGGGACTCTCCAGTATCAGCTGAAGCAACTGCCCCTCACACATCAGAGATCCCAACTCCAAGAACCATCCAGGGAGGAAGGCAGCATCCAGGTGTTCAGCAGCAAGAGCTCCTGCTCCTCCCTGGTGCTGAGCACACTGGCCTTGTCTGAGAGTAGGGCATTACCTCTGAGGTGCTGAGCGCATCCATGCAGGAGTGCCGCAGGAGGGGATGAACACACTAACACACTGCACAATAAGGAAAGAAAAGAGAAGGTCTTGGGAAGTCTGCTGCTTGCTGATTAACATTTTGGAAAGACTTGAGGCTCATCCAGGCCTCAAACTATTGCACCTTCCTGGTTATCCATGTGGACACCAGTGACACTTCCAAAAAACACTTTCTGAGCAAACCAAGATCACTCCTGAGCAATGTGGGCAAGGGTGAACAGGCCCAGGTGGTGTTTCTTCAGTGAAAAGCAAAATTTTGGGCAGAGTAGATGCATCCAGAGGGTCAATATTTGGCTATGAGCAGAATTCTTACTGCTATAACCTCAGGAACCTTTCAGGAACAAGGACCCATCTGACAAAGTAGGCACGAGTATCTTTGCCACCAAGCACATTAAGCGTGTGAATAAGACTTTATAATGAGGCACAATGGAGAAAGGTTGTAGCTTTTGAGAGAAGTGAAGACATGGGGAACACATGACATGACACACAAGTCTCTCACTTCCCTTGTGAAAGGGGCGTGTCTGGGAGCCCACCACAAGTGCTTGCACACAAGCATGTACAGCATGGGAAGTAACAGAATGTCGTCCATACACAGCTGCAGAGCTATAAGGTCACAGGGGTTACTGTGTGACAGCTCATGTGGCTGGAGCGCAACAGTGGATGGATACAGGCTCTTAAGAAAAACCAGGTGAGCAAATTAAGCACTAACATGGGTTTCAACCTATGCTAAGGGCTGGCTACCCCACGCACTGCTTTGCTTGGAGTGAGTGACAAGCCAGATGAGACCTTTTGGGTAAGGATCATAGAACAGTCAGACATGGGTGATGCTGTACTAGGTGCCCGCTACAGACCTCCTTATCAAAAAGGGAAAGGAGAAGCTGCCTTCATTTGACAGCTGGAGGAAACACTTCACTACTGCTGGCCCTGGTACACACTGTGGCCTAAAACCACTGGTATCTTCTGGTAGGGTCTGGCCAAGAACTCCAGGACACCTCTTGAGTGCACTGAAAATGATTTCTTGGTGCAAATGACCAACTAAGGAAGATGCTCTGCTGGACCCGTTGCTCACAAACAAGGAAAAAACAGAGATACAGAAGTCAAGAGTGGCCTTGGCTGCAGCAACCACAAAACTGTTGAGTTTAAAGTCCTGAGAGAAATGAGGCATAGTACAGTGCACAGTGCAAGACCCAGTACATAGTTACAACACAGCACTTCCAGAGAGCAGATTTTAGCTTGTTCTGGGATCATCTTGGTGGAATCTCATAGAAGACCACCATGGAGGGTGAAGAGAAAGCCTCTAAGAGCAGGCTGATCTTCAAGGACAGCCTCCACAAAGCAGAAGAGAGACCATGCCTGTATACAGGAATTCAAGCAAGCCTGACAAGGGACCAGCAAGGGGCAGGGAACCTGTGACAGCTCAAATGCAAAACAGAATACATGGAAGGTGGAAGCACAGATGGAAGGAATATTTAGGCATTATCTAATGGTGCAGGGGTGGAGTTAGGAAAGTCAAAGCTCTGCTGGAAACATGCAATGGATGTGGAGGATATTATGAAGGAGAGAAAACATACTTTCACTTTTTTCTCCAGAACTGAAGTTATACAACAGAAAACACACATTTGCACACGATGATGTGATGCACATTAGCATCTGCTACACATCCTTTCCTTATAGATGTCAGAAAATCTGAAGAACAGGGGTTTCTCAATGTGAACTTGAGGTCTGATCAGTTAACAATACATATGATTTACTAGCTGTAGTAGCTTACTCATAACCCTGCTTTAAAGAAAGACATCACATGTGCTTCCGTTTTACGTGGCTTCTGAGATCCAGAACACAGCAGCCTGAATCTCTTGACATGTCAACAGATTATTTTTTTTTTTAAAATGAGAAGCAATCCCATTTCAGAAATTGACACCAAACACATTTCTGGTACAGCACCTCTATGAACACAGGTATGCTTTAATCTCTTTCTGTTCTTTGATAAGAAAGATATACAAACCAGCCAGCATGATGAGAGATTCTCTGGTCTCCTGATTATGATGCCTCACTCCTTTGACGGGAGGCAGACCCCAGAAATTGTGGTAAACTGCAAAAAGTGTTTGAAAAGTGCTCAATCTGTAAACTTCCACTGAAGACTCTGTTTTAGTTTTTGAAAAAAACCAAACCCTTAAAGTCTGTTTTGAAGTTTTAAAATATCTTGGTATTTCAGGATACTCTCTTAGCCAAGCTGTCAAGACAAGTCTAGATACCCTCCAGCACAGCCATGTCTTATGAAAGACATCAGTATTCATTCTACATCATTTGGAGAAAATTTAAACTTCCAATGAGATTGAACAAGAAGTAGACCTACATGCACACACCCTCCAAAAAAACCCCATCACACTAACACGCCTACAGTCAAAAAAATACCATATATTGAAAGGGTTCAAGATTTGAATAAGGTCCTACTTGAGGTTGACATTGTGTTTGCCAAAAATAATCTCAGTGCTAAAGGCTTGAGAGAGTGAGGGGGGAAGGAAGGCCTACCAGGTAAATTTTTAAGTGCAGAGGCAGAAAGTCAAACTAAGAAAAGCATAAACCACCTTTCAGAAAAATGGATGCTGAAGGAGGACACGAGATCACACAAGTACAACACTGCAAATATTTCGGCTAAAATGGGACTTGATAGTATTAATAAGCCAGGGGTGTTTCAAGGTTATGAAGCACTCCAGCGTTGCTGAAACAAGAGAACTTGTGCCAATATACCCAAATAGGACAACCATTCCATTACATAGCTTTGAGTCCACTTAGTTTAAGGCACTGAAGTAGGAAAAACAAAATCTCAGTTTGAGCTAAACAGCTTTTCCTGGGCAGAAGTCACAAGTGCATCCAGGCTGTCAGATCCAAGGCAACAGATCAATGTTCCCAAGTGTTACTTCAGGCAACACAAGGCATACAAAGGCTAGAGAGCTCTATTCACATGACACTGACCAATTTACAGAGAGAACTCCAATTGAAATGAAGCACAACCACTCACCTTTTGCACATTTACAAAAATGAAATACCCTTCCTACTGTATAATCCCTGCACAGTTAGTGTAAGAATAAAATGTTTAGCCTTCTCAGTAAACAAAGAAATGATAAAATAACTATGAGCCATACTCTAAAGGCAAAATGACAGGAAAGTCTCTTAAAGTTTTCAAGAGCTTAGATGAACAGGCTTGCCTATAAATAGCTAAAATGGCACCATCTACTGGCTAAATACACATTTCCCTGCTCAGGATGTACTCTCCACTGCAGCAAATTTGACTCCCAGTCAAACAAGGAACTCCAAGAGTGCCAAGCACAAACTAAAACAAATTCTGGCACAGATAATCCCTCCTAACAAACATTGAGATATACTGGCAAGGTAGATTTGGGGTGCTTACGTAATTGATGTTTATTCTCAGCAACACAAAAAGGAGCTCTTAAGGTGTCAGTCTTGACTTTTTAAATGCAAATGTTGCTCTTTTTTAAAAATAATGATGTAATATTTGCACAACTGGCAGTAGGTGAAAAAGTAAATTTAGAATACATATTTAAGAACACTGCAAGATCATCTTTAGAAGAATCAATAGTCTCATTTTTGCATTCAGACATTTACTGCTCTACTGGGTTAACAAGCAGTTTGTGGTGCTTCTCTCCATCTGCTTAGTTACAATACCCTCATTTGAATCTCACTATTCATATGAATATTTCAAAACATTAGCTAGGCGGCTAAACCATTTCCAGCAAAAATTTTGAAGTGTCCCTAAACTTTATCATTCCAGAATACACTACACCAAAAACATGACTGCATTCTTTGGAGACCTGTAGCTACATTCAAGCTACACTCTGTATTTTATCAATCACTAGTTATAGAACTGTTCCATTTACTATGTAGTACTTTAAGGCCACGAAGGAACTAGTGTAACAGATATCCTTGTATAAAGGATGTCAATATTCAAAAGTCAACAACAATCATGGTTACATTTCAAAAGCCACCTACAAAAGCAGATCAAGCATATGGATTGTAAAGCAACAACTTACTGTCTTCTCAGTAAACTCAAGCTGAACTTAGTACACCCACAGCAAAGGAAGCTACTGCAATGAAACCTAGTGAAAATTCTTATTTAGCATGTCAAGTTTTTGACAGCCACTGTAATTTAAGAGTGCAAAAAGACTGCCAGAGCACACAGTTAACAGGAGCTTACAGTACTTTCACCCAGAGATGATCACAGGCACTGCCCATGGCCCCCTGAATGGTGCAAACTGGATGAGGTATGCACCCCACCCAAACAGAACAATACAGAAAAGCAGCTTGCCTCTCAAAAGTCATAGCTTCAAGTCTGCAAGGCTGTCAAGCTAGTAAAATTCTCTCTCATCATGGCTATTGAGCTAGGGTACTGCCACATCAGTATAACTGTATCACTTTAACTTGTGGAGAGCATGTGTTCAGCCAGATGCCACAAACTCGTGGGGGAGGAGAGTTTCCTGCATGGTCCTCAATTACGCAGTACAAACATACCCTCAGTTACCCTTGTTCAGCCATAAAGGGAAAACACCAGTTTGCACTTACCATGTTAATAGGAAAATATGTTATATGTACCTGCATAACATTCCTCAGAAACCTGTCCTTTGACTTACCATCACAAAAGCCACATGTCAAGTAAGAAGGCAAATAATCACATTGAAGAACACTCTCCACTATGCGATTTCTAAAACATTAAGTGATCCAAAATATGTGGAAAGACATGAAGTAGTTAATTCTGTAAAACTCTGTCCTACCATACCGACGCTACTTACATTCTTTTCTATAAAGTACTACCGAGGTAAATCAAGATTTAGAACATATTTTAGGTGACTATTGAAGCAATTCCTTTGAAGTACTACATAGCTAGACAAAGTTAACAAGCTGTCTGAAATGCAATAACTGAACCAAAGTGTAGTTCAGAAGGCACGTATTCCAGTCTTGTTGCCACAAAATACCTGTTTCTCCTTCAAAATCCATTTGTGAAAAATCAAGCTATATTTAAGATATTTCTTGAAAAGAAAAGGTACTTTGTATTTTTTATTATTATGCTGTTGAAGTGCAATGAAGCCTGTTGGTGAACTGGGCTGTACCTGAAAGAATCTTCAGATGAAACCTGAAGTCTAAAGCTGTCATTGAAACAATCACTGTTGAATAGGAAAGTCTAAAACCCACCTGATAACATGCATGCACAGCTGTTAAAAAATAGACATGGCAGCCAACCACATTGCCACTTCAGAAAAAGCAAAGGGACACTAATACCCTCTTCAGTGAGATATGGCACACCACGTTACTTCAATGCTCTGGTTAGGAAAGCCAGAAGGAGAAACCTGGAAATATGCCCTTCTCCAACAAGAGTTGCTTTCAGTTCCATCATCATCTACAGTAGAATAGTGATAAAACCAGATTTGTTTCATTGAAAAATAGGACAAAAAAAAACAAGCCCATTGCTTAGCCAAACTGCATAGTCTATGACCCTGTAGACGTTTTATGATATACATGAAGTAGCATCAAATACTAAAGAAAAAGTTTCCATTTAGGGGGTTTTCTTTAAGATAAGGTATTTTCAAAAAATATTCCCTGCAAAATATTTCAGCACTTAACTGCAATAGATGTTCCTTTAAATGCTACTTACAGCTATTGCAAAGAAATCCACCAAACTCTCCAATAGCAAACACCATAATGACAAAAGCACTAGAACCAAGACTACCGGTATGCAGTATCAAGCATTTTAATACCATCACGCTCAAACTCACCACTGTATAGAAAGTGACCCACTAACACACTCCACTGCTCTTTAAACAAAGCAAAGAAGAATGACCATAAGCTGCTGTTGAGGGAAGAGGAAAAACACAACCAGCATACAACTCCTCCTCTTTACACCCTCACAACCTCCAGCTATAGAGTTCTGAGGCTGGTGCTCATCCATTCAATAACTTCAACATATCTGTCCTCCAATGACCGTCCAACTTCCCCTTTGAGCCCACAAAAATATCTTGTGTATACATTGTAAAGCAAGTAACCTCTGAGCTCCCTACACAGCCTGAAGAGTTCTTTGCTCTGAACCTAGCACCTTACTCTGACTTGACTGTGTGCCTCCTCTGCAATCTTCATCTGCTCTCTCCAGTTTTACTGATCAATGTCCCATCATTTCTCTAAGCTGACAAGTTCTAGTCTGTTCCATCATTTTCCATCTAGGAACTAATCCTTGTCACCCTTCTCCAACAACAATGCACCTTTTCCAAGATGAAGGACAGAACAACTTACACTATATAAGGTAAGCAAGAAGTGTGGATTTATCCAGTTGCTTATCTTTTTCCTATCATATTCTCTACTTGTCCCAGATGCTCTGATCATTGGCTGCTCTCTGATTGTATCAGGCATTTGCTTCACCTTCCCCTTGTGACTTTCATGCTTATACTGCCACCAAGCAGCCTCCTCCAAATACCAATGTCCTAAACAGTGGATGCATCTCTTCTTTAAGACTTGACCTAAAACACAAAGCAAAGTTAAAGGGTGTTGTACACTTCTGATAAAGTAAACTGGTGGGAGATGGGGGTGTTTGACTTACAGAGGTGCTCCTCCATACAAGAAGCACCAGAGCTTATTTATCACATATCTCACGCTACGAAAGCACAGAATCACACAATTTACCAATGTTAGCGGAAGGAAGAAAAGGAAGTGTTAGGGAGATTTTCTGTTTGATCATGCTTCTGTATTTTTAAGCCACAGCACATAAGTTCTCAGATTTGATTCACGCTTTCTACAAAGTCCCTTCATCTTACTGAGAAGCTTCTGAAAAAAATCTATGCACATGCAAACAGTTTCAGAAAGGTCTGCTAACAGGATGGTGCCTGTACTACCAGAAGCACAGGGTTAGAAAAATTAAGCCAAGCTGTGTTGCCAAAAACACTTGTATTTCATATTAGGTGGCTTTCACGTATATAAAATTATAACTCTTGCATACAAAAACCACAACAAATCCAACACTGTTATGCCCAAAGATCAATGTGTTGTGGCCTTTCTTTACTCCATTTACACCACGTGTTTTCCCCATAAATTCCTTTTTTTCCTAGTTCCTACCCATCTTTCTGGCTCTCTCGCTTATTTAACCATCTCAGTTTTGCACCACCTGCAGTTACCTCCTGAACGCCCTTTGGCACCGAGGTCAGGCTCCTGACTGGGCACTGCTGTAGTGAGAAAAACTTGGACCACTGCACTGAGCACCTCTGTTCAAAACACCTACACCAAAAATGACTATGTGGTAGTACAGCAGCTTATGTGCCTGTCCCAAATGCCCAGAGTTATTTTCTGTTGCACAGAACCTGAACGACTCCTGATGGCCCTGACCAAAACGTGCTCAGGGCACACTGCCTTTCAGGAAGTCTGCTATCCTCTTTATTTGGATTCACCTGAGGGTCATCACTGACATCTTCCACTTCAAATCCATACACTCAAAGCCCAATGCTTTACCAAAGCTAAGAGATACCTCCTAGGAAAGACAATGTAGTTTTAACAGGAATCAAGCTTATCAAGCAGCCTGCTCTTGCCAAGAATTTATTTTGAACAAGTGAACACGATCGGGAACGTGCCTTTTTGGGACAGAGACAAGAAGGTGGAGAAGAGGTCTAGCATAGATGTACAAAACCTTTAGAGGTGAGCAGAGACATTCATTCCTGAAGCCAATGTACCAAGACTTAAACAATCCAAGGAATTTGCAAAATTCATGGACCTTTGAACCACTAAGTTATCCACACTCCCGCTACAACAAAGGAAACACAGTAAACATACTGATGTCACAGGAAGCTAGCACTTCATTAGATTGCCAATTTTATCAAATGTGACTCAAGTCTCTCCTTGAAGAGTAGCGGAAAGATGATGAAAACTGACATGTTTTCAGTGTCTCTGTCTCTGTCCATCACAGCATTCTTTACATCAAAAGCTACACATCCCTCCTCTTGAGGCACTGAAAAGTTGCTGCACACCACCTTTTTGGGGATGGCCTTGAAGGAGAGTATGAGAGTGAGGGCTCGGAGGCTCATTAACAAAATCCAGACCTTGAGTCATCTGAAGGGAGGGGAAATTACAACTGTGGAACCACATGTATTTTTCAGTAGCACAGGAAGTAAGGCAACACATGTCTGCTTTACTTAGCCACCGGCCCGGGAAGGAAACGAGCCCAAGCTCCGTAGTTTTATCCATCTCTACACACACACACATCCCCCGCAACGTCCCTCCCCGCCGCCCAAAGAAGTACAAGTCCGCTGGAGAACCGTATCCCCCACCTGACCGGACTACGCGGCCGGGCAACATGAGGACAAGGGAAGCTCGCTGCTTTGCCATGTGTGCGCACTTCTCTCTCGCCCAGGAACTCGTCAGCGAGCGGGGCCGGAGACAGGGAGAAAGGCGAGGCCAGGGGCCGCCGCGCCCCCCACCGCCGCCGGCACAAGCCCCGTGGGGATCTCACAAAGGGAAAGGGGGGGGGGCACGGGGCAGACGCAGCCGCCGAGCACACGCCGCGGCGGCGCCCGGAGCCAGTGGCGGAACAAAGGCTCCGGTCCCGCCGCCGCCCCCAGTGAGAGGAGCGGTGGGGGGGCCGGGGGACACGACGCGGCCGCGCGCACGAGGCCGGCACGCGGGCACACCTGCGCCCTCCCGCCCCGCGGCGAAAGGGGCCGGGGGAGCCCCAGGCGCTCAGGTACCTGCGGCGCCGCTTCCGCGTCTTGCCGCCGCCGAGGGGTGGGGAGTCAGAAGAGGGTCCCCGCCGTACCCTGCCGCGTCCCCGCTCCCCGACAAAAGGGGAGAGGGGCGGCCCCGCGCACGACGCAGGAGGCGCCACCCCGCGGCGGCCCTTTGTGCGCCCCCCCACCCCCCCCAACGCCCGGCACCCCACCCTCGCGTTACCGTGGTGAGCAACGGTCTCATCTGCTCGCCCGCCCGCTCCTCTTCCATCGCGGCCCCGCTAAGATCGCCCGGGAGAGGGACGCGGAGCGGAAGGCGGACGGCGGGCTAGAGCCGGGGCTGAGCGGCTGACTGCCTAGCGGAGGCGTGCGGCGTTGCTGCCCTCAGGACGGGGCGGCCGCGACTGCTCCGCCGCGCCGGGGGCTGAGCCCAGACCGACTCGGCGCGCCCGCTCCCACCGCCCCGCGCGCGACCGGCAGCACCGCCAGCCAATGGGAGGGGGCTCAGCGCCTGGCGCGTCGACGCCCCCGCCCCTCCCGGGGGCTGGCGCGGGAGGGCGGGGCGGAGCGCGGGAAGGGGGCGGCTGGCGGCGCTGTCCCACGCGGAGCCGCATGGCGGGCAGCTCCTGGCTGGCCCCAGCCGCCCCCCCCACGACGGAGGCTGCCCGGTGCCCGGGCGGGCGAGCTCTGCCCGACGGAAAGGCTCACGTCCGGGGTTGGCGGGGCCGATGCCCCGCAGCGCCGCGGCCCCTGCCCCGTGCGGGAGGGCAGAGAGCGCCTGGCGTGGCCGGGTGCAGAGGGGCCAGCGCAGCTGGTGACCACGGCCATTTGACGCTTGCCTTGCACAGCACCCCTTCTCACTTGCCGGTAACCGTTGCCAAGCTTTTACTGTGCAAGCTGAAATTTTCCATGCCAGGTGCCTGCCTCAGGCCCTTTTTTTAAAAGAAAACCCAAAATAATTCCATCATTTCCAAAAATAATACTACTTGCCCTTGTGTAAATGCTCCAACAATGCTTTATTCGTGAGGCGTGGGGGGTAGCGTCAAGGTTGTGCTCTTGGCTGCTCCTGTAAAGCTTCACTCCAGCCAAAGTTTTTAGAAAGAAACAGCCGTTTGCAGTTGTCTGTTAGCGGTAACTGGTGCCTTGCCTGCCTCTGCCAAGATTGCACCCTCCTTGGACATGTTCGGTTCCGAAGCACCACACACAGATAGGACTGAACGTGCACATACGCAGCAGATGAACCATCCCTTCACACTTCCTATGCTCGATGACAGCCTGGGGTTTCTGCTTCTAACTGCACACACTACAGCTTGGCAGGGGAGGGTATGCCATTGCCCCTCTTCTACCCTTTTTTTCCACGCTTTTCCACCCCGAAACCCTGCCTGGACAGACAAGCAGGCAGCCTTCATTTGCCCAGGCTGAGCTGTCAGTGCAGCTCTAATACCATAAAGGCCACTGAGGTGATGTGCACCAGCGGGACTGAGATGCCACACAGCTAGCTCCACACCATTTCCCTGGACCTCTTTCGGGGTGCTTTGGGCTTAGTGCTCATTTGTTACATACAGCATGTGAGCTCTGAATGGAAGAAAAGAAGAAAAGAGCCAGTGGCTTCCACTGCAGGTCCAGGCCCAGCTTGTCTTCTGAAAGCGACAAAGTCTGGATGCGTGACAAAGAGAGGTGCGGAAATTTCAGGATCAGATCAGGATCACCGGAGACGATGCAGTGTGAAAGCGAAGGCAGGCTGGCTCGTGCAGATACTGCATGGTCAAGACCGACCAAGGCGAGCGGATTGGAATCAGAGTGGGTCTCGAGGAGATAAGAGAGCTGCAAGTCTTATCAGTAGCTTTAGAAGCAGCAAGTGAAAAGGACTGCGTGCATCAGCAACCACCGCGCCAGACTAAGAACACTATAAAAGGAGGCTCTGCAGAGCGTGCAGACAAAAATGTAAACCTGGCTATGGAGGCAAACCGGGCCTCTCCTCCCGCCTACCAGCAGGAGGCTTAGGGCGGCTGGAGAGAGCCGCTCACTCTGGAGGCTGGCCACAGGGTAGGGGAAGGCTCCCTTCTCTTGAGTGTGGGCAAGAAGGAAGAGCTGGTCGGTGACCAGCAGTCCTCTACGTGCTTTTCAGGAAAGGCACTGGCAGTCTGCAGATTAAAATAATTCACTGATTCTCTGAACAGGAGCAGATCTCCTGGAAGGAACAGCAGGTGCACACAGGCTGTTGGGTGGCACTGGGCACACATGCAATCCTGGCCACAAGGCCGGAGCTCCTGACCCATACAACTTAGAGGAAGCTTTCAAATGAATGACTTGGCATGGGCCTACACCAGGTCACTATAACCTGTACTTTGAGGAACATACCATTAGCTTAAAGTCGTACTGAGGAAGCGAAGCAAGGCAAGCTGAGTAGAACTGATTGAACAGGGAGCAATCTTAACACAGTCAGTCCTCAATCAAAGGCTGTGACCTGGATCGGGTCTCAGCCAAGTCTGAATGGATAATAGACATGAATAAAGCACTGTATACAACCATCACAAAAATAATAAACTTGATGTAAAGCACCTTCATACACCTGCAGTATAACTGTGACCTGTTCTGTCCTTTCCTCTTCCAGGAACAGTACTGGCAGAGTTTCAACTCGGATAAACCACTGAAAATGATCTTGCACCAGACAGCATGGGTATAATGGGGATGGATTGTAACTCCAGATCCCACATGTAATGAGTACTAAATAGGTGTCTTGGGAGGTCGATCACAGAGGTCCTCCTTCAATACTGGGATGAACACAACTCATCTTCACGATCACAGAACTTCTGCATTCTCTGGGGTCTCAGCCCAGAGAGCAGTAATATCTGAAGTAAGGACTTCCCATAATTGCAGTAAACGATGGTATTTGTTGAGGTTCCTCAGGGGACAGCAGACAGAGTGTTTCTAAAAACTCAGCCAGAGTGAGAATCAAAAAGGAGCCTACTGACACAAATGTCAGTTAAGTTTTGGCATTAAAGGTTGTTTCTTCTCCATTAACCTCTTGACCTCTGAAGAGGGACCTCTGATGGGATGCTCTTGCACTCCTTCCTAGCATCAGAGAATACCCAGTAAACAGATCGAGGCGCAGTAGGGCAGTAGGGCCCAGCATTTATTCACTGTACTTCCTTTGGCACACTGTACTGAGAACAATATCTCCAGGTGAACACCCAGTCATTTGCTGAGCTGAAAAACTTGTTTGCTCACTGCATTCCATCTGGTCACCGTATGTATAACTAGAGCAGAAAAGACCAACCTAGCTTCCCCATGCCATGCTGCCCGAGTGAAAAGAAAGCGATGCCTCTGTTCACATCAAGTCGACCAGAACTTAAGAATGTTAAAAACCTACCTTTTCCTAAAACCATTATGGAAACAGAAACAGGCCAGCTTTGTGCATATGAGTACAAATGCACCAGATGACATAGGAAAGGAGATGGACAGGGCTCGTGTGGCACTGAAGTGGATCATCAGTATCTTTAATAAAACAATGTACCTGGTCCACCAAGAGTGGCCTGATGGTTCTCTTCCTCCGCTCCTCTTCCTTCCTTTCCTTCCCCTGCCCTAACACACAGACATTATTGGACATGGACGGAAGAGGCAGAAAGTGTTGGATAAGCCAGTTCTCTGATTAGGAAGTTGCCTATCTCCTTGAGGCAGAGACATCAGTGCCAGCTTTACACTTCACTCTCCAGCTGTTTGATTTCTTGCAACTATCAGGCACTTTACAGGGCTCAACAGAAGGAATCTAGGGGCTGGTAAAGCACCTTCCACCCAGCCTGCCACCAGCATCCGATCCACTTCAGGTGTCAGCTGCTCCTGCAAGTATGACCTCTGGTAGGAAGTTACCACAGACCTCATGAACAGAATGAAAAGACAGTGTTGGATGGGATAACTGCAGCGGGCATTACTTCTACCAAAGAGGACTTTCTTTTGTCTGTTCATGCTGGCTCTTCTTACAGGCTGGCACATCATTAGTCAAAACCTTGGCAGCTTTATTGGTGCAGAGTACCTGGTTCAGGTAATCACAAGAGGAGATTATTTTGCCCTTACTAAAAGCCTTAAGATGATGGAAGAAAATACTAGGAGCCAGTATTCCATAGTCCTTCTAACCTCTCTCCTCAGAGAAAGCAGCCATCATTTCCATGGCTAGGCCAGTCTTAGACTGAGGAACCACCAATAGAAAAAGAAAAGGAGGGGTTGAGGGAGAGAGAAGATAGGGGGACTGGCCATTCTTTCTTATTGAGAGCATCTGATGCTGGCAGAAGTGAATAGAAATTCAAGAAACGAAATCAGTGTGTAAGGAGGACAGGGATGCAAACAACCAGTTCCTACAGCTGTATTAGGGCAAAGAACACTTAAATATGAGTAATAAAAGTCAAAAAAAAAGGGATAATGGCAAAGAGACACAAATACTAGGGCAAAAAATCACAGATACAGAAGGAAACAGGCAAGAGAAGCATCTGGGTATGACAAGAACATGGGCTTCAAGCAAAGAAGTAGAGTAAACTCAGGAAGAAAGATGCTACAGAAAGATAAGCATCAGATGGTAAAAGGGGGGTGAGGGAAAGAAGGGGTGAGAAAAGAAACATGAAAACTAGAGCTACAAAAGTAGAAAGAGGAGTTCTGGCCTAATGCTCTGAAACACAAAGAAAAGGTTCTAAGGAGAGAAGAGTTCTCTGCTAGGAGACACTGTATAGTAGAAAAAGTGAGGAGTCTCAGGACCCTTGCCAAAGTACTTTCTACATCACAATTTTTTAAATGACACTTTCTCCTACATGGTCAACTAAACTTTGCGACTTTTACATTCTAGGTACCTGTTGCCAGGTTTAGACTGCAAAAAAAGCCAAAGACATTTGCAAATAAAGCCAGAGGATGTTGCATTTTGAAGATGTCATGCAATACTTAACACTTAAGAAAATACCAGTTGTGGGTGTGTAGAATTGGATAGTGAAGATTAGCTGAAGCTCTGTGACATTGTTTGGCTAGCCATGTACATAAGGATAAATACTCTTTCCCTTACTTCTGAAGGCTGTCATGAAAGTCAGTGCTTATAAAACAACCAGACATGTAAAGCTGAATACTGGTATAAAGCACAAAAGAAAAATAGTACTTTCCCTATAAAAATAACACTAACAAGTAAAGTAATAAATACATCCCAAGTCTGTACAAGTAAGATAAAACACTGAGAAGTTGTTCATTAAGCGAGTGCTATCATTTTTTCTGTGCTGAATGCAGTAAGAATGGTCTTGTAAAACCCAAACAAACTGAAGCAACTGTGTAAATGAAGACTGTCTCATAAGGCACATGAACAACAGGGTCAAATCAAAACTAATTGGCATTCTGGCAGATCCTAAACTAAGATTTCCAGCTGATGAATGCTTGTCTCCACACAGCTTGTGGGTGTAATATTAAGTGCAGAATTGTGACCAAATATTTATTATATATTAATACTGTCAGGGATCAAAGATATTTTTCTTTCCAGAAGATGTATTGTTCTCTGTGGTTTTTAAATGCTTATGAAGAAATAATCACAGGTCTGAGGAGTTCACAATCTAAAGCTAAGGAGGAAAAAAACCCAAACCAACCTAGAGGACAAGTGCAGCATGTTTGAGGTATACCAAAATTACCAAATTCCAAAGTTGAGGCGTAATCAATACCTCTCCTAAAACCATTTCTGTTGTGATGCCCTCAAAAGAGATTTCAGTGTAAACAAAACAGTGATGTCACCATCATTACAGTCACTAGCTTGAATGACTACAGGTTCAGCTGAGTAAAGATTTGAAAAGTATATAGCAAGTCGAGACAGGTTAGCTAGGAAATAAAATCACTTCCACTTCATTTTCTCTTTTCAATTCTCCTGTCTACTAGAAGATCTGTTGTCTTTATTTTTCTTTTTTCTTTCACATAAAGAAAAAGAAAAATACACACTTTAAAACAGCTATGTGTTTGAGATGTTACACAGATCAAAAAGAGGTTTTAGTCTAGGGAAATTTGTTTCAGGGTGTCTTCGGAAAAAGAGGAAGTGAAAACCTACTGCTTAATCATTTTCTGGTATGTCACAATACTGAAATCAGTACAGACCTCTGACAGAAGGAAAATATTTGCTACCTTCAGTGTGTCAAACCTGGCCATTTCAGAAGGCATGGTCAGACAGTATGAAAAGTCGCTAACAAAGTACCAAATGTCTTGACCATGTATCTATTGCTGTTTATGCCTCTTTAGTACCAGCTTTACTCATACACAATACCTACCTTGTTCAAGTACAGTAATTCAAAGAAGCAATTTGACAATTAACAGTAGCAGAAGCAGACTGTGAAGGAAAGTTTCCGTTACGTTTCTATACATGTGAAAATACACACAGATGATTTTTAACAAAGATTTGTATTTCTTCTCCCATCCAGCTTGTTTGTAATATCTAATATACAAGAAATTTCAGCCTCCTGTATGGAAAAGCAGTGAAATCCATCCTCAGACTTAATTGTCACCTTCAATGCATATTGGATCAGGGCACCAACTCAGCATCACCATGGCCAGCGTACTACAAGGGGAGGCCTTCCTGACATTCCGCCTTCACATTGTCTAGCCATCTATGGTAACCATCATATTTGCTTTATTTTCCCTAGGACAAAGAAAGTAACAATTGTTTAAATTAAAAGACAACATTGGCACTCAATTTAGGCTGGAAAAATTTTCTGGACACTAGAAAAATTAAGGTCTAAGGAACCCTTTTAAGACAGGTCTGGGACAACCTTGAGAAAGCAAGAAACTACTTAGTGTAAGTTAAACCTTGAAGTAGTCATTAAGGATTTAAGCATGTAAATGCCTGCAGTAGGAGAGGAGTCTTCCAAGAAAAGCTTCCACAAAGTTCTTTCCAATGCTGTGGTCTCACACATTTCCATCTGCATGTTCCTCGTTACCTTTGTAGGCTCTTGGTGCAACATTTTAACCTCACCCATGCAGGCCTTCAGAGCATCAAAACAATCAGCGCGTGCTATTACAGCACCACTTAGCCTAAAGTCCCATGTTTAGCCATTAATCCTTTTGTCAACCAGGGAAGAATATTAAAGGTTAGTCAACTTATGTAACAATTTTTCACATGCACAGAAGGAAGACAGCAAATAAATACTGGAGCTATTCATATATCCTGGGTTCCAGGTAGCTGAGGTAAATTGTGCAATATAGGACACCAGATCTCTTTTCCCATAAGGCTCTTTAGATGATCATATTCTTCCCACACAATTTCTCTTCCATCACCCCAGGGAGTTTAATCATACCTGTTGTGATGAAAAGCCAACTTCTAAATGAGTTTGGACACCCTCTGGACTCAGTTCCAAAACGCCCAATTAACTACATGCCAATTATCTGCATACAAAATGCCTTCAGAGTTGGCATTTCTATTTCACAATGTTGTACCACAAGGTCTTCACCCAGGATCTGGTGACTATACTTTTAAAAACAGTTGTAACATCGTCTGCATTAATATAATTCTCCTTTCCTTCAATAATCAGTTTAAACATAAAAGCCGGAGGGGAGGGGGGCATTTAAGTTTTTATTAGAAGAACTATTCTTTACTCAGTATGTTATCAGTATCTTAATTATGTAAATGGGCTAAAAAAAAAATAACAAAAATAGACACTACAGTTACACCATCACTAGATTTCCAAATGAAATATCTTTAGTATGTCTTAAGCTTTCAATTTGCTGTTGTGGTCTTGGCTTTACGACCAAGAACATAGCCAAAAAGGATGTCTAACTATGGATACCTTTCTTCTGTACTTGAGAATTTTCAGCTCTTGAGAATTAGGGTACTTAGGGACAGAAAACAGCAACATAACAAAGTCATAGACCTTTAAGATTAAATAAATCGTTATGATAAATCAAATTATAGTAAAATCATATCTGATTACAGATTGCCACTTAAGTTCATTAATAAATATTATCAAATTAATTAAACATTGCCTTTTCCAACTCTGACATTCAAGCATAATCCTATATATTTGTGTTTTCTCCACAAGAGTTAGGAAACCTTTACTTTAAAAGGGGAATTAAGCCAGAAGTTTGGAGTTGGCAAGAATATACCATTAAGACAGGGAGGAAAAGCTCTTGCTCCTGGCTTCCTGAGAGAGAACAGGTATGAACGTTGTTTCTAGCAGAGCATGGAAAGGAGAGTGAAAAATATGTTGATGAAGGATGTGACTGATGTAAATGAGGTTACACATCCCACTAGGCACCGCTTTATGATATTTTGGGGGAGGAAGTGGGTGGCCTAGTTTACTTCCTCCCTCACTTAAAGAGAACTACTTACTGCATAGATCATCATCCCCACTACCTCTGGTTTTCTGGCACTGATAGGGGAGCATGGATATAAGGAACATTTATTTACAAGTCAAATTCATGTCCCACATTTTGTTATGTTGTAATTAACCTTGAGCCAACAGCGCTGCTGTGGTGGGTTGTGCTAATGAGCTGTATGTATTCCCTAATGCAAATCAGATTAGGAATTACTGACGTTATAAACTCCTCATGAGGGGGCTGTTGTTGAAGTTCCTTGTGTAAATGCGACTTCTAGAAAGTTTAAGTCTCCTATCTAAGACTTCTAAAGAATAAATACCATAACGATGTCTTACATTAAGATTCTCAATTGAAAGGAGAATAATCAATGGCAAATTTAGCTGCAATGTTTAGGAGATAAAGTGATTACAGCACAAATCCAGAGATTAGTGTCCCTGTGAATATTTTTCTTAGCAAAGAAGACTCCTCACAAATCAGCAATAGACAACACAAAACAAAGTAATCCTCTCTAGGTTCTTGTAAGTACCCAGTACAAAAAAGACAGGGATCTCTTGGAAAGAGTACAGTGGAGGGCTATGAAGATGATTAAGGGCCCGGAGCATCTCCCCTATGAGGAAAGACTGAGTGAGCTGAGACTGTTCAGCCTTGAGAAAAGAAGACTAAGGGGGGACCTAATTAATGTTTATAAATATCTGAAGTGTGGGACACAGAGGGAATTGGCCAGCCCCTTTTCGGTTGTCTGTGGAGACAGGACAAGGGGCAATGGCCTCAAGTTGGAGCATAGGAAGTTCCACACCAATATGCAGAAGAACTTTTTCACAGTGAGGGTGACAGAGCCCTGGCACAGGCTGCCCAGGGGGGTTGTGGAGTCTCCATCTCTGGAGATATTCAAGACCCGTCTGGATGCCTACCTGTGCGATCTGTCCTAGGGAACCTGCTTTGGCAGGGGGGTTGGACTCAATCTCTGGAGGTGCCTTCCAACCCCTACAATTCTGTGAATCTGTAATCTGATCTATTATTCTTTTTTCTTACTGAAGAAGCATTCATCAAATTGTCCTGAGACGTGGGATGTTCTCAAAAGAATCTAGAAAAATCAGATCATAGTTGAATATTTTCCTGAGCCACTGTCAAAACGTACTCTTGTTCTTGTCATTCAGAACTCTTCCACACACGTGCTTTCTGTTCTATTTCCAGCCTGGAAATCGCTGTGGCACAAATCCCACCCATTAGGCAATTTTTGGGCAGAGAAGCTAAAGAGGGTCAGAGCAGGAAGAAAGCAGCCAGAAATGAAAATGGCCAGCTCAGGAAAGCAAGGTACAGCATGATCCGTCTCAATTCCTAAATTGCCTGTACTCCACTCTAGAGGATTTACAGAGTGAGCTGGCAGTGTGTGTAGAAGTGATGGCCCCAGGCCATCACGGTGAAAATGGAAACTCCTACCTGCACTTTCTGTGCTCTACGACGTGAGTTCTTATCATAGTTATGAAAGTACCAAATTGTAAGTAAATGCTATCCAAGACCATCGTTCAGTCAACAAAGGGAACACATGTTTCTGCAGCTCTCTGGTAACTGAGTAGGATTCAAATTACATCCCATCAGCCAGCTGGGAAGCTGAGTTTTCCCTTGTGATTGCGAACCACTGAGTTGTTTTTGGGCAAGATGCAAATAGCTGTGTCCCTGACAGACATCTAGGCACTGAATTTCCAATTATGGAGAAGCTGCATTTAAGAGCTTCGGATCTGAATTATGGGCTTCACCTTAATCCAGCAGCTACTGCAAAACAGTTTGCCCATCAAGTTGCAGGCCAGTCTGGGGAAAAAAAATTACACAAGTTGAGCAAAAGTTTACTAATATACTTGTACTTGTCTAACAAAGGATTAAAATGCCTATTGCCAGACCACATGGATTTTCAGTTTTAGTAAAATATAATTATTTTCTCTCAAAACAGTGTCTTTTTTTTTTTGATTGATTGATATTAGTGGGGGAAGGGGTGAAAAGGCAAGTTGGTGTCTATCCACATCAAAGCCAGATATAAAAGATAAAGAGGTTCTTGGATTTTCTTCCTTTGAAATTACAAAGTTAAAATTTTATCCCATCTCCTGATCTTCAAAAATCATCTGGCTGTACTGACACGTTCAGCTTCCTCTCAGATGCCTTCAGAACTCCTCTGTACTATGAGTTTCATTTCTTGTTTCTTTCTTATGGCAAAAGAGTTGCTCTGCACAGATTTACAAGTCCATGCAACAGACCAAACTATCTTTGTGCAGCTAAAATGCTCTTTATACTGTTTGAAGTGCTACTACTTTACTACGGCCTATTTTAAAGGTGCACACCGTAGTCAGAGTGTCAAATTTTTATCTGATACCAGAAAAGTCAGATTTCTTGAAAGACATTTTTTTTCTCTGCTATCAGGCAGCTCACCTTGCATAGCAGAAACTTTCATACCCAACACTCACTCAAGGGTTCATCCAAAGTGACTAGTAAAATGAGATACCAGATAATTTATGAAGTATATTGGAATTGCTATTTATTTAATACTGTTTACTCACTATTTTTCTGGCAACTTTGTCTGCAAATGTAGTTCAGTGTGTCAGATTTCCTCTTTTAAAGACTTACAGTAGAATCAATAGCTAGAGAAATTAAGTTTGTATAAATAATGCAAAAAGAGGAAATATGTGGAAACAAAATATGGAAGTGGATGCTGTGAGAAAGACATTTACAAGACACAGAAAAAGAAACAGAACAATTTTAGTATGATCTTTCCTCTGGTACATCCTCCCCATTCTCAGCAACCAGTTTAGGGATCTCTTAATCTGAAGGCTGTCTCCAGACCACCATGCTCCAGAGCTGCCAATAGGCAAATCCACCATGATTTCTTCCAACACATATTTGAATGAATTTATACTTCTTCAGATCAAACCACTGCCTTTTGTGTTTGAACTGCTTTGTAACTGAAGAAGTTAGAGCTCCTAGCTAAGTTACAAGAAATAGTCAATATCAATTTCTGGCTAATTTTCTCCCTATCGCAGGTGATTTTGTAAACCTCTGTCATTTTATGGCTCTGAGGAAGGGGCTATCTTTTCCTGAGGACAGGGGTGACCCAGGAGACAGGTCATTATGGTCCCTCCTTTGCATAGAAGTCAGTTTGTACCACCATACCCCTGTACCCGTCTCCAGCCCCGATGTACCCCGAGGCACAGCTGTGCACAGGATTGACACAGCAGCTTTGTAATACCAACATAACAGTAACTTTTTTATTTTACTTGCTATTCCTTTCCTAATAATTTTTAACATTCTCCTGCCCACCACTGAACACTAAGCTCACTTTTTCACAGGATTATCCACAGTAACATGAGCATTATCTTCCTAGTAACTAAAAGCAGTGGCTCTGAGACACATCAGCAGACTCACTAGTCTTTCTTTGTGAAGAGTTACACAGCATTTCTGTTCACCTCTAGGTTTGATACAAATTTTCAGATTCTTCTTTAAAAACAAGTAAGGCTTACTGTCCTGGTTGAAGCCTTTTATCAGTGAGTAGAAAAGGATTTTTGAAACAGATGTTATCACCATTTCCACAAGAATGGAAATTCCTATGGCACCAAAGGAAGAATGTTGCCACAAGTACAAAATATCACAGGACAACAGCAGTGTTACTGAAAACACTCTAGGCTAAGCTTATTTTAGGGTGTTGACTTTGATGATTTCTACCAGTGATCTAAATGCAGGTTTGCACTTATAATTAACATATACACTTATAATTAACAAATAACATTTCAAGATCCCGTTTACATCATTAAACTCTCCTGAAGCCTGTTTTTACCTGTTTTATTTAAGCTTAGAAAGGATGTTCTTTTTTCCTTTTTTTATTCCCCATATTTATAGTTCTAATACTTCAAAACTATTTGAATATAAAGACCCATACTAAATATGTCTAACAGAAGAACATCTCGGTGTGGATGTAGAAGGGGTAGAAAAAGCAAAATACAGTCTCTGCTGTTTCATTCTTCCCTGGACAAGATACACTCTGAGCAAAACTCTCCCTCATTAAAGATCTGCAGCTTGTGTAAACAATTTTGGCTACCCCAGCTTGACTTCATCTGTGTCAAGCAGTCCATGCACAGCCTGAGCAATAGCAGTGTATCATCTCAAAAGCGTGCAGGGAGAGACAGAGGAAACAAAGATGACCAGACATGAGGCCGTTCTGAACTGGGAACCAAGTTAGCACATTAGCATGGCACTCTGCTGGGACTAATCACCCTGGTGAGAAATAGTCCACATAGACCCTCAGACAGTTACTCACATTCTATGACTCTCCTTTGCCTTTTATAGGAATTGACATTTATAGCCAAGAAACAGTTCTTATTTTATTACTTCCCAATTTCTGGATCTATACCAGTACTAGAAATCTGTTTAACAAATCCATATGAGACTTCCAAGTTTAAAACTGCCACCACCCTGCTGAACTTTGAAGGCAATAGGCCCTGTCAATGTTTTGACATTCCACATTATCTCCCCATCAGTATTTGTCTTAAGTTTTATTTATACTGTTCTGTCAAAGTAAAAACTCTCTATAGGGACAAGTCTTTCCATCTTCAGCAGTGTGATGGGGCTTGGAGTGCTGTTGGCAATTTAATTTATAGCCAGTCCTGCTTAAGCTGTGTGAAAAACATCCATTTACACCAGCAGGTACAGAAATTGGGTTTACACATTCAGTTCTGACTTTGTAAAACCAGTGGTTCTAACGTACTTTTTGTTCCCTAATTGCAAGGTACACTAAGAACATGCTGTCTTGCAATCATCATACACACTCGCTTTTTTGGTCTATCTACTATAAAGTCACTATAGCAGCTGCAGAATAAAACATTCCAGAAATCTAGCATATCAAAATTGTCTGTAGAAACAAAGTTTCTAACATTTGATTTCTCAAAGAAAAAAGGCACAATACCGACAATGTTAGGGTACCTAGTTTGGCCTCTAGCCTCAGATCCTCCAAGATATTTAAATGTTACTGTTGTACTGCATTTCACTAAGGAATTTGCTCTTCATCTTCCTCTCCATTACAGTTTCATTTGAAAGAAAACCAAAACACTACTGAAAATAGTTGTTCATTCAACACTAGCATCAGCTCAGCAAAGCTCTGCACAAATCTTCCAACACAGGCTATGGCTTGCTTTGTTTAAGCTTCTAAATTAGGTTATATAGAAACTTGTTAGAATTTATATCACCCACCCAAAACCCTGTATAAACTCTAAGCTCTGCAAAGTGTAATACAAACCAAAGATAGAAGATTGTAGAGGGAAATAAAATGCCAAACATAAGCTTCATAATTTGCCAAGAAAACTGTAGATAAAAATAAAGCTTGGAGGTTAACTCTAATTCTTGGCTGCGGGAAAGCTTACTTTGCCGAGGACTAGAGTTTAGAATAACTCCCCAAAGAACTCTGGCACTAGTAGGAACAGACTGTGAGGACTTATGTTATTTGGGAAACAATTCCTTCTAGAGCCAGAATGATTGGCTTTCAGGAGTACATCTGGCTTTCCCTCTTCTCAGTTTTTAGTTAAAGTAAAATTCTTTTGCCAACAGTATTCTTGGAGGAGCCCCAGATTGGATAAATACGGTTCCATCAAGAGAGGACAGCTTTGTGACAGAAATGATAAACTCCATTATGTCTCAGTGCAGAAGTAACAGTAATCGGACATGTCTGGCCACTATACATTTCCTCTGGCTACAGCGGGAAAGGATTTCCCCTGTGAGAAGCTACACCCTAAATACCTCCAGTGTTTTATTATATCTCTGCCCTCTCAAGATGTCTGGGCTAGATACAAGTTACAGTCCTAGTGCTTATTGCTACTACCAAGTTTCGAGTTTGCACATTGCTCAGTACAAGGGAGTATATCCCACAATTTATTTCTGGGACTGAAATGCTCTGTTCAAACCCAGTCACTGAGAGCAAGATCATATTAGTTGTTTGCAGAGCTCATGGCAATAAGGCAAAATCAACTCACAACTAGCGAGTCTCCTTCCCTTACACCCCTTACATGTCTCTCAGTGTCAGAAAGTGGGTGTGTGGTCCCACAGCTGTATAACTTAATCTGAATCTGGGCTGCTGTGATCCTACTCTTCTGCACGCTACCATTTACCTCTCTTGTGCAAGTGCTGCTGCTTCTGCAATTGCTCAGGGAGGTGAGGCAGGCAAAAACCAACCCTAAGGAAAAGGGGATTAGTTTTTGGCTAGCTCAGCCCTCAAGGGAGAAAGGACCATGGCAGCCCCCCCACCCCAGTAGTTAAGCCTCAATGCTGCACCTCTATTCTCATCTCTGGTTTGCCCATCACATCAAACTCTTCTGCCCCCTCCATTAGATTTTCAAACCAGAACCTTGTGCTTTTGTCTTGCAGGCTCTCACAGTTAGCCAGAGCTCTCTGTGAGCATCCCCTGAGCTATCTTATTCTTCCCTTTCCAAACCCCTGGCACTTAACATGGGGGAAACTGCTGACCTGCAGTGACAATTTCCTATAAACATGGATCAGAAATATCCCTCTTGTTTCCTTACCCTGCCCATTTGCACGACTTCTTTCCATGACTTTATTCTTTGAGGTACTGGCTATGTCTGTGCTAGATACTATACAAATACAGAACAAAATCTTTAGCTGAAGACACAAGGCAATAAAAATTCCATATCCTAGATCCAACAGAGCAGCCATTCCCCAACTGTGCTGTGCATGTATCAGTACCAATACTTCCAGTGCTGGTACTTGCTGCTTTTACTACAACTGATACATAGCAAAAAGAGAGAAAAAAGTTATGAGGTATGGAGTACTTATGTAACTGCTGGGCTGAATGCTACTAAATATACAGCAGCACATGATCCCTGTGCCTGAACTTCTGTAGTCAAGTTTGAAGGAGGGGAACATGGATTATTGTGAATCTCAGCAGAAAGAAATAGGGTTCTGTGGTTAAAAGCCACTCCAGCTGCAGATGTATCTTCAGGAGCAGCAGAGTGACCTAAGCCAGCAGGCCTTGCTATAAAAGAGAGGAGGGATTGTGCTTTTCCTATCCTACTGAAGGCCTGTCTCCAGACAGACTCTGTCTCCAGACAGATGTTCCAACCTTGAGCCCACTTTCAGCCCGATTCTAGGAAGGCAGGTCCACAATTTTTTACTTTGGTGAAAGAGCCCTGCATGTCTCCTGCATGCTGCTGACACAAGATGCCTGTTTCCCGTGCTATTTCAAACGTAGATTCCTCAAGAATGCCAAGCTCACAGGATGAAAAGGAGGTGACTCAGCACCACCAGCATGGGGGTTTTTTTTCAGCCAATAAGACAGGGACAAATTAAATGCCATTCCTTCTATCCTTTGTATAATCCTCAAGCAAGATGCATACTATAAATCTTTGCCAGCCCAAATTACCTATGTTAACAGGCGCAAACTGGAGTGCTGCAATGGATGGCTACAAACTCTTCAGGAGAGACAGGCAAGGAAGGAGGGGTGGTGGTGTGGCTCTATACGTTAGGGAATCCTTTTCTGCCACTGAGATTGTGACTAGGGATGATAACATTGAATCCCTATGGGTAAAGATCAGAGGAAGGGCTGACAAGGCAGACATCCTGGTGGGCGTCTGTTATAGACCACCAAACCAGGATGAAGAGACAGATGAGGTGTTCTACAAGCAGCTGGCACGAGCTGCACGGTCATCAGCCCTTGTGCTCATGGGGGACTTCAACTTCCCTGACATATGCTGGGAGTACAGCACAGCACAGAAGAAGCAGTCTAGGAGGTTTTTGGAGTGCACAGAGGATGCATTCCTGATGCAGCTGGTCAGAGAGCCCACAAGAGGAACTGCCCCGCTAGACCTGCTGTTCGTGAACAGGGAAGGTCTGGTAGGAGATGTGAAGGTTGGGGGCTGCCTTGGACAGAGTGACCATGAAATGATACATTTCTCAATTCATGGTGGAGCTTGGAGGGGGAATAGTAAAACTGCTACCTTGGACTTTCAGAGGGCAGACTTTGATTTGTTCAAGAGACTGGTAGGGGGAGTCCCTTGGCATTCAGTCTTAGCGAACAAAGGGGTACAAGAGAGCTGGTTGCTCTTCAAGAAGGAAGTCTTAAGGGCGCAGGAGCAGGCGGTCCCCCTGAGCCGCAAAATGAGCCGGCGGGGAAGAAGACCAGCGTGGATGAATAGGGAGTTACTCTTGAGGCTCCGTGAGAAAAAGAGAATCTACCGCCTGTGGAAGGAGGGACGGGTAACTGAGAATGAATTCAAGGAAGTTGTCAGGATGTGTAGAGGTGAAATCAGAAAGGCAAAAGCCCAGCTTGAATTTAACCTGGCCGCTGGGGTGAAAAAGAATAATAAACTCTTTTATAAGTACATTAACAGTAAGAGGAGGACAAAGGAGAATATCCACTCTTTACTGGATGAGGCTGGGAATGTGATCACTGAGGATAAGGAAAAGGCGGAGGTTCTGAATGCCTTCTTTACGTCTGTCTTTAAAGGTCAAACAGATCCTCAGGGTACCCCTCTCTCTGACCTGGTAGTCTCAGCTGGGGAGCATGCTAACTCCCCTGTGATTCTGGAAGAAACAGTCAGAGACTTCCTACTCCAACTGGACTGCCACAAGTCCATGGGGCCGGATGAGATCCACCCGAGAGTGCTGAGGGAACTGGCAGAGGTGGTAGCCGAGCCGCTTTCCATTATCTATCAGTCCTCCTTGCTGACTGGTGAGGTCCCAGAAGACTGGAGGCTTGTCAATGTGACTCCCATTTACAAGAAAGGTTGTAAGGAGGATCCGGGGAACTACAGGCCTGTTAGCCTGACCTCAGTTCCAGGGAAGGTTATGGAACAGATAGTCTTGAGGGAGATCATGCGGTATGTGCGGGATGGCCGGGGGATCAGGCCTAGCCAGCATGGGTTCATGAAGGGCAGGTCCTGTTTGACCAACCTGATCTCCTTCTATGATCTAGTGACCCATCTGCTGGATGAGGGAAAGGCTGTTGATGTGGTCTACCTAGACTTCAGCAAAGCCTTTGACACTGTCTCCCACAGTATTCTCCTGCAGAAGCTGGCAGCCCGTGGCTTGGATGGGTACACCCTCGGCTGGATAAGGAGCTGGCTGGAGGGCCGGGCTCAGAGAGTGGTAGTAAATGGAGTTAAATCCAGCTGGCGACCGGTCACGAGTGGTGTTCCCCAGGGGTCGGTGCTGGGGCCTGTCCTCTTCAATATCTTTATTGATGACCTAGATGAGGGCATTGAGTGCACCCTCAGTAAGTTTGCAGATGACACTAAATTGGCTGGGAGTGTGGATCTGCCTGGGGGTAGCGAGGCCCTACAGAGGGATCTGGACAGGCTGGAGAGCTGGGCTGAAGCCAATGGCATGAGGTTCAACAAGAGCAAATGCCGAGTCCTGCACTTTGGCCACAACAACCCCAGGCAGCGCTATAGGCTTGGGGCGGAGTGGCTGGAGGACTGTGTGGAGGAAATGGACCTGGGGGTACTGATTGATGCACGGCTGAACATGAGCTGACAGTGTGCGTGGGTGGCCAAGAAGGCCAACGGCATCCTGGCTTGCATCAAAAATAGTGTTACTAGTAGGAGCAGGGAGGTAATTGTCCCCCTGTACTCAGCACTTGTGAGGCCGCATCTCGAGTACTGTGTTCAGTTTTGGGCCCCTCACTACAGGAAAGACATTGAGGCTCTGGAACGCGTTCAGAGGAGGGCTACTAAGCTGGTGAGGGGTCTGGAACACAGGCCTTACGAGGAGCGTCTGAGGAAGCTGGGATTGTTCAGCCTGGAGAAGAGGAGGCTTAGGGGAGACCTTATAGCTCTCTATAACTTCCTGAAGGGAGGTTGTAGTGAGCTGGGGGTCGGCCTCTTCTCCCGTGTAGGCAGTGACAGAACTAGAGGGAATGGTAGCTAGCTGCGCCAGGGGAGATTCAGGCTCGACATTAGGAAGCACTACTTCTCAGAAAGGGTAGTCAGGCACTGGAATGCACTGCCCAGGGAGGTGGTGGAGTCACCAACCCTGGGGGTGTTCAAGGAAAGACTGGATGTTGTATTGAGGGATATGGTTTAGTGGGAGCTAGTAGTAATAGGTGAATGGTTGGACTGGATGATCTTCTAGGTCTTTTCCAACCTTGATAATTCTGTGATTCTGTGATTCTGAAACATGATTCTTGGTAACAAAGTCTAGACTGTGTTACTAAAATAAGACAGCAGAAACTAAGTACTCTTTGGGCATACTCACAGTAGATTGCCAGCACAGGTGCTACATGCCTGGTCGTGGTAAGAACAATACTCACTTCAGCAAATATCCCACAGTGTCTTTGTTCTTGAGGTAGCATCTATTTCAGTTGCTTGCTAGAACTCTAGCACCCAGGAACCCAGACACCAAAGCCATCACTCTTTTCTGCAATGCCCATTTTCCTAGCCTACTTTTCCATGCAAAATTTCCAGCTTGAAACTGTGTTGCTGCCTGGAAAAGGATTCTTGGATCCCTTAGGCTTGGGCTTGTATTGACTTTAGAACCCACTGCAGGACACATTTAGATGGCTGCTGCAGCATGGAAAGCAAAAGTGGACTCTGCTGCGAAACACACTAGGAAAAGGCACAGCAAGAGCCTGACTGAGAAGTGAGGAAAACACATGATCCAGGCTGCTCCCCTCCAGAAGAGAAAGGGCCTTGACAAACTTGGCAGTGATGCCACTCCACTGTTGTTACTCGTGCCTCCTAACACCCAGGAGAACAGTTGGCAGTGCCCAGGGAGAATGGATTTGAGAGATTGCTCCTGATGGCAAGTGTATATTGAAGAGGGAAAACAGACTTCCTGTACAACAGGAATAACTGTCCTTAGGTTAACCTAGACTTTGAAAGAAACAGAGTAAGAGCAAGGGTAGACAATTCACATGACTGTGGCATACGCTCTTCTCACTCAACAAGCCTGCAATCTACTCCCCCTCCTTTTCAAGGTATGAGATGTATACAATTAGCTAGAGAATAAATAATTTGGCTTTTTAAAACGAACTTATTTCAGAGGCATGTCCCAACGAAGTAGACTGAAGGTACAGACCAAGAAGTGCACACCAGGAGCCTAGCAGACCACTAAAAGCGACCCTGCCACTGCCGAGCAGCACGTGACAGCCAGTAAGCCCATGTGCAACATGCAGCTACCTGCATCCCTACTGCACCTGAGTAAGCAGTTTCACCTACCAGCTTTCACCTCACAACTGTGGCAAGCAGACATCAGACATGTGGCCAGTTCCCACACTGCAGCCGAGCTGGTGCTTGCTAACACAGCTTAGCAAGTGCCCATGCACAAATATCTTTCTTAATTGATGAATTTTGACAAGGTTGAATCTGCAAGATGAAATTTCCCAGGCACTTGGAAAACCAGTAGCTACTCAGTCTGTAGGTAACCTGGTGCTCGTGGGACCACATAGTTTGCCTTCTTATTTGTCTGTACTTGACCTAAACCAAACTGAGTGATACAAAGTCAGTATCTGGAAATTTTCCTCTTTTTTAAATATATCTACTTTAAGACAAATTAATATTTAAGCATTGATAGGTTTTGAAATTTATTAAATCTTCTCTAATATGTTACTACTCAACTTTTTTCTTTTTAAATCAAGATACCATCAAATATAACAAAGTGTCACAGGCCAAGTTAGCATCTTGCCACCATATTTACATTGACTTTGACAAATATTTGAGCTAGTGCACAAACATCAGCATACTGCAATCCTATTCGACACAGTTTACATTATCTTTTCAGGCCTTACCCAATTGTACATTACTGAATGTGTTCTTGCAGCTACAAAGGCTGTTTAAGTATTACCAACTAATATCCTGACATTCTGACCCTTCCACTCATTGCTACATTTCCCCATTCATGTGCAAAATACAGTAAAGACAACAGGAGTATAAAAATCTAGGCCTACTGGAGGCCTGTCAAGGTACTAAACTCAGCATCCTATGCCTATTTAGGTAGTAATTAAATCCATCCTTGCTTCTATCCAATGCATGGGTCAGAGCAAGGAAGGTTGTGAGGCCAAAACCTTTACAGTTGTTACTCACTCTCTGACATTATCAATTTAAGCTTATTGGTCTTAGAAAGAGGATCCTGCTTGCAGCCATTTTTTAAGACCTGCACTTTAATGATGTGCTTCTGTGCTCCTTCAGTGCTCAGAAAAATGTCCCTAGAAAGTCATCCCACATCAGTAAAGTGCTCCCTCTTCATTGTGCTCTGAGGCAAAATCACATGCAGGAAAGAAAGGCAGGACTGAGTTCTGCTGGCCCACCAGAAATACCATTATTTCAGATACCCAACTTATTTTTGGCAGAAAATCAAGAATCACCACCTTCAGCTGAAGGGCATACTTCCCACCTGAGCAATGTCCCCTCTCCTTTAAATATTCATAGAAAAAGCCAGGACTCACTAATCAAGACCATGATGGGATTTCAAGCCACCAGAGTGTGATTACAAGTAATCAATTTTTCTTGCATCAGAGAAACATCTCTTCCAAGCCCTAAGTTCTGCTGCTACTCCTGATCATTCCTGATGTGCACCTGGACTACTTCCCAGCAGCTTATACTCATTTCACACACAGTCCCAAAAGCACTAGTCCATGTCCTTACCTGTCTCTGATAAAGGCAGTCCTAAAAGAGACTTACAACTGCACCATTTCCATTTTAATGGAAGGGTGGCAAGGTGACAAAGTTGAGAAGTAATGACAGATTTTTTTTTAAATCCTAATGAATGTATGAAATGGAAAATTATTATTGCAATTAAAAACATGGAAGCTTGACCTTGAATACAGCATCTGTAGGACATGGAGCACAGTAAAAAGGTCCTACATAACAGTTCTTTGTATGCTGGTAGGATGCTCTTCAGATTGCTTTGTGTATTTTGCATTAATAGCCTCTCATAATAATGACCTATCACAAAGACCCCGAGCACAAGCATAACAGCCAGGCAGCCAAAGGCCATTAACTTAGCTTTTAGTGTCAGACCTGGCTTTAGTCACATTGGCCAAGACTGGTGACAGGCATAGAGGGATCGAATAGTTGGCCTGAGTTCTGCTATTTGGAATTAGCCTTAGCACTATAGCCTCTCTCTTTGCTTCTGCTAGCAAAGATTGATTTGTATTCACTGATCTATGTTGTACCAAAGTATATGTCTTCACGTTTGCAGCCTGAGCCTGTGTCACGCAAATCACTGCTGCTAGGCTGAAACCAACTTTCTGTTTATTGACTACTGTGTCTATAGTGTTTGCTTATGTTATCTCATTGGAACAGCTTTGTAGAAATAGAATTCATTTAATAACTCCTTACCAAAACTTCAAGCCAAGTTTAATCTTTCTGCTGCTCTTTGCAAAAGATATCATTTATGAAAAATTAATCTGACCGACCATGGACTTCTTTTTGTTTATTTCTATGCCCATGTAAGTATTGACACTGGATTTCTTTTCCTGTAAGTAGTCATTCAGGTTTAACTCTTTTCCAACTTAGCCAGTAGATATGTTTGTACCTGGGAAAACATACGTCCTCCTATCTCATGGTTAAATTCCTGTATCACAGGATCACAGAATCACAGAACGTTAGGAGTTGGAAGGGACCTCAAAAGATCATCTAGTTCAACCCCACTATCAGAGCAGGATCACCTAGACTAAATCACACAGGAATGCATCCAGGTGGGTTTTGAATGTCTCCAGAGAAGGAGACTCTACAACCTCTCTGGGCAGTTTGTTCCAGTGCTCCGTGACCCTCACAGTGAAACAGTTCCTCCTTATGTACACATGGAACTTCCTATGCTCCAGCTTGCATGTGTTATGCCTTGCCCTATCGCTGTCCATCACTGAGACGAGCCTGGCTCCATCTTCTTGACTCTCACCTTTTACATATTTATAAACATGAATAATGTCACCCCTCAGTCTCCTCCAGGCTAAAGAGACCCAGCTCCCTCAGCCTGTCCTCATAAGGAAGCTGTTCCACTCCCTTAATCATCTTGGTGGCCCTGCACTGGACTCTTGCAAGGAGTTCTATGTCCTATCATTGTTTTTAATACAGTGTATCATATATCCAGCATCTTCCCACACTAAGTGCTGTACATCTTTGATATATTAACTGTACATTTTTTTCACCTCATAAGCGCAAGCGACTACAACACTTTATGAGCTTAACACTCGTGAAGAACCAGCATTGGACACACATTACACTATTATAACGAGAAAGAAAGAAAAATGAATAGCAGGCTTGGATTTAGAGCTGTAGCTTTTTTTTTTTTTCTAGAAATTTGCATTTGGCAATGTGGTAATGCTGTTTTCAGCTGAAAGGTAGGTGACAGAAGACTCACTACAATAACAAATGAATAAAATCTATTAATCAGAGAAAGGGAGGGAGGATGCAAGGGAGAAGAGAGGCTGATGGCTTTCCACAAAATGTGTCGATTCTTGCTTTGATTTCCTTTAGCTTTATGGTTAGCTGTTGCCTAAGGAAAACTCTCTGATCGAACACATCCCATCTAAAGTCAGATACAGCGAATCTAAAGCTTCACATGGAACACTGCTGGTTTTCAAAAAAAACCCCGCTTCAAATCCCTAACTAGATCAAAGGCTGTATGTGCAAGTTATTATTTCCCTAGAGATAGGGCAATCCAAATAAAATATTGTTTCTGCTCCTTGGACCAGAAAGAGAAAAGGATAGTTTTGCAGTAACAGGGCCTCTTAACATCAGGCTTATTTTAGCTGACAGAAATTACTTGAAAGATTGTCAGCTTTATGGCTTAATTGAGGATTGGAAAAAGATCACAAGAATATCACCCAGATTTCAATGAATGAACTATTTTTGCTTTTTAGCTAGAAGTGAATTTCCTATAGCTGTAAGTTTCCCAAGTTCCCCTAAGAGGAAATGAGATTTTTTTCAATGTTGCTGTAGAAAATTGCATTCACAAGAATGAGATTGACAGTCTCTGTATCTCACACTACCCAAAAAGAATGTCCCATACACATATTAGCTCATTTACTCTTATGAATTGTAACTGCTTACAGCAGCACAAACAGCTCTGGGGACCATTTGATGTAAATTCTGCCATTGCTTAATTCAGTGCAGCTCCAATGACTTCAGTGCAGATATTGCAGATTTATATAAGCACAGATAAGCAAAATCAGGACCAGGAACCACGCTCAGCAAAGTTTTCTCAACAGTTAGTCCTACTTGCAGAAGGAATTATTTGGCCTTTCCCTTTAAACATATTTGATAAGCCTTAAAAAAGCCCTCCTCCCTCCAACACACACACAGAGGTACTGCTGCACATCCCACTTAAAGGGCTTTCTTGCCTTTAAGAAAGGGAAAAATAAAATAATATAGTTCTGTATCAAAATCCTGTTAGAAAGTGTCATTATTGGCATAAACGGAGGTGCCTCAGGATGGCGTAACCTAAGCAGAATCACTCTGCATGCAGCTGCAGTCAAAGCAGACACTGCAGAGGCATCGTGCTTTCACCATGTCACGTATTTATGATCTCACAGGAAAATAAATAAAAAAAAAGAGCTGAGTCCAGCGATACTTTTAAAATAGGGGAGAGCAGGTAAAAACATGCTCTGCATAGAGCAGCGCCAAGAACAGCTCATTCGAATACACACAGCAAACACATTCACTCATATTCCAGCCTCCCAGTAAACTTTCACCTGCACGCCTATCAGCCACGCAGAGCTTCTCAGAAACTTGCTTATCAGGATTTGTCAATAGTATTGTACCCCTATATCTTTTATGGTGCCCAAGTCCTAATCTGAGGAATTTGGGCAGCTATGTATCTTTGAGGACCCAAACATAAGCTTTACTGAATATCAAGTGATTCAACCTGAGTCATTAAACACATATTTGAAATACATACCCTTGTCAAGAACACATCTTTACCAAGTCCCACTACCAGATTTGGAATATTTATTCTGCCCTCTGCAATCCACAACCTCAAATATCCTATAGCAAATAATTGCTAATCTTCCAAAGAGTTGGCACTTCTAAAGAGCTTGCGGGTGGTAATTCATAACACAACCAACTCCTTACAGGATAGCAGGTGGAAAATATCTGGGGCTTCACTAAGTGAACCCAACTTGCTGCATGTGGAGCTGAGACATTGGCAGCACTTCCCCAGTACCCTATACTTGGAGCATATAAAAGAAAATCACAGTTACTCTGTTGGATAGTCCCACTGCCAATTCCCAGGTAGGTTTCTATTCAGGTACCCCAGGAGACAATGTTACACAGAAGGGCCAGTAAATGGCCTTCTTGGACTGAACTGCACCACTGCTCATACAGACATCTATGAATTCTGAGTAGGAAATATTTTGCCCATTACGATCCTTCATCTCTGAAAGGGTTGTCAAGCACTGGAACAGGCTGCCCAGAGAAGTGTCTGAGTCGCCATCCCTGGAGGTATTTAAGAGATTTGTAGACATGACACTTAGGGATGTGGTTTAGTGGTGGAGTTGGCAGTGTTAGGTTTATAGTTGGACTTGATGATCTTAGGGGTTTTTTCCAACATAAATGATTGTCTCGTGTCTGCTTCTAATGAACTGACAAAGTCTGAGAGATGGGAAGAATTATTAGACTTCTCATTATAGCTAGGCAAGACAGCACCTTGCATACCGAGTGCTGTGTATCAGCTGCTATTAATTTTAACCCTTTATTCCTTTGGGGGGAATTAAAATCAATTTGCAAGCTTCATGGATTAGTCTAATATATGAGATATACCACAGGAAGAAGACAGAAAAATCTTTCTCAACAAAGTCACAAATGCTGATTTCAGAAAATTCTCTAAATCAAGCAGACCACCACTCATCTTTATCAATTTTTCGGTATAAATCAGTGTTCTTCATAACATTTGGATCTAAAATTTTAAAAAGTAAGAAACCTACCATAAAGAGGTTACATATTTCTCACTGGCCCGTTATCTACTGTGATCAGCATGCAAGTGAACAGCATGTCTTCAGGTTCCACACCTCTGTCTGGTGGAGCCAGAGAGAGAGGGGATACAAGGTTGTCTTACGGATTTCACAAACAAAAGCACTGGAGCTCTGGCCTCAGAAAACAAGTTCAGACATCATGCAGCTCAATTGGCAATTTTCCTGCCTGAAAGAGACTTCTTAGTGAAGGAAGACTATGTGAGCAGAACTCAGGTACCACTGAAGCCAGTGCCAAACAATATGAGCAGCACCTGTCACAAAACTCATATGCATGCTAGCTGATTCCCGCTCATCCTATTAGTTCCTTCCTTAAAGTAGCTTCAAAGTGCCCCAACAAATTTCAGCAGGAGTCCTAAAAATATACTGATCTGGAAACAACAATCAAGATTTTTTTGTTTGTGGGTTGTTTTGGGTTTGTTTTTTTTTTTTTTTCCCAAGGTTTCAAGGACATTCTCATAGGATGTCTATTTCCTGATTCACAAAGACATGATCCTGGCTCATGATATGTATTCCTGAGACTCAAGACAATCAGACAAAGCCTAATCACTGTATTGGAGGTTCCCTAGACATATAGGTCTTGCTCAGAGAGACAACATGCTACTGCATTCTAGCAAGCCCTCACTGTTTTAGTTGCCTGAAGGGGCTCTGGTTTGTTAAGCACCATTTAGAGGAAATAATAGACTACAGGTCCAAAAGGAACCTCATCAAGAAGTCTCCATCTCCTGACCCAAGACAGGATCAGCAGTACCTATATGATTCTTGATGCAGAAAAATCTTCAGGATTGTCCCCTTGTCCCTTAAGGGTTGCAAAACAGTGAGTGCTACCTACCTCAGCTACTGATTTAATGAGGCCTCGCTAGTATCCAGTCAAAGCATCACTTGCTGCGACTCAAGTGCTATCCACAGATAACACATGGAATCATTCGTTCCTTTCCATTTTGCAGCTATCTTGTCTGTATTAAATTACTTTTTTCATCTTTCTTCTGATTTCTCTTTCCTATACTAAGGATTGACAACTTTCCAGTCTTGCCTTGCAGACCTTAACCGTTACCCCAGGTTACCAGCAGGAGGATGGCACAGCATTTGATCGATTGCCATATTCACAACTTACTTGTGTGTCTGAAGAACTCTATCTTTCCAAAACGTATTTCATTGTCGTTGATTTCAAAAGTCATTATGATCACACTATATACAAACAGGCATTTATTCTCTTCACTGGTAATTGTATTAATTTCATTTACCACTGAAATGTATTATTTCACTGTGCTATGAAAATAACCAATTTGTAAATGCACAGAACTTTTATTAAACTCATATTCTGCATTTCATCTGACTACAGCAACCATCCAGGTGCTGTAAGTTTTTTCTATAATACATGAGAACATGCCATTTCTCTAATCAACTACCCTTTCACCTGCTCACAGTGGCCTTAGGCAAGAGAGTTCAACTCACAACAAAATTAAGAACTATAAAATTATTTCCCCTCCCTTTTCACAAATACATGCTTTATTTTTTTCCAGTATCTGGTGTTTATCAATGTTTTGATTAGATAGTTCACCCATACGCTCTCTCCGTACCAACTGATAAACCACCACAATTAGAATGGATAACTGTATCTGTTCAGGAAGTGTGTACAGACAAGAAAATAACTCCAGTCATTAATTAACTTCAGGACTCCAGTGAAAAAGTTGCTTTTGACTTTTCAGTAATAAAACTGAAGATGTATCTGCTTTGCAAATTACTTAGTACCTGTGATGTTTTGACTTTGGTGTCCTTTGGTAAAAGGTGCAGTGTGGAATACTTCAGATGCCCATGGGTAAAAATGACCACTACAATGCAGCCTGCATGGGCAATTAATAATGGAATAAATCAGAACCAATTACACACTGACAGTATAAAGCAATGCTGGAACAAAGCAAGTGGAAAAAAAACCCCCACAAAGCTCTTTGTTTAGCAGACAGACAAATCAGTTTCATCATCCTTGGTAACAAGATCATGCACTATAATTAACTGTTAGAAAGCTAGTACTGTAAATAATCCAAGTTAGCTGAAACCAGGGTGTGATGTCTGAGTATGTTTTTGTTGAAGGGTGTTAGCTTTCCAAGCCCTTTTCACAAGAACTCACCACAGAAAACAGGCTAAACATTCCCATTAGTGGGCTAGATATGGACATTTTGATTAAGCCGCAAGTAAACATCTTTAGAAAAAGAGCAAAGAAAAGAGAAACTACTTTTTGTACTTCATCATGACAAAGAAGAAAAAGCAAAACAATAAATGAGGCTTCATATAGCAAAGCAGATTCTGCAACTAAGCAAAAAGTTCCAACATAAGTGGTCTTGAGTTGGAGACCTGATCCTGCAAAACCTTGCCCCTCAATGATTCCCACTCAGGTAAGAATATTCATAGAGAAGAGCTACAGCACTGAGCTTTATGCTTCCATCAACAGAAAGCAGGGGATAGAGGATGCCACAATAACAATTCCATACGTAATTATATATACTGTCACGTATCATTCCCTTTTAAAATTGTCTCTTCCTCTTTCCACTCAGACTGAGTGACAGCGAGTACAAAACTGTATCGAAATGTCAGTGTAGCCAGAGCTCAACTGCTTTCAAAATACCTGAGCTGGTCAGAGCTAACCCTTACATCACACAAAGCACAAATGGGAGCCAGTCTGTTACCCACAAACCTGCCCCAGCATCTCAAGCCCATAACTGGCATTAGTGACACATCTTTCTCTATGGAACCTTCCATCCAGGCCTCACTGAAGTCTCCACTTATTTTTTCAAAGCAAATAAACTCTCTGAGACACTTGCATTCAGAGACATCAATGTTTGGCTATGCACTATTACAGATGCTGTAACTTTCTGTTCTGTGGTCTTCAGCACTGCTCCGATGTCAGAATAACCTTGGCAAAACAACTGCTTCACGACATCCCCCACCTTTGAACTTTCCACTGTCACTCCTTTTCTACTCAATACTCTGCTTGTTCTGGCTTCTAAGAGGTCCCACAATTTCTTGGCCGCTCTAGTAGTTCAGTGTATTATTGACTTACTACCTATACTCAGCAACAACATAAGCCCTTTACAGTGACAATATAGGCCACTAATCTGCTTAGCAGACACTTTTAATCATTTGGGATTAGACAGAATATAATCAACAAAGCAGACATAATTTGAGCAAGGAAAGAAAGAGAACAGACTAGGGGTTTGACTTGAGCTTGGTGAAGTTAGTCCCAGAGTATTTTTAGGAACTGCCTGAAGCTATTTCAGAGCCATTAGCAATTATCTTTGAGAATTTGTGGAGGAAGGATGAGGCTTTTGATAAACAGCAAAGGGTGAATACAGTGTTTATCTGTAAAAATAGAGAGAAAGGAGGATCCTAGCAATGACAAAGCACTTAGCCTAACACTTCAGTTCTTGGAAAGACACCAGAACAAATCAGTCAACTCTTATGTAGGCAACTCAGATAAGGACAAATCAGCAAGGATTTGCTTGTAACAAGTCGCTTTGGTCCAAGCTATTTTCCATTAAGGCAAGCAGCAAGCTTAAAACCCGGTGAAGATAACAGGGGTGGTTTTTTGTTAGGACTTCGAAGCTGTACCACATAACAGTCCCACAGGCAAGCCATGACAACACCTTACAACAGATGCAAAACAGCATGGGAAAATAATATGTTCAGAATGGTGAGATATCAATGAGAAATGGTCCAACTGGAAAGTGTATCACCCTGTGTTATACTGAGCACTGCTCTAGGGCCCCAGCTAGTCAATATATACATTAGTGATTTGGAAACTGGTGGAGACTTACTACATCTGCAAACAATGTCAAACTGGAGGGAGCTGTGAGCAGTTGAGAAGATTACAACTGAAAGCAATTGAAACAGCAGTGAGTAAATGCTCTGAGTCTTTTCCAGTCTTCTTTTCTATGACCATATTTTTCTTCAAATCTAACCCTTATGCAAAGCACAAGCTTTAATCACCTAATTTGACACTTCCGAAAGCTTCCCCTTACCCATCTTGTGTTTCCATTCCTTTTGGCCAAATCCAGACAATCGTGTGCCTCCTCTCAGGCTGTCAAGTATAGTAGGAGGGGGGCTGCTTTTTTGCACATCCCGAACCTTAGCTATGGTTTCTAGAAGTTTACACGTTACAAAGCAGCTAAAGGAAAAGAAAAGGAAGAAAAAAAAAATCCAACAGAAACCAGGCAGGCCTCTTCTCTGTGAAAAGTGATGACTCTTCTGCATTAAAGTGTTCTGAGTGTTTTAGAACAGGGCAGCATACTGGACAGGAACTGAATTTCAATTTGCACTCACTTTTAAGTTGCTTTCTTTTCATGCAATACCTAAGGCAAGAGTATTCCACAGTGGTATGTACTAACAGCACACGTACTGAGGGCTGACACGTGGAAAATGAAGCAAAGTCTGTGTAAAATGAAATCATTCCATACAAGGACACCAGGGCCTAAGGGATGGAATTACCAGCCCTAAATGGCGCAGCAGCCAGCTTCTGCAGTGTCTGATCCTGCAAACATTGAACACACATGCTCAGCTTGACTATGAATAACCCCATTGAGTTGAATGGAATTATTTACAGTAGTAAAGTTAAGTACGTGCATAAGCACTCACAGATTTGGGGTTTAGCACAGGGCATAACAAAAAAAGAGGATGAAACCAGACGTTTCCTGTGTTGCAGAGACTGTTTCAGTCCAGCAGATCTGCTCAGACCCATTTGCCCATGCCTGGAACTTTCCTTTCTGTAGACAGTCGCTGTCAAGTCTTCCTGGCAAAGCATCTGGGGTGGAGCTCCCCTGTGCCAGAGGCACTGCTGTTCCTGCCCTAGTACCTACATAACCTCCACAGTGCTTCTGGATCTAAGGTGACAATAAAAAGCACCCTCAAATTTGGCACCTGTGGCCTTTCCACTCAGTTCAGAGAAACTGAATCACATGTTGTATTTTCATTGACAGTGAAAACATACAAGCCAAGAATAAAATCACACAGGCTTTTACAGACTGCCTTCACCCTCACCACACTGGTATTTTCCAAACTCCCAGCCAAATTAATACATATGTCCACAGGCTTTGAAGGGCCAGCCCCCATGCTGCAATGCCTCTCCTCTTCACTGTCTCTGTTAAAAGTCATTCAGGTCCGATTTTGGTTTGCTTAATGGTTTTAAACACTGGTTTGGGGAATAAAGCATTTCAGTGGATCCTAAAAGGTACCTATGCACACCACCAAAAAAAAACCCCCAAAAAAAAGTTGTCTATGTAGGATTTAAAATTACCCTGATTCTGTATGCTGCAATGTTTTATGATTTAACCACTGGAGTGGAGAAGGGATGATGCCACGGTCAAAGCACAGGATTGACACTTAAGAGACACGGCCATTTGATCACTACAATTATACTCTGTGATTCTGAGCACATTATTCAAATTCTTTGGCTGATTTCACATCAGTGATTCACAGAATCAGTATCCAACCAGAGACTTCAAGACCAGTTACTTAAGAGACCTTACACTCTGTATTCTGAAAACCTAGCAGATTTCCCTTTAAATACGTCATGTGCTGCCTAACCCTTAACTGGCATTTTCAAAAGGAAGTGGGGGGAAAAAAAAAAGCAGTTCAGAAATCATAGGGTTCAAGTTGCAAACAGGCTGAAACTCAAATCCTAAGGGTTCAGTCATTAATGAGAACACCTGACAGGAAAGTGTTCTGGTCACCCTGTGTTATTTCTTACATTTTCCTTTCTGGAGTTTGCTTGCTCCAAAGAACACAGTCACATACCAGCCACCGTAGGGTCAGCCCAAAGGTTTGGTAGCTATGGAATGACTGGAACTGAAATAGCCCCTCCGGGAAACTGTTTTACGGTAGAATACCTTAAATTTGGGCATGGAGCAATAATACCAACACCCACTTGTAGGCTAATACGTCAGCATTGTATAATAGGAAGTAGTATGTACAGCTCTCATAGTCTGCTTCTGCCACACCAGTTCCTCTAAAGGGGAGGCACAGGAGAGCACAAAGCATACGCCAAAACGCTTATTCCAGTTCACTATCCAGGCTGCACAGCAAGGCAGCAGGGTACAACAGGCAGGGCTCAGATCACAGCAGCAGTGCTTCACATACACCACTGCTACCATCTCCTCCTTTGAAAGTAGCAGGGCACCCATGCAGAACTGACTGCCAGGCAGCGGCACAACAGAGGAGGAACCATCTAAGATGACGTACGGTGCAATTACAATTAATCCCTCCTGCTGTAGTCATACTCTGTTCAGACGTCAGTGGCAGAAGTTCAGTTTTGCATTTAGAGCTTGTTTGGCTGAAGTGAGCTAGAACAAGCTGATATGTAACTTTACTGTCATGAACTGTGGCCACAATGTGCAACTGATCTAGATCTTAATGGCACAGTAATCTGGGTAGCACCTTCTCCGGAGAGACACAACCTGTATGAGGACAAGTTACAGTTAGGCTATATGTTTTTCTTTTTCCCTCTCTGCTTTTTCCACCTAAAGAAATTCAGAGGTGCTAATCATCACAGGCCTGGTGAAATTTTCACCACTGATTTTGACAGTAGTAAATCCTGATGCCTTCAAAATACTTTTTGATTTTTTACTCTGATGAAAATATTGTTGGAAAGTCCTCACTGCTTCTATTTCATTTCAGAATTGTCTGAAAAATAAAAATATTTTTCGAGAAGGGATGATCAGTAAATAGCCCATCAGGATTATTCTGAACTAAAATGTGGGTTTAATTTTGATCACCCTTCTTCCTTAATAAAAAAAGAGATAGTAAGAAGAGTCCTTATGTGAACAGACATGTACACATCCTTATTATATCCTGTCCATGGACTGTTTGGTAAGATTAATACTGTCATATGACAACAGATCTATTTGTATCACAGACTTCTTTTCAACAGAGAATATGTTTCAGCAATTTGGACTTCTAACTATTTCATGGGTGGGAGCTTTTCAGAGAGAAGATATTGATGGGCCTATTTAAGCAAGCAGAGAGATAGAAGCCATGGAATAATACCGAGTCCGCTAACAGAAGTTACTCTTTTCATAAGACTAGAGATAAGGATATAAATGCAGTTCCTTTGTTTTCACTCCACAAATCACTTCAGTTGGCCTCGGGCGAGTGGAAGCAGCCACATCCACGCCCTATCCAACAGCAGGGAAGTGGGTTACATCCTGCGATTCTTGATACAGCTGCACTGAGCTGAATTTATCTGAAAACTATTGTTGGAGAGGACTTGTCTGAACAGAAGTAGAGGTGGCTGAAGTCCACAATTTCACTGAAATCAACTACTTTCAGCATGGCACATATTTGATTTCTGGTTGTGGGCTTCCTTTCAGTCAATGTCAAGGCATGGATTCAACTCAGAAAGGGGACTTGTTTTGGCCGCTGAGATCAATATAACCTTCAATACAGGAAGGAGGAGGAGGGAGAGGCTACCCAACACAGCAGAGTTTATAATGGCAGTGGCTTGTTACCCTGGTAATAAGTCTGGGTGCTTTGTCAGCTCCAGGGCTGAGCTAACAACTTTGAACTGGACACCAAGTACAAAATGACATGGGCCACGTTGCTGAGAAAGCTTAAGGTAAAATCTAAACCCCAGAACATTCGTACAAGGCAGAGCAAAGTCCTGGCGCTGTTAAAAAGTCTCTCTAGTCCAACAGAGCAGAGGCACCACAGAAGCAAGGCTCCGAGTTAACCTTGCAACAGAGATAACTCATTTAGTTTTCCTGGTATTTAGTACTTGTGTAGAATATCTGTGTGGTTCCTTCACTGCAATGTCACCTGCTAGTTCTACAGTTTCAGCCATGATAGTTTATACAGCTGAAGTGTTTTTCCTGGCCCCAAAAGATTTGCCTTGCCCAGACAGCAATCCCCTCAAATGTTTATCTTAAGCTCTTAGAGTGCCTGGCCCAAAGAAACAGAAATAAAAAAGGGCAAAGAATGACAAAAAACAAGCAGAGAGGACTGAAAAAGGAAATGGGGAAAAAAGATCTAAAGAACAGAAGAGTGAGCTAAAAATCAAAGATAGCAGAAGAACAGCTTCAGCTGCAAGAATAGGAAGGTGTGGGGTGTAATTCTTGTTTACTTTTGTATAGAATAATAAAGGAGAACTGGAGCAATTCAGAAGACATTAATATTGCTCTTGTGTAACAGCACACCCAAAACTACCAGTGAGGAGTTTTACCTGAAGAATCGTCTTCATCCATTCCTTCGAGTGCCCTTTGCTAGCTTCCAGCAGACCAGCATTTTGGCATCTCCCACATCCTTTGAGAGCATGTTCATGACTCCACATTGCATGCGGACAGAAAAGCCAAGTTCCCTGTTTTTAAAAGCACTAAAACAAATGCCAGGAAATGTTAACTACAGGGCATTTACACACTTGTTTGAGAAAGCAAGGACTGGGCATTACACTGCTAAAACCTGTTTGTCATGGGTCTCAGCCAACAGGATTTCTTTGAAATTTGGACAGGTGCATGACATGGTCAGTTACTGCAGCTCAACAAACAGCTGGTGACTAGTTAAACTGCAGCAAAGCAGCCTCTCTGTATCAAGAGGTCACAGGTGTCAGTGCCACCCAGTCTAATGGAGCCCACAGGCTTCCAGCTGCCTCAGGATAAGGAGCACTGAGCATTAGGCCAGATTTTAAGGACAAAAGACATTTAAAGGGCTTACTCAATGCCAGGCTTCATGAGAGGTATTTTGGTATGTAATTCCACTGCCACAGAAGAACAAGGTACCTGCCTTGCTAGATCTAGGCTTCCACATCTTACTGCCTCATTTCCTGGATCCGAGTTAGACAGGATCTTGGCTCCCTTGCTAGAGTTGATTGTAGAGAAAAGATGAATGAGGCAAGGTCATACAAGTGCATAAAATGTTGGTTGGTTAAATAATATAGAAGGTAAAATGGGAATTGTTACCTCATTTTTAAAGAACCAAGAAAATGCTGAAGCAAACTGCAAGATGATAAATTCAGAGGTGATAAGAAAGTTGTTATATAGAATATAAGAAACTCAGCCAAACTCAACAGTCAGTGTCACTGAAGTTACAATTTAGGCAAGACTATCAGGGTTTACACTGCTAGAAAGCAGAATTGCAGCAATCACTTCTTCAAAGGGGAAGGACACCTAAGTACTGCTCCCAGGCTTCGTATTTAGAGGCTGCATTGCAACAAGGAGGAGGATCCTTTGAGGAATAGATTATCTCACACATTCTGATTAAAGGCATGCTGTGCCTTATGCTACAGCATCCCATAGTGACCACTGCTGGAGAAGAGGTGACATGCTGAAGCAGGCCTGAGAAATGCACAACTCCTGTGACTTGTGTCAAAGTACCGTAAGGCCTGTGTCCAGGCAGGGAAGGACTGTGGGGAGCTGGACACGAACTCTTTTGCAGCATCACTGTGTCAGAGACCAACTGCTCTGGCCTGGGCTGAAAAGGGGCCCTGGGCCATGGGCAGGGCAGGGGAAGCCCCCTGGAGAGGTTGGGCATGGCCATTAGGGCCCTCAGCACCCTGACAACTTATTAAAAGAAACACACATATATATACACACACACACACATATTCCCAGTTGTTAAATAGTTTTTCTATGACAAACTCAAATACAATCTCCCAAATTAATCCCAAAAATAAATATTCAGCAACTTTTATGAATAATATCTGCATCTGTTCTGAAAGATGGAAGCACTGAAGTGGGAAAAGCAGACAGACCCAAGTTTTGCTCCTCGTCCTGCTAATAACCTGCAAAGGGTAGGTCCCTTGTCCCCAGTTTTACTATTTTACAATAGGGAGGCAATGAACCAGTCCACAGCTGTAAGCAATAGGCATTACACATGGCCAGAAGAAATAGGATAATTTTGCATCAAGTCATTTTGGAAACATTAAGAACTGAGGTTGTGAGGGTTGTTTTGCTTGTTACTATATGCTACATATTTGGGCTATTTTCTAGCTAATTCATATTCAGGCTCTATTAAATGCCAAGAGTCCAAAAGCTACAATGCTGGGAAAGAGAGGACTGTCTCCTCAATGCATGTAGAATCTTTTAAGATTATGTACAATAGATGCCATTGTTAAGGCCAATACAATACATGTATCTAAAACTGGATCTGTGCAAGCAGTGCCCTTAACAAAGAAAGATTAAAGATGAAAATACAAACAAGGTGGTCAAAGCAGATGATAGATTGTCTTGTTTTGTTTTAAATCAGATAATTCTGTAATTTAGCACAATTATGTCCTTCCACATACTGAGTGCTGCTCTTAGGACTTAAGCAGTAAACAAATAAAATCTCTGCTTTGCTGATTTTAGAGTTGTATTATTTATTTTATTTTGGATTATTTATAGATTAACATAAATTTTATGTGGGTCATAAGAACAGATACGGTCACTGTTCCAAGAATCTAATAAACTGTGGTGGTTTGGCACTGGCTGGAGTCCAGATGCCCACCAAAGCTGCTCTATCACTCCCCTTTTCAGCTGGACAGGGGAGAAAATATATATTCAGAGGCTTAGGAGTTGAGATAAGGACAGGGAGAGATCATTCTGCAATTAGAGTCATGGGCAAAACAGACTGAACATGGAATAAAGGAAAGGAAACGCTCTATTAGACTACACTACATACCCAGTGTAAACAGAGTCAGATAATGAGAAGCACAACCAGATCTTAAAAGTGCCTTCCCCACCCCTCCCTTCTTAGCAGACTTAATTTTAGTCATGTTTTCACTCCCTTCTTCCCCCCCATTGCGGCACAGGGAGGGGCAGGGAATGGGGGTTTTGGTCAGTTCCTCATGAGTTGTTTTCCTTCTTGGGGGGGGGGGGGGGGGGGGGGGGTACATTCCTCACTCCCTTCCCCTGTTCCAGTGTGGGGTCCCACCCCCGGCAGACAGCCCTCCACTAACGTTTGCAACATGAGTCCTTTCCCATGGGCTTCAGCTCTTCACCAGCTGCCCCAGCGTGGGTCACTGCTACGGGGTGCAGTCATAAAATCACAGAATTTCAGTCTCTCAGTCACAAGTCATCCCCCACCCACCAAACCTGCTCCAGTGTGGATCTCTCTCTCTCTCTCTCTCTCTATCTCTATGTCTCTGTCTCTCTCCATGGGCTGCAAGTGCTGGCAGGGGCTTGCTCCAACGCGGGTCACAGCATCTCCTCTATGTCTCCACCTGCTCCAGTGCAGGACCTCTCCGCAGGCTGCAAGTGGGGTCTCAGCCTTTTCCATGAGCTGTGGGGGGACACCCGCTCCACCATGGGTTCCTCCCTTGAGCTGGCTGGTGTTTACTCTGTCAGGACTGCAGAAAGCTTCTAGCTGCTTCTTGCAAAAGCCACCCCTGCAGCCCCCCACCTCGCCCCTTGTCCACCAGAACCCAGCCATGCAACACTACAAGATAAACACACACACCCTTAAGCATCAAACACAATCAAGGCAGAAAAATATTATTGAAATGTTGCTGGCATCTGTAGCTGATGAGATTATTACAGGCAGTTCTTCTGAATAAACACCTAAAAACTTTGAAATAATTTTCAAGTTAGATTTGAAAAAAAAAGATAGAAATGCCACTTGGGCATGAGTACTAGCAGTGATCCTCACAGATATATAACATAAGGGAAAAAAAATAGATATAAGAAAAATGGAAAGGGTCTGGTCCAGTTTCTCTGATGTCAGTGACTTTCCACTGATTCCACATGGCAAACCTGACCAGAGACAGCAGCTAGCAAAAATGCCTGTAAAGAGTAAGCAGTGGATGAAGAACAAGAGACATTGGACTGGAAATATGGTGATGTCAGGATAAGCTTGAACTTCACAAATAAGACAGTAAACTGATTGCAAAGAGGGTCCAATATGTCACAGCCAAAAAGATGATAATTCACTTAGCTTCACAGCTTTCCTTTAAATCAAATCATGGGTGATATGAGACAGTGTTTTCCTCTTTGAAAGGTCTAAACTCCAGTAGTACCATCAACTCTCACTGACCTGGAATTTTATAACAAATACTAGAAGCAATAATCCCCATTGGAACCGTGCTATCATGATATCCAGAGCTTGGTTTGCATGGATAGTTGATCATTGTTTGCCAGGGAGGCAGGGAAATAGTCAGAAAGCCATGAAATCTGTCTGTCTGTGCTGACATTTCAGTGTTCACCAAGTTTTCTGTAAGTATACATTAGAGTTTGAGCTGCTGAGGGGGAAGGGAGGGGAAAAGATCAGGCCCTAAAGCCCCTTTTGTATCGGGTTGGAATTTTTGTTTAAAAATCAAGCTTGATTAGTTCCCTAACATGGGTAAAAGTCCTATGTAAGAGGCCATGTCACTCTCCACTCGAATAGCCAGAAGCCATCATTTCCACAAGAAACAAAAGCAACTAAAAGCTTTAAATCCTACCCCATTGTAGGAACACAATTGAATTCTCTTGCCAACATGAGGACAGAGTATACATAGTCACTGCATAGGACTGACAGTCTGTGTGGGAATTACTGAACTCTAGCTGCAAGATTTCCATATACAGACATTTCCTGCCACGAGAATGTTACAGTACTAAGTCAGCACCCAAAGTAATCTAAAGAACAAAAGCAAAGTCTCTAAAATAGCAAGGAGGAAAAAAAATTATACAAAGAACACTTCATACATTCAATACGAACATTTAAAGTAGAAGATATCAAGGTCATATCCTGCAGCCTTTATTCAGGCACATCAATAGGAGGGGGTTGTTAAAGTAAAGCCTCGGGCCATATCTGACCTTTTTCTTTTTTCTTTTTCTTTTTTATCCTTTGGATAAGTTGGTTATGAGATGCTGCCCAGTAACAGGGCTGTAGCACATACCAAACTCAAACACGCATTTTCAACTGAATAGTATCTATGTCTCAAAGTATAGCACCAAAGAAGCTCTATGAGTAGCAGTGAAAGAGACAAAAGTTACTTAGGTCTGTAGTCTGTTAATATAAAAATAATCTCATCTAGCTATAAATAAAGCAAAGGGAGTTTAATTAATCACCCATTACATCAGCCACATTTGAAGTGAACAAAGCAATTCCCGTGGAGGTTTGATGGCCTCCAAACCTGTCAAATTCATTTTGTGGCAAAAACCAAACTAATACAGGTAACAGGCACTGAAGCAATCCTCCCAAGAAATCTTGTTTAGCTTAAAGAGAGAAGAGAGGTGTAGTCTGTGACTGTATCAGCCCAACTCATCCTGCTGACCTGGGATCCTGTTCCTCAACACAAGGAAGAAAGCAAGAAGATTTCACAAGAAGTATCATGATGGAGAGCAGCTCCTTCTTCCACAAACAGTGTATGTTAAACACCCTCGTGTCCCCATATACACAGACATCTGAGAGGAAAAGAGCTGCCATCCATGTCAAGTCCCCTTCCATGTTGTCTGATATTGATCCCACTATAAAAAAAAATTTTAAATTATGTTTGCAGTGTTTTTCCACTGTTCTCTCACTTCCCTTTTCAATGGCTAATGACATTTGCCTACAGTAAAACAAAAAAAAAAGGAACTATAATAAAGCCTTTACTTTCTATGTGCCCAGGTGGTACACCTGTATGGGGAAGGACACTACTAGAGTGTCACAAACCTAGCTCTATTATATGGCACTATATGGCACTTAGTAGCTGTTCCGTACACTCCCTGCAGTTGATTGCTACCATTATTGATCATTGCTTCATAATACTAATTCCACTGTTATCAGAACAGCTCTTAAAGGTCACACAACAGGCACCTGAAAGCATTCATGTGCCACTGCAAATGATATACACTGACACGTATTTTGCCTGAGCGCTTATTTGCTTGGATAAATCAATAAACTCTTGCTTCTTTCAGTCTATGCTTAGTGTGACTAAAGTTTTAGAGCACTTTCCACACCAAGTTTTCAGCTTCTTCTAGAAGTAGCACTGGAAAATACACTTTAACAACCATTGCACTCAAGAGGGAAAGAGAAACCCCTCCGTTTATGTATGCTGTGCTGGGCTTGGTGTCCCCTTCTAAGAAGGGCATAGCTACCTCATGCCGAGAATAGGATTTACACATGTGTAACATCTCCCTCTACTGACTAAACCCGTGGGAATACTTTTGTTCCCGAGCAGGAAGGTTTTCTGTGGAGAACAAGTTTTCTCCTGAGATCAGCTCATCTCCCACCCTCTCTCTCTGTGATCCCAAAGCAGACAAGGTTTGTGTGATGGAACGGGCAATGATCAACTGGGCACAATTCACCTGAAACTCTTCCTTGAATGCTTGAAGACAAGGTGGAGATGATCAAGTGCAGTAGAACTGTTCTTGGTAACCCAGGATTAAAGGGGAGAGTTGCTTTGCAGAACCTTTCCTCTTGGCTCCAGAGCAACATCTGCTTTAGCAGCACTGCTTATCAAGTTATTTTGGAAACTATTATCCTAATGGTGAACCTTAAGTTTCTTCAGTAAAATCAGAGTCCTCTGGTTAAACATGGAGGTTTTACCAAATCTCAGCCCTTTACTCTTGAAGACCACTAAAGCCATGACTCAGTGTTGTTGTGTACACCACACTAACAACATACTTGTACTTGATCTTACCAGTATTCTTCTTAAATGCCCAAAAGCCAACAAAAGTGAGGAAAAATTATCTTGATACATTTTGAGAATAAGAAATGTTGGCCTATGAGTACACTCCAGGTGGCAAGGCAAAGCTGAGATACTCTGTCAGGACAGTTTCACGACACATCACACCTACGTGCATCTCCAATTTTCAGCCCTACATAACAGGCTCTTACACACCTTGGAAAACTCATGGTTCTCCTAGAGCCTATAGACTACAACTGGGAGAATACAATCTCCATACACTCCAGCACTAAATGGCACTAAGCTGAGTTAAAGACATTCTGTAGTTAACCTGCTCTTTTGTAAGCTGCTATCAGTATTGGCCATATGGCTCTCCTGCAGACAAAAAAACCCCCCACAAACAAACAAACAAAAAATCCAAACAAACAAACAAAGAATCCAAACAAATAAAAAAACACCCTTACAGAAAAAAAGACCAAAAAAGCCCACAAAAAACCAACCAAACAAAAGAAAATCCCACTAAAAAACACAGAAAACATAGAATCATAGAATCATCAAGGTTGGAAAAGACCTTCAAAATCATCAACTCCAGCTGTCAGCCCTATACCACTGTAACCACTAACCATTTCCCAAAGCCCCATGTCTACCCATACTTTGAACACCCCCACAGACAGCGACTTCACCACCTCTCTGGAAAACCTGTTCTAATGCCTGACAATTCTTTCTGTGAAGAAATTTTTCAGAATATCCTAATTGACCCTTCCCTAGCATAACTTGAGACCATTTCTTCTTGTCCTATCTCCAGTCACCAGGGAGAAGAGACCAACACCCACCTCATTACAACCTTCCTTCAGATAGTGGTAGAGAGGTTGGATATTAGGAAGATATTCTTTACTGAGAGGGTGGTCAGGCACTGGAACAGGTTCTCCAGGGGAGTGGTCACAGCACTGAGCTTGACTGAGTTCAAGAAGCACCTGGACGATGTGCTCAGTCACATGCTCTGACTTGGCTGGCCCTGTGTGGAGCCAGGAGTTGGACTCAATGATCCTTATGAGTCCCTTCCAACTCAGTATATTCTATGATTCATTGGCTTGGCCCATCAATCGAGCCTGTCTAGGTCCCTCTGCAGAGCCTCCCTACCCTCAAGCAGATCAACACCTCCGCCCAGCTTAGTGTCATCTGCAAACTTACTAAGGGAGCACTCTATCCCCTCATCCAAATCATCAATAACGATGTTAAACAGGAGCAGATCCAGCACTGAGCCCTGCAGAACACTACCTGTGACCAACCACCAACTGGATTTAACTCCAGTTAACACAACTCTTGGACCCGGCCATCCAACCAGTTTTTTTATCCATCAAAGCATATGCACATCCAAGCCACAAGCAGTCAGCTTCTCTAGGAGAATTCTGTGGGAAACTGTATCAAAGGCCTTGCTAAAGTGAAGGTAGACAACATCCACAGCCCTTTCCTCATCCAATAAGCAGGTCAGTCTGTCATAGAAGGAGATCAGGTTAGTCATCAGTTTAGTCATTAGGAGATCAGTTAGTTAAGAACCCATGCTGGCTGGGCCTGATCACCTGCTTGTCCTGGATGTACCACATAATGGTGCACAGGATGATCTGCTCCATCAGCTCCTCCGGAACCGAAGTCAAACTAACAGGCCTGTAACTTCCTGGATTGCCCTTCTATCCCTTCTTATATATGTGGGTTATATTGGCTGATTTCCAACCTGCTGGTACATCTCCAGTCAGCCAGGACTGCTGATAGATGATGGAAAGTAGCTTGGTGAGCACTCTCACCAGCGCCCGTGGGTGCATCCCGTCCAGCCCTACAGATTTGTGTACATCTAATATGGAGAATCCACTTCACACCAACCTTTCTGAAATGTGGCCTACACTACAGATTCAGAGCTTCTTGATCTATAGGCTACAGACTCTAATATTTGTTCCTGCTACAAGTTTGTCAAGTTCAACAAATAATGCAAATTCCATTTTCTATCATAATTCACAGAACTGTAAATAAAGTAAATAACTGGAAAAAAAAATGAAGTTATTCATAGCAAGAGAATTATACCCTTTCCATATTCTCTGTCTTTAAAAGCCTTTTTAATTCACTATTCCTTCCCTTTTATTTCCCTTCTTTCTTTGTTTGATAAGCTCTTTCTAAATTTCCCTTTCCTGCATCCTGCATGCAGGGTGAAACCATTCACGCAGAATTCATCACAGGAAAACAAACATAATATCTCACTCCCATATTCTCAGGAGGAAATTAACTGAAATTACCAGTTCTTGGGAAATTGGCACAGAAAAAAAGCAGGAGAAATTATTATTGCCAAGTTGTCAGGGAAACTGTTAGCACTCTGGTAGCTCAGGAAAATGGGCTATTTGAAACACTTTCTTCTAAGTACCCAAGCAAACTATTGGTTCATTTATGGGAATAGGAGGTGCATAAAGCCTGAAAGCATTATTGCTTTTGAAAGGCTTAGTAACTCCTGGCTGCTGTGGGAGAGCCCACTGCAGAATGGACTCTTGCTACCTTTTCAGCACAGACATATGGTTCTATGAATAGGACTTGGCTAATTCCCGCTTTGTGGAAGTCTTTAGGAAGCTCTTTATTGTATAGTCTATTCTATAGAACTCCTAAAGCCAAAAGATAAGAGTGGCAATTTCTAAGGAAATTACCCAATGCTATAGTAGGATTTTTTTTAAATTACTTGTGCCCAATCATGTTACATTTCCTTTGCTACTCACAAGAGAGCAATTATCACAGCCAGCACTAGACTTCTGCTACAGAACTTCATTACTTTTAGTCCTGCGTGACTACATGGAAGAACAGCACTTCGCCAGTTCCAAACATCCAGGCAGCTTCCGTAAGCGACAGCTAAGTCACATCGCTAACATTCAGCGTGAGGCTATGATTATCAGCACAATAGTCCTCTCCTCTCTGCAATCTGCTAGGAACTCTTTTGACTTGCCTTCTAGCTAGGGCAAACTTCAGACTATAAAATGACCTGAACTTTGGGTGCACTGGGAGCACGCTGCTGGGACATAAGCATTGCTCCAACAGCCCTCCCTACACAGATGCACTCATACCCAGATGATGTCTTGTTTTGCTCTGCTACTTCCTTCAAGCACTCTCACAGTGTATGGCTGGGAAAGCAGAAAATGACAGCCAGAGCGCATTTCTGTGCTATAACTACACTTGCAATAATATTTTTGTGAGTAGACTAATGGAGATAAAAAAAGAAAAAGCAACATGTTTATGCCAACCAATCTTTTAAGTGTTGACCTTGCTGTGAATAGCAAGCACATGAACTGTGGGCCAGAGTAGGCTATGGGAAGTGGGACAAGAAATCTGAGGCTTTAGCCCTGGCCCAGTACTGCACTGGATATATAACACACAAATAAATATATCTGTCTTTATAGAGTATATGAGGAGCTGCCTCAGTCACCTAGTAGTTAAAGGTGTGGAGCTCTTACAGAACGTGCCAAGCTTAAACAGCCAGTAGCAGGTTTCACAGTATCATTGAATCTGCTCGGACCAGACCCTCAACAAAAGACCCCAGTCAAAAACAGATGAGACAGTATGGATTATTCTAACCATAATCCTTGCAAGAGGCTTGGGCAAGGCTTGAGTTTTCAGTGGAAGAAACAGCAGAGTGAAGAGGGAGGAGAGAAAAAGGGCGGGGGAAGATCTAAAAACTTGCCGACAACAATGGCAAATTAACATCAGAGCCAAAATTAAGATTTTCAGAGCTAGCCCAAGTTTTTTCTTCCCATTTCTTCTCTCTCAGAAATAAGGCCAAAGCGTATAAAGACAGTCACTTGGTTACAGACTTAATAACCTGCTAAAGACAAAGTTTTGTGAGCTGATTTTACCGTCTATTCTGCATGTTACAGTAAGTTTCCTGCATGGCTTGCTGATAGAATATTAAAGTATTCCTCCTTCTCCTGTTACTCAATTTGCCTGCTCAAACTACAGACATACCAGCCCTGGAGTTTCATCCAACTTGTACCTACTTAACCTCTCCAAAAGTGCTTGCCATCTTTGGCTCCCTTTCACCTTGGAGCGTGAGGATGTGCACGCACATATACAAGGTGTGTTAAGAGGTTAAAAGGGTGAATTTGTGCTGGGAGCATCATGTAGATGATTGGAGTCTCAGCTTGGCACAAGAAGAAAGGTCAAGACATGTCAGAATTTGCAGAGACATATTCCTCAAGTTGCTTGAGCTGTACTTGGCTCTCAGACTCCTAGCAAAGACCACAGGACTCAAGGTCACCACATTCATACATACAGACACTTGTTAAGCACCTGAGCACACACACAACTGACTGAATTCACATCTGAGGCCCGGCCACCAAGGGCACTTTACTACATGTGTTCCTCCCTGTACAGGGCTTCTCCCTCACTCTCCTGACAAAGAGCAGCCATTACAACCAGATCATTCATTTCACTGGCTAGAAACCTCTGGAGCAGGGCAGCCTATCCTGCAGTTTTGCCTTCCCCTGCTGTGAGGGGAAAAAAAAAAGTTCATTGTAGTTCTCCTGGTTACCAAGCACATACTGAAATCTGCTGGGGCTGGAGAGGCATGGGAAAAAGAACTAAATCCAAGCCTGTAGCCCCAAGGGCGAAAAGAGATTGCACAGAGCTGTCTGGACAGCCTGCCCACAACACTTGACTTTTGCCAGTGGTGCCTATGCTCACTTTTTCTCTAAGTGAACCTGCTCAAATTACCCATGCCAAGTCTTGAGAGAAGAACCTGGCAAACACCTGCAGCAAAGTCCTTATTGCTTCTGTGAAAATTGCCCTATTACAAACAATGATCAGGAAGGATACTCTGAAGGTGGAACTCAGATTCAGTTCAATTCACAGATCAGCAATCAATTTCCCTAGTGAGACAGAACAGGGCACTTTCTGTGCCTCAACAACCAATGCATAAAAGGAAAACAGTGTGTTCTTTCTCCCAGAGCACCTTGTACTGGTCTGCAGTACTGGACTCTACAGTTACAGCATAACTTAGAAGGACTTTGAAACATCTGAGATAGCTCTGAATTAACTTAGAAACCGGGAGATAGTCATATTGACAGTACCTTGGGTCAGTTAGCCCCAATGAGAAGCAGGATCTCTCTTACAGGATGCCAGCTGGGGATCTTTCTACCACTAACCTCAAGACCCTTGAGAGTTGTAAGAAGCTGGCAAATGTCCCTGGCACAAGGTTATACAGTAAAGATAATGCTGATGCTCCACAAATCTCTTGGGGAATGATCCCTCTGGCAAAATGTTAACTCCCTTTCACTGGAAACACAGCAATTCTGTGACTTCTCCAGAGAAAGCAGAAAATGTTGCTATATGTTGAGGAGAGGGCAAGTAAAAAGATGAGCGTCACCTCCTTGGAGAGCAGAGGCTGAGCAAGTAACACAGGTCCTGGTTGAGAAGAGAAACGTGGCCAGTGGGAAAGAGAAAGGAGAAGTGCAGTATTACAGACTGACCATAAATATATTAATATTGGTATATAATAATATAACACAGATTTGGAATTGCAGAGATCCCTGCAGCATCGCAAATCTTGACACAAGACCGCATCAGGCCATGTACACACACTCATGTCCAATGTGGTTAGGCATCTCATTCTTATTAGCTTTAGTAGCCATTATGCATCTAACTAGGATTTGGTAACATAACTTTCTACCTCTGTGCAGTCAAGCCTGTACTGAAGTACAGTAAAGGCCATTGGTTGGACCCATTCAACAGAGGATGCCAAATATAAGAAAAAAAAGACACAGCATCACTCTGTATGTGGGAGGTGCTAGCTCCAAAATCATGCTATACCTTAAATGCACAATGGCTTTCCAAGTTGGGGTTTTTCCTGTCTCTGGAGGCCCATTCCCTAATGTTATCACCCACAGCATGTTCCAGCCTGCGTTAAGCACCACCCTATTCACAAGAGGGCATTTTGCAAGAAATTGAGGTGATTTCAGCATATTTCAAGGTATTAAAATCAGTTTCCTAAGAATCAAACTCTGAAGTAGATAATAGGCATTAATCACCCAAGTAAATCCATTAGTCAGCTGCACAGTGTTCATGATTGTTCCTGTACCTACAACATTAACAAAGTCAGAATGAAACATCAGCCTTCTCCAACTTGCTATAGCAAATCCAGCTGTTACTTTAGTGGAATGAAAATCTTCACCCCCTGTGATCTCCTCCTTTATTTTTGCTAATTACTTGGGTACAGAGATTTAAAAAGCATTCTTATGCCACAATAAAAAAAAGTAATGGCTCATCTGGCCCACAGAGGCATAATTACTACAAATATATTTGTCATGCAGAGGGTTTTGGACAGCAAGTTTCCACGAGCAAAAGCCGAAACAAGCAAGCAGACTGATGACTGTCACCTGAATGCCAGTCTTCTAAAACAGTCATCCTTCTTGAAAGATCAACACCGCTGCCTAAAATCTATAGGTACATGTCTCAGTCATCACCTAATATTTTGTCTTATCTCATATAGTTGAAGTTGTATATTTTCAGACAGTTGGGGGAGTCATATTTTGTCAATTTTACAGTAAGCAAAGAGCATTATATAAAGGATCATTAAGTAAACATTATCTTTCACTCTGGAAAGTCAAATTCCAGTCAGTTGTTCACTGCTATGGAAATCGTTATTCAATATTTATACATAATTAATGCACAGGATATCTAGTTTAAGAGAAAAGCTTAACAAATTCACATGTGGATATATATGTTTATAATTAATTTACATACACATTTGGATTTATCCATCCTGTTCCATGCTATTGCAAGCAACCTCCTTAGATAGTTTCCTAACATCACAAAGAAAGTTTCCATACCTAGAAAATAAATCCAGAGTCTTTAAATTCCCCATTCATACTGTCCTCATTCTTGAAATCCAAGAGGGGAAGTGGAAAAAGTGGGGGAAGAAGGGAAGGCCACAGAAAAACAACTCCTTTCTGGAGTTAAGGGATGAGAAAAAACACAAACAGGTTAAAAAATGGAAAATAGTTTCACCTTAATGAGGAAAGTGTTCTAGAAGTTTCAAGTCCTACTTAAAATCAAAATGTAAAGGACGGATGCTGAGGAGTCCAGACAGGTATTTCTCTCAAGCCGCACTTAATGATTGTTTGCATTTCTCTTAGTCACAACGTCCAGAAAGATTTTACCTTAAAAAGACCACAGCAACCATCTTAAGAGCAGACTGTCTCTGCTACTGAGATCTGCTGTTCAGTTACCACCAGTATTGCATGTATTTATCTCAGTGCGTGACTATAAGTCAAATGTAGTCATTCTGCTCCAAATGGTCAAAGGTAAGACCAACATAAAAGCAAACTCTCATGTTATACTTTTGCCCTTGACAGGGGGCTGCAAGATTGAGGACCTTCTGGATCCCTCTCCTCCTGTGAAGTGAAATCAGAACTGAGGAGACAAAATACCCATCACGTAGGTAGCTATCTAGCAAACCCACACAAGCTCTTTCCTTTACCTTGCTTCCATATTGCACACAGGCTGCCTATTGCAAAGCCCCCAGACAATGTATTTCTCCCAGCCAGCTACTCTGAAGCCATGTACTTCTGGGCAGTGTAACACAGAATTTTGTTAGCAGCAGTTTGCATTATTCCCATGTGGCCTTTTTCTGCTTATACTTGATCTTACACTACCTCTTACCAGTGCTAGGAGAATTGCACCAGGGCCACACCGTGAACCACACCATGACCTGACCCAAGTTACACTATTTTCAGCCAGGTTATTTTTCAAACAGACCAGTCTTCTGATCCTACCCACAACTCTGCCCCACACATAGCTATAGCAGCACAACTTGCAGGGTCACATGGGGAGGGTGGAAAAAGGGAGCAACACAGGAAGAGAGACTGAAAACAGGAGCTAATTAAGCCTTCCCCATTGCCAAAGTAAATAATTTGGTAAGGAATTTGTTTAAAAACAATTATCAAAGATTTAGCACATCTAACATCCTGAACTCTGAGCCTTACTCCCTCTCTTCCATCAATCCCTGCTTCCCAGAAATCCATAAACCTAAGCTTATTAAGTCCTATTTTGAAGACCTTTCTCTCACTTGTAATGATGGTTAAGTAATCACCCTCACACTGTCTCAAGCACAGAGAGCCATCCCAATATAACCTCGACAGGTGGGGACAAATACTGTTAACTGGTCGGGGTGACTAATTCATGCTTGAAATATTGCATCTTGACAGATTATTTTGGTATTTCCACTTCTGTCTTAAGCAAGAACTCAGAAACTGATGAGAATATGCAGAGAAATGGACAGTAAGCAAAAAAAAAGTAGACAAAAGATTTTTTTTTTTTAAAAAGGACAAAAACATGTCTGAGTCTCAAATTAAACTTATTTCATTTCTGGGTCTTGCCTAGCTTTAATCCTAGACCATGTGTTTGCCTGAACCAAGCTGGCCATATTCAGCGAACAACTGGCAGTCAGCAAACACTTCAATAGTCTTCTTTTCTTTTGTACATTCCAGCTTCTTCACCGCCAACCGTTCAAACCTATTTGCAATGATTTGCTTTTCTTTCTAGTTTGAAGAATGTGATGACAGTCAGTGCAAGAAAGCCATATAATAGTTAATGTTGTGCAAGCACTGGGATGATGAGAAAACTGCTCTGAGTAAACATGGTCATTTCTCCAAAGTATATTTATCCAGTTGTTAGACTCTACATGCTTGTGTGGACTACTGGAATTACAGAATACTAAATCTGAAAAATGTTGATTTAACTCTATTGACAAAACAAAAAATGAAGCTGAATACCTCAGGATCAGATGGGCAGTCTTTCACAAACATCGCATTCGCTAGCAAGCAACTGGAAGATCTTAACTATCACGTGCAGCTTCATAAACCATTAGGGAGGCAGAACATTGCCTGTTCACAATTAAGTCAACAGAAAACTTCACTGGCATAAGACTCAGCAGCAACATAAAATGAGAACAGATCTGAAACATATGTCAAGCCCTAAGAAGCCACCTTGACAGAACAGTCACCTATAACTGTTTCATCAGCAGTATTTCCCTCATGAAAAGCAAAGCCTTTTTTTTCTTTTAATAATGTACTTGCAAAAAGGAAAGCAAGACATCCTACCTCCTAAAAGTTCTCTTTGCTTCCCACCCACTTTGAGTGGATTTTTTACTCCTCTTGTCTCCATCTCATTGCTAAGCCAAACTCCTAGCAGCTGCTTATTAAAGACTTCAGCGGTGATTCTGGCTGGCTTCTTTCTTTCAAAATAACAGAAGAGGAAGGATACACAATAAGAAAGTTTTCTTCACAGTTTTCAACACACTGGATGAGTAATTCCAAAGGTATTGAGAATCTGTTCTGTTTGCAATATTGCTTTATTTAGAGGATACAACAAAGACCTAACTTAGGAGATATCAACAAAGCTATACCACACAGAAGGATCTCCTCTGCAAGAGGGAAGGATGCAATTAACAGCTGTCACATGTAAAAGTTAATTGCACATTATTCTTTTGCAATGGAAATTCCTGAATCCATTTCAATAGTTTATCAAGATAAAACAAGGTAAACAAGATAAAATACCCAAACAACTCCCCCCACAATTTATTCAAATGTTTAAACATTCTTTAAAAGATAACTTAGTTTGCTGCTGACTGACATGCAGATGGTATATAAATAAACACAAACACAGGCTTTGCTCACTTTATGGCTCTGATTTAAAACTCTGAGAAGATTCCAGAAGAAACACCAAGCTGCAACTTGCCATAAGTAAACTACACTCTTCTTGAAAGTCACAGTGCATTTAGTATCCTTTCACCATACCAACAGTAAGATCAGAAAGCGTTCATGGTGAATCTCTGTGATACATGAAAATGTACAGCCTATATAAAGTTTATATTCCAGAGATCTGGATTCAGTTTTGATGCATTGTTGAAAGCTGTTGACCTTGCTCACATATGCAAGTGCTTGACAGAACTGCTGGCTTCACAAGATATTACTTATTTATGTAACACACAATCAACACCAGAGAGCCAATACCATTTGCAGATAAATCAACAAGAACGTTCTTGTTACTCTGGCATGCCTTCTGTTAGCTCTTAGAAAAGGTTTCCATTCTTGCATGGCTAGGAATAAAAGTTCCATCAATCAAAATCATTCATCAGTTTTCTAATGCCTTCTGCCTGACCTTCATTGTCTCATGTAACAGGCAACCTTCTGAGTGGTTTTCTGTAAAGGACACATCTTGGTAGCTTATTCATCTAATCTATCAACCAGAAAAGGAATAGTTGTGTTGGTCAGATTCATGTAAAAGGCACACTGTGGTAACAAATTGAACCCCAGGATCCACATCACTTAAAACTCTTACCTTCTGGCAGTATTACAGTCACCAGACAAGCAGAGAGCTGACAACTCTGCTTAAACAGATTGGGCCTGATTATCTTTAGGCACACGTTGTAACTAGAAAAAATACCAGCAGGAATTATTTCAATATTACATCCCTTAGATGCTGCTTACGATCTATCTTCTCAAGAAGATTTACAGCATAGGAATTATGTTACACTAGCCTACAACATCTGAAAACTCAGAGTCAGGTAAGATATAAAAGTAGAATTAAAACAGACTGGGTGACTTCAAGTAAGTCTCTGGTGAGTATTTAGTCACATTGCAAAACTACTGCAGAGAGAAGGTTGACTATAGCTTTTGATGTGGCCATAATAAAAAGACTACTCTGATATGAGCTTTAATTACACATTAATAGCATCTGAAAAAGATTCTCAGATGGAACTAATCCTTTCATACCTTGACCCATATATTTTTCCTTAACCTACAGGAGACATTTAATAGATTAAACTATTAAATATTACTCTGGTCCAGACCTGCATCATAAATCCCTGAGATCACATTTTCAATTAAGACAGCCTGAAATGACCTGTTTTTCAATGTCGATAATCTGATACACCTACTTGGTTTAACTTATTATGCTAGTCATGGAGCTTGTTAAAATTAGGTGGCCTATCAGGATCTAAATTATACATCAGGACAAACCCTGGTACTATATACCCTTGCCTCTTTCCCAGACCTCTTGACCTCATTTTCCTAAACCCAGCCTAACCAAAGATCTAGGTAATTAAATTGTTAATATTTCACAGATTTTTTGTATTAGCAGCATGAAACTACTGAAAAATCTGTCAGGAGATTCACCATAGATAGGGACATAGTGGCAAGAATAGGAAATAAGAACTAGGAAGGAACTGGTTTTAGTTTTGGAATGACATAAAAGTTCATCCCTTCAGTGTTCATTCTGAAGGTGTTCAGACTGTGTTGCACTTAAGAAGGAGTATTAATTTTCTCACTCCTCATCCCAACCTAATTTACACTTCAAGCCTTTCCCCAAATACTCGCAATTATAGTAAGGAGGAATACAGCGGCAGCAGGTTTTCTTTTACCATATATCACTCTGCAGTAATGCACACACAGCAGTCTGTTTCAGGGACTTTAAAAAGTCAGTAACATCTAGGAGAACCGGCCATCTAACACCTCATACCAATGTTCATGTTTTGTTCTTCTGAAAACCTTCATGATTGGTTTTTTTTCCTCTGTTAATTTTACAGTTGTTTATCCATTCCTCCGGATCCCTTGTACACCCCAGTATGTAATGATATGGCTTAGCCTCAGACAGACTGCGAGGCGCTGCACCAGGAACCGTTAACTGTTTCGAAATGTGATCTCATTCTGCTTTTTCCTTATTGCTTAACCAGTTCCTCATCTCATGCTCTCTCTCCCACGTTAAATAAAAAAAAACCCCTCTTGTGAGGAGCTTTGTCACAGGCTTTTTGAAACGTGATCTCTAAATAAAAAGTTGCTGCAAAGATGTAGAGTATGCTAAAACTAAACAGAAAAGGGATCAAAAGTCCAACTGGCTGGACATGACTCATTTTCTGCCACACATGTAAGCTATGCCTTGAGAAACGCACAGAGATCAAGAAGCCTTTGATAAAAAGGCCGGGGGGGGGGGGGGGGGGGGGGGCCCTGTAATTTCATGATTGGGAACAAGTGAGGAACAGCTTTACCACTCTGAAAAGGAATTGTTTGTGCAAATCAGATGCTGGCTCCCAGCAGACCCTCCTTGTCTAAGTCATTAAGACTCCCTCCTACCACTATTAGTCATGCTGAGTATTAATATTATTCATTATTACTCATAGTTTACTGTTTGAATAACCTAATTCATTTTAGTGAAACATTTACAGTAGGAGGTAGTAGATAATCTATGCATTTATATATGTATGCATGTCTAATTAAAGGCTATCAAATGAGAAGACTGAGTTTCCCCTGCTGACTAAGCTGATCCTTAAAACTCTGGACCCAGAACTGAAAGTGTTTGCGGCTGCTGCTGAAGACATGCTAAGTCAAGCTTTCAAAAGTACCTGTGGCAGAATTGGTCTTCACAGCAATTTTCACAAGGATACTGCAAAGTTATACCAGCCTTTCACCTCCAGGCTCTACTGTATAAAAGAAAGTCAGTACTCTCAAACAGCATGCTAGTATCAAAGCTAGCAAGGACAGCCCGAAGAAAACATACACACGTTGGTATCTCAGAGACAATATTCCAATTATTCCTGCTCTTTTGTGGATCCCACTGAAGTTCAGAACATTTCTCCTCTGTGGGTCCTCCTTTTTCCTAAGTACTCTTCCTAGGGAGAAGTGTAAGCCTGTTAATCATTCATTATAAGATCAAACTGTATTTAATCCTCCTCTGTAAGCATCCTGTGATAAAGTCATCTAGGAGAGAAGGGCACACTCTTCTTAAAGAAGAGTCCATGAGAGCACTTCAAATCATCCAGATCATAACTAGAGTGTTGTTGCATTTTATTTTTTTTAAAAGGAGAGTTAATTTTCTCAGTGATTTCAGTACATTTCAAAACTTTGTGTACCACAACATTCTTTTTTTATTATATTTTTAAAAGAGGAAGATTACTGTCATAACTTTCTTCAGAAGTAAATCGGGACAGCAGTGCTACAGACAGCAGGAGACCGGCGGGGATATGCTGTCTGAAAACATGACATTGAGTCAGAAAAGCATGACTGATGTCTGATCCCTGATAATTTCCTTCAAATATTTACAGGAATTCTTGTAATCGGTGAGAATTGCAAGTTTTTACTCTGTCCCCGTGTCTTCCCCTCACTCCTCTCCCCCAAGCCAAGATTACTAGCACAAAGTCATCACCCATCCTGTTTTCTCACCACTACCCACCTCACCCCTATGAAAACCAGCTGGATCAGGCAGTGCCTGTGAAGCCAGGCTCCTAATCCCATCAGGGGAGTGCGATAGCAATCTGAAAGAAGCAGGGCGGGACATTTTCTAAATACTACCACCCACAGGAAAAATTGTGCTCGGCTGCTTACCGGCTATGCAAAGCCTGCCTGCTCTCCTGGCCTGCACAAGGAGCAGGGAAATAAGCGTAGGATCAGACCGTGCTGTTTAGTAGCAGGCTGTTCTGAAAAGCAGACCCTGTCTTTTCCCCAGCTCTCTGGAGCACACTTTGACTGTTAGCCCTGTACTATTGAATCTGCTCAGCCTCATGCACTGGACACATTGGCTCACATGAGTGGTTCCCACTTCGTGTTTGTCTGAAGCCGGGGATAAACGTCACGTTCACGGCAGAGCCACAGGCTGGTGTGACAGCTGCTGTGAGCCCGGTGGGTCACAGAGCCACACAAGCTACGGCTCTTTCACCACCCGATCCTACCTACTGAGTTCCCATGTTCAGCAAAGCCCCGCCGCTGGATGCACCTGATAAGCACCCGGGCCCCTCTTCTACCCACACAACCCACTGCACCGGAAACCTTCCCCCATCGGGAGCCCGGCTGCAGCACATGTTTGAGGATAAATCTGGAGGCGGCACCCTGGATGATACAATGCTGCCTTCTTCCTCAAACTGTAAACATGAACCATCCCCTGCAGCTGGGGACAATTTTACTCACCACAAGCTCTTAAGAAATAACAGCCTATGCGCTTCCCTCAGAACTGGGGGTGTGTTTTGCTCTGGTGCAGACCCGTACTGAGGCTGGGAAGGAAACGTTTATCTCCTCCACAGTGGAGCCAGGCTAGAGGCAGGCACAATCTTATCCAAAACAATGAAGAAAGTGATCCTGCCATTGACTGAGCTTTACAACACTTCCTTTCCATCAGATAGGCTTCTCCTTAACACATGAGGGGTGGAGTTCTTCTCAGATTTGTAAATATTATCAGAGGTACATTAAAAATATTGATTGCTAAGGTGTGTTTCTAGATGGGGGCCAATGCCAACATGGATTACAGTTGCATACAAGCCCTCCACCTCCTCCTTCCAAGACCTCAGTCATAGTTTCATGGAGATTGATCAAGGCTGACATACTTTAGCTTAAAAATAAATAAATAAAAATTGCTCCAGGGCATTTGCAAATGACTAGCCGTAAGAACCAGAGTCTATCAGACAAAACCAGGAATTTCCACACCTGTGAAACTCAGGCCTTTGTTGCTATTACTGCTTTGAAGAATTCTGTAGATTCAGTCATATCATTCTAGTCATCTCAGTCAATCTGTTTGAGAAACAGTTATTTACCTATCACATAAGAATTTAGTGAAGAAATATTAGGTAACATCTGTCTCCTAAGCTATAAATCATTGCACAAGTATCAAGGAGTATTAGGACTTACTTTTTTTGGTTGGTTGGGGGTTTTTTGTTTGTTAAAAAAAAAAAATCATATAACCTGTCTTCTACAAATATAGTTGTGGCAGGTTTCATGGATACAACAAAATGACCTGTTGAAACTTTTAAAGAAACATGTTTCATTATGGGTCCAATAAACAAATATTTTTTAATGGGGAAAATAAACCCCACCAAAACCACTTTAAAACTATCTCAGGTTTGATGATGAGAAACAATGGGTCAGTCCTATTCCCCGTTACTGGTAAGGAAACCATGATGTTCAATGCCAGAACAATAGGTCCTTCAGGGAATGTATTTTAAATTCCTGATATTCCTAGGAATTTCCCTGTGAGCACAAATGTCACACAGTAACCACTGGGCAAGAATAAAATGGTGACATTATTGCTAGTGCAGAATAATGGTTCATGATCTTTGCACTGTGCCCTATAGTGCAAATGTCACTACATTTATTAAGATATTTCTTTTCCTTTGTGTTTGAGGGTATGGATCACAGCAGGAAATGTTTTTATTTTTACAGTGACCTTTGCAAAGCTCGCAAAGCTGGATTATGCTTTGCGAATGGGACAACCCAAAGGTCATGAAACATTATTCTGCCCTAGTAACTATTAGAAATGTGATGGGAGTTAGAAAAGGTATCTGTCCTCAGGGCCAGTTTTTCTAGTCTTCCACCTCTGGAGACCTGGGTTCAATATTGGCCACGCCAGTTAAACGCTGGAGGCTCTTCGGAGTCCTTGTTAACATTTCACCAGCTACCTGAAGGCTATGCATCCTGACTTGATGAAGTTCACTCTCCCTTCAGATACTACTGAATCATCCAGACAGTAATCTTAATAGTAGTGTTTAGACTGGGGGGAGTGAGAGGTGATTTCCGAATGCAAAGGAAAATGCTGCCATCCCCTTAAAAACAGACAGTGTGAAACAACAAAACCAGCTTGAAGGTGAGGAAGAGATGCTGTCCTGGATAAATACAAGCTAATGCAGCAGCACATGGCTTGTTGGCAGTAGACTATACTTGTGGTTTTTCACAGTGATTGTCAAAACTTTCGATTATAATGATGAGTGTAATACCATTCAGCTTTTCAAAATTACACAAATCTAAAACAAAGTGCATACAAATGCCATTTTTAGAAGAGCTTTAGTGTGCATTTGTATAGTAGATAGCAAAATGAACAGCAACACCAGCTAATGGCTACAAATGCCTTCAAAATACTTTTGTTTTCATCACAGTGTTGCTAGGGGGCACAGGATGCTAAGTGACAACTGAGAAACAAGGTTCAAAACCACACAGAAGGCAAAATAAGCAGCAATGGGACACTAAGGAAGCAGAAGCTGGTCTATCCACTGGTTTTCAAACTGTCCTGCTGATTCACACATAAGCAACATGAGGTGAAGTAGTTGCAGCAGAAAGAACAGGATTCCTGGGGATGACACAAGAATTAGAAAAGCATTTGCCTCCTGTGCTCCAGAACGTCCCGTACCGGTACTGCCACAACATGTCACTTTAAAACCAAAACGGTATTGAGAAGAATTACACAAACATGGGCATGTGGTTAACCCTGCTGGGGCTTGTTGCTATGATGTAACCACCTGATTTTTTCCTCAGTGTTTTGCATGCCAGGATTATAAAATTTTTTTTTTACCATTTTTAGCCTCCAGGTCTCAATTATATTTGCATTTTGCTGGTGGAACAGTATTTTATGCTACCTGGCTTTAACAGAACACCACCTTTTCATGTCTCTGCAACAGTAAGTGCATCACTCGGTTGCCTTCACATGAAGCCAATGCTGAAAACATCTTAGATATTCCAATATGATAGAAATGGGGAAGAAGTGCACTGAGAGAAATGAACCAATGGCAATTTAACAGCAATTTTAGAAAACAAGAGCAATGTGTTTGGGGGCTAGATTTTCAGGAAGGTTCACAGTTACCAACAGGATTCCATATAGGTTTATAATTTTGTTCTCAAAAAGAAATCTCGTGTAATTTTCAAGGAAAATGACCACAGAATAAGACTTTTTTTTTTTCACCCCTAACTAGGATTGAACGTGATAGGTGAAGTTCAGATTGGATTCTCACAAAACGAGTAACTGGGTTTTGTGACACAAACCTGCCCTCTGCTGGGAGTACAAGAAAGTGGTAAAGACAGATTCCCAGTATAATTTGAAAGGGATAATTTTGAGAACTTTGGCTTTGCTGTACACAAACACCACTTCTTTATATTGTATGTTCTCTTTCCATGAATGTCAGTGAACTTATTTTTCAAATGCTGAATAAGCCCATTTTATTGAGTGTTACAGAACAATGTCCAAATAACTCATCTACCAACAAACCATGACTCATCCTGAGTAGACCTAAGTCTATGCAAGAAAGCAAATGCTGGGACAGTCAAGAAGCTGAAGGAAGCAAAATACAAACAGACAAAAATATCTGTGTCTTCGTTTTCTCATTAAATTTCCCACTAGCTGCATATATACAATGTACATCTGACAATATTCATCTTCCTCTAATATTTTCACCATCCATAGACTGCTAAAGCCACATCTATCTACCCCTGGTCTCTTGGCACATTTCTGCCTAGTCTCATTTATTTTTGTCTTAAAAAAACAAAACAAAAAAGCTGTTTGAGCTGCTCCAGCATGTATCCTGTATTCACATATACAAAGATCAATGCATATTACATATGCCCTTAAGGCCCTTCAGCCTGATATAAAACCATTATTTTTCATCTAAATAGAATAACCTTGTTAAAACTCAGTCTCCCTGCAAATAAAGTCCAAATAAATGAATGACCAGTGTTTTCTCCCTGACATACTGAAATCAAAGCAAGCTGCAGATGCTGAGCTTTTTGTAAATTTATGGTTTGTAGATACCATTCATTCATTGCAAAAGAAAACCCCTAGTTCTTCCAGCAGCCACCCACTCTCAGCTTACAGCTAACTTGTGGCTTGTTCTTAAATCCCCTGGTTTATTACCCCTGGGTATCATAGCTTGTCCAACATGGGCATGTTGCTAATAGAAATTATTAATGACATGAGCTCAAAGAACATTAGTGCCAAAATATGCAGTCCAGGACCACTGACATTATAACCTCTACTTTTTCATTAACTTCATGCCAGGGAAGAGTTGCACGCAGGTGCTCCTGCACATACAAAGGGTTAGCAGAAAAACTGTAGCCATAATCACTGCACATGTCCCAGAACTTGCAGAACTGTGTTCAACCATGTTTGGGGATGACTGTAAAGGTGATCCTCCAACATTGGACTCCAATGGGGTTTATGGGTCTTGAAACATCAATGGATCTAGGGCAAGCAAACATACTTTTAGCCACTTCCATAGTTTCACTGGGCACATATATTCAGACTCCGCAACTTTCTGGGGACTGGCAGCTCCCCGTCTGAGCAGTACCTGCAGCTGTGATGCTATGCAGGCATGCTTTTACATCACCTGGTTTGAGCCTTCTTCATAGGCAAAGGTGTCCACTCACTCCTACTAGGGCTGACTGCTCTATGAGATGCAGTCATATAACTGCAAGGTGCTCAGAGCAACAGCTTAGTCCCCAGCATCCCTGGTGTGAGATGGACCCATTGCCTTGCTGGGAGCAAGAGATTCTCCATGCCTTTCTCCTGCATAGGACAGGAGTTCACAGAATCACAGAATCGTAGGGGTTGGAAGGGACCTAGAGATCATCAGGTCCAACCCCCCTGCCAAAGCAGGTTCCCTAGCACATATTGCACAGATAGGCGTCCAGATGGGTCTTGAATATCTCCAGATAAGGAGACTCCACCACCTCCCTGGGCAGCCTGTCCCAGGGCTCTGTCACCCTCACTGTGTGAAAGTTCTTCCGCATGTTGGTGCGGAACTTCCTGTGCTCCAGTTTACAGCCATTGCCCCTTGTCCTATCTCCACAGACTACTGAAAAGGGGCTGGCCAATTCCCCCTGCATCCCATACTTAAGATATTTATAAACATTAATTAGGTCCCCCCTCAGTCTTCTTTTCTCCAGGCTGAACAGTCCCAGCTCACTCAGCCTTTCCACATACGGGAGATGTTCCAGGCCCTTTATCATCTTCCTGGACCCTGCTGAGTTTCTTCCTATTCCAAATGAAGTCCATCATGAAGAGCAAAATGAACAATCTGTCTGATCAACTTTGCTTCTGGGAAAAGCAAAGGCTTCCAGCTGCTGCACTCAACTGTGCTTTGATTTCAAAAGTAGCCAAGAGTCACTGTGTCCATGCAGGCACAAATGAGCCTGTATTTGAAATCTGAACACTCATCTGCCATATGAAAACTCACCTGCCAAGTGGCTAATACCTCAGAAATTATGGAACCTCTAAAAAAATCCTTATAAGATTACAACTCCGTGCTTGGATAAGAAAGCACTTCAGCTGGAAATATGGAGAAGCACCTCATTCATCTGAAAAAAAAGAAGTATTATTGCAGAGTTGAACCTCCTGGTGCTGCACTCTGTAGGAAGTGCAGCCTAAGCACTGTCCCAGGAGAATCAGAGCTCGAGACAGCCCTTACACCTTTGTACGGCACAAGTAAGCAAGCCTGGTGTACAGGGCAGCTCTCAGCAGGCAGAAGCTTTGCCAGTGTCTTGTGTTTATATACTCGGTGTAGTTAAGTTGGAATAAATATGATCCGGTAAGTATGGAATGTAGCAAATATACTTTCACGTTTTCATGTTGCTGTGCAGGCCTGGCATTTAATTAATATGATCCTTGGATGAAAAAGACTAACTGAAGACAAATTAGTGATATTTAAGGTAATTATTAACTGGGTTAATGTCTTGCATTTGGCTAGCAAACACAGCTTACCTTTTTTAAAGCAAAGTAAAGCATTCAATTCCCTTCTGCCACAGGGCCCTCATCTATTCTTCAGTAAGCAAGAAGATATGGTGTTTCCACAGCCTCAGCTGAATCTCACATTGCCCTGGCTCACGGGCAGGTGAGATTTGCAGGTGCAAGCCTAATGCCCAGTAAGGACAAATACGAAGCTGTAAGGACAGACTGGAGAATGTGATAAGACATACCAGCAGGACAGGAAGACAGGTGCAGGATGACAGCATTTTAATAGCTAAATTCTGATCCCAGTAACTTTCATACATGTCCTCTGGCACACTACATCTATTTTCTGGTTAGGATACCATCTTTTCCCTCCTTTCCCCTTTCTCTGCAGCTCAGTTCAATTTGCATTGCACCTCACCAGCTCTCCACTCATTTTTTAAATCTCTCACCAGCTTCTCCACAAGCAAAGTTAGGGAGTTAGGATGGAGCTGACACAGTTTATTACATCAAGCGGAAGTGTTTAGAACAGAACGTTTCAAATGAGATAAAAACATTTTCTTAATCTGCATACTAATCAGAGAAAAGCACAGTAAAAACCCTAAACAGTCTGCATTTTCACTGACTGTAGAGATAATGCACATTTCCTTTACCCATGGACTTCAGCTGAAGCCCAAGTAGCTAATGCTTGGAAAAACCTGGGCCAAGTCCTCCTTTGTCTAGGTTTATATAGTTCAATGTCCTGCATTGAGGAAGTAGGATTAGATTCTTTTCTTCTTTGAAAGTTATGACATTCTTAACTACACACTTTAAGTCTTGGTAATATAATGACATTTTTCTTGCTTCGCTGTCGCTTTCACTCCCTACAGTTTTGCCATGAACTATACCTTCAAAAGGGTAGCTATAATTTTAGCATTATCAAAATCCATTTGATCAAATGAGTAGGACAGATCCCTCAATTTTCTATGTCATGGTTAAACTTATTTGCATAGGCAGGTATTTTTGATGGCTTAGAATAATCTTGAAACACTGCGGTCACAGCAGATTCTTACTTTGCCATTTTCCAATTACAACGTGTCAAAACCCTCCTGGGTCTGTCCTGCTCACTTAGTTCTGATCACTGTGCCCTTTCTTCCTTCGAAGTTTTCTTCTTTTCTCCAATCAAGACTTATTAATTCAAGCCTTCTAATTTCAGAGGCGGATGAAGTGCGGCTGTCAAGTTTGGGGTTGGGGGAGCAGGAAACTTCTGCCTTTATTCCCACAACAGAATAGCCAGTTTTGGTTACTTAGTTTTCCTACACAGTTAAATCTCCACAGCACAGCAGAGGCCCTACCGCTGAGTGTGGACACGCACCTTTGAGTGTGAGCACAACCAGGAACTCCTCTCCAAAACAGGTCATCACAACAGAAACAGTTAGGTGCTCGCTTTCCAGCTGATCCCAAAACACTAGCAGAATACAAAGCACGCTTTAAGCTGCAAAAAAGCCCAAAGGCTGCTCTGATATTTGCATCATACCACAGAACCAAACAAGCTGCCGGTGACAAAAGCACAGCTGCAAGTAGCCACAGCGGGAAGAGGATCTGTCTCCTGTGACCTCCCTTCTCTGGCAGCCAGGTGGTTTTGGAGAGACCTTTTGCATCAGCCGCTGTTAACTAGCGCTCACTCGCACAAGAGGGCACTGCAGCCAAACACATCAGGGCAGAGTGCCTTCAGCCCAGCAAGCTCTCACCTGCAAGAAACAGGCTTTAAACAGATCTACCCCTGAGTCAAGAGCCCTTGTCTTCCCATCCAGGCTGGCAGCAAACCCAGCAGTACGCGCTGACACGTTGCACTGGTACACCTTGCACAGGCGAATTGATCTGCGATACGAGACACCCTGTAGAGTTTATCCCAGGTGGTTTTGGTTTTGTTTTGGGTTGGTTTGGGGTTATTTTAGAAAGTTGAATCCCAATTCATGCAGTTCAAAGAAAAAAAAAACACTCTGTCCTTGTAATAATGTGAATATTTGGATTATACTAACAAACAGAAACCTCCTAGATAATCACAGGACCACTGGAAGAGAGCTCGCTGCAGTTTGAGATGAAAGGTATTAAACAGTTACTAGCATGTCTGTCTACCTGTAAGTCTCTAAGCATGTTTATCCTTCCAAATAAATGGGCTGCCTTCAGGATCAGAGCATCCACAATCCCCAGTTCTTTAGATGCGTGTAATAAGCACAATGTACCCCAAAAGATCAGGCTACAGCTGACATGAGATACCTGTCAGAGTTACCTAACATTAGGGTCCACCACTGAATACTTCCAATTACATTTATAATAAGGAATAGCTAATAGCAAAAAGGTGAAGTACCTCTGTTCTAGCTCAGTGCCCCAGAGTACCTGAGGCTTGCAGCTCTAGAAACAAAGTAAGAGAAGTCTGTTACATACAATTATACTAAAGTTCAGGTTCAACTCAAGCACTGGGTGGACATGAAGACTATTTAGCAAAAAGAGGTTTAGGATGGGAAAAATTAGAAGATTAAATTCATATTTAAAATCAGTTGCAGAGGAGCCCTTCCTTGGTAAACCAAATAATAAGAGAATAAGCAAATCCCACTTGCACATTATGAGTGTTTTTCATTTGGCACTGGTGATTAATAAAAGTGGTTTGAAAAGAATAAATCTCAACAACATTGCTTAAGATTTCCAGTGGGGAAATCAACAACCAAACCCTGCAATACTGGAGTCCAGTTAAGGGGTTCATATGGGGAATGAGGTTCACCTAAAGGATTAAACCACATCAACAAAGTGTTAAGCATGACAGTCCAGAAATAGCTGAGGAAATCCTTAAAGCTGATTGCTGGAAGCTGTCAGGAGAGCTATCGATCGGTAACATATTCTTATGTTCTGCTATTAGTGCTATAGAGACAATATATCGGACAAGACGGACTTTGGGCCTAATGCCATATAACCACTATGTTCTTATGATCCTCCCTGACACACAGGAGCCCATACCAGTCCTGATCCTGAGAGATGATGTGACAAAGGAGGCTAGGCCTTCAGCCTACCTCCCTACCACCTTTATCTAAAGCCTAAAACACATCCAAAGCACAAAACTTCCAAGTATTTTCCTGCTCTTGACACCTTCCTTGTATCTCCTTTTCTTTCTCTGCCCTACTTTTTCCAACACCTTCATTTCTGGAAGAAAATCCCCAACAGCCTGGCTTGGGTAAGGCTATTTTGTGCAGCATTCACCTAGAAAACTACGATTAAAAAGGCAGCTAAAAACCTATGAGTTCAGCAGCTAATACTGATTAATATTTGCCAAGTCTCAGAACATCTAACAAATTCATATGCTGAATATGTTTTTCCATAATAGCAAGTTTATTAGAAAGCCACCTAGTCTTCTTACAAGTCACAGCCTCTCTTCTTCCTGTTCCTCTTTTTTTTTGTTTTACATTTTTCTCTTCTGTTATTGTTGCAAAGCAGATTTGGACTATAACAAGCACCATGAGTCTTCCAGCACACTTCATCTAATATCAGAACACATGCTACCATCTTTATGCCATATAAAAAAAAATAAAATTAAACAAACAAACAGAAAAAAACTGCAATCACAAGACTGACAAAATTGGGGAAAAAAACTCTTTTAAAATTCTTCCCTGTAGCTAATAAAAAGGGAAATGGGGAATACTGGTAAAAATAAAACCTCCTTGGTATTAGAATCATTTAGTTTTCCCCCATCTCTTCAAAAGATTCAAAATTATAATTATTTGTCACTCTGTTTAATAGGCCAAATTCTTTGTTCCCAAATGCCAGATAATGGTGAATAGCTTAATTCTGTATGATGACAATGCCATGTAAGCATTATCCATGGGGTTTCAGAGCCATTTATTCCAATACAAAATAACACAGGAGATCACATGAAATCAGATGAGAATTTTTTTGATTTGCAAAGGCCCAGCTGAAATACATATCTGTCAATCCACCCTTAGATTTCCTAGAATTTATCTCCCATCTTCCCTGTGCCCAGACACAGCCATAAATTCCTTCTGCTTCCTTCAAAAAAAATCACCTTTTGTGAATGGAAAAGTACATTTCTGAACTCAGTGCTGGCGTTAAAGAACAAAAGCCTTCCCTATCTATGAACAATACATGTAAGGTTCGGAAAGCTGTTTGTGTATATCCAGTTCTAACATTTGCTATTTACAAAGACAAAGCAACTATAGTAAATGATTTCTACCAAGATTTTTTGCACTAACCACAGGAGCACTACAGGTGCATTTGTAAAGCTAAAGGGCATAGCACTAAAATAGAATAATCCCTCGTGACATACAAAAGCAGTGTCTGATTTGCTTCTATCATCCAAAGACATTTGCTTGTAGCCGTGCGCTACCTAAATCTAAGGTGTTAATGTACTAGCCTGATTTCAGAAGTCTCAGGAGTTGCTCACCCCAGGCAAAAGATATGCATCTTTTTTGGGGGCTACTATGTAATATAACACATGAAAGCTCTATTTCTTAGAGGAATAAGGCAACATCTTAGATAACATCTAAGAGAACAGATTCTTTTTCCCTTCTTCTAGACTAATTCTCTTCTTATTAGATTTGTAAGAAAAATAATCATGTAGTTCTTCCTCCAACCATTCCTCACACCTAAAAAACCCCTGCCAAAACAAAAATCCCCAATCCCCTCAAGCCAACAAACTCTCAGCGCCACTGTAGCACTGGTCTATACCTCTCTGTTCAGATCCATTTTAAGGAGCTACAATTTTATGTTACTAACCTAGGGCCAAATTCAACATATTCTACTCATATTAACTTCAACAGGGATGGATGGATGAATGAATAAATAGCATTCAGTGACACTCCATATACCAGTAAGTGCTACTCAGTGTGCAGATTGCTATATCTGGTCCCCTTACCTAGCCAGAAGGAGCTCTGGCTTTGGAAGGTCTCTGGTTTCAGCTAGTATCCACCTACAGGAAATGTTTTCCTCCTTGTATCTGCAAAGTGTCTGTATCTTTCCTCCTTCTGTTGCTTCTTTATTTGCTTTTTCCCAGATTGCATCTGGAAGACTGCACACTATCATATCGGGTCTGGCCAAGATGGAGTTAATTTTCCCCACAGCAGCCCTCACAGTGCTGTGCTCTGTACGGGTAGGGAGCAAGGTGTTGGGAACACACCGGGGTTTTGGCTACAGCTGAGCAGTGCTGGCACAGCACCAAGGCTGCCTCTCACCAGTAGGCTGTGGGGAGCAAGGTCTTGCAAGTTGACACAGACAGGACAGCTGACCCAAACTGACCAAAGGGATATTCCATACTCTCTGATGTCCGGTCAGGTACTGCAGCCCTGTTTCCTAGGAAGTGGCTGGGCATCACCTGCTGATGTGAAGTAGAGAATAAATCTTTTGTTTTTCCTTTGCTTCCACATGCAGTCTTTGCTTTTGCTCCAGTAAACTACCTTCATCTTGATGCCAATCTTACTTTCTCCTCCCTTGTCCCACTAAGAAAGGGAGCGATGGACACCTTCCTTGCATACAGCCAAAGTCAATCCACCACACTATGTTATTATGCTTCATGCATACACACACCCTTTGTTTACAAGTATTCTAAATGGGCCAGAACCATTACTACATCAAATAAGATATGGTCTTAAGTGTTACATTTGCAATCAGAAGTGCTAGAGTTTTAAGGCCAGAAAACAGATTTGTAAATCCTGCTGGAGTTCATTGAATCATAGAATTTAAAGAAGAGACCTTAAAAATCACCTGAGTTCCAACCCACCCCTGCAGGGACACCCTCCACTAGACCAGCTTGCCCAAAGCCCCATCCAACCTGGCCATGAACTCTGCCAAGGAGAGGGCAACCACAACTTCTCTGGACAACCTGTCCCAGTGCTTCACCACCCACATAGTGGGTGAGTTTATCTAATCTAAACCTACCTTCTTTCATCTTAGGACATCTCCTTGTCCTATCACTACTTCCCCTTGTAAAAAGTCCCTCCCCAGCTTTCCTGTAGGTAAATTTAGGTACTGGAAAGCTGCTATAAGGTCTCACCAGAGTCTTCTCCAGGCTGAACAAACCCAACTCTCTCAGCCTGTCCTCACAGCCCTCTGATCACCTTCGCCCTCTTCTGGACTCACTCCAACAGGTCCATATCTTCCTATACTGGGACCCCAGAGCTGGACACAGTACTCCAGGTGGGGTCTCACAAAAACAGAGTAAGGGGGGGAGAATCACCTGCTTCAACCTGCTGGTCACAATTGCTTTTGATGCAGCCACCTTTCTGGGCTGCAAGTGCACAGTGCTGGGTCATGTTGAGTTTTACAACAATCAATACCCTCAAGTCCTTCTCCTCAGTGCTGCTCTCAATCCATTCTCTGTCCAGCCACTGTTTGTGCTTGGGATTACCCCAATCCATGTGCAGGACCTTGCACTTGGCCTTGCTGAACTTCATGAGGTTCGCATGGGCCCACCTTTCAAGCTTGTCAAGGTCTCTCTGGATGGCATCCTTTCCCTCCAGCCTATCATCAGCAAACTCACTGAGGGTGCAACTCAATCTCACTGTCCATGTCACCAACAAACACATTAAACAGTAAGAGTCCCAATACTGGCCCCTGAGAAACACCACCTGGACGTGGAGCCATTGACCCCAACTAATCGAGTGTGACCATCCAGCCAATTCCTTATGCAAGTGGTCCATGTCTCTCCAATTTAGAGACAAGGATGTCATGCAGGATGGTGTCAAATGCTTTGCACAAATCCAGCTAGATGATGTCAGTTGCTGTTCCCTTATCTGCCAATAGTGTAACTATATTGTAGAACACCACCAAACTTGTCAGGCACAGTTTGCCCTTAGTGAAGTCATGCTGGCTGTCACAAATCTCCTCCTTATTTTCCTCATGCCTTAGCATAGTTTCCAGGAGGATGTGCTCCATGATCTTGCTATGCATGGAGTTGAGACTGACCAGCCTGTAGTTTGCCAGGTCTTCCTTCCCCGCCCCGGCTTTTAAAACTGGGCTAGGTTTCCCCTTTTCCAGTCAGTGGGAACTTCACTGGACTGACACTTCTCAAATATGATGCATAGTGGCTTAGCAACTTCATCCACAATTTCCCTGTGGATGCAGGGACCTCCCATTCAGGACCATCAGCCCCATGGACTTCTACACCTTCAGGTTCCTTAGATGGTCTTGAACCTGATCTTCTTCTAACAGTGGGTTGTTCTTAATTCACCCCATCCCTGCCTTTGCCTTCTGCAACTTGGGTCGTGTGGCTAGAGCACTTGCTGGTGAAGGAAGTGAAAGACTGAGAAAAAACATTGTTGAGTACCTCATCCTTCTCCATATCCTAGGTAACCAGGTTTCCTGTTTCCCTCCAGAGAGGACTCACATTTTCCCTAGTCTTCCTTTATCACTGATGTACCTTTCTTGTTGTCCTTGACATCCCTGGACAGATTTAATTCTCTTAATTCTGTTTAGTTGCTGCATTAAAGCTGGAAACTGAGGCTACATACTTACAAAGGCATACCCCCTCTTCAGGGCTGTGGCCTGAAACCTTCTTCCACACCAAGAAGAGTTTCCTCAAAAGGATGTCTTGAGTTAGGTGACAAGATTATTCTTATAAGTTGAGAACAGCTACAGCTGTGCAATTTGGAGATTATTATCAACATGCTACAGAGCAGAATTTAACATGAAGCAAGCTAGAACATCTTCAGCAGTGAGAAACACTATATATGGATGAAGCAGCTCTTGGTAGGTCTGGAAGCTTTCAGCTCAAGCACTGAAAGGAAGGGAAGTTCAGAGAAGACATACACAAATGGTATGTAACAGGGACAAAGACACTGCATCAGCAAAGAAAATCCATATCCCATTTCTTCACACTTTCTCCTGATGTGTCTCTGTGCTGGGCATAATGCTGCAGGATTGGACCTTGTTTTGTGGAAACAAGTTAAGAGCTCTGATTTGGCATTTAAATGCTACAGCTCAAGGGCCTGGGAAGTGCTGACCACTTGATTTTTGTTGCAGTCAATTCTTTTTTTCAACACCCTGCATCCAATGCCCTCTGCAGACCCAGACCATGCCTTAGGGATTCAAGTCAAACATTTTCATCAGCTCAGGCAGGGAAGGTATTTGACCTACTCAGAACCATCTCTGAGAAAATCATGAGCCACCTTCAGAGTTCTGCAGCTCTGTGATTATATCTGATGCACAGCAAAATGCAAGAGACTTTCAGGACTGAAGTAGAAATTAACAGAGCATCACTCATTTCTGAATGGAAACATTCAGAAGTGTCATGGAGTCCTGAAAGCATACCAGGAAGCTGACACAGGAACCACCAAGTTAGTTTCTACTGACCCACTTCAGTTTTGCTATCACCTATAAACACTGCTTTTAATCAATAGCAGTAAGCCCAAGGTACTATTTCCTCATAAACAGTGTCATAGGGCAGCAAGCTAAATATGGTCTTACAGATGTAGGCCGAGGTCATAAATATCAGAGTCTGCCACAAAAAACCTACAGTAGTATGAAGCATTTGAAGTCTGCATGTTGAAGTGATCTGAAATATTTCAGGCCCTTGTGGAAAAAAATATGGAGTGAAAAACTTTTCCTCAGAATTCAGCTCATTTAATCCCATAAACAAGGTTTTTCTACTCGGGCATGATACTGGGATGTTTCAGTTTAAAAGAAAGCACAAGTCCTGCCTTAATTCATTATATTACACGTGGGTTTGGAAGAACTGCTGCAAAAGTCTACTGCATTTCTATAGAAACATTAATGGCATTTTTCAGTATGGCTAATACAATATACTTATTTACCAGCCAGACTGGCACCTTTTATTTTTATTTTCACTTTTTTCCAGCAACTTAAAGTATTGGTTCAAGAAAATATTTCCTTGACAGTTGTTTTCTGATACTATAGGATAATGCACTGATTGTGAGGCTGTAAAGATTTATAAAACTTTCAGCATTGTGCAAGTTTTCCATGCAGTGGTAAAATATAAATTAAAGGTGCACTTTGTATATTAATAATAATAATAATAATAGCAATAAAAATTCATGCCATATCAAACACACGTGATGATGCTGATAATTCTGTGACTGAGGATTGAGTGTGACTCCCTGGCAATTAACAGCACTTCTGCTTTAAAGGGAAACACAGTGTTTAGAGCCATAGTTCCATGAAATGGTAAAGCTTGGTTTTAGGGCAATTGACATCAAATATAAAAAGGTGGTAGAAACACATGACATAAACCACTAAGTTACCATGAAATAATTTAGCTTGATCAAACCTCTTCAGTTAAGTCTTGAAAGGTACATTATTTTGATGGGCTTTGTTTGATGGGCATCGCTTCTTGACACTGCCCTGCAACTGACCTCCCTCAGTCACCTCAGACATTTACTCTATACTTTCCTGCCCCTTTTCAGCTCCCAACACTCAATAATGTGTGCCTGATGTGCCCTTTGGTGTTGATACCAGCCTCCAAGTTTTCTCTTTCCCTTGTACATCCACCAGAGTCAGGCCTTCCATATTCTGCTGCTGAAATGTCCCATCAACTTCAAACCTGTCAGTTCAGCCTGCATTCTAGAGCAGGAGTTATAAACCCTCACTTCATCATAGGAAGAATTTATATCCTGATTGCTCTGTCCTAATCTGTCCAGATCTTCTTCAGAGCATACATCAGAAATGCAACATAGATATAATTGTCACCCATATCTAAGGAATGTTTCTACAGCTACTGATACACCTATAGTGAGAGACAAGTCTCTGTAAATCTATCCAGATGCAGCCACAGCTATGTCACTTCCTGAACCAGATTTTTGCAGGACCAGATGAAGAACAAAGGACCATTACTGCATTATTAAGACAGAAGAATTACAGCCCTCTGACCCTGAATGCAGTCATCACCTTTTTGAAATGAGACAAAGATTTTTGCAAGACACTTAAACTGGCTGCATGCCCACCACACAATTCTGCACTCATCTTTCTCCTTCTCCTTGATTACTGTTGGCTGGAGTTTGCATGTATCCTGCAAGACAACAGTGAACAAACATGATGTTGCCTATGCAGCACACTATGTACCATGTCTCAATCAGCTAGTCCTTAATAACGACTTTCCAGTTTCTCAAATTGTTTTTCATAGCACATCCTGCTACTCACATGCTGGTTCATAGCTTCATCCCACCAACAAAAGAGACATTTTCTCATAAGCAATGTGTACTTGACAAGTCAATTCATTCTCTACTACATTTATCCTAGATCTCAGAAAACAGAAATTATAATAAGGAGCATAAATAGGGAAGATCTCCCTAAAACAGTAAAAATATCAGAGGTGATTCTTCCCTATGTAGAAAATGCTGAGGAATGTTGCTTTTGCAAACTGCAGAATAAGTAGAATATTTTTCTATACTGACTTGAGGACTAAAAGACTCAAGCTGCCTCATCAAGAATCATTTACCAAAGACTTAAGTGGTCTTACAGGAAACTGAGGCCTAAAGGTAAGCCTTACGGGAAAGGGAAGATAAAGGATAATTGTCAATCAAGATATGTTAATAACGGGGCAACAGTTAAGAGCCATGTAAGATGAACAATAGTAACTCAGAAAGACACTGCATTTTGCTCAGTAAGCTCACAAATATTGTTTTCTTCACCAAGGGAAAGCAAGAACCTGCCAGACATGCAATGTGTATTGTTATGTACTGTTATGAAGAAGGTGCCTCAGTTGAGCCTGTAAACCTTGGAAGCACCTAATCTATAGGTAAACAAGGGAGGGATTTCAGATGGGAATAGGGTATAAAATGCTGAAACCTCTGGGCACAGGTGTGCCTACTTTGCTAGGACACCCGCTCTTGCGAGAGCGTATAATAAATTGCTGCTTCACTGGTATATCTACTGTGAGTCCTTTCTTGGACCTTTGGCATTTCTAACAGCTTGGGGGCTTGTCTGGGATAGACATCATTGCCATGAGGGGCTCCTGCCACTGAAGGATGGGGAGATGCATCCTGTTGATTTCAACTGTCTCATGTATCATCAACAGCGGTTCCAGCAGTGGACTGACTAAATCCCAAGACCAGTTTTAAAGGTAGGCCTAGTGAATCAGAGGGGAGGACAGTAGGCAGTGTCATAACGACCAGGCAACTCCATGCACAGACCAAGGTAAGAAAATAGGATGTTAAGTATTGCCTTGGTGGTCGGGGCCTTTGGAGAAACTTGTGTGTGTGTGTGAAAGTGACATAGTCACGTACAAAGTGAGTGTGGAGCCTGGATCTGCGGTTCCGTCTTTCCACGAGGGAAGCAGATGGAGAAAGGCAAAGCAGAAAATGAGATTTGTTGTTAAAAAGTCTCAGAGGGACCAAATGGGAAATAAGGATAGGCAGTTTAAAAAGAAAATGTGGGGCAGAGAGAGAAGCCCCAGGAACATTCCTCCACACACTCCCTGAGGGAGGATGTTGATAAATTGGAAGGACATGTCTTGTACTAGGAATAAGGATAAGAAAGAGATGATACAGTACCATTGTTTTGCTTGGACCAAGGAAAGTATTAAACCCCCAGCTGTCTTTTGGCCAAAATATGAGGCAGAGGAAGATTGGATATGCCAGGCCTTAAATGTATGTGTTAATAAGAAAAAGCCCTTTTCTCAAGAAGAATCAGACTATGCCACCTGCTGGAACGGAGGGTCTGTTGCACGATTGTTTCCATTAAGAACAACTAAGAGAGATTCTAAGGGAAAGACAGGATTCCAAAATGTGGGATCCCTTAAAATGTTTACCTCCCACCCTAATAATCCACCCCCTGTGAATCCTAACCCTCCCATGCAGAACCTCGAGGCAAGATCCGTACTAGACCCCCTTGCCACCAGGACACTATAGGCAGTGCTCCTGCTCAGCCCACTTACTCTGGTCTTAACAAAGAATTGGAAAAATGCAAGAGATAGATTTTGAAATACCCTACGACCTCAGGAAAGAAACCTCCCACTAGGAGGAGAGTAACTGAGGAACTATATCCTCTTCAAGAAGTTCCCCTAGGAATAGGACAAGTGGGATATGTCAGTTCCCCATTCACAAGTACAGAAGGAATTTTTAAAAGGAAATTAAACCTTTAATTGAGGATCCCATGGGATTAGCTGAACTGCTGGATCAATTCTTGGGACCTAATTTTTACTCCTGGCAGGAGATGATGTCCATAATGAATATTTTATTTACTGGGGAGGAAAGAGGAATGATTAGGTAGGCAGCCTTGCAGGAATGGGGAAAAAGAAACCTGTCAGACCAGGGAGTTATCCCAGCTGAACAAAAATTTCCTAATGTGGACCCAAACTGGAATAATAATGATCCAGTACATCGGGCTAACCTGAGAGATTTGAGAGACCTAATAATAGAAGGTATAAACGAGGCTGCTCCTAAGTCTCAGAACCTTACTAAAGTTTTTGAGACTGAGCAGGAAAAAGATGAGACACCCTCAGCGTTTTTACATGGCTGAGAGACCAAATGAGGAAATAGTCAAGTATGAATTCTGAAGATCCTGTAGCACAAGGTCTTCTGAAGGTCCATTTTGTGACCAAAGCATGGCCTGATATTAGGAGGAAGGTACAGAAAATGGATGGTTGGAATGAAAGATCTTTGGAAGAATTACTGAGGGAGGCCCAGAAAGTGTTTGTGAAAAGGGAAGAAGAAAAACAGAAGCAGAAAACAAAAATGATGGTATCTGCTGTGGATCAGGTAGTGAAGAAAAGAATAGAGCCAATCTCCCAGAGAAGTAGAGGGGAAAGTTGGACAAAAGGAAGGAGGGATGTGAGAAGTATAAATAGAGAAGGAATTGGCCAGGCAGGGAAAGACCTTGGCAATCACCACAGGTCAGTTCTCTCTCAGCTGGGTGTTATCAGTGTGGTAAAGGGGGACATCTTAAGCAGAATGCCCTAAGTTAAGAAAAGAAGAAAAGATGATTCCCTTAATGACCTTTGAAGATGAGTAGGGAAGTCAAAGCTTTCTTAATTTAAGGTCATACCAAGAACCCTTGATAAATTTGGAGGTGGGACCCCAGGAGCAGGACGTTGTCATCTTGGTTGACACTGAAGCTTCTAGAACTTCATTAAATTTTATACCTATACTATAGGGCCAAAGTATAACATTCTCAGGGGTAAAAGTGGAAGGATTCCCAGTCCCCATGCTTGAAAATACCACCTTAAGATTAGGTGATGAGATAATTCACGGGAAACTTTTATATATCCCTGCTGCCGGAAGTAATTTATTAGGATGAGGTTCAATAATACAGTTAGGATTGGAATTGAAAACTCAGGGTGGTTAGCTTGTAGTATCCATGACTTTATTAACAGAGGAAGATAAAAGCCAGGTTGATCCAATAGTGTGGGTCCAAGAGGGTAATCGAGGTGGATTAAGTATTATTCCCTTAAATATTAAACATAAAATGAAATTATTTGCCAAAAACAGTCTCCCATTCCATTGGAAGGCCATAGGCACCTCCAACCAGTTATAGAGAGTTTAATTAAGGATAGGCGAACCATCTACGTCTCCTTTTAACACCACAATTTTATCAGTAAAAAAAAAAACCCAGATGGATCATATCATCTGGTACAGGACTTTTAAACCAAATAGTCCACGTGCGTCACCCAGTGGTTCCTAATCCTTACACTCCATTGAGTAAAATACCACATGAGCATGGATGGTTTAGTGTGATTGATTTAAAGGATGCCTTCTGGGTGTGTCCACCAGACCCTGATAACAGAAACATGTGTGCTTTTTAATGGGAAGATACTTCCACAAGATGGAAACAACAACTTACATGGACAGTTTTACCTCAAGGATTCACTGAATCACCAAATTTATTTGGACAAGCATTGGAACAAGTATTAGAGAAGTTTAAAGCCCCAACTGAAGTTACCCTTCTACAATATGTAGACAATCTTTTAATCTCAAGGATAAAGAAGGGAACTGTAGGGGAAACCAAAAATGCTTTGTTAAATGTCCTGGGTAAACAGAGACTAAGAGTATCAAAACCCAAACTTCAGTACATGGAAAGAGAAGTTAAATATTTAGAACATCTAATCAGTGAAGGGAAACGGAGGATAAATCCAGAGAGGATAAAAGGAATAGCTGAATTACCTCTCCCAAAAACTAAAAATGAACTGCAAAAATTTTTGGGACTGACAGGCTATTGTCACCTATGGACTGAATCATATGCACTGAAATCAAAGGGATTATATTTTAAATTGTTAGAAGAAGAGCCTAATGACTTAGTATGGACTAATGAAGAAAAAGAATTAATACAGGAATTAAAACAAAGTTTGATTGCTGCTCCTGTGTTAGTACTGCCCTCCCTTGACAAACCGTTCCACTTGTTTGCTACCGTAGATAAGGGAACAGCCCTGAGGGTGTTAACCCAAGAGTGGGGAGGCAAGGGACAACCAATTGCCTATTGATCTAAACTATTGGACCCAGTATCTCAAGGGTGGCCAGAATGTGTACAGGCAGTAGCTGCCACAGCCCTCTTGATGGAAGAAAGCAGAAAACTAACTTTTGGAGGAGCACTTGTAGCAAGTACTCCACATCAAGTAAGGACAATTCTGACTCAGAAGGCAGGAAGATGGCTCACTGATTCTAGGATTTTGAAGTATGAGGTAATTTTAATAGAAAAAGATTAGTTCTAACTGCTGATTCATGCCTCAATCCTGCCACCTTTCTATTGAATGGGGAAACGAATAACAAACTTGAACGTGATGGCCTGGATATAATAGAGTATCACACCAAAGTGCAACATGACTTGAGGGACCTACCCTTGCCAACAGGTCTCCATTCATTTATTGATGAGTCCTCCAGAATCGTACATGGGAAAAGGCACAATGGTTATGGGAAGACTACCTAACAACTGGTCTGCCCAGACATGTGAATTATATGCTTTAAATCAAGTATTACAACTGTTAGATGGGATAGAAGGGACAACTTATACTGATTCAAGGTGTGCTTTTGGGGCAGATCAAGCATTTGGAAAAATATGGGATGAAAGAGAATTAATTAATAGTAAAGGAGAGGAGTTGGTACACTAGGAACTGGTTAAACATGTTTTAAAAGAATTTACTCCTACCCAGAGAAATTGCAGTAGTCCATGTAAGTGGGCATCAGAAAGGGAACTCATTGGAAGCGAGAGGAAACAGATTGATAGATGAGGTAGCCAAAGAAGCTGCATTAGGGCCTGAATTAGTTAGGATGTGTAATCTTACTCCTTGTATGTCTGAACCAAAGGGGGTTCTAACTTTCACTGAAGGACAGAAAAGGGATTTGAAGGAATTGGGAGCTAGTGAAACAGAAGGAGGGAAGCGGATTCTCACAGATGAACAAGAAATGCTAAATAAACAAGTTATGAGGGAAATAATGGCTATTTTGTACCAAGGGAGTCATTGGGAGGTACAAGCAATGTGTGATTTAATCTTAAGGAAATGCAGATGCAAAGGAATTTATACTATAGTTAAACAAATTTGTGAAAGGTGAATTGTTTGTAAAAAGATTTTTATAAAAGTTTCTCAAGAAATAACCTCAAGGAGGAAGAGAACCCGGTTTAAGCCCTTTTCAAATTATCCAAGTGGATTTTACAGAATTACCACCTATAGGAAGGTTGAAATATATCCTGGTATTAGTTGACCATCTAACAGGATGAGTAGAAGCATATCCAATGGCTACAGCCACATCTGCAGGGCTAATTAAAATCCTTCTAGAAAAAATTATTCCCAGGTATGGAATAGTTGAAAATGTAGATTCAGACCAAGGAAGTCACTTTACATCCAAGGTGCTTCAAGGGACTATGGAAGGATTAGTGATATCCTGGAACTTTCATACTCCCTGACATCCACCCTGCTCTGGTAGGGTTGAACAGATGAATTAGACCCTAAAGAAACAATTATCAAAGTTAATTTTAGAAACTAAATTACCCTGGATTAAATGATTACCCATTGCCTTACTGAGAATTCGAAATGCACCTATGAAATGTTTTTTGGCTTATCTTATATGGGTGGAATAGGAAAAATCCCAAGGTTTGAAACCAAAGATACTTTTCTTAAGAACTATATACTGGGGCTGTCCTCTTCTTTATCCTTCCTCAGGAATAAAGGACTCCTTGCACAAACTCCACCACTGGCATTTGCAGTCCATACTATGGAACCTGGGGAATGGGTTCTGATTAAGTCAGGGAAGGAATCCAAGCTGCAGCCTGAGTGGGAAGACCTTTTCCAGGTTCTACTGACACCTGAAACTGCAGTGAGGACTGCTGAGAAAGGCTGGACTCATTACACCAGGCTCCATGGACCAGTGGAACCTTCCTCTGAGGACAAACATTGGTACATACAGCCCACTGAGAATGCACTGCTCATCAAACTGAAGAAGCAATAATTCAAAAACTGTCTGAAATATTTAGTAGTAGAGATTTTGTTTGAGGCTTTTATTGCACTGATATTTATCTCTTGTGCTTGGGGTTGTAGAAGGATGAAAATGTTCAAAATAATGTTATATTGTTTATACTTCACTATCATGAAAGCAGGAGTGCTGGGTCATGCCAAAAAACCCACTTAATAATCAAATTACATGACAATTCAGCATTCCAGAAGGGACTGGGCTCCAGAGCATCATGTTTGACACTTGCCAGATTTTGGATTGTGGGATTATATTGGGATTGCCAGGATTTGGATTGTGAGCTAGAGAGCCAAAGGGCACAGAGCAATACAGAAAAGTACGTGTGTCCTGACCCAAGAAGGTCCTCCTTGCCCCTCCTGGGGGGGAAGCCTTCCACACCATTGGATATCGACTGCTTAGAAACAATCTTGCAAACACTAGTAAATTTGGTATCTACTCTAGGAGGTCTCAGGTCTACACAGGGAAGTCTTACAGCAGTGTGTATGATGTTTGTAGCACTGGCAACATCAGTTTTTTTGTCTGAACATGCTGGCTTTGCCTGCTTAACAGGTAGGAATAAGTTTTCTTATTTGGCCCTGAATGTGGATTTCTTATTGGGAGGAGAAAGCAGAAGCATCAAAGTAGATCTTCTCTTAATGTGGTTTACTACCAGCAAAATACACCCAACTTCCCTCTTTCCTGACCAAAAGACACAAATACAGCCCATTCCTGTGGATTCCTTGAGAAAGCTTACTTTAACTAAAGAATTTGTCTTCCAGAGCCTGAGCCAAAAAATGTTAACTTAACGCATATCTCCTTGTTCCCAAATTAGCCCCCAAAAACCTATCCTGAGAGGCATGTCATTCATTGCAGAGTTAAATTTGGGTGATCATGACCATATGGCAAGGTCACCAGCCTGCACAAGAAAGGTCACACAGCCCAAGTGATACCTGCATTGCTGTGTTCTCAGCCACCTCTTTCTACCTGATCATGCCACACTATGTGAAGCCATGACACAGTGTGTGACCCTGCAATTCTTTCTCAGGACCTTGACCTTTCTGGACACTCAGGACAACAGAAAGACAGTAATGAGGCATTTATCCCAACAGCCTGAGGAGACACCACTTAATCTGAAGGAGAGAGAGATTGTCTCCTTGAATGGTAAAGGTGCAATTTCACAAATTAAGTCAACAAAAGATTATACCAAAACCAAATCCTGCCTTCCTCCTACAGCCCCTGGGATATTGCTTACAATTTCCTATTCTGGAGTCCTGGCTGTGGAATCCTGCCCTCTCCTTTGCACTGTCTCTGACTCTTGTCTGGTCTTAGTTAAGCCGATTCATCTTGTGAATCTAGCAGAATGCAACTGTCCTTTTCTCCTAGATGCATTTTCTGCCAAGTCTGTAAAATTAATTGACTCACAGAGCAGCTTGAGCCCCACAGCTGGTACAAGGTAAGAAGTGAACCCACAAGCCAAGCACAAAAGCTGAAAACGAGGGAGGGATAAGAACCATTTTCATTACTCAGCAGTAAGTGGAACCTTAATCAGCTCAAATCTGCTCCATAGCTTCACCCTTCCTCTTCAATAAAGATATGCCATAAGAGTTGAGGTGCTTTGGCCTAGCTATTAACCTCTGTACCTGTTATAAAAGAGGAGACTGAAAGCTTTAGCTGTTAGACAAAAGAGAGAGTTAATCCACTTATCCCCTATAGATTTTTTCTTAGGTGTAGTTATGGCCAATCTTTAAGTCTTTCTATAGTGTTTTCATTCTATACTTCAATGACCTTTAAGCATTATGGGCGGCCATTAGCACTTCTCAGCATAACAATATTAATATCAGCATGGAAAACGATGCAGATCAAATCTGACTGAAGTGAATAGGGTGGAGGAACCCCATTTGCCTCATTTGCCCTTGCTTTGACTCTCCCTTGGACTCCTGGCTTGGGGGATACCCCACCAACAAAAGTGATCCCTGTTTGGTCTGGGTTTTTGGGTGATTTGGTTTTATTTTCTTTCTTTTCTTGTTTCTGGTAATCTCCAGACCCCGGGTAGGTTGAGAGAACACCAGAAGGGCATTGCCTTTCATCTTGTGTTATTCTCCAAGAGAAACATAGGCCAGGGACTACAGAGTAAAATGTGGAGCAAGCACACATGTTGTGGGGTCTGAGGTGCTGTCAACCTATGCTTCACCATACTCCCACAGCTACCTACATGCTATGATTGTACCATTGTGGCTTCTCTACCCTATCAGAAAGTCCCATCATCATTTTCCAGACAGGGTATTTATACAAAGCCACTTAAATGTTTCTGAAGACTGGTACTTAAACTGGCCACAGCTTTGGGTACTGACCTCTGCATCCAGGCATTAGCTGTCATGTGCTGTTACTGTGTAAAGAAAAAAAAAGGGGGGTGGGGGGATGGGGAGAGGAAATAATGCATCCTGCAGCTTAAACTGATGAAAACAGTCATCAGCACCCCTGGCAGGAATAAGTAAATTTTTTCATTCTTATGTTCTGCTCTGTTTGTGGGTTGGATTTATTGTTTTTTTTCTTTCTGCTTGGTGCCAGCACAAACATTTCTGCTACTGCACAGCAGACTGAATCACCGAGTTCATCTGACTGAGAAAAACCCAGTTCTTCACTTGCAAGCCACTACCTTTACTCACTGGCCCATCCTGACTGCAGGCATTTCCAGAAGTTTATTGTATACATATCATTTAGGCAGATCAAGTAGAGAAATATATTGCACATCTGAAACGGAGCCTTCCAATGCAGAGCCACCTGCTATTCAGATCACTGCTGGAACGAACTTTAGTCATTCAGTGAGTAAAACCAACACCACTCAAACATCACAGAATTTGCCATAATTTTTTCTTCTGGATCAATGACACGTCCACCCAAAGCAAGAAATTCACCTAACCTTTCCTCTCAAAAGACTCTACACAGGAGTTGCAATGTAAAGGCAGCAGAGCAGAATCTTGCCTTCGCCGAAGGAAGTAGCAAGAAGAGCTGGGTTAATAATAATCTGGAGACAGAAAACACTACTACTGGAAAACAAGCTACTTGGTGCATCAGTGGAGGCTCAGCTACAAAGGTGAGGCTTTGTTTGTTCTATCTGGAGTAAAAAATAGCATAAAATTTACCTGCAGTTGTGAATAACTCCTGAAAAGTCTCCTTTGTGTTGACATGTGCTCTGAAGTGTCATTTTAAGAGATCTCCTTGCTCAAGTCATACCTTCATTAGTGCAGGAATATTGTGCTCTCATATCCTTACTCTGCATAGGAAGTAAGGAGGGAAAGCAGTAACATTTCTGCTATTGAGAACTTACCACTAAGAACAAGCAAGTAACTAAAACATTACAAACAAATTAGTTTCTCAAGAAAGATTGTTTTCTTTCTCACAGGAAATTTACAACTATGCAAAACAACTCTCAAAAGCTGTATTTCTTTATGGACAAATGTGATTACAATTGTTCCATTAAGTTTAACAATTAGTGCCCTGCCTACACTACAAAAACCTAACGAGTTGTAAGAAAAACAATGATCGTAACAGAACTGACTCCTTTGCCCTCAGCATATACAGTCGCAGTACAGAAGAACCCTAACATGAAGTTTCATTCCCAAACCTACTAAAATGACACCACCTTACGTTACAGTCACTTTAGCAGAGCCTGCTTCAACCATAACAGTTCTTCTATAAACTGTAAAATGCAGGGCTCATACTTCAGCGGAAGAGAATATGGACTTAGGTCGTGGTTTAACCCAGCAGGCAGCTAAAACAACCACAGATGCACTCCCTCATCCTTCCCTCAAAGGGATGGGGGAGAGAAATTAAAATTTAGAAGAAGTAAAACTCCTGGGCTGAGATAAAGATGGCTTTAAAAAGAGAGAAAAAGAAAATTATAATAGTTATGATAATCATCCTCATCAAAACAAGTGATAAGCAGCACAATTTCTCACTTCCCAAAGCTGATGATCCATTAAGCTCCCAAGCTGCCCCATCTCCTGAACAATTCCCCCAGTTATAATATGGGACATGATGCCACAGAGTGTGGAATATCCCTTTGGCCAGTCTGGGTCAGCTGTCCTGGCTGTGTCCCCTTCCAGCTTCTTGGACAAACCCAACCTTCTCATTGGCAGGCCAGTATGACAAGCTGAAAAGGCCTTGACTGTTTGGCAACAACTAAACCATCAGTGTGTTATCAACACTGTTCTCATCTTAATTCCAAACCACAGCACTGTACCAGGTGTTATGAAGAAAATTAACTCTATCCCAGCTGAAACCAGGACAACTGATATTGCACTCCTGCTACTGGCATCCCACTCCATGCATCTTTCCCTTGTTTACAGACATCATGTCCGATTAAAAGAGAACTGAAAATCTTCTTTTGGACCTTTCTTTCTATGGAGAACATTCCATGCAGATGGATGCTCTTTACCTGAGCTTGGTGATAAAGCACTGGCTAGTTTGAAAAAGCTCTAAAAACATCAGATCAGATTTATGTCTTAGACACTTAAAGGAAGCCTGACTTTAAACAGTGCAAGATGAAGTCAGGCTGCTTTTCTAGCTTTAAACATCATTATTCAACCTCAGGTATTCATAGCCTGTATCCATTAAGTGGTATAAGCCAAAAGGTGATATGCATTAGGAAAATTCACCTGTTTGATGCCTTCCCCAAAAGCAAGAAGTGGTAAAAAGCAGTCAGTATGGGTTTAGTGCAGCTACAGGGACCACAGTGGGAGCCTTGTCCCATCTATCTTCTCAGCCCATCTTTAGAGGGACAGTGGTCAAAATAGGTTGTTCCCCTTTTAGCAGTGGCTAACCTATTTCATCCGCCATCAAAGGTGATTATCACCACATGCAGGGAAGACAAACTGCCTGATGCCATTTCACCCAATGCACTACACCACTGAAAAGCAGTCTGAGAGCATGCCAGTGAGGGCCAGAAAGGAACCAACTGGTGGGAAATGCAAGAAATCAGTTCCCTGCTGCAGATGGAGACTGAATCGCATACAACAGACAGAAGAGTGGATCTTGCTGACAAGCCTGGGACTGAACTGGTGCACAGAGCCCAGGTGAGAGAAGGACTCTTCCTCCAGAAAAGCTCAGGCCTCCTGTGCCTGATTAGCACCCACTCACCATTACTACCACATGCAGGCAGGTAGTTACCCAGTGAGTAAAGTTAGACCTTCATTTATTTCTATTATTTATTTATTATCTGCAGGGACAGGACTGGAGATTTACCTCCTTCACACCCAGCACTCCCTGTGTTAATGCAGTCCTCCAGGCAGGCAAACCGCCCAGCGCTCCATTCTCTCCTTTATTTCCTCTTCTTCTCCTGCATTTTATTTGACTCCAAAATGAAAACAGGGGGAGAGGGCTGCAGGTTAGAAGAAAGCCTGCAGAGGATTCCTCCTCCCCAGATTAGGATTTAATTGTATTCCTAGTGAGTCCCTTCTGGTTGCGCTCAGTCTTTCAGATGAATGTTTCATCAATATGATTAGGATCACATCCCTCAGTCTCGTCTATTTACACAATCGGTTGTGACAGCTCGGAGTATAGTACTCCCTAAAGGAAATATTAGATGCCACCCTATCATTTTATTCAAATCATATTTTGCACTCCACACTTTCAGCCTAATGTCATTCGCCCCTGGATTACACATTTGTGATACCCAGCAAGCACTAAAATCCTTCCAATAAGGATTAGATTAATATTTATATTAGCCATACTCATATTATTATGAACGGGACTGTGGAGATTTTGGAAGGAGAGGAGAGGGCTACAGAGCCCCTCAAGTGGCCGGGGAATGACCTAGTAGACAAAAAAAAAATAAAAGAAGAAGAAAAAGTAGGACAAACGCTGAAGAAAAAATAATAACAATAATAATAACAACAATAATAAAAATAATGCCACCAATGGTGGCAAAACCCGATTTTGTGAGGTAGGTGGGTGCGAGGGATGTGCCGGCGGGCTCCATCTCCTTCCCCTCAACCATCTCGGCGCCATGTTCCCCCCACGGCCGTGGCTCCGTGGCTGCCCACCGCCGGTTCCCCGGCACCCCTAGCCGGTAAGCCTCGGCGGGAAGGGGGATTTGTGAGACGTAACGGTATCACAGGAGCCGTCGGGGGCCTGTTCCCTTCTCAATCATCGCCGCCGCCCTCCTCTCGGATAAGGCGGCCCCGAGGGGAGGGCGGCGGCGGATGCCTTGGGGCTGTAAAAATAACCCTTCCGGGGAAACACCCCCCCCCTTTAACGCCGTGCTCCCCTCAGAGGGGGGGAGGTGGTGGAAAAAAAGCCAGCAGGTGGTAAAAATGCGGCGTTGAAAAAGGTGGGAGCAGAAATTCAGACCGAAAGTAAAACCCCGTAGCATTAATCGAAGAGAAAAACACACCAAAAAAATACTTGCTGCTTCCTTCCCCGGAGCGCTGGGACCGCGGCCCCGGAGAAGAGACTCCTTCTCCCGAGGGGATCGGGGAGACGACATCGGAAGGAGAAGGTATCGGGGTCGTTTCGTTGTCTCGCCTGGGTGTGAAGCACCGGTGACACAATTTCGGGCGAGCAGCGAGGGGCGAAGTTTCGTTGGCAGAAGAAATCAGACGTTTCGCTACCGACGTGCTGCTGCAAAGCGGCACCGCGGGACAGGCGACGAGCTCTAGGGTCAGCTTCGACTAAAAAAAAACCTGCCCAACAAACAAAACCAACCCCAAAAACAGAAAAACAGAGTCTTTGCTGAAGGGTGGTTACTCCCGTCCTGGGACGAGCCCGTCTCTACTACTGCTATTGACCGGCCGGGCGTCCACGCTAGTAAACCCCAGTAAGTGGTACGCACGGAGAGCAGGGGCACTGCTCCCTCGGCTCAGTGGGGATATATCCCAAAAAAATGTTAATTCGCGGGGAATGGCCTCGAATGCTTATACCGGTGCATCCCCGTTTGATGGGGCCGAACGAGGAGGGGAGGGGAGGGGGGAAGGAGCGGAGCCCCCGGGGCGGGCAGAGCCGGCGGGGTCTTTACACGCACGGAGCAAGCAGAAGCGGGCGGACTCCAGCCAACAACCCGGTTTTTCCTTAACCGAGACCTGGGTTTTTGCAGCTTCACCGTTCGCCTCTCACTGCGCAGCCACGCCAGGGTATAAATAACCATCACTTTATTTTTTCTTTCCTCTGGACTTTCTGCCCGCCCTCCGTCCCTGCCGCACGCAGTTCGCTCTCATGCGAGAGCTGCCGAACCGGCAAGGACCGGGGCCGGCCGGCGCCTTCCCCTCACAGCGGTCCCTGCGCTCCAGCTGCTCCGCCAAGGCGCCGCGTTCCCCGGCGCAAGCTCGCGGGTGCCGGTGGAGCTCTGCTGTGGGAAGAAGGGGACACGGTCTTCATGGTGTGCACCCCCCTCCCTCCAAACCTGCGATAAAAAGCCCGCCGAGGGTGAGGCGGGGCTGTCCACCCGGAGCCCGCTGTTTGTCTCAGAAAATCACATTACGAAGCAAAGTGCAAGGGTAGTTAACTTTATCTTCTGTTAATGTAAACAAATAAGAAGCATTCAGTGCCTTGATCTTTATTTAAATATAAAGTTGTTTATCAGTGTCATCCTATGAAGATTAATTAGGTACCTTTATTCACAATTTGGCGTCTGACACCCCGTTTTAGGAATGCATTATAATCACAAGGTGTTAATTGGGGCCAGCCAGGCACTTATGTTTCTATTAAACAGTGTGAGGACTTTTCACAAGTATTAAGTTCTTTTTAACTGTGCGGTGCAAAAATACACAGCTTTTAATAACACGCCGCGGCGGCATCGCGCTCCTCAGCGCTGGATCATCGGCGTTTGCAGCCCGGGAAGGGCGGGCGAGGTGCAGCCGGCGTAGCACCGCTCCCCGGCTGGAAACGGGGGGGCTGTCCGCCTTTCCAGGGGACTTTTCCTGGAAAGCTATTCCCCGCTTAGACGGGAAAATAGAGAGAGGGGAAAAAAATAAAAGAAAAAAGGAGAAAAGAAGAAATGGGGGAATAAAGGAAAGGGAAAAAAAAAATTCAATCTGAAATGACGTAAAACAAATAATACGGCGAGCCCCTTTCTGTCCCAAACGGGATGCGGCTCCTTGGTGCAGGGGAAGGGCTGCTGGGACACCGCTCCGCTCGCCGAGGCGCAGAGCAGGAGCCCCGCTCGAGAAGCTGATGGAAATACCTTCGGAAATCCGCCGCTCCCGAGGGGGAAAAGCCGCCCGGGGGGCGCTGCTAGTGCCCCCCCGATGGCGTTACCTCGGAGGAGGGCGGCCCCGGCCTGAGCCCCCGGTTTATTTAGTTTGCAGCCGGGCATAGCTAACAGTTTAATCCCATTACTGCCTGCATATGCTCAGGAAAGGTCCTGCTTGCCGCGGGAAGCGGGATTCGATTGCTCTGCCAGGAGGGGCTTTCTCCCCAGATAAGCGGGCAGGGGAATTTCTTGCCCGGTTCCGGGAAACGGAGGGGGCGGGCGGAGGCGGCCCCGCTGCTGGGGGAGGCAAGCGGAGTTCGCCGAGTCGCTCCCCGGGACAAGGGCTGAGCTCACTCACACCTCGCCTGCCACAACCCCGCGGGGGAGGAAGGGGGTAGTGCTAGGAGGAAAGAGGTACCGTTGGATTTTGGGCCAAGACAGGGACTCAAGAGCTGGGGGAACGCACAGGAGAGCCGGAGCGAAACCACAAGATATAAATTTTTTAAAAATTAGCAACCCTAGGTGAGCACAGCACGAGGGCTTAAAGCAGCAAGGAGAAACTTTGAAAGGGGGTGTTAGATTTAGAGCCATCTCAGCCCCCATTCGTTAGGGTTGCAACACCTCAAGGATGGGGCTTCTTCCCCCCAGCCCCGCACACACACAACACAGGTTAAAAAAAAAAGGCAAAGAGCCACCCCATTCTTATCGCTGGCATCACCACATTTATTAAAAATTACTGCTATGTACAATGAAAAATAAAACAGGACCAAGGTTTTTTGGGAGAAGTTTGTGTGCCAGTGCTCTAGGGTTGATCAGTTTAAAATGGCTGAAACTATAGGCAAGAAGAGTGGGTAAATTACATCACTTCCAGTTTTGTACAGGGCAGCTGAAAAAAGTCACTTTACATACATGTAAATAGAAATCTGTTCATGTTTTTCACAATGCTCATTATGCTAAGTTTGATTAACAAAAAAAAAGCCTTTTGAACTTCAAAGCACCACTGGAGGTCCTTCTGACTGAACAGCTATAGGTCAACTATTTATACATTATTCCACAATATTCTACAGTGTACCTAGACAAAAATGACTGTACACTTCTTTTTTGGCCACCTCAATAAAGGTTAGGCTTTTGGGATGGAGACATGGGGTATTTTTTTAATGCAAGTTCTAAACTAAGAAGAGTCAGATTCAGTCATTGTAACCCCATCATTAGCAACAAGACCTTCAAATCAGAATCCTGCCTGGCATTTTGGCCATCACTTGCCAAAGAAAGCCTTAGCTGAGCGGTCCCCAACTCAGGCAGTTGTGCTGCAGGCAAGGGTGGAAGAAGCCAGCTCAGTCTAAAGCAGAACATAGCATTTGTGCAGCTCCTTGCAGCCCAACCCCTGTCCCCTCCCTCTTTATCTGAGGGGCAGGCAGGTTAAATTTGGGACCCTACCCCTAGGTTTCCTCGCTCAGGAATGCATAGATTTGATCAGGCCTCTGAGCCAAGCCTAACTGTACACTTTAGTGTCTCTAATAAATAAGCCACATGGTAAAAATCTAGACTCCTGCTTACAGCTTCCACAAGTGGTTCCTTCTAGAAATGGGGAAGAATCACACCAGAGTTTACCCTTTCCCTACTTCATTACCTGCAACAGTCAAAAAAACAACTTTGGCACCTTCTTTAGAATTGCACAACAACAATTCAAGGTGGAAGGCAAGAGTCTTTTTGGCAATTGTAATGCAAAAAAACCAAGGCCACCCTGAAAAAAAATATTATAGCCAATTGGAAGAAAAGGATACTTCAAGAACTAGTATAGAATGCATAGTAGCCCATGCCTTTTGAAGTGTCTTTGTTATAGTCCTCAGTGTTAATGTCCTCACATTTCATAGTCGGGGAATTTTCATTGCTGGAAGTGCTAGGGGAGAGGCGTCTTCTCTTGCAAGCACCTGTGTAGACCCCAGAATCATTTGAATCTAGAGACTTTATGGAAGGTGGAGTCTCTATCCAGGACGAGCCGATCTCTTCTTTCACCTTCTCTTTGGAAAGCTGGTCTTCAGAGAAACCTGGAGGACTTGTTCTGGACGCCCAAGGTAATCCTGTGGTCATTTTTCTCTGGTAAGAGCCCCTGCTCCCCCAGCCCGCCATGGAGGAAAATGTCGGGTCAGGGTAGTACCCCAGAGCATGGGATGGCTGAAGGGGCAGGGATTTAATGCCGTAAGGGAGCAAGGTGCTGGGAGAGTACTCCGACTCATAGGAGTTCATGTCCAGTTTGTTGGCACTGGGCTGCTGCACAGGCGTAACAAACCACCGCTGAGGGCTGGCCACCTCTTCGCTCTGCTGCGGGGAGAGCAGGCCGTTTGTCTGAGGGACTGTTCTCTCCCCATTGTAAAACCTGGCTGGGGGCAGGTTGTTGACAAACTGTTCTTGGAAGAACGGTTGCACACTGTATCGGGCACCAGGGACGATCTGGTGGGATCTAGGAGAATCCGTGGGAGATGGAGTTAATCTGTCATTCTCTGAAGCTGTGTACATGCTACAACACAAGAGAGAAACACTGAGCATCCTTCCCACAGACAAAACGAAACACACAAATTGGAGGAAACAGAGGTGTTTCTTAGAATAGCAACTAGGCTTTACTGGATGTACGTTACTTTTTACACAACTGGGAGTTAAGTTTGGTGTTCCTAGAGCAGTATAAAATTCACAGCATTGCTGCTACGAGTATTCACTGTTCTATCAGGCAAGCCACTTCAAATGAGGTGCAGCACCTTCCTCCCAGAAGCCACAATTGTATACATATAGCTCCAGCTTTTTAAAGGCCATGTGGTGCTAGAAAACGAGCATTAGGTAAGACTTCTGCTGACAGTTTGAAGAAGCTATCTCATCTGTGGAGGTACTTGATACACTACTGCCAATCTACAGGCCAGCTAGATTTATGCCAGTACAAGTTTTCCTATCAAAATTCATAAGCCTGCTGGAAGACAAGTCAATAAATAGGGGAACTATGCAAACAGCCATTTAATGTCTTTGAAAAGAGTAGAGTGGCTAGCAAAGCATCTAGAAAACCAGCTCTTGCTCGCACATTTCAGAGCGGAATCATGCCTCCCAGGCAGAGGCAGCTACAAGAGAAGACAGAAGTGCACTTACGAGTCATAGTTGTCTCTGAAACCCTTCGCGAAAGGATTATGGTCAATTTTGAGCTGGGTAATCTAAAAGTAAAAGCAGAATACAGCAGGATGAGATGTTGAACCCACAAGACAACTTGATTCTTAATCGTCCCTTTGTGCATCCGTGCTTACATCAGTGTTTTGATAGGCTGTAACGGCTATGAACTGCGTTTCAGGAAAAATAAACATCTGGGTCTTTGAGGAATCGTTCAGATCTTCAACACCATCTTCTGTCACTTCCACAATGTGAAGCCGGGGCTGGTACTTGTGTAGAGACTGCAACACGATCATCTACAGAGAACCATAAAGGAAGTGAGACCTTTAGCAGAACTGCAACTAACATCGTATTTTGTAACCTGACATTTTCCTCCTGTAAATTGTAATCTTTTGACTTGGGAATAGAGCACGTTTAGCAGTTAACAGGAGGTGAATCACAGCTCGTAGCCCCGTTTCACTAGGTTACCAATATGCCAAAAATCTGTAAATGCAGAAAATCAAGAAGAGGTCTCAGCTACACTCCCACTTTATGAGCAACTCAAGGTAGATATATTGGCTAAAACCGAATAAATTCGCACATCTATTTCTGACATTTCTAACTTTCTTGTAGAGAAGCAAAGAAAAGCAGCTACCATCCAAATTCAAGAACGGAATAAGCCACGGGAACAGCGATCTAGCAGCTCGATTAAATGCCATACATAAAGCCCAGAAAGCCCAGAGCTCCCCTGACTGAGCCACCAAGAGCCCCTCAAAGGCCACCCCTCCCCCCGCCCCCATTTACCTGCGCGTTGTTGTTGTTAGCACCTTTGTTGTTCGTTAGCTTCAGCTTCCCGAAAGAAATTTCCTGCCGCATCCAGTGAGCCCCGGTGTTGGGAGACTCGGGGTGAATGTACACCTTGTTGCCTGGGGAAGAGAAGCCGGTCGATCGCCTGCCGAGCCCGGGAGCTTTCTGCCACCGCCGGTAGCAGCGCCCGAGCAGCACCTCGGGACCCCCGATGTCCCCCCTCTCCCGCACAGCCTCGCACACCGCAGCCGAGGAATGGGAGGAGGGGTAAGAAAAGGGCTGCAAGACGCCCTTAAAAGCGTCGCTCTGTCCACAGCGGGGTGCGGGGGCGGGCAGGGCCCTGCAGACGGGGGCGAAGTGGGAACCCTTTCTGGGAAACCGACCCACGCGGGAAGGCGGCGGGCAGAACCCCGCACCTACCTTGCATGTTGTTGTCGGCTTTGCCGCAGGTCACCCACTTGCCCCCCTGGAAACGCCAGTGATTGGGGTCCGCCAACACCACCTCCACGAAAACGTTGTAGTGGGTCGTGGGGTTGAGGCCGGTGATGTTAAAGCTCAGAAAAGGAAACATCCTCCTGCGGAGGGGAAAAAAAGAAGCACACGATATGCGAGGCGGGCCGGGGATGGAGGCGCAGGCTCCGGCGGCAGCTGGAAGAGGCGGCCGCGGGGTGCCCCATCCACCCGGGCACAGAGAGGCGAGTGGCGAGCCCAAACCGACCCCCGTCTCATTTCCCAGTCACCTAGCGTGGGGAAAATCGGAAGGCTGCTTTTCTGGGAAAGCGTGCCCCGGCCGGAGTATCACCGACGGTGATGGCGCGCACCCTCCCCGTACCGTAACACCTCCTTCCCGCAGGAAGCGGGCACCGCTTCTCAGCGCGGAGCGACCACGGGCGGCCCCTTGCCCGCTCCCGTCCCTTTCCCTCCGTCTCGGCTCACCCCCTGCCCGCTTACCTGCCCTGCTTCGTGATGATCATCTCCGTCTGGTGCCGATGGAACTTGAGCCACAGGGGCCGGTTGCAGAGGAAGACCTGCGCCCGCAGCCCCGGGCCGGCGGCGGGCACCCCCAGCGCCCCTAGCCCGCCGCAGGAGCCCGACGCCGCCGGGTAGGGGCCGTAGAGAGTTCCGCCGGCCGCCGCCTGCCCATACTGGTATCCGCCGCCTCCGCCGAACTGCGCCCGGCCGCCGGGCGGACACACGGCGCCCGGGAAGCCCCCCGGCGACAGCACCGAGCCGTAGGGGTAGCGGGGCCCGCCGGGCGGCTGGTAGACGGCGCCGTGCTGCGCCGCCGGCGGGTAGGGGAAGAGGGCGCAAGGCCCCCCCAGTTCGGCCCCGGGCGGCCCGGGAGATTGCAGGTAGTAGCGGTCGGGGCTGAGGCTGTCCATGGAGTAGCGGGTGGCGGCGGCCGGGAGCAGCTCCTCCTCCCCGCAGGGGGTGGCCTTGCGGCCGTCCGGCTTGGGGGCGGCGAAGGGCGGCTCGCCTGCCTCCGCCTCGCCCAGCATGGCGGGGGCCGCCCCGAACTTCTTGGGAGTCTTGTCCAGGTCGAGGTGTGGCGGGGAGCCGGCTCGGGGCGGCCCGCGGGAGCCACCGCCAGCACCGGCGCCCGCCCCGGCTGCTGCTCCTGCCCGCCCGCCGCCTTCCAGCGGGTAGAAGGGGGCGCCCGGCAGGCCGCCCCCTGCCGCCGCCAGCAGCGGCTCGCCCAGCTGCATCCTCTGCGGGCCGTGCGGCGGAGCGCCCACACAATCCGGTATCGACCCCGACCCGCGGCCGCGCAGCGTTGCGGCGGGGCTCCGCCGAGGCAATTTATACTGACGCGCCCGGCTCCTCGGGCCGCCGGGGAGGGGCTTGCGCCGGGCTGTCTCATCGCCACCCTCCACCCCCGCCGGCCCATTGGCTGGACTGGGTGACATTAATTTAATTAGACAGCTACTAATTGGAACAAGTCACCTGTGACTCTGATGTGTGTCCCCCCTCCTCAGCCCCCCTTCCCGCAGCCGGCTACCGGAGGGGCTCCGGCCCGCCCGTGCCCCCTCGCCGCTCGGAGTGAGGGAGCTCCCGCATCACCCTCGGTGGCCGCACTGGAGGGCCCGACTTTCCCCCTCTCTAAAAAAGACCTTTTGACCAGGTGGCACCGTCCTCCCGGGCACACAGCCACTCGGGCAGGTAGCGGAGGATCCGCGGCGGGGAGAGAGGGATGGGGAAGAAAGGAAAAGCGTTGGGGAGAACTGGTCCCAGCACCGGTACCAAACAGGGAGGGAAGGCAGCGATCCGCCGGGCCGCTGGGACGGGGCGGGTGACACTGGCCCCTGCCACCACCCCCCCGCTGGCCGTCTCGTCGTTCAAACAATTCGGCTTGTACCTCAGCTGAGCCCAAAGCAGCCTTCCCTCCTCCCCCCTTTCCTCCGCTCCCCGGGCAGCATCGTTATCATGGGGGTGACACGTTTCACCTTATCAGGGACCTCTCAGTGGGAAGCGGCGGGCTTGGTTCGCAGTTGCAGCTGTCAGGAACTCGGCAGTCAGTTTCTCGCACCCCGCGCTCCCCTTCAGCATCTCCCATCGGGAAGGCAGGTTTATGATTCAGGCGAGTGCCAGATCTCTTTGGCTCTTTTGCTCAGCGCAAAAAAACCCGGAGCCTCTTGCCCCAAATGGTAAGGCAAGATGCAGGCGCCCGTGTGATTTGGCGGAACGGGCAGAGCCTACGTGAACGATTTGCAGCTACAAATCCGCAGCCCCTCGCCCTCTGCTCGCTGGCAGCCAGCTCGCAGGGAGCGCTGCAAAAAACCTGCCTCCTCCTCACGGCTGAATTTTAACCCAGACCCACCGAGCAGCGAGGATTTCGTTGCCTGATGGAAGGACCTGCCGGGCGAGGGAAGCGGCCGGGCTGAGCAGCCGAGCTCTGCCGCCCGCCCCGCCGCCGAGCCGAGCCGAGCCGAGCCGAGCCCCCCGCTTTTCCCCCGCTCCCGCCGGGCCGCGCCGCGTCGGGGCAACTGAATTAAATCGCCAACAATCGGCCGCGGCCGCCAAACCCCGGGGCAGCGGCGCAGGCGGAGCCCCGCTGGGATACGGCTCTTGCGCAAGTTTGGCGGTCGCGGGTGGCGGTGGTGCCCGGCGGTGCCCGCTGAGGCAGGGAGCGGGCACCGGCGGTTCGGAGGTCAGCCGGGGCTCAATCCCTACTGCCCGCGATGGGAACCGAGAGACGGGGGAACCGGCTCGTACCGTGCCCACCTCCGGCTGCGGCCGGTAGCCTAGGACAGGCTGGTCACAGCCTAGGACAGGCTGGTCACAGCCCTAACCACCCGTTCTCTCCGGGATAACATTTAGTCCTATTTATGCGTCGGTCTCGTCCAGCCGAGAAAGAAAACAAGAACGTGCGGGACAAACGCGACGCTCCGGCACGAAGCGGACCGGCCGCTGCGCGCTGCTGCCCCTTTTCCTCTGGCTTCTTCTCGGCAAGGTGTTCGCATTCCCCGCGGGGTGAGGAGGGGAGCGGAGCCAGGCTGGGCAGCCCTGCTTTGAAAGCAAAACAAACCGAGGAGCATCCTGCCGGGCGCCGCGGCGGCTGAGCCGCTGCATCCCTGCCCGCGGCCGGCGAGCCCCGCTGCAGCTCTCCGCGGGGCCGGTCCCCGCCCGGGGGTACGGGCTTTGCCACTCCTAGGTTAGGAAGGAGATTTTACAGAGCTCCTTCATAGGATTTAGGGGAATTAATGTTTAAGATTATAGACCGAAAGGATCCCGTGATGTAGAACATCTCCGCAGGACAGGTGTCGCGTAATGCAAGGCTGCTGCGGGGTTTGCTGGGTTTTTTCTCCAAAACTCGCGCTTAACAGAGAAAGGTGGAAAAGCTTTCGATGTTGCTGGGGTTTCCTGCGGATTTCACTGTCTCCCAGGGGGGCGGGAAAACCGCGGCCGCCCTGGGAAAGGGACAGCTTTCCATTGCGGTTCGAAAAAAATGTTGGTTTGGGGTGAGGCTCTTCTCCCTAACGAAGGAAGGGTTTCGTCCAGCTTTTTCTACACTCGGGGTTATTTTCAGCAAAGCTCGGGAGAGCAGCAGCCTGGCCTCGATCCTTGCCTCGCAGCCCGCGGCTCCCGCAGAGCCAGGCGCCCGGCGGCGGTGGAAGGGGAGACCGGGGCCGGGCTGCACCCCCCCATGACCCCGGTCCCGCGGGAGCCCCGTCGGGGAAGGCTTCCCGGAGCCCTTCAGCAGCGCTGGGGCCGTGCGAAGCTTTGAGGGAACCGCCTGTAATTTGGGGGTTTGATAATTCACTCCCTACTGTACGGGAAGAGCTGTAACTACCCGCACCCCGCAAATTAAAGTTACCACCTCGGTCACCAGCCGAACTTTTGGGGCTCAGTGTTTGTCATTTCCTTAGCCTGCAAATCTGCCCTCCCCCCACAGCCCCCGGCACGCCGGCTACATCCTTGCTCCCTGTCCCCGCTATCTTCGGGGTCTGGCAGGGAACTTCACTGTAGAAAGCTGCGGGGTGTTTCAGTCATGTGTGGGACCGGAGATTTCTGAATGGGTCCCGCAACCCTTTAGATGCTATCTTAGAGATAAGGCTGCAGAAACAGCAGACTCTGGTGAAAGAGAAAGGAGCTTATTGGGTTCGTAAATCTAGTAAAATAACCTCCAAACCACAAAAAGAATGTTGAAAGAAAATGTACGTCTTTGAAGGGTTACAGATTATCGTGTTTTGTTGGGCTTTATTCAAATATGCTCCTGGGGTTTATTCAAATAAGGAGCTTCTCTGACTTGAAAAAAAGCCGTTCCAGAAGAGCTCATTCTCTGCAGCCCCAGCTACAGGGGAGTCCCGCTGCACCGAAGTGTTTTGTCCTTTGCTTTCGGGCTGGAATTGAGCCCTTTCCTCTATCGGCGGTCAGTGTATCAGGAAGTACACACACACACGCACACACACCCTGCTTCAACAAATTGCCTTGACTTGGGTCACTGAAACAGTTCAACTGAAGAACCCAGCTCAGCAGGGCCTACTCAAGGGTAAAGAAGTCGGGATCCATAAGCTCTATCAGAATGTTGTACACCTATATATAGAGGCTTTGTGTGCACACAGAAATCTATATATGGCCATATTTATAGCTATATATGTTCTTCATCCTTATAAATATGGATACTGATACACACATCCCTGGGTTTATATAGACACCATTAAAATTTTGTTTATCAGGATTGCCTGCCATACCTGTTTGAAGTCCTTTCTTGAAGTCCTGCTGCCACCACAGCAGCATCGACAGGTATTTTCTGAGCACTGCGTTTGAATAGTTCCTGTGAGGGTTCCCTACCCCCCCCCCCCCCCCACCCCTTATCCTGATTTGGGCTACAAACTAGCTGTCGGATATCCTCTTCAATTTGCTAACATGTCATTCCCAAAGGGCTTCAATACTTTCAGCTTAATGTCAAACTTGTGCTGGGATTTTGCAGACTTTCTGTTTTCCCAGTCATCCAGTCTGGCTTTCTCCCCCCCCCCCCCCCCCCTTCAACGAGGAACAGAGTCCCTGGCTAGGCAAAAGGAGGACAATACCTCTAAATGCATTCAGAGCACTTGCCCCTCTTCCACCATCTTTCGATGCCACTTTTAACATCACGAAATCAGAAATGGTTCAGACGCAGCTAGACACATGCAAGTGCTTCCTTTTTAGGATCGTGATCCCTTTCTTTTCTCATGAACGCTTACAGCACTCAGAAAAATCAAGGAGGTGTGGATATGCCTGCGCAAAGCTCGGCGTTTCAGGTCGCCACTTAACTGCGGGGGCTATTTTTGCAAAGAAGCCAGCTACACCCTTCCAGAGCTCAGGTTGTTTCATCTGCCAAATGCAAACAACAGCCATCTCTTTCATGGGAATATTAGGAGACTAAATTAATGGAAAACTCTATTTATTTTATGATATATATATATACATATATATATATGTATTTCAGCTATAGCTGCAAAGACCATGAATCCATTTCAGTTTATGCCAAGTGGGATTTTTAGTGTGCAGACACAGAGAGGGACATGAGAAGTGTAGCTGAAAATCTACTTTAAGATTGTGAAAAATTGAACCCGAAGGGGTTAAAAAGTAGTTGGCTGTTGTTGAAGCAGATATATATATCTCTCCATATATATATATATACACATATATGGACTTCAAGTAGAAAAAAAATCAATATGGCTCTACGAAACCAAAGAACTATTATCTTTAATATCAACTGATGATGGTGTCACGGTAACAGCAATTTAACTCCTTGGTAATTAATCCAGTTTAGCTGCCACTTTCTCAGCTATCCAAACCAACTGTAAAAGGCAGCAGACAGACACACACATTATTAAGGAAAAAAAGGAAGTAAGTTTGCATAAATCCCATAATAAGTGTGGGGCTAATTTATAAAAATGAGAAAATAAGGAAGAGTCTTCTCTCTCAGGGGAATGTGAAACTGGAAGAACAGACACGAGTCAATCAATCAGGGGCTGGAAGAAGCAACTCAGTATTCAAAAAGAAAGTGGTGTTCAATGCGGCCATATTGGTCGCTTCCTTCCTCCTCCTTCAGAGGACAAATAACACCACAACTGTGATTTTAAATTTAGAGGGAATGAATCCGGAAAAACCAGTCAAGGTCTGATCCTGATTGGTAAAATATGGCAGCATAAGCACAGGCAAGGCGACATGCATTCCGTGCTTGGGGTGACTTCTTGGCAATGGGTGATTTCACAGCGTGAGAGGCTTTGTGTCGATGGGCCTGTGGTGCTCTACGGGCTAAGGAAAGGAACAAAGTCTGGTCAGGAAAGTGCAAGTCTTGGCAAAGTGGAAGCCTTTGCCATTTTGACAGATCTTTGGGACACTACAAGGAGTGAGATGGGAAAAGTATTAAGTTGGTTACAGCTTCCAGGTGACTTTCCTTGCTCCAAATGGAATTGTAGAAACTTATGGAAAGGAGGAGACTGAAATTAGGATCACAAACCCAACCATAACCGCGAGCAACATTTCATATTTTGTATTATTCATGGGTAGGGATCTCCTAACAGCTCTTTTAAATGCTTGCCTTTTCACCCTCCAATAAGTTTAATGAGGGATGCCTAGCACCTTTTCACTGGTTTTAAAGCAAGATCACTTACTCCCTTATAGATTTGTGCCCATTGTCAGCCTGACAGTCATGCGATAGAGACGTGAGAACATAACAGGATCCATGACATTGGTGTGACAGTCACAGATCTGGTCAGTTTGATCTTATTTCTATTTACATATCTATTATGCAACGTTTTTGAATAGCTGATCAGGGTGTGCTTGCCCTTCTTTGATTCAGAAACGATACTGAAAGAGCTTGGAGTCAACTACAGAGTTTAAATCTCAGCAATTGAAATCAGCAGCTCAAATCCTGTAAAAAGATGCTCTGCTTTTGTTCTAACGCTTTAAAAAGTACAATTGCATCATGTGAAGATCCTGATAAACTTCATGCTGCTCAGGGTTTATGATGTCAGAGCCATGGAATACTTCCTGCTGATAACATAATAGCTGAGAAATATGAGTTTTGAAGGGTTTGAGGGTTTGTTTGCTCTATGAGGATGCAGTACGAGGCTTGCAGTGGGAAAACAATTAACTCGAGGGGCTGGAAAAGCTCGTAGCAGTGGGTTACCCTGTAATTGGAGAAGCGATGAGGAATTTCACCTGATATCATTTGTGACAGCAATCAAACAGCAAGGCCTAGCAGGGAACCACGTATTAAATAACTGCCGCGACGGGCGAGTCCTGCTATAAAAATAATCAGAAAACAGAACCGGGGTGACATATGTACTCTCGGGGGAGGTGAGAAGATAGCGGTAGGGTTCCCCTCCTGGCGAGGGCCCGGGTTTGCTAGCTGCTGACCCCGGTTTCCACCAGCCGCCCGTTGCTACCGGGGACGGGACGCAGCCGGCATCATTCCTTCCACTCGTCCCAGGCCTCCGGGAGGGAGGGCAGAGAGACCAAGTGGGGTGACCGCCTTGGGGGTGGGGAGCGGGGGTAGGGACCCCAGCAGAGAGGGGACCGTGCCTCTAAGATGCCCCAGCAAGCGGGCAGTGGGGTGTGCGTCTGTAGCGGGGGCAGCCTCAGGCCGTGGGGAAAACTCCAGCCTCGTACCGGCTCTGCTCGGTCTCCGCGGCGGCACCGGCCGGCAGCTGCAGCCTAAACGGGGCGGACGGCGGCGCCGTCGGTGGCGGGGAACGGTCTCTGCCGGCAGCGCTGCCCCAAGCCTGTTCCTCACCCGCTGCCCCTCGGGAGGTTTCAAGCTGTGGGGAAATGCCAACACCCGCCTCCGTCCCCGCTTTTTTAACCGTTTCTCGAAACATCGCCGCTACGCCTTCCGACCTGCGGAAAGCCCGGGCAGCCCTTCCCACCCCCGCACCGACCGCGGGGAGGGCCGGCAGAAACCGCCGCCGTTCCCCGAGGAAGCCCTTGCGGGGACCAGCCCCGCCGGCAACGGGCAGGGCGCTGGTCCGCGGCGTGCCGGGCCGGGGACCGGCGGGCAGAGCGCCCCGTCCCCATCCCCATCCCCATCGCGGGGCGGTGGCGGGCGATCCGGCCGGATTAGCGTCGGGCGCTTTGAAGTCCCTGTGTCGTATGTGATCCCGAGTCGGGGTGCTTAGGGCTCCCCATTCAGTTGCTAATTCCCACTAAGCGGTTTTAAGTACCTGAGCTGGCAGCCCCCCTGCGCCTTCAAAACAAGTCTATGCACGGAGATAGCTCCAAAATTACCCAGCTGGGCACTACCGAGACCAGAGGCACAAGGCGGGCAGAGTCGTTAGAAAATAATCGAAGCAAATGGGCACTTTATTTGCCACGTGAATTTCGGCTCGGAAACCCGTTTGCAGGAGCGGCGGTTTCAAAGGTGTCCGCACCTGCGGAGCCTGCGCCCTCCTGGGTGCTGAGCTCGGCTTGCGCTGCCGCCCCCGCCTCTACCCCGGGGGGCTGCGGGGCAGGAGGCCGGCACTGCCCGCTCTGCCTAAACGGCCAGAAAGGAGAAAGAAAAAAAAGAAAAGGGAAAAAAACCACATCACAACAAAAACATTAGCTGAGGAGGAAACGGCTGTGGACACCCTGGTGAGATGTCCCCTCACTCCGGGCAGGAAGTTTTGCCATTGCTACCAGCCCCGCAGAATTGCCCGTCTCCTTTTATTCTTAAAAATTATATAATACATAAATAAAATATAATATTTTAAAATATAAAACTATAATATATAAAATTGTCTAATATATAAAAAACTATATAATATATATAACTATATAATATATATCTATTAGCAGCAGAGGTTAGGGTATGTACAGGCCAGCAGAACAAAGTTATATTATAAATAAAGAAAGAAAATATCACCTATGCCTCCAAACCCTCTAAAGAAACCTTCCAACCCAACCACCCCTCACAACAGAACCAATCGCTCCTTTCCCACCATAATTTGCTTCTCGGTGACGCAAGGACAACGCGAAAGGATCCCTGCACCCACCGCTCGGTGAGCGGAGCCTGAGCACTGGCTGCTCTAGCACAGATGAGTGTGTGGATTCCTAGCACATTAGTGAGGGGAAATTTTAGCTCGAAGAGTTCTAAGTTATACAGATGAGAACAGACAAATGAGCAACATCACAGAAGAACTTAAAACCATCTCACAACTGGATATATTCTTTGCTTTCTCCGCTGTTCACATTTCAGGCAGCTACTAGTTCTCCTGTTGCCCTCAGCTATGGATTGAAAGGCAGAGAAGGAATGGATGTAATGAATATGAAAAGGAGGTGGGAAAAAAAAAGAGAAGTCTTCTGATCTTTTGTTTTAGGTGTTGATCTAAATTAAAATACCACGTCCTTTAGTATGACCCATTAAAAAGTAGCAAGGGGCTTGGTGTGAGCAGACCCTGATGTCCACAGGGTGGTGAGGCCTGGTAAACATAATACTATCATGGAAACGTTTCTGCCTAGTTTACACCTTATTTAGCCCTACTCAAGCTAAAATCGCACCTCCCAGTTACCCTTCAATATAGCCTAAGGCATAGAATTCGGCAGCTGTGGAAGAACCGGGCAGGTATAATACAGAGCCCCAGCATGACGATAGAGATTAGGGGGCTGTGCCACTCCATCCTGTGGGGTGGTGACTGACACCGTCCTAAGCCTGTGCTCCTGGTTGCAGAGGACACCCTGGGGACCTGCAGGAAAACCGTCCTTGGTTCCTGGGCGGAACTCCTGGCTCTGCTGCTCTGGCTCACTGTCCAGCCTTTTCTTCTAAAGGACATGTGAGAATGAGTCAGAGCTTAAGTGGGCAACCTGTGAGGTATCACAGCAAGGTGAAGGACATGCTTGTCCTTTGGTCATGCTGTTTAGGAGAGCTTGAGCCTTCCACACATGGGGCAGATGGCAAGCAGAAGCTGAGCAGGGCTATCCTTGCTTCAGTTGTCAGCCATTGGTAAAAGGAGCGGGACGTTGCAGGGGCACAGTCCCACTGTCAGCGAGCAGTGATTTGCAAGTGGCAGAGCCAGTCCCAGAGTAACTTACTTTACTAGACAGAGTAGGCGGTGTTGTACTCGCCTGTGATTGTTTGGTTGGGGTGGGGTACCAGCAAGTGCTCTTAGTGTCCACCCAGGGCTTGGGGCTGCCTTGACAATTTATTTCATCACTTTTCTACATGCTGTGCAGGAGGTGGGAGGTCCTAAGGGATGGATTCTTACTGCATTGCCTGTTTCTGAATATTAACAACTCTGGGGACTGTCTGATAAAAAGTGGAGGTGAGGAGACCCCGAGTAGAACAAATGCTGCTCAAAATCCACCTTGGAAGTAAAATAACCAAAGTACCTACTGCAAGGGTAGAAAACCATCCCACCAGGCAGCAACTACCCAGCTTTTGGAAAAAAGAAAGCAAAGCCAGCCTGCATTTCCCTCTGGTAGTGGAATGGCTCTGTGATTGTCTGTTTTGTTTCACCTCTCTCCTTCTGGGGTTTTAGGGTCTTGCCTGTCACATTTCACAGCACCAACTACCAGACCTCACTCAAGCGCTCAGGGGTGGGGGGTGCCCCAGCAGGCAGGACCGGCACAGGTTGGGGGACACTAGTGGGCGCCACCGTGAGCCCCTGTCCCGGTTCGTTGAGCACTCCGCCGTCCCTGGGGCGCTCCGATTCCACGCTCGGAGAAAGTGGCCAATTATTTTTCTGTCTGAAAGAGTCAGTGATGTGGCAGAGAATGACAGCTCCAAGGGAGAAAACACTTCTTCATTAAAAAGCGCTGCTAAGCACACTGACTACCCAGATCCCAGCACCCAGTTGCACAAAGGTTAGGATGAGAGCCAAGAAATTCTGTGCTTCCACAGATTTTTAGGTATACTCATATATATGTATGTGTGGGACGCACACACAAACCTACTGCCTCTCTTTCAATGTAGGGTGCCCCAAAATCCTTTAAATACCTATTCAAGCAAAATTCCCACTGAAGCCCCGTTTTACTATCAGTTTTGATGCAATAGAAATCGCTTAGGAAAAAAACCAATCTGGTTACCAAATGCAAAAGACTGAGCTTCACAGAAACCAAAGTGATTTGGAGTGTGTTGGGGAAAGAGTAAAGAAAAAGAGAAAGCATGTAATGTCTGTCTTGCTCACCTCTGCTTGAAAGGCTGCAGGGAAGAAAGGGCCAGGCTGTTAGGTTTTTGTAGGTTCCATTTGATTTCCTTGCTTTTTAAGTGACTTTAATGATTGCATGAATTAGTTTTAATGAATTACAAAGTATTTCTAAAAAAAAGATACAAAACCCGTATGAACCTTGTGACAACACAGAATTGGGTTTCTTGGCAAGGCACACTGTGTTGCAGACAAGAACCGCTCTGCCACTGATACCAAAGCAAGCTCGAAATGGAAGCTGCATTTTGGGATGTGATTTTCAACTGCCTTCCTTTTCTTTCCCTTCAGAAGTTCTGAAAGAATGAGAGGAGAGAAAAGAAAGCACTGAAGGAAAGATGGAAGAAAAAGTGGCCGTGACATCCAGGGCTACTGCAAGCCAGCAAGGTGGAAGTCATTGGTCCTGCAATGGTTCAGTGGAAGAGTCTAGACACCAAGGTGAACAGCAGCAGTCCTCAGACTTTACCTAACTCCTCACACCCCAGAAACTTTCCCTAGCCTGGCTCCCTGTCTGCCTGCATTCATGCACCGAGCTGCAGAACCCCACTTAGGAGCCTGACTCTTCCTTTGCCTCCCCCAGAAGGAAGATGGGATGCTTAAATATCACACCATCAAGGTTGCTTTGCAAAAGAGCCCTGCTCCTTCTCACTCCTGTGTCACAGTGAAGCAGGGAAACCTTCAGACAGAACCAGGGTAGGACGGCAAGCGACCTTCTGATTATGACTATATCATTATTTATAGGAGGACCTAGTGAGAAAAACCACCACCAGGTCCCTCAGAACTGGGAAAATATTTCAGAATAACTATAATCCAGGGCTGCAGTGGTGAATAAAGAAAGAGATTGGCTCACATATTTGATGTTCAAGGCTGGTCAATGTGAAATGTGGAAATCCTGTGCTAAGTGGATAAATCCCTGCTACAATGCCTTTATTCAGTGACCTGACAGAATCATTAAACACAACCTTTGTCTAACCTTTCCTGCAGTTTTATTTTAAAATGCTGTCTCCCCATGTCCTCTCACCTAGCCATATAACCTGCTTTTCCAACATACTAAAGAAGGAACCTGCAACAAAGCAGACATATTCAAAATATAGAAAAGAATTTCTTCTTTTCCTAAACAATTGACAGATTATAGCCACTTGTTTTCAGTAAAGATTTTAAGCCACAATTACTTATTTTCAGTAGAACTTTAAACCCTGCAGTGAAGCATCTTTGTTCTTATATTCTGTGATGCAGAACCGCTGAGTTTTGGGTCTGCAATGTTTGTATGTGATTGTTTTCCTCTTTAACTGCACTGTACCATAGCCTTAACAATAGCACACTTTCCCATGCTTAGCATATTCATCACTTGATATTCCTCTCAACTTCTCAATTTGCATGCAGGAAATCCTGTGTGTCAGAGACAACGCAATCTGCAAGCCAATAAAGTCCCATCCCATGGGAGGAGGGAGTCAAAGTGGTACATGCAGCACCGATGAAGGATCCGAAGTACGTACCGGAGCATCGCCCACATCACATGGAAGGCCCATGGTACGACTGCAGCAGGCCAGGCAGAGAACAGCCATCACAAGCAGCAGCGAAAGGTTCCACCAGGCATTGGCTTCATTGACAAAAGCACACTGTGAAGTCTCCCGTCCCCTGGGATCACCTGCCCACCCCTATGGCTCGGGTCTTCGCCCCTCAGGTCAGTCTGTGTGAACATTTGGAAGGCTGTGCTGTAAATCAAACCTTGGGGGTAGCTCTGCTTAATAACTACCCGCTCCCAAAAGGGTGTGTTTTTAACCCTGCTTACTTCAGTGATGGGTTCAGCGCGCAGTCTTACCAACAGCTGCATCAGCACAATGAGGGCGATAAGCAGCCTTACAAGAACAAAAAACAAAGAGCTGTGGGGTAGAAACTTCCTCTGTTGGTTTCACAAGGCACCCTGTTGAACTCTCCCTGGCAGATGAGCTGGGGCAGGTTGGCCAAGTTGCTGCCTGCCTGCAGCACAGCCAACCCGGTAGACCTGTGCACCACTAGAGAACCCTGAAGTGCTCATCTGACCCAGTTTAGGCTAAGGTCACGTTTCTGTCAAAGCCATCCACAAACCCAATGGAGGTTTAGCCAGCTGCAGGGGAGTAGGTAGTACCTGGTTCAGCATAAAGGCTGCTGGTTCAGAATCAATCTGTCACTGTGCTTTGAAGAAATCTGAGCCCAGGCGTGGGTGTACTGAGCAGCAATCTGAGGCCCATGGCCACATCACTTCTGATTTAGTACTGAGACTCTTAAAACCAGAAACAGGGCTACAAAGATGATTGGGGAACTGAAACACCTCTCATATGAGGAAAGGCTGAGAGAGCCGGGTCTGGTTAGTGTGGACAAGACAAGACTGAGAGGGGATCTGATCAGTACTTAGAAATATCTCAGGGGTGGATGTCAAGAGGATGGGGCCAGACTCTTCTCAGTTGTGTCCAGCAACAGGACAAGGGGCAACGGGCACAAACTGGAACACAGGAAGTTTCGTCTCAAGAAGAGGAAAAACTTCACTCAAAGGATGATGGAGCACTGGGACAGGCTGCCCAGAGAGGTTGTGGAGACTCCTTCTCCGAAGACATTAAAAATCCCACATGGACACAATCCTGTGCAACATACTTTAGGTGATCCTGCTTTGGGGGGGGGGGGGGTGTGTTGGACTAGATGATCTCTAGAGGTCACTTCCAGCCCTGACCGTTCAGTGGTTCTGTGATTTATTGAACCATGGTCTTATCTGCTTGTAGCTCCTGACCTACTGTGGCATTTTAAGGCAAGTGGATATAAAAGATGATTTTCCTGAACATGCAGCACCCTCAACTCTGTCAGCTCAGCAGCCGGTCTGGCTGCAGCTCAGTAACACTGTCAGCCCTCCTGGCTCTGAGCAGAGCTGCAGTTAGAATTAAAGCAGCCAGCACCGGCTTCTCTCTCCAGATTTGATCTCAAACACCCAGGACAGAAGGAGTTACACCTCTCTGAACCAGCTTGCTGCCTGCCTTCCTCAATACTCACTCGCACAAAACCCAGAGTTAAAAATCTGCTGCTTCAGAATTGTAATAGGCAGTGGCAGATCAAGCCTAGTTGCACTTTCTGTCTCTCTCACCAAAGTGTAATCTGGTGGTATCTGATATGGCTAAGAGCTAGCATGACGATTTACTATGGCTCAGTTAATGTAAAACAGCTCAGGCTGCAAGTTCACAGCATTTTGCTCTGGGGCATGCCCTTTTCATCACTCCTATTGCCAGCTGTGACCAGTGACCCTTCAGCTGGGCCGACCCAACCACTGGTGGGATCTCCTTGTCAGCCAGAAGCCTAAATCAGCTCTTGCTCATAGCTCAGGTCCCCATGTGGTTGTGCTAGAGGTCACACGCTCTGCTATGGGGGCCACAACCCACAGGAGAGAAGCGAAGCAACTCCATAAACCTGCACGACTACTAAAGCACACCCAGCTGAAGCCACAGCCTCGTGGACTTCAGTAGCTGGACTGTGTGTCCATTATCCAAGCAAAGACTTTGCCAGAGTTATCTTTAAATTTGCTCCCCATTACCCATCCTGTCCTTCCAAATAAATACCAGACTTCTTATTTCTCTGCAAAGATGTGGACTTTGTACAGTACTACTCAACCAAGGTTTGCCTCTGTCTATAGTGACAGATGTCTCCATATGAAAGACTTAATGCAACACTTATCTTAATAAACATCAATGGTTTTCAATTCACACAATAAAGGTATCCCCAAAATTTGACTCTGAAACGTGCATTCAGCCTTGTGGTACCTCCTGTAAAACTGCAGGAGCTCCAGTAACATTTCCTTTTCTTTTAAAAAGAGGTTGTGGTTTTCATAGAAAATATTTAAAGGTCTTTGAATTGGAAAATGTACCAACCTGTGCTATAGCGAATCCCTGAGAGGCCCAGGCGAACAACCTCCTACGGTAAGAGTGGCACAGTGATGTCTATGAAAATCCAGGATGAATACTTGACTTGCCATAGCTTATGGCTTTTGAAAAGTCTGACTTTATAGAGCTTGGAAACGGTTATCAAAAACCCAAGAGGTGGAAACAATGTTTGCAACAAGAAGCATAACTAAAAAAATTAATTATTCAAGTAACATCATTACAAAAAAACAAGGTAAAGAAAAAGATCAGGTACAAGTACCGGCCGTTAGGGCAGTGTGTTTTACAGCACACACACAGAGGTTCTTGAGCTGAGAAAAAGTTTCACAATGACATCAGCTTTGTAGGCTGAACTGTTACTGCCATTCACAGGAAAATAAACTGGTGACTAAACAAAAAAAAATTATATGTCAGTGTTCCCCCCCCCCTCCTCAATATTTCTAAATATCAAACAACCCTCCCGGGCTGTGACTCACGTGAAGTCGGCAGAGATTCATCATGGCTAAAACGTCTCCCATGAGTTTAGCCCCTGTGTTTCCCTGCAGAGCCCCTGCCCAACGCCTCCGTCCCTCGCTGCTCAGTGGCCCCGGGATTGTCTCCACCCAGCGCCCCACCTACACCTTTCCCGTTTCTGATTTTTCAGTGTGGGCAGGGCTGTGATGCAGGCATCCTTGCTATTCACTGCAGCTGCCTTGCAATAGCCCCGGCCCTTCCCAGCACCCAGGCTCAAATCTGCTTCCCACCTTCCAGGAGTGCTCTGGATCCATGTTCTGCTGCCCTGTGAGTTGCACCGTGCACCCCTGTCCGACGCAGGTGGTGCACAGGGAGCTCAGGGTGGCTGCACGCTGAGACAGGCCCTGATGTCATCCCACAGTGGCTGGCACCCATGAATTGCCCCATCAGCTTCTTGACACTCCACATCCAGGGAGCTACCAGGTGCTGGTTTACCTGATGGTGGTCCATGTTTGGCTGGGTTTCCTGCAGCCAGAACTGGAGTACTCTGGGGTATACAACCGGCTTCTTATGGTCTCAATGCTTTAAACTTCCACTGGAGGAAAAAGCAGAGCAGATGGTGCCTGGGCTGGGAGCTACTTCACCTTTAACATCTTCAGAAAGCACAGCCTGGTCAAAGGCCATGAGCTGTGCTAAATAACCTGAGCACCTATGTATCTGCCCTTTCTTGCTGCTATTCCGGCTCTTCCTGCACCAGCTGTATCAGGATGGTTCTGCCTCTCGTGGTGACACTCTGGAGTTCAGTATGTGTAATATGAAAAAAGAATAAAAAAGAAGATTATATTACATGCCAGTGGACAAGTGCAGAAATAGTCTTAAATTGAGCTTGGCTACCTTCCCTGGTTTGACTACCAAAATAATTGTCCTCACAGAATCACAGAATCACAGAATCGTAGGGGTTGGAAGGGACCTCAAGAGATCATCGGGTCCAACCCCCCTGCCAAAGCAGGCTCCCTAGCACATTTTGCACAGATAGGCATCCAGATGAGTCTTGAATATCTCCAGAGAAGGAGAATCACCAGAATAGGGACAGATCTTACTAAGCAGTCCACTTTTGGCTAAATATATTTTTCAGAAGATGTGGCGTTTAAAAAACCCCAACTCGATCATGTAGCTTACTTAAAAGAAGAAAAAGTACAGGTTTTGTTTTCCTACCTTCTCCTTAAGCCCTACAGGCTGTGACATCATATGTGTAAATTCAAATTAACACTTCCCCCATCTGGATTTCTGTATATTTAAATTGGAGGCTTGGAAGAACGCTCTTCTTTTTAGAATAAATGCTTTTGAGAAACCACCGTGTCTGAAGAGCAATGGGTTGGGTGGCTGACCGTGCTAGTGCCTCACTAGGAAAACCACAGCCAGCTTTCTCAACTATTTCTTATGTGCAGACTTTATAGCCTGAGGAGATTGGTATCTTTGTAGGCAGGGCATGTTAGCTGAGACGTGAGTTCTTGTAACTTCCTAAGTCCTTATTTTGACCATAGGCATGACATTCTCACTCTACCTTTGCATTTTTTTGGCATGTCCCCTGCACAGCCAGGCACTGCTGCCTGTCAGCTGCTTTATGTCCTGTGGAGCACCCCTTCCTGTGGGGAAGTGCAGTGGCTGCTCCAGTCGCTCCTTACCCAAATGTCCTCTGTCAGGCAGGGGTGGGTACAAAGGCATGGCTGCCTCAGGGCTGAGGGGAAAAGAAAACCCCAAGAAGAAACCTCCCTGGATACCCACTGCACCCATAACCGGGGCAGAGGAGAGCATCATGCAGGCCCCAGGCTGCCCTGCTTTGTGGATGTCTGGCTTGTGAGAGCCAGCACCTCCACTTGCCCCCTTCCCCTCAGCAGAGGGGTTGAGTGGTGTGTGTGTGTGTGTGAGAAAGTGTTATCTGCCTGCACGGTCTCCAGTCAGATGCAGAAAGGTTACAGCTGTGAACCCCTCAAAACCAAAAACGTTGTCAGGCAGCACCACCCCGTTTCTCTCTGCCCCACTTTTTGTTTCCAGCTTCCCCACTCCTCCTGCGACAACTAGGAGTCAGAGGAAGCTCTGCTCTGTCACTCCCAAGCACATGCCCTGCCAGAAACCCACCAACAGAAACAGCTGCTCTTCAGGCTCCTCAGCCTCGTGGGTTCTTCGGAGGGGCTCCTCTGTGCAGGCAAATGGGGAAGGAGCATCCCCCAGGCGCCCCGTCTCTCTCCCTGCCGTTTGCCGAGTGCCGGCAAACGAGGCAGGAAGGAGCAGCCACTCAGAAAATCTGCCTGGGCTCACTTCAGCTGGCTCAGAGGAAGAAAAGCCTCAGAAGTCAACTGGCAAAGCTTGAAAGCAAATTCCACACCCCCCCCACCCGCCCACCCCAGCAGTTTTCCAGACTCCAGTGCCTGTTCCCAAACCCAGTGAGCCCAGCAGCATTGAACTGAGAGTGCTTCAGCCACCAGCAGCCTGCAGTGGACCCCTGGCCAGCCCACCCAAGGCTGAGGGGAGAGCTGGGCTTTCCAGGGCCATCCTGGAACATGGACACAGGCTGCTGGAGGAAACGCCTCTGTGGGGTGGTCAGCATGGGGCACGCTGCGGTTTCAGCAGCAGGGCAGGGGGAACACCACGGGCTGTATTTGCTGATACACTCGCAGCTTTTTAAAACAAGCTTATGCTGCAAAATCCAAGACATCTCAGATGATGCTTTTCAGCATGATGCTGGCTGGTGCAGAGGCTCCCAACAAGTGCAGTTCAGAGCGGCTCCACAGGAAGCCACGCATGCACTAGAAAGCAGCCAGAAACCTGGGGCATGATGCCGCACCCCTCAGCATCAGAGGTGAAGCTGTGGGAGATTGGGCAGGCAGCAGGACTAGCCTGCAGGCTTTCAAGGACACTCCCTGCCTTCATCCCCTCCTGCAGCAGCTCTGCACACTTCACTTCCATGCTGCGGTGTCATTACTTGCTCCCCACTAGAGCTTCTATCTGAGCAGAACTAGTGACCAGGTCCTACCCAACCTGAGCCAGTGCCATCATGCCAGTGGGAATTGGTCTCACCTCGGCAATGCAGAATAAATCAGGCGCTGCATCTGTGGATGGCTGTTGTTCCTCTTGCTCCCAATGCATCTGAAAAGGCTCCTCCAGCTATTCCTCACTGGTCATGTTGTCATGTGCCATGTCATGCAGCCCACATGTCCCCGTATACCCAGCAACAGCTACATGCACAGGAGGAGAGCATGATATTACTGTGAGCAGACCGAACCTTCCAGCAGCTCTCACTCCATGCTGGGTCTCAGCTGCAGCTGCATCTGCATGCCTGTGGCATGCAGACCCCAAGGCCTTGCCTACATGCATGCAATTAGGGAATGGTAATATGGAAGTCACGCACTGTGGGAGAAGAGGTAGCTTTTCCATGTTGGTACTGCTACCTGCAGAATATGTTCCAGTGTGTTTCTCTAAGTTCTGCAAGTAGCATTTTTTCCCCCTAAAACTAAAGTCCCCAAAGAAGCTGAAGCTGACCAGTTTCTGTCTTCAGTGGCTATTCCCATTCCTCCCACCCCCTGCTTCTTCCTTTTGCCACTTTTGGCCCACGGCCCTCCTTCCCACCTCGAGCTGTTGGTTGGTCTCAGAGTTCATGTGGTACTTCACTCAGACGATGGCGAATCATCCACATGATTTTCCTGTGGCAATTCACATGAGAAGGGATGAGGGGAAGAGAATAGGCCATCCTCCTGTTGATGGCCAAGATCAGCTGAGTTGTATCACCTTGCTTCCTCTAATAACAAGTATTTTAGAGAAGCAGCAGCAGATCAGCGTACCTGTCAATCTGTCATTCCTCCTTCAGACTGAATGCTCTCCTTCACAAAATGCTCATGCTCAAGCAGAAAGGCAGGAGTGACTGAAGAAGTCCTATGGCTTGTGTTGCAGACAAGCCAGGTTAGAGGCATTAGGTGGCTATTACCAGTTTAGCCAACCAAGGGCACCAGGCATAGATATAACCTTTCTGTATGCATCAAATACTTTGCCAAAGCCAGACGTTGCTGTCCCGCTCACCCCCTGCTGCGCACTCCTAGCACCAGCAGAAGTGTTTCCTCTTTCTCTTGGAATCAAGTAAATCTTTAATTAATCAAGAATATCTTACACTTCTTCAAGGATGTGCTATTACCGGCGCTACGGCTCCAGCAGCAGCACATCCAGCCCATCTCTGATTCAGTCTTTCACTTTTGTCAGGGGGAGCAGAGACACCAAATGTTGAGCTCTGAAATAGCTTATCCCGTGTGGTTACTGTGCTCTGTACTTGGACAAGCCCAAATCTCTGGGGTTAGAAACACTCAGAGGCACCTTTAAAAAAGACCCAAAACAATCAACCCCATCAACAATTTATATATGTTTGTTAATACAGTGGAACTCGAGCCAAAATAGGGTATCGTGAAAAGACCATATGTCTTCCAAAGAATTTCCTTTGGACCACACACATAAACGTCAGTTTAGCAGATTATTTGATGAAAGGAGCTGACATTCTGCACTTAATTTATTCCTGGCCTACTGCATGTTTCATCACATGCAAATACTCCGTTGTTTTTCCTGGGGAGCATTCGCTGTGTTGTTCTATGCACTATCTCCTTAAGCAAGGATCATTTCGACTTTGCTGGGGCTTTGAATCAGGTTATGCAAATCAGCTGATTTTATTGGGCAATAATTGGGTGTTGCAATAATTTAACACACTTAATAAGGTTGTATCTTTTTTTCTCACTACTATTGAGCACTGCTCAGGTGGTACCTCATGGCATCCATAATGCTCCAGGTCTGCCCTGATGACATTGTGGCTGTAGGTGCAGCATTGTTTGACTCTGGCTCTTGCTCTGGGGAGAGTGACTGCAGTGCATGCAGGAGCAGAGAGCCCACGGCAGAGCTAGCTGAAAAACAAGAGGAGAGGTGGGAAGGATCAAGCTCATGGCATAAGCAAATACTCTACAAATCATTAAGAGACTAACTGGATGGCCACAAAGAGATTTTTGTCAAGGGTTTTATACAGCTAAAATCAATTCATTCACTTCATCTGTTTTGAACATTCTGGGGATGCAGCTAAAGATGTCACAAATGGTTAGAGTTGCCTGGAAACCTTCAAGGTGTCAATTGACCATATTTTTAGGCGCAGGAATGTTACATGGACACACCACAATTTCACCAGTGATTTCTTTAAAAAACAAATGGAGTCAGAAATCTACAAGGGAATAAAAATATCAAGAGAGTGAAGCTGAGTTGAAGCAGGGTAACTCAAAATCAATATTTTGCTTTTAAACTCTTAAGGGGAGGCCCAGGAGGGCTGCACTCATTTTGTCCTCCTTCCTTATTGTCCTCTGAGGATTGGCTGAGAAGTGACAAGGCTGCTCCGTACTTACTGCAGGACATTCCTCACTAACAAGCCACTTGTTAGAGCAGTGCCGCTTCCCTGCCCAGCGCCCGGCTTCCACTGCGCAGCATCAGACAATGGTCAAGCCCCACTCGAAACTAGAGGGGGAAAAGGACTCTCCTCCTTTTGCTGTATGTACGGGTTGAACTCCCTGCTGCCCACAAGCTCAGCCCCCTGCATAGAAACAGGTCATTGAATCTCCAGCACCCCTGGCACAACCCCCAGGGTTCGCATTGAAGGAGTAAACTCAATCCGAGGTCACTCCAGAGACCAGGGTTAGTGTTGAGGGGAAGAAGTGGCCACATAGCTGGATCCTGCCCCTTTTACTCTTGCCTGTTTGTCTGTGCCTTTGCCTAATACACCTGGGGAAAATGAGGCAAAACCTTGTAGGTGTTTTTTCTAAGTAGAGGTGGACAAAAGGCCAAGAAACTTCTGGGGTGACATTCTCTGTAGTTCTTACAGCACAAAAAATAACTGGGCCAGGAAAGGGTATAAGGTCCTTGGGTCCTTGAGTCCCAAAATGACTCCCTAGGACCACATGCAAAGCACAGCCACCCTTGGGGTGGTTTTCTTCAGGATGAGGGTTACAGACAGTTCGCAGAGGTCTGAGCAGAATTTGATCAAGCCAAAGGTGTTGACTTGAAAAGTTCAGAATCCATACCCCTGCATGGTTGTGTCTGCTGGACTCAAGTGACCAAGACACCGGATGAGGTGTAAACTCCCCGTTCCTGCACAAGGGTGAATGAATCAGGAACAGAGTTTTTTTTTCCCCTCTTTAAACAAAGAGGACTTTAGAGATCAGTGGCTGGTCAGCTAAAATTCTGGATGGGACATTAAAGAATCCAGCTTATCAATATCAGCCCATGCATTCCTCTCAGATCTGTAAGACACAGAAAGGAGCCTGTGGTCCTGCAAGCCCTGACCTTGGCATCATGAGGGGACTGTGTCATGGCAGAGGCTCTTTCCAAACTTGCAAGGCAGCACACACACCATGAACGGTGCTACCAAAGAGAACAGGACAGCGGGAGAGTGGAAGAGGTAAATCTGCAGAGCAATCCATCACTGAACTTAAAAAATATGTATCCAAATCCTAAGGTGATGGAAGCTAAGTGTCTCAGGACCTCTGAAGCTCTGAACCCAAATTCCTACAAAAACGTGGAAATCACTTTGACCTCCTGGCAAGCCAATAAACCAGAACCAGCACAAGATTAGCTGTGCAAGAGTCATGATCCTTGTCCCTGTTCTGCCTGGTCCATAGCTTTGCCTTTGGCTCAAGATCACCCCTTGAAGAAACATCTGCAGAAGCTTCTGTTTCAGGAGATACAAGGGTTTGTGGACCCTGAATCTTGAGATCTACACCAGAGCAGGGTGTGGAGGCTAGGTAGCATCTTGAGGAAGCCGAGGTTTCCATTGGGGCAAGGAATGTTACAGATATAGCTACAGGATTTAGTTCCTCCAGTCCTTCAGTCAGTGTGTGAGCTTCACAGTGCAGCTGAAGCACAGAGCTATGCAGCTGTGTCCATGCAAACACTCCCTGGCTGTGCGTGGCTGAGTTGCCCTGCTGAAAAGCAAGGGTGGGTTGCCTGACAGGAGGCCTTCAGCCAGTGCAGGCTGCAGCAGCACAGTGCCAGTGATTATTTCTCACTTGCCATGTCCTGGAGATGGAGGAGTGCCATGGGAGCTGCCTGCTGCTTGCAATAAAGAAAATTGAAATCAGGTTTACACTTCTTCAAAATTAGTCCTTCCCCAGCAGTGCTGCCTACTGGAGACTTTCAGAAGACTGGCCCAGGCAGTTCCCTTCACCCAGCACTACCATCCATCAGCATCTGCAGGAGGACCTCATTGCTGCCCAGCAGAAAACTTGCACCAAAACTCTGCTCTGAGCTGCACAAAGGAGCTTTCAGGTTTGTCCTGCTCTTTGTTCTTTTTCCTGCATGGTCCCACTTGTTTTCTAAATGGTGTTTCTTCCCCTGGATGCACAGATTTGTATCATGCCAATTCACCCTGGAGCCTGCAAAGTGCTCCCTAAGGCTTTGGTTTGGTTTATTCTGGTTTCATGCCTATGCCAGTGACACTAAAATGCACCATGAGTTGGTGAATCAGACTTCAGATATCCCAGAGAGGACAGATGTGTGCATCAGTGCCACCTCATTAAGTCGTTTGTTTAACCCCCCAAACAATCCACTTTCATGCAGATGAAAATCCCAGCCTCCCTCTTTTCATTTAGATGTGGATTCTCCCAGGCAGATAGGGGTTGATCTGCTCAGTTGAAACTTCAAACCCCTAAAATTCTGGTCTTTGACGCTACCCTAAAACTAATTTGAACTATTCTCAGCTGATCTAGAGTTGAAGGAGATGTCTTTTAACTGAAAATACCTTATCTTTAGACAAGTAATCATTATTAATTAAACAAGTAAAGGGACATTAGTCTCTGGTTATTTAAGTTTCAGCCTGTGGATTAACAGGCAATCCACGATGTCCTTTTAAATGAGGATGTTCTCATAGAATTGGACAATGCCAGCAACCAACATCCTTTTCCTTCAAAATCTGAAAAATTAACCTTGCAGCTTGGACTGAAAGTAAACTCTCCTTCACAAAGGCCATGTTTCTAAAGCTTGCTTTCACTCTTCAAAACAGACAACGCCTCCAACTAAAACCCCCCCATCATTTTAGCAGTAATAGAAAAAAACGATCTGTAACCAGTTGCTAATACAGAAGTTACTGTGTGGAAATAGAGGTGTGCATGTGTGTGTGTGTGCATGTGTTTGTACGGGGAGCCTTCCTGTGTTGGCACTCCTGAAATTTGTGAGTAGCAAAGTGGAGGTGCTGGAGTCATACCAGTGAGAGATTGACAGAGAATGGAAAAGAAGATGTCACAAAATTTGACAGCGCCAGCAAAAAAGAATATTTATGGGAAAATATTTTACATTGTCTAACAGACTCAGCTGCCTCCCTGTTCACTTGCAGAAAGACAATAATAACTGCAAAAATGGTGATAATGCACTGTTGTGGTTTTGTGTGGCAGGGTTCTGGTGGAGGATGGGGGCAGCAGGGGTGGCTTCTGCAAGAAGCAGCTATAAGGTTCCCCTAGGCCCAACAGAGTAACTACCAGCCAGGTCGAGGCCGGACTTGCTGCTGACCAAGGCCAAGCCCATCATCAATGGTCACAGCATAGAGACAAAGTGCTGGGGAGATGGGAAATGTCCTGGAACAGCCCAGGTTAAACACCAAGATGGGGGTGCTAAGCACATTCATGCAATGCAGGGAGCCCCTGAAGTCCTCCATGCTTGCACAGTGTGGCATGTGCACCACTGCCAACGAGAGGGTGGATGGACCTTTGGACCAGCAATTGCACACACACACACACACACACACACACAATACACACACCCCCCATCTAAATGGTTTTTAGCTGAGATTTGAATCCCCCAAATTGCATGTCTCTGGTAGCCTTTAATTTGGGTCAGAGCCAAACACCACCAATGAGGCGTTAAGGTTTCGCTTACTGGTCTTCAGTGCTCACACGTTAGGTTCTCTGTGTACTGTCTTATGTAGTGCCTTTTGCACTGGGGGAAAGTGAATGCCAGCTGCCAACCACCAGCACTTGACACTTGTTAATTGCTACCCAAAATGTCTGTTGCATGGTGCGAGTCAGTGGTGAATTCACTCCACAGAAGGCTTTCCTGGTGGCTACAAACCAGAGAAAGCCCCATACAACTTAGCAAATTCTGCCTGTGAAATATCACATACAAAATCATACTTCTCCTTTTGCAAATTCATCGCTGTCATTCTAACCCACATGTGTCTGTTCTTTGGAGATTTATTCCTTCTGTATATTCCCCTTAAAAATAAAATAAAATGAAATAATTCCTTCTCCATATTTAAAATCACCATTCCTCTGTCAAATGTTTCATTTTCAAATTTTGTGAAAGATGGAAAAAATCAACCAGTCTGCATAGAGAATTTTTTTGCTCCTCAACCACCTTTCTTCAGAATGATGAAACATCAATGTATCATAGGCCAAATAAAGCTGAAAATTTGGTATTTTTCAGAAGTTAGCCAACCGCTGGAGGTTTTTTCATCAAGTATTGATGGCTATGCTCTTTCCCAAAAAGTATCTGCCTTTTTTCTCTCTCACATGTGCATATAATTCTTGTGACTAAATCAAGTCAGCAGAAGCATAGTGCACTTTCTACATGATAATTTAGATTTTAAAAGTGGTTCTGAAAATTCATATATGGCAAAAAAACCTGAATGTGGTTCCCAGCTGTGGTGTATTCTTCAAGAATAGTCATTTGAGTTACTGAGCAAAGGCAAAGTTAAAGAGCAGATATAAAGAGATTAAAAACCAAAAAAAATTCCTCTGCTATTAACCCCCCTCTGTGTTTCTAGTAATGGTGTTATTGGCTTTGAATGTCCCATCTTAGGTTTGCTAAAATAAAGCTACCAAAGATCTTTCCCCCCCATCATTTACGGCCTTGGCTATGACTGATGGGTGTGCTTAGCGGAGAGTCCGGGAGGGAAAAGCAGGGGGGAGTCAAAGCTTTAAAGTGCACAGACTGGCAGCTGCAGTTGAGACCTTGACCTGTCACATCACACAGCTCCAGTCAGATGAGATGTGACAAGGAGATTGTGCAGCACCCTCACAGTGGGCACTTGCACCCACTCCACCTAGGAGCCACCACAGCAATGGGGTAAGAGCTGGGGCAGCCCCCCAAATCCATCAAGTTCATAGGATCATACAATTATTTTGGTTCAAAAAGACCCTTAAGATCACCAGGTCCAACTGCTAATCTAGTACTGCCAAGGCCACCACACAACCATGTCCCTAAGTGCCACTTCTTTATGTCATTTAAATCCCTCCAGGGATGGTGACTCAACTGCTTCCCTGGGCAGCCTCTTCCAGTGCTTGGCAACCCTTTTGGTGAAGATTTTTTTCCTAATATCCAATCTAAACCTCCCCTGGCACAACTTGAGGTCATTTCCTCTCATCCTGTCACATAGAAAAGAGGCACGTGCTGGCATTAAAACAGGATCTGAAGCACATTTTTTTTGTGTCTGGCTTGAGGAGGGCAGTGGCTGGGATGACTCCAGACAGAAAATACAGACTCTGGGGCTTCACAGTCCCAAAGCTTCCTTCAGCAAATGGAGTTCATAGCCTCCTGGCAGCTCCAATTATGATATCCTCACTCATAACAAGCAATACCTTACTCCAGGGGGAAATCTCTTTGATTTTTAATTTAGCCTAAAGGTGTCACATAGGTGTAAAACACCAAGACTCAAAAGTTCCCAAGAGTTAGAGAGTACTGGCATTTGCATTTGAATCTCAGCTGTTGGCACCAAATATGAGGGAGGAGAGAAGCAGCACAGTCTCCCCTCTTCTTCCTACCTACTCTTTGAGCATATTGTATTTTAGCAAGAAAATAATTCTAGAAGAACAAACACTGGGTAGGTCCCAATGTTTGTAAAGGCTGTCATATTAAGAACTATTTAAAACAAAAAAAAATTCAGTCATTTACTTCTTCAGCTGACTGAATTTAAATAAGTTTAGTTACACTTTATCATGAATTACAGAAGAGATCCCAAGTAGTTTCAGTGTCTTTCAGCCATAGCCCCCGCAGAGCCATTGATTTTTCCAATTTCAGCAAGTACAACCCTCATGTTAAAATCAGAAATGGGGGCATATATAAAGTCTCACCACAACCAGTAACAAAGTCAGAAATAACACCTAGAAGTCTGTCCTCACTCTGCTTCCTGCTCTACCCAAAGGCTGTGCTTCTTCCTTGGATGTTGAGAGAAACTTTTGCATTTTAGGCTCAGCACAAAACCTCCATCTTCTGTTTTAGCTCTAGAATTAGGTGTTTTCGCTCTTCCTCGCAGCATGTCCTTGTTCACCCCCACTGTACCTGCTGTGGTTCATCCCCCTGTAAATCCTGCCCTCCCACTGCCCGAAGCCCAGCCCATGACCTGGCTGCAGCGGAGCTGTACTGGGTGGGTGCAGCGTCTGTCGGACAGCCACTGCTGCTTTGTCTCCTGGATTCACTGTGGTGGCTCTGAGGAGTTTTCTAGCCTGAATGCAAAGTGGAGAACAAGGAAACTGGTGCAAATATTGGAGATTAGCATGACTGCATAAATCATTTAAGAGAGTGTGTTTGAACTTGGTGGTCAAGTGGCCATCAAAGAGAGAGAACGAATGAACCCTGACCACACTGCATCGCAGGCTGTGATAGCTACAGATGAGAGGTTGATTTATATGCCAGATTTTCAGAGGGTAATAAAGATTCACCTGTTTGAAAAGAGATAAGCAGGCTGGACCTTCAACTCACCTATTTGGGATCATTGTTGTTTAACGTGGTGAAAAGTTTATTGTCCTTAATGAGGTTAATACACAAGGGTGTTGGGCATTTCTCAACCTCCAAAAGAAAGGTGGTCACATCTGAAAGCATAGAATGACACCCAGCAGTAGGTCTCTGGTTTCAAAATAACCACTATTTATAAAAATGACATATCAGATCCTTTTTCCTTTTTTTTTTGTTACATGCAAGAGCAAGGAAACTTTCAAGTTAAGAAGCAAATAACTTAAAATCACCAAGAACACTAGATTTTAGGAGTTAAAAGGTCATTCTAGGGTTCCCTGCTACGACATACCATTAAAAAAAGGAATTAGACACTTAGGTGGTTGTAGGCAGCATGAGTGCTTTCTTTCCTAGGCAGCGATACCAGGATAGAAACACTTCCACATTAGAACATAAACAGATCTGTAAATGATCAGCCAAGAAAACAAACCTGGCCAATTGTTTGACAGTTCATTAACCATCCACTACAAAGTATATGGCTATTGTTTCCTCCTCCTCCGGAGCAGGGTGGTACAATAGCAATAATAAAGATAACAGACAGAAGACCCATAGCACTATGTGGATTGTGCACTTGGTCTTGCAAATCAATTTATGCATACCTTGTCTCATTTGCAAGTGATATCTAGAAGGTGAAGAGACAGAGTAACACACATCTAAAATAAATTGATTTAATCTGGAAAATAGGCTTGCTTCCATTTTTGTACCCAGTGCTTACCTAAGAGAAAGCTTGCTTTGGGTCACCACGGTAGGAATCTCAGTGTTTTACATTTGTCTATGCACAGATGCAAATGGCTTTGATTCAGTTAAGCACATGCCCAGCTTTAGACTTGCACTTAAGACCCGTTTATCACAATTAAACACCACTTAACAGTACTTTGCTGAATCAGGGACTGGATTCAGTGTTCCCATGGATAGGCAGCCATATGCCATGTGTGCTGTGGTACACAATGCTTAATTTCCCAGGGGAAAACAAATCTTGAAGAAATTTCTCTTCATCATGTCTTTTATTAGACGCTGCTCGATCTGAGTCCCAGAGGAGCATGATTTCCTTGGCTGCAATGGCACGTACACTCCTAGAAAATACAGACATTGGCTGGACATACCAGTACCACAATGGGTTATCAATTCCAACAGCAAATTAGAACCTTGCTTGCATATTAATTAACAAATGAACAAGAAAAACATGAAGAAAATAAAATAAAAATAATATAATTGCATATGGATCAGCCTAGCAAACGCACAAGCCTGACCTCCCTGGCTACCCACCAGCTACCAGCCCCTTTCCTTCCTGGTCATGGTCTTCTCATGTAGGGATGCTGCACAAGAAGCAGCAGCTTGCTGCCCAAGTAGGGCTGGCTCCAGCACTGCAGTGGGGCTGAGCCATCCTGCCACCTTTCCCACCCCTGCTCGCCCTGACCTCTCAGCACATACACTGACTGCTTTCATACTGAGAGCTACCAGTACCTAAAGAGGCCTACAGGAAAGCTGCAGATGGACTTTTTCCAAGGGAAGTAGTGACAGGACAAAGGGTAATGGGTTTAAACTAAATGAGGGTAGATTTAGATTAGGCATTAGGGAAAAAATCTTCACTGTGAGGGCTGTGAGGCCCTGGGACAGGTTGCCCAGAGAACCTGTGGCTGCCCCCTCCCTGGCAGTGTTCAAGGCGAGGTTGGATGGGGCTTTGGGCAACCTGGGCTAGCGGAGGGTGTCCCTGTCCATGGCAGGGAGTTTGGATCTAGGTGTTCCTTTCCAACTCAAACCATTTTGTGGCTATGATAAATGTGTCCATGAGCTGAGGTCAACCTGGCATGGCCCCGGGTTGTAGGAAGTGGAAGTCCACACCATACTGTTGACAGAGTAGGTAGTCAGCAGAGCACAAAAAGGGGAAATACTCTGGGAGTTGGAAGCCAGGCAGGCTTGAAATAATGCTGCTGGGGTGGGGAGTCATCAGGTATTAGTGGAAGGAATAACAGCTTTGGCTCATCAGTGGGCCCACTCAAGCATCTCAGAGGGAAGGCTGCTGGAAAGGAGACCTGGAATGGATTTACATTTCCTCCCTTGCCAGATTTGCCTCTCTCCCTCTTTCTCTCACCTCTTCCACTTTTAATCCATCAGATATGCTCCTACTGGTTTGGCACCTGATGGAAATCAAAGGCAAATTAACATGGTCCTTCTAATTGGCATACCAACATTTTCTAAATTACTTCCCTTACTCCCCATGCTGGGAACACTACACTCCTGCTCAGCCATAACTATTCCTAGTCTATGCAAGGAACGACCAAACCTGTTCTCAAAAAGACTTTGTCTATGATCTGCTTCCCTTGAAAGGAAGTGCCCAGGGGCACTCCTCCCCTTAGCACTGGTGAACAGGTAGTCATCACTGGTATAGGATGATATACTGGATGGAAACTTGCAGACTGCTGAGACCTAGGTGCCTGTTCCCTCTCAACATTGCTTTTATTTTCTCTTTTGTCGTTAGTTCTACACATGCAGTAAGATTTCTTCCAGCCAAGATTTTTCCTGCCATATTCCTGTGTAGAGGTTGTGTTGGCCATGGTGACAGATGTGCACCAGAGTCCTACATTATCAAAGACAAAATTAAAACCAGTTTAATCCCTGATGTTTTATTTATTGCCCTGTGTCATAACCCTACTATTTTGAAGGGCTATGCACTGGTAAAAGTTCAGACTGCCGAGGACACAAAGCCATATTGCCTTTTAGTGAGGTGACCACTAGCTCGGTGCAATATCCAGATTCCTCCTCCTTGACTGTCCTACTTCTGCCCAATGTGTATATGTACAACACCAAACCAGTGGCCAGAAAACAACATTTGAAAGTAGGAGGTAAAAATACTTAACCCACTGGGCACCAGCAGGTAGAGAATTAAACCAGTCAAACATCAGGACGGTCAATAAATGTATATTTATTAAGCGTCTAAATACTCACTACTAGTTGCTGTTACATCTAACCTTATCCAGATATTCAGGGATAAAGGTATATAAATCTTAATGGTAATATCGATGATAACAATCCAGGTAACACTCATGATTGCAACTAAGGCAGCTGACAGTGTCATGTGGTTGAATGTCCCTTGTCCCTGACTGGAAGGATGTCACTGCACTAGCAAGATCCTCAGCTAGTTCTGCTCTAAGACCAGCTCTTTTTTTTCCAGAGAGTTCACTTTTACAGACTTGCTTTACCTACACATTATTACTTTGTGACTTATGATCCAAAATCAGACTGCAAGTTCAGACTTGCAGCGTGTGCTCCAAGGTTGAATCACAAACCACACATGAGGTGCTTTTTCTGCTTTTTTGCTGATGAGCACTTCTTGCAGTGTCATGTACCAGCGTGCATCCTGTTGGTGCACATCATGTACCAGGAGTTGGAAGAAAAAAAGGGGGTGAGGGGGGGTTCAGCCACCACACCCTGATATTCAAAGGTGGATTTCTCTTCCTGTTTTTCCACTTCCCTTGCCTCACCTTTCACTCCATGCAGCAGCATGGCTCGGGATCCCCCAGAGTGAGGAAAGTGAAAGAGACATGACACAGTAGCCTTTGCTGCTCTCTCAGAGACTCTCCCCAGCACGGGACAGAGGCTGCCATCTAACATTTCTTTGACTAGTAACATCTATTTTGGCGTCTCCTGTGCCAAACCATCTTCCTTGTCTATGTATGGCCTTCCACACAGAGAAACCAATTCAGCTCAAATATAACCAAGCAAAAAGAAGGTAAAGATTACCCTTAGGAATGATAAGCCTCCAGGTACCTCTCACTGCATGGCCAAAGTGCTGCTCTATCATCACCAAGAGAGCAGCTCCGGGGCAGGAACAGGCAGCCAGTGGGGAAGAAAGTGCTGCTTCAGCCCACTTTGCTGTGGAATCATCTTGATAGCTTCAGTACTTTTTCAGGCTGAGACATTTCTACTGTCATTTAAGTTACCTTTTTAAACCCAAAATAAGTCCTCTATGCTAGAGTTCCGTTAGGACCAAACCAGGTTTGCCAGCACAATATCTTTCAGTACGCTTCAGCAGACCCTTGTCCATCTGGGAAGAGAGGACATCTACAAAAGAAGTAGTCAGGACCAAACACGGACTGGCTGTGGGTCTGTGCAGTCTCCTGTTTTACAATATGCCTGGGTGCAATGGAATTAAAGCCCAATCTGAAAAATTAAACTAATCATATATTAGGGCATCTTCAGGGACTGACATTTTTCTTGCGTGCCCCAGGGTTAGTGCAGTCAGAACCAAATAACTGATCCAATTTAGATCCAACCCTGAAAACTGTGGGCATCTCCTGTTGTTCCCATGATTCACAGGACTGTGATTTCATGATACAGCAAAACAGGCTTGCAGTACTGCTGGGGTCGAAGAAATAACCCAGGAATGACTTAAAGTAGGGATGCTAACAAATGCTGTGTGGTAAAGCCATCACCCAAGAGTACGTCTGCTGTTGACTCAGTGAAAATCAGAAGGAAAATGGCAAGTGTAGACTAGACTGGTTTGCTTTAGCATTGGGGCCAAAAATACACACAAACCAGGCTACCAAAGACACATCTGCATGCCTAGATACTGCTTGATGACCCAGATGATTTCTGGAGGAAGAAAGAAGCAAGATGTTTACACAAATAATTTCAGCACTCAAAAACCATGACCCTACACATTGCAAAGAAAGTCCATGTATTGGACCTTGCTCTGGCATCTCAAATGTTTCTAATCAGACACTATGAAAGATAAGACTGCTTCATCTCGACCTAAACAGCTTCCTTCAAAACTGCAGGGAAACAAACCAAACAAACAACTTTTTAAAAGAGTAACACAAATTAAATTGTGTACACTGAAGGAATTTATCAGTCTGTATCACCAAGGGAAAACAGTAAGACAGACAAGGCATCTATGTCTAATGTGCTGTAGCGAGAGAATTGTCATCATCTTTGGGTTCTTTTATAAATAAAATAAATATAAAAAGACAAGTAATTTTCTCACCTAATTTTCCTGTAGAACTGATAATTAAGTGTTGTTGGCTGCATCACCAGCACACATTTGTGATAGTTGATATAGTGTCTCTGCATATTTAGAAGCTAAAAATCCTTCTCTTTTGCTGAGTAAAAATACCTGTTTCATGGTTTTTTCTCTCCTTTAAGTAATAAGCCAGCTTTTAATTATTAAAACTTGCCATCAACAAAAAGTCTACATTTTCAATTTCTCATATATTTAGGACTTCAACAAAAAGCAATTATTCTATACCACAGAATGGGTCTAAACATATTAACAAAGCCTTATGATGCTACCACATGTGTTTTAAAATGCACATTGCAAAAAGACTGGCTCTAACACGGGGTCAAAGTTTGGAAGGACAAACCTCTGTTTGGGGTGGAAATCCTTACTTCAGCTGTTGACTTCACTGTGTGATGTTTTGTGCATCCATTAATTTGTGTGATGTGATGAAAATAAAGCTAAGACAATACCAGGCATGGAAAAAAATCATCATATATGAGGGAAACATTTGTGGCTTTCCTCACAAGCGTGTGCACCCTCTGAGCATACTTCAGTCTTCATGCAGCAGTTTGGCAATATTGTATCAGAGAGCCAAAGCTTCATGGCTGAGAGCTACAGAAAAGGAAAATGTACAGATTGAATAAAAAAAATCAGAAGATTTAATTTAAGATGGCCAAGCCAGAGATAAGAGTCTTTGACCAAGAGCTTTTGCACGTCCTTGTGACTTAGGTTCAGCTAAGTGACCTCTGCTCTTCTTGGCCCTTCCTCCCTCAGTGGCCGCAGCTCTGGTTTCCGAGGACAAGTCTCTCGTGCTGTGATTTATGGTGTGTCTGGGACTCACCTCTGACCACACTGACTGACAGGCTTTAATGAGAAACAATGACTCTGTGCAAATCAAAGAGACCAATGCCTGCGTCAGGGCATCCTGCGCATTGCTCGTAAGCAGACACCTTTCATTTAGTTTCATTTCACTTATTTTGGTAAAAAAAAAAAGAACTCCCCCCCCCTCCACCCCTCCAAAATAGATGACATTAAAATAAATTGTGTTTAAACTGAAACCAAGCACTCGTACAATTTTTCCCAGTACCAAACTCGTTTTAAGTTAAACCATTGAAAGTTCCCTGAGTATACGAGGCTTTGAAGAGCGCCTACTTACTACCCATGACATTGCAAATTTTGGCACTAGCCCATGGTAACTCCCACGTCACGTACACGGTAGTGCAGTCGTAGCAAAATTGGTGTCATTTACCACAGTCACTGTACATAATCAGAGCCTGCATGCATGTACGGAGCTATAGGTGATGCTTACGTTGTGCCACAGGGTGGTTTTTGCCACCCTGGGGTGGCAAGAGGCATTAGAGGAGACCTTAGAAGAGACTTCCTCGAAACAGTCGTGTGAAAATAGCCACAAAGGTATAAAAATTACATCATGTGCAAGTTTTCTTACTGAAGTAAATAATAAGGTAGGACCAAAGCCCTAATTCAATTCTTCTAACCGGATCAATGCTGCTTCTGCATTCTAGTGCCTGCATACTGCACTGTAAATCCTCCTGGACTCGTTAGCACCTTGCTCCTGCAAGTCACTCTGGGGTGGTGTAGGTAGTTTGCTGTTGTCTGCCTTCATATGCAGACATTAGGAGAGGTAGGCATTGTCTACAAGCCTTTGTCACCATAACTTGCTACCTGGAGAATGAAATTGCTATTGACCCCACCTTGCATTAATACTCCTGCCCATAGGCAATGATATTTTGAACAATGCAATGATTATATATACATATAAGGTTTGGTTTTCATTTTGGCAATTAAACACCAAGCACTGTGTATTGAAGCTCATGACTCTCTGCAAGGGCAGAAAAGAATTTTGCCAGCAGCGACCAGCATGGGCTGAGCACAGGAGCACCTTCCCACCAGCCAAACTTGTACCTCAGTTCTTATCTGTTTGCCACCAAGCCTGAAGTGCCAGTGTGCACAAAATCCTGGTATTCACCTGCAATGCATCAAATCCTGATATTTTCAGGACCGCCCATGCCTTCCTATAAATTCCAGATAACATTTCTAGTGAAAAGCTTGTTATTTTCCTAAGTAGAGATGGGCAGCCCCAGCTTCCTCCTTTCTGCATCTTCCCTTTTTCACTAGCACCACCGTGTAACAAACCACAAGATACATGACATTTATCACAACAGTTCTCATCCATTCGCCTGACAATTAGAAATGCCCAGTGGGTGGGCTGGAGGTCTGATATTTGTGTTTGTATTTTTGAGTTTCAGCACTTCTGTAACCCTTCGTTACCACTGGTATAGCCAAAAGCCAGGGCTTGCCTCACACAACAGGCACATCCACATCACTAAAACACACAATATTCTCCACAGATTGAAAAGGACTTGGGCTTGAAGTTTGTTTGTGTGAAGAAGCAGCCTCACCAATATTTTCTGCTCAGCTGCTATGTTACAACCAGTTGCACTTATCACCTCGAAAGGTTTGTCAACATCTCCTTCCTCTCTGAAGAATGAGGTCAGCGTGGGGCAGCGACGAAACCTGCTTTGTCTGCCAATGGATAGTTAAGGACAGATCCTGCTTGCAGCAAACCCAGATTGAGCTACTGTTTATGAAACACATCCTGACTCTGCTTCTAAAGAAATAATAATAACCTAGCTTTTTCCATACCTGGCATAAAGTTATTGATCACATCATCACCACATTAGTATATGCTTATTGCCACAAGGTATTTGAGGTACATCACATGGGAACACCATGCACAAGTAAATCAGGACAAACAGAATTTAACTAAACAGAATTATTTAAGGCAGAATTAAAATTAAATTACACAAATTATGATGGCTTAATGCCCATACGTACTGCCAATGGAGCCACCAGGATTAATACTCTTCAATTTATTTGTAGAATAAATAATGAAAAGCAGGTTCTGCCTTGCTTAGACATGTCTGAAAATAATGAAACCACATTAATCATGCAGGAAACTTGTTATATTTTGGTACATTTGATTTTTGAATTCAAGGTTTGGTTTCTTGCTTCCCAGAGTCTCTATAGCCCTGCCATCCCTAGTCACAAGGGAGGCGGTTTCGCAGGCAGTGGCATTCCCCTGCAGAGGCTGTAACACCACGCTGCCTGGAGGCACAGCGTGTTGATTGAAGCATGGTTTCTATGTGTCATGTGTCAAGGATGATATGTCACCAAATCATCCTTGCATCTCTACGCAAGGTGTTGAGATAACACTATCAAATCATGGCCTCATGACTTTCTTAGTATCTAATATAACAAACCACTATAAGCTCACTTAGTATTAATGTCCGTGTCATGAATGTTTACTAATGCATATCAAAGCTGGAATCAATGCAAGGAAAGGATGTCAAGTATAAGTTTACAATAAAGTAGAGACATGGAGCTGACTTCCTCTCTCCAGCACAAATTATAAGCAAGTTTAGACTGCATTGTGCAAAGGCAGAGTGCAATATTTCTGATACATTATTAAGAAAACAAAGATTTCTTTCTGTGAAGGAGCAACTTAATTTTTACTATATTGGTTTGCTGCTTGCAACTGTTGGATAAATCATGTTGTAAGCAAAATGTGAGCTCTGGCTTGTCAGTTGAGCGGTTACCACGTGTACTTACAGCTCATACTGGCTGACCAAACATCATCTAATTGGACATCATTGTGTTTTTTCACTCCTCTTTGGATCATGTTCCATGAATGGACATGTCTTCCTAGACCCTTCGAGATGGTCCATGACCATGTCCAGTTCTAGTGTAGCAAATGTGTCAGTGTGTCGCCATCTGTGCTCACAGAAATTTCTACCCTTTCCGCCCTTGTTCCCCCCATGCAGCTGGTGTTTCACAGGGGCTCATGGTTCAGAAGTGAACAGCAAATGATGCTGATTTGAGGGCTGCATGCTGTTACTTTCAGTTTTAATGTTTTGCCATTGCTGCTTTGAAAGCTTGCCTTAATAGAGTGCTTCTCTTCATCAAATGGCAATATTTATTTTAACAAAGGTCTTTTGGGGCAGATAGATTCAAGGGTGACTCCCCCAATTTTAATTCCTCTTTACTGGAGGGATGGAGGAGATGCCTGCTTTTGCATTGGAGCCTAACATCCGCACAGGCCATTCCTGACCTGCTAGACATCACAACCTGCTGTATGGGGTCTTCAGCCCACTCCTCACCAGGCAGCAGCACTGTGGCATGTTTCGTGGGGCCAAGGCATACAAAAAGGACAGAGACAATTCTCTTGTTCCTTCATGCATCCTTCCCTGCAGCCGGGCAGTAATGTGCCTCTGCCCTGCAACGTGCTGCAGCTGACCCAAAGCAGGCGGGGATCCCCTTGCTCAGCAGCGTCTGGTGGCAGCGCTGCTGTGCACCACGGCAGGCTGCACGCGGGTGAGCCGCTGCTTACGTCTCGCACGCGTTTGTAGGAAGGTGAGCATTCATGTCTCACTTCAGCCTCATCCCGGATATGTGTTTCTGCATGTGTGTATTTTCACAGCCTTGCAAACAGCAAAAAAAATACGGTTCTTTCAAGCAGTGATAGTCTCACAAGAAAGTGGCAGACTTGGGACATCAATACTGCAGCTCCAGTCTGAATATCAGCCTGGGAAACCCCTGCCCCTTTGCATCACTACACCCAGCTGATCTCAGCAGGCACATCCCACTCTCCTCTTTGGTCCTGCCAGTTGCAGGAAGGACAGAAAAACCTGTGCAAGCTGGGCAGCCAGGAGTTACAGGCACCTGAGGCACTCTGGGGGTGGTAGGTGTTACTGCCCCTTCCTTTTTGCCCTCACCCCAAAAGCGTGCAGCAGGATGCTGGCTTGCACGTCTCCAGCTCCAAGGTTACAAGCCGCTGCGGGCAGAGAAAACCAGTTTGCAGAAAGGGGCTGGACTGTGAACTGTGGCTGCAGATGCTGGTGTCTCACGCGCTGCTGTGGCCGAGAAGCCGCCCAGAGCAGCAGAGCAGGGCGGCAGCGGCCTGTGCACTGTGGCACATGGCTGTGGGCAGCTTTCCAAGTGTCTGTGTCTCAGCCCAGTGTCAGAGCTGGGTTTGAAGCAAGCTTCAGGCAGGATTAAAGTAAGATGAGAGCACTACAGGTCAATACATAAATGAAAACAACCTTCATTTCGCGACAGGCAGGTGCATTGGGCGCACTGTAAGGTAAAGCGAAATGACCGAGCTGTGACTGGCACTCTGGCAGCCGTGACTTCCCCACTTGCAGCACAGTGTCACTCACCAAGAGGCACTGGCTGTTAAACAGCCTTGCAAGAATCCAAGGAACAACTTTTGAGGTGATACCCAGCAGTGAGTGGCAGGGGAGCCGTTGTCCGATGGGCGCAGGCGCTGGGTGCCTCTGCACCACAGTAAGGGGAGGGCAGCACAAGAGCCCCGGCCTGTGGGAATCTCCACGATTAGAAATGACTGGTTGTCCAAAGTATTACAATTACCACTTCAGCTGCTCCTCTCCACTATACCATCGCTTCCTTTTTCCAGCACCTGAGCAAACCAAGCACAGAGAGCACCAGAGGCTGTGTGATGTTTTTATCTATTAAACTGTCTTTGCAGCACTCCTGGGTAAGTCAGAGAGAGCAGCTAACCTTTTGATTTCCAATGCAACCAGCAGTTTGTAATCCAAGATCGCCCAAATCAGAAGAGTACAAAACTTTAGCTTCAATTCCCCCCACTTTAATTTCCTTCAGCAATTTATCACCTCTTTGCAGCTCACACATACAGCACAACCAGGAAAATTTCTTAACACCCCTTTGGCAAGCCACATGGAAGCAACTGCCACAGTATTTTTTTATTACTGTTTTCAGGGCCTACGGCAAAGCAGACCTAAAAAAAAATATAAAGCCCCCCCAAATCAAACTAAACTGTGGGGGGAAGTAATTAAATACCTACCTTCCACAGGCAAGACATTTGTAAAGAGCATGAGAATCCACATGAAATGGCTAAAGAATTTTTCTTTCAAACAGAATTGTCATGTAAAACATTGAGAACAGTCGTCTCCAAATGTATATTCATACTACCTATGTTTATATGTGCATATATTCATGCAAATTATTTTAAATGCATTGGAGCTGGGTGTGGCTTGAAGTTTCACATAGGAGCAGAAAAATGAGAAGTAAAATTCACTCCCTGTTCCAAATCCGCTGGCACTGCATATTCATTTAATAATTTTTATTTTCTATTCCTCTCCTTTTCCATTAAACCATCTAGTTCAAGCTCAGGCAGTCTGTGTAATTCCAGCATGGATGGATTTGCCCTAGTTATTTCCCATTCATATGGCAACTGATTCTCTAATGAAGTGAACACCAGGGCTCAGGTCTTTGATGCTCCAGAGCCTACATTCTCATTTTACAGGGGTGTGAAGTGGTGGTAAAAGGATGGCTTACTAATTGGTAGTATTTTACACCCACTAACCAAACCCTTGGAAGCAGCCTTAATGATTATGCAGAGTGTAAAGCCAGAAGAATCAGACCTTAGAGATTTATGTCCAGGAGGGGTGACAGCAAGTGCAGCTCGACGGACTTGCAGTGCCACATCCTTGCCGTGCAGGTGCCTGTGCAGCCCGTGCAGTGCTCTACATGACCTGCTTGTAGCCATGCAGATATGCAGTCTTCTTCTGACTAGAGCTGTAGCTATGCCTTCTCTAATTTGCAATTTCATTGACAGCTTTTCTGGCCAGGTTTTTATGTCAAAGGTGATGGTTCTTATTCAAGAGTCATCTTTCCTCCCCATGCCCAGCACAAGGGCCCATTTAAACAGTATTAAATGCCTGAGACACATCCAGTCCAGATTCGAGACCATCACATGACAGACATGGCACCACCTGCCCTGGGGCTCGTAACCTGGTCACTGCTGAGATTCATGCCTTGCATCCCATACAAGTGTGACCAGGTTAATTGATTCCCCAGTGCTTACCCTTATCACTCAGCTCTGTGCTTTGACCAGACGCATTTCCACAAAGCTACAGCAAAGAGAAACAATTTCATTTCCAACCCACACATTAGGTGAGCCGGCAGCCGGAGTGCCAGGCAGATATACCCCACTGTTTCTGACTGGTTGGCATACCTGGGTCTCTGTTCAGAGCTTCTTTTCTGCTGTCAGGTCACAAGTTCTCAGAGATAAGGACTGTCTTTCTGCTGGGAATCTGTCAATTTGCTGGTGTAGTGGAGTCCTGACCTGTGAACAAGACACAGACCCACCTTTCACCTCTCATGCAGAGAATATGCAGAAAAGGAGAAATCTGCTCCAACACTTTCAACTAGTCTTGTCTGAAGCATTTTGTTACGCTACAGAGGAGACATTTCACGTGGGGCAGGTTCCCATTACCCTTTGCTCTTGAGACTCTTTTCATGCAACATGTCTACTGCAGAGGAGAAAAGCACTGGTGTAGCCACGTTTTGTTCTCACGGCCTCTCAGTAGGAGTCAAAATACCCTCTCTTCTATCTCTGTCCTTGATGGGCTTGCAAAGTCCACTGAGAAGAGGCTGGCACGCAATCTGCTAAGTGCCAATGTCATGGTTCCCTGCTGTGCCCTATCTCCTGCATGCACAGTAGACGTTTGTCTGCTCACAGGCACCAGTGCATTGGCACAGGGGTATCAACTTGCCCTTTCAGAAATGGGAGATAGAACAGTTGTATTATTTTTCTTCTTGAGAGCACCTACCCAGTGGTAGTCCTACAGTGCTGCTAATGTGGGATCCAGACATGGACAAATTTGCTTACAGCAGAGTTTGCCTTTTATGCCCTGTGTGCTTCGTAGCAGATATCTATGAGTGTGTAGGTTTCTGTTGCTCATAGCAGAGGCACAAGTGATTGTGAGTGTATAGAGACTCTTGGCACTTGCATAGTAAACCCTATCCAATCTGTAAGAGAATATGGTATCAGTTATTGTATCTTTTGATTTGTCTTTTCTCTTCTTGCACTATATATAGTGCACTTTCAGGAGTTCTTCCACTGCATGTGGAATTTCCTTGAAGGAAGAGGAGGATTCATCTAATTGATGTTAGGAATATAATTGAGATAGATTCTAAGCTGCCTGTCTGAAGTGCTCTTCACAGCCACGGGAGAGAGGTGAGGTTTCAATCCATCACAAGGGGCACTCTCTCACCTGACTGCAGAGACACTCAAGGTATTTGGCTTTCACTTGTCTCTAAATGTGCAGATACAGGTTGATGCTACAGCTAACTTGATGCAAGAGCTGCCAGAACTCCTGCCCATGCACCCTCTCCTCTTCCTGTGCGGGGGCAGCCCATTCAGTGCACTCATTCCGGCCAGGGTGAGAGAAAACTGGCTTCCCTTTCATCAGCACCCTACAGGTAGGGGTAAGGACAAACCGTGCCCCAGCACTTAGATGACAGGAACTCCACCTTAACTCTACTTTCCTACTCTATTTAACTATTTTTAATTATTTCCAAGATCTGCCTCTTCTGTCCATTTTCTTCTCCTGTCTCTCTTCTCCCCACCGCCCAATTCCTTACTGCAGGTTTTCTTCCCTATTTCATGTACCCTGGCCTATTAGGGAGACAGACAGACAAAACATTTTTCCACACAGCATAGGGGACAGCTCTTAACACAACCACACATCTCACTGGGAATGGGCTCATAGCAGAACTTCTATTTAAACTCTAGCTGGATTTAAGAATTCAGTCCCAGTAAATCAGGAGACAGTTTGTTACACTACAGCTTAAAGCAGCAAATGATCTTATATATTTTTTTTTTCTAAACTCTAAAAACTTCTAATTTGAAGATTATAAAAGTAAACTTGGATCCAGTTTTTGGACCATTTCTAAGCTACACTACATCTGTCCAAAGCTAAATATCAAGGTCCTGCATCAGGTGTAGGAATGGTTCTGACGCAGAACATGTATTTTGTTATCAGCATTTCCCAGAAATACCTATACAAGGTTCTGTATCAGCATCCATTATCAGCTAAAAAGTACTTCTTTGGTAAGAGAAAAAACTGAAAATTCAGCAAATCGAGTGTTTTGCCAGCTCTAAAGACAGCCTTTGCAGCTGAGGCTGTGTGGGCACACACTGAATGAAGTGACCCAAATGAAACCAGGTATTCACTCTGTTCTTTTAATTCAACTACTCAGCTCTGAAACCATGCAGCATACCCTTTATTTATTCAATAGCATACTCCTAGCTTCTCTGTTTAGCTTGTCTTGCTTTTGACTCCAGCCTGATCTCAGATTAATGATCATACATGTTTAGTCAAATTACTGACAGAGTAGAAAACCAAGCAGCACAATTTTGGTGCAAGGACAGATCAGAGTACCCGACCCCCTGGGACAAGCTTAGTGAGGGATTTGATCATATCCACCCAGGGAAGAGGGATGCTGCCATGCTGCTGAGCAGCTGTGGTAGTGAGCTGAGGCGTGGAGAGGCAAACACCAGGCCTCACTGCCTCACTGAACACAGACCACACCTGAGCACTGCTGTTGGCAGGGAGGGTCACAGGAATTAACGCTGGTTTAGAACTAGACAACTCCTTACAGGCACCCGTGGAAATTCATGCAAAAATAGCTTATTATGGAAAATTCAGTAGTGCTGCAAAGCGTGTGCACTGGAAGAGGAATGCCAGGCAACATTGGCTCGTGTACCTTCACCATCCATGTGCCTACAGCATCAGCCTTTTGACAGTGCAGCCTACGTGGATACCCCAAACTAAATAAGCTATACTGGCCAAAGCTTTTACTTTTTCCTTAATGTAACCACATCCACAAAGGGCTTTTGGTAGTACAGAAATGCTGTTAAAAAAAAAAAAAATCACACTTCTAATCAAGAGTATTTTTCTGGTAAAAGTTGCTAGAGTGTGATCTTAAAGCACTTTACACTTGTGATTCTCCTCTGTCCTGCTCATCCCGCACCACGGCACTGCAGGAAGCAGGAGCACTCTCACAACATCAGTAGGCAATCTTCCCTGGTCACAGCATGTGCCCAAAGTGTATATTAAATACCCATCAATATTTGGCATAAAAAACTATTTCACCATCCCACTGTCACACAAAGACGTTTCAGTCTTAAAGCTCTACCTCTGCAGCTTTAAATTACACCTGCCGGGGACTGCTCTTGGCCACTGAGGGCAGCCGGCACAGGATGGCCTGTGTCTGTGCTACCGGCTACTCCTCTCTTCCAAAACCATGCGGCTGCCTCCGGTCTGGCCACCGGGAACAGCCCACACTGGCTCCCAAGCACTGCCTGCAACCTGCTGGGAGGGCTGCTGCCTGCTTGGACCGGGTACTGGCGCAGATGACTGTGTTCCCGTCCCAGGGATTTTCCCTGCCACTGTTTTTTGACTCAGATGGACACAGACAAGGTGTCTGCGCAGAGTGCAACATGCATTGAAGATCTCCTTAGGTTATTGCACAGAAGCACTAGGACTCTACAGGCTTGGCTCAGCAAGCAGTCTTCCCAAAGAAGAGTTCAACAAAGCATTTATGCATACACTTAGCTATAAACTGTCTGAAATCTGTGATAAATAAACCCTGTTTCGGGGCTTTGCCATATCAAAGAGGAAGAGCAGTAGGAAATACGGGTCCTCTAAATGGTTCCAGCAGCCTTGCAGCATATGTGAGGTATGTGTCACGGTGGCCACACAGTTTACCACCAGAACTTGCTCTGTTTTGACTGTGAAGATGGTGGCCCTGCAGGTCTGTCATACACTCCCAGTGACTTGACAAATCTCCCAGTGACTTGACAGCTCTTCAAAGGTGAGGAAATGGAGAAACCACAGAAGAATGCCACAGCTACTGTAAGCAAGGAAAGCTCTGCAGGGACGAGTTATGATTTTTACTAGACAAATGAAGACAGCTGTCAGTAATAGCCTTAAAAAAATAATAAAATCATTTAATATGCACAAAAGCTTATCCCCCCCCCCCTTTTTCCTTACACCAGTCCAGGTGTTCCTGTTAAAACCTACTTTTGCATCAGCTTTCTGCAGAGGAGTGGATCACCTAAAAGAACCAAACCTACTGCTATTAGACATGACGCAACTTCTTCATACCAGTGTTAGAGTAATCTGCCTCCCCTTCCATGGCATAATCCCTGAAGCCAGAAATCAAGGACAAACCAGCAGAGCTATCAAAAGTTGCATGGCTAAAACAGTGAGTAACTTCCCAAGCCGTTGTGTGAGCATCATGTCTGCAGATAGCATAACGAAGTCCTACTGGTTGGATAGACATTTGATTAGATCAGATCAAATCAGATTTAATTAGATCAGAATTAATTGAAGATGGGTATCATTATCTCTTGACAGGGCTCTTGCTTGCACACTGGCATTTTAGGAAGCCCTGAAACATCTTGAATGGTTAGAAAACAAGTACATTTGTATTCTGCCCACAATTTGTGATTTTGTTATTGTTAAAGATTTAAAAGGTGACTGAGATGCGAAACCAAATTTTAATCCTGTTCATGACAGAGGTACTGTATTACCAACACTGTTGGAAGTGCTAAATGACAATGTCACATGGACAATTTTTAGCTGGGAAGGAAAGATGCACTCACAGTTTACAGGATAAATAAACACTGCATGTTTAAAGATTCTCACAGTAAAAAATAAATACCTTCTGAACACAATGATTCCTCTCCCAGGATATGATTACCTGTTTGCACCATACAAAACCTACAGCAGCATAATGTTCCCAACTCAAAACAGCTGCTACACTTCTGTTCTGAAGGTTGTTAGACACGATTTTTGCATATCCTAAAAGTCTGAACGCACCAGTGAACAACAGCTAACTTCTACGTTTAGCATTGTGTGGGCAAAGCACCAAGCTCTTAATTATTTGATAACAGGATTCCTCAGCCTCCTCTTGCTCTTATTTTTTTTGCTGAAATACAGGCTTGAGTCCAAACACCTTAGGTCTCAGTAGGCCTGGAGGCTCTCACTCCCCTCTGTGCATGTGGGGGGAAACACCACAATCTTCTTCTGGCTTATGCATGGAAACCTTCAAGGAGAGTTGAGGGAAATGGCAAACTGGACAGATTTCTTCTTTAGGGGAAGTAGGAACAGAAAACTTTCTCAAGGAAATATACTTGATATAGAGGTGGAAAGATTTAATTGGCATATACATACATGCAATAAAGTCACTCTTGTATTCTCCCTACTTCTTCATCCCTCCAAAGTTTCTCCATAGTTAAATAGGGAATGGCCTCAAAGTTTATCCACAAATTATTGCTTGTACCAGAGGAGGTGGCCATTAGATGCATATGCAGAAAAGCAGAATGAAGGACAGGGTTGGAAGGTCTCCCAAAACTTTTTAGGCTCCCCACAGTCTACCTTGTGAGAGGGTATGCAAGAGAAAAATACATTCTCCAAACACCAATGATGTACAGGGATGAAGCCATTCAATCAAGTCATCAGTGGCCTCAGCTTTTTCCTGAAGGCAGATCAGATCCAATCAGCTTCCTAACTACTATTTCTGTTTAGAGATTTCATACAGGAATCTGAGGAATTAGGCCACATTGATGCTGAGTCTTCTTTTCTTTTTGGGGGTGCCTCTCTCTTCTGTTGTTTGAAGAGTTAACTGCATGGTACAAGGTGTTTCTCTGTGTTCTTGGAAACCCATGGTCACAAACACGTACTTAACTGAGTTTTAAATGCAAGGGCACATGCACATTTTTGTGCTAAGAATAATCAACTAGACCTAATAGAAAAAAAGTTGCCAAACTCAAGGTATTCTTGGGTTTCCTTCTGCCTCTGTACTGCATTTACTGTCTGCAATGCTCCTTCACAGTTTATTGGTACTGCAGTGGATGAGGCAGATCACATCACCACTCAAGAACATTTGAGAGGAGAGGTCACCACAGGGATGGCATATATGAAAACAACCCTCCTTGGGCTGCCTCTTCAAATCCACCACAGAACAATAAGTGTGGGTTTTACGTCATTCTAAATAATTTATCCTCTTGTAAAAATAGATCGATAGATAGAGAGAGAGAGATAGAGAGAGAGAGAGATATGGAGGGATGCAAAGACTGCCACCACTCAGAACACTACCATACTGGTCTTGTGAGCAATGTCAAGAAGCTTCCTTTGGATACCCCATAACCTCCTGCTCTGCACAGCTTGGTTCACATCCATCAGACACAACTTGCATACAGCTTTATCATCTATACCTCATTTTTACTGACAGTGGTCATATTTTTAGGAATTAGGTATTAGCCACCTTTTCCACAGGCTTAACCTTTGTCTGAAACTCTCACACTGACTTGGATAAAAGGATAAATGTTTCTTTAGGTGTATGTAACTTTTCATGTGTCCTGCTGTCAGATGCTCCCCTCCATCTCTTCTGTGTACAGGCCCAGAGGCACTGAAGAACAGCAGCAATGACAGAAGTGTGGATATGAAGATAAAATATGGTCATCTTGAAATCTGGCATGGCTATTGTCTATCAAAACCACAGAGGTTGCTTCTGGTGAGTGTGCTTCTGGCTGAGGATTTCAGATATGACATTTAGAAAGCACAAGCGAGAAGCTTTAAACTGTAATGTGTTACTAACACAGCTGAAGCAGTCTGACAGCCCCTAGCAGACATGAGGCAGCCTGGGTGCCCTGTCTCAGCCCGACAGCAGCAGCCCCTGAGCCTCAGTAGGCACAGACACAACTTCTCCAGGGAGATGTTATTTGGGATGGTTTCTGCTTTTATCCCTGATGCACATTAAACGTTTTGCCTTAAGCACCCATGGTGGCAGGTTTCCCTTTATTTTGCCTCAGGGGAGGGTACCAACCACGAAGTTTCAGAGGCAGCAAGTTGGTGGTGTGACTCACCGAAACACTGCTGGTTTAAGCTATGGTGTTACGCCTGTGCTTTTGAACTCTGGTAGTACAGCTAAAGCACAAGAGGCACAGAAGCCTGGACCCAAGTAAACAAAGTGACTAGGAAAGGCAAATTCATTGCCTGTTGGCACTGGCAAACTGGAATAAGACCACAGCAGAGATAAACTCCAGACTGATGGTGCTACTTAATGTAATTCACTCTTAAGAAAATATAGCCTGAAACGGACCCTGTGCTATGCTCTCACTTAGTTTTAGCAGAAGTTATCTCATGGTTCTCTGAAGGTGTTTGTATTACAAGGATGCACAATCTAGGGAAAAAGAAGCAAAACCCAACAGAAAAATAACCAGAGCCTAGAGACCGATGGTAACATGCTGATCAGCAGCTGGTATCCCACGCAGCTGCCCACATGGACAGGTATTCTCTCAGTTCCTCTGAAGCCTGATCTAAACTTGGAAGTGGTAACCACACTGGAGAGGACTCTGTTTTTTCACAGGCAGATATATCAGGAAGACCTCAGATGCAAAAACAGCTACAGTGATATAAACACATCTGGCACCGTACATGTTATTTCCCCTCCTCAACCAGAGTCATTACAAAATTTCTACAACCTTTATTCTGACCTGAGTCTGGGCAGGAGAGGCGTATTGCTTTAGCTAGACAAACTGACCTTATTATACTCAATACACTTCAGCAGTTTAAGCACCTTGTCAACTAGTTTTTTAGCAGAAGAGGGCTCTTTAATTTAATTTGCAAAGGCACAACACCATGCTATGGCTAAGAGCTGAGGGAAGGTGCTCTTGGGTAATAACACTGGACAAAACTGTATTACCAATGTCTACCCTCCCAGTATGCTCCATGTGCTAATTTATCATAGTTTTAAGACCCCTCTGGCCATGTGCTTCCCTCTGTCCCCTGGCTGGAGTTGTGGGTGGAGTGTGGGGTCTAAATCAGATCTGCTGCTCACAGAGGAGGTTTCTTCTCCAGCCCCAGCTGGTCTGGTGGAGGCAGATCATACTGCTACAGCAGAAGCTTCTGGTCCCTCAGTTATGCCAAGTACTGCATGGCCATGGGCTAACTAAGGAGGTAGAAAAGTCCAGTGAAAGACTGGGAGAAAAGGGACACTTAAATCAAGTTTTGGGTTTGGTTTTCCTTTTTTTTTCAGGAGAGAGGCAAAATTAGTAGCTTCACTTCAAGGTAGACATATGCCTCTTGCAATCAGGAGGGTGTGAAAGGGAACTGAAAATGTGCTCAGTATTTTCCTCAAAGCTTTAAATCAATAACAAATCTTTAAAATGTGTCCTAGTTCAAACAGATATTAGAAGCATCCTCAAATTAATATCCTTATGATGTAACATCTATTAATCAAAGGGAAACAAGCAGGTATGAGGAAACCTTACTACGGTGTTGCTTGACCAGTTACTTCAACATTAAGAATTTGTTTGTCAAAGGAGCCTTGAGAAAAGCAACTGCAAAGTTGCAGGTAATGACTGAGGATGTTCATCCAACATCCCCGGCAGAAAACATAAAGCACAATGAGCTCAGTGTGGCTCTAACTTGCCCCTTCAGAAGAAGCTGGGGAGTTGAAGTACAACTTTTCCTCCTGCAGATCCCTCTCAGCCCCTCTGGAGTAATTTCTCAACTCAACTTCTAACCCAGAGCACAGCACAAAGGTGAAGTATGTCTGAAGACCAAAGTTACCTGCAGAGTTCAGAAACTGAACTACCCCAGCAATGTGGGGAGGGGGTGTGGAGGGATTTCCTTGCAGCAGGATTTTTCACAGGTTGTGTTATTGCTTTCAGTCAAAAGGTTACGAGTGGGTGTAGAAGTACAATTTAAGAAAGTTTGTCTTTTTCTTTTTCTTTCATTATTCAGTCCAGTAGGAATATATTGCTTTATAGAAATGTTGTGGTTTTGCGTGGCAAGGTTTTGTCAGGCATGGGGTGGGCTGCAGAGGTGGCTTCTGCTAGAAGCTTCCCTTAGTTCTGACAGCAACTGGCTCAAGGATCGACCTGCTGTTGACTGAGGCCTAGACAATCAGCGGTGGTCATAGTCCCTCTGTGATAACATATTTAAGAGGAAGAAAACCTTGCAAGTAGCTGCATTTTGCCAGCAGAGAAGGGAGTGAGTAATGTAAGAAACCCTGCAGACACCAAGGTCAGTGAAGTGGGGGAAGGAGGCATTCCAGGTGCCAGAAGAAAGATTCCCCTGCAGCCATGGAGAAGACCATGATGAAGCAGGTTGTCCCCCTGAAGATTCTGAAAGTTTGAAGAATTTTACATATGTAAAAGAGTAGTAATGGAAAAAGACCGGCAATGAAGTGGAGGCAAAACACAAGGACAGATTTCAACCCTCCTTTTTCTTTGAGGCAGCTTGCCCTGGGCTCTGTTCCAGCTCACTTCTCTGGGTAGGTCCCAGCTCTTCTCCTCTGCACCTCCCCACCTTCCCTTCACCATCTCTGAGCTCCCTTGCAAAATAAAGCACTTTCTGATGGGTTTATACAATAGCAAGCATTTAACTATTTCAAAATTCATCTTTCCAGGTCACATGACTTCTCCTTAGTGAGATGCTTAGTACAATTTTCTTCCGTTATGTTTCAAAAGGTTGGTTTTGTACCAAAGTGAAGTTTTCCTCAAAAGAAAAAAAAGCTTTTATGGGCATTGCAAAAGCTCTTCAGAGCTATGGATATCTTCAATCACCAGTCCCTCCTCAAAGATAGAAGGTTGCTCAGAAAGCACATTCAGGCAAAATGAAACACGATGACAGAGAGAAAGGAAAGCAGGACTAGCATCCAATTAGAATCTGTATTAAAAAATCAGGGCTAGGAATTAGCTGTTTCCACAAGCTTTCAGGCTCAAAAGGCAGTGAAACCAGTGAGGTTGTTGCTTTGGAAAACAGAAGCACAACATCAAAACAATTTCAGTCAAGACAAAGCCTGTATCTTGAGGAAAATTTGCAAAATTGGGGGATTTTATCTGCATTTAAACAAGAACCAAAACCACAGTGAAAAAAAAATAGTTTTCAGCTCCCAGAAGCTTCAAAACATGACCGAAAAAGATGTGGAAACTGAATTAAACCAGTAAAAACCCCAATTGTCAGTCTTTTTAATTTAAATTGATCCCTTGCCTAAAGGATTCTAAACCGAACTAGATACTTAATATTCCTAAACTATTTATAGGTTTCCAAACTAGCATTTTCTCATGGAGACAATGCTTAGAAATCTGAAGAAGTTCAGAGCACTGGTTCTCATTTTGCCTCTTTGTCCAGTTAAAATACAGACAGTAACAAGTCTTTTTCCACAACAAAATTAGAACCAAAAAACCCCATGGATTTTGAAAGTAACTTTAAAGTAATTAGATTCTGTTTTATCAGTTAGAATACAAGATTACCAGTAATAGTATCACAGATCCATTTTCCACACTTTTCCAGATCCATTCTGCTCTATCACGACTAACACCTAGTTAGTGATAGAGCAGAATAGGCATCACGTTTCTTTAGTGCTTTCAATCTACAGAATCACTGGGAAATTAATGGAATCAGATAGACACAAGAGGTAAGGGACACAATGATTGTTTACTGAATGAGAAGTGTCATAAGAACATTACAAAGCCTATCCTGGGCTAGACAACTTTTAGACAATATCGTGGAGACAGTTAGGAAAGCACGTTAAGAGATAAAGCATGTATTAATATTTCCTGAGGCTGTTCTCCTAGTGATTCAAAATTCAGGGAATTTGTAAGCCAGAAAATGGAGCTTTCACTTTAACAGCCCCACTTGGGTTTACATGCTATGAATTTGCCTGTTTCCCTTTCAAACTCAGGTGAAGAAGCATCTCCACAGGTTAGCACGCAGTAAACACTCTCAGTAATATAAACAACATGCTTGCTGTGTTCACACAATAGTCTCATCACTGAGATGCAATAAAACAGCACTCGACACCGTAATGTGGGTTAACAGCTTCAAAATAATTTATAGTAAGTGCAAAAAAATCTCTGCATATCAAATCTTTGATCTGATAACTAATATCACACATATATTCCTACGGTGTTTTGAAACCATATCGTTCCATGTATTGATAACAGTTGCTATTTGCATGTTTTTTACCTTTTACATTTGAGTCTGTTAAAAATAAACAGAGTTAAATCACAAACCTAGAATTAACTGGGATCAGCTAATTCACGAACATACTCTGTGAAAGAAAGAGCTTTCTTATCCATAAAGAATGCCTGGGGGATTTTTTTAAACAAAAACACCCCCAAAAACCCAAACTCAACCAATGAAAAAAACAAACCAAACAAACCAGCCTTTAAAGGAAGGCAATAAGGCTTCTGATACGTTTATTTTTGCAGTCAAAAGGCACCTGTTCTAGTCCTAGATGCTGGAAAAACTCCCAAAAAAAGAAAATCTCTAACATTCATCACATAAGTCCGATGTCTCCCTTTTCCTGTGTGTCCTGTGGAAAATACCTTAATTAGAAAGTCTCTAATCTAGCATATTTTTATTTATAATACTTCTAGAGCTTCAATGCCAGAGTAGCACTTTGGAGAAGGGATATCTTTCTTAGGAACACATCGGTCTTAACACTTTAATTAAGGTGAGAGATCACAGTCAAACAGGCTTTGAAGTAACAACAGAGCACCCTCGGTGTTCCTAAGGAGAAAAAGGCAATGGGAAAATAGGAAAAACTGCAAGTCATCTTAATGTGTCACAGAACAGTGGCACAAAAAGACCACGGAGCTCCGATCTTCACAGTTAATTTTTCACAGCTGGAGATTAGAGAGAGAGAAAAAAAAAAGTGAGTTCTAGGGCAGGAAAATTAAGTTCAAAAAGGGATTTCCAAGTGCCACAGATGATGGGTATCAAGCCAGTTACTTCCTGATCCCTCGGAATTAGATTTAGTCTTTGCGACCAGGTGATGTGAACAGGACCCGGCATGCACGGTCCCTGAATTAACAGATTGGTAACCGAGAGCCCCTTCGATTGGCAAGTCAGCGGTGCTCCTCATGCCTTTAACACAGCCTCAAAGCCAGTCGGGCTGGGTGCGTGGCTGAGAGCTGTATCGTTCTGTGTCAAGGCAAGCCAGGAGGGGTGTGTGTGGGAAGAAAAAACATTAAATCAAAACACAAACCATTTATGCATCAATATGTTCAAAATCCCAGCATTCAAAAGAGCAGACGGCTGACAGAAACCACATTTCTTTAAATTGGCAGCGTATCAAAACATTGTTAAAAATAATTGGAGAGGTGTAAACCACCAAGGTGACTCTGCTGCTTGCAAACCGGGAAGTGTCTCGTACTTCTCAGGACGTGACTGATTTCGACCCTCTCACGTGTCAGCACACTTCTCACGTGAGCCAGACATACGGGTTTCTGCCAATTGATACAGCCAGGACCAACCACTACAGCTGCCTGACTGCAGTGGGGTCTGCAGTGACAAGTGTGGCTATCTGGTGTGAGCTTTCAACCGCACGGTGCTCGGCAGCTGCTTTTCTTGTCAGGAATGAGGTGATGTTCAGGAGATGTTTTCTGGGGGGCCATGGATGGTGACCTCAGAACCCTTCACGTTTCAGTCTGGGCTGGTATGTCCCATGGGTATGCAGCAGGACAGTACGGTACCACAGCATGCCCAGGGTGCTGGTGCATGACATTTGGGCCATATGGATGCGTTGCCTTTTCCCGTGGTGCCTCTTTTCTTCCACAAAAGTTACTCCCAGCAGGAACCCTTTTCTGGGTATAAAGCCAGGGATGGAGGGATGGCCTAGGCCATCATAAAGGCTCAACTCTGACAGGTGACCCAGAGCTAGATCTCAGCTTCACCTCCCACGGCTCTGATTTCATGGTGTGAAGAGTTCAGTGGCAACACTGGGGTGGTGAGCTGCAGCCTCCCTGGGCTGCTGCCCCTCTGCCACCCTTGCAGCTCCTGGGGCAGCTCAGGCTTGTCTACACCTGGATGGCAGGGTCCTCCCCTCCCCTTTCCCAGAGACCACCCGGGGAGGCAGTTTGGGGGGAAGGAGCCAGCCCCGGCTGCAGACCGGTGCTCTGGCAGATGGCGCAGCCGGGGCTGGCCGTCGCCCCAACTCTCCTTAGTCCAAGCACAGTGCTGGGCTTCAGATGCGCCAGGCAAAGGGACCCGTGGCCGGCTTGGCCTCCCTCTGCAGGTTCCCACGCATGCTAGCGAAGCCTGACAAACAACAGAGGATGCTCTGCTAGGGTGTCGGGAATAAAGAAAACCCCAAACCAACAGCGCAATTACCCTCTGCAGGATTGCTTCAAGTTGGAAACAAAAGATGACAAACAAAACACACAACAGATCCCCCTCCAGGCCTGCGGGGCAATCAAGAGGAGGCTGACAATGTCAAGGCCCCTCCACCCGGTGCCAAGGACACTCACCCCCAAGGACAAGCACATGCTGCTGCCTTGCAGAGCCCCTGGCCACCCGCCAGCCCTTTTGTCTAGCACTTATGGAGCCCATCCTTGCTTGCAGACCGCTCTGGCTATGCCAAAGCTGTGTCTACCGCCGGCTTCTTTGCCAAGAGTTCAGCACCGCTCCCTGCTGCAATCTCAACAGTCCGGTGCCAGCTCCTGCCTGTACATCTCCTCCTCCTCCTCAGGGAGTGACAATGCCTGCCCGAGCTGGATGCAACACAGGGGTTAACAACTGGTACCCAGAAATGAGTCAGCAAGTCCCTTGCCCCCGCAGTTGTTACTTGGTTTCCAGAAACGCTGACCATTTCCAGATCACCCCGGTGTCTGATGAATACATCAAAAAACCAACTCTGAGCCTCGAAAGTGGAAGAGCACACAGCTAAAAGCCAGCACTGCACTCCTCTGGCCAACACCTTAGAGGGATACGATGGAACCCGAGATCACTTTCTGTCCAATGCCAATTTGACATGCAAAGGTCGTCAGTTGGATGCTATTATGTCTATGCCATTAATTCACTGTAAAGTGCTGCAATAAACATACTGAGAAGTGCAACGCAAACCTCACTGTTTGCATTTGTTTGATGCTTGCAGTCTCCCTCCTACTGGCACCTCTTTTTAAAAAAAGAAGCACAAGGATACTAATTTTTTGAGTAAATAGCAAAACCATTTCCTTTTCTCTCACCTATCTAGGAAGATGTCAGGGCCAACAAGATTAGGAGGTTAAGATTGGTCTGACTGAGCACTGGGACACTTGGGCACTTGTCCAAAGCGTCACCCCAGTCTCTCACAGCTTCTAAGCAACACATGAAGACCAAAGAGAACATGATTTCTGTGAGCTGCTACTGAGAGAGAGACAGGAAACACTGCGGACAAATTTTCTCTGCATACATCAATGTTTCCACTTCCAGACCAGGAGGAAGTCCTCCACAGAAAGGCTTTGAATTGAAATGCTCGGTCAGTACATTCAGTTCATCAACATTTTCAGGACTTCAAAGAACAGAGTTAACAGCCCCTGTAGTATAGGCTTCAGATGAGGGACACGGTACTTTTCACTTGATCATGAAGCGTTAGAAGCAAACATTTACACTACTATGATTTCCTAGGAATCTAAGCTCTGTTTTAGACACAAATGCAAATACAAGATAAACAACCCAGACTTGGAAATGAGCATTTCGGTCCATTAGGGCCTACATATCACAATCAATGTCTGCTGACTTTCAGTGTTGTCAGCCTGTACAGGTTATCACAATTCTCACAAATGTGGCACGTCTCCTGAGGTCTTATATCCTAAATTCATGTTCCTGGAGCAAAACAAGCAGATCCGTATATGCTAATTAAACAGTCCACCCAGAATGTTTATAAGGCAGTCAATGTAGTGCTTGAACCTTGGCTTCTGTGCCTTTCATTTTACAAAACTTTATCCATAGCAAAGACCCAATGCTGATTGGAAAAGTAATTGACATTTGGGGGGGGGGGAGGAGGAAGAAAATAATCTAAACTTGTTTTATTTCAAAGATCTCTTTAACAGTCTTCCCCATTTTATAAAAAATTATAAAATTTATCACATATAAATTTTAACTTTTCATTTAAATAATAATATACCTTTAGGAAAAAAGGTCATAATATATACAAAGAAAAGGCCTGGTGCATTTACATGAACATAAAGGAAACATTCCTCAAAAAACACTGTAGGTTTCTGTGCAACTTCTTGGTGCATGTGGGCTTTTTTTAAAAATGAATTCTTTTTGCTGTTGAACTCTTTTCCCCAGTTTGTCCATTACTCCTTGTCAACTGTCATTCCGAGAACTAGTCAACCCACATTACACCTGATCATTCATTTAACATAACCTGTCTCTAAGCCATTACAATTTAAATCCTGCTTATTAAAACTGATTCAAAATGATCATTTTCACTTTGGCTCACCCATTCACATAAATTTCATTTCTGCAATAGTAAGTTCAAACAGTCCACACTTGCAGCTCGTGACTAATTCTTAATTTACTTTTAGCACCAATTAAAAAAAAAAGCCAAAAAAAAGCCCACTAGTTTATTCAGCCAAGTCTCCATTAGTCATCATGAACCATGTAGCTAACAAACATGGTTTTCATTTCATATACTCATTGGCTGTTCAGGGTGAGGGTGGAGGCATGTGGGCTACAAGTGGGAGAAAAGAGGTTACTGAGGTTAAAAAGAGGAACATATGACTGTGTACGCCCCTGGTACTTCTGCTACTTATTCCTACTTAACTTTGCATCTTGTATGATACGCACACAGCCAGCCTTCTCACCCAAAGATCAGTTTGGTAGCAAGTATTTCTGCATGGTTTAGCTAATGCATGTGGTTGTGCACGTGGTTTTGTTTCAGCATGTGCCACTCCAACATAAAATGTGGCACATGCCTGTATCTTCCCCCAACATCCAGCTAACGTGCTTAGATAGACAATGGGATGTGTGTTACTACAGGCTCCCCTAAATTTGTGTTGAATTAATTTATGTCTAATACACATGCATGAAGGTAAACGCACCCAAACACGTACATCTACCTATATCAAAGACATAGATCTTCCCCCCGTGTCCTCCCCGGAACACTGTGAGTATGGAGAACTCTGCACTGCTGAGAAATTGCGCTGACACCAGAGACTCAACGTCCCAGATTGTCTGAGCTCTGCACGGTCTGAGAACCAGCAAATAAAAGCAAGACAAATCGAGGCAGGCTCAAAGGCATCCTGACAGTTCTGTCGCCTTCCTACAATAAAGCAGTCACAGTTTTCAATCTGCCACATGCCTCTGCCACTGCCCCAAAGCTCTGGTGTCACTTTTGTGGAAAATCTCTGGGCAAGATACTCATCATGCTCCTGCAACCTCAGTGTCACCTGCTGGGGATATTCCAGCTGTCAGCAGGGGCACTACGATCTGCATTCAGTGCTTTCTTCAGAACCTTTGCATGAAGGGGCTCCATGTGATGGTGAGTTGCTCCCCTCTACCATGCAGATCAGATGGTGACTGCCACTGCATAAGCCAAAGGAGACATAAGTCAAGGCTGTCTGTCACAGCAGGGACAACCAACTTGTGTAGGCTGGGAGGACAATTTTATTCCAAGATCATCTCAAATTCACCCAGCACTATCTCTGACCAGCACTGGAAGGTGCCTCTAGGCACCACCCTACCTCAAAACACACAAACAGTGATACCTCCACAAGATCTGCCCACAGATGGGGTAGCACACCCAGAGAAACCTGTGGGAGGCACTGAGCTCAAAGGGCTGCCCCCATGGAAATCTCCACCTCTGCTGGAAAGAAGGGGCAGTGGCTGCCTTTTCTTCTTCCCCCCTTCCTCATACTTTTCCTGCTCAGCACTAGTGAATCCTGTTCATTCCCTATTTATAACGAGAAAGTGGAAAGCACTTAGTGCCTTCCTGGTTGTTCATACTCTAAAGCAACACTGAAAGAATGGAGAAACACCCAAAGGCCATTTCAAAAACAAATTAAATGGCAGTCCTAGTTACTACACCTGTCCCTGAATCCCCCCAATAATGTTTGTGGTTTTGCATCACATTTTCCTACGCTAAAAATCCCCTACATTAAAATGATCTCTTTTGTTGCCAGTTGAAGAACCCGCAAATGGGTAAATCTGACTAACTGGTTAAGCAGAGAAAACAATGGAAATGTGTATGCACCAAAGGCTGTCAACAGCCCCCCAGAAATAATTGGAAAGACAGAAACAAAAATCTTTAAGCTCTTGTAACGACAAAATGTCAAAACCAAACAAATAACAGACAGAAATGGGAGCTAAGTGTTGACTGAGCCTCGTTAATAGTTTACGGAACAAAGCAGTCCCAGCTTTTCCCTGTGCTGCCCTGGTCCAACCCTGGAACTATCCTGTGGCTTTCAGGGAGTTTGCCCCTGCAACCCACCCACCAGCAAAACTGCAACTGATTCCAGAGATCTCCTGAGTAAGGTACCATCAGATGCTGCATGGTATTTTAGGATGACTACTAGGAATCCTTCCCCCTGCCTCTTGTTCCCCCCCCCCCCCCCCCTTTAATCTTTGTTAATATCATTTGACTAAAATTCTGTCCTGACATTCAGATACTGGTACCCGTAGTAACTCTGGTTTTATTATTATTTTTTAAATCCCCTTTTTAGGCTCTTACCTAGAGTAGGTTATGAATTTCCTGGCTTCTGTGGGTTAGGTAAGAAACTCAATGCTACTATTTTGATACAAACATTTTTTGTGGTCATATTTATCATAGCTGCGTTAAACTTGACAGGAAACGGCATTTTTATATTCGCCTATTGGCTCAGGGTGCATATCCACAACTACAGTTTAGTACTAAACGATGAACTGATGGGAAACCAATGAAGGCCAATTTAGACAGAAGGAACTGGTGGGTGATATGCTGGTGGCCCAGGTATAAACCATACTGAGAAAATACAGCGCTGCTTTGCATTCAGACATTTGTATGAAGTCAGAACCAGCTACAAAGACTTGGTTACCAAACTGGGGTTGGTTTTATGCTCAAGGAAGGAAGGAGGCTTCAGAAGGGAGACCTCCACAAGAGGCAGAGGGCTTGCCCTCTCTTTCATTTTTTTCTTCTCACGTAACTGTCACAGCTAACACTGTTCTGTGTCACAGCAATTCTAAGATTAAGACATAGCTGGTGGAAATCCACGGGGAGAGGAATCCAACCTAGGGAGGCAGAAAATACCCATTTATACATTTGTTTTCTGGGGAAATTCACATGTCCACATGCAGCAAAGTTGGGTACAAGACATGTGTGAGACATTCTGCAGCTTTGAAGTTGGAAAGGAGAGAAGACTTCGGGTAACACCACAGGTCTCTTCTATCTCTCAGATCAGGAGATAGTGTTAAGGATACTGAAAAATAGCTATAGTTTGTGTGGGTATGGAAGTGGGTCTCAAGCCGCAACATTTTTAAGGGAATCTGTGGTAAATGGTGCTGCCCACCTTGCACTAAACTCTGACACCAATGAGATACTGGCCTCACCTTGGCGACAAAATATATTTCTCTGAGTTTGTCCTCTAAGGACTCTAGCATGATGATTAACCTCAAAGACAAATATAATCTGACACAACACCCTTGGAGGTTTATCTCCTTCGTACTCTGCTCAACCACAATTCACTCATTCTTCCTCCGATACAGTACAGCTATGGGACCTCAGGATCTGCCGGTCCCTTCTTGCTCGGGTAAGTAGGGGTGCAAGGGGCACCTTGGTCTGTGCTGGAGTGCTGCTCTTCCTTCATCCCTTTCTGAGCTGAAATTCCCTTTTCTGAATTTGGAAGTCTTGCTCTACTGTATGAGGGTCTTGGGAGGCTTCACGTAGTCCTTTTTAGGTTTTATTTAGGTTGATACATTGTGTTGACAAGGTCAAAGCACTTGCCGGGGCCACATAGTTCCTTTGTGATCTCCACCTAGGCTGCTTGAAAAGCCTACTGTGAAACCTGAAGCTTACTTTCTATCAGGGAAGTCTCTATTTCTAGCAATAAAAGGTAATACTGAGTATTAGCCTCAGTGGGTAGGACTGTTAGAAGCAAGGTTTCCATTTGTGTGTGCCGTGCATTTGGCAGCACTTCATGTACCGTCAATTTCGGTTCCCCCACCGTGGCCTCTCCGTCAGGTTTGCCCACCCTTCGTGTGGCTTCACACAGCAACAGAGGAGAAAAATCTATATTAAAAATAGGAAAATGTGACTGTCAAACTCCCAACATTGACAGGGGAAACTCAGAAGATAAAAGAAATCTCCAAGACCACATATAACTCAATTTTGCAATGACTGCCTTCAAATCTTCATTTTCCCTATAAAACCCCTTTGTTAAAGGAAACCTGGGGTATCCCAGGAGTGTTTCACATTCTAACCAATTAGTGCGATTTGATGGGCACATCATGACCACAGTTAAAAGGACCCCCAGGGAACAGATTCCTCTCTGAGAACTATGACAGACATTGGGCAGCAGATTCAACTTGGATAGCCAGGGCTGGTTTTGTTCCAATAGTCTACTCTACACCAGTGTTTGTTGAGCTCCTCAAAATACAGACACCTGATCCACTTATGAGCTAGCTCCATTTTGGCCTACTAAAGTTACTGCACATCAGCTGTGGTTGGCCTACTGTGGTAGTGCTGTTGCTAGATGAGAAAAGTCGGATATTCCTAGGTAGATGCAGAAACATTCATCAGAAATGCGAGCTGTATGCCTGGGGGAACTAATCACTTTAGGTAAAGGCTAGAAACTCAGAAATACTGTTCCAAAACTCTCCTCAACCATCTGAGCTGACATACTGTTTGTAAGGCAACATGATGAACCAGACTGAGCTGCGGGAAAAAAATATTAAAATTGCTGTATCAGGACCTTATCCAGTTAACTGTGTTCCTGCACACAAAGCCACACCAGCACAACCCCAAGCAAAGCACAGGAGCGGCAATGAGGTGGGGACAGCTTCCATGTCCCTGTTGCTGAAGGTGCAGGCTGTCCTTGGCAATGCTTCAATGTGACCTGAAGCAGTGCATGTGGATCAGAAAATGCAACAACATTTTAACACCCAGAAAAACGAGACCCAGTCAGAATATATATATATATTTTTCCTCTTATCACACGGTGCCGATTTGTGGACACTACACATTTCCTGGAGATCTGCTGGCTTGGTAAAACTTTCTACTCTTTCATTGCTAAAAAATCTTCAGCAATTTCTGCTATAAGCAGGTATATATCCATTAGCTGTAAATTAATTTAAGTTAAGCAGATTCTGCTTGCCTTCTTGCAAAGATCAATCTTGTTATTATCTTTTCCATTTCACTCTAGCAGTGGCCATTGTAGAAAAGTCATTAACTTTTGTGTTGGTGATTTTAAGTCTTTGATGCCATTTTGTGTCTGAAGAAAGAAATCCATCTGCTCTTTTTTGATCCGGAGCTTACCTTTGTTTCTCACATTTCCTGTCTTTGTAAATCTGCTTATTAACACTTTCACTATATTGCCCTATATTCAACACTGTCTCAGTCACACTTCTGCTGAAAGTCTTATTCACACTTTTGTCTTCTCCAGGCTTGATTATTGTAATTTTCCATCTCCATGGCCTTTGCCAGGAGTTTGCTTTCTTTAGAAGGCACAAGAAAGATCATAAAATAAGAACAACTCACACTTTGTGTTGTACAGAACAGGAAGAATAAGATGATTAAGAAGTTATGAACACAAGTCCTCAGCCTGCACTAAGGGCCTGTGCTGTTGGCTCCTCAAGGCACAGCGGTGGGCAGTGCTGCAGCCAAGATAAGCAGCATATTCTCACTTCTATTTGGAGCTAACCCCTGGAAACAAAATGTGCCCATTTCTCACTGCCCAGCTCAAACACCCAACCCTTAGTCATCATTAAACACCTTTTGTGCTGATCAGTACACCAGTGGCAGTGGATCACACTGCGGTACAGATGAAGCTGAAGTATTTTGATCACTGAAATAGCTCCTAGTGTGTCTAAAATGGCAGCAGAGGCCAGACACTTGATGCTCAGTCAGCATCCGGAGCAATACAGTGCCTATGGGGATGAGGGTCTGCATAGAGCTGCGTACGCTGTGATGCCCCAGGTTGTAATGGCACACTCCCATCAGAGCAGAAGGCAATTTTTAGGTGTCACTGTGAGGAAAATGACCAGGAATGGGTCTGTCTAGTGTTACAGCTAATTGTAATACACCTATTAATCAAACAGATTAAACATCAATTTCCACATATGGCCTAATATTCTTAGGGTCTTTCAGTGGTTCACAGCTACACAAACAGGACCAGGGTAAATCTCTGTCTTTTGCCAGATGGAGTTGATCCATCAGTTTCAGTTTCCATGCAGTACATAAGAATTTACACTCAGTTGTGGCAGAAGTACAGAGGGACATGGGCCAAATCCCATCCTGAAGTAAACGTATATATAAGGCCTTTTCACACAGACGTAACCAAACTGACATACATCTGTCTGCACATGGTCCTGCACTGAGAACAAGTTAAAATGAGGCTATTCATCCACCTGACAAGCATTTGCTATAGATTATTTAGAGATTTTAAGGCTATCTTATCACACAAACTGACTTTCTGTATAACATTGCTCAGAGTCCCACAGCATTACACCTAAATTGACCCCAGGAACATGCATTTGACTAAATAAATCTTCTAAAGAGACATTTGACCTTGCTGTGAAGACACCAAGAAACTGAAAGTCCACAACTGCTACTGGTGGTTTCCACCAATCGTTTATCCTCTTTGCAATTCAACCAACCAACCAACGCATCTTATTTCTAGTGTGAATGTACTTGGCTTTCCTTTTCAGTCATTGAATCTTTTTATTTGTTTGTTAGGTTAAAGACTTCTACATATAGACACACACTATAACACAGTAGCTCTTGATTTTACTTTTGATAAAATATTGATTTAAAACTGTTTCAGTGGAAGGTGCTTTCTCTAGCCTCCTCTATATTTTCCCCATGTAGACAGCAGAATGATGTACAGTATTTTAGTGTGGGGTATGCTCGCACTGTATTTGGAGGTAACATTGCTTCTCATCAACTTCCTTTCAACTTAAAATATCCCCTCCTTAAGGCAGGGCCTGTACAACCTTTCAGACCTTTCTAACTACATTTTTAAAATTAATATCTGGGTTTAAACCAGAATAATTCCCTCTGAATATAAACCTTTGACTTACAGACACATAAATAATGTGATATACATGACATGGACATATGAAATAGTGAACCCATACTACAGCGTAGACTTAAAGCTCATCAGCCAGTCCATAGAAGCTGTATCTGTCCATACCATTACCCCATGGTAAATTCAAAGGACACTAGGGTACATGGCACACTGCTGGAAGTACTGGCTGTGATCCCACACTGGCCACATGATAGACAGTACTTGATCTGGTGTAAAGCCTGCCAGGATGAAGTTATTTTCACTACTTTTTTTTTCCTTTTTTAAATAAATGAAACCTTGCAGTGTGAACACAACATGGATCTCATAGTAGGAGCCCTCTGAGTGGATTTACTGTCCTTTGGAATAGAAGTCTAATAAAGACAGATTCATTAACAGGCTTTGATTAACACAGTTCTCAAAAAAGAAAACCAACCCCAAAAATTCAGTTCACACTTGCCAGAGAAACCATATCAGAAGGATGTTCAGACATAACATTAACCAAAATAAATCATCTTTACCAAGTGAGGAACACAAGGAACCCCAAAGGTTCTCCTCTGGATCCTTTGTCTCCTAAACTCAGCAAAGAACTGACATGACACTCTGCCTTCAGTAGATGAATCAGGTGGCAATGTTTGCAGAGTAGTTTTGGTTTCCCTTTTATGTTTCTCATGTCTTTAGTATAACCATTTGGATTTGGCTTTTTGTTGCACTATCCTGTGTGACAGAAGAGGCTTTAGGTCATTAAGGACACAATTCAAGGTTTTCACAAGTGTTATTCATGCATTTTGGTTGCAGAACTAAACAAGTCTAGTGCTCTATTGTCATCCCTCAGGCAGCCCTATCCACACAGAGAAACCTCTGACCTGAGCTTAGCTATATTTCTGGTGTTTCTACTCAAAAACTTAAAGCTTGCTTTTGTTTTCCCCACTCCAGTTAGCAACCTGCTCACTGCAGTAAAGCCTCCACTGACCCACAGGAATGCTAGCAGTCCTCTAGCGCCTTCCCACCACTTTCCATGTGTGTCAACACCAGATGTTCCACAGCAATTTGGTAGCACTGTCTTGCGGAGCAGACCAGGTTCCTGAAGGGCCAGGAAGCACAGGATAAGTCCCACAGGGCCAAACAGGTCACAGAATCACACAGAATCACAGACTGACTAGGTTGGAAAAGACCTTTAAGATCATCAAGTCGAACTGTACCTGTCCTCTACTAGACCATATCTCTACGTACCTCATCTACCCGTCTTTTAAACACATCCAGGGATGGTGACTCAATCAACAATGGTCCCTTGCAACACCAGGGAGGAGCAAATTGTTTGTCTGGGTTTTTCTAGTGTCACTGCTCATACATGAGTAATGTTGAACCCGGTGCCCAGATTAAGGTCACGGCTGCCCACAGTTAGCTCCACTATGAAGCTACACCTGGGACAACCAGGAGGATATTTATAGGTAAACAAAAACCATATTGTTTATAAACATCACCTAGAATGTCAAAAATGGTTTCCAGTTAGTATTACCATTAAATTGCTTCTGTTAAGGATGCAATCAAAAATGCATTGTCAAAGGTGCATCTGAAGGGCTATTTCTTTTCAGTCTGCGCTGAAACAAAAATAGAGTCTGCATGAAGTGCTGTTGCCTAAAGGGATCAAGAGAAGTGAAAAGGCATTGAAGCTTAAATATTTTAGCTTGCTTCTTCTTCTTTTGTATCAATATAGAGATGAGTTTGCTGTTTTATTGGCTACTGTTCCGATCATTGGCATGTTAGAAAAATCTCTGTTTAATAAGAGAAAAAAATCTGTGTATTAAATGTAATTTCACTATCTTACTAGCCCGTGTCTTAGCTGACACCTAAAGTTACTGTCACTGGAAATATATTATACAAGTAAGTATACGTGTACTGCCCAATTTTCACTTTTCTTTCTTCCTTCACTTCCCTCCTTTATTTGCTTTCTGCTTTTCCTTAGATTTTCTGTATAATCAGCTCAAGAAGTAACCTTAAAATATTTCAGGTCATCCTCACCATGATTTTTCTCCATTTATAAGGAACTTTCCTAATTAATGTCATTATTACCATACTGAGCTACTTTCTTCTTTGATTTTGCGTAGGGATCTCACACAGCAATGAAACTGGTCTTGTGGAAGATGAAAATGACATCAAGGGCTACAGCAATATATAATACTGTAACTCCTGGGGTTTGTTGGTTTTTTTTTCTTTTAATGGAGTGACTACAAACTACTGAAAGCCATCCACCATGTACCCAGAGTGATTCAGAGCCATTTTTAACGCCTAGTTCAAGATTCCACAAAGTGAAAATGAAATTAAACCCTTTTGATAGCAGATGGATTGTAGTTTAGCTAAGACTAAGAAAACTAACCAAACAAGAAATGGGAATTATTGAATTAGACTACCTTGAAACTGAGGGAGCTTCACAGAACACAGTGGAGGCGTGAGACAGCACATAGCACACAGCTTCATTTCTTTTTTTTCTTTCTTTTTTTTTTCCCCTCTCATATTGGTAATTTCAGGTCAAATCCTCTCTCTCTCACTGTTCTGTTTTTCCTGCCACCCTATTTTTGTTAATGATTGATGAATTTTAAAGCAGCTTCACACAATCAACAACGTGTTTATAATTCCCAACCTGTAACAGAGTATTTTAGGATTCCTGGAGGAGGGGGGAATTAACAAACAAATAATCAAATATTTCAAGGTCTTTTCTTTCACTTTCCCAGAATCCTGAGCTGAGAATGTCTTGGCTGGGATTTGACAAATGATCTAGGTATAACAGTGATTTAAACTGTCAAAAAGGAAATAACACCATTGATGTCTAAGGCAAGATTGTGGCATTTAACACCACTGCTTTGTGGCAAAGAATGTTTCTGAGGAAAAAATAATTATGCAATGAAAAAAATTAAATTATATAGCAAAGTGTTTACATGACTTCAAGGATCTCATTGAAATACTTCATATATTCAGTAGAGAGATACATGACCCTCCAGCACCAGTGTTTCAGATGTTAGGGGAAATGACTCCTTTCACCACGCACAGGGGGTCCCTACTGCAACTAAATTCTTCCATCTTTGGAATTAGGTGAGCTGAAGTTTACTTTTAGTGAATAAAGCAATGCACAGACTGAAGATAGTTCCTTCTTTTCAGGCCAAGTTCCCAGGTGATTTGAGTTTCCACTTGTTCATTGAGTGAGCCTGTTGCTTTCCCTCTCTACACTTTGTCAGGTGTTGTAAGGCTAAGGTGCAGTTACAACAATGGTAAGGCTTTCCCTGGTATCTAGAAAAAATGCTCCAGGCTGTCAGTTTGGTTTTACTCATATTGCTACAAAATCTGCCTCCTATTTCCCTAGCATCTGTTTCAGGATGAATCCTTTTCTGTGGAAGTTCTCCATTTTAATGAGACTTTGTACTGAGGACTTGGGAGAAATTACACCATCAGGCTGGTACTGGATGGTTGCAACCAGATCTATAGGCAGAGTTCCACAGGAGCATGTACAAGTTTATCAAGTGTCTCCAAAGATATTAGCAGGTATTATTTGTAAAATAACTGCGCTATGTGTAACAGGTACACATAGGTGAAGAGGCAAGCCCAGTCCAGAAGAGATTTTAGTCCAAATGAAGAGAGAACTGAAGTACAAAGCTGTAAGTGACTTGCCCAAAGACACAAAACCTCTCAGAGATCAAGACAGTGAACCCAGATCTTCGGAGTCCTTGTTGAGTGTTATAACCACAAAACTCTCCTTCCTCCCTCCCCATCTTGCTGCTCAGTCTAGTTTCTCTTTTGTTTCTTTGCAAATTTAGCTTTTCCCTCTCTTTTACAAGAACTCATTATTTAAAAAAGGTGAGGTGTAAATATGTTTCTACTCTACTGATTGTACTCCTGCCCTCAACAAACCGTATCTACATGATTACCTACTTAGTTATTCTCTACACTATAAAAAGATGAATCTTGAAACCCTCTTCTGTGCTTTATGCTTCCCTGCTTTTCCTGATTTTTTTATTCAGTTATAAACTAACACGATAGCCTGAACATTCCTGAAATAGGTTTTCTTCTCAGATTAGTCTGGGAAATGTACATGTTAGCACAGGGGGAATGGCAGTTCCCCATGAGAGAAACAATTCCTTAAAGATCACCTACACAGGGGAAACTGTTCTCGTTGCAGGACTAGCAATTGAACATGGTTGTGCACACGACTGCAATCTAAAGAATATTAGACTCTTTCCTTGGTGTTGGGGATCTGACTGTAACTCTTAGTCATACTGATGAATACTGAGTCACCCAAAGACCCCTCCTAGTCAAACAAGGTATTACTCACACAGATGCTCCCCAACATGAGTAAGGACTGGAAATTTGTACCTTAAGTGTTAACAACTACGAACTGATCTAAGCATGTTTTTACCATACTTCGGATCAGTCCTAAAAAACCTCATGTATGAAACTCCTATTCAAAGTGCTTGTTCTTGTTAACTTCAAGGTCTGTGGGGTTTTAAGTGAACATGTATATAGTAATAAGAAAATATCCTCTTGGGTTATTCCTCAACAACTGTTGTCATAGGTGAACTCCAACCTATATGACAGCAGCTGGCTAAAGAAACCAAGTTTCTTGCCTTGTCTGGGCCTTTTCTCCATTTGCTTCATGCTTGCAGTAAGCTGCTCTCACCAAACTGCTTTACTTCTTAAGTCTGACAGGTAAAATACATCTTATGATACAGTTTTCTCAGCACTGTAATGTATATACCCCACTGTAGATGGGGCTGAGCTTGAAAGACCATTTTCTAGTAGGAAAATAAAACAGTTCAGGTCAGCAGAGCTCTTTTCAGCAGTGCAGTTACCACATTATTCAGTTCAAAGGAGAGTCATGTCAGTGGCACATGCTACAAGCTTTCACAGACATGCCCATGGATGCATGTGCACTTGGTAGCTTAACTCCAGCCTACAGTCAGTCACTCTGAGCTGGAAAAAGGGCAAATATGACAACAAGACCACAAGAAGAGCTAGCCTATTAGCCGTTTTTCTTTTGCATTTGGTCGACGTTGTCCCAGTGGGAAGAAGAAGAAGATGGGATAACTCACTCGAGAAGCAATCTTCCCCTGTCAGAAACCAGCTACATAGAAGATCATTTGTATTTGAAGCTTGGTTGTGTACAGTGTCAGAGGGATTAGTGGTCCCTGTACAGAACCTTGTATATCTCTTCATTCCTCCCCCTTCTACTTCTCTCCCCTAAAAATATTCTTGGTAACTGACACTATTTGGTTTCTCTGTTAGCAGAGTCAACAGACAAGCTGACAATTAGATTGAATAGAATGACTTTCTGTTTACGCTAGATAAAGTAGACAGTGCTAACAACAGGTGGCCACAGTACCTGTAGATGGGGAAAGCTCGTGCTGGAGCACACCCCCAAGAACCTGTGCTAAACCCATTGTTTCAAACACATAGCCTAGACAGGGGTTGACATTGTCAAACTGGCATTAGCTGAATGTGACTAACCACAGCAGAAGCAAGACATGACTGCTCACCTGTGCTAGTCATCCTGAGACAAGGTGTAAGACTGGTTTTATCAGCTCAGGCCTAAGACCACTGTACTCAGTGTCCCACTCTCCAATAGCGGCAGCAGCAGCGGGTACCTAGAGCAGCGCATAAGCATCCCAAACCAGCCATCCTCTCTCCAGAAACGTGCAGTGCAGGGACTCTCCGAGCCAGAGAGCCTGTCTTTGAATTTTAGTCAAGTGCCATTTGCAAGTAGAGGTAATGCACCACATGTATTTGAATGCAAACTAAACCATTTGGGGATGAAAGTAGAGAAAAGGGGCAAGCTATTGTGGTAAAAACCTAGTATTATCATATATAGTTTCTCTCAGACAGCATCCAGATGCTAGCTTAGATGTGCTGTTTGGTAGAAATGCAGATGGACAGGCTGACCTGTAAGTCTCAGTAAGTGGGGCAGAGATCGTTATCTGTCCATCTGGTCATGTAAAGGCAACTAATGAATTTCACTCTACCCGAGCATTTCTAACACACTGACATTGATGGTATCTGGCTGCAATTCAGGGAATTCACAAGCTACAGTGCAGGTGTTATGGGCCTGGTATTTTACTTGCTCAATGCATCTTCTTCCCTCTCCATCTTAGACTCCAGTACTGGTGGGATCAGTTTAGCACTCACAAGGATCTGCTTCAGGTCTGTCCTCAGCAAGTCCACAGAGCTGGGGACTGACTAGGACACAGCTCCCTGCCCTTGTGCTGCTCGCTGTCGGTTCATGCTCAGGGTAACATGATTCTTTTCTCCCTAACACTCAGGTGACACTTGCGTAACTTGTCGTGCCAATAAAGCCTCATTTTAATTGAGCTGAAACGGCACTAACAAGATGTGGAGGAACAACTTGACAGTACCTATAGCAATGAGTGTTCGGAAGGAAAGACACCGAGAGGATGAAATTCACTCTTCAAAATTATACATCACACCTAATTGCATGAAAATGTTAACGACTATTTCTTGCGGGGGTACAGTTGTGATCCTAACGACAAGCGTTATGTGGGTACAAATTCATCACGGGATAAAACAAAATTAGGTCTGTGGAACAAGAATTTAAAAAAAAAAGGTAGAAAAGAAGGAAAGACTACAAGCATCGCCAGAGCCAGCTGTGGCCTTAAGGAGCACTTGACTGGTGATTCCAGTATTTAGATAACTTAAATTTGAAACCTACTCCTCCATGAAGACATGCCAGGGCTTGTAGCTGTACTAATTAAATATGTTAGGTGAAGGTTTCTGATATGATAATCAACAACAAAACCGGCAGCTTTAAGCATTTAAACCATCTTAATGAGGTGTTAGAACCGAAGCCCTTTGAGGTGAATGGGGAAAGTTTATACACACCGCTATTGTTCCAGCCCGTCTGGCTCTCCTGAAACAACAGTGCATTTTACCAGTAATTACCTTAACGGCCGGGTGGATAAGAAGTTGAATTCCTGGGCTGTGTTTGTTCTTTACACCCTCTTCATTTTCAAAAGCTAGAAAATGTAAAGACAATGAGAAAAATAGCCTGACATTGGAAGTACCGGGAGAGGGAAAAACATCCCCAATTTATGCACCTTTGGATTTGCCCGTAAGTTATTTGAAACTTCAGTCTATTTAGACAGTGGGGGGAGTAAATGGATGGCTCCTCATTACCGTCCGCTTTGTACGGAACAAAACGCTTTCTTTTCCAAACGATGGCCTATCAAGGGCTCATCAGTGTGATTAATCGGCTCGTATTTGCCCAGGCCTTTGAAGACAGAGGGGGCTGTAGAGGTGCAGCGAGTTATTAACTGCCGATGTAAAACTCCCCGAATTCCATTTCCTCACTAAGCCAGGCTTGCAAAAAACCGCCACCAAACAAACAATTGAAGACGTAAGTACATCACTTCATTCCCCCCCAAGAAATATTAACTTCAAAGCTAAGGTAGGTCCATTTAAATGCAAGGAACTCTTCGAGCGGGAAGCAATGCTGCAGTCACACGAGGGGACTGTCGTATACAAGCCTCAGAGCATCCGCCAAGGCTACTGGATATTTCATTCTACTCTGAAAGGCGAACGCCCAACCCCGTTTAAGATAAAGCTGCTGACGCTGATATCTAGGTGCTCTCCTGCGCCGCTTTTCATTGTAGCCAAAGGCCAACATCTCCACCCAAAGACTTTTAACTATCTAGCAAATTTGGAGCCCCACCTGAGGGCCCACAGAATCTTCCACAGATAACTTCATTTGCAGCCTAAGTAGAATTGGCATTTGGCCTTCTCTTAGTTGTGCAATCAATTTAAGCGTGCTGTTAATATAGTTGTACAATTTGCCATCAATCAAAACACAAAGGACAATTTTGGTGTATGGCAAAGCCCTCACAGAGAAAGAAATGCTTTGTTGATAGACATAAATTTGTTCAACATTAGTAAAAGTAGTTACTGGCGTCCTTTCCCCAGCCAGTGTGTAGGTGTCTGTCCATGGAAAATGTTATCTCCCAGAATAATTGTTCCCTTTATGTGTGCTCTTCTTTATTTTTTAAAATTAATTGACTGCCTTAAAGCAAGCAGTTGAGTACTAAAAAAAGGGCTTAAGTGCTATCCTTAGAAAGGAAGAAAAGGAGCTGGTGCTGATTTATTTAGACCACTGCTGGCCTTAGTAAAAGACCTCTGCTTGTTTTGAGCAAGCAAGAGACCAGCTGATTCACAGCCTTACCTGTATCCTTTAGAATAGCTCCTGGATGAAGCTCTGTTGAACCCTAGGTCCTTATCCCATGTTTATTACAAAACCAGGTCTCTGGATCCATACATGGTCTAACTGAAGTAATCAAGGCTGTACATGACCCTTTGTCAGACACAGACAACTCTGTGATGTATTTTCACTGTGAAGGATCTCCTCTCTCATCTGACCCTAATCTTAGATTTCTCTTTACAGTCACCCACTCAAAACTCAGCGGAAAACCATAGTACTGGGGCTAAGTCCCTCAGAAAGGCCTCCAGCAGAGTTGGAGTACTGGTTAATTCCTGAAAACAGCACAATTAATTTTCAGGCTCCAATGAAAGTACTAACAGAGAACTGCACAGTTATTTGCATAAGTTTGGTACTAACATAATCGTACTATGCCTGACGTGCCGCATAGGGAGTGGGAGAGATTAGGCTTGTTCTCTTTTTTTAAGCAGGTATACTTAATATGACAAGTGTGGGAAAAAAAGGGAAGAAACAAGAATAACTGATGTAATGTAGACAGCAAATAGTTTTACAATTTCTAACTATGATGATACGTCTTTGGTTGAGGAGAGAAGGTATTTCAAAAGCATTTTGCTCTGCAATTTTCCATTTGACACACTGCAGCCATAGCCCTGCCAAAGAAACAGGCTGAATGAAAGAATGCCAGGCAGACAGCAAATGCTTCCAGTCTGCCTTCCCAAAGGAAAACTTCCAGTGAGAGATGGTGAAGGCATCTGGGTGAGTACCTCCTCAAGGAACTTGTTGCAACTGGCTGGAAGGAGAGGAGAACTGGGGTGGTGTTGTCTACCCTTGCTCATGCCTCCTGGGGGTGAGGTGCTGTGCCTCCGTGGCGATTCTGCACCGCAGCCTGCTCTGCTGCCAGGCAGGACTCTGGGGCTCCAGTCCCAGTTGTTGCTAACAGCAGCTGTTCCAGAAGAGGGAAGAAAGGGGGAAGTCTCTCCAGATGAGGGAATTTCTCTGGAGAAAGTGTGCACATGTTGCACACAGGGGATGTGTTGCATCCCAACTGTGAGGTTTCGTAGTTCCTAGGGAGGACAACATCCACCTCCTTGCACCTTCTCTTGCTATCTCCTCCTTCCTTGTCATTTTCCAGACCTCTAAGGAAAAGGAAAAGCTATCACAAAGTCAATGATATAGCCATCTATCTAGAGCAGCTGACTTGAGAAAATCAAAACAAAAGAATGGAAAGTAAAGCTGTTTCCTTCAACTTTACAGATTATTTTTTTCTTTCTGGCTAAATTTGAAGAGTGTGGAAGAGAGATGAAGGATGTTTTGCTTGTTTGTCTTGATGTGACAAAATATCCCCTCATTTTCCTCCCTATTACTGGGAGAAAATGAGTGGTTAGCTCATTACACTGACACCAGAGACAATATTTTGGTCTACTGATTTATAACTTCCATCTTGTCTTATTTATAACCTCTTGATTCTAAAACAGTCTAGTTGAAGATGTAGCTATGGCCCTCTGCATCACGCATCTAGCTGGAGGAGTGTGAGGCACAAGGTGTTCAAAACTAGGAGGCCCAAGACCTGAAGCAAATCTTTACCTGTTCCTGTTCCTACTCACCTGTACATCCATCCATTGAGGATGTTCAGTCAAGAGAAATATGCTTATCTAAGGAAAATATGTATTTTAATGCCTTTATGGAAGCCAGTGTTCATGCTGTCAGAAGAGGCAGGAGCAGTGAGTAATTTTCAGGCTGACAAAAAGCCCAAAATCAAGGTGTCAACCACCCAGCTACCGCTGAAGGGAGCTGCCAGGGGTTGCTGGTGAGGTTAGGAGGGAGATCGTGGGAGTTTGTTCAGTTTTGTCAAAGGTGGGCTTCAATTACCCTGGAAATCGTGACTCAGATGTTTTCGTGGCCCCAGCTTGTATTACTCCCAGGAAACTCTCCGATGCCAAAGTCACAGTTTAGTTACATCAGTGACTCAGAAGTGTGAAGATTCATATTTTAGCACTTCACAATCAGAGGCAGCATTAAACCATTTAAAAATGAATGCTGATGAAAACGAAGAACTTAAGGGTGCTGCTGACCATGGGTGTGCATTCGGATCCTAAATTGAGATGAATGGTTTAATTGTTTTCTGTCACTTATTTTGGTTAATAGTTCAGGAATAAAATGAGCCTACTGCTATAAAATATTTGTTTAATCCTGTCAGGAGATCCTAAATTAACTTTCACTTTGCCTTATGTGCTAGTGTATAACTGAAAGAGAAATCGTACCTGTGAACACCCCTGTACCTTAAACTGCCTTTCTTGAGCTCATAGAAAGCTCCTGTTTTTTACTTAAATGATGCCCATGTTATTGTTTTCTACCTCTTTTAGGACAATCTTTTGAAGAAGCAACAGCGCTCTTCCATATTTCTGTAGCAGCCAACACAAACGAGATCTGCCCTGACTGCCTTTCAAAATGAAAATGTGAAAGTTATTTGTATTATCAGATTTGCTGAACCTTGCAATTGTATTATAGTTTTAGTATTATTGCCTGATTTTAAAAGTTATTTGTTAAGTACCAATTTTTCAGGTCTTGTGATTAAATGGACATTTTGGTCCTCCTTTGCTCTCTTCAATGAAACAGCTTTTCTACCTTTTGCAAGGATAGCTTGAAAAGGTGAATGTGAAAGGTTTAAAAGAAACCCAAGGGAACTGCTCCTCCTAGGTTTCTAAATCTGTGTCCGTGTTTATATGTGTGTGTGTGTAGAATATGTCTGCTTCTACAGGCAAGTCATGGTTTTTAACTCAATATCCTCTTTGTCGGTCATTTTTGAGCCAGTCACTAAAAGCACTGAATAGCAATCAGAATTATTTTACTTGCTTCTTCAGTGGCTCCTTAGTGTGAACTAAGTGAAAGCAATCATTTCTGCAGAACTATCTGTTTACCTGGTGTCTTGAAATAGATAAAGCTTGATCCAGAAGACTCATCTTTTTGCCCTGGAGCATTATGATCTAACGCATTTTATTAACTGAGAGAATGTAGCACGAAGTGGCATATGGCCTTTTAGCTGGGATGATTTAGGGTGACACACTCCAAAGGAGCAAAGAGAGCTTCAGGTTCCTCTGCGACTACTGTAGCTTTTCTGAGTTGGGCATAGGAAGCTGAATGGAATAAACCCATCTCTAATTTACAGTGGCAGAAGTGAGATGACTTCTCAGTTAAGATGGTGACACTAAATGAGAACAGTGGACCTGCTTGTTCCACTGGTGGCTGTGGTGGAGTGAGATGTAAAAAGAACCAAAAATGGCTTTCTTTAAAAGGGGGAGATATTTCAATTGCTTCTGCCTCATGCTGTAGGTCCCATTAGAGGTTAAAATCTCCGTATAAGCAAAACACTGGCAACTCGTTCAGAGAAACTCATCTTTGTGTTTTGTTTTAGTTTTGGCAAGACAAGATGCACTAAGATCAATGAGGAAGCAAGTGTGATGTGCAAGATCCTGCTTTGCTGCCTTTATTTACCGCATTCAGCCTGCTTTCTAGTTTTCACTGTGCTGCATAGCACCACAAGTGACGAGACAAACCAGCGCCATAAAATAAGCTGCAGTCTCACTGGCGAGGGTGTATATTGACTTTTCCATCTGGAGCTGCCTGTCTGATGCACAGGGAGGTCTGGATGGCCCTTACTTGGGGAGCAGGCCAGAGTTGTGCCTGCTGCCAGGTACTAGGATACTGGGGCAGTGAAGCCACTAGATGAGTATCTGTCAGGGAAGGTCCCCTCATCAAAAAGGCTCTGTTGGGCAGGGGAACCAAAGGCTCAGGCCTGGCAAGGCTGTAGGATGTGTGTTTGCCACTGTTCCCCTGTGCTGGCTGGGACATGCAGGGAGCTGTGTGGGGTGAGGATGACCCCTCTTCCCCAGAAGTGTCCCTGCCTCAGGTGTTGTGTCATGCCAGAGAGATAACCCTCTGCCTCCTATACAAAACTTCCTGGAGCATGGGAAGGTGCTGAGCTGCCACACGGCTAGGGCAGAGATGTTTGCTCTGGTCCCTTACTCTCCAGTGGTGACTATTGGAGTCAGAAGTCCTGGTCATAGGCCCATCTGTTCCTACATGACTGAGTCACTGTTTCTGATCCCATACAGGTCCTATGTTTTTCACAGTGTGAGGTTTTGTGTAGTAACTTCAACATAGTCAATGTCCAAAGTTGGCCTACAACCATACCGGGCAGCAGTGATCCTGCAGTGGGCATGGCAGCAGTGTCATTGCTTCCAGTGGAGGTGATGCTGTGAGCCTGGCAGAAGCAGAAGCTATACTGGGAAGGGTCTGGCAGCCCGTGGCTCCTTGAATTCATCAAAAGAGCATAAGGGAGCAGTGGATACAAGATCTGGTATCTCAGGTTGGGTGAGATGGGCTTGCAGTTGGGGATGGCCAAGCAAGGCGCTCCTGTGCAGTAGTTTCCAGGGCTGGGGTTGCAAGGCCCAGGGTCAAAGAGATCTTGGTGGAATCTGCAATGACAGGCTTTCCCCAATACTGTGCAGTCTCACAAGACCCTGCATCCGGTGCGAAGCTGGTTGGAAGATGATCCCACCCACACTCAACTCCCCTCCTAATGACGTATCAGCACCTTCATGCCGCAGTTCACCATCTATCACACATGTCTTCTCACCGTTTAGGGGGCTGTGCTGCTAAGTAGATCAGTAAAATCATCCCAACTAAAAATAAAAGTGTCTGGTTTGTTTTTCACCTGTATCCTAAAAGAGTGTGGCAGCACAGCAGAGGGATAACTGAAGCACAGAGAGGAATAATCTCTGGGAACCAGAAGGAGTTGGAACTTTTAAAGCTGGCTGTGCCTCCAAAAATAGCATCTTCTGAAACCACAGCCAGAATTGACACAAGGAGTCTGTATTTGCATCTTTACAAATTTCCATAACATAGGAAAGCCCTTGATGACAGCTCTGTTATTGGCAATAACGAGTGCTCTGCGCTAGACCTGCACGTGCCACTTCAGAAATGTATGCCTAAGAAGGGAAGTTCTTAATTTGATTATTCAAGCAGGCTTGAGACTGGTTTGCAGTCTCTTACATCAAGATCCCAAACATCTCCTGTCAGAAAAGATATCCTCACTTATGCCCCATAGCTACTGCCAACAGGATCAGAAATGTTGTTTTTAATTAAAAATGTTATTTCTATATACAGTTTGCAGTGGATATTCTTGGTGAGAAATGCTTCTCACCTTGTGAACTTTCAGGCTGCTGTACGGCTGATCAAAAGATTGCAAGCCTTTCTCTGATGTCTTGTCTACACAAGCTAAGCAAACGTGCTTTGGTTTCCACTGAAAGGCTTTGCTGGTGTAGTTGTGCTGGCTCGGAGCTGACAAAACCCATGCAGGCAAAGGGCAGATCTCCCAATCTTTTTGCCATCATAGTTTATTTAATTTAATGTGGGCAGCTACTATCGCAAAGAAACTCTTCTATATTAGAAACTGCCAGTAACACTCTGCACCACCAACTCCTAGTGTGCTTATTGGTGAAACCTAGTAGCAGATTCATTCAGGACCTCACAGCAGATTATGTTAATCGGTCGGGATGGGTCATCACTCAGGTTCCCCAGACCAAACTCAACCTTACTGTTGTATGTGTAAGACTGAACTCTTAGAAAAAGGCTGTTTTGTAAAGGAGGTCTTTTGCTGAGTTTCCACTGAGGGCTTTATCGCACACTTCTAGCAATGAGTGTTTTCAAGGGTAGATAAGCTCAGAGTCCCAACAAAGCTCGTGGTTTGGACCTAATAACAACCAGCCTGGTTTTTTCTCACCCTGCATCTTGTACAACTACTTACACCTGTTACACCTGTGGGTGTGAAATGCTACCACATGACAGCAGTCCTGTCTTACACCCTCCTTCACTTACTTCTCGTATGCGTAAATAAGGATGCTTTGGACCATAACACGCAGCTGGGGGTACTGTGTTGTACAACCAGTTTCAAAGTACTCTTTCAGGTCCTCTGTAAATCTCCTACCTTCTGCTACATATACAGTAACCCTCCAACAGAGAAGCTGCATAAATAAAGCGTAAAATATGGTCACCAGCATTTCTTCCCAAGCTTGTATAATAGCTGCAGAATTAACTCATGCTCTCTTGCTTCCCTCATACAAAGCTACTACTGCGTTACACTTGGTGTAATTCTGGCCTGTGAACTCCAGAGTGAAACCTTCAGTGAGGGTACTCTTAACCTCCTCACTCTGTAGTGATTGTGAACACAAAACTGTTCAATGTGGCTAGTAGCCTTCTGATATCTTCCACAGCGTGCTCTGATGAGATAAGAAGGAAAGATAAATCCTTTCACAAAAGACTAGGAAAGGATCACAGAGCACTTTGGTTTACCACACTCATAAATTTCAGGGGCCAAGTCCTCAGAAGCCCTCGCAGTGCACACAGTGCCTGTGCATGGTTTTGCGCTGTGGCTGCTCACCCCCTACGACAGCTTAAGCTCAGATGTTCATCTACATTAATGCTGCAGTGAATCCATTCCCATATTGACAGGCAGGAAGGCAACAGAGGCAACACTAGCTACACCATGCTTAGCTAGTCTAGCTGTCCTCTTCGGGGTCAGAGCAGAGCTGATTTGACAGAGAAATAAAAGGTTTATATCTGCAAGGCCTTAGAGACCAAGCAAAACACAAGTGTAACAGAGTCTTCTTATCCATAAGAAGCCAAATCATCATCATAAAAATGGTTTCAGCATTTGTGACTTTACTGCAACACTTGTCACATTTGATCGTTTTCTTAAAGGCCACACTCACAATTTCCTTTTGAAGAAGCTGAAGGAACAGCTTTCACGTAAAAAACACAAAAAGTATCCCTGTGGTTGCAGGGCAAACTGTGAGAACACAACCCACAGCAATTCAAAAACCAGAAAGCAAATCAGAACAGCACATCATTGCCTGAAAAAGCCATGCAGTTTTAGAGCAGTCTCATAACTCTGGGAGGCAAAACTTAGTGTCTTTTGAATGCTTGGCACTGGCACCGCACTGATCCCACTGCAACTTTGCTTAACAGCATGAACTTGCCTGTGGTCCTTGGTTCTGAGTGTGTGTGCCACCAGCAACGTGTAATTCCTGACATTGCCAAACACCTTTTCCCTTTTCCACAATGCTGCTTTTCTTAGCTTTTCCAGTCAGCTTGTAACTTCAAGCAGACAGTAAGATGCTCACAAGCACCAGAGACCCTTCCCAAGAGCTGGCTATCAATCTGAATGAAAGCAAAAAAAGCAGAAGGACTCATCAAATTGTCATCGCATCTGTAAAGAGCTTTAAGAAAATGCTGGGGTTTTTTTTCTTTCCTTTTTCTTTCCCTTTCTTTTATTTTTCATGGAGGTTTTCCCTGAAGCCTCAGCTCTCATGCACTGTTCAGCTGTTGCTGTGTTTCTTACAGAGACCCTGTGGATTACAGGGGTCCCCTTCTTGCAGAGCCTCTCTGATACTGCTAAAAAGAGAGAAAGCTTCCAAATGTTACTGCATGCTGCATTATTTCTCTTTTTCTCATCTCTCATGTGTTTTCAGTTATGTGTGTATGTTGTTGTGTTTTTTTGAGACTCTTCTAAAAGCTTTTAACTTCTCAAGCTTTCAGTCAAACGCAGAGCCGAACACTGCACAGGCTCCTGGTCTGACAGACCCCAAAGAAAAGGGACAGAGACATTTGTAGCAACTGGGAGCCCACGTGAGTGGGCACATACATGGAGGCACACAGGGCTATGGGGAGCTCTGCTGGGAGAACGACTGCAGGATGGACCCACACAGGATGGACCTACACAGGATGGACCCACACAGGATGGACCCACGCAGGATGGACCCATGCAGGATGGGCCCACACAAGCATGTTAACATTTCTGCAAACACCCAATACCTTTCCTGCAACTTTGGTTTTACAGTTTGTCACTTCTAATATTAGTGACCAGAGGAAAACAGAACGGCAACCAACATGTTTGAGAAGAGGAGTGTTTGGGGTTTTATGCTCATATCACAAGAAACTAATCCCCATGAATCCCATCCCTGTCCTATGGGAGAAGGCACTGCTGTCCATCAACTGAACTGTGGTGTAGTAGTATCATTGTATTTTTCTGCCAGCAGCCTGTAATTTCTTTTTCTTCCTACTTTGCAGACAGCTAGTCCAGAACTCTGCAATTCAAAGCCTGTCCTAGATTCATTCACTGCTGCACTGTTAAGTCACACATTTGATGGAAAAAGACAGTCTAAACGTTCAGTTCGGTTATGAAGACTTAAACATGAGATCCAGCTGTTTGCATGCAGCATGTTTTGATAGATGATACAAGCTTCAGACAAAAAAAAAAAATCCTCAGGCTCCCAGTGCTGCACTCCATTTGACTAGAAACATTTTTAAAAGCATAACTTTTTAATTAAAGAAGTGCCCCAGAATTTTAAAATATGAAACTTGCCTTGCAAGATCTGGGAAGTGTCTTCCCCTCTTCTGCAGTCCAAGGATAAACCACATGTCCCCATCTTCTTTTGTTGCTAACAGTAGTTTAAGGTCTCATCTAAACAACAGCTTTCATGGAGTAGCTCACACTCCTCGCTGTCAGAGGGAGATCGGGACTATACTGCGTATCTCTCAGCGCTATTCTGAAAAAACACCGTGAAAATTAACAGCTCTGTAATCTTTCCTAGACCTTGTTTTCCCAAGTTGTAAATGTCTGTTTACCTGTTCCTTCTATGATAATGAGCCACAGTTCTTCTGAAGCTACAGACATATTGCAGGTGCAGGGAAAACAGACTGTTTGTGCAGGCCTTACCACCCCAATTCTTGTTTCACCAGGATGAAACGCGGCACAACAAATTTCCAGATTAGAGCCTTAGTTAACCACATACATGCTTGATCTGGAATGACTGAGAGGGATCATCCAATTAGCAGTTTATGGCAACAAAACTTTAGAATTAAGCAGCATTTTTTCTACCTCTGAGCCAGTTTGGGAAGCCTCTGGAGTGAAGAGTTGCTGAAACTCTTTTATGAGCGGCACTCCAAATCAGGCAAGAAAGGCAAGAATAGATGACACTGATTTGATCAACTCAGTCATTAAGGGTGTTACTGCCAGCAGGGATACTGCACCCTCACCTGCCCTGAAAGAGTCAATAGCCAAAACAACTGGAAGGGAGATGCCAATTAAATTCCCTCTTATCTTCCTGTGGAGTGAGACACCCCAGGTCCTCACTGCTGCTTTGTCTCCCGGTTTCCTCTGAGTTTCTCCACTGAATAGCGTTTCAGTATCCATTTGCAGCACTGGCTGCAGGACCAGCTTGCTCCATAAACTGGCTGGTACAGCAGCTTTCCAACACTGCTGCAGCAGAGGTGAGCCCAAAGGAGTCTGACCCTGCCTGACAGCGAACCCCAGGAGCACTCAGTGCTGTAATAAATAATGCAGGGCAAGTATAGGGAAGGCATGAGATGTGGGAAATGTGATATCTCAGTTCTGAAACCCAGGTGGACCAAGTTGGCAGTCTTGGATAGAAACAGAATAAGTGTGAGAAATCACTCATCCTTAATAAATACTAGTTTCATAGGCCTTGCTGGTTGTGAGAAGCATTCAGCTTCAGCAAGTCATTGAAAACAAAATGTGCATTTTTTCACTTCAGAGGATTTAGGATTTGATTAAGTACAAAAAGAGGGAGCTCAGTGAGTAAAAGGACTAGAGTCTCACTTCAGGGAATTCAGGTTGAGCCCTCTGTGAAATGAGTTCACGTCTCAGCTCGGCATCTCCAGCAGATACTAGCTCACATCACAAAACCACTGTAAAGGATTTGGCACAGTATGGCATGTCTGAGGATCCCTGCTCAGAAAGGAAGGAGAGAAGAGGCTTAGCTTGCAATAGTGCAGGACTGTATCATCCCTTAGCTGAAGAAAGCAAGCCTGGGGAGGTCTGGACAGTAAGGGTTGAATCATCTTTAACCTGGAATCATATCTGCTTAGTGGAGACCAATGGAGTTTTATTTTACACTTGAAATCCAATCCTTTCCCTCCTCTCTGCTGAAGACGAGGACTGAGGTGCTCTGCACAGGGTAGGGCAGAGAGGAGGAGAGAACTTATACACACAAGGGAAAGCGATGTGAGGCAGATGAATCTGTAGCCACACTGGTGTGTTGTGGGCTGTGCCCAACTAAACTCCAGCCAGTAGTGCCCAGGACTTCCTGCTGTGGTGTGGCTCATATTGCTCTGTGATCCCTGCAGAGGCATGTATTTGGTAAAAAACCAACTCTTATGCATCAGGCCCTGAGCTCCAGTGCCTTATAACTGTAAATACTTGGCTGAATTTTTTGCGATTGTGCAGAGATTCACAGGACAGCTGTAAGCATGTGCAGATGCCCTCTAGTGGTGTGCTTCTTTTAAATGTCTAATGCGGTGCCCTAAAGATGCTCCCAAAAAGGCCATGTGCCCCGCTCTGCAATGTGCTGCACAGGGGAGCCAAATCACAGTGCAGCCAGAAAAGGGAGAGGATGGCAGAGAGAACTTCAGTTCTCTGTAAGGCCAGGTTAGAAGCATGACACTGAATCAGACAGCCCTGTTCCAGATGTGCTGACCTTTCAAGCCAGTAGGCCTCAAGCACCTCCAACTTGGCCAGATGTGACATCATCTCCAGATCTCTGAAAAGGATTAATTTTCCTGTCAACCTTGGTCTTCCTTGACAAACATCTGCCCCTTTGCCATTCCTTTCCAACACTGACCTCTTTCTCCAGACAGGTTCTCCATAAGAATCAATCTCTAACCTTTAGCTGCCAGAGTGTGTTGGCTTTGCCAAGAACTGGGAACAAACTATTCTGCACCATGAAAAAGACAGGTCTCAAGAGATCTTCAGTCAATACCAACCATCCAAAACACCATCAGGGAAAAAGATTGAGCTTGGTAGAAAATTTTCAACAAGTCCCTGTTACATCTCTGCTCCTGGGTGGGATTATTGTCAAGGTCTATTTTCCTGTAGAGCAGCAAGAAAATGGTATAACCAAAGCTAAGTACAGGCAATGTATTTATGTGCTCCATGTAGTACAGAGCAGACAGTAATTTACTGCACTTAGAGTTCTAGTCACAAAGGCATATATAGACCAATCTGATGCATTCATCTAGAATTTAACTTGTTAACATGCCATAATAGTGGAAAGAGAGACAAAGACCCCACCCTCCTCATGTCACCTACTGCAGGCAGGTGCTCTTCTCCAGGGCACGTTCAGGAAGCAGCTCTTCCTCCTCCTACACGGGAACTACTTTAGACTCTGGGAACACATTAATTACTACTTTTAGCAACCACAGCCAAAAACCAAGGAGAAAACCACCAGTCTTCCTGTGACTGTTTCTGATCATGTCTTGTCTATCCCAACCATAGTGAGATGTTGTCTTACAAGTATAGCTGTAGCAGTTTAAGAAGTTACTGTGGATGGAGGCTTTTCAGATGAATCTGACTCAGCTGGCACTGTGAAACAGAAGAGTTAGTGCAGTTGCTTATTCAAATTCTGCACAAGGTTCTAATGAAATGATGGGGTGGTGGTGCTTTATACCACATTAGGTAGCCTGGCAAGAGGACCCTTAACTATGGTCTGAGACTTATAAAACCTTATCAGTTCTTGAAAGATACAGATAGATTGGCAGTTTAGATAACACTTTTAGCTGAGGCTGGTTGGTCCCAGTGTTTTTGAAAGAGTCAGACACTGCACTTCTTTCTCTTATAACACAATCATTTCTGGAGCACTTACAGTAAATGTAAAGAGAGCCAATAACACTGGAATCCTGGAATGAGGATCAGAGATCTGCCCAGCCTGGCATATTGCTACATTATCAGTCAATCAGCCAAGCCATTTAAACTAGGAATCTAAAATCTTTTCTAGATAAACTTTAAATGTTTGTGCAGCACCCAGCACAATAATTAGGGCCACTAGAGTTAACAAGCTATGAATAAGAATTATATTAGAAGGGAGCAGTCACAAGACTGTGTGTGAGGTAGTATCAATGACCAGAGAGCACCTCTGAGCAGCTTTTTGGTGGGATGGATCAAAATAAACAATATATAAACAATAAATATATTGCAAACAGTGTTTCCATTGAAAACAGCATACAAGTCTGAATGAGACCTGAAGAAATTCTGTGTTCCTGATATCCCCAAGTCTTAAATTCCATGTCCATGACAATTTGTTTGGAGCATATCAAAAGAATATGGATAACATGAGGCCAGGGGGTGGGGGGAGGTGGAGAAGGGAGGGGAACCTACATGGATTTAAGACTTGCTCCATGTCATTCAGGGAATGAATCATTACTGATGACCAACACATGGAGGGGGGTGGCCAAGGGCCCCCAAGGTCATCTGACACTCAAGGAGCAGCATTATGAAAGCAGACATCTTATAAATAATTATTTAAAAAGTCTGTTCTGTTCTTTACACTGACCCCAGATGGGCAAGCCAGCTACTTAAAGATGGTCTTTCTCTGCTCAGTCAAAAATGGTCTGAAAATGAAGCATTTGACAAAGTATCTGTGTGCATTTGCAAAACACATTTTTCAAGTCCAATCCAAAGTAGCTGCTTGGTAAAGTCTTTGTGTATCTAAGCTCCAAGCTACTTGCCAGCAATTATTATCACACAGAAAGGTCATTAGTTCTTCCTTTATATTTTGCCTTTTACAATATTTCCAAAGTAACTGGTTCTCGAGAAAGGAGTAAAAGAAAGAAACCAACAACACTGTGCTAATTACAGCAGGGCAACAGGCTTTGCTATTAACAGACATTTAACATTACTTGTGACTTCTACCAAACAGCCTGTGCTCATGTACATCTAATTAGAAGATCTAAATTTCAGTGCTGGGGTATAATTTAAAAAAAAGATGGTTCAGTACATCTCTGTCTCACTGCCAAAAAGAGACATTGAGGCTATGCATTATGCAAAAGGATGTGCATTCTTTTTGGGGAAAATGGGTGTCCTGATCATCTATCTACTTGGGGTTAAAAGTACCTACTACAAATGCTTTATTTTGATATTTTGCTTAGTTTTATGTAGTTGGTTTTGCCTGTAACTCTTTTTCTCTTCTGCATTCCTTATCAGACTTTCTCCAGCTACCTCTCATAGATATTTAGTGCTCTTTCTGCATATACCAGCCTCACTGAATGGACTTGAATCCAGGACAAGAAATTCTTGTCTCTTCCTGGGTCCCATGCCACTACTCGTGGGTCAGTGGTACATACCCTTTAACAAACAAAAATACAGGGTTTGCAATCATGATGTGCTCTCTGTATCTTGAAGCACAAATGCAGCACTGTTTGGCTCTAGCTCCAGGGGAGCAGTCTGCAGAAATAGGGCCTTGGGGCCACAAGTCAGGGCTGGTTAATAGGAAATAGGATTTCTTCCTGCTTCAGAATAGGCTCTCAGGCTTTGCGGCAAGAGAAGACACTAAACTTGCAGAAAAGCAGACAAGTTGTTTCAAGCAGTTCCTATTCTTTGGTCTCCCACTGGATCTAGCTATAAGGAAAATGCAGGCATGCATAGAGATAGCTGTGCTGCATTTAAACATGTTAACTCAGGCACCAGTAGCTGTGTAAACACAGCAGCATGCAGCTCAGCGCAGGGCTAATTTGCCCTGCTGCTTGTTTAACACCAGCTTGTATAATTCCACAGTGATTTGCAGTAGCCATACCCAATTTCCACATCAGTTGCAGCTGGGTATAGCCTTCTCTCCTGTAATTGAGTTACATACCCTTCTTGTGCGCGTGCAGCTTTAATGGCTCTGGTCTGTGGTAATGGCTTAGGCTGGATGGGGAAGGGGATTAAAATTTCTCTTCTTGGGGCAGTCTAGGGACTGCCAAGAAGGGAGAGGTGAATCATCAACATTAATCTAATTAGCAAGTAAAGCCATTGATTGTCAGTTACTAAAAGGAAGACCTGTGTTTAACTCTGTACGGGTGTGGATCTATCAGCTGTTTCCAGTCCCAAGCCCAGCGGGGTTTAGTCCTGCTCAGTGCTGCGTACCACTCCCACACTGGATCAGCAGAAAGCAGGGCACACAGCACCCCAGCACCCACCAAGCATTTCCTTCTTCTGGCCTTGAGAGCAAATAAAGCCTCTTCAGGAGTCAAATCCTTAAATCTTTCTTGCTTTACCTCTCCCTTCCCATTGCCTTCAACACACGTGTGTAGTTTCTCAAAGTTCCTCTGACAAGAAGGAGCTGTAAGAATTGTGCTTTAAGTTACACAGTTAAGGTGAAAAAAACCCATAGTAATTCTGTCAAAAGACTGGAAAGGCTGTACCCCTCATCAGGCTGATTCTTCTGTTTATGATATTGCTCTTACTGCACACAGGCATAGGAATAGCAAAGGCTGGGAGAGAAGGGCAGTACCTCCTGAAGGGAATGGTGGCTACAAAAATAATTAAGAAGTGCAAACTGACTTAGATTGAAAAGTCAAAATCAGGCAGGATTCAGAAGAGCAGAGCTGCCACAGAGCCCCATCAAGCGACTAACACAACCACATGTCAGAGCCAGAGGCAAGTCCATGGCCACCAACACAACCGACTGCCTCAGGACTCATACAAGGAGCCAGATGCTCTGTCTGGGAATCGCTCTTCCACAGGACAGCATCAAGATCCCAGGACTGTCATTTTGAGAAGAGGAAGAGCAAGTACAACATGGTGACATAAAACAAAGGTTGAACTGGACCATGTTTGGGTTTGTTTGGTTGTTTTTTAATGCACTGAGTTATAAATAAAACACCTATTTCTGACATACTTTTATTTGCTGCATGACTGCCTTTGCTTATAAAAAGAAAAGCCTGTGTCCTCTTTATGAATATTAAGAATGGTCCCCAATTACATGCTTCCCAGCACTATTGCCTCAGGCTTGGGAACCCAAGGAAACCAGCCCCACATGCTCCTTTGCAAAACAAACCCTCAGATCACAGGCTGAATAGGCAAACAAACCCCTCCCTGCCCTGAAATGGAGATAGGCCAAGAGAAGAAACATTTACCTAGCTCTCCACCCTGCACTTCTTAGATAAGTCTGAGCCTTTCTTGATTTCAGTAATCAAGAACTAAGCAAATGACAATTGCAAAATCTAACTCAAAGGCATCCTTGGAAGCATAAGCATCTGGAAAAAACAAACTTTGAACAGTCATGTCAAAACCACCAACTTCTTTACCACCAAAAAAAATATAACAGAACAACCAGCTCCAGTTCCCTTGCCCTGATATTTTAACAGGATCACAATTGAAAGGAGAAATCTTGAAAGTTTGACCTTACAAATGACTTGTTTTGGAACAGGCAAGTCCCCATAATCTTTTCTGTCTGCCATTGTAAAGTGCACAACATCCATTGCATTGAGGGATGAAGTTTGCGCCAAAAATGAGGAAATTTAGGCTACAGATGATTTAGTCTATAGATACCTAAGGTTCAACATTGGGAAGCAGCTGCAGTGAGGTGGCTTCTGCTCTGTTGGTCATTTTTGCCTTGATATCTTCCTGTTGCTGCTGCTGTGGCTCCGCATTCCAGCACAGTGGGAAGAAAATGCAGGATATCTTGTGAGAATGCAGGCGACATCATGAGTCTGGCATTTGGGCAAAATTTATTCATGTGCCACACCTGGTTTAAAAAAAGTGCTTCGTCAATAATGGAACGATCTGGCCAACTTTCTTTGCATGGTGCAAAATGTTGCTTTCCCATAATTACTTTTAGCATTTTGATGTTGAGAACACCTCTGGGGGTGTGTGTGTGTGTGTATACTATACCAGCCTGTAAGTAGGGCTGCACAAAAGGGAATTTGGGGAGATGGTACCCTCCAGCAGCTCCATCCAGCAGGTGGTACAACTGGCAGTGGTCTTTGCTCCTAATCCCACAAGAGGAAAGGAGAGATCCTTGTGTCCAAAATAGAAATATTCATCCTAGAAGCAAAAAGTGTTTTTGCTTTGGTATTCCCTCAAGGATCCCCTCAAGTGACTCTGTAGCAGCAGGCTGAATCAGACTAGATCAAAGCTGATGTGGCAGCAGCGACAGCGCTGCCTGCTCAGTGACTCCCGGAGCTGACTTCCCAGGGCCAGCCGTGGCAGGATGGAAGCTGCTGAGTTTAGCATTGAATTTCCCCAAGACAGAGTTGGAGTGTAGCTTTACACACAAGCTCAAGCCATTGTACCGCTTCGTGTCACGAAAACTTAGGGAAGGTTACACCCACCCACCCACCTCCTCCGTGTATGACTATCTGTGCACAGGGGATTTCTCCATGAGGGCTGTCATGTAGAAATGCCCATGACCATTTGGCCCTCTGCAACAGACAATGAAACAGAGACCTTTGCCCACGTTCCTAACGACAACAATTAATTGTATAACGCAGTGGCCTACCTGTCATTTTAAACACTAGACAAAACTGACAGGGCATCCTGCCTGTCTGTCATCCCCACTGTTACAATCTCAGTTACTGAAGACAAGGCAAATAGCATATGACCGTAGGATCAGCAAAACAATAGGGAAGCTGCATGAAGAAAGAAATCCCAGTGGAAGTTTAGAATAGAAAACGAAGAGGGAATTCACTGATAAATGAAATTTTTTGTTGTCACTAGATGTACAATGATACAAACACCATGAGTTCAGGCAGAACATGTGATTCATATTTCTTGTTATTTATGCTGGCTGTATTATTTAGAGTAATTACTAGTGGAGTTAATACTTGAGAGTATTATTCTGTGTGAATGCAACTACTTTAAGATACAATGACAAAATAATTCTGTTTTCTATAGATTTAAAAATATTCGTCAAATTGTTTACCTAAAGAATTAGGGAACTAGAGGTGACAGAACTTCCCTCCTCATTACAAAAATAAAATAAAATGAAATAAGTGATGCAAAATAACGAGAACTTTATAAAGCAAAGCCAAGAAAACTTCAAGCAACTGCAACACTCAAGCTGAAAAATGGTGAAAGAGAAGCAATTACTGGCAAACATGTATCAATCCATCTTAACATGGAATCATTGTTATGACTATAATCACAGTAAGAATGACAAAGGTAATGATTATCTTTTCTGTTGATATCCTTTGTAATGTCCTTCAGACTAATAGATCCTCTGGAACTCTTGGTATTGCAAAGCACCACAATTTACACCTTGACACAATCAAGGAGAACCATTGTGAAGTTCACGTTAATATGAAGCTCCAATGTACCACCTACACAAACTCCTTCTAATATACTGTGTCCTGGTTCTTAAAAACGAAACTCCATCACCAATTCTGGTTTAAATGTCAAATAGAGTTTCAAAAACTCCAGACAGGTGCTCTGACATTTAGGGGTTTTTTTCTTGTTTCACTCATCACTTTATCTACTGTAAATCTCCAAGAAAACTGCATCTTTCATTGCATTCACATCGCCCTCACTTATGTGACTCCTTCATAATATGCATACATGCTATCAAATGCATAGGGAACACCTTAGGACCTAGATACATGTTCTGTACATACTTTTACATGGGCACTTCAAGATATTTTAAGAAAAGTCTCTCTCTCATCCTGAGTTCCCAGTCATATACGTATGAGAATAAATGTGTGTGTGTATTTCAAACTCATGATCCTTTCCATCCTGTTTTATATGACACCAGTCAGATTTAAAAGGGTAATTTCAGAACAGCAAGACTGAGGAGAAATCACAGTAATAAGACATCAATCCTGGAGTGTGAGAAGTGTCAACACACAGCCGGTAGAGAGTTGATACTAGCAAAGAAGCTGCTTTGTCTGTTCAACATTCACTGTTCATCAAGGCCATGAAGATGATTAGAAGGCTGGAGAACCTCCCCTGCAGAGAGGCTGAAGGAGCTGGGCTGTGGGGGGACCTCACTGCAGCCTTCCAATACCTGAAGGGAGCATACAAACAGGAGGGGAATCAACTTTTTAAAAGGGTAGACAGTGGCAGGAGAAGGGGGAATGGATTGAAGCTAAAGGAGGGAAGGTTTAGATTAGATATTAGAGGGAAGATTTTTGCAGAGAGAGCGGTGAGGTGCTGGAACAGGCTGCCCAGAGAAGTGGTGGATGCCCCGTCCCTGGAGGTGTTCAAGGCCAGGTTGGATGGGGCCCTGGGCAACCTTGTGTAGATCAAGGCCTGGAGGTTGGTGGCCCTGACTGTGACAGGGGGGTCAGAACTCTGTGATCCTTGGGGTCCCTTCCAACCCAGACCATTCTATGATTCTATGTTAAATAGTTGTATCTAATGATTCAAATCAGCTTGAACTTATTTGCATGGGTGTCGTACAGAGGACTGTTTGAATACACCAATCCGTAGATGCAGTGAGTTACAACAGCAGCATTTTTCCCCATTACAGCTGTGTTGAATGACCTGTGTTTGCAAAGCATTGGGGGAGAGAGAGTGCTCCTTCTAAAGGGTGGAGCTCCAACAGATTTTGTTTCCATCTCTGGTGGATCAGCTACAGCAGTTATTGCACCCCATTGCCCACATGCCTCTCCTGTCAGAGGTCAGAGCTGCCCTTGCATGTGCCCCACTTCAGAGCAGGTGCTGTAACTTTTATGTAATCCACCCTTGGTTTTGCTCTAGGTTAACACACCAGGCTATGAATTAGGGTGAGGAGCACACCCTGTTGTGTTCTTCCTGCTCTATGCTGTGATATCCAGGGTCAGAAAGGAAACAACAAAGGTAACAACACTTTCACCTGTAACAACTGACTCACCTTGGGGTGTCAATCTGGGCCTTTAGCACTATATGAGGGGCCATTTACACCCCACGAATTTCATGATAATGACAGTCCATTCAGGTAAGTATTTCACTAGGAGTAGCAGTTTATAAACTCCTTGTGCTGGCCTCCCTTACGGTGCTGCATACAAAGATCAACTAACAGCCCAGCCCAAGCGAGGGGCCACATAGCAATACGTGGTGTCTCGGGGCAGGCAGCATTAACCAAGTCCTGCATGTCCATGAAGAGCATGAAGTCCCCATCTTGCACTCCAGTTCATTCAGCCCCAGAGTGACAGTGCCTGATTCAGCACTGCAAGGTGATTGCTCAGAGCTGATGAACACAGAAACACCCCCTTTGCACCAAGGCTACTAAAACAGGGTTATGTAACTTTGCTGGAAGTCACTGCACCACAAGCAGACACAGCTACACGAAACAGCAGTGTATCCAGCAGCAGTGAAGCTGACAATCTGCAGTGATGCAGATATGTCTCTTTGAACCTTCCTGTGCAAGTGCAGTTGAAGCTAGCATGATGTAACAACTCATACAGCAGTCACATCTCTTTTTACTTTGTGGACAGTTTGGTAAGAGAGGAATAGTGCAAATTATTTCTACAGGTTTTAAACATAGGGGTCTCCATTTTCAGCAGGTAAATGCTTCTAGGATGTCCTGGAAGTCAGGCACCTTTCGTTACAATATTAAAGACCACAACTTCAACTTGCAATTTTGAACTCTTCCTTTAACGTTCAAGACTCTCTGAGTACCCCAAACACTCTCATACTGAATCAACCACAAGATATATTTGAAACATCAAGGTGGACTTTGCTTTAAGACTCTATCATGAGAAGGAATGTGCTTAGCTGGATGGCACAGCAAGTACTTATTAAACATAGACAGTACTGGGAAAAGAAATTTTTCTGTCAATTCCTAAATGATAAAAAAGCTAAATTTATGACAGTAAATTATTAGGAATAATAAGTTGAGCATGATCCTCAGAAAGCCAATTCTATGAAGTACAAATCATTCAATAATTTTAAGTATCATTGTCAATTCAAAGATATATTGGATTCTTTTCTTTACCTCCCACTTCATGTTTCTGTGGCACTTTGCTAAAGATAATTCTATTTTGACAATGTCCATTTGTGCTACCTGTTACAGATCTTACACAAATCTCACTCTACCTGGTTTTCTGCCTATATCTCGAAATCTCAGCATCAAGCAATCATCTGGAAACTTCAATATTCTTTTATCTGGAAAAAAATACAAAGAGAACACTTTCACCATTTAACACTGTGACAAAAATTTACTAAAAAGTATTCAAGCTTTACTATTATTTAAAATCTGATGATTTGGTAACCTTCACTCATGCTTTTTGAATGCTGGCTGTCATAAAAATGCACTTTACAATTTTTAACTTTTAAGATAGCCCAGAATAACCGATCCATCTCTGAGTGATGTGGATTTTCTTCTGCCTCTAGCATCATTCATGAAAGAGCCATAATATCCTCTTTGTGTTTTCTGTACAGTTATTGTGTCCCTCTTCTTGTTTCCTAGGTCAAGAAGATTACTCTTCTAGGGCTCCCAGTTAACTTAATGAAGGCCATGAAGCCAGCCCTTGGAGGAAGAAGGAGTCATTAGAGATTCTTTTTTTTATATACAGATGGTTGACTTTAAGGAAAAAAAAAAAAAAAGCATTGAAGTCTTTTAGAGATATTAAAACTAAATTAGATCCAAAGCAGATAAAGCCATGTAAGTGAAGTGGATAAAGGTGGGCTACGCGCATTTTCCCCTGCCAAATTCATCCTAACCACTGATGTGGTTTGTACCTAGACTTATACAGGGTATGAAACCATTATCATTAAAATCAGTAGGAGCTTTTAGACTTCAGTGGAACCAGGATTTAATCCAGAAAGTTTTACTTCTCCAAGTTTACAGTATTAGAGCGTTCAGTTAGAACGCATCCTGTATGCAGTAGGATGTGATGTAAGTCTCACAAAAGCAGGTGAGGTAATCCTAAGGATTGGAACAGGCCATGTTTAATATCCACTAGATTTTCTCTAGCACCCAATGACTGTATTAGCTTTCATTGACTTCTCTGGATCAGAGTAACGGTGGAACAACCCCAATTAATTTATTTAAAGACTCAGCATTCAATGAAAGATAAAAGTATTCATTATTTGAGCAATTGTTCTTAATTAGCTCCCATTCCCATCCATAATTTTAAAAGGATGCAATAGCCGCCTCACTTAAGTATTCAGTTTTGAAACCACACTTGCAGTTTTCATATCTTGAATATTCTTAACTTTTAATGATGAAAGCTGGAAAATTTCCCTGTAATCACTGGACTTAATTATGTCACTAATGGCCTGCCTACCTGAGTTGTGCCAGAATGTAACATAGCTCTCAAATCCAGGCAAAGGTATTCAGTTACATGTTGGTGGTAAGCAGATGAGAGCTAAGAAAGCAAGCTGCAGAGAACAGAAAATATAGTAAAGGACAAAGAGGAGACAAGTATTTTATGTAGGAGATGAACTGCCTGCAAACCATGGGTTGGTGTTAAATCCTGAACTTTAGTGAGTGGGCGATGAGCTGGGTTCATCTAACACCAACAAACATGATATAGCTATGGGGCATTTCACCCTGGTTAAATACCAGATGAATTAAAGGCTGTTGCCAGCAGCTGTGATGAATGTCACTGGGATGCCATCTGATTGCTCTCTGAGTTTTATGAGTGAAGTATGTCGGCTCCTTCTTTGTTAAGGTCAGCGTGTATTTCTAATGGTTCATCTGCAGGGCTTTGCTGAAGGCACCAGTGAGAACACAGGTGCTGGAAAATGTCTCTTTCATGCAGCACAGACTGGAACAAGAAGGACTGAATAGTGTCAGAAGGAAACTTTTGCATCAACATGTTTGCAGTGTGGAAACAGGACTCACAGATCCGGACACAAACTGACAGGTATTTGTAGATGGGACAAACTTACTGCCAAACAACAGGCATCTTTATTTAACTTGCATAAACAAATAATCTTCCTTGAGTTACCTGCTTATGAAATTCAGAAAGACTTGCACAACTTTTATATAAAAGATGCTTTGAAAAAAATCTTAGCCTGAGAAAGGACCAAGGTTTGCCTATTTTGAAGGCTTTCAAGGTTTTAGCTACTTGGTTTTGAGACAGTGATTCAGATGAGGAGTTATGAGCTTTTTAACCCTCTTCATCCATTCTGGTTGATTATCTAAATTAATCTCAGTGCTCCTATTCCTCAGTTGTTTTGTACAGGTTAAAGTGAAGCTTGGCTTTCATAGAATATGAAATTCCAGATCACTCACTTGCCCACCCTTTCTCAGCTCTTCCTTCTTCAGTCTGTCTCTACAGACTACTGGCAGAGGAATAGTTCCTAAATTTGTGCTGTGGTCAACAGTCATATAACAAAATAGGCACCCTACTGCACCTTATTGTTCCTCAATGAACGCACAGCTAGACGTGTTTCTCCTCTGGGAACTTCCATTCACTTTTTAAAAAAAATATTTTTAAAAGAACATTTGATCATTATTACCAGCAAGTCAAACCATACACCCAAGAGTAACCCTAATCCTGGATGTTGGTAACAGCTACAGGTACATATAGTCAAACTGGAGCTTGCATTCACTGAATGAACTCACTCATACCTCCCAACACCTATCGTGAACAAAGTGATGGGAATCTGACCACATCCAGCAAAGACCTACTAGGCAAGCTCTGTTGATTAGCTCATTAAGGATAAAAATTTTCTGGATTCACTTGCCTTTCCATGAATCAGCCTTGCTGCATGCATGCATGGACTCTGACGCTCTCACACATGATCAGATCATTCTACATGTGCTGTGAGTCCCCATTGTCTGGGACACATTGAAAAGCCACAAATGCTTCTCTGCATGTATGCAGTGATCACTTGTCTGGCCAACTGGCAATTATTACTGCCAAAAGTGGGCACTGACTTCTCTAGAAGATGGTTAATGTTGCCATTTGGACATTAGAAACATCAATGTAAATCTCTTTACCTCCTTTTTGCCCTAGCACTAAGTCTGTCTAATGTCAGGAGGTCTAAGAAGGACAGAATGGATGTCTATTTGGAGCCTCTTGTGGTGTAGGTAGCAAGGTTGACACAATATCATTAACTCTTCCTGAGACAAAAGGGAAGTTGACTCTCAGACACCTGGAAAAAAGCCCCATCATTTAAAATAATCCACATAATTTCAATTGTATCTGTAGGAAGACACATTCTCAGGGCTTGGTTTTACAAGACAGGTATGACTTTGCACTAGCTACTGTTTCCCACATCAGAGCTAGTCTACTTCACTAAAATGGGAAAAAAAAAAAAGAAAAAGAAAAAGAAGAAAAAAACCATAAAAAGAAAAAAAATGAGAAAGAAAGGAAAAAAACCCAGGATGGTTTTCTATTGTTTCAGTGCTTTAAATTGGTCCATGGGAGACCCCATTGACTGCTACACCTCGAATAAAGGAAGGGGCACAGATTAAGAGAAGTAGTGAGGGAAGAACAGGGGGTGTCTAGCTACTCTGTCATGGCAGTTGTCTGTGGCTTCAGCATCATACTGAAAAGTACCATAATGAATATGTTGCAGGAGGTGACCAGTTCAAACCAGATCACCACAGTTTGTAATCACAATATGGAAAGTTGTTGCAAAACCTGTCTTGTCCTTGTCATCTTTCTACCATTTACTCACTTAAAAAAAAAAGCAGCTCCAATTATGAACAAATTTTGTAAGCTCAAACAAGTGAGATAAATGGGTAATGGAAGATATTCCACCCTGAGCAAATACATAACTAAGGAAACCTCACTGAGCTTTAGTACTCTCTCCCACACAATGTCTCCTGCTGCAGTTGCCCTCTCTCTCTGCTTCTCTGTTCTTCCCTCCCACCATGAAATAAAGATGAAAGCTTCACAGCCTTGCCACTTCATCATGGGTTGTGCTGTAGCTGTGTTGCAATAAGAATAGAACTCAAGGTAAAGAGAGAAACATCTTAATAAAAAAAACCCCAAAACTGTTCTTAATTCTGCAAGGTTTCCATGTGACAAATTTGACCAGGGTCAATTAAAGCATATTGTGATGTTTGAAATGGTAAGAAGCTAGGTATGTTCCCCAAACTAGGACTAGGCTCAAAACGGTGGTTTCTACCTTTCTGACTCCAGTAAAACTTCCACCAAAACTCATTGAACAGAGAGTGAACCATCTGCCTCAGGAGAAGATAAAGCTCATGCCCCTTGACTTGTTTTTGGGTGCTTCTCTTGCAGAACTGTTTCCCTGTCAGTTTAAAGTCCTGGTGTGCCTCTTGCTGTGCTTCTACAGCCATAACAGGGGCTGAGGGTCAGTGCAGCAACTGCCCTGCTTCCTAATCACACCAGTTTCTTCTTTCTCTAAAGTTGGCAATTCAACAGAAGCCAACACCTAGTTGTTTCTTTACCAGTACAGGTTGATAACAGTCTAGGAGATCTGTGTAGGACTGACTCAGCTATCTTTCAAACCAGATTGTGCTGAAGCAAAAGAATAAATGCTGTCTTACAGGAGGTGGCCTTTCATTTAATTCTCTCAGCTAAACTGCTCATTTACACTTTGAAGAATATTGACCCTGAATGCTGAAAGAAAATTACTAGGCAAACATTTTTCTTCATCTTCATAGCACAAAATTCTTCTATTTCTTTCTGACAGATGTAAACCAGTACTCCCTCTCACCTACCTCTCAAGCTTCCCTTATTCTTTCACAATTGCTCTCTTGCCAGAAGAGGTGGGTCAGCACTCATAGGCTGCAATGAGGCCCAGGAGATCTGATGGACAAGAAGAGCTCCTTTATGGCACTTACAGACTCCATACAAAGTGCAGAATAGGTGTTTGGGTCAAAAATGTCTTAAATCACCTTTAATTGCCCAGTCAGCATAGGTTTATGGAAGGCAAGACCTGCTTGACTAACCTGATCTCCTTCTATGACAAGGTGACCCAGTTAGTGGATGAGGGACAGGCCACAGATACTGTCTATCTAGACTTTCATAAAGCCTTTGATACCATTTCCCACAGCATTCTCCTGGAGAAACTGGCAACTCATGCTTTGGACAGGTGTACACTTTGTTGGGTAAAAAGCTGGCTGGATGGCTGGGCCCAAAGAATTGTGGTGAATGGAATGAAATCCAGTTGGTGGCTGGTCACAAGTAATTTCCCCAGGGCCATTTGTCTTTAATAGCTTTATCAATGATTTGGGTAAAGGAGTCGAGCGTACCCTCAGTAAGTTTGCAGATGACACCAAGTTGGGCAGGGTGCTGATCTGCTTGAGGTTAGGAAGGCTCTACAGAGGGATCTGGACAAACTGGATCGATGGGCTGAGGCCAATTCTATGAAGTCCAACAAGGCTCCTGCACTTGAGTCACAGCACCCCCCTGCAATGCTACAGGCTTGGGGAAGAATGGCTGGAAAGCTGCCTGGCAGAAAAGGACCTGGGTGCGTTGATCAACAGCTGGCTGAATATGAGCCAGCATAGTGCCCAGGTGGCCAAGGAGGCCAACAGCATCCTGGCCTGTATCAGCAATAGTGTAGCCAGCAGGCCTAGGGCAGTGGTCATCCTCCTGTACTTGGCTCTGGTGAGGCTGCACCTCAAGTACTGTGTACAGTTTGGGGCCCCTCGCTACAAGAAGGACATGGAGGTGCTGGAGTGTGTCCAAAGAAGGGCAATGAAGCTGGTGCAGGGTCTAGAGCTCAAGTCCTATGAGGAGCGGCTGAGGGAACTGGGGTTGTTTATTCTGGAGGAGGCTGAGGAGAGATCTTATTGCTCTCTACAATGACCTGAAAGGAGATTGTAGCCAGGTAGGTGTTGATCTCTTCTCAGTAACAAGCAATAGGACAAGAGAAAATGGCCTCAAGTTCTGGCAGGGGGGTATTTGCTTGGGTATTAGGAAAAATTTTTTCACTAAGAGGGTTGTCAATCATTGGAACAGGCTGCCTAGGGAAGTGGTTGAGTCACCTTACCTGGAGGTATTTAAAAGACACATCGATGTGACACTTAGGGATACAGTTTAATGGTTGGACTTGGTAGTTAACAGTTGGACTGGATGATTTTAAAGGTCTTTTCCAACCTAAATGATTCTATGATTCTATGAAATAAATCCATCAGAGCCCACATTTCTCAAAAGGTCTCAAGCTTCCCCATACCTTCCCTTTTCTTAACCACTTCACTGCCTTCAAGTTATGCTACTTTCAATTTTTGTTTCTTGGCAAAGGCCATCATTGACAGAAAATGCAATAAATTTTTATTTTCAGTGCTTGTCTGGTTCTGATAAGCAAGTCCCTTTAGTAGTTTCTGTGACTTTGTAAATGTTTTGTTTCTTTTTCAGTATATAATGTGTTTTTCCAGTTAGCCCTGAGAGGCACAGTCAAGGTTCACATTCTCACAAGTGATCTCTAATTTTTGATGCCTAAATTTTTGCATCCCAAGATGTGAAATTAAGACTGGTTTCTCAAAGCTCTTCATCTACTGCAGTGCTGAGGACCACGAGCTATACAAATCCTGTAGTCTGGCATGTCCTACTTTCAATACACACATTCGCCCAGAATGAAGCCCTCAGCCTACATGTATATAACAAGCATGTTGTTAATACACATGCTTAAGGACAGAGTGTCTTGGATCAGAAGCCGCATTCATTGTTTTGCAGAACCAAAGTTGTGCTCTGCCAAGCTAAGCACATGCACCCTTATTTTGCAGTATAGTGCTTACTCAAAGCAGCACTGCTAAGTGTCTGCTTTTCATCTGCCTCAGTTCAGGGGACTTTCTAACTGTCAGTCACGCAAACAAAACGATGTCTCATGGGCACTATGCATGTCTGCAGGGGCACTATGAAGAACTGATTTGGGAAGAGAGTACATGGGGTTTGTGAGCTACTAAAGATTTCTTTAAAAACGATCCAACATAAGAAACTCCAGGCTTGTCTTCCTCCTGTGAGCTCTGTTTTGTACAAAAGTATTCTTGCATTAAAAGCAAACTGATGTTGCAGTGTAAACCTTGCGATCGATTTCCATCATTCTGGCCTTCCCTGTTATCTTTATCCCTTTGCCTTCAATGTGCAAAAAAAGAAAAAAAAAGATGAAAAGGAATTACTGAAGGAAAAAAACCCAAAAGAAACAATGAGCTCTTGTGCTATGCAAAAATCTCCAAGCACTGAAGTTTTAAATCAAGAGCCACCACAGTAAAATCTGAAGTTAATACATGCCAAAAATCTCCTCAGAAAGCAACAGAGCTTTTTTCTTTCCCATGTGATGCCTCACTGAACTCTTTGGAGTCCATTGACATGATGGAAGATTAAGCTTCTCTGAGTCAGGGACCTAGGCAAGTTATTTTACCCTTCGTTATGCTATGGCATAGACAGAGGCTAAAGCACAAACACAGGAGTACTGCAAATACACGGGTACTTCAAAGCAGCACAGTGCTGGTGCAAGAGAGGCTGGAAACCCAAAATATATTCAAACTGGTGAAAGCAAAGAGAGGAAAATTTCTTTCTGAGAAGAACACTCCCCTCACACTATAACACAACTTCACTGTCTGTTGTCTCTTACTGGAAGCAGCCTTCAGAAATGGGGGTGGGGGGAGAGACAGAGAAAACTAACAGTGAAAATACAAGAGATACAGGATTGGATTTTGCAGTGTACCCGTTGCTGGATCGATTTTGTCCCACTGAAGCTAATTATAAAACCTCCATTAATTCAGCAGAGCAAAGCTGTAACAGGACTGTGTAGTTCTGAAAATGTGATTCTAAAAAGAAATTCAGCTTAGAGACTGCCAAGGCAATAGGAGTCCCCAGTCAGCAAGGAAAAGCACCCTCTTTTCTTATTGCCAGTGAGGATTTTTTCTTACTTCTGAAAAGGAACTAATGCTCTGAAGTGAGTAATGGCAGTGAAGTGAGTAATGGCAATGAATCAGCACATTTGCTAGACAAGGCAAAAAAGAAGATCTTTGCCTTTGCTGTCTGACTCTAAATTCTTGAGACAATTACTGCTGTTTGCTGTTTGTGTAGAGAAAGTGTGGCTAGGAAGAGAAAGACTTCCTCTCCTGAGGACACCTGTTCTGAGAAGCTCTGATAAATTGCATATGCATAGCACAGGAGAGGCACTTGCAAAGTGTTAAGTAAATCACCTAACAACTAACAAGGGAAGTGGGAAGAGGAAGAACGGAAGGATACAAGACAGACAGACTATAGGATAAATTAAAGCATACACAGAATGCCATAATGAATATGTACATTGGTATTTAAGCTATCTGAATATTTTTTCATTAGAAGTATGTATTTCTTTCACAGTTTCCACAGGCAAGTGGTGACTTTGATTAAACTTCCCACCTTTACAAATCAGTTGATTGAAATGAGAAAATGCTTTATGCCAGACTTACATTAACTCTTTAACACCAGATCTGTTTATTTCAAATTAAAATGCTTACATTTCCCACTTTTTCACATTTGTGACTTTTCAGAATTTCAGTACTCATTCTGACTATCTTACACCCACCCAGGAGTTATTCTAAAATGGCAAACTTTCCAGTTCAATAAAAAATCACCCTGTTGAGCAACTCAAATATCTTTCCAACAGTTGCATTTGGTGTCCAAAACCTATGGAAAAGTAAGAACACCCATAATATAGCCTAGGTTTATTGTACTATCATAAAATTTTATGCATAGCTCCCTGATTTTGTGATGGATAAAATCATATGCTGAAATAAGATTTGAGCAGAATTACATACAAAATTGCTGAAAATATGTGTGAGGCTCACATCTGAGATGGTCTAAGAACTTGCCATCACTCAAAAGGAGACATCTGCTTCCCTCCTTGCTCCACCACTATCAGTACCTCCTACATCCACAGCTCTCTTCCAGCCTTACACTACCACTCTGTGGCAGCAGCTCTGGAGCTAAATAGTTTCATAAATTTAGCACTAAATTACTTTTGCGACATAATGTTCTGTTGGTTCAACAAGCTCAGCCATGGCAATGTGGAATCAGAAGAGCAGAAGAGCTGGTGCAGGGTGGAAAGGGTGTCAATAGGTCGCCTTCAGTGATATTATATTACTTAAAAACTAGGTGCCCTTTTCAAGCTCTTGCTGTCTTTCGTATGTGTCCTTAATATGTATTTTACTGTCTTTAATTGTTAAGAGAGAACTCAGCCTTAAAGCTCTTTTTTGTTTGTTCAGTGTACCCAACACTTTCATTTCCTGCTAGTCTCAGTGAGAGCAGAGAGAAGTCCATCCTGACAAGGCTGGGCTCTCTGCAATCACTCGTGTGCTACATGTCTGTCCTGACAGCTAACAGGGAAGCCGCTGATGGAAGTACACTGCTCAGTGCTTACTAAGCCCAGCTAAGTGTTATCTACCCCACACTTTTATATATGTCACATTTGTTTGTTGTTCTTAAAAGAAATATAGCTGTGTTTATCTCAAGCATACGTATAATTTGGTTTTGTTGGTAATATGTTTGTGCTTTGCTAGAGGAACCTTAGCCCAACTGAGGCTTTTCGTTGACTTCTCTTAAGCACGGCAGGTAGGCCAAATTTTTCACACATAACACCTATATTTAGCACCAAATTGACATGGAGGACTACATGACAGCAGGACTGCACTAGAAACTTTTGCTGGTAAAGCAGCATGTAGCACAGAGTTGGTTAGAGGTGTGATTTTAGTGCAGCATCGCTAATGTCAGCAAGAGTGCTAGCACAGACACAGTTAAAAAACTACTTGCCTGTAAAAGCTTATTTCATTCTGGGAACTGATAGAAAATGTAGAAAAAAAAGGTGTTGTGCTGCTAGAAGTTATAGTGGACATCATTAGTATCTAAACCAAGTGAATGCACGGCAGTGATCACATTGTATCACACAGGCACAGGTCCTGGACTCATTCATACCACAGAGGAAGAGACTGGAGGGACAAAGGAGTGTTAATCTGGCTGGCAAAGCTACGCCTAGTCAATGCTGCATCTCTTAGGGGTAAGGCAGCAGTAGGACTACACCAGAACCAGGTTTAAGCAGGAACGTGAGCCTCAGGTTGATGTCCTGCCATCACTAGAACTCCACACAGCTGAGGTAGTGCAGTATTTGTAAAAATTTTAGATGATAAAATGTGAATATTGTGTGGAGAGTTTTAGGTACCCAAGTTTGATAAATATGTTCTGAATAGCTGGAGTCCTGAGTTTGTCCACAGAGATAGTCTAAGACAATTAAAGTATCTTCATGACATCTCAAGAAATAAATAGGATGAAGGCAGAACCCTAGTGAGTGTGTGTGTGAGAGAGAGACACAGAGAGACAGAGAGAGAGAAAGAGATCTCTTTCCTCATAAGTGTGAAGGAAAGCTACCAACATACCACTTCACATAAACATCACGTTAAACCCTACTGCTGTCAGGGCTAATTGAAATTTCCAGGATTGGTACTTGCAGTATTAACCCAGGAACTGTCAAGCTTCATTATTTCCAGTGGAGTCTGACAGTCTTGTCTTAACGTTAGGAAGTGTCAGTCTCTTTTCCCCTGATGACAAAGAAATAACATCTGCATTTCCCCACCCTATATAAGGGTATGAAAACTACTGTTAGGGTCAGCATTTCAGTGTTTTCAGGATCATAATGGTCTGGTCACTGTTGGTGTCAAAAATACAAAAGAAAAAATTAACTCTCTTTACTATAATTGCTATCTTTCCCTGTTGAGCCAAATTAATACTACAATGTCCTCTTAGTAGATACGGTGCTATAGTTAACACTTTTGCTTAAAAGAGTGTCTAGAAAAGTGCTTTCTTCCTTTGTTTACAGCTGACTGAAAGGACTGATGTTCACAAAAGGCAGACAGAGCAAAGCAGGATTTCATCTTCAGAGATCTGTGTTCAACTAAAGGACTGAGCATGAAGTGGAGGTTGTCTCCAGTACAAGCCTTCTCTATTGTATCAGGTTTTGCAGTGTTGTCCACAGGGATTAATTTAATGCCTTGCAACAACCAACCCCCCCCAACCCTATATTAACATGGGCTGAAGCTTCATACAAACTTCCCCCCTCAATCTTTAGCCAAAATCTATTAAACCCACTAGTGCTTTTTCCACTGGCATCAGGGATACTCCTATCTTGCTGAGATGTTTATAAGGATGGATGTTCCTTGGTAAAAAGGGGTGAAAATGTATCTACAGAAGGAAAAAAAAAAGGAAACAATCCAAAAGAAAACCTAGGACTACACAGATTTAAGAACTAGTAAACTAACTTTCTGACATTTCATTCAAAATTATATTGACAGCAGCTCCAGATGGGCTGAGAAGGAACTCTGGGACCAGCATTGATGGAGAAATCCATCTTCACTAGAAAGAAATAATTGGAGGTAGCATTATATATACAAACTACCTTTATGATAGTTACCACAAAATCTTGTTACAGAAGTCAAGTAAATTTCTGTGAAATAAAAGAAATAGAAGCTGTATTTTCTGTTTGTTGCTCCTACAGCCTGTGCACAAATCTGACCCGTAGGGCAGCCTTTTGAAAAAACCCAAATTCCACTTCTCAGAAGTGATGTATGCAACACAGAAAGCCAGAGAGTGCAGCAGTATACCTAGTGAACAGTGCAAACCAGTTAAGCCAAAATTAAGTAAAACTTACCAAATCCGAACAAGTTGCCCTTTGCAAACAGTCCAGGCCTGACAGTTTCATGTATCTGTTCCCTTCTCTCATTTTTGGTCATGCTGTTACTTGTCTCAGCATCTTTTTCCACGAATGTCAATTCACAGTTGAGTGGGTTAACCTAAAAACTGTAGGACTTAGATTCAGCCTAATGGAGTCCGGGCTGGTTCCAGCAAGTCATGCTTATCTGTAATTAGGCCATGACAAGGCAGTGCCAGATCCTTACAAGACGACACAAGAGGACACAAGACAAGACAGGACAAGAGAAGACAAGACAAGACAAGACAGGACAAGAGGGGACCCAGAGACTCAGTCCTATTGAGCTGCTTTGCGCAGTAACTGTTACAGAATGAACATTACCACCTACAGATTTACAAAGCAGAGAGTCTCCAATGTGCTTGTCTATACATGTGTGGAAAGCCTTATAAACCACTGGATCAATTCACCATTGCTTGATGGGATTACCTGGGATAATTGTTAGCTGTGAGCTATTAATTTTTGTTATTACTACACATAATGCTCTGAAGCCTAATTAAGGTATTAATTTGAACGTACACAGGCTAGCATCTATTCTCACATTCAATAGATAAGTGGCTAAAAGAATTAAAATCACTTATGTGATCATAAGTACAACAGACCTCATGTCTCTCTTCATAAACATTCAGAACACGCATGTTTTCAAACACTCAGAATTTTCTGAACCAAAAATGAATAGAGGGTCAATGAGGACAGAAGATCACAAACAGTTCAATGAAGCTGAGAGGAAGAACATATTTCTTGGTCCTCTCCCATCTCAGTTCTCTCAAATCAAAGCACAAAAGCAAAAGTCAGTGTTCTCTATTATAGCTCTTATTGACATAAACTCTCTGTAACTACAAGGCTAATTGATAAAATCCTAAGTAAATTATCTGATTAGAATCACAGAAACAACAATGACACACTCAGCCTGATCCATTCATCCTCCTTACCTGCAGAGAGACAGTATTCAGAAGTACAGGGAACTATCTATTTGACATTCGGGTCCTTGTGACTGGAGAAACTACAAAAAGATAAAAATACAAGTAAATTTTAATAATACATAGTAAAGGAAAATTCCACTCTGCAAGGAAAAGAAGACCATTCATTTACATAGAAAGATATTAAGAATTCAGGGGAATTTTCTTCCTGAAGAAGGTCTGGCTGGACAGTAGAACTGTTGTAGGAAGTCAAGAAAGCAAGAACACAAAGTAGATGCAATAGAAGATCTGACTTCATTACACAGGTATCAAGACAATCCAGATATATCATAATTAATTATAAAAATTTTGAAGGGATGTTAAACCTGGTCCTCCAGAACTTGATCATAAGAGGGTAAGATATTACTTAATGCCATTCACTGTCAGATACTGGATGTTGTGCTCTAAGTGTAAGTCTGGTCTAGTAAAGCAAGTTCTGTATTTCTTATTTGGCTGAAAGATTCAAGCTCATTCACACATGTTCCTGTATGTGTATCCTTTTGATAATCATAAAGTAATTTACAGCATGGGAAAACCATCCATAAATCAGGCTTTACTGGCACATACCTAATACCACATTTGTCATCTGTTGCCAGTATTTTTCAGGATATGAATGATTAATTGTATAATAGCAGATTTAATATTGGCTAATAGCTTTAATTCTGGGCAACATTAATACTGTAGATTTAGCAACATTTAGCAGCATTTAGTTTTGAAACAGATTGCAGTGTTACAAGTATTAGCTAATAATTTATAGCTTTGATGTTCATTTTAAACTAGTGTTTAATAACAAAAAAAGAAGCAAGCCCCATGATTAAACAGTATTTCCTGAGAATCTTTGAGTCACTCCATAAAGCTTCCCTATCATATTTTTGTCCTATTAATATAACATATAGAACGATATATACCATGGTAAATGCTGATCTATCAGGAGGTTATAGGAAAAACCCCACACATTTAGGCTGGCAATTTGATTTTATGAAAAGCAGGAAGTCCAGGCTGAGGATGAAGACTATTTGCACTTGAAACAACAGAACAATTGGTTTGGAAAACAGTTTAATGTGTGAGCTGGCAGCTGTCCAAGGATCCCAGAAAGAACATCTTTTCTTTGCTCAAAAGCTTCCCAGTCTCCTCGTGAACTCCTAGTTTATTGTGACAGCCGAAAGCTGTACAATCTAACCTCTCACCAGGTTTAGTGATCCTTTGCAGGAAGGGACAGAAATAAGGGAATGTTTGATTCCACAAAACATAATTCTAACTTGTGGGAATAAATTGGTGGTGAGATATATCTTCATGGACTATTTTTGGTGTGTACTTCCTTTTAACTACCATTTTTCACCTTGCTTTCATCCTCTCTTTTCCCCATTCAAATGCCCACAGTCCAAGCTTGCTAAGAATTTAAGCCAAACACTGTTTATTATTTTCCCTAGCAGTGAATCTGATGGATATCCTAATGGCTTCTCCTATGATTTATACTTTATTCAATTTGTGTGCTATTGACATTCTCAAATACTACGATTTGTTATACACAAATTTATCTATTTTCTGTTCACACATCAACCTCCAATATCACACTGATTTTTGCCCTCTCGTGAAAGCCTTGTATTAAGCTGAAAAATTAGCAGACATCTTCATTCTTGTGCAGCTCAACTCGCAGGGAATGAGTTGCCAATAAAAGTAGAGAAAAGAAATGCTTAAAAGTGTTAAAGATGCTAATTGAGTTCCAGTTAACTTGGCCTGGCTGGAAGCCAGCATATCTATCATGGTACTGAGAGAGAACAAAGATCTATGTGGTTTATATACTGCATATGTTTTTCCTAATGACAAAAAATGGTTTGTAAGAGGAGCATTAGCAACATGTGTTAAGCATTTTTTTCTCCTATTATATCACTTTGCCTAATGTTTCATTGTCTTCTTATGATTAAATCATTATTATTCAATGACCATCATTTAAAAGGGAAGAATGAGTAGAAAATGATGCACATGATAGGCAAGACTTTGCTATAGCTGTGGAACTTCTGTAAGTACTGCCTGCAATTCTATATCTAAAAAAGATATAGCAAAATTAGACAAAATATGGAAAAGAGCAAATAAGTAGGAGGAACCACTGCCTTGTGAGAAACTGAACGGACTGAGATTCCTTGAGTTGACAGCAGAGGGGTGAGGAATGAAGGACGGACTTAGAAGCTCATGATAGCAGTGGACAAGGCAAGTGGTTATTCACCAAGTCCCACACTCTTTGAACTACTTGTCACATAATGAAAAGGAGACCGACCTAAAAGGGGTCTTCTAAGTACCACTTTTGTTTCTAAACAGCAGCAATGAACTTTTGGAATCTCTTGCCACAGGAGGCTGTGGAGGCAGAAGGTATCAACAGGTTCAAAGAGGACTGGATAAACTAATGGAGATCAGGTCCGTAAGCAGACACTAAAATAAATAGGCATGAATGCATTTTCTAACATCCCTTATCCAGCAGTTGTGAATGGTGGGGAAATACCAGGGGAGAAGACCAGAAAGAGTAGCCAGGGTTGCATGCTGATCCCAAATAGCATCTGTTATTGTCACTGTGGGGGACAATATATTGGATAGGAAAAGGAGGTAAAAAAATTGCCCTGTTGAGTTAGACCATTAACACCATCATCACTTATATATGCTCATCCTATATCCAGAGTTCTATATTCTTGTAGCATTCCCAGCACAAGATAGACCTCTTCGTGCTGAAGATACAAACAATCAAAATAAACCTTAAGAAGGCACACACAGGTCTACAGAAACTACACAGCATGCTTGCTGAAGGCATGATGTAGTTCCTAATTTTTTGACAACATAATTTGTTCCAATTTTCCCCCCTCTTATAAAAAACCCAACAACGTTGCATCTAGAACTTTTAATAATGCATGTATTCTGTCAATGAGGCATGTCTAGTTAGATGTGATTAGAGATGATAATGCCCTATTAACCTCAGGTTAGACTTAAAAAGGTAAAGCAAATACATCCCAACAGAAAGCCAGTGTTCGTTTAATAACTTCCCTTTGTTTTTCTCTGCTGGAAATCAATACATTGCTCTGGTAATTCACCTATTTTATACTCAAACCGTAATAACATACAGATCCAAGGAAAGAAAATTACCCTTCGTATGAAAGTATAAAATTAGCAGCACGTGTTCTTACTATGATAATCAGAAGTACTTAAAGTTGACCTCAAAGCAAAAGTAATTGGGTCTCCACTCTTTTGTGTCTCTTAATTATCTCTGGAGGGGATACAAAAAATTGTCTTTTGTTTGTTTTATGCATTAGAAATGCAGATGTTTTCTGCCTTGGAAGCCTTGAGACCTGAGACTACACAAGAAGCAAAACCTTGGAAGTGACTTACACAGACGGGAAGGATTCTTATGTTTCTTTGGCCTTGAAATTAATATAAAAACAATGATACAGAGCACTAGAAAAAATGGTCAAGGGAAAAAGCAGTGTGCATACTTATCACTATATACAGTGTAGATAAATTTGTATGTCTGATATATGCATTTTAGATTGTTCAACCCAGAAATGGGCGAATTACATTTATATGCTTTTGTCCTCAGGTAAATCATGGACTTACCTCTCACCTATGCACCCTACAGAGCTCACACAATTCTTCCAAATAATTTTGGTATACCTAGCCCCTCAGTAAATTCTGCTAACAATGTAACTATTTTGATTGGCCCTTATCACTGGACTACGGCATGTGCCACTAGAAGGCTTTGCTGCTAGATGTATTTTCATGAGCATCTGTTTTTCTAATGAACACACATCACTCCCCAAAGAAAGGAGGAAATGAGAGAAAATCATCTCACCCTTTTGAGTGGAGTTGTACTATAGGAGAATTACATGTTAAAAAAAAAGTGATGTGTTTTCTGAAAGACTTTACGTTGAATCCAGGATCAAATGGATGTTCTCTGTCTTTTTTGTCCCTCTAGCATAGTCTGCAGTAGATAACTACAAGCTTGTTGCATTTTTGATTGGTTATTAGCTAGAAATTGTTAATTTCTACTTTTTACAATAGAAAAAAAACCATGTTGTTTTCTATTCTTTTCAATTCTCTTGCAAATAATTGCAACACAGCCTCTAGATTCTTGCACCAGGGCACCATAATAGTATGTTAATGCCATTCTTTCATTAGTGACGATTTCTTGATAAAGACCTGTGGTTTGTAACAATATCTATTGAGAAACTTAAACCTAGACTTAGCAAATAAAATAATTGCCAGTATTCACAAACTAGGTCATTTCCGCACATAGTTCTTCCCCAGGAATAGCATGAATCCTTTCTTCTCATCCCCAAAACAAGAGAAGAATTAGATCTTTACCCAGTAATATTTTCTGTGTAAGTTTATCCATAAGCATGAGTTGCATCTTTTAAAATAAACCCTTGAAATTTAACCAAGAACTTAGTGAGAAACGCAGCTATATCTCTATTGTACAATTCACTTTTAAGAATTGTGATTCTCTCCCACCCTGCCTACGTGTCATTTTTCAGTTCTTATACTAACCCCCAATGAAACAGCAGATTACACAAAGGCCAGTAACACCTCTATGCCCAATCCCTCTCCGGCAGGAGACTGTTAAAACATTCCCTGAAAGATCTACTGACACAATCTTCCCCGACTGTCCAAACGCAGCACTATGCCAGCACTGCAGCCTTGTGCTAGGGAAAGCTCCCACCAACCAACATCAGAACAATACCCCCATCCTATCAGGCAGGAGGCTCTGGGCTGACCGTTGAGTGCACTCTGATTTTACAAACTGTCATATGGCGAGATAGTGGTGGGTTTCAATGCCGTCACCTTTTCAGTCAGCCCAGATGAACTAGAATCACCATTTCAGTTATATCATAGCTCGGGGCGAGAACATGTCACCCTCTTTATTTCCAGCTCGGAACAAGCTGCTTAGGCAGATGCTAACTGTGGTCCTCCCTGCCATGTTCTGTAGAGTGGCCTTTGTCTGGGTTAATTGAGCCCCCACTCCATTTAATAGGCTGTTGAAGTCTTATTGAAACAGAGCTAGTGCCGCAGGTTAAATACATTGCAGTGCTCTTGTTAATCCCCTCATTAATGGAGCTGTAAAGCTTGTTGAGAGCTGTGAGTTTGCATATATTATCAGAGAGTTCTTCACTCAAGTGCTATCAATAAAATGACAAAGCCAGTTTGCAAATAGTGAAATCAACAGTGACACAAAGCTAGATACCTTAAAAAAATAAAGAAGTTAATAACTGATAAATCTAATTTTCACACTTGGAGGATAAAAAAACCCAACAGGTTGAAGAACCTCCTTTTTTATTGGATGAACTTAAAACATGAATTATACAAACACAATTACTTTCCAAGAGCAGAGAGAACAACGAGAAAAATGCCACTTCAACAGTGGCTTCTGGCTGAGGTTTGGCTCTAGCTGTTTAGAAGTAACTTAATGAGCCATGCACAGACTAGCTGCACTTAGCAAACCCAAAGAAAACAAATGAATTAATAATACAAAATAAGAAGTTAACTTAGATATAAAATACAATGGGACGTACTGAGAAAGCTTCGTATGGTCTCTGAAGGAAAAGCAAGCAGAGTAGGCCCTGGAAAAAAGAAATGGGTGGTTAAGAGGAGGATTTAGTGAATCAGGGGTCCCTCACACCTGCCAGGCCTCCCCCAACACATGCACAGTGGGAGATGTCAAACTGTAAAGAAACAGGAAGGCTGGACTGTGTAGATGATGTTCACCAGAACACAAGAGAAGGAGTCTGAGCAGGGGAGGCAACCACTAAAAGCAGGGTGAGAGCAGAGCTGTCTGGAGGCCAAACCATCTGATGCTGATGTCCAAGGCACTTTGCAATGACCTTCATAGGGTCAACCAGCAGCCTTTTGATTTCATCTTTTTCCTAATGCTTATCTGAAGCAACAATCTTCCTTGCAATAAGGAAGACAGAAGTACCTAAAAATATCTTTTTGTGCATATTCATATTTTACCTGCATTGTAGGCATGATGCTGTAGAGAAGCCCATAAGTAAAAATGACTAACACCACCAAAACTGAACTGTTGCAGATTCAGTGTTGATTTAGTGCTGATTTCAACTTTCCCCTCTCTGTCTCTGCCCAATGAATCCATATGGTTTAGAAAAGCCCAGTGGAGTATTTTCAGAAACATGGCAGTCACAGCTGACTCCTTTACAGATACTCTCATAAGTTCCTTTTCTAAAATGTAACATGAATGCCCCTGCTTGCCCCTTATTTTCCAACTCCTGCTCTGACTGGCTGGCCTATAAGAACACTTAATTCACATTCTTTTCTTAACAGCCCCACCTGTATAAAGAATTAGTTATAATTCTGATCAGGGCCACTTTTATAGCCTGGCATAGAGCGCAGGCAAAGTTTGCCCATCTATCCTACCAATCTACACTACCACTTGCATACCAGTGACCGGACTGTACAGTGACTTCAGTAAAGGGAACTCTTCATAGATTAATGAGAACTGTGTCTTCTTGAGCACTTTCAAAACTTAACCCTGAATGTTTTCTTCTAGGATTGATTGAATCCTATACCTTTCCTGAACACATTTTTAGGGAAACTGTATACTACAATTTTTTTCTACTGTGGTTTTATGTTTTCTTTATTTTTTTTTTTAAACTTGGAAATGACTAGAAAGTGGGGTTTTGGGTTGTTCAGGGTTTTTTTTTTTTTACTCTTTCTTTACCCAAAAATACTATTGCTATAAACTTTATATAGCTTGCTATAGATGCAAAATCTTTCAGAAATTCTCAGGATGCTATGCTTACACACAAAAGAATAATCTGAGAAAAATTAGACATGACCTGGCAATGTGCACTCACAGCCCAGAAGGCCAACAGTATCCTGGGCTGCATCAAAAGCAGCACGGCCAGCAGGTTGAGGGAGGTGATTCTGCCCCTCTACTTAACTCTTATGAAACTCCACCTGCAGTACTGCGTTCAACTCTGGGTTCTAGAGCATGAGAAAGACATGAACCTGTTGGAGCAGGTCCAGAGGAGAGCCACAAAGATGATCAGAGGGCTGGAGCACCTCTGCGACGAAGACAGGCTGAGATACTTGGGCTTGTTCAGTCTGGAGAAGAGAAGGCTCTGGGGACACCTTCAATCTATAAAGGGGGCTTATAAGGAAGAAGAAAAGAGAATTTTTACCAAGGCCTGTAGTGACAGGACAAGGGGCAATGGTATTAAACATAAAGAGAGTGCAGAGTAGGTTTAGACTGGACACAAGGAAGAAATGTTTTATGATGAGGGTAGTGAGAACAGGTTTCCCAGAGAAGTTGCATGTATCTCATAATTGGAAGTGTCCAAGGTCAAGGTCTAGTGAAAGATGTCCCTTCACAAGGCAGGGGACTGGACTAGATGAGCCTTAAGCCCCCCTTCCAACCCAAACCATTACCTGGAACAGGCTGCCCAGGGAGGTGGTTGAGTCACTTCCCTGGGTGTGTTTAAAGAAAGGGTAGATGAGGTACTTAGGGATATGGTTTAGCATAGGATAGGAATGGTTGGACTCGGTGATCTTAAAGGTCTTTTCCAACCTTGTGATTCTGTGATATGATTCTAGAGAAATAATATAAGATTGGCAAAGGTTGGTCCCTTTGCTTTATCCCAGAGATTAAAAAAAAATAATTTTCCTTCAAAATATTTTTACCTTAATCATCATAATAATAGAAATGGTAATTTTTTCATCACAATTGGCTTTCAGGCAAATTTTAGTTGCTGTCATCATGGGGATTTTGCCACATCTTAAAATTTAGACTATAAGTTTTGAGGGACAACCTGAAGCAATTACGACGGTTTTGAGAGCAATCACAGATAAATATCTTGTTATGTGTCCACTGTTCAGTAGGGCCTGGCACCTGACCAAGGTCCCTGCTCATGGCAGGGGAGTTGGAACTAGATTAACTTTGAGGTCCCTTCCAACCCAAAGCATTCTTTGATGCTATGATTCCGCAAAGCTCTCTTAAGCCACTTCTTAACATCAAACATATAATGCTTAAAACTTGCACTCCTTTTTTCACATGAGTTGGAAATGGCAGTGGGAGAAAAGGTAGCAGCCATGGTCAGGAAGCTCAACACAGTTCTTGATAGTTGGCAGGTCTGCAAGTGCGTCTTGCAATAAATGATGTTAGGTTTTCTGAGTCTATATAGTGTTTAACATCAAGGGTGTCATATTTAACTTCAGAACCACAATAACTGTTTCTTACTGAATGAATTACTCTTCACCTAGCTGCAGGCAGTGCTAACCACAGCTTCAGGTCTACCAGTTCAGCTGTCTCCAAGAACATGCTACTTGCCTTGCCATACTGGAGACTTACTGTCATTTGCATGGAGATGACTTTACTAGCTAAAGCGGCGTAAAATGTATGTAAGCCCATGCTCCTGCACAGACTGGAAAAATCAGAAAACTGCTATTCCAAACTACATTATTCAGTCATTCCCAAGTCTGCAGAGAAGAGGATCACTCCAGTATAGTACACTCACGGTAACTCTCAGAATTTCTGCAGCAAAAAGCATTCCTCTTCTCTACCAAGTCAGCCTGGCTTTCACTAGACCCAGCAAAGTACACTTTGAAATGTCTGCATCTTTCACATAAATTTTGGTTATTTATAGAAATCAAAACTTTCATATACATTCCTCTCCCTTCTCTTCTCTGTAAAATAAAAAAGGGAAGCGATGACCTAAGTGGGGAAAAGGGTCTCTCACTACCTGGCATACTGGATGGGAGTTGCCAGTTTCCATTCCATGAAAAGTATACAGTTTAATAGTATTCCTATTAATAATTAAAGCCTACAGGTAGCATCAAGTGACTTCCCAGAACACTCCCCAGAACTTAACAGTTCTTGATCAAAATGTGACTGTGAGTGAATGTAAGCCAACAATTTTTAGTGGAATTTCCTCCTCCTCCTATTAGCCTCTCATGAAAATATTCCACCAGAAACATTTTTACTGGCTCTTTCAAATATTGAGCCTGTAGACAGGCAGTGGCTGAATAAATATTCTACTGCTAGCAAGGGTCCAATGAATGACTGTCCATCTGTACAAAGCTTGCTTTGGTCCCCATGGATCTAAAATGGCACCTGTTAAGCAACACACAGATGGGTTTTATGTTTGCCAGTTGATCTAAATAGGGATAGTCATCTTATTGATGGTGATCCTTGGCTGGCCACAATGCTAAAAAAAAAAAAAAAAAGTCTTGGCATAGGAGCACTACTAATTTAGTTTAAAAAATATTTTTTTAGCTAGATTTGAATAAAATGGCTTTTTATTTAATTTTTGCTTGCTACCAGGCGAGGCAGACTGGCATTTTATCTGAAGAGGTGAATATCTAGCATTAATCAATAACTCAGCTTGTGAGTATTTCAGAAAAATCTGTTCTACTGGCAACTTCCCTCTGAGGCTACAACAAGCGAAGAACATTGTCTGTTTGACTTTATCTAACCTACAATGCCTCACCGGGCTAGAGAAGCCCGTGTGATATGATACCTTTTCAGTGCTGTGTTCTACTGTCATACACCAATGCTTTATTGTTCAGAAGCTACTCACTCACCCTGTTAACATCTAGTCTTCCCTTGCACACCGTTTCCATACGCTTACAACATGCAAACACTGTCCGCTCCATTCAGTGCCATGCTTTAGCTAAGCAACAGGGATTTGAAGGCAATGGTAACGTGATCCCTTTTACTTTCAGTCAGTCAAAAGGAGCCTTTGCTAGGAAGAATTTGATTGACAGAAGAATAAATTATTTCTTTATTTCACAGCTTTTTAGTATAATCTTTTCTAAGTCTTTATTACATTTCTTGTGTTGCTCCCCAAATCCTGTGAGTAAATCGTCACGGTAATAATACAGGACATCAGTTTCATGCAGTAGTCCTGCTTCACAGTACCAACCCTTATCTCTTGCTATCAAAATCTCTAGTAAATTCCAATGTCCTTGCTTGCTTTCAAATGGGGAAGGCAGATGTTTTTCCACACTTGGCCTAGGCATATGCTGAAGTGTGCTAACTGCAAATAATGTTTGCAAAAGATGAACATTTTTTTGTACAGTTTTTTTGTTTGGTTATTTTGAGATTGCTAAAACTTTATTTCTACAGACAGTTGAAGGAAGAGATTTGTTTAGACCACACTAAAAAATATAGTTCAGAGAATTAGGTTGACTTTTCCATGTAGCCTGGAGTTTTCATTTGTGGATGAGCAGATGTCCTTCTAGAACTTGAAGGGGTTTTGGACATTTTAGAAGATCATGTGGTTAGAAGAGTGCTCCGTATACTTTTGGTGTGCTCTTCAGGAACACAAAAAAAGCTCAGCAATGTAATTCTGAGCTTCAAACAACTGCTTTTGCACATTAGAAAGAGAAGAATTCCTGGGTTGTACTGCACTTACATGTATCACACACTAAAATAAAAGAAAAAAGAACAGGCAAACAGCAGTATTTATAGGAAATCACCATGGAATAATGTTCAAATGAACCAGGAGGCACTGATGTTAAAATAAAGTTATTTCAGCACCTTTGTCCCCACAGAGGGAAAATAACCCAGTGAACTTTTCAGGACATTGGAACACCACAATCTCTCTGCTAAGATCTTTCCCTCAAGGAAAAAATGTTCTGATGGCATTGGCTGCATGTAGACTGCAGTTTTTAAACAGCTACTTCCCTGAACTTGGGCGTTGAATACCCTATAGGCACTTGAAATTCCCATGCATGAGGATGGATGAATTTGCTTAGAGAGTCCTCAGAATGGAGTGTTTTGCTTCCAAAAGCATTTGAGTTATCTCAGATAACTCAACAGAGACATCAACTGCCTCCTGTACGATATGAAAATAATGTATTTCTAAAAACGTGATTCTCTTTTTAAGTCTTTTCCCTCAAGAGCTTTAAAGAAAGAAAGCTGTAAGTTAGGTTAGGAAAGCCTTTTTTGGCATAAACACCTTGACATCTTTCAAAAACAGAGAGGGGAAGCTTACAAGGAGAGCCATCCACTGTAAACTTAGAACAAGGATACTAACATATTGTGCACTTGGACCAAGAATCCCTTGTTAGTCATCTCTCCATGAAGTAAGCAAAGAGATTTGTGTGACTAAACATTTGACTAAATATTGAAAAAATAACAGCTAGTAAAAACATGAAGAAAAATGAATTAATGAAGTATCAGGTCTTTACTTTTGATAGGCTAGTTTTTGGCTCTGTCATGAAATCTGTATTGACTGCTTGAACAGGAGGAGCTCAGTGCAAATAATTTGTCTTGTCATATACTGTGGCAGCCACAAAATGATCTGCAATAGCTGCAGTGCACAAAAATGGAGATGACAAAGTTTTAACTGCTCCTAGTCAGGTACTGCCCAGATCTCAGGGCTCCAGCAGAGCCTGTTGCATCCTCTCAGCACAGAACATGACAAGGCCTTGACTCCTCATCTCTCTGTTTCACTTGAGCAAATGTGTTAATAGATCTAACGCCATCTTATTTTCTCACTTTGGTTCGACAGAAGGTGACCAGACAACGAGTGTGAGGTCATTTTGGAAAAGGGAGGACTGCTGAGGTAAGGGTCATTGAAGAGGCAAGGTGCAAGAGTTCAGGATCTTGCCTCCTGGGAAAACTAAAGTTTGCACTCCGATTTCTACATTTTTACAAATTCCTTGCCATGACTTATATCTCCATCTCTTTAGCCCATTTATCTTCCTCGCTAGAGATCACCTCTCCCTCGTTTGGTGGATGGGAAGAAATGTCCAAAATTTGCAGAAAGATGTGCAGTTGTGCCTAGATGTAGGTTGAACACATCACCATCACCGCCCATAGTTATCATATATAATTGCAGCACCATCTTCAGAGTTAAATTCACTTTCTTCACTGAGGAATAGAGAGGCTCAAAGTTGCTGTAACTTATGCTAACTGCTTACAGCTGCAAATCAAAGAGCTGCTGCTGCAGCTGGACAGCCATAGGGGACAATGTAAAGATGTATGGTTCTGTACTCCTAGACAGAGGTTGCAATTAGAGCTGCATGGGAGCTGTCACAGCAGTTGCCTCTCTGACAGGATCCCACAGGAGGATGAATCGGCTTATTCTGGAGTCAATTTTCCACAGCAGATTTGGGTCAGCTAGAAATTTACCATCAGATCAAAACACAGAAAGCTGAACAATCCTCAGTGGTCTGCAACAATTCTTCTCAGTTTTACTCCTTATTTTGCTCACTGCACATTCCTGACATCTTTGCTATTCCGCACTCCAGTACATCTAGGTGTGTGCCCAGAAGAGAAGGCTCCACAGCCTTACTTTCGGGTGCAATGGAAATTCTTTCACTGTAGTATTGACAGACACTTGGTTGATCTGAAAGGGGCAGACTGGATCAGTGTGTGCTACCTGAGCATCCAAGGCTCTCTGTTCTAAACCCAAAACAACCTTGCAGAAAAGGAAACACTTCTGAGTGTAGCCGTCATCCTCCATGTGCAAATACTCACCATCCCATGAGCAGCAGAGTAAGACTGGCCATTTTGTGAGAGTGCCAAAAAGACAGAAGGCCATCTGGTGCTATAGACTAATCTAACAGCACTGAAAGTCAATACAACCTGGTTGGTATACAGTGCATAAGGCTGTCTTACAGACAGATTAGTCCCCATAGTCAGGAGAGACTGGACATTATGTTATCTGCGCTAGAGAAGCAAACACTGACAAGCTGTAAGAGACAACCTGGTAATGTGGCCCTCAGAAAGAGCAGAGAGTAGGGAGCTGATCATAGATTTGTTCAGGATTAAGAATTTTGGAAAACAAAGTGGTGAATATATTTGACTCAGATGCAAATTAGTCTGTGTAATTTCCTTCCTGGCATAACTTAAGACATACTACTATTTGTACAGGTAGTTTGCAAGAGTGTAAAGTTGTTATGAAGATAATATGGAAAGAAAGAGGGGAAGCTGAGATTCAAATGGAAAGAGTAAAAAGTTACTGCCAACACATGCAATCACAGCAGCATAACTGTGGTCTGCAGTGTTCATTGCATTAAGTGTGATAGTACCACATGTTTATACAAACATAGGGTGCTGAAAGACAGTACAATTATACACACAATATGTCACTTTTCTGAGTGGGAGAACAGGATCAATTACCATACTTGAGGGTGGAAGAACAGTCAGTGTTGTACATGCAGTTAGGTAAAACTGTATGCAGTCATCCAGGGAATTGCAGACCAATAGTTTGCTTTCAGTAGCTGCTAAATTATCTGCAGTGGTGACTATAAAATACTTAGACTGTAGTGGGATCTATACACTATGAGTTCTGCAAAGGAGACAATCTGTTAAGATTCTTTGAGTCAGTCAGAAATATAGTAGGAAAAAGAGAAGGCTGACCTAATTTATGAAGGTCTCAAAATGCCTTTGTCCAAACCCTTTGTAAAAAGCAATTAAAGAAGCTAAGCAGGCAAAGAGGAGAAGGAGGAGTAGGAGACAAAGTAGTTGCACAGATCAAAACTGGTGAAGTAATAAAAAGCAAAAAGAAAAATGGTTGCTATGGCATGAGGTTATCCGTGGTGTGGCACAAGGTTCCATCCTCAGGCATCTGTTGTTTATCAGCTATCTGGAAAGTGTTTTGCTCACATTCCAAAATTATTTAAGTTGATCAAGACCAGAGAAACTGTGAAAAACTTTGGAGGCCTTAAGCAAGTCGAATGAATAGAAAATATGATGGCAGATGAAATCAAATGCTGGCAAATCTCTCTAGCACACTTTAAAGGAAATCACTGGAACTGCTCGCTTTCCTGTGTTTTAAACTGCCTCTCAGAAAAAGACCAAAAAACCACTGTACGTTGATCAAAAAAGACCATTACTCATGAAGCAGTGGTGGAAAAAGTAAGCTGTTACCAGGCTATGCACAAAATATAACAGTAATAGAATAGAAATACAATAATATATGTCTATGTAGTGTAGTTTAGGTAACTAAATAAATCACTCGTCAGCTGGAACACAGTGCACAATTTTAATTACTCTGATCAAAAATGGGACAGAATAATTAACTGAGACAAAAATTAGTAGAAACACACTGAAAGAGTCGCCTGTGTTTGCCTTAGACAGGAGGGAATAAGTGGGGACACAAGAAAAGAATCACAATAATAAATAAAGTGCTCTCAGTCCAAGAACAAGGGAGCCTTCACTGAAACTGAAATTTAGTGGCAATTTCAAAGTGGCAATAGGAAACTTTTTCACAGAAAGCCAAATTATATATAATTATAATGTTAAATATGAAACAATAAATAATTATTTCAGGGGCATGTATCAACCAGCAATTAGAGGTTTTGGAAGCACACTCTTCTACACAGAGAACCAACTCCCTAGCAATATACTGCCAGGCTTCTTGCACTTTCTTTGATGTATCTAGTACTAGCTGCTGTTCAAGGTAGGACAATATGCCCTGGATCTGATTTACTCTGGACACTTCTGTAAATAATTATTGGAATAAAAATTATTAGTGCTGCATGGAGTGCATACTGTCATTGAAGTTATCTGTTGTGTGGTCCAACTTACACGACCCACTGTTGATGCCAGTGTGTGCTAGTACCCTAGTATCATTCCAGGTGCCCTGAGTTTATTAGTTCTTGCAAATTCAACATGACTACTTGTCTCCATATCTTACCCTAAGGAAACTTTCACAAACTACCTTCTTAGCACTTACTTTTCCCCTCCTTGGCTTGTAGGTAGAGTTAACACAGGTTTACAAGAAGGTATTGATTCAATCAATCGAGCAGTGAATTTTGTGCCACAGTTTAAGAGTAGAGGCATTGCAAAGACACTTCAGTTCACTGACTTGTTCCTGCGTAGGAGAACTCGCTCTCCCCATATGCATTACTGAAGTGTGGATATAAGCCAGAGTAGAAAAGGATCATCTGAAATGGCAAGAGGGGATGGATCTATCATAACCTTTTTGGAGTGTCCAAGTTTCCTCTGGACCGTTATGTTCATGTCATATCTTCAAAGTCTGTAGCATTAACACTTAACCAAAATAGTCTGTTGTACAGCACATCTCATACCCCTGCTCCTGTAGTCACATCTTCAGGGCAGTATTCTGTGAAATAATGTAGAAATGCATAGTGGTCATACCACATACATCCATGTAGCATACTCAACACTTCTGGTCTTTGCTCCACAAATGCAGTGCAAAATAATGAGAGATATAAAAATACATTCATGCTACTAGTCTTTGCAAACAGCTTGGGTATTATGTTATTTATTGTTTCATATTTAACATTATAATTATATATATGTTGCTTTAAACATCACTGCATTCACTGAGACCCACAAAGAGGGGAAAGTCTTAGTTAAATTTTACATACAATCATGGAATAATTTAGGTTGCCTAAGGACCAATCTAAAAGCTGCCTAATGGATCAACACTTAAATCAAATAAGACCTGGCTTGCAGGTTATATTGGGTTGCCTAGGGCTTTGATCAGTCATGTTCTGAATATTATCAAGCATAGAGATTCCACGATTGGTCTGAGTCCTTGTTCCAGTGTTTGCACACCCTCACTATGATCTTCTTGATAGCCTTCTACAACGTATTCTTCTCTAGCCATTTTTATGACCCTCAACTGGATTTTTCTCCTGCATATCAAGCAGGGCCACCTAAAGCTGGTTGCCTAGGACTGTGTCCAGACAGCTTTGAACATCTCCAAGGATGAGGGACACCACAACCTCTTTGGGCAATCCATGTAAGTCTGAAGAGGTATGCAAATACCTTCAGTATTTGTCTTGTGTCTCAAAGAAGGCAAAACTTTTTTAAAAGGTATTCCAAATTGTGTGTCACGTTTTGTGTAAACCTGAGCCCACAGATGTACAGAAAAGAATAGGACATATAATCTCTCTGACTTTTTGCTATGTTCTTTTAGCTATTAAGTCAACAAGTAACATTTTCTTCTAGCATGTGGTATAAACACTGGTTCCCAGTTCTTGAATTCTTACTAAGAAACTGAAGTGCATATTTCATCATACCAGTGGTGACATTAATCAGTGGGTGCCACTGTGCACCAGACACAAGTAATAGAAGCAGATAAAAAAGAAGAGTAGAAAATTCAGCAATATAGTTAAAACTTAAAGCTTATCCATATTTCTAAGAGTAAAACTTTTTCCGTAACTGCTAGCAAACACAATGGTCAGTAAGATAAGATCCCCAAGTGATGATAGTTTTAATGGAAATTAAATGAATTATATTTTTTTTCATGTCTATTTATTTGACACGTTAAACAGATTTTCAGAAAATAAAAATACAGGCATCCTTGTGGGTTTTTTCTTCACAGATTTAATGTAGTCCCTGTGCAGGTCAGTTCAAATATGGTCAAAATTCAAGGAGTGAAAAAATGTCACATTTAATTAGGACACTAATAGCAGTCATGAGGTACATTCCTTTCAAGTTGTTGAGACAAAATTATATGCATTTCATATTGCTTAAAAAAGGGTATATTCTGAGCTAGACTGTTATGAATCCAGGGCACTCCACTCAGCTATGCTGGTGTAAACCTGCAGGGACTGAAATCCAGGGTCTGTCCCAAAGCATGCCTTGCACAATGTAATTTTCTGGAGAGAAAGTTCTCTGGAATAAACAAGAAAAGAACTCCAGCACCATCAGTATAGTTATGCGTGATATATAACTACAGGAATGAAACCAGAATCCTGTCCTCAAAATTACAAATATTCCTGCTGAGACTCTTTTCTTGGGATGGAAACAGATGGTTGATGCATCAAGGCCAGATTTTAATCTCAGCTGCAATCATGTAAATCTGAAGCTATTTTGCTGAAGACTTTGCAGGGCCTTGTTTTCACAATAGAAAGTGGTCAGTGGCTTAAGGTATTCCCAATCCTCGGCTTGTTTTCATTGGCATGTTGTCCCCTCAGGGATTTGGGTTAAAATAAAACAATTAATAAAACGTGACTTTTTCAACTTGGATCAATTCCCTGATTTAATCCATAAAACTGACTTCCAGCCACTTGCACCAGCACAACTTGGAGGGTGACATCCCATGACAAACACCAGAGCAACTGGGACAGGAATACTATTTATTCAACAAACATGAAACTGCAGCCTTGGGAGGTTACCCATGATCTGAGAAATAGCACTGCGATGCAAACCAAGAAGTCAGGCTAGGAAAGGGACAGAACAAGTTAGAGGTTCCTTTGGTAAGTCAGAGGTTTCTAAATTGTATATACCTGATGAGATTTGCTATGGTCGAGAGCTCAAAGGGAAATCAATTAATTTAAAGCCATTCACAATTATTTTTTATAACCTCAAGGGCACAAGAGTTCCTGAAAGAATGAAAATAGGCAACCACCCTGCTGGTTAGCACAGGGACAATGAGGAGCTGACAATCATTTTAACTCAACATATATGTAGGTAGACAACAGGCAGGGCAATCACACTTCATCCCATATATTTGGCCATCTCCCTAGTATTATTAGCACTCGTGCCTTTGCAACTGTGTGGTGAGACAGGTCAAAGAATTGATGCTTCTGAAAACTTCCCACCATCCTCTCTATCCCTCTTCTCCCAGCTGGGTTAGTTCTGCTGGATCAAATCCTTAATTTTACTTACTGTGTGGCCACAAGGACACCAATTCCACACAAGGAAAAAGGAACAAGCAAATGATGTGAAGGAGGAAAACAGCTCAGCCCAAGCATATTTTTGATAACATAACCACGCGATCATACCCAGCAGCTGGCCAACCTCACACAGCTCAGTGTATAATCACTTAAGATATTTATAAGCCCAAGATCTCATAAAAAGAAAAGCAACAGCTAGGATGCATTTATAAGATTAAATCAGGTCAGGCCAACCTAATTTCCACCTATGACAAGTAACAGGCCTCTTAGCAAGGTCAGAAGTAGCACTCATGCTATAATTAAACATCACTTACATTCTGCCACTATTTTCTGTGACAATCTTGTAAGTCGGGTAGGGTAACATGGCCTGGACAACTAAGTGCTAGATGGGCATGCTTAGATGCTAGTTCTCTCTAATAGAAGCTGGGACATAAAATGATGAATCTACATATGAAATATGAATAAAGTCAAATGAAAATATCATCATCAACTTAGTAGTGATAACTATTTCAGCATTACCATATGGGAGCAATATTTCAATACAGTCAGGAGCTAGAGACAACAGGCTTTCTTTGTACTACTTTCATTTGTGACAGAGACATAATGACTAATAAACTGACAGAGTTATACTTCCTGTGTTTGGCCAACTGGCATTTCTTTTTTATTCTTGGCTCATAATTCAACTGTCTTAGAACTGTGCCCTTTGTGGCACTGCTTCCCCATCACAGGGTCTGATTGTGTTTCAATCACATCCCAAGGGAATCCAGTAGGAAGGAACATAAAAAGGACCAACAAAGAAGTAGGACTCTTGTTTCTTCCACAATAACTTAAAATTCATGTTTTAAATAATAGTGATCTGACATACCCACTGAAGTCTACTTCGCTTAAAAGCAGCTATATACTTGGTTATATAGAAAAGTACTCACATTTTATGTTTTAAATAAGATTTTTTAACTATTCTGCTACCTTAAAGTATTTTAATATGCTTTCCCTTTCATACAAATATGAAGTCTTTTTAATTTTAATTTAAAAGAGCCATTGTGATTGCTATATTGATATGGCTGGTGTATTCCTCCACATAGAGATTTAGTTCTTTTCATGCATTTCTAAAATATCTGAGGAAATTTTATATAAATAATAATTAATACCATTTGCTTAAGCCTAAAGTGAACTCAAAGATTTTTCTAATCACTACATTAGAAACCATTGTCTCTGGAAATGCAGAGTATCTTCTGGAGTTGACATGCATGTTCTAAATCTGTGACATGAGTTTGGTTATCTTTGCTTTATATATTTCTCAAAAGAATGTCAAAGAATGTCTGTTCTTGTAGCACTTTTCTTTCTCTCGGACAATTCTCCATAGTCTTTCTGTATCAGCATAATTAAAGGTCAGTTTATTTTGGTTTAGTTTTTTGGTTTTTTTGTTAAATCATCACTTAAATTCCAATTCTTTAAGATGGGATTGGTCAACTCTTCTGATTTATCTCGACTATTAGGTGGTATATAGGTCATATTTTATTTCAGCACTCTTTAAAGCTGTATAGCTATTTGATCTGAATTGGTTGCAATTGGTAAGCAGTTTCTATATTAAATACAGGTAAATTTAAGGGTTTTTTAACACAAATATCCCCCCAGTAACAGTTAAATATTCTAAGTCCCACTTACATTAAAAACCAGAGAAGATGATCTAAAATTCCCCTGGATATCACACTTTGTTAAACCCATCAGAATTTCAGCGTTCTAGCTGCTTTCCCCCCTGGTTCCTCCGATAAATGCAGTTTATCAGAGGAGGGGAGGAACCTCTTGGTTCCTCAGATAAATGCCAGGGTATTACCGCCACATGAAACAGTTGGGAGCTGCAATTACTGTGGCTAAGAAAAAGATCCCCACAAAGCTTCCACAAAGGGTTTAAGGACAAGGTGATCTAATGTAAACTTCCATATCAACAGCTGAATATATGTATCCTTCTACCGTTGTGTTGGACAAGCTACAAGGTAACAAAGGTAACTCAGCTGAAAAGATTTCCACCAGCTTTGTGAATGTGCTGCTAAACATCTACCAGATACGTAAAAACTTCATAAAATAACTTGTTTTTATATCTGACACATGCTATACTCTAAGTAGAGAGACTGAGTGGCACATCCCATTAGTCACAAGAGGTATTCAAACTGCTTTCTCTATAAAATCAGTATGTCCCTGCCAGCTCATCATTTACCAAGCAGCCTTCTCACTGGGGTTGACTCTTAGGTCTGAGTCATTTGTTGTGGGTGAAGTTTTGCATATGAAAGTACCTCCAGAATCAGAAAAAATGTCTCCAACATGAAACCCACAAGTAAGTAATATGTCCCATTCTTTTCAAAATACCCAGTCGTTAATTTTTCACTGGTGCACACTACTCTGTGTGATAGAAATCAGATTAATAAAAGGCCTAGCAATTCCATAGTGATTTTGTACAGTGAAATGACACTATCAGTTACACTGGCTATATGAAAATAGCTTTTCTTTACTGTTTGATCTTGCACTGGTCTGTGTGTGAAGGAAGAACCAAATCTTTTCTAAGTATGTTTGATATCACCTCTTTATGCCCTGCACATCTTTGTGAGATGAAACCTTAGAAAACCCTTCAGAGATCAGAGCAACTATGGTAACAAAACTCCTCGTCTGTCCATGCCTAAGGTGCACAGTGCCTTCAACTCCTTCCTGGGGCACAGCAGTGCGTGTGGTCTGCAAACCCCTTCCATTTCCATGGGTCAGAAAACACACAGGAGACCCACGAGAGAGCAAACTCTGACTTTCTCACAGCACACGAGCTCTGTCACGGTCACACAGCAGAGAAACTGAGAGACGATACATGGAGCTGACACAAGATGGGTGTTGATTCCAGGTAAAAAGCCTGGATTAAATGTTCCCCAACTACAGCCACCACAAAGCATGGTTATCACAAAGATGCCAAAGTGGACTCACGGTGTCTACCTTTTTAAGAGCAAAACCAAGGTGAAATGCAGCTCCTGCTGAAGTCAGCTGGAGCTTTGGCACTGACTTAACAGAATCCACATTTCATCCTAAGATATCTTCTCTGTTACAGGTTAGCAAGGAGGATTGGGAGCTTTAAGCCTCTCATCTTTCCAGACTTCATTCGGAAAAAAAAAGTTAGACCCAGCCTCATGAAGAACTGCAGCTGAAGCACTCAGCTGGCACTCACACACCACAATTTCTCACTCTGATCTACTGGCAATCTAAAGAGACCAATTTAGTAAAACATTACTCACCAATTACACCAGTTTCTAAGGAATTTACTTGGAAAAAACACGAACTGCACCACCAGTGAAGCCACTGGCTTTTCTGCTCACAAAGCTCTCTTTTTCCCCTTACCAGTGTTGCCTCATTCTGTGTTGCATTAGTCAAAAAAAAGCAATCTTCTGAACAGTTTTCTAACCATGAACTTGCCTTGCATCCTTTCACTTTAACTAATGCCAGCCTGACTGGTATTTCCCATTTGCAAGGGAACATGAACATTTTACCTTAAAGTATCACAAGAAATCTCCCATGAAATACTGTGTTTTAACAGAGTTGTGTTTCAGAATGCCAGGATTTCTCCCACACACTGTTGGGGTTTTTTTTTCCTGCTAACTGGCTTGTACAATACAGTATTTTTTTTAATCCTGTGATTTCTGGTGTCTCCTGCAGATGAAGAGTGTGAGCACACTGCTGGTTTTATGTTGCCTGAAGCCACATCAAAATAATTAACAATTATGTTGCACTCAGCAATTATACTGCACTGTATACTTTTCAAGGGCTGTGCAAACATTAATTCAGGCTTCACAAATCTCTGTTTTTACAACTTAAATCAGGTCATGTCTGGTTAGTACTCTGAATGGTGATCTTCCTTCCTGCCCCCACTCCCCCAAAATGTACTGAAGGGAATTATTTGAGAGATCCAGTGGATGGTACTATCCAGCAAAAGAGGAAACAGACTCAGAATGCAACTTTCAGAAGATTGAAAAGGTTCTAATTTTCTATACTGAGCCTGTTTTTATCAATGCCATTTTAAAAAGCTTTTTGAAACGGTAGGAAAGCCATGTTTTGGTAAGGGAAAACCAACAGCAAACATTAACAAACATAATACAAACGGTTTTGGGGTGGGCGGAAGAAAGGCACTTTACTTCTGTGATTACTTTGGTTTTCAATCTACTGTTACTCTTCTAACAATTCATGACGGCATCACTTCCTGGGCACCACTGACAACGTGGAGATATGCTGATACCAGCCCCACCAGGTGGCTTCTTTCATGTGAAGTACAAAACCAATATCTGAACCACTACCAAGTTCCCTCAACATTTTGGACAGTGTTATTGATGGAAACGGTAATAATACTTACTAGTAAATTTTGTTTTTCACCTGAGTTCTTCCACAACTCAAAATTATATAAATACAAGGGTGGTAAAAATTGTAGAATCATAGCATCACAGAATGGTCTGGATTGGAAGGGACCACAAGGATCATAGAGCTCCGATCCCCCTGTCACAGGCAGGGCCACCAACCTCCAGGCCTGGATCTACACAAGGTTGCCCAGGGCCCCATTCAACCTGGCCTTGAACACCTCCAGGGATGGGGCAGCCAGCACCTCTCTGGGCAGCCTGTTCCAGCACCTCACCACTCTCTCTGTAAAAAACTTCCCCCTAATATCCAATTTAAACCTTCCCCGCTTTAGCTTCAATCCATTCCCCCTTGTCCTGCCTTTTAAAAAGCTGATTCCCCTCCTGTTTATAAGCTCCCTTCAGGTATTGGAAGGCTGCAATGAGGCCCCCCTGCAGCCTTTAGTCTAAACAATCCCAGCTCCCTCAGCCTCTCTTTGTAGGGGAGGTGCTCCAGCCCTCTAATCATCTTTGTGGCCCTCCTCTGAACCCTCTCCAACAGTTCCACATCTTTCTTGTATTGGGGGCCCCAGATCTGGACACAGGACTCCAGATGGGACCTCATGAGGCACAGTAGAGTGGGACAATCATCTCCCTGTCCCTGCTGGCCACCCCTCTTCTGATGGAGCCCAGGATACCATTGGCCTTCCGAGCTGCAAGAGCACACTGCTGGCTCATGTTAAGTTTCTCATCCACCAGAAACCCCAAGTCCTTCTCAGCAGGGCTACTCTCAAGAAGCTCTTCTCCCAGTCTGTATCTATGTCTGGGATTCTTCCGGCCCAAGTGCAACACCTGACACTTGGCAGTGTTGAACCTCATTAGGTTCACCTGGGCCCATCTCTCCAGCCTGTCAAGATCCCTCTGGATGGCTTCCTTTCCTTCTAGGGTGTCGACCACACCACTCAGCTTGGTGTCATCCACAAACTTGCTGAGGGTGCACTCAATTCCATCATCGATGTCATTGATTAAGATATTAAAGGGCACCAGTCCCAAGACAGACCCCTGGGGGACACCGCGTGTTACCAGCCTCCACCTGGACATCTGTGTCCTTTCGACCAGTTTCTTATCCACTGGATGGTCCATCCATCAAATCCACATCTCTCCAATTTAGAGATAAGGATTGGTGGGGGACCATGTCAAAAAATGCAGCGCTGTTTCTACAAAAACACTCACAAAAACAACCCAATGGATGTAAAATAAACATATTTTTAAAGTTATCACAGGAATTTTCATATTTTGTTTTAATTAGCAATTCAGACTGCTGGTATTTTATCTCTCCAATTACTCAGGTTTACTGCATAGAGCAACTTGTGCCAATCTCCACACACCTAATGTCACACACTTTGATCAAAAATGAAATGGCTAATAAAGTGGACAGTTAACTTACTGTCATTAGACCTGCAAGCTGATTGAGATTAATGGGAAATTTCTGACCTCTCAGAGATGCAATTCCAAGCTTGCAGAAGGGTAAAGGAGCTTCACTACAAGTCTTGGTATTTGGGTTCTGTTTGTGCCCCCAGATGATTCCATACAGCTTTAGAACTGCCCAGATTTTAAACTGATGAGGATCATATACAAACTGGAAAAGAAGATGATGGAAATTCAGAGTTCTTATTTGTAACTGTACGATCAGGTTCTCAGTTATTCCAAAGGGTTTTAATGTGAATGAGACTGAAGTCCTTACAGCTATTTTTGCTTTAATGAAAACCTAAATTCTGGAGCACAGATGGCAGTTGAAAAAAAAAGAAGAAAAAGAAACAGCATGACAACCTACTGTAAGGCAACTCACTCCAGTCCTTGGATACAGCAATTTTAAAGTGTTTTCCAATACTGATGTATAATATTAACAGTTCTGCTGTAGCAGGAAATGCAATGAGACTAATAAACAGCTTTTTTGTGAAGTGAATACTTTCCAAACCTCCCTTTAGAATGAAGACCTCTATGCAGATGCAATTTGTTCTGGTTTCTGGGGTATATTGTATGGCTCATTTAATTCCAGCCATATAGTTCTGTAGTGTCATATATATTATTTTATGAAAAACAAAGCTGAGTTAAAACACCAGGCACATTATTTTGCCTCTTTTGAAAATCTGAAATAAGAGGTGTGAAATTCTGCCATTCTTACTCAGCTGTTACACTTTCAAACTTTCAGAATCCAGTTTTTGCTTTGCTTCAAAAGCCAGACTTGTCCAAATCACTTGCAATCACGAAGTTTTCCAGACACACAGGTTGGAAAACTAAAGTGCTTTTAACAGCTGTGTCCCAAGTTCAGAATGTAGGTCTCTGCATGCTTTGTTAGCCCTGAGGAGGGAAGCAGGGACTTCAACATTTTGGCTATGTCTTCCACTGTTTGCCTTTTACTGTCACAGCGGCTGCTGTTGCTGCGGCTAAGGATGACATCTGATGTTGACATCAGACATTGGGGAGATAGAACAGACTTTCAATATCTGCGCTCAGTCACTGGGAGAAAAAGCCTTGACAAGAGCGATCACAAAAGGAGATAATCTCCTTCTCCTCCTCCACCTTCCATCACCCTGTCTTGCAAACACAGGCAAGCTTCCGAGGAAGGCTGGCTAATGAGTCACCCCTGAGCCCCACTTCTAATTTATTTATGCCCTACCTTAGGGGAGTCTTTCCACAAGCACAACTGATAGTGTAAATAAATCATCTCTATTTTTCAAAAAAAAAGTCATATTTATTGGAGCCATTCTAAATATTGTAAGCAAGCAACCACATACTGACATTTCTCATTCGTTCCGACCAAAAAGCTGCCTACATCAAAGGAAGAAAACATTAACAGAAAGAGATAGTGGTAGCCCTGTAACCCACTTGAGTTTTAACAAGCTAAAGAGGGAACTACCACATGACTATCGTTACGGCCCTACACTTACTATGTGAAAATGCATCGAATACAGGACTTCCTGAAGCACAGAAGATTTCAGAGCTTGATGCTGCAATCCTTCTGTCTGTTATACGCTACCTACATGAGTTACCTACTTACAGTGAATCAATTTGTACCAACGAGTATTGTTCAACATGGGTGCATAGGAGAGTCTGATCAAACTTTAACTTCCTAATTATTAAACTTAATTAAAACCTAAAAAAGCAGCCACAGTGAAATGGTTGAATTTGGCAACATTAACTTCTGTTTAACCACATTTGCTGTTAGTATGATAGAAAGCCCACGGGAGTTGGGAGGTTTCCTAGTATTGCTGTAAAATGTATTGAATGCTTCAGCAACATAACAAAGCTCGTTCTAATAGGAATGAACTGAGGCACTGAAGGAGTAAGAAAAAGGAGTCTTTGCGGCAGCATGGTGAGCATATGCTCCATCCTGTCCAAAAAGCCATTGCACAAGCTATTTGGTGGGGCAGGCTGCTGGATTTGGTGTTGATGGATGCAACAGATTTATTGTCTTTCAAATTTATGTCAGCTGCAGCAAAACAAAGAAGTATGTCAGTATTTTAAATTACCCCTCTTTTCCCATTCTCAAAAAGTATTTCAGCACTAGTCAAAGTCTCAAATCCTCTGAGATTTTTTTATACCTCTCAATTCATCTATTCCTCTCACACATGCATTTCCAGCCAGGACAGATACACAGTTCTGTAGCACATCATTCAGCCTAAAAAGCCAACATTTGGTGATAAGCCAAAGAGACTTTTTTTTTTTTTTTTAAGAGGGAACTCTGTAGTATTCTTTTGAGAGACAATAGGAATGAAAGGGGAATCCCAGAAATTCCCCTCCCATTAGCTCTGCTTGAAGTATTATTAACACTTTCACTTTCTCACTCCTACTCTCACAGTTTGAATCTGGGTCATAACAGCATGCCTACCCTTCAGTACCCTGAGTGGGTGGTTGTTTTGGCTGGCGCTAAGGCATACTTGCTTTGTGACACAGAGTGCCCTTATGGTGACACATACCTGTCCTTTTCAGTTGCATCTTATACTTTTTAAAAATCAGCTCGTTTATTATAAAAGACAGACTAGAGAGTAGAATTCCTGTTATTCAGTAGTCATGTTGTTTTAACAATATGTGAAAGGAAAACCCGTAAAATATTTTAGTCTATCCTTTTCACAACACTGGAGTATCCCCTACAGCATCTTTATTTTCCCCTTTCCAAACACCTTTTCCATACTAAAATAGTGTAATACATCCCCTACCCTCAAATGCTACAACACGTCTGAAGTCTCAGGTTAGGCCTCTACTATCAGAGCCTTCAAATCCCAAATGAAGAAATTGAAGAGCTAGAGTGAAATTATAGTAGAAATTAAATTGAGTTAGTGCCTATCTAAAGAAACTGTCAGACTTTTAAGACTGCCTGTATGAAAAGCAAAAAGGGACCAAAGAAATCTGTGAAAGACTGATCTTCAAAATTTCCTTGTTAGCCGAACAACAAAATCAAGGATCCAGTGCAGGAAAGGTTTAAGTGACGTGCAGGAGAGTGGGAATGACACCTGTAGATTTATGCCTTTCTAAACAAGTTGAGTTTATTATTGACTCTTCGTGTATCCAGTTGAGAAGCTTCTTTCTATTCTCTTTGACAGGTGGAAAGAGTGTGAGCAAATAATGCTGGACTTTCAGAAAAAGAGCAAGAAGGTGAGATGCTATTTTTCCAAATGAAAAGTTCTACCTTTCTGAGTACAACTCTAATGAAGATCAAGAGAGATTATTATTTATGTTTTTGTTCTACCTTTGCAGTTATTGTGAGATGTCATTAACTAATTGGCAAATCTTCTAAACCAGCTGCTATTTTAAAAATTTCTCTAAAATCAGTACCAGCAACCTGTTCAAAGTAGGTGACATATGTTTTTGAAGCTAACATACCAAGTAGAGACAAATTATTGCTTGTGTAATTATGATATACAATATTAAAATATGATAAAATGTATATAAATATATGTATATTGTTTGCTTTTACTACCATCACAAAGGAAATGCAACATTTGTAACCTGAGTAATTAGCACAAGGGCTGTTCTTTCTAAAGTGCAAGTGAGTATCTCTATGACATCCTTTTCCTTTGCATCCAATTAAGGCTAATGCATACTGCCCTACAAGAATTTGCAAGCTGTACCGAGAAATAATGCAGTGTTAGTTTTGTAATCTAGTGCACAGGGCACATTTGTGCTAAAGCTCTGTAAACTGGGCCTGTGGTCAAAAGGAGCAATTAGCACTTTGTTAGTATGCAATGATGTACTAATCTACACAGTCCCCAAAAGCAATTGTCTATTTCTTTTGCCCTCATGTACAAATTTCCTATAATATGCACCACTCTGCCCCTAAAATAATCCATCACAGCACAATTGCTGTAAGTCAGGTTTCCTGTGATTAGAATCTATGTACCAATTAGAATTTATTTATTGGGAAAAAACCCATGTTGTACCATTAATCCCTTTTTCTGTGCTGATAGATGCATAATTCTCTGAAAGTGTTAAACAACTGTAACTGTTCTATTAAGAAAGTGAAAGGGGGGTCAAATTTAGGTGACAGAACATTTCCATCTGAACCCCCTCTAAAGGTTGCTCCTAACTAAAATAGACTGTTGGAGGCTGTGATGTCCAGGAAAATAAGCCTGGTGCTAAAATTGGACGGATGGTAAAAATCACAGAAGCCATCAATAACACTGTCAACTGTCAGAAATAGTGGACTAAAACCTACTATTCAGTGAGTATTCCACATCCCCCTCTTGTGGCTGACATGTAAAGGATGTGAATCAATCACAGGTACTGGCTAAATTATCATTTAATATAGACAGGCTTTGTGATAATCACCAGAGATGGTCCACAGTGAGCTGCAAAAATCAAGGAGGAAAACAAGGCAGCATATTGCTAAGCATCTGAGAGTGACTGGTGCTAGTGTTAAAGGCCTGGTTTCAAAGGCTATTTTCCAAAAACTCAGGCTCATTATGAGGTATCTCAGCTGGGGCACCCACCAGCCAAACCACCTTCAGCCACTAACTATTTTGGAAAATCTTGGCAGTGCGATACGTACCCACCTGTTAAGGGGGTACTTGCTAAGTAACCTCTCTTCCCTGCATCAGTTGCCTAGAAGCAAGCTGAGGCTACAGTTTCATATTTACTCAGCAGAACTTAGAAGGCTGACAGCCTTTGGTTTCCAAAGGGAGTATGGAAAACTAGGGTGTTAGCTCCCTCAGAAGAAAGGTAAGGCGTTTTAAGGAGGCACAGGACCTCCATAATAGCAGAACGCTATAATATTGGGATGATTTGAACCTCACTAGGTAATGTGGAAGTCTGATCCTCAAGTCAAAGGAGGAAATAAAAAGGAAAGCTCTATAAACTGACAATACAGCCAGTAACTTCAACAGAATGACCCTTCATGGAGACATCTAAATAAAAAGATATTCTTTATAGTCACTGCCCACACACCTGTCTCTGATCTTATGCAAAAGAGCCCTTTGGAGCTTCAGACTCTGAGAACAAGAGGCACACTCTGGGCTTTGATGGAAGAAAGGGAAAAAAAATGAAAAGGAGGTTTGTGTAGTTGTAGGAAGCTGACAGAGCTTTTCTCCTTTCTCGTTTCTTTCCTAATGCATCTGCCATTGGTATGAATTTGGTTCAAAGAGCTTCTGGTTTCCATTTTCCTTTTTTTTCTTTCTTCTCTTTGTTTCCAGTGGGAAAGAAAGGAAGAAAAGAGATGCATGAATGAGGAAATGAAAGATCTCACTGCAAAAAAACCCTAAAAATTTCTGCATTTAGTATTTTAGGGGTAAAAAATTTAACATTGTTGGGAGAAATATCTAAGAGGAAGAAGGAAACTACTGAACACAAGAACAAGGCCTGTGCGAGCTGCATTTTTCTCATAATCAGGGTACTTAGACATTAGCTTCTCAGTATTTGCCATTTTGGTACCAGAAGCAAAAATAATTTGAAGAAGTATTATAAATGTCATTACATTCTCTACTTGCAACACTGTAGAAACTAACATATTGCTTCTAATATTCTCTCCCTTTAACAAGTTAGGAGTCGTATCTCTCAGGGAGATGAAAGAAAAAAATGAGAGATGGTGCTTAAGCAGATGGAGTCTCTTGTGACTTGGGATAGACTATTTAAATCAACTATTAATGCCTAGAATACTCTAACATCACATAATTTATTAATGGGTCTGTTGAACAGCAATATGGATCTAGTAAGGTCATATCAACTACTTGTTCTCCTCATTCACTTCCTTGTGCAAGCAGGAGTACCTGATTCATTTGATTTCCTCCATCTGTCTTTCTGTTTTCCCAGTTCATCTCTCCAGGACACCACCTTTTGCAAAGAATGCTTTAAATTTGCTCTGGAAAGAAAATATATTTCCTTGGATGTTATCCAACATGGCTAGGCATAGAGAAGATTTCAGAGGTTCCTTGCTTGGTTTGCATTTAAGCTGTTGAAATATTTATGCAGCTGCCTGAAATATTTGTAACAGTATTGAATTAGCTTTCAGTTAGTTCAGTTAGGTTTCATTGTCAATGAGTTTTGTAACAGAGCAGTGGTAGGTGAGGAGTAGATAATATGTTAACAAGAAGGCTGTTCCTGTCTCTACTTACTGTCAGCACCTGCCATTTGGGATTCTCTCCAAAAATGGTGTTCTGTTTGTGAGAATACTGAAAAACAAACGAAGAGAGTTACTGAGAATTCTAGTTCTGCTTGTCTGCACTTACATTTCTGGACTTAGCAAATTAATAAAGAAAAAGAAATGAGCACATGGAACTGTAAGTTTTCAGTTATGTTATCCACAGGAGACAGAAATAAGATCCTGCCAAAGATTTAGCAGTTGAACAGACTGTTTAATATTAATGCAGGAAAATGTAAACTGATTATGTTTCAAAAATATTTTCTTAAAATATGACTTTGCTGAAAATTGTGAATTGCTAATTTGCTTTTTTTTTAAAAAAAAAAAAGAATGACATATTTTAATATATGTTGCTGTCATGCTGTTACAAATATTGGAAATTATCAACACTGGAAGAGTATTAAAAATGTAAACTGTTTCACCATCTGTGCTGTTTGTTTATTTTTCACATTTCATTCAACTTGAAGAGTGAAAATAGATGGGTTTGTTTTTCTCTTTCACTCTCATGTGCTAGCATAATGATTCAGCCTATCTGCTACAAACACAGCCACGGTATATTTGTCTCCAAACTGTCATATCCAAACCCACTGTTTTCATAAAGCTGGGAAAAGATAGATATATATGTGAAACCAAGCACAAATAAATGGACTTCTTATGTTCATTCCTTTTCCTGACATACTACAGGCACAACCTGGGCTTCTGTAGCTAGTGTATTTGCTGTACCTGATAAAAGTCTTCTGCAAAAGGAGGCTGCCAGCTAACTAGGACAAAGGATGCCTGAAGTGTGATGGTAAGGTGCACTTGTCTTTGGTAATGCACTCTATATTATTTTTGTGTGATGAATGGAAGACAAGTGTGAATAGTGAATACCTTTTCATAGGCCCACCTTAATTCAGAATGTCTTGCCCACCTGACTGTTGCAATTGAAAAACATGAAACTCTTCTGCTGCAAAATCACTGAAGATGGAATAAAGTTTCAGGATCCAGATTTACCATGGAAAAGAGTGTTTCCAGCTTAACTATCATGTTACTATTTCACTGCTCAGCTGGAATATTTCAGGGAGCATTCTTTTTCCATATTCAAATGAAGAAAAATCTGAAACAACTGAATCCTAAACTGATGCTCTTCCTCACAAAGGGAGGTCATATCCCAAGGCCATTTAATCCTTTAAAATCTGACAGAGGAGCAACTCCTGACTGAATCACTTAAGGCATGAAAACCTTAGATAAATGAAAACCAAAGATAGATCTGTTTGATTAGCATTAACAGACACCTTCTTTTTCCGTGATCACAGGCTCAATGGCTAGAGATCAGTATCAGCTCTAAGTTGGAGTAGATTCCATGCATTCCTCATAAAATCTTTTCTGAATCACTGCACAGTCACCCCACATGTATTGATTCCAAGCCTGGATTCAATAGCAAAAATCTAAGCCTGAGATCTTTGTGTTTTCTCAAATTAAAACAAAATAAAATCGACTTCATATAATGCAAAAATTCCACTTGAGATTGCTAGCTTTCTCTACCTACCTCTTGGTTACAGTTCTCCTGCACAATTTCCAGCAACAAGTCCAATCTAATCCACTCCTTATCTGTAGAGTTCTGAATTTCAAGTAAACTTTTTCAATCTATAATGAAAGAGCAGAATAAAACCAGAAAAGTTAAGGTTAAAACCTATTCTAAATTAATCACATTTTTCTTGGAAATTTGCTCTGTGTGGACCACACATTGTCCAGAGCAAAAAAATCCCAACTCCCTCTCGCTCCTATACCATCACAGTGAAACAGGATGACAAGAAAGACTAAAGGAATAAAAGAAGGAACATTTAAAAACCTTTACAATTGACAACTTTGTGAATGTGATATAGAAATAAAGAAAGGGTATAAACAAATTGGACTCATATAACAAATTAATTTGAGCAGATAGATTGGTTTTACCCCTTCATTTGCCCTTGAATTTTGACAAGAATTCCCTTGCACACCAGTTGCCTGGGATTTGAAAGGTCTGAGACACAATATTCATGGTAGTCAGCTTCACTAATAGTTCTCCACTCTTGTTTTTCAAGAAAAAAAAGATAAAAATCGCACTTTCTGGAGACATAATTTCCTTAATCATTTTCTCAGGGGGGATTAAAACGTTAAGTCCTTTATTCCTTACCTTTGATGAGTCTGGAATGGATTTTGGATGTGATATTGCAAATTGGCAGAAAGATTTTATTTCATCTGAATTTTTGAATCAGCATCTCTCAAAGAGTCTAATCAAACCTGTCACTCTTATGAAGACTGACGTGGCCAACAAGTGTGCTGCTGAACTGCAACCTGCCAGACTTAGCAACTCCTGCCACAAACGCATTTGGAAATCTGGATTTTCTATTGATCCCAACTTGGTTTTGCTATACAAGGACTTGTGTGGCTGGACCACATCGATATTTCTGTCAGAAAGGTTACACTGCACGTGTTGATCATGTCCAATTTACAAAACGTTGAAGTGACAATAATGGGGTTATTTGGACATTTATTGTTGAACAGTGAGAAACAAGGTATTTGCTGATGTCAAGGAAGACTCTATATGTCCTCAGACACCAGTGAGTGAAGAAATAATATATCTATCTTTCCACAGGCCCCTGGGAAGGGCTTTTTGATTCTTAGCCTAAAAGAGGCTCTAAAATACAGGGCAAATACTCAGAACTAAGCCGTGCTTTACTACTGTGAAAATTCATACTACAGAATGAGTGGGTTTTATTTTCTTCCTCTCCTCAGGGATGGCTCACAAACACCTATACCCTGTACTCTTCTCTCTGTGAATGTTGCACTTTTCCTGCTGCATTCAGCAGCATAGTTTACACTCAGATCACAGCTGGTCATTTTAGAGCTCTGGGAAGATTCTGAATCTTCCACCAAAAACTAAAGGCTAGATTTTTAAAAGAAATAAGAGAATTAGGTAAGCAGGTGTTACCAAGTTCAGGGGGACATGACCAGCTAATTTGCTTCAGCCCCAGTAGAAACCCAAGACTGGAATTTGGGAAATTTTCCTCCAGCAACACCCAGCAGGGAGTTTTGCCTGGATACGGATGTCAGGACTGGATCTTTACAATACCACCCTTTACCAAATCTGAGAGGTATCAGACCTGTTCTAAAGGCTTGTTTGCTACATTCTATTTCCCAAATGTAAGTAAACAAGAACAAAGGAGGCTGTATAAAGTGGACAGAAGAAACATGTTAAAAAAGAACAGTTGCTCAGCAAGTATCCATGGGTATGAGTGCTATAATAATATTAAAAAGCTGAATGTTTTCAAATCAACCCAGTCGAGTGCCTGTTAAAAAAAAAAAAAGAAAAAAGAAAAAAGAAAAAGAAAAAGAAAAAAGAAAGAGAAAAATGAAAAAAAGAAAAAGCTCTCTTTTCCTCAGCTGTGGTGGTGCAGCACCTGCCATTAGCTGTGGTGGTTCCTATTTTCATATTGTCTGACAGTAGCAGTTGGACTGAGCCAGAGCCAGTGAGGCCGAGAGGCAGACTCCCTGCTTCCACAAAGCTGAATTTAATAAGATGAGAACAGTATGCCAAGATGGTGAACTCCCTCCCTAGCACTTATCATGACACTAGTCACTCAGCAGGGCCCTTATTGCAGCAGTAATCTGGGTGAGCCTGGCAGAGCGTCCTGCTTACAAGTTCAATATAATAGAACAGCAGGGCACTGGAGGCCTGGCAGAAAAGCTTAGCAAAGTTAAAGCCTATTACGCTATGCTTGAGAAAAATGGCTCTCAAAATATTATATGCCGAGCAAAAACCTGGACATGCCAAGTGCAGTGACATACTAAGCCTCTTCCATAATGGTGCACTCATTAGTCTATAGACACAAGCAACATGGATTTAAAAGTCCATAACTTGAATGGAAATGGATATGCAAATTCACCCTTTCTTCTGCTCGGCTTGAATTTAATAGGCAACACTACAGCATAATATATAGATAGTGAAAACACAACTTGAATCTGCTCTGAGCTGCATTAAGTTCTTGAAGTTTGAAAATCCCTGCTCTGCACTTTATTTCCCTTACATTTTCATAAATAAAAATATTCATTTGGAAGCAATAATCCATCTGACTGGTATACACTGGTATGTGAACATGAAATCTCAACCTTGACTAGACCTGTGGCAGGGAAGCTGTATCAAACACCTTTAACAGAACAACACAGGGCACGAGCCCATCAATATTTAACTTGAAGAGGAATAAATATTTTGCTGTGAGCTGTCCAAAATAATATCTTTTCAGACAGTTTTTAATTGGATCATTACTTATTTCATTGAACATTCTTAACTCAGTTTTACCGCTGTCCCTGTTTTTAGCTTCAGTGATGTCTATCATAAATAGATACATCTATATATCTCAAAGTGCTTCAAGATTGTGCTGATCCAACCTTGAAACATGGCTCCTAGTTTGGATAGCATTTTGGAAAGAGAATTTTGTTAGGAATTGCCAGAAAACTCTTTCCATCTGGTCAAAATATTGTAACAATAAACTCCCCTGAAATTAATTCTAAAAACAGCTAAAAAGAGATGGAAAAGGAAGTAGGCATATACGCCTCTGCATAAGCTTCACTTGTGATGGGAAGATCAATGTGTCACTGTGCAGGTTTTGGCTGGGATAGAGTTAATTTTCTTCATAGCAGCTACTATGGGGCTGGTTTGGCTTTGTGCTGGAAGCAGTGTTGATAACACAGGGGTGTTTTTGTTACTGCTGAGCAGTGCTCACACACAGCCAAGGCCTTTTCTGCTTCTCACACCTCCCCACCAGTGAGCAGGGAGAAACTGGAAGGGGGACACAGCTGGGACAGCTGACCCTGACTGACCAAAGGAATATTCTATACATGTGACATCATGCTCCATTCCTAACTGGGGAAGCTAGCCAGGAGGCAGGATTGTGACTCGGGAGCTAGCTGAGCATAGTTTTGGGTAGTGAGAAATTGTGTTGGGCAAAACTTCTTTTGTATATTATGTTTTGGGTTTTTTTCCCTTTTCCGTCCTACAAACCCACGACTTCTACTTTTTTGTTTGTTCTCTGATTCTCTCCCCCATCCCACTGGCAGAGGAGTAAGTGAACAGCTGTGTGGTTTCTTTAGCTGCCAGCTGGGTTAAACCATGACAGTCATCTGGCCACTTTGCAAAGTCAAACAGGCTTTCATCTGCCTAAACGCAAGTCCTTAAAGCCATCTGACATGCCCTTGGGTTTTCCGTGTAGCCTATACTCATCATTCCAAAAGAGCTAGAGTCTCCTGTGGTTTCCTAACCATGTATATCCCAAATACAATAGAACTGCATATCTTTCAAGCTGGAAGGAACCTCAAGAGGCCTCCAGTCCAACACCATGCTCAAAGCAGGGTCAACACCACATTCAGATGAGATTGCTCTGGTCTTTGTCCAGTTAAGTCTTGAAAACCTCCAAGGACGGAGATCCCATAATTATTTTGGGCCCCTGTTCCAATGTTTGATTATCCTCACAGTGGAACATTTTTTCCCCTTATTTACAGCTATAACCTTCCCTATTTCAAGTTATGGCCCTTGTTGCTCATGCTCCTTAGTAAAGAAATTGGCTCTGTCTTCCAAATACACCTCCTCTTAGGTATCAGAAAGTTGCTACTAGGTGCTCCACACCTTCCTTAAACAATCTTGCTCTCTAAAGAAACACAGTTCCTTCATGTTCTCCTGACAGTACATGTTCTCCAGCCTTCTGACTATCTTGATAAGTCTGTGCTAGACTTGCTCAAATTTACCAGCATTTCCCTTGTACTGGGGAGCTCGAAACTGAAGGCAGTATTCTAGATGCAGTCTCACAAGCGGTAAACAGAGGGGCATAATCACTTTTTGATCTACTGGCTGCTTTCCTGTTGATACCTCTCAGTATGGTGCCTACCAGGACCCCAGGTCCTTTTCAGCAGACTCTCCCAATGTCAGGGTGGCAATCCTTAAGAACCAGGGTCAGTGATCTGGGGACTTCCTTGAGTTGCTCAAAGAAGACTTCATCAGTTTCCTAATATTGACCATATGATTTGTGGTGGATTCCCACTACAATGTTGCTCTCACTAGTATCTCCTCTGATCACAACCCAGAAGCCCTCAGTCACCCTGTCTTCTGTTCCACAAAGAGCTCCATACACCCATGCTGCTCCCTCACATAGATTGCACCCCCTTCCTTGCCTTCCCTGCTTGTCCCTCCTAAAGAGGCCCTATGTTCTTCACAATGCAGAGCCCCTGCCACATCTCAGTTATTCTCACGATGCCTTAGTTCCGTGCCCATGCACAGAGCTCTAGCTTCTCCTGTTTGCTTCCCAGACTGTGTACGTTCGTGCACAAACACTTGAGGCAAACCTTCTTTTAACCTGTCTTATCCTTCCTGAGGGCTCTCTTGCTCCTGTCACCCTGTCCCATGTATTTACTGCCCCGATTTCTGTTCCCTCACTTATCTGCGAGCTGTCATCACCATCCCCTGACATACCTGGTTTAAAGCCTGTTGGCAAAGATCATATGTGTGGATATCTTGGATACTCTAGGGCACCTCAAATGGAAAATACTTGCGTTTAGACAGATAAATCCTGCCTTTAGTGTCTGAGTCCAAGACTTACAACTGCTTCTGTCTGGTCATGTCTATTTCTTGTCCTGTCCTTCCAGTCTGTACCATTTTATTGATCATTCAGAGGAACAGACTATGTTTCTAGGTGTTCTTTATAAATGTACAGAAAGTCCATTTCAGATGCAGATTTTATTGGTTTTTTTGGGGTGCATGTGTTTGTTTGCTTGTTTTAAGGAAAAGCTTTCCTGTGTGAAAGAAATTAATAAATATAATCCAACAAAATATCACTAAGAAATACTCAAGCTACAGCACAACTGTAGCAAAACCAGCTAAAATATTCTTACCCTTGCAAAAGGGTCAACAATATTGGGCAGATGCGATAAACCCAGGAGGTAGTAAAATTTTAGGTAGCATACAGCACTTGGTCAGGGTACCTGAGTGCACATCTAGGCCTTGATGGCCCAGATCTACCTTAGCTGGAGCTTCCACCCACAATCACAGGTGCAGGAGCTCTACTTAAGCTCAGCTCTGCACGTGCCTTTGTCTCTTATGCTACTATGGAGGAGCACTGGCTTTCAGCTCAGCCATGCCTCTGTCTGGCAACATGTCCAGTTGATCCTGGCTGCTGTGGACTGATTTCCCAGTTTGACCTGGGGTCTCCCTGGCAACCACTGGACCTGGCTCTGACCTGCAGACTGCCTGCCTGCCTTGACCTCAGACCTGTGTGATCACTGTGAACTTGTTGATTTCAGTACTTCCTTGGACCTCATTACTATCTCTGGGCCTGCCCTGTTCAGGTACTATGGCTTATGAGACCCCTGCCCTGTGGATTACGTTATTCCCCCTGGCTCCATGCCCCTTAGGGACCCTCTAGGCCTGATGGAAACTATGAAAGTGGTTAATGTGTGACACTGAGAACTAAGCATGTAGTTAAAGCACTACTGTGAATACAGTGGAGGCAGCACTTTGAACTTTACTGCAAGAGAAGCTTTCAAAAGTACAACCTGTTTGCCTTTCAAGTTTTTTCCTTATTGTTCTAGACTGCTGACTAACCTCAGTATGTACTGATCTCTCTATTACCTTTGAATGCCTCTATTTAAGTACTAGTTTTGTTGCCTCATCCCCTCTCAGCAATGCCTTCTTATATTCTGTGATGTTGTTGTGATGATAGTCCCCAAACTGAAGAACTTTAATTTACGACTGGCAAACTTGGTGGTTTCCCCCTTGGAAAGGGACACCTTGTGGCTTTTGTGGAAAATGTTAATAGCTCACTTAACCTGGAGAATAAATTTTATATAATAAATTACAACCCATCATCATTCCTCAGTTTTGTGGCACTTTTGTGCTGGCAACAGAACTGAAAGTAGTTTGATTTGCTCTGCATCCCGTCACCTTTCATTTCAATAGAATCTCAGACAGTGAAAAGGCATTGTAAGAAGCCCTTGCTCTGCTCTCTAGTAAAGTCTGTGGTGTAAGAAAGCGAGCAAGGACACTGATGTCCTCCTGTGCATAGATAAAATCCTGAGCAAGATGAACAGAGAACCACTTCCAAATTTTACCAAAGAAGAATTTACTACTATATTAGAGTCTAACTTGAGGAGATTGATTTTAGTTTTAATCCCTTATCATTTAGTGGTGAAACATTCCTAGGCAAATGTTGTGCTCAGGACAGAGCAATATTAAGTGTTCTTGGTAGGGTTCAGGTATTTTGCCAATATTAGGTTGGTATTCAAACACTTCAGTGTCATATGAAGGGCAGATATAGCAGTAGTATTTTCTAATTATTCTAATGCTGAAGACAAACAATAAACTCTTCAAATAAGCTTTTGATATTATGAGACACCAGGAGTATTGCAGAAGCCATTAGCAATATCCTCTGGATATTCTAACTGATGGGACCGGTATACTTGCAGAGAGGGGAGTGAGTGAAAGCATCCCTGCCCTGGAACAGAAAGCACAATGTAGGAGGTATTACATAAAGCTGAGTGTGCCGCTTGGCTTGTGCTACGGCAGCTGTTACTCAAAACCATATGGGAATTTCTGAAGGCTACTTTTATTCTAAACTTCCTCATCTAGCTTAGAGAGTATTACATAGTAATGAGTATGTATGCTGTTGATGAAATTCCAAGGAAAAGGTGTTCCAACATTCTGAAAGCAAAATCTTAATGCCTTTGCATTTTGGTAATCGCTTAACTTAGATACTTAAGACAAATCAAATAAATGTTTTATTTTGTGGGACCAGATGGCTAACACCTCACAGGCTAAAATGCCAGATGCCAATTTGTTTGTTGGTGCTTGGCTTTAAGTTACTGCACGCACTGGGAGGTAAACAATAAACTTTTAATTTCTGTCAGATTTATTATTTCACAATTTGAATTTTAGTTAAGTTCACATTGAGTGGAGCATCAACCTGTGGCAAACCCTTGCTCTTTTCTCTTAGGAGATATTTTCCTACACATATTCATGCCACCATTTTGATGCGAAAGATGGGCAGTTATGCTCAAAAGATCCACTTCTGGAATTCCAGAGCTCAGTGTCAGATGAGTAGCTGATTGTGATTTACTTTTGGTGATGGTTTCTGCTTTTCTTTTGTTATTCCAGTTACACCATATTGTAACTGATCTTCCATCAGATATGTCTGATGACATAGAAGGTCAAGACTCATTATTGCTCATTTGCATTGCAATAGTCCAAAGATACTGTGATATAGCCTATGCCAACATCATGCTTGAAGAAATCTCAAAATACTTTTCTTGTCCAAGAGAAAAAAATATATATTATGCTTGAACAGACTTCTGAAGTATTATGCAATGGACAGACTGGATGTATTGCATATTAACCCAGTAACTCCAACTGACTCAGTATATCTTATAATTAAAAGCTATTCTAAAGTTTTCATATATTTTATAGTGTCTGATAATAACTACAGAACTGCTGGAACAAAAAAACCCTTCTATGCTAGAGTAACAGTATATATTTCTTGTAGATCACTAACAGTGAGAACGGGATATTCAAAATCAAATATTTCATATCCAAAAAACAAATTCTGTTAGTTGGGAAAAAATTGGTGTGCTGAACTGCACTGTTGGGTAAACAATGTGAGGAAGAAAATCAGTGGTTTGAATTGTATGTTAGATTTGGAAAACAACCCAAGATGTGGTTTTACCAAAAAAGGGATTTCTATTTTTTTTTGATTATTCTGTAATCATCCTATGTTTAAATTCCTTTTAAAATACGAAAATTAATTCAGAAAATAATTTACTTTTCAAAATTGGAACGTTAACAATCCCAGTTCTGCAGTTTAAGAAAAAAAAAATTTGGATTTTTTTCAGGTCTTAATTTTTTTTGGCTGAGATTGTGAATCTGTAACTGAGGCCTTTGTGAGATGTAACCAAATTGTAAAGTAGCTACACATAAGTTACCTATTTAAAATATTTTTAGGTTCAGTCACTGTTTTTATTTCATTCAAGAATTAAAGCTAAATCATCAATCACAAGTTTGCTTTTTTGCCCTATCTGTGAGGCATCCATAACTTGTCCTGTGACTCATGAACAGGAAAATAATAAATAGTAGTTTTAAACTGTTAGATTCCTGTAAATGAAAATATATAAATTCAGTGTTGCCAGCTGTAATGGGGCCTGGTAATATGATTTAAGGGAATTCAATTAGCACTTTGTAGGTTTTCTTTTTCACATATTATAATATCCAGACCAACACTGATTATAATTCCTCACTGTAGACTAGAAGTAATGCTTATTTTCCAGATTTTAGAATTTATTGAATATGTCATTATATATTTCCCTCTAGCATTATTCTCAACAAGATTCTCAGCACTTCTGGTTTCGTTTCCTATTTGTCCTTTGGCTGGTTGGCTAATTGAAAAATCTTAATTTATCTTAGGAGTTAAACTGGTCCCACCAAATATGGAAAGACTTTTCATTGAAAGGCCTACTTAATGTTTGTTTGTTCTGAAAGCAAAAGGATGGCACTAAATGAAAGCATGTGTGTATATTTGATTCCAGCATTGCACAGAGCAAACGAGAAGTGAGAGCAGTGAGCAGTGTTCAAACACACATATTCTGCTGTCTGGGGGTAGTGGGATGAATCTGTATGGACTTACATAGTTAGTATAAATTACAGCTGATCTGACCTGCAGTCACTTCCATGCCTGTCTGTGCTTTGTGGTACTGATAAGGAGCTGCTCAACTGTTGTAAGCCCTTGACCTTTCACTTGTCTAAAGTGGTAAGTGTGAAATTTGCGACCAGCTATACTTTGGTGCAATTTCAGAGCACATCAAGATCATGGCAGGAGATGGATGAATTGAACTGGATAGTGTAAGAGCCAACACTGCAGACTGAAATTTGGATATAAGATCCTTGGAGAGAGGTTAATCTTTATGTTATACAGCATTGATATTGTTCAACGCTTGCTACTGTATAAAATTATACACATAAAGAAGATTCCACTGGTGCCATTTTACTCTAAAAGGAGAATTTGACAAAAAAACATTCACCCACCCCCAAAAAATATACTGTATCAGTGTATCCTCTCCACAACTTCCTTTGTGGTCAGGAAGTTAAAATGGGTATGAACTTGTGAATGAGAGCTTGGCTTTATGTATTTACAAAGGTGTTAATGTCTCTGTTGATCTTCATAATTTTGTATTATGGAAACAAATTAGTCATAATCTTTAAGCCAGTACTAAGAAGGATTCAAATCTCCATAATAATTTTCTAGTGGGATGACACCATTTTCTGCTCTTTGCTGCAGATGGTTAGGCCACAGGTCAACAATCTATAGGTGTTTCCCCTGCCCTTAGTCTACTTCAATGCTTTGCAGCAGTTATTAGTTTCCTACTCAGGCTGATGTTTGACCAGAAACACCTTCACCTTTACTGTGTCCTGAAACTTCTGCTTTCTCTGTACACCATGCCTGACCCTTACAAATTGCAGACTTCTACAATTCATCATACCACCCTTGCTCACTAGAGGCCTCCAGTGTTGCTCTCCAGCTATGTTCTAAACCTTATGGTCTTCAACAGGCACTATTGCATGATAAATCTCCACCTTTACAAGTAATTGCAAGAACAAATGAGAAGGATTTAGTACTTCTCTATCCTGATGTCCCCCAAATGAGGCCTCTACCCTAAGCCATGGCCTAGGAGCTCTGTTTAAGCTCAGCTTGGGGCCTTCACTCATTGCTTGAGCTTGACCTCAGTCAGAGTGAACTTGTCTGGCCATCTCAACTCTTGGTTGGACTTAGCCATCATTTCTGCATTTGTCCTGCTCCATTGCTTGGAGCAGTGAGAATAGGCCCTTGCTCTGCTAACTTGCACTGCCCTGGTCACTGCTGTACCCTGACAGCTGAAATTCGGTATCATTAAAGTTTAGAAACCACATGATCAAATTAATGAATAATTAGTTAACGAGACAATTTAATTTCTGATTCAGTGGACCAGTGGAAGGATTTCTTAATAAACTGTAAGAGGGGGGAAAAAGTAGCTACACTAAAGTTAAAAAAGCTTTATCAAAGACATCTGTTCACATATTCTGGATCTAGACAATTAAATCTTGCAATGAGCTAATTTGGGACTTCACCAGGTACTTTATTCTGTACAATTAAACTACTCTGATATATATTAAATCTTCATATCCTTGCCAAAGGTAGTAGGTGCTCATTCTAAATAGATGGTGTACACGAGTTCTGCAATAAATGTAGGCGGAATGTCATATCCTTGTTTAGCAGTCTTGTGTTTCAAAGATGATAATTAGCACACTACAGACTGCTCCTAAAAGTCCCACTAGTATGAGATCTGAGCGATAATTAGAGGAAGTCAGAAGGCAAATTTTCAAATTAATACATAATATCCTCACTGAAATTAGCCACTGTACACATAAATAAAGGTCAAGTATGACTCCAACTTAAGATTCAATATTATGTTGCCACTGTAATCTTAATGTTATGATTGAATTTTTTGCACTTCTAAATGTCTGTGTGATTCCAATATGAATACTGGAGTGACTGTCAGTCAACGGAATATATGAAATGTATTTCAGACTGACCCAAACAGACAGCCAATGGCTTAGAATTGTGAATATTCATGAGTATACTGGACTAATGCAACTGCTTGGACAAATGTATCCATTTATTCACTCTTCTACATTATGTAAAGAGAACACTTCAGTGTAAGCTCAACATAGAAAGAAATAGTTACTTAAAAATTTTCCTCTGTATTGACTCAGTTTTTATATATCAGACAGACTGATGAGTATGAAAAGCTTAGTTTTGACAACCTGGAAAAAAACAAGGTTAAATGCAAACCTGAATATGATTTAACATGGAAGTTTATTACAATTGTAAAAAATATGCTTTTAAAAGGAAAAAATACTGAATATTTAATACTGCAAATAAGTAGTATGTAGAATTATGCCTGAGGGCTCTTTTGCTATGTTGAGTGAATTAAATTTAATTTAGAAGGGCTGAAAAAATAGTATACGGTACACACTTTCTCAGTCTACCAACTTTTTGTTATTGCTGTAGAAACGCAGAAAGGAAGATGCATAACTAATCTAAAATACCTAAAACAGTTCAGTAGGAGCACTTACAATGTCCACTTTGCAAACAGCATAGCAAACTGCTACACTGTCAGTACAAGGGAGTTCACCTGCAAATTTTTTTAATTACACAAGGGAAGATATTATCAAGCCTGCTCTTATTGAAGTATCTGTGAAATACTTTGCTACACTGAAAATGAGCAGTCAGAATGTAAAACTGCAAACTTAAAAAAAAAAAACCCATCCCAAAACCAACCATCAAACAAAAAACCTGCCACACAAGAAATCAAAACTCTTCAGTGAAGAAATTTTGTAAAGTAGCCTGTGCTGGTCAAAGTTTGCCAGGTTTAATTGCTGGTGTTTGAACTTGGTATTGATATTATATAATCAGCTCCATGTCAGTGGAGCAGTTATAAAACCCCTCGTAGGCTATAGAAAGCTGGAAACAATTTAGCAAATACTTTCTGCAAGAATCAACAGCAAAAGAAAAGCACCTTATTGATAATCTGTAAATTATTGTTTATACCATCATATTTTCCACAAATCTAAAATGCTATGCCTGTATAAACATAGGTGGCAGGTCAAGTAGTTTTTGGGGAATATTGAAAGGTCCAACTGAGAAAAGCTACTTTGCATTATACTATGCATGTCTACCATCAATCTCAATAGCTGAACTGCATCACAACTACTCCCTGGTTTAACTGAGGCTTATTCTCTGTAACTGATGAGATATACTGAATAAATACTGGCTGGTCAGCTGCTTAACATGTATTTGCTTTACTCATGCAACAGACCTGGAAGGAATGAGCACACCAAAAATAATACTGTGCAATATAGCATCTACAGCATTTTGGAAATACATAGAACTATGTAGATACTTTTGATAAAATTTGAAGGACTTCATAGAATACAGATTTACCAGTGCATTCTGTCAGGTTTTTGGAATCTATATTAACAGTTACATCTTATATTTGCTTAGCCTTCATAACCATATAAAGGAGGAAACCGATTATGCTCTATTTTTACCCTAACATTCGTAACAAGGCAATAGTAGCATTTTCTTCAGCATGCTTTTAAAGTCAAATATTCTAACACTTCAGAAATTCTAAAATATCTATTATTACTATGGTCTTAATTAGTTCATTGCTTCATCACATAAAATTAGCTATTTGTACAATTACGGAGAAACATCTAAGTCTTTATTCATAAATAAAAGGATTATGTGCATGCCAGTGAAATGCTGTATGTATCCTGCTGTTGTGCAGTGTAACCCTTTGGGCATTTTCCTTTATATTCACAGTCAGATTTTGTTGTAAAAGTGAACTGCATATATGATTCAGATGGGCTCCAGGCAGATGCTCAGATTTTTCCTGAAAACATACAAAGGCTTCAGGGAAACATCTTCCCTTGGTGATCATAAAAGCACCACTTGCATGTTTCCATATGGAATATCTTTAGAACCTTGTTCACAAACACTGAGAGAACTGAGAAGCAAAGCTGAGTGGTTCTGGGACCCTAAGGATTTCTGAGAAAATAACCATGAGGAGAAGGTTCTTGAGTACATAGCAACATGTTACAAATAATGGAAGTTATCTTACTATTCTTAAATGCTTGGCAGTGCTCTGCTTTGGGGCCTGTTGTAAAGCCAGGTATTAATTCTGGACTCAACTGACATTTCCATAATCCAGACTTAATCTGTAATTGCAAGTTATAAATGCTTTGGACTAAAAGTATTTATTTAGAAAGAAGCAAAATACTGCATATTTATTCATAAAGTAATAGTAGTAGGTGTAATGGATGGTAGCAGTTCTTAATTTGAAACAGCTTGTGATTTCATAGCAGCTTTATGGAAGAAATGTGGCACTTGGTGAAATTAGGCTAACTAGTTATTCTTATCATCACACCATAACCACTACCAAATAAAAGTACATTATGTTTATCTAAATTTTCATTTAGTTAATGGTGATGGTAGGTTAAGGGTGGGAGAAAGGCCTCTTTAAACCGGTATCTAAAACCATTCATTAACCGAATTGCAGTATTTTTCTACCTAGATCCAGTGTCAGGGTAACTGGAAATGAAACATTTATTTATTTCTGTTGCTGAAGTTCAATATAATTTTTTTAAAGTTTGCAGGGTTTATCTCCTATATAATTTGATTACATTCAGTCATATTTTTCTGTTCATCCCCTGGCTTGTTTCTTCCAAGGTGGTCTGCATTTCAGATTTTGCGGTGGGATGTTATTCTGATTTCCTTTTTCTCCCTCACTTCAGAGGCAGAGAATCCATCATACTTTCATGTATTCACATCCAAGGTGCTTTACGTCTCAGTTAATTCTAGTTTAGAGGCCTAATTCAGGTCTTCATTGAGCTTTCTATCATGTTGCCCCCTACACAGAAGAGCAATTTCAATGCTTGTAATTATGTTCTAGTACCTGCATCCACCATATGATGCTCAGGACAGCCCTTCTCTTAGAATATTACTAGTCTGAAAAAAGGACTTTCTTTGTCACATCTCTTGTGTGTGTTGGTTAATCATAGCTCTTCTATGTCTCCTGACTGTACTGCATCTGAAGTTCTGTCTTCTGATTTTCTCTCTTAACCTTTTCTGTAGGTGTGTTACACATTTCAGTCCTTAATATTATTTCCCCTTGTCTACCCATCTGCTTATTTTAGCTGCTTCTTCCTCTCTGCTGGATTCTGTACAGACTTCCCATCCCCCTGTCCACTCCTTTAAACTCTCCCCCATAGCTCTGTCTATCCTCTCAGTCGGTGCATTTGTGACCCTTCTGTTCAGATGGAACCCGTCCCACCAATATAGGCTCCATCTGTTCGAAAATGTCCCACAAACCTAAAAGGGGACGGAGGAAGTTCTCCTCTACAGAATTGACGTCACTAGGTGGAATTCTCCTGGGGTTCTGGCCCCGGAGCAGCAGTAGCATTTACAAACAATAAAAAAGCTTCTTGCTGAAAGGAATTCCTGTGAACAATGTTACCACAATACCCACCTATTTGCATGTATACTTTTCAGGACCTTATCCAAAGCCTAAGTCACTGGGGATTTTCCACTGATCTCAGTGGACTTTGGTTCAGGTCTTCGCTTCACAAATACATGCATTCAAAGGACAGGTTTAAAAAATAGTAACTTCTGCCAAGACATGGGTGTTTGAACTCCAAAGCAATTCCCTTTACCAAAAAAAAAAAAGAAAATACGGCACCTAAGAAAGTAAAATAGTAGAGATACTTTTCTGGGAAACCACTATTAAAAATATCTCTGTATATACTGGTGCAATTAAATCTAGATATGGTGAAACCTTTTGTCAGTGAAGTAATTTTTTTGGTCATACTCCAATTGTTGCTCAATATCTGCAGTATGTGAAGTATTAAAATCTCCTTATGATGTGCTTCAAGGGACAAGAAAAGCTGGAAGCAGATGAAAAGAAAAAAAATCCCTAAATTGGAACCTCCTTTCAGCACTGGTAAAATCTCTAGTGATATTTTCTTTATAGCCTAAGGAGAAAAGTTATATTTGTCTATTGCATGAAACAAATCTTTTGCTGTTCAAAATAAATAAGGACCGAAATCTGCAATTTACATTTATACATCCCACTTAACAAATGTAAAAATGGTGAGGAAAGGCTGAAATGAATTCTTGGCAATTATTACTATACTCAGTCACTGAGATGCACTTTAAAATTGCTAAAAGACAAGAACCAGAACTGTTCTATACTTTATTTTTGAATAAGGTTCCTCGCAGTGATGGTCTCTCCCAGCTTTTTGCAAGGTACAGTAGCTGCAGCTTTGTTTATCTGGCCCCTACACAATATTGTCAGGATGCATTTCCATTTTCCAAGTGACTGCTGCCACTGTGCCACAATCTGTGCTCATTTCTCGAGCAGCTAAACCCTTTGACACTGTGGTTTTTAATTAAAATTACATTAAACTTAATCAGCCAGAAAGAGGCTGCTGTAGAAGGCAGGTTTGATTGCAACCTGCAAAGGGCGCTGGGGCTGCCAACTCGCTAAAGATGTGCCGGCAGATGCCAAGCTGCTTGTGTGAGCCCCATGGTCACAAAAATGCTATGAGAGGTCAGTTCTGTCTTCACTTTTTTCTAGCACTGTCACCAAACAATAATGCGCGACAACTCTTGATAAAGCTCAAGGAAGAGAAAGAAATCTATGGCTAATGTAGCCGATGTACTTTTATTAGTTTCCCAAATAATTGAGAGTCACAGAAATGATGCATTTGACAAACGCTGTTACTTGGAGAACCCTGCAAGTGATAACCCTGTAGGGTCTATATGCATGTTTAAGAATCCAAACATGTGCAAGGGGTTATGAGATTGGGCCTTGTGATATAAATAGTCCCTCAACTCCTTGAGATTTTCTCCAGAGCTTCTTCATTTTTTGTTCTTATTTGGCTTTGGATGGAGTAATGAATGAATGAGCAGGCCTAAGAGTATTAGATTGTCAGTACTTCTTTGTAGAGCTAAGATTGATTTCACTGCACAAATTAATGTTTTTTATCTTAAAATTAAAATAAAGGTTAGAGTTTTGGAATAGCTTTCATAACCTTTTTAAATTTTCTTTGATAGCAGCCCAAAGCAACTGTAGAATTCCTCAAGCTTGGTAGGATACTGGTATCTTCTAAACACTTGCCCATGCATTGGCCATTTAATGGAAATTAAATATATGAGTTATTTATATTATTTTAATACTTAAGAAACCTAAACCAGCTTTCATTGTGACACCCTACCCCCCCTCCCTTTATGTCTATTGTTTAGATCTGAACAAACTCACAATCTCACAGGACTAAGATGTGCCTCTAAAACATATTCCCATTTTCTAGAGTTCTGGATTTTAGACTCATAATCTTGAAGAGCATGGTGGTTACAACAACCACGTTCCATGCTTGAAACTGTCCAATCTTAAGAGATCTTTTTGTTTTGAAATCCCTTTCGCATTCTGTACAGGAAGAGGGGAAAAAAAGACCAGGAGTCTTTTGGCTTCTATTATATGTTATGAAACCAACTACTGAGGCTTCTGAAGGCTTCTAGGTAAGATTTTAGTGGTTAACTACATTTTATATTTTGTCATGTGGGCTATTTTATCTTTCCACCTACAAGTAGTGATTCTGGAATAACTTGATTTTTGCTGTGAGAATTTATGTGTCCAAGGGAACAGATAACTACTGTGATCTCATGACTTAACAAGCTAGCCAGAAGATAATGCTTCAGGTAGTTTTCAGTTGTGTGTGCCTGGAAATGTGTTTATTAAAACCTGAAAAATCCAAACCAAACTGGGCAGAGTAATGACAGAAATGGAGAACAGCTGGATGGGAGAGGTAATGAAATCTAAGAGTTTAGTAGATTTCTAATTAGCGATGGGAGATATCTGAAAAGAAAAGAGAGACAACAGTAAGATAGGTGTCCCAGTGACTGAAGCGGTAGGATAGCAAAGTTATCTTATCTTCTTACTTCATAATCAGACATATGAATTACAGCAGATGACAATTACTGTGTTAAGATCTATTATAAACTCTATCAGAAAATAAATACATTAACACTCTCATAAATTAGGAATAACACTAATTAAGTCAATGGAATCAGACTGTTCTAGGAGAAACAGGATTTTTTTTTTCTTCAACTGTTCAGTTGAGAAAACAAAAGAACAAAGCACTTCATGCTTGCTAATTACATTTGGTGTAGGAAGCAATAAAATATGTCAGAAAAATTAAACTCATCTCGTGTGACACAAAAGCATAAAATAGAAGCGATGGAAGTAAGAGATAGTTTTACAAAGTTTGGACTTTTTAAGGATATAGGGATTTAGGAACAAGCAAAGGATTGATCCATGACAGTTTCATCATATTATGTCTTAACTGACTGTGAATCCTTTACTTCCCCCTTACTCTTGCAATCTCCACTCCATCTTCCATTTGTCACACATTATGTTTATGTATACAGTTCATAATTTTTTTGAGTGTTTGTTTTGTGCATTGGAAGAATTCATGCAACTCCAGTTTTGCTAATCATTTCCTGTGACTGATCTTCAGCCCTGAAATCAAGAGATGAAATATGGAAAGCATTACACAGCTAACTTCCCTTTGAATTGTTTGGCTGAAATAGGCGTTAGCAGTAAACATGAATCAAACAGTTTTACACCTTAATAAATGGTGTTTTTTCACTGTATCAAGTAGATCTTGTAAAGCAGCAAGTGTGCCCAGTGTAGAGCAAAAGGCATGGCAAGAAACACTGTTACTCTGTATGTGGAGCTTGGCCAGTCACTTAAAAGGATTACACAGTGGGATCTCCACGGTTAGCAGGGACTGGACCCAGTAGTCAAATATTTCCTTCTTAACAAGGGAGGATAAAAAGGAGATGAAATATTCTTTCACTTTCTAGGTCACATTTTAAGCTACTTTGTATGTAATGAAGTCTATGGTAAAGCTGGTGATAATACTCTTTAGTGATCACCCCCGCAGTTTTATTTGGAATAGTAAGATATATTACTTAAACAAAAAATAATGGGTAATTCCATGAAAAGTAGAACTCAAGTCTCCTGCTTTGTCTTGGTTTTGTGTTTTAGCAGTAATTAAATCTGCTGCTGTGAAAGGTCTTTTTAAATAGCTTCCCTTGTGTGGATTCTCTGGGATCTAATCTTAGTTGAATTTACACTGTGATCTTTGACTTGCAGATCAGAGTCTATCACATTGCTCAAGATGCCCTGTTTCAGGCAACTTGGTGAACTTTACAGTGTGAGACCTCTCTGTCAGATTTGACTGAAGCTGGTCAATAGGTGTGGGGAAGGGAGACAAACATATGTACGTATGCCCTGGGAAATTGCAGGATTCTTGTTTCCTCAGAAAATACAGCTAAAAGAGATGTACAAACTAGGTCTGAATATTGATAGATTATCTATTTACCCTATTTCTTGATGTACAGCTGTGAGTTTGTGTTAATAAATTTCAAAGGAGCAATGGACAAAGAGCTCTGTGGCTACAGCAAGGTACAGTACAGGCACACAAATTCTGCTGGCCCATGGAATGGCACAAACCTCACCACCCACCCAGAGAAACGAGGGAGTCCAGAATGATGTGTACTACGTGATGGGATAAAGATGGCATACATGGCAAAGGGCAATTTGATATGGGGAATTTCTACCTCTTCTATAATTGGGAAACCTTAGAGGTGTGATTGAATGAAGGCAAGGGTGACGGATACAACAATGATGGCTTCTTAAACTAATGTGTAGAGAACCCTGCCAGGAATGGTTCATGTCTAGATCTAGTTAACAAATGATCAGGCAGTAAGAGCAAATTAGAGTTGAGCCCCTGGGGGGTCAAGTGACCATAATCTGATTAAATTTATTATAATGCAGAAACCAAACCCAATTAAAACAAATATAAAAAGTATGACTTCTGACTGGCCTGCTCATGGAAGAAAGGGACCTTGTTGGTAGTGCACGCACACTGCGGAAGGCAGAACACAGCTCTTGGGCAGCTCTGGAGTTTAAAGTATGCAAGACAAACCTAGGACTAGTTCTGTTTAAAGCTTGAATTTTGAAAGGAGGATAATGATATTCCTCCTTGAAAATACCCACCCTAGCAGTTGAACCAGCTCTATTTACAGTGGTGATTTCTTCCTAGTCAAAAAAATACAGTTTAAAGACAGGATTAATATGCATATTATTAGCACTCTAAGTATAAGATGCTTCTTTTCAAGGTTTTACCATTAAAAAAGATATTATTATTTTATAATTAATTTGCATCATTAGTATATCTCCAAGCCTGCAAACAGCTGTATGGCAGGGAACTATGTATCTCATCAACCTGCACTTGTATAAAAGGACTTTGTAAGCAAAGCAGGCAGTGAAACACAAGCACAATCACCTTTGCAGGTGGTACCTGTGCTCCATTTTGTAAAGGATGGGTGCACATCTACACAATGTGTCAACTGGCCTGCAGCTGGTGAGTACTCAAGTGTGAATTCCCAGCTGCCATGCTTCTCAGCTGTTTCCAGGCAGTCTAAAACTTCTTATGAGTGTGTATATGGAATTATAAGACACCAGAAAGATGACAGGCAGGAAACTGGGCAGTATAGCTCCTCCAGGGTTTGGGTAAGGACTCGAAGTCCAAACTTTCCACATAGAAGAAAACTTCAGGTTCATGCTGCCTTTTAGTATAAGCCTGAAGTGTACACAGATGGCACATGACAGAGGGATCTCTCCTAGAATACCACCTGCCAAATTGGCAACTAGTATTTATAGGAAGCCTCAGCTCAGGTTGCAGTCATACAGTGTGGATGCTGGAAACAACGTGGGTGCATAGAAACAGGTTGAGAAATAGCCTGTTCCTCCTTAAAAATGTTGGTGTTCCTTTTGAAAAGACCATGCAATATCCGTTGATGTACCAGCTCATACTCAAAGGCAACATGCAAAGCCCCCAGTGTCTCGTGGCTACAAATCTCAGGAGAATTCTTGCCTTTAAGCCCTGCTCTCTGGCCTGGCCTTAAAAGCCAGCACTTGGCTCTCTTAATAGTTCTGATGGGGAGTATTTGTTTTAATTAATCCTGTAACACATCTCACATCCAAGAGTTGTCACCATAGCTTATGAGTTACTGTTTCTAAGTTTATCAGACTTGATGCTAAACCATGAAAAATCCTGAAACAAAGTATGAAATGGGAAATGTAATTTTTAATCCATTAATTCAACAATGTTAGGTGCCTCAAGGCAACTAGGATGGCTTCTAGTGGACAAACAGACATTGTCCCAGAATGGAAAATTTTCATTTTAAATATCTTATAAGACAGCAAGAGCAGAGTCTTGAATGTCTTTTTTCTGCCTACATATATTGCTACGGGTCTTTATATCTTTTTACCACAAGAAAACACAATTTAGAAGGCAACATCTTGAAAACAGAAGTGCAAGACGCCACAGGGAAAAAAAAAAGTAGAGAAAATAAATTTTCTAGGATTGGAATTTTTATACAAAATCTAAGTTATCATTCATAAATTTATCCCCACTTGACATAATAGTTTTGATATTTTTCAGTGAAATTTTGAATCTCCATGATGTGAGTACAAGTATGGGAAGGAACTATGCTGGAGATAACTCAGCACATTCATTCTTTGGGAAACTATCTGGAGGAAACAGTAAAAATCCAATGTGAAGAAAAAAAAATAAAAAAGCTGCAACTCAATTGGAAAGCAAAAGTCCTGAGATTTTTTTTTTTTTACTTCACATTGTTCTGATTTCTTTCCTGGCTGCTCTTTTGCATTGTAATTTTCATTGTTTTTTTAAGCCACTGTAGTGGTACTCTTAGAATTTTGTGTTTAACCTTTTAAATGCCCGGAGACATCTTTCCACCAAACAGAGGAATGGAACTATGACTCATCTGGCCCTATGACTGTACTTTGTCCATCACTGCTGATTAGGAAGTGGGAGCACCTCTCATCTGAGGCATGTCCCTGGCAGTACTGGGTCATTGCACTCAAGGGGTTAACTGATGGCATTTATTATACTTATCTGGGGGTAAAGAGGTTCCAGGCTGGAAAATACTTCCCCTCCTATTACCACTTGGTCAATTAGCAACCTTTAGGCCAGAGTTACATGCCCATATTCTCTTGTAATCCTGTCAGGACTCTTTATTCATTCACCAGTAATAGAGTCCTGTGACTAAACCCCTTTTTTTTGGCCAGGGTAGCTGAAAGACCAGCTTCTGATTCCTCACAGAAACTCTCCTATAGGCAATGAAACAGCAGTTATATCACAACTGCTCAAATGGCAAATGTGAAGTGACTGCTCGAGTATAAGATGCTGCCTGAAAAAAGGAGATGGGGGTAGCTCATTTGACAGAGCTGTTCACACTTTTTCTGCACAGCTGAGAGACATTAGCTTGATTTCCCAAGATTGGTGTGTTTTCCAGCACGGTGGTGAGTTAGAAAACCCAGCAGCCTCAGAGATAAGCTGGGTCTGATCATACATGTTTCAAAGCTCAGGCACCAAAAGCCACTTCAAAAAAAAAAAAAAAAAACCCTCATAGAAAGCTGAATATTTTTGCAAGGTCAATAGTTCAAATAAAGTAAACAGAAAAAGAAAAATGCCTTTAGTGAACTGGCTCTACACCATCTTTCCCACAATGGTACCCTACCTAGCTTAGAATTCCATGCTTTATTTTGTAGATACTTGGGTAAAATTCACCTCTTTTTGTCAGAAAAGAACAAATTGTCTTTGTTCACACAGACTGGGGACAACTGGTAGCCCAGTTCAGTGGAGTTGGGAATTAAGGCAAAGGAGGACACATGTGGCAATAAAGGAAGAAACATGAGGCCTTTTATTTTTAGTTTTGACTAATGTCTGAAGTTAAGCACCTATATTTTATGCTGAATTAGTCTGTCTGGCAGACTCATAACACTGCTGGTGCAGCTTCTATTTGCCTTGCCCACAGTAATCATTACTTCTAAAATATCAAATAATTTTTGGATGGCGAAATATGCATCGAGATTTTAATCTTCCTGGGTAGCTGGTTTCTTTAACATGAAAAAATATTTTACCAACCTCATTCTAGCATAGTCACTGATAATCAACATTTGTGTAGGAAAAGATATGTAAAACATTATGGTTTTAGTAGTATCAGAACTAATTAATATAATAACTCCATATAATAGACTGACTAAGTGTACTGTAATACAATGTACTTTTCAAATTAGCTCTGATACTACTATAAACATGATGTTATATTAAGAGTTGGAAAGATCATCTCATCCAGAAAGATCATCTAGTCCAACCCCCCTGCCAGAGCAGGATCACCTAGACTAAATCACATCGGAATTACATATTCCTAGTAAACCTCCTCTTTTAACTCATGGTATGTATCTGGTATGTACTAAGGGTCAAGGATTTATTTAGAATTTAGGTTTTTTTCAAGCTCCTTTCTCTTCAAACTGCAGCTACTCATTCATACAGCAGCATAGTAAAAGTAATGTGATTGAGGTTGAAAAGGCTTTCCAGAAATATTTGAAGTTCTTGGCTGTACATCTGATTGTGGGTGCTCACTTTTGGCTCTATGCGGGCGGGCAGGCAGTTCCCCATCCAGTCTTTGTTATGACATGCCACTGCCCAGTTCTGGAGGTGGAGAAGTTGTGGGGTTAGTTTTATTGTTTCCTTTAAAGACATTTCTACTGCTGTCTGCTGTAGAAATACAGATATGTCAGAGGGCTGAGGATATTTTTAAATGATCTGTGGGCACCCAATTAGGTTTTATTTGTTTTTAAACTCTGATTTATGAGAAGAATCTCACAAGGTGTAACATCACTTTCATCTTCCTTTCCAGATCTCTATGTATGGACTAGGAAGGATTTTGAAATTCTCTGGATAAGGAAAGGCTCTGATGGTTTCACATATATCATACTCTGAATTCTAAATTATATGTTTCATTGAGCTTCTCAGTTTTGCAACAATTTTTCTTATGAACAACAACAAAAATGACATAACCCTTTACACATATATTCAAGATCCATTAAACTACCTAACACCTGAAAGCAGATCCTTGTAGTCTTTAATTTAATTTCAGAGGGACTGTGTCTCAGCATACGAATACTTATCATGCAGATATCCACAGACTGATTGCACTGAAAGACATGTAACTGAAAACAGAAAGCAGATTTCCAAATAGTTTCTAAATCTAAGATAAACTTCTGGATCCACTAAATGATAGACATTGATTTAATCATTAGAGCTTAATTCTCATATGGATAAAAACAGAGCAACATCATAAACAAATACAGTACTTTTACCTACCCTGGGTAGCTTTGATATCTGTACATTCCAATTACTGGATTTTTTTTTTCAGAATTAATATAAATCATCCCAACCATTTTGATTATAGAGGAGCTTGTTATCTCATTTACCTCAGAGCAGAAGAATGGAGAGAGCAGAAATAAAAGGAAAGAGAATGAAGCAGCAGTAGTTCCCACCTAAGCAGCACCTTCTAATTGGAAATACCCCTCTTCATCTCCATTCAGGCTACAGCTGAATGGAGCTGCTTCCAGTTTTATGTCGCTTCAACAATAGTTAGTACCATCTCATTTTCTAATCTCAAAATTTTACAACAATATAAAGCTGTATTTGTTCTAAACTATTAGGCCTACTTCTCATTTTAGTTATAATGACAAACAGAAAATATGCAAGAAAAATTTAAGCTAATACAAGACAGAGGTAGATCACAGCCCAATTTATGCATCGGCAGAAATTTAAAAAATAAAATATGGAGGTATAATCTTCCTCTTTACTATAAAATAAAAGAACAAAGCAACCAACAGAAAAGTCTTTTTTTTCCCTAACTCCAGATTAGCAGATAGCAATGGAGGAAAAAACCCAGACACCATATATTTCAGAAAAACATTTTCCTTTTTTTTCTGCCGAGATCCACTTGATCCCAAAGCCCTACTGTATTTGTACAGAGATTCATTACGTTCATTAGAACGCCAAGGTGAGTTCATTCTAATCCAGGGCATCTCACTATTTAACTCACATGTGTTTCAATCTACATTAAACACAATCAACAATATGTGATGCCTGGTTATTTTAATTTGGACTTTGAAAACCTTACTCTTTAGTTCCATTAGAATACTTTACTCATGGTGTCCTACATTAGTTTATGAGAAAGGTGTATTTTTGAGGCAAGACTCACCATGGAAGTCCTCACCAACAAATCTTCCAAACTTTTTCAGAAGAAAACATAAGCTGATTAGATTTAAAATTGGATACTTTACTGGAATGTTCTAAAAGACAGGTATGCAAGATGTGCAACAAATACCTATAAAGGGTCAATACAAGACCTATACTTTGATATATTTCAGGTGCTTGTTTAAAATCAGTGTTTGTCATAGTGAGAAATTCTGTGATGAATGTTGAGGCAAAAATCAGAATAACAGCAGTGATCACAGCTGGAAGTAAGTTTGAAAAACAAACAACAATGAAAAATCCACTCTCTAAATCGATACAACTGTTAATGTAGACCTATACTTTTTTCGTATTGACTGAAAACTTGGAGTAATGCTGACCTAGGTCTGAACCCACTGCCATGCCATCTATATGTACCATGTGCTCTGAAAACTAATTGGTTGATGGACTTACGCATAGAGGCGTGAAAAACTTTGTAATGCTCAGTCACAGCAGGATAAGACCAGAAGAAGACATTAACAGGGACTGAAGAGGAAGATGACATGGTAACAAGAGTGAAGTAATGCATGTCCTTGTAGACATAAAGGACTAGGAAGATTAAGTAAGCAAGAGCCATTTTTACCTTTTTCACTGTCAAGAAACAACCCTCAGAGCTATTTTTCTAGCTTCTGTAAGAAGCAGGCTCCATTTTTTGTTAATTACATGTAATAGAGAACACAGTAATAATGCCATATGACAGAGATGAATGGAGTATAAAAGCCTGAAGTGTAGTCATTTTTTAAAAAAATATTTTATTACAATTATTTTTTATTTTATATTGGCTAAAGATGGAAGAGAGATTGTTTTGCTGTTGTTTTAAAAAACTAGCAGCAGGTTTTACCATTAGTTTCACTTTTAACAGCAATAACTTCACTAAGTTCCATTTGCTGTCAGTTAATTTCAGCATGTGTCCAAGTTCTCTCAAAAATATACTTTTGTTAAGATTTTATAGCTATTGAACAGTTTGCTGTTCTTACTACTACTTCCTCCATCACCACAGTTCCTGTCATTCAACTGGGCCATTCAAATATGGATAAAGCAGAATACTTCTGTAATTAATCGATTTTTTAGATAAATACGTTATAAACATCTCTACTGTAAAGAAACCACTAACTGTACAGCCCCACAATTCATGACCTGCATTCTACAAATGGCAAGCTTGGTGTGTAGTTTAGCAAGTTATCACCAACTTTTTGCACAGCAGTTATTTGAACAGTATCTTCAGTCAGCTTGGTGACTTCTCCATCCTGAAAAACCATGGTCTGCCCTCCATCTGTCATGGGGCTGTTTGATTGCTATAGCAATAATATAAACCATGCATGACATAACCAATACAAAACACTGCGATATGTCTGCTCAGCAGCTGTGTATCAGGTGCATATAACCTGTCCTCCATCCCTTGTTCTGCTTTGCCAATGGTTGCCAAAGGTTAGGGCATTCATTTGCTGACACAAAGAGTATCAATATGAGATGGACTAACCCACAGAGATGAAGGTGATGACTGACAATCATTTTCTGCTTGGATCAGTGGAACTTTCTGCAATCAGGAAAATCTTGTCTGCACAGAAGATACAGATTTTGGAGTGGTTGTTCATTTCACCACTTCTTGAGAACTACAGATCATCAGAAACCTCATGCCTGCCTGTTCAAGTTAAGAGTATATGTTTTTGAGCTTCCTAAATGTAACCTTTTCAAAATAAAGCCACTTTACTGAGCACACTGCTGCCTCTCTGGAGTCCAAGAACAAATGCACCAGACATTAGTCATCTGCACGCTGCTTAACACACTGATGGATGGCACATGGATACAATGGTAAAAACTATGAAGGAGAGAACAGAATACTTCAGTATGGATATAATTGACTGGAAGTGCATTAGCATTATAGAACAGAAGAACAGAGAAACCTCAGTAAAGGTTAGCTGAGTGTAGAGTACTACCAGTCATTGAAATTAAAAGCACTTATAGTTCTTGTAAAGCATGTGGTCTCAGTACTGAATCATTATAAATACCACAATACAGTATATGCTACTTTTTCAAAACAAATGGGAAGTACTTTGAAAACTGTTAAAATAATTAAAATCTGCAGCAAACACATTTTTTAAAAAACTAGATTTAAAACCAAATGTGAACTATGAGCTAGAAGATGCTACAAAATCTACAAAAATAAGTCAATACAGATGAAATTTATTAGTATTTCCCACAAACTTCAAAGCCTTCGATAAGAATAGTGAATATGGAAGGTCTGGCAGTGCTGAAGGTGGGCAGCACAAGCCAGAGATCTCCCAACAGTGGCAGTAGTGAAAAAAAAGCACTGCAAGGCATGCACATGGACACTGATGCTTAGCCACAGTTGGCATGTATTGTGGAAATTGCTGCTCCCACTTTAAATTTTTGCTTGCTAAGATAAAGGCTGGTTTGGGGTTTTTTTTACATTTTGATTAAACTGGAATGTTAAGTCCAGCATCTAACTAAATCCAGTACCTAACTGATTTAACCTTGAGATGGGCCGGGCTGCAAATCCTTGACAACAATGTGCATCAGCACAGATGAAGAAGTCTACACAGGCTTAGGATGGATCATCTTGCACTGTGCAGCAGTGAGTCCTGAGACTTTGAAGAATTCCCATCCAAATTCCCCTACACTAAAGAAGACAATGGACATCATAGCAACAAAGAAGAAGAGGGGAAATTTTATGTCCTTAAAATATCAGGGGTAGCTAGAAGGAAATATTTTTCAGATGACATTGGTAAAATATCTGTTTTAATCTTCATGAAGATCACATTTTGGGACAGGGAAACAGGTACCCAAGTGGGTATGACAGGAGGACTGTTAGAAGAATTCCTACTGGCTCAACCATTTCCCTTTTATTTGTGGGGTTTTTTTTTTGGCTTTTTTTTTTAACACCACAGTTCTGCTGGCAGCCATTTCAACAGCTTGTCTTTGGCTGTGAGAAAGACATCTTCTCTTTCCTTGGGATCAAAACATATAAAAAAGAACAACCAAACATACTGTAAAAATACAGCTAATACAGTATGTACCAACATACTATGAAATACAGCATTATTAAATTAAAACAATAACTGTTCCCCAGAAAGTTGGGGATCCCTCCTTCCCTATGTGAAGGAAGACAATCCTTTTGAATATTGTAGTTGTATGCACTGCTAGAGAAAGATATTCTTCCAAAGAAGGGGAAAACCAAGTAAAATATTTACACACAGTGTACAAATCCTCAATAAGTTTTTTCTTTTTTTTAGTTTTTTTGAATGAGAAGGAGGTTGCTAAGCTTTATCTTGGTTTTGAAATGCATTTTCAGTAGTTCTATCATCATTTTTATTAGCTATGGAATAGTTTAAGAGAAGATATTTTATTTATTGTTTCTCTTTGCAGTGATGATGCAAGATGAGAATTCCATTTCTTTTCACCCAGCTACTTAAGTATTGTTATTTTTAAAGAAATGTGGTACTGCTATCTAAAAGCAATGTGCAGAGCTTTAATTTCACAATATCAAACATACCTTTCCAAACTAGCAAATGCATCTATGCTACCAATATCTGTGCAATTTGATATGCTGACACATTTTTATTTTCTGTCTCAGTAATGTCTCATTTCACTAGCTCATTGCCATAGGCTAGAAACAACTCTCATTCCCTGAAATGTCATACATAATTAATACATGGTAAGATTTCAAAGAAAAAGTTCTTCAGACCCATTGAACAGGGCATTTCTTTCACTTTCTGTCCTATAGTATTGTGTAATGTTGACGCAAATCATTCTCTTTTCCAAGTAGCCATATCTGGATGGTCAGTGAAAATCTACTATGCCAGCATGGTGATATTGTCAAACCTTTGGTCATATAAACATAAACATGAAAGTTCAGCTAAATTTGTTGGCCTAATTTACATGGTGATCCACTGACTGCAAGTGGGACTTATATAAATGTCCATCTACTTTTGGACTTGTAAACTCATGAACTAAACACTTCAAAAATCTATCCTACACATTTTGTAAATATTTTTAGTATCTGTAGACAAATGCAGCACTATATACTTGGAAGATACATCTTCATTATGTAGTGCTATACCTAGGATCTATGCCTCCTAGACCCTCAAGTCAAATGCCATTCAGAAAAAAAGTTTCTATTCCCCTTGTTTCTGCTGTGTAGCTTTCCATACAATACCTTGGTCCAACAGCATGTATCTAGGGATACAGTTTGTTTCCACAAATGATGTTTATTCACACAACTATTTGCAAATTTAGCAGCATAATCAGTTAAATGAAGTAAAGCAGCCCTAGCTCTGAATACCTCATCTCATCCAACTTTTTTCAGAAGCGGACTCAACCACAATAATGACTAAAGCCTTGCCATACTGGTAGAAGGAAAGCTGCAAAGCCTTCCTCTTCATTTCACTTTGCCACCTTCAGCTTTAGCTTGTTCCTTCATTTCTGCTTTCCTATTATTTCCTGGTATTTATCACAGTCCTTCAACACAAACTAATATGTGAAACATAGGTCTAAAAATTCTGCTTACATTACATAAAGATGTTTATCAAACCTGCAGGTGTCTTGCCAGCTATTATATAGGCTATACAGTTTAGATGATTTTAGTAAGAAATAATGGAAAGAAGCAGACTCATCTCCAAATATATTTTTATAATTGTTAACACACAATATGTTTAGATTTCCTTTATGGCTGGAGACAATGAATCTGTTCCAGCATGCCGCTGCAAATCCGTTGCACCACCAAGAAAAGGGTGGCTAGCAATCTCACATCTTTTTGGAGCATTTTATGAGCATGTCTATGTGCTCTTGGTTGCCAGGTTCAAGCTCCCAAAGCCAAATGGCTAAAGCCAATTGTGTCCCCATTGCCATCCCACAGTCATTCACAACTGATGCCTGTTGCATTCAGCTCGCTTTAACAGGCTTCCTGGGCTAATCTGCTTTTCCACTGGCCTTTCCAGGATTAAACATGAAGTGATTCCTGTGCATTTCACACATCTTTTGACCTCCCAGCACACTCTGTGAGAGTTTCCCTGCAAGTCAGATCTTGATTGGCTCGTCAGGATGGAACTCCCTGCACAAGCACGCTGCATGACAGAGCTGATGAAGTCTGGGATGTGAGTAAGAGGCCTCAGGGTGATTTGGCTCCCCTGCCTTACAGCTGACATCCCTGGAGTTACAGGACCCAGCATTCCTTTCTTCTTTAATCGTGCTAGATTTAGGAACAGTCCCAGCAAGGAGGATACTTCCACATTTGTGTAGATCTAGATAGACTCCTGAGACTTGCACAATAGGCCTCAGAGGGCCCACAACAGATTTACTGACATGCCTCTTCAAGATTTAAGTGAACTACAAAGATCTGAGTAACGATCACATCTGTCCTGCATCTGCAGTTGAAACTTTTTTGTCTGGGAGACAGCTGTTTTTCACCAAATACAAAGCTGAACATGAGTTTGTGGGATCTGAAACTTATAGGAAATGAGATTTATGGGATCTGGAATCAACTTATGTGAACTTGCAAACTGAGCTACTGTGAGAGCACCAAGTGCAGTACTGAGCATAGTCTAGTTTCTACCCTCAGAGAACTTTTGTTTACTTCCATAACTGAGTTCCATTAAGTGGCTTACGGCCAAGAATCAAACCAAGCCTCCAGCAAGACCACTTCTGTCACTCATCCATTCAACTGTATATCATCGTTTTTCCTTGTGAACACATTCAAGAAATAGGCATCCAGGTTTAAACAGCAGCTTCAGCATACATTTTAATGTCACATATCCTGCACATTTTCCACAACAAGAATCTCCACTAAAAATGCATTATAGTCCATGTAATTTTTCTACAGTTCATCCATGAATTGTAAAAGCAAAGACAGCTAGTGGCTAACTGGGGGAGAGAAGCAGGGGGCAGAAGAAGCAATTTAAAGTTGCACCTGAAAGAGTTTTAATTAATTTTATCTGTCATCAAACTTCCACTTAAGGAGACTATATTCATTCAATTAATATAAATTCAGAATATTAGACAATGTTAGATCTAACACAAACTGGCATTTATTTTCTCATATGAATACTCTTCTACCCAAATGACTGCCCTATTTAAATACTCTATCTTAATGCTTTGCAGTAATTTATAAACCATTTAAGTTACAATACTCTAAAGGTCCAATGAGAATGTATCACGATGCTCAGTGTTGAGTCTTTGTTCCACTGTTAAGTCTCTGTGTGTTACTTAATGAATGGATTAAGTAAAATTGTTTCTTTTTCACCTTGTTTCTCAGAGTGGTATTTGAGACTCTCAGATAGCAACATCAGTTAGATACTTCAAGCCTGGTAGTCCAAGAACAGCAGATTTTCATATCCAGTAGGATTTTAACAGAATTAACATTTTTTTTACAACTAGACTTCAAAAATACTCTTCTTTTGGTATTTTTTTTCCTAGGGTAAAACAGGAGATAATAACACTTTTCTACTAGTATCTGATGATAAATTTGTTTCTGGAAGTGAACTATTTTTGGAAATTATTCATTTTCTGGCACAATTTTTTTCACAGCACACACATATCTAACAAGTTCTACTATGTTTTTAGAGGTCCATTTCCAATTACAGAGCCACTTGGTGTTGCAATTAAAAGATACAGTCTTCTGCTTTGAACTAGATAAGTTTGCTCTGGTTTTGAGATGGGTAAAATGGTAATTTGTAGTCCAGCCTGCTTATATGAATGGTTAATAAAATAGAAGTTGTCCCTTCCCTTCTTATAATAAAAAGTTTACTCCCTTAATAATTTATCTCTTGTCTGGATTGTCTAATCACAGAAGGCTACTTTGAGTCAGATAATCAGTATACAGTAGGGCACATCCCCTGGTTCCTCCTGAACCACCTGCCCCATATTTACTCTGAGAAAGATGTCAGAGAGGTTCTAGCACTTGTGACGTGAGCAGGTGTGATAACAAGGCAGCACAGTAACAGGGCTCCTTTTCAAAGCAGGAGCTTTTACAGACATCACTTTCCCTCCTGGCAAAAATGAGAACAAAAGGCTTCTCATGCTAGGTACTACCATTCCACAGCAGCCCCAGCTGACATTTATATATGGGGAGAATGGAGGTCTGTATCTGAAATGTCTCTGTGTGACAAGCATCCAACTGCACTGATTGCTGTCACCATGTTCCATACAGATATTATTATTGAACCTAGCCAAGTATTTCTTTAAAGCAAATTCAATGTATCTTTTTATCAGGTTTTCTGTTTTTCACCTTTTCATTATTAAACGGTGTGAAAACAAGAATGAGCAGAAAGCTTTCCAACCATCACAGAAGTGTCAGTGTTCAGCCAGCAGTAAGATAAAGCAAAGCACATATTATGGCAAAGTAATGGACCTTGGGCACTCTACGAAGCACAAATCTGTTTTCTAGAAGTCACATGCAGTGGGTAGGAACCCACTGTCACTAAGATGTATTCATAATTCAACTGGAAACACAAGCAGGTCTTTTTACTTACAAAAAATTCAGAGCCCAGAATAATTAATTATTTGAATGTGTTTATTGAAAGTAACTTATCAGTGTTCTTTTCTTCTTAGATATCCCCAGTGCACTCTTCAGCTCACTATGCTGTGATATTCACTGCATTCACTGCATTCATATCTGCCATATACATTTTCCAATTAAGTGATGTATCTTGCTGAACTGGGCCTTTACCAAACGATAGTTGGTAGTGCATAAGCATAAGCTGAGGAGATTGTTCCTACTGATCTTGGAGTCTTAAAATCTGAGATTACTTGGCATTGTTTTCCCTCAACTAGATGCTGAAACTTCGCTTCACCTGAGCATACAAAAAAATTGTGTACTTTGTGCAGGTGAAGAAAACTACTCAGAGTGCCACACAGTTGAAATATAATGAAAGCAACATAGCTGAGACAGGGAAGCATAAGCTTCCCAGAATATCAAAGTAAGAGTTTAGTGCTCCAAAATATATTCAGGGAAAGGTAACGCCTAGTATAGAATCCAGAACAGCTTCGTTATTTTGCACAAAATCACACCAACAGACCCTAAAATAGAGCTAGTGCAAGAGGCCAAAATAAGGCAGCATTATCAAACCCACAAAAATTAATAAACAAAAGCATTTGAAATGCAATCCCATCTCCTACATTTTTTTTCAGCACAGAAAAGCAGAAATCGTAATCCAAAGTCTCCTTTTTTTACCTTGTTTGGGTGAAATTCCAAAAGAGCATACAATGGAAACCCAAGGGAGACAGCCTTTCAATAAAATACAGGCACCGAGCTGTAGTAATTCAAATATGGATGGCACTGCCTTATTGCAGTAGAAGGGCTGCTTCAGAGCACAGTCTCTTAAGGCGAACTAGGGAAGGGTTTTTTGCTGAGGTGAGTAGAGATGGTGGAAGTGGCTGTGCTCGGCACTTTGAAGGAAATATACATACAGATATGAGGAAGAAGCCCCACATTTCAAAATCAGAGATTAGTAATTCATTGTATGCAATTTTTCCAGCCAAAGTTATATAACACCTAAATTGAAAAAAACCCTACTATTGGTATCACGAGTAATTTTTGTTTATTTTTAGGGAGCCAAGTGATTATGACTAGGAAAATAAGAAAAAAAAATTTAACAGGTTTTTTTCCTTTTTGACTTAATTGGAAGCCATCAGAAAGTAAGTTGGGTAGTTTTCCATATATCCTGAATAGTCTTGAATATTAAGCAGATAATACAATTCTGGTTGTTGCTTCTCCTTTAATAACAACAGCCATCTAAGAAAAAATACAATGTGTTTTTATCTCTTTGACATGCTCAATTACCATGATTTGTACTAGACCAGAAATTCGTTCACATGAAGTGATGATACAATACGTGTAAACACATGAGACAACATACACCACAGTGGATAGATCACAATTATCAGCATGCACAACTTCTGAAAATGCCCATTTAAAGTTGACTAAGAAATGCTCAGGTAGTTGACAACATATTTATTTCAGAATGTCTTCATTGCACAACTAACAGCTCCATTTCTACACTTCAGAAAAGTCACATTACTAATATTCCTAAATAAAGACTTACTAAAGAAAATGAATATCCACTAGTAAAAAGATATGAATATTTTTTTTTAAAAAAAATTCCATTACCTTAAAAAGAAAGAAAGGGGGTACAAAATAAAAACTGATCCCAGTTCAGTAATCCCTTTTGTCAAGAAATACAGAAACACACACAGTGTTTCAACCAAAGAAGAATTTAACAAAATTTGCACAAAACCCCAAATTGGGCCCACACAAATTATAGAAGAAACAAGCAACTAAATGACTTAGTTTATTATCAACATACCTTTTTTTTTCCTTTTCTTAATTTGATAGCATTTAATCAAACAGTTAACAGTTTCCCCATTCAATTATTCCTCAACATCAATCAGCATCATCCGCTCAATCCATGTTTTCCCCGTTTGTCTCAGATAAACAGCATTCACATAGGGATTCTACTGTCTGCAGCACATGCATATAGATTGTTGAGGCAGGATTCAATCTCACAACATAACTTCCTTGATGAAAAAAAGGCTGAGGAGTTTCTATTTCCCCCATGGAAAAGAGAAATAATTCTTATTTCTCAGTAGCTCCACTGACTAGCTTTGGTCAAGCTCATGTAGGTTACAAGGATAAGAGAAATAGCTCTGAATATACAATTTTCATAGTTCAAAAGCATCATACACTTAAAACATTATTTCAGCCTATGAAGTCTGCTGTTTGTGGGAACTGTGGTTATTTAGCTAATTAAACTCAAAGATATGTGAGAAAAATGTGCAAAATGTCAATAAGAGAGCATTTATGCATATTTCCTCTGCTGTAGTCAGTAAATATTTTTCTTAAAATGTGATAAAGAAAATTCAAGTGTCCTCCGAAGAGTTACTGTGTTATTCAGAGACTGAACTCAATCTTTAATGTGTGAAACAGAAGGATTATAATTTTGCTTTAAAAGCAAGTATCAACAGAATTTAATTATGGAACTACTTCTGATGCTTCACTGATATTGAGTGTGCCATATAAAGCAAAATAAAAGACTGTCTCACAAGTAAAGATTATTAATCTCTCTAGCTTGAATCCAGCACAAAAATACTTCTACCATTTCTTATGAAGCTGTTGCTGGTTTATTAATCCTTATGCAGAAGATATGATCTATCACATCTGTGCTTTCAAAAAAGTCATAAAACTTATGAACAATGGTCCAGAAAAAACCCTGTTACAAGGAAAATCACTGATACAAAGAAAACCACCCCACATCCATATTAATTCAGCTTCACTGTTTAGTAAATCAAATTCTAAACTGTAATAAATAAATCTTAATTATTGCAGGAGATACATCAAATCATTTGGTATTATCCCTCTGTATTTGTTCACCATTGACCCAGAATTTGGGAAAAGATGCAGCAAGTCACGTAAAAGGGCCAATGGCTATCAGCCACACAGGTAGCCTGCTGGGAAAAGTTTCTGCCAAAAGATTACTCTCCTGTGTGTAGGACACCTGTGGGTGAATCCTCTGTCACACCAAAAGCAGCTAGCTGGCAATCACGTTCAAACACCTGATCACTAGATACATGTGTATTTTGCTGGTCCATCTGCGGCACAGAACATGTGCCAGGTGAAGAAAAAGGGAGCTCTGTAAAGTGTGTCATAGGTTTAGGTAACACTTTGTTCATAAATCTATACTAAGTATTTTGTTCCTTTTCTTATTCACAATCAAAATGCACCACCAGCAGTGAAAACATCAGATTTTCAGATTTACAAGCTACTTTTGTTATTATATTTTGGGGACTACTATTGTTGTACTGTAATATTTTCTCAAAGCCCTTAAAACTTTTTATTAAGAGAAACTTCTGAAAAAACAAAGTTATAATAAATAATACCCTGACTGATTCATAAATACTAAATCTGTGAGAACATGTTCAAAAATCAAGTCATTGGTACTAAATGCAAACTTCCTGGTACACATGGGTGAAAGGACATCTAATGCATGATGGGATAAAGAACTGCCAGTCTTGTTGAAAATGGGGATTAATCTAAACCTCACCGAAGCTAATAGGACTTTCCATTAACTTCTACAGTCTTTGGATCAGGTCCTGTAGTTTATTTTTCTCTGTCCTTTTATCTTCTCTCCCTTTCAGATTTGTTTTTCTCCTTTATGTGTTACAAGAGCAGTAGTAAGAGCTGAAATGGACAATGCTTAGCTGGCAGTCATTCTCTGGTAATTAGACTGAGTCTCAAACACCTGACCTGCACATCTATGGATATCAAGCATGTCTGAGTGCCCAATTACCCAGGAGTATTAAGAAATAGGTTTGGAGGATGGGCAAATGATTTGATTCTTAAACTCTTCTCTAGTTGACGCTGTACATGCTTCTTCTTTAGCTCAGCCTAGAAGACCCAAAGAGAGACTGGAGGTCAAATCCTTTCTGAACCCTCATATACTGTGAATTCTTCATACTGTTTAGGATCTTTGACCTTTAGAAAGTCTACAGCATTCATAATTATATCTAAAGCAGCTTTGATGGTGTCTTCCTCTATAATGGATTCACAGACATGAATAATACTCCTTAATTTTCAAGTATTTCTTTTTCAAATTAATATTTCAAAGAGAAAAACCCTTATCTTGTTAAGAAGAAGAGTTTTTAGGGTTGTAGCTCTTGCATAGGAAGATACAGTTTGGTGGCCTCTCTTGTTAAAAATGTTCTAGTACCCATCTAATGCCCACTTATTTATGGATTTTAGACTAAAAGCCCTTTTTTGCCAGTTTTCTTCACAAGCACTTATCTCAACATCCTCATTAGATGGTTTTTCTCTTTTCTTTTTTTCAAGGCCTATCCATGCCCTTGGTACTTTCTTTTGTTCCATTCTGCAAAAGGAATGGCTTTAAAGGATCTCTCTCCACCAGTTTCAACTTTTTCCCTTTGTAATTAGCCTTATTTGAGGAGCAGAAAAGTAGAAGACCAGAGAAATAATAATAATAAAAAACCCTGGTGAACAAAGGAGATGATGTTCTTTACTTCAATTATATGCTGTATAGCCAGAGTCAAAGAACTTGCACATCTTTTTTTTATTATTTTTAATATCTGACTCATGGTACATGTAAGCCAGCTGAGAGAAAATTTCAAAGCTAAAGAAGAGGAAGGTTTTATTCTGCTGGTTATTGTTATTACCAAGAGCTTCTTTAAAAGTTATAATTAAAGAAATCTATTGCAGAGAGCAATTTGGAAAGGAAAGATATGTTTGCCATCATCTGCTGAGAAGGAATATGTTGAAGGTATTAATACATAAGTGTGTGAATAAGAAAGACTATATTTATGAAGTTAATGGGCAAATACTCATATTTGAAAAAATAAGCAGTGAAATAATACATCTGAACTAAAATGGAACTTGAATATGAATTACTGTAGAATAAAGGCCAAAACTACTCATATCATAGCTAAATATGGTGTCAGTCTTTATTAAAACATCCAGGAAGAAGAATTTCTTTGGTATAGTTTTTCAAACTGAAAGAAATACCCAGTATGTATTGGCAGTCCTGACAAACCTTAAAACCCTATAAGGTAATTCAGCACAGAATCACAGAATGCTTTGGTTTGGAAGGGACATCAAAGATCACCTGCGGAAATATAGAAATTTGAATCTGTAGTGGTTCTGAAACTCATTTGTGAATATTTCAGAGGACAGCAAGAAAAAAAAAAGTTAATTTACTCATAAAGTCAATGGATTTGTATTATTTTTTTTCAAATTCTTCCTTAAAAACCAAAAAAACACTTGCACCTTGAATACCAGGTCTTAATTTCCTAGTATTTGTTTGCTCTTTTGCCTCCCAGTACCTAAAGGGGGCCTAAAGGAAAGATGGATTTGGATTGTTTATCAGGGAGTGTAGTGATAGGACAAGGGGTAATAGCTTTAAACTAGTCCCACTATCTATGTCATTGACAAAGATACTGAAGAACACTGGTCCCAGTACGAATTTTGACTGCTATGAAAAGTGGATTAGCTAACTTTTATATACTTGAAGATGACTAAATTTGTCTTGTGTTGACTGTCTTGATTTTATGTTCACTCTGAAATAAGATCTAAAGCTTGCAGTAATTTCCACAGATGTTGTAAGATTATCTGATCTTCACTATAAAAGAAGCACCATGCACATAAAGCCTTGATTATGTAATTTTCAGTTATACGTCTAACTTTTAGTATTTTTAGAGTTATCCAAGTTACTCTAATTTTGATTGGTATGTGGTTCAGTTAAACATTTATATGATTGGAATACTTCTGTGAATTTTACTCACACTGTAAGACCTTTCTGAATCTGCAAAACTGAACAGAGAGAGACATTCCAGAAAGATGACAGGTCACTTGTTCTGCTGCTTTTGTCAGAACAACAACCTTCTTTGTCACTTACTCCATTTCGTTCTAGACAGAATTACAGTGAAAATAAACCAGCATGTATCATTTAAGAATGATAACTATATACTTTTGAACCTTAAAGAATATTTAATTTAGTTTGAATTTTGGACAAAGAGTTCAGGCATTTGTTATCTAAATAGGATCACTCTTACTCATTTTGCATATTATGAACCCCATTAATCTGCCGGCATCCTATATCTCAAAACGTTTAGGACATTCATCAGTTTGCAAACTCCTATAAACTGCAAGTCTGAAGTGGTTAAATCTCACTATTTTATCTCTGTACTTAGTCAGATATCTTCCTGTGGTCTCTCCTCATTTACAGAACTGTCTCAGCTAATGCAAATGCATTATGTAATCTACACTCACAACGGAACTATCAAATTTAGAGTTTGTGGGCTGCATTGTTTAAAGAATTACATCTGTTTCTGTTAGTAATTCACCATACTGAATGCTAAAGACATCTAGATGCACAATATTTTATTGAGTAAACCACTTTCTTTTTTGTAAAGGAAAGTGTACTACTTTTTATTTCACATTTTGTATACTTCCTTTTATATGTCCAGCTACAACTCAACATTTTCTCTCAATCCTCTAGCTGTGGATTTCTTACATCTGTGGGAAAATTAGAAACTAATTCTTGCTCAGGCTAGAGGCAAGTGAAGAGATAGAAGGGATTTCTAGCTCCTCCTTTCCTTAATAATTTCAACCTAATGTGCTGAGAAAAACATAGCATGAATGACGTTATTTTAACTACAACCTGATAGAATAGATGATCACTTTCACAGGGGAAATTACTCCTTCCTACGTTTTAAAGTAACCAGACAGAAACAAAAAGCATGAGAGGCAGTTTCCTCAATCCTAACTTGTACCTGTGCATGTTAATGATGGACATTGGAAAAGACTTCTTTACTAGCAGAGCAGTGTAGCTCCAGAATAGGCTACTCAGAGAAGCTATGCATCTCTGTGCTTGGAAGTTTTCAAGACTGAAGCTGACACAATCAGAGCTGACCTGCTCTAGCATTGCCTTTGAGCAGGATACTGGACTAGGTGACCTCCATAGGTTCTTTCCAAACAAAATTTCTATCACCCTGTGATTAAACTGAATGAATCCATACTTTCATAAGGCACAATAAACTCCTGACTTCATTACTCATTCACAAAAAGGAGATCAATATTAAGTTGGTACTGAAAACCTGTATTTTTCATAAAATCTTTCTTCAAATACCTGAAGCAGAAGCATGGTGGAATGGTTTGGAATGGTGTTTAAACAAAGTGACTGTGTTTTTGTTGCTTGGACAAATATTCTTAATCAGCAACCTACTCCCTTGATTATGGGTTTTCATACTAACCAGAGAAAGAAACCTGCTCTGTGCTGATCCTATTGTGCAGAACTTCTCATGTGAAAATGTATTTATACAGGGATCACAAATGTTGTGGGTCTACCATTTAGTTAGCTCAGCTGAAATGGGATCCCCAATCCAGAAGATTTTGAAGAAAACAGATGGGGCAGAATCTGAACTCTAACTGGTAACATACATATCTCAAAAGTGTCTTTCTATGTTATTCATGACTCATGTCAGACTCCTGCTGTTGAAGGCAGCTGGGCCCTGTAATGCTGTTCATGAACTGATGAAATGTCATCTTTAAATCAACTCAGTTTGCTCTCTCCATTAATATTTTAAAGAGGTTGTTTTGGAGCTCACTCCTCTTAAAGGTAAAAACCTTTTAATTTCCAATGATATGCTTGCAAAGATTCAATCCCATTTCTTGTGCCAATTCAAGATAGCTATTCTGCCAGTCTCTTCCTCACAGAGATCTTCTACCTTCTACCAAGGGTTAGACACTAGCAAGACAATTTTCCTCTTGATGTAAAATGAAAGCAAGTTTATTTTTGTTTGCAAATAAACAATAAACAAGAAGTGTTTTGCCACAAGTTCTGTCTGTCCCATCAAATACGAAAAAACAAAAACCGAACTATATTCTTGGCATCTTTTCAAACCAGCAGCACAAGACAGCTTTGTCCAGCACCTCTTTCTTTGGATTTAGTATCTACAACAAGAATGTTTGGAACCACAGAGCAGCAGGAAAGAAAAAAAAAACCCTACTTCTGAGTTTTGGGTGGATCAGCATTGCCAGGACTCATACTCAGCCATGCATACTAGCTCCTGTGTCATCAACACTAATGTCACAAAGGCACTCTTAAAGCTCAAAGTATTGTCAGTAGCCTGAAACCATACACAGTAAACCTTATGCAACAAAGTCTGAGATGAAGGCATCCACTGCCAATCTGTGCTCCCCATACTTTACAAATCTTGCAAACACCTAAAAGGGTTATCTCAAGTCCTCCTCACAGTAAATAAAATATTCTTTAAAAAGCTTTTGGGGATCCTCAGGGCATTCCAGTATTGCCAGGAAGATGCTTTACCCTACCTAGTAGAGAAATACATAACAATGTGCTTTAAAAATTAAAAATTTAGAAGAATCTGAATAATTGCTTCCTGTCAATTTTCTAGGTTGGCATCATGTAATTCAAGAGCGAACCGCCTCAACAAATTCATTTGGAAATGTCTGTCTAGCCTGTGGAAAAGCTATGTAAAATGGTGTACAGAGTACAATACATAATGAAGTTTACACTTGCTTTGGGTTTATCCTGAGGAACATACAGGAATTATGACATGCTATCTGTTGGTGTTACAACATGCAGCCTAGTAGCAGAGGAGTCTATTTCCTGTTCGAAAGCAAAACCAAAAACTTAAATAAATATCTACAAGTCAATTGCCTCAAAATAATAGTATTTGGATCTCAATAAAAATAAATAACTGCTATATCAGAATAAAAAGTTATTATGTAGATATTCAAAGTACAGGTCAAGACAAATATCCATCATGAAATCAGTGTTCCTTGATCTGCTTTTTTAGGTATGCATATGCTATAATCCTACATCACTCCCTTTGGACCTGATCAGAAGAATCAAAGCTAAATTGATGAGGGTCTTGCACTCTGATTTTCATGGTGTTTTCTGACATGCACCAAATGGAGGTGTGTGCATGACTAGGGGTGAATATATCCCACAGGCAGAAAGAGTGCAGTTTATTTCAGTATCTTTCTGGCTCTTGGAAAAAGAACATGCAGGAAAAAGTAAAATGGTAAGACATATTTGTTTAGATTCCTTACATACATGCACCAACTAAAATGCCATCAATCTTGAACAGGTCTGAAAACAGTAAAATCTCTGAAAATTGCAAAGTGCTGTTTGAAAACAATAAGGCAACAAATTTTCACCAATGCACAGTGAAAACAAAGTATTTTTTTCTAGGGTAGGGTTTGGTTTTGGGTTTTTTTTTTCAGAAAACAGATGGTTTTTATTTATTTTGCTGCTTTTAAAAATAGTTAGCCTCAAAGCAGACTCCAACCAAGAACTTCAAACTGTGTGGCTTCCTATATCTCAAAGCTACAGGAATATTGGGCCATCCTAGACATAACCATATTTCTACTGTGACAACAGTACTGCACACAGCACAACAGAATCTCTGCTATGACTGTATAGAAATAATTTTTCTATTAACCTGGATAAATGTTAAAGACATTATATTAAAGAAAGTATGCTTTGCCTAAATAAAACAAAAAATTCTATATTTGAGCCAGGAGTACAGTTAGATATTCTCAATAGTTAGGCATTCTTGCAGATTCACTGCTGCTTCTACCAGTGTTGTCAAGATCTCTTGATTTAGATGGGTAATGAATATGTTACAGGTTATACACACGTTTCACTCTTTTCTGTATTTGTGTCTATATTTTAAAGGAATCATTCAGACTCCCGTGGCAGATTTCCTGAACAAAGATGACTACAGTTTCTGTTGGAGCAGAAGAATAAACATTTTGATGGAAGGGTGACTGATATTGAATCCATTACTTAGCTTGTTAAAAACTGGACCATTTTCATCTTGCTTTTGTTTCTAGCCTCTGAATCTTGTAACATATTTCTCTAATGAGTGCATATGCATGAATCATCACATATTTTTTCTCAATATTCTCTGCATGCTGGTGAGGACAAATCCTTGTCTTAGTTGTCTTCTAATAAGCTAAACATATCAAGCTATTTATAACTATCATTATAAACCAGGCAGTGTTAGTGTCAAATTGCATATGACATAAAATTCCAATTCTTTTCATGAAAAAATACCAACAACTAAAATGAACACAAACTATTTTGATTCTCCATCACTCTTCCTTGTTGCTCCCTTCCTATCTTTAACCCGGGTTCCCGGGGTCTTTACAGCAACGACATGAGCAATGCCACGAACAAAATGATGCTACCCCTGTGATAACTCTGTGTACGTACATTACCCAGATACTAGAATGGCCAACAGTGTTGCACTGAATAGTTATATTCAAGAACTGTGGTAGATATCCAGTTGATTTTCCTGGTTTGAGCAGGGGTAGAGTTAATTTGCTTCCTAGCAGCTGGTATAGTGCTGCAGTGCGGATTTAGTATAAAAGTAATGTTGGTAACACACTGATGTTTCAGTTTTGCAGAGCCGTGTTTTTACCTTTTCAGGCCCTGCCAGCAAGGAGCCATGAGCCTTACACAGGAGGTGCACAAGAGCTGGGAGCCAGGACCCAGACTGGCCAAAGAGATATTCTATACTGCATGATTGATGTCATGCTCGGTATATAATCTGGGGAAAGTTGGACAGCAGGGTGCTGTGGCTTGGGAACTAGCAGGGCATCACTCAGCAGGTGGCAAGCAATTGTGCTGTGTTGCTTTTTTGTAAATTTTTAAAAAAATTATTATTGTTGTTTTAATATCAGTATTGTTATAATCATCTTACTTTTCTGTCCTATTAAACTGTTCTTATCTGAACCCATGAGTTTTACTTTTTTTTTCTAATTCTCTCCACTGAGAGGTAGGGAAGGGAGTGAACAAAGGGCTCTGTGGTTGTTTTAGCTGCCTGCTGAGTTAAACCATAGCACTAATATATTTTAAAATTCATAATTAGGACTAGAGGATTTAACCAAAAATACTTGGCAGATCTTGGCCTTGGCTATTAATCCTATTATCAGTGAAACCAAGGAAAAACAACTAATGAAAAACTTTCTATCCTAGATCCCTGATAGTATGCTAATATATCAAAACTATTGATTTCAAACTTTTATTTAATTTCTGCCAGACAATACTTTTACTAGACAATGAGCAGGAGGAGATTTTCCAGAAGTCAGCTCAAGTCTCACTAGAGGTCAAAATTTTTGCAGAGATATTCATGCACAATCAGGTTGTACAATATATGCCTCGTTCAGAAACAAAACTTTTTAGAAGATACTCTACCTCTTAATATGCTTACAACACTTGAAAATTAGTATGTGTGTTATGAAGAGTTTCAAAATGGGTTATAAAAGTTCTTAAAATTGTAAGGGCAAAAGGATTTGAATAAGCCATATTTTTAAAGAAATACTTAACTCGCTTTGGTATCTTGGATACCACTGTTTACATGACACGGATCAGTTTCGGGTACAGCAAAGTTCAAAGGAAAAGAAAGCAAAGGGGAAGAGAGAACTACTCTTCACTGACCAAACCACTTTCTTTTCATTCGCAGGAAGAGGGTACTGAAAGTTCGAGAGCTCTGCCTTTAGGGGACTAGAGAGGCAAAATGTTGTTTTCACCTTTTCCCATTGCTCTCCCAGGGCACAGCGCTCCTGGCTTCAAGGCAACATCATCAGCATTCAATCGCAAGCACACACCACTAAAGGCATTATCACTGAGTCCTTTCTCTAACTTGATGTACTACCTCAGTTTAAAATTACAGTTCTGAGTATTGATCAAACAAAAAAATTTCCACTCAGGCAGTCCTGCCAGAAAGCCAGGAGGTTTCCTGCACAGAAGCACAGCCTTTCCCTAAGAGTAGCCCATATACTGAGGCTCCCTCTTCAGCTCTGTACCCTGACAGCTGTGCTCTTGGGGTGCCTTGAGATTTGCCTGACGTACTTCTCTACCATCCATCTACTCTTTCTTGGCTCTTCACCCCAACACTAGACAGTGGTCTCACACTGATCCTCTTCAGTTTGCCACATAGCATTCCCCAGCTGCAGGGTCTTAGCATATCTGTAGAAAAAAGCTTCAGAGAAATCAGAACCCTAAATTTGTGATTTTTCCCTTGCCTATCTCAACCCCCAATTTAGCCAGGTTTAATGACAAAAAGCCCCCAAAGAATTATTAAACAAGTATTAAATTTGACTTTTAGTTCAAGAACAGAAACCCTGAACTTCCACTTACATCCTAAGCCTGGTGGCTCAGTCAGTAAGACTCTAAGCTTTATATCTGTAACCTCTATTTTTTTTTTAATATGTTTTCCTGTGAGTTTTGGGACACACAAGCAAACACCCTAAGCACCCTAGTACAGTACAGATAATTCTATCAGTGGGAACTCTAACCATATTTATATAGTGAAGACCATCTCTTACAAGGGATTCTTTGTAAACTGGAGAAAACATCCACCACCAGCAAGGTCAGAAAATGATGAAATGAAATAAAGTATCAAGTAAATTTATACAGACTTTGCTTTTATGGAATACAGTATGAAACACAGGCTTAAGTATCTTCTTTGAATAACCTGAGACCTGTTACTCTAATTTTTTAGACATGTGGAATTGCACACAGCAAAGGAAAAAAAAACAGGAGGTGATACTTCTTCCTGAGCTAACATAAAGCAAAGTTGTTAACGTCTAATTTTGAACTCTACCTTTGTGCTTTAGCAGAACTGAAGACAGAGCTTGACAAACTGGAGTATTTATCCAGACAAAAATAGCCACTCAGCTGTGCTTTAGTGCCATTTTCTGTCACACCAGCATGACAGCACTAAGTGTTTAGTTCAAATAAGTGGTTCCACGTCCTCTGATAATACAACATGGTTCCAGCATTCTGTTCACTACAATTTCAGCTCCATCAGGGGTGGCACAAGACAGCTCAGTATTCCCAGAGATTTTCAAACTGTGGTGCATGTGTTCTATTATGCACTCAACCCGTCTGGTCCATTTGGACTGGATTCACCAGGGAATACAATTAGCTGGCCATTTTATTTACACAACCCAGCCTGCCAATTTGTCTGGAGCTTCAGTTATTTTTATTTTTCTCTTTCTTGCAGTCTCAAATTATTTCTGATGTGGTGACTATCTGTAGCACTGATTCTTTTTCTATTGGGCATTAGTGTGTAAGGCAACCAACTGCTGGGGACTCATCTTGGAACAGTTAAGATCTTCAAATTAGAAGTAGGAGTTATTTCCTCTACAAACTCTAGTACATTATTCTTTCAAGTGAACCATTAGATGAGACCTCTTCTTCATGTGCTGCCAAACAAATCATGGAGAATATGAAGGAACTGCAACAGAAGAACAAACACACAGCAACAAATTCTTCTCCCTACTGCATGATTAATTGGTGGTCCCAAAGCAGGGTGCTGTTGTTGCACTGAAGACCAGAAATTGACACAGGCTATTCAGTATTTTAGAAAAACAGGCAAGTATTCAAAAAATGAGATAAGTTACATTATTCAAAGGGCACAGAGCTTATGAAATTTCAGAAAGCCTCACAAAGCCATTGTCACTGTATTCTGAGTGTACTTTCCAAAGTTCAGATAGTCAGCACATATAAATTAAATATTTCATGTAAAAAAATAAGACCAGGCATAACCAGAAATATATAAAAGGTCACTTTCTTTCAAATTACAACATTTGAAATTGCAAACCTATTAAAATATCGTGTGCTTATCCAGAGCAGGAAGTTCACATATTACTGATTTTTTGATACCAAATACTATTTTCTACTAATGTCTTCAGAATTCTTTCCTTCCTCTTTCTCTGCCTCTCTCCCCTGTACCAAAGAAAAATCTCTCAGCCTCCTATATTTTTTTCTTGAGGCAACACACACCCCAAAATGTTTCATAGAATTAAAAGAAAACTTAGTAAGAAGAGAAATTGTCCCACCTTTCATCAGACATATTTTTTTTCCTGTGCTGCTACTCAACACAAATTGCCTGTTTTACTTACAATTTGCCTAATTCCCCTAATTATCTTTTGCAAAAACATGCTACCTCTGGACAAGTCCATAAAATGTGTCCTAAGCAACTCTCTTGCCAAAAGCTTTTTTCACAAGCTTTGCTAATCAGCTTCATGTACCTTACTCATTTTTGTCATGATTTAAAATGAAACTATGATAGGAAGCTCAGATACTTTTAACATATAACTATAAAGAATTTAAAAACTAAAAATTAAAGTTATAGTATACACTGCAAGCACAAAATTACTTATGAGATTACATAACATCTCTCATAACTCTGAACGTTTCCATCACTTTAAGTCTTTCAGTGAGTAATAACGAGTCAAACTGAAACTTTCACCAAGGTAGGGTTAAACTAGAAAAAATTATCAGTGCATTTATGCTGACAGTCACAGTCATTATAAACTCACTAGAATGCATGAAATATTTTCTTTCCTTAACAATGCAGCATATTATTCACATTAAGAGGTTTAAGAGCAAAAGCCAGAACCTTTATCTGAGTACTTATCTTAAATGTCCCTTACTCCTCAGGCCAGTCCACAGTGCCCTGGAATGCTTACCCAAAGCACTGTGGGTTACTAGCTCGCCTCTCAGGGAAGTAGAAAGTCTTAAAATTACTCCTTTCCATTCTGTAATTTCACATTGCGTGTTAGTCTGGCAGACTGACATAGCAGTTAGAACAAATACTTCTGTTCTTCTTGATGTGTGCTGGGTTTACAGCATCTATGGGATGCTACAGGAGGAGGGGGAGAAATGGAATGGTTGCCCAATCATTCTGGCAGAGCACCCTGAGGTGCTGAAGTGTAAAGGGGGGGGTCTTAAAAGCACTGACAATATGCCATATTCAAGCAACACATCACTTAAGTTACTCATCTTCATGAATACACTGGCCATGGCATGTCACAGAGTTTTGATGAATTGCTGGTAAATCTTATCAATCTAGTGGGGGTGACAGGTTTTAGGTGTCAGAGCTTCTTTTTGTAAACCACACTAAACATATCACTGCTCTCACAAAATAAGATTTTATAATACAAAATATTAAATTAAAATATTTTAGCAATAAAGATTAAGACTTGCAGGAGATGTTTAACAGCCTATGAAAATGACTGAACACTAATGCTTGGATCAGGACAGCAATTGTCCTCCCCTCCAGTTGAGCAGAGAGCCTAATACACTGCCTTGTTAGACTGGGATGGGTGGAAAATCAATGCTCCCACACCAACAACAAGGGCTGTCTGGCAACTGTGATGATTGCTGGGGTATAGGTTCCACATAATTTCTTCAAAGTGATTGCTAACAACGCTTTTAGTTATCTCAAGAGCTATGTAATGTCCTGCAACTTAGAAGTCACAGTTACTGTTTTTCTTTTTTCCTTGCAGAACATGTCTCCTCTATTCCTTTCTTTCTTGTCCTAAAAATTTTAAGAAGACTACAGGACCCATCTTCATAGTGACCTTTGTCAGAAGAAGGAAAATCCTTGGCACATATGGAACAGGTGTATCAAAAAATGACATACAAAAATGGCAGCTATATTTAAAAGATAATATAGTATAAAAGCGAAGTATGTTTAAAAACAGACTGATTTTCAGAAAACCCTTAAGACATTTGCCTCAGGAAAGCTCCATAGATCAAGCACAGAGAGCATTTAGGGACACTGAATTTATTAAGGGAATATTTTTCAAAGCCTGTGTCTGTGAAGAGTAGACCACTGGTTACTGTAGGTCACAGGCATGAGGTAAATAAAGTCTGATCCTGTTTAAGTGGGACAAGAAGAATCTGAAGACGTCAGCTGCTAAAGTGAGACAGAGTTTACCATGCTGGTTTTTAAAACATTGTCAGAACTCCTTCCCAAGCAGTCCAGAAAGGTACCTTAAGATGACAAAAGTATCAATGCAAGCACATAAAGACCAGTACCTGATTGGTAACTTTACCCCATTTCTATTGGTAAAAGTGATCTCTGGACCATGATAAGGTACAAGTGGAGAAAGTTTGCTCCTATAGTCCAAAACCACAGCCAATTCAAACCCAAGCACAGTAAGTTAGTAAAGTGTTCATTCTTCTCTCAATATCTATGTGTATTTGTTGAAGTAGTTCCTCTTCTACCTGAACTTCAGACTGGAAATTAAATGGAAATCTTAAATAAAACACCATTTAATTCCTACACACCATAATATTTTTGCATATTTCCTTCACCATTGTAATAATTTTTCTACAAAATCATCCCTCTCTTAATTTCAACACTTTTCTCTAAGACGGATAACACTAATACTCCAAGAATAAGCCTAATTCTAACAAAATAGTAAAATAAATATATTTTTAAAAACTCTTTTATTGAGTTTTGCTAGAAATGCAAAAAAAACCCCCCACAATGTAATTATACAAACTATCTAAATATATTTGAACATGTTGAGACTCATTAGTTAAAAGCAGGAGAGCATTTCTCATTCTTTGGCAATATTAATGGTAGGATGACCTAGGTGTGCCCCCATACAACCCAAATACTGGGTTCTTCATCACCAGTATCAACACAAGAAGAAACCTAAAACTTGACATTGACGTATATAATGTCTGGTAGCCCAGAAATCAATAAGAGCAGTGACCTGCTTTCAAATGAAAAGCAGGAAGAATCTCTCCCAAAGGCCCAAAAGTCTATATGGACTTCCAACTAGGCAGCAAAATAGAGGGAAAAATGTGGAAGCTTCATACATGACTACCAAATGGACAGAACTAAGCCCCCACTTACTTTAAGCAAGTATTATTTATGTTTATATACACCACAGCTGAGTTTCTTTTTACTGCAGAAGTGGCCTGATGTAAATGACGGAGGAAAGAGAAATTGAATGAAAAAATGTTAAGCAGAGTTTATGACAAAACCACCTTGCCAAATTCTACAGAATTACAGTAGCCTTCTGAGTGACACTGTGTGAAAAGCTAGGAGGAAAAAGGGTGGGTATTTCTTATGTACATCAAACATGGTAAAAGCCGAAGTGAGACCACAAAGCTGTTTCTCTTTTCCGAAACAGGATATGTGTGTGTGCATGTCTTCTGAGAAGGGCCTTACAGGTGCTTCCTAGACAAATTGTTTTACAGTAGCACAGCTTCTCACTCCAGTGAGAAGCTGGAAATCAAAGACCTAAAGTATGTTACTACTTGCTACTCTGCGTTCACTGCAGACTCCAGCTCCTCCCTGAGTCAGACTGAATGCACCTCTTTAAAACAACTGCTATTGTGACAATATGTTCATCCTTTCATAGGGTTTATTGCCATTTTCCAAAGTCTAATTGCTGGTGTGAACTGTGAGGAATATACTATATCCAAACCACTCCTGGAATGACAAACTACCCTTTTCTCCCCTGTTCTCTCCCTACTTCTGCAGCAAATTTTCTCCCTTCTTAATGCAAGTGTCTGTTGTGGAGGATTTTTCTGTCACAGTGTCCTTTACAATAAAAACCAAAATCATCTCTTGTTTTCCAACATGATTGCTCTTTAAAGCAAATGTAATAGTTTCTCAGCAGTAGCATGGCATTTCTTTAACGCTTATTGACAGGTAGGTCAGTAGCCAGTGACTTTTTTTTAATGACTGTATTCTTTTGTTCTCTTTGCAGTACCCACAAGGACTTGAATGACAGAAAGTTCATTTTTCTCCGAATGAACATCTGATTAGAGTAGCCCATGCTTTACCCCCCTTTGGGAAACATGCTGTCAGCCAGCAAAGCCATGGTGGTCGTGGTAACTGTCACTGCATATCCAACAGCTGCTCCCTTAGACATTCCCTAACCTGGCAAGAGCCACAATGCAGAGATTCTGCTGCTTTCCCCCACTCTGGCTCTGTGCTGCCATAGCCCTGTACCTCCAGCAGGCAGGCTGGCGAGAGGATCTAGCTGCAGCTGATTCTCAACCTCCTACTGTTGGTTCACCACCAGCAGGTGGTCTCCCCAAGGTGCCTTCCATGGCCTTAACCCTGGAGACTGTGTGTCAGTCCATCACGGAACCAGAGCTCCTCAGCTGGAAGCCCGCAGGTACCTAACGTGGTTGGTGCTCAGAATCTGCAGATGGTGGTACACTGGGGCGGGGCGGGGGGAGGGGTTGCTATATGAAGGGAATGGCATCATGAGGAAAACATCATGAAGTGGACATTTTGAATTCTTCAGGCTCAAAGAGGAACATGGCTTGATGACCAGAATGTCAATAGAATGGCCCTTACATCGATATAATTGTCTGTGCAGTTGCCATGTTCTAGTTGAGCATTAGCTCAGGCAGCACTTGGGCTATGTAAGACAGAATTCAATGCAAATTGCATTCAATATGTCCTAATAATAATCTGGACAGTCATTTTAGTTTAATGCTAAATTGTACAAAATGATCTTAAGTATACAAAGTTAGGTACTGTAATATTTTCTTTGGAACAATACTTTACATTTCTATTTTTGTTGAAGATGTGATAAGAACATGAATGGAGCATAAACTGCCACCACAACTGGCTACAACTTCCTAGGGGTACTTTGCTTGCACTTATGCCAGATGGTTCTAGTTAGGGTTATATTCTTAAGTCTCTTACATATGAGTAGCTCTGTATTCCAGAATGAATGAAATCTACAACTGAAATCAGTGTGAGACATTCTTAAACATCATACTGTCTTATAAGCTTAAAAGATATTGCAAACAGCTTCAATTTTTTAAAAAAATAATTTGTATTCCTGTTTGTGTAAAACCATACATGAGCTTAAAAAAATTTCTTCCTACTGTTTTGACTAGCAAGACAATTTCAAGTCAAATCAAAGAATATGAAAGCTGGATTACAAATGTATTTCTTTGCTTTCAGTTACGGTATTAATAGCTACTGTCACTGTTGCAGAAGTACAAATGCATTTCAGTCCTTCATAATGGCAGCATCCATCCACGCGTGGGCAGTGCTTTTAGTGACTTGACATTACAGATTGCTTTTTATGGTAGAAGGCAAGTTAATGTCTAAATGGCTGAGCAAGAAAGAGATGAACATGAAGGGACTGTAAAAGTGCATCTGTAGAAACTCCAGTCCAGCCACACGTCTGATTTGCATTGGTACATCTGTCACTACTGGTGCAGACCAGGTGTGATTCTCTCAAGGTGCTATGATTTCTCCAGCTAACTTGGCTGCCTCCATTTTGCTGACTTCCTAGCTTAGCTGAGGAAATAAATGCCAACCTATGCAAATTTCCACATCTTAAAACATTCTTCTCTAAACAAGGAGAACAGGCCAACAGAATAAACAGAACTTCTATTAATATAGATGCTAGCAACAGTATATAGCATAGCCAAGTGAAATTGGCTGAAACTCTAAACATACTAGTGTTTTAGAACACAGGGGCTAAAACCTTGCTGTTACTCATATTCTGCTGCTCCCTGTCAGACAATGATGAAATTCAAACGTCAGCATCCCCTTTATACAGCTTATCCCAGCATGGGAATAACATCACATTCTGCAATCAGTTTTTTGGTACTTAACTGAATACAAATTAGAATACTAAGGGAGATTTACGTGTTAGTGTTGTACAACAAAATGCTCAGGGAAAAAAACAAAGTTGATTTATTCTCTGCAGTGGATTTAGACACATTTCCAAATTTCCATCCAAAGTAAAACACAGAAAGATGGGGAGGATGAGCATTTAAATTGTGTTCTATGCTTTTCCACTTTTCAGTGCTAATTTATGCAACTGTTCATTTTTAAAACCATGATTTTCTGTTTGTTTCAAGTCTTTGACTTACCAGAAATGTCAAATTTGCTCTCCCATAATATTTTTGTAAAGTTCTGGGAAATTTCAGAGATGTTATGAACCTTACTGAAAGTTTAGGGCACTGACTATTCTCTAAAATGTGAATTAGTCACTAAAATTAAAGGTGTTATAAAAAGTGGGCTAAAAAAAAATCCAAGAAACAATTAATTCAAACTAGCCTGACCAAAAATCCCTGCTTTTCTGAGCCGATTAATACATAGCCTTAGCTTTGTAAAAACAAGACAGAAAGTTAAATCTTAGTTACACTTTCTGTTACACATCACTGCTCAATCATGTCATCTGTGGTGCTATGCTCCTTCTTAATTGTATGGGATAGGTAGGAAAGGGAATTAAATATACATACATAAAATACCTATAATGTTTCACACATATTATAGATATGTGTTAGATGTGTTCATACCAAATACAACATTTTTAATGTCTTCTCTCTTTGCTCTTATTCAGTTCTGCCTGTTATGATGTTTCAATTGTTTATACTATACGATGTTTTGGAACTGATTGATATACAGAAAAAAACCTGAAGAAACAGACCCTAATCCCTGATACTGACATTAATAATGCACAATGATCTGACTAATGCCCGAGATAAAGAAATAATATAAATATTTATGTAAAATCCATAATTCCAAATTGCAGCTTGTTAGGGAAAGGTAAGAAATATAAGCCACAGTTTAAACACTTAAAATTTAATTGGAGAGCAGAGATTTGACTATGAAGACATGAATCATAGTATCTGTATTCGACTCCTAGTTTCAGATTGCCCTAACTTAAAATTGTTACCATTGTCACTGAAATTTCAGAACTGTCTAGCACTTCCAAGATCTTATAAAATTAGTCAAGGGTTTCACTGAGTATCTATTTTTGTAGCCAGCTTCGTTACATTACACATCCTCATATATGTTTTGGTTGCTAATAAAGGTTGAACATTTGTTGTAAAGCAAAGGAGATGGTTAATGAAATGCTTTGCAGCTTAGAATTTGAATGTAGAAGTCATCAAGCTCTATGACCTTCCAAACACAACTAGAATCAATGGGAAAACATGTTGAGTTTTCATTTGGATTCTATGTATTACAACATGTCACATTAATAAGTCTGAAAAATGTCTCAGGATTCTACAGATGATAGTCTGGTTTGCCACATCAACAGCAACTAACCCTTGCTGCACCTCCACCAACCAGCCATCAGAACTGGAACTGCATAAAACCTGTATTACTTGAGGATATAAATATCCCAGTAAATTAGATAATTAGGAACATACCAGGATCACATTGCTGCAAAATATGTGTTGAGAGCTGAGTTTTCAAATCAGAACCCCCTTCCCTGCATTAAGTGCTCCCCTAACACTGAAATGAATGTTAGTAGATGACAGTACAGCACCTACAAAAAAATACTCAGCAACATAAGAAAAGATTAAAAAGGGACATGGGGATTGAAATCACTTTTGTTTGCAACCACAATGAGAATTTATTTCTTGGCTCAAAACTATGTGATGTGATGATTCCACTGCCTTCAACCATAAGACTCCTGTACTTAGAGCAGGCAAGTGCTTAGCTGCACTAACATAGGTAAGATGCTGTGAATTAAGAAGTTGATTTCCAGAGCAATAGAGGAACATAAAGAAGCATGTAAGGCTTTTTTCCTCTTACTGAAATCCAGGTTATGGAGTTTTATGAATGCAAATGCTATCTCTTGATAGCATCCATACCTCAGTAAGTAAAACCACAGAATCAGTGCTCATCAGTTGAGGGTCCTTAGAAGAGTAGTGTTAAATTTAAAGTCAGATTGAATTTTTCAGACTAGTGAATATGGAGAAGCTACATAATCAGCATTATTACTGCTGTGTCACCATTATACAACTAAAAACTAAAGGGAGGGGAAATGCTTTCATAAAACAACATGTTTTGATCATATCTGTCAAGGTAGGAAAAGCATCCTCCTCTATTCACATCCTGTTTATCAGGTAAGTGTTAAACTTGACTTTGAAACAAGTGAAAGTGTAGTAAATGAACATAAATCCCAATATCTCAGATTGGGTTTTATATTTTATGGAGGAGACAGACAACTGTAGGCTTCTCAACAATGTAAACTAAGGAGGTAAGGAAATAGAACATCATAGATCATTATATAACACTATTCTACTGTAAATTTGGGTACAAATAGGTATGAGGATTTATTAGAAACTAAATATTTGATGCAAGAAAGGAGAAGTCATCTGCTGATCAAAATATTTTTAGTCAGTATGAAGATCACATTCAGCAATGACATTTGTTCTCATTCAGTTCTGCATCCTCCTCTACCTACATTAATAAGTAGCTTCTGTTTCATTACCTTTATCTTCTGTCCCAGTGACTCAGACCTTACCATTTCCAATGACACCAATCCAAATGGAAAAGTATGGAATGTATTTAGGCCTAATTTCCTGAACTAATGAGTACTGTTATGATCTTATGTCATCTCAATGGAAAATAAATCAAGGAGCTTGGTCTTCAGATCTCTACCACTGGTATTCTACCAAAAAGTCCAGCAAACTGCCTAAGTAAGCTCTTTGTACTGTTGTTTCCCTACCTATAAATCTTTTTGAGGTTTAGATATGAAAACAACAACTACTACAGTAGAATTTCAAGGCAGAATGGTGATCCTACATTACAGGGTCACGTGTCCTATATGAAGCAAATATTTCCAGAACTAAAGAAACAGACAATGATTCTTAAGAGAATCAACCAGCAGGTAAGATGATTTGTGTCTCTAAGCAGAGATTTACTAGATGAAAAGAGTATGTTCAAACAAGACTAGTCCTGAAACCGGACTGACCACATAGAGTGTTTCACTCATTAATGGCCTAACTCCTGACACCAAGGATGGAGCCATAACACCTGTAGCCATTAAGGATTTGAAAGTACCTTAGAATTTCAAAACTCTACTGTGGCACAAAAACCCCCCAACCAAATTAAAACCAGACCAGGGTGTGATTAGTATATGTCCAAGCTAGTACTAATAGAGAGACAGCAGGATGGCTCTAGTGCCAGCTCACATGCCCAGTGGTTACTGTAGCCTAGAAGCCACATTGAACAATTTCCTTTTAAACATTTATGATCAGGGACTGGTCCTTCTCTGGGTGGCAACAAAAAAAATGGGATAGGATAAAGCAGGAAAATGGCTAAGTAGCTTTTAAAAGAAAATCATAAAAAGAAAGAAAACTTGTGACTGCATGCAGAGCCAGAAAGAGGGAAAAATTAAAACCTAAAGATTTGGTAATGACTCAAATAAGTTTCCAAATAAAACCTCCAATGCAAGTGAGTGTCATCCCATAATTGTGAATGTATTCAGACAAGAAAACATTCTGATCCTAGCCTGAAAAGTAATTGTTCTTGTAAGTAGGGTAAATCAAATGACCAAAGTTTGCAGACTGGTTTGTCTAGCTGGCGGACCTTCCCTTCCTTTTACATTCCTGAACTATCGTTATTTGAAAATCTTGATGCTGGTCAAGTCACCTACATCTGGTACACAGTGCATAACAGCAGGGTACATCTGAATCCATTGAGATGAAAGAGGAGGTTTTAAGGAAACAAAAGCCAGTGAAAGATTGTGTTGCTCTGTGAGGATTTTGTAAAAGGAAGACAAAGTGTTTCTCATTCTGCCAATCAGATCTACTAGTGTCTGGCAAGTGTAATTATTATTTGATGCAATTTTTCTAGTTGTGCAGATGGCCAGCTCCCTAGATACTACTTCAGTGATTTCTTGCTAGAAAGACAACAAACAAATTATGGTAGTCACCATGATTGGTTGCTCCCTACTTCCCTGAAAAATGAGTGGAAAGGCCTGGCCCACAGAAGGAGAGGGTTCATTCTTGGTGAAGTGGTAAGAGACAGGCTATAGGAGTTGACCATAGGCACTGCCACCATAGAGCTTGCCACCTAGTGACACACCAGCCGCAGTTCTTCGAGACCACTAGAGAAGCCAAGGCAACATAGCACTAGTGCTTGCACTGTGAAGATGTTTGCAAGTGTCTTGCATCAGTTCAGAGGGTCTGCAAAGTACTAGTATGCACTCGTTAGAAAAAGCAAAATTATAGGACAGGACAGAAATAGTTCAACATGCTCAGTGCTTCCTCTTCCTACAATAGCAAATTCTGCTGCAAAGACCTCCAATCCTTAAAATTTTAGAAAACAGACACATGGATGGTTTTAATTTTAGAGGGGGGAATGAATATAAAATGTTGCAACCTGCACAACAAAAAAGTCACTACAAACTCCGCCTTCATCTTTTCCCTCCTCTGGAAAACATATCTCCATGTGAAAATCTCAGATGTCAGTTGCAGATAAGGCCCTGAACAACTTTACAGTGGCTTCAGTAAAATTATTGTCCCCTATAAAGAGAAGGAAATGTTGCTTTGATTCTGAATGCTAATTCTCATTTAAAGCCTTCCCCCCACCCCCCATCTCTCACCTATGAGTGAATGTATTTCACACACGGGTAAGCTTAGCAAAGAATCACAGCCTTTTACTGGAAGCTATGTTTTATAACAAGATCAAAAATGTCAACAGTGAACATGTTGAAGAGGTGCCATTTGAAAATATTCCTTTGAACTCATTTGACCAAGGCTATTGTTTGGAGTTTTGTTGGTTTTTTTTTAAATCACACCTGTGTGCAGACAGATAGGCTCTCTTTATCTGGTAAGAACAAGGTGCAGAGACTTGTGTGATAGATAATTAATCTCTATTGCTATCTATAGTTTCATTGTTAACACTGTCTTGGTTGAAGTGTGAAAATATGTTCACACTTTTGAAAATGGGCGATTAACTAATCAAATGACAATATGAATCTTAGACACACAGAAACAACTGCAATCCAATGCTACTTATGACTGTATTTTCTTTTTAATTTTATAAGAAAAATATTACTTCAAGCATCCTTCCAGACAATAAGGGAAATTCCCAGATTTTGCCCAATGTAATAATCAATGCAAAAACCTGTGACCACCATCACCAGTCTATTTTCACCAGAGAACCCAGATTTTTACCCTCAGGGAATTAATTGCAGGGAAAATTTTCTTTGTATAGACAACTTCCAAGAGACTGTAACATACAGATGACATAAGCAGGGCTGAATAACCAGGGGCAGATACTAGAAAGCAGTAGCCACTGTCCCATTAAGGCCCTGTTAAGTAACAGTTGTGTGTATTAAGTACTACTGGTCTTATATCAGTGCCACAGGAGATATCCCAATCAAGCAAATATTCTGGGTAAGTATGCCAGTTAAATGAAGCATACGGTACTAACTCGTATTGAAGTGCTACGCAGCAAAATCCCCACACTTTGCAGCAAAACTTGGCAGGGCTGCAGAACATGTGCAAGATTCATATTAAAAAAGTTTTGACTAAACACAAATTACATACTCCAGATGTCATTTCAAAACTCTCTCCTGGGATAAGATGCAACTTAGACCTCATGTTTAAGGGAGACTCACTTTGCACCTTTTTTTTTTCTTTCTTTCTTTTTCTTCCTTCTTCCCCCTTTTTAATGAAAACATCCCTTTATGCCCTTGAGTGCTCCTAAAGGTGTTGTTCATATAACAGGAACTTCCACATGAATGAAGTAAGTAAGAAGTAAGTAAAGAACAATGCAATCATCAGGCACAGTCACTGTGGGCTCACAAGGGGAAAGTCCTGTTTAACTAATTTGATATCCTTCTATGATAAGGTCACCCACCTAGTGGATGAAGGGAAGGTGGTGGATGTAGTTTTTCTGGATTTTAGAAAGGCTTTTGATACTGTGCCTCACAGCGTCCTTCCTTCTGGGCAAGTTGTCCAGCTGCCAGATGAGTGGGCTCACAGTGCACAGGGTGAAGAACTGGCTGAAGGGCAGAGCTTAAAGGGTTGTAGCGAGTGGGGCTACATCTGGCTGGTGCCCAGTCACCATCAGTGTTCCTCGGTTCAGTCCTAGGGCCACTCCTGCTTAATACATTGATCAGCGACCCGGATGCAGGAGTTGAACACACCATTAGCAAATTTGCTGACAATACCCAACTGGGAGGTGCACTTGACTCTCCTGAGGGAAACAGATAGATTGGGGCATTGGACAATGATTAATGGCATGAAATTTAACAAGTCCAAATGCCGGATTGTGCACCGAGGATGGAGTAATGCTGGTCACAAGCATACACTGGGAGAGGAGTGGCTGGAGAGCTGCCCTGCGGAAAGGGATCTGGGGGTGCTGGTGGGCAGCAGGCTCAGTGTGAGTCAGCAGCCTGCCCTGGCAGCCAGGAGGGTGAACCACATCCTGGGGTGCATCAAACACAGTGTAACCAGCCGGTCACGAGAGGTGATTATCCTGCTGTATTCAGCATTGGTGCAGCCTCACCTGAAGTGCTGTGTGCAGCACTGGGCCCTACAATTTAAGAAGGATATGAAGGTCCTTTAATGCATCCAGAGGAGGGCAACAAAGCTGGTGAGAGGGCTGCAAGCAACGTCCTGTGAGGAGCAGCTGAGGATACTGAAATTGTCTAGTTTGGAGAGAAGGAGGCTGAGGGGTGACCTCATCACTCTCTACAACTTCCTGAGGAGGACAAGTAGAGAGGAAGGTGCTGATCTCTTCTCCCTGGTATCCAGTGACAGGATATGTGGGAATGATTCAAAGCTGCACCAGGGAAGGTTTAAACTGGACATAAAGAAACTTTTCTTTACTGAGAGGGTAGTCAGACACTGGAACAGGCTTCCTAGGGAGGTGGTTGATGCCCCAAGCCCTTCAGTGTTTAAGAGGCATTTGGACAATGCCCTCAACATAATTAATTTGGTCAGCACTGAAGTGGTCAGACAGTTGGACTAGATGATCATTGTAGGTCCACTCCACCTGAAATAGTCTATTGAAATCTGTCTTTTCTCCATATATGGGTTGATAATGTTATTTAAATCTAGACTGCATACTTTTATAAAAAAGCATATACAAAGTGCATAGCTTTTTTTATCTGTGCTACTAAAATTCTTGATATGGCTGTTAAGATTTCACATGTCTAACATAGTAATCTCCTTTGTTCTGGTTGTGAATATTGTTCTGCTTATATTCATTCAAACTGGTATAAGAAAATCCTATTCTTGTGCCACTGAGTCAGCCATTGTACTACCTCTTGGGCTCACTGCACTGACTTCCAAGTCAGACACCAGCTATTTATCTTAATAAAAGATAAAATTGTCCTTTGTGGGCAGTGTCTGTCTTACTGGCTTACTTATGCTATTCCTGCTCCACATAATGCCAGTCTCATTTACTTATCTGCTGAGTTAACACTTTATTTGATGCTTTTTCATTTCCAATTTCTAATAGCCCCAAGTAGCATGAGGCTATTATGAGACCCACATCTGCATACTCCCTCAAAAACTATTTTAGTCACTCAAAGCTCCAGAACAAGGTTGTTCTACCAATTTTTTTCCTTTGCAATTGTTTTTATTTCCCCAAGATGTCTTTTACTCCCTTGCAGTTCTTAGGGTTCCTCATTCTTGTTTGTCACACATGAAAGTCAGACTTGCAGAAAAATCCTGTTTCTGCTTTCCAGGTCTGTCACTGGAAGAAGCAGGAGGAGAACTCCCCTGGCTTACAAAGTTTTTGGATTCTTCCTTTTGTATTTACTGTCTTAATCAAAGAACAGAATACTACTTCACAGTTCTGTCTAGCCTAGTGTCCTGTCCTTGAAGATGATCAAATTAACACAACAATACAGACATCTCACATTTCAGTTCAAAGATCTTAATCTTAAATAAATCTTCACAGTTCTGATTCTGCGGGGGATATATAAATACTAGTAGGCAAGAGGTTAAGAGCAGCAAAAATTATTAACTTCCATTATTCCTTTTTCTTAATTATTTTCAACTTACTGTTGTAAGTGTGCATCATCCTTTTTGGTTGTCATGGGGAAAGCTCCATTTTGTATCATGTGTTTTCATATATTTCCTCTTTGCATGTATGCAACTCTTCAAAGATCGGCTAGTACCTTTGTTTTTTTAAATTCTCTCTTATGTTCACTGCAAGAGTGGCATAGTCCAAACACCCTTAGTGAAACAAATACAAATAAATTAATATGCTGTTCATAACCCTGTGCAATTAATTTTTTTTAAAATCAGTGTAAAAACATTAACTGATGCAGTATAGTTTGTAGTTACACAAAATAACTGTAATATCTTCATTTTACTTTAAGGAAAGAGATCAAACTTGTGGATTAAAAAAAAAAGGCATAAAGACATTTAATGCTCTATAACAGAAATGCTCTAGATCAGTAAGGCCAAAAGCATTCATGTGGAAGATTTTGCCTACATCACGCTCTACTAATTTCTGTGAATGTATCAGCAAGAAAAACTTAAATCTTAGTGTAGCCTTAAGTTGTAACAATCCATTTTCAAATATGAGAAATGAATTTTCATATAGGGAAAAAACCCATACAAAACTGGGGAGAAAATGTGGACTTGAAACTTATACCGTTAGTTTAATAAAAAATAATTTTGAGAGTAAATAGCATGGTAATTGTGATCAAAATTCTTCCTGCTGATTTTTTTCTAGACTGCTTATTTTTATCTTTCAGAGACATATGAGGCTTATCTGGCATTTTGGGAAGACTCCTGGGCTTCTCACTTCCCTGAGAATGCAATGTTTCAGGCTCACCCTTCCACTGAACAGAAACTACTGTGCTGGTTTTGGCTGGGTAATTGTTTCTTTTCCATAGTAGCTGGTATGGGGCTGGTTTGGATCTGTGCTGAAAACAGTGATGGTAATACAGGGATGTTTTGGTTACTGCTGAGCAGTGCTCAGAGAGCCAAGGCCTTTTCAGCTCCTCATACTGTCCAGCCAGTGGGGGATACACAAGAAGTTGGGAGGGGACACAGCTGGGACAGCTGACCCCAACTGAACAAAGAGATATTACATACCATGTGATGACATGCCCAGCAATAAAACTAGGGGGAAGGTTGGGGCAGGGTGGGGGGCACTGCTTGGGGATGGGCTGGGCATCAGCCAGTGGGGGATGAACAATTGTTTTCATTTGCATTACTTTTATTTCTGTTCTTTTCCTTTCCATTACAATTTAGTATTATATTATTGTTATTACTATTTTATTTTGTTTCAATGACCAAACTGTTCTTATCTCAACCTGTGAGTTTTCTCACTTTTACCCTTCCAATTTTCTTGCCCCTATCCTGCTGGGGGGTGGGATTGGGGTTGCAGTGAGCATGAAGCTGCATGGTACTTAGTTGCAGGCTGGGATTTAACCATGACATGTAACAATGCAGGGTATCAGAGGTACTTTAGAAGTTTTGCAGGCTCATGTAAGAGGCTACTGTATGGTAATTTATCTCAGTATTCCGTGTTTTGTTTCTGGAAGTGGTCAACCTTGCCTCATGCCACTAATAACTGAAGAAAGACTGGTCAGTTAAATATACTACAGATTCATAAATAAAATATTATACCACCAGATACCACCACTTTGCAGCTAAAGTATACTTCATATATGTCTCAATGTGTTATTTACACAGGCAGACCAAAAGGACACCCAAATAGTAATTTTAACAGTATCAAACTTCTAGTAACACTGTTCAAAAAAGCATTTTGCATTCTTCTATAAACCTCCTAATTTGCATAAGGTTTTAATGAGCAGCTTCACTGTTCTTAAAATTTTGCCTTAAAACCTGTATTTTTTTAATAACCAGGCAGCCAATAGCCCATTTTCATTCCTCTACAGCATATCAAAAGTGTGTTTGACCTTTTGATTACTAGCACTTATTATGCAACATTTTACACAGCAAGGCCCTTCTCTTACATATGCAATGCTTGAAAAAACCAACAGGACCTTGACCCAATATAAAATGGGAGATATTCTGAACCCTTGATGCTCACCTGCACAAATAGATATGAAAAAGATGTAAGCTGCTAAGTAACTGAGGTATAAAGCAGCCCAACTCCATTTCACTAGGCTGACCACTATGCCAAAAAGGAATTTCCATTATAATATTTTGCCAGGGCTTGTGGTGGGACACTGGATTTCCTGATTCCTCTGGCACCTGACCACTTGTTGTAGGAATGTGACTTGCAGAGACAGGCGAGATAGCCTTTCGCCATTACACTGGAAGCGCTTTTCACAGGGCACAAAGAAACCCATCAATAAAACCAGCTAGCATTGTAACTCCAATTTTCCACTTCAGGCCCTTGTGCAGTAACCACAAGACACCTCAAGGGCTCCCTTGGCCAGAAGCTACGACACCCTGGCCTGCAGTCCTGTCATGGGCTACACCCACGCATCAGGGAAGCTGATGATCACAGAATCACAAGGTTGGAAAAGACCTTTAAGATCATCAAGTCCAACCATTCGCAACCTAAACTAAACCATATCCCTAAATACAAAATGCTTTTTTGATGTTCTCCGTACCCGGACCTGCCGGGACACCTCAGGCCCAAAGGCGGGACGGCAGCAGTGCAGGACCGGCTCACAACCACGCCACCGCGCAGGCGCCCAGGCTCCTGCACCCTCCCCACGGCGCAACTAGCGCATGCGCTTTAGTCTCCCCGAGCTGCTTTCAACGCCCTTCTCCTATTGCGCGCCCGTCCCTGATCTCTGCCCGGTGAAGGGAGGAGGGAGCGGGGCTCGGCTTCTGCGCGCCTGCGCGATAGTACGCGAGGTGGCCGCGCAGTGTGCGCAGCTGCCGCCGTGGCGTGGAGCCGCCGATGGAGCCTCCCCCTGGCGCAGCAGGTAGGGGCGGCTGCCGCACGCGCTGGCTGGCTGGCTGGCGGGCGGGCAGGCGGGCGGGCGGCGCGCGGCGGTTCGCACGTGCAGCGAGGAGGAGGAGGGGGGACGGCGGCGGAGCGCCCTTCCGCCCCCCTCTTCCCGCCGCCGCCGCCGCCTCGGCCCGTGGGTGCCGCCGCCCGCCCACCCCGCCAGGGCTTCCTGTGGGAAATCCCCGGCGCTTTTTTCCGCTGCCCCCTTCGCGCACCCCGGCCAGGAGAGTGGGCTGCGCCGCGCCGGGTGCTGGGAAGGGGCGCCTTGAGGGGCTCGGCTCGCTCTCCGTGAGCCTCGGCGGGCTGGGGCTGCCGCGCCACACGCAGCGGGCTCCCGGCGCCCTCCGTGCAGCGCTTTCCTCGCCGCGTCCTCCCGCCGTCCCTCCAGCTGCGGTCGTGACTCCCGATGGCAAGACTCGGGGTGCGGCCTCCCCTCCGCGGTGCGGGCTGCTGCGGGGCGTCGAGGTGCCCGCGGGGCCTCGCTGCCACCCGGCCTGCTGTGGTCTCCCTGCCCGGGGAATAAGTGTGAAGGGAAAATGCTACGGTTATGTGGCCGTCGGCTTCGTGTTACCCAGCTTGTCAGAGCAGTTACAGCTGGGTGACCCCAGAAGTGAATTGGGCCCGTGTCCATGCACCCACATCTTTTTCACTCGCCCACCCAGTTCCCTGAGGCAGCACGTTGGTGTTAGAAGGCTAGCGAACCCAGCAAGGCTTCAGATAGCACAAGGTGTCGAGACACCTGTAGCCTGTGGAGAGCTGTAGCAGTTGTGACTGTGCACCTTGGTCCCTATGGCTTGTGGCCACCACCTTAAGGAGCTGAAGGATGCCGGCCAAGGCCAAGTTTTTGATTTCTGTTTGAGACCTGTCCTGTGTCTGGCTCTCCAGGCCTGCAAACAAGGCAGTCATAGAGTAATCATGTTCTGGTTTTATTGATCCTATCATCTAAGCATTGACTTGTTATTTAAGAAAATGTTATAAAATTTACTGCTGCATTACAGGTGGTGGCTGTTCATCTACAGCATAATTTTGTTTCCTGGTTGTCCTTTGGAAAAAGTCTAGTTACTACACTAGCTTAATTCAAGCTTTTCTGCATTTAGGATAGAGCAAGAATGATAGCTCCAACTGCTGAGGTTCATCAGGGTTCTGCTTACCAATTTTTGTCTAAAATGACATTATATACCCCTACTAATCCATGTAGTCTAGCTGTGGTAGGGCTACTGAGGGTGTACTTTGGGTGCATGCTATGTGATACCTATACTGAGATTCACCTGCTGAGCAGTGGCATTGCTTACAGGCACTTCTCTGAATCTTCTACCTCGTTACACAGTATCTTGGCTTACCTCCTCCCCACTATCAGTCCCTGGCTCCTATGTCTCTGTTGAAAACCTCAGAATGTGAACTAAAAGCAGAGATGCCTATGTGAGGTTGTAGAGAAACTGGAACAATAGCTGCAAGAGGTGTCAGCTACCGTGTTTGTGTCAGTGAGGTGTTAACTCGGATACCTCAGTGTGGTAGTTTTTAATGTTGTTAACTGCTTCTTGGCTCACATGATAAAAAATAGGGAGAATCACAGTTCAGTAAATTAAGTGTGAATGACGCTTCATTTTAGGTCTGCAAAAGACTAAATATTCTGATGGCTTTGCTAGGTGGTAGGATAAGGAATCCTCTGAAGCTCAGAAAGTAGAACATGTGAGTTACGCCATGATTTGTATGGGAGTTTTTTTGACAGTGACAGTTTGGAAGGGAATTGTGGCAGTGTCATTAGGTGATTGCATCAAGTAAATAAATTGGTAGATAGATCTGTGGACAAAAGTTTGTTACACTGTTTTGTTCTGTTCTTCAAGATGAATGTGCTGCAGCCCAGCATCAACATTGTTTTGTATGCAGCACTTCCAAAACATAGGGTGTTGTTTTCAGTAACAGAGGTTAAGAAGTAACAGAGCTCTAAGAAAGCTCTTTTTATTTTTAATGTGCATCTGGTTATATTTGTAGTTTTCAGATGATGATGTCTGGATCCTTAGCTGAAGATTCATGAATGTAGAAAGGGGATAAAGTGATTGCCAGTAGCTAAGACATTCTGTACAGGCTTTAGTGCTCAGACATTTTTGGGGGTTAAAAGCAGAGAGGCTGAAGACTGATTTTGTAATTTTCTGAAGCTACTTAAAATGTCTGTTTCTTATGATCGTGTGGGAAATCTAGGTTGTTAAATACAGCAGCAGTGTACCAGTGGAAGGAGAGAACTGGGCTTGCAGGATGGTTGTGACTTTGTGGCATGGGCAGTTATCACAGAATGTGTTAGGTTGGAAGGGACCTTTAAAGGTCATCTAGTCTAACCCCCTCTGCATTAAGCAGGGACACCTTTAACTCGATCAGGTTGCTCAGAGCTTTGTCAGTCCTGACCTTGAATGTGCCCAGGGATGGGGCCTCCACCACATCTCTGGGCAACATGTGCCATTAGAATTTCTTTCCAATGTCTAATCTAAACCTACCCTGCTCTAGTTTAAAGTCATTGCCCCTCATCCTATCTCCACATGCCCTTGCAAACAGACAAATAAAACTGAGATAGAAGAATATACTGAGAAGAATGAAATTACAGCTTCAAAAGCATGAAAGGAAAAATAATGGGAGATAAAACAATGTTGAATTTAAAGTGAAAAACATGTAAGTAGAAGGAAGAACAGCTTCAGCTTTTAATGAAACTTCTTTTAGATAGTATTTGTGATCAAGAACGTAAGTTGCCATCATCGTCAGGGAGATGAGTGAGAATGACCATTTTGATACTCCTCGTGCCTTTGACCTATGATGGGAACATGAAGGGAAAAGATAATTGTGATTTCTGAAGTTGTTGGACATCGCATTTTTAGAGAATTGATCTGGGAAAAGAACTGAAAAATCAAATATGCATTGGGTCACTCCAGTGAGTTTAAAATCCAGATTAATATTGGCAATCCTTCCGTTAATGTAACCGAAAGGATTTCAGCCTTCTCTTCCTCAGAGCACCTCATACTCTGCAGCTTCTGAAAACATTGGTGTTTTGATCATGTCGATTGTGTTAGTTTCCAAGATCTTCATTTGTGTTATACACACTGATCATTAAGCATAGAGGTTCAGAAAACAAAGGTAAGCATTGGTTTTTCTTGTCTCTGAATCCTTACAGTTAAAATAAAAAGGCAGGAATAATGGTATTTGGTCCCGTTATTCAAAAGTCTTGCTCTTAATTTGCGTGTGGTGTTTGGTACTTGGAAGGAAAGGTGCAAATTTTATCTTGAAAGGAGTGGTTAAACATTGGAATGTTCAAGACCTCAATGAGTTTGGGCATATTCTTAATAATGAAACTTTTGTTTGTGATTTACATAGTTTTTCTTTATGCTTTATCACACAATTCCGAAAATTAACTGAGGTGTGTGTGATGCCATCATGGTGGGAAATCTTAGGTGGTTAGCATCTCCTCTTGTAGCAACTGGGGGGTTTCATTGGTGGTTAGATTTTCCTGTGTCCCTCCTTCATCCAGATGTTGAGTACTTTGCTCTTTTTATATAGGCTTTTTGTTACTCATCTCTTGTTTCTGATGTAAATTATTGCAGTTCTTGAGGTCACTTTACCTCTCATTTTCTGTGGTCTGTTTGGTTTATATTCTTAAGGTAGTGTGTGTGATTTTTGCAGACCTTTCTCTGTTTCTTAGTCCAGGTGGAAGTAAGCAGTAAATTCTTTGACATCCACTGTTAGGTAGAAAGGTGATAGAAGAAGTAGGGGTTGTGTATTTGGGATCATTTTCAGACAAGAGATGCTCAAAAGTTTGGGCTTTGCTTCAAAAGTGTGAAACCCTCTGTGTAGAAATCTATTTGTGTATGTTCTATCACTGTATTTTCCTTGTCCCGGGAAAAGCCCCAAATGTGTATTTGGTTGCAGAAACACACATTGTCTTTGTTGATGGGACAAAAAGTTGTGCTGAGGATTTTACATGAGTTACCAAGTGGCACATCTAGAAGCTTGACAGTGGGGGAATTAAGGCTGGCTGTGGTATTGTTGTCCTTGGCCAGTCCAGGGCTCTAGTTGTTACTGACTTTGTGCTCTGTGTGTTATGCTAGAATCCTCATCCAGTGCTGTCAGAAGGGATTTGAGGTGCGGTGTTCCCCTTCTGAGTAGCTCACACCCTAAGTTTTCCTAAATGGCAGGTCTGTCATACTTGAACGCTAGTTCAGGATAGGTGTTAATGAACCTGAATTATTTTCAGTGGTAAATATTAAGCTCTGCTCTGTAATTAATTCTTTGGGCCCTGTAACTGACTTCGCTGTGTGATCAAGAGTGTAAAAAAAGTCTCCCTTGTGTTAGAAATCTTCACAAGCAACTTCAGGCTTGGCTCTACTTATTACTCACTAGATGTACAAGCATTTGCAGTCTGCATGTAATTAACAAACAAGTGTGCTTTGTCGAGTCTGCTTTTCCTTTTCTTTCTGGATATTACAGATCTGCTGTAATATAGCCATTGTTCATTTTTAGCAAACAGGCTTGTCAATATTCTCATAATCCAGTGCTGCCATATTGCAAGAGCACGAGCCCCAGAGCAAAATGTAAGATAACAAATTCAGCCAGTGAAAAAGGTGAAAATTGACTTTGAGGTGATGATAGAATGGTGAGAAGTTAAAGCTTTGGAAATTTTCCCTGGTGTTGTCATCCCTGTGTACTCCATCTTAATTTAAAATGATGTCAGCATTAGATGAAAGATCTCAAAATCTGCAACTTTTAAAATACAAATAAATATATTTGTGTACGTTTAAAGAAGAAACAGTTGCTGTGGAGAGAAGCTGCACTGATAAGCTTCTTTTGTTTTTAAGTCAGGGTTTCGTATTATCACACAAGTTCTTTCACTTGGATTGTAATACTTCTGTCACTTTATGCTGTCCTTTTATACTTTAAAACCTTAGTAGAGTGTGAAGTACTTAAGACTAGTTTGCATGCAAACACCTGTGTACAAATGAAATTATCAAACTCTGTAGCGTTTTCCCTGTGCATGAAGGTGTTTGGTCCTGGTCAGTTCACACTGGATTTATTTGATTGATAGCTTTAACAGGATCCTGAATGTTTTTTCTGGTCTCAAGGTTACAAAACAGTATGCTGAAACAGTTTGGCAGTTTGGCACCATGAACCTCATGGCAGTAAGGGCATAGGAGCCTCCTCACAGGCTGTAGGATTAGGTACTTAAAGTATCAATTACATTGTATGTAAAATTACAGTTGTAGAAAACCCCCTTGGATTTTGGTAACATATGTCTTTTTTCCTCCCATGACTTTAATGGGTGTCTCTCTCTAAATTAATTTGTTCTGATGTGTGACTCAGTGTTTTCAGATAGGGGTTTTAAGTAGTTGATAATTTATTCAATGATACAGTTTTTTGATAACTGTTTTTATGATGCACATATGTGCAAATGATTTTGCATGAATTAGTGCAAGATTGGCAACTTTTATTTAATACAAAGGGGATAAGGTAGGCAGAATGAAGGAGATGAAAATTTTGAGCTGAATACATTCTTTTCCTGGAGGAGTAGTAAGTTATTATCTTTGCTTATTCAAAACACTATTGCAAGTATGCTAAAATAAATCTGAAACAGTTTTTGAAAAAAAAATTAACCTCTAGAGCCAATAGATAGTTGAAAGGAATGTTTGCCAATAAGTATGCAATTAACACTGTGCTGCTACTTCTGTTATTAATAAAAGTGTAATTTTTCGGGGTAGTTTTATAATTAGTTCATAGGGAAGTGCTTAAAAACAAAACTTCGGAATAAGACAGAGTACGTAGAGCTCAGAAACAGGATTTACCAAGTGATATGAAAAATAACCGAATCCCCTAAATTTATGCATTTATATAACTTAGCTGTAAACTTGTTACTAATTCTCCAGCCCATCTAAACTGTGTTGTTTATACTATACTTCTGCATATGGAAAAAATGAGAGAATGGCTGGTAAACTCAAGTTTAGTAGGCTTATCGCAGATGAAAGTGAGACTGACCCTTCCAGGGAAAGAGCTGTGTTACACTTCTTGAGTGGAGATCTTCTTTAAATATGGTATAAGCTAAAGAATGGGAATTCTACAGTCTATTTCTGTTTTTCTTCCCTTTCACTGTAATGACTCTGTTTCTGATACTGAAGTTTTCATTACTACTTTTTAAGTTCTATTTCTTAGCTTCAAAAACTCAAGTATCTTAAAATCTGTTCACTGCTTTTCTTTGATGGCAGCTGGTAGGAAAAAAATAGTGAGGTGTGTATATATATATTTTTAAAAGTCTCTTTTATGTCTCACGTTTCTGAACCAAAGCCCCAAAATAATGAAAGTGGTTGTTTTAAAATATTTTGAAGACTGTTGTGTTGGGTTTTTTTACCTTGGATTCTTGAATCTTGACTGAACATTCTACAGCATTTTTGTTCATAAATAACATAACCGATGTCTAAAAGTTGATATAACTGGGACTTGAAGAAAAACACGAGGTATACCAGTTGTTAATGAAAATGTTAAAAACTTACTAAAGCTTTCTCTGTTCTTCATATATACACTCTTACTGAAATAGCTACAATATTAGAAGTACTGCTTTGAGCTATTGTTAAAAATGTGTGTAGGTAAGCTGAACAAAGAAAACCCAAACTGCAGACTATGTAATGAGAAATGCGTGTTTCAGAAACTTTAACTGGAATCACTTGACTTTCTTCCTTGGGGATGCAGAAGATACGAGGCTTCTGTAAATATCTGGGAAGACCAAGTTTTCAATTTTTCTTCGTAATCTATGTCCCTACTACCTGATTTCATGAGAGGTGAAAGCAGAGCTGGAAACTACTGGCCAGGCATAGCTGGTAACGTACTCTCTTTTACGCTGTGTTGAATGAAGAGGGAAGATGATACGACTTTTTTCAGGACACCTTTCTAGGAAAGTTTTTGTCTTGGTGTCCTCTTTTTGTAGTAGTCTTCTAAATTAATATGATAAGCTGCTACAGACTCTCTTGTTATTAGGGCTGTACAGCATCTTCGTATGTCTTTCTTTTCTTGTCCTCTTAAAGGTCTGCTACCTACAGCCAGGTCTACACCATGGTCCTCTTTCTCAAGGCTTTTCTGGATTCTGTGGGCATAGGCTAGGAAGCTAAGAGAGTATTTGTCATTTGTTTTTCCAGCTTTCAGATGCAGTAAATTTAATGTGCATTCTGTGGTATTGTAGTGGTTGTGATGCTCTTGTTCCTATTGATTCGTTTCCTGACTCTTCTGGTCATTTTAACAAAAATAATGAAAACTGTTAGACCAAGTGGCTAGACTCCTTGACCTTCCTTGGCAATAAATAGCTGCTGCAGCTGAGGGTTTTGATCAACCACAGAAAACTACTACAATTGTAGTCTTGTGCCCTACATATGGTATGCAACCATAGAACCGTTTCAAGCATTGAGATTTACCAAAACCCACAGATGTTATTTGTAAAGAAGAAAAAAAAAAGTTTAAATGTGTTCTTACTGTTGAATAATTTCTGTCTCATCCCTTTGATTCTTTACGCTGGGCTGAGGTGGTACTGAAAACAATTTCTCCTTCCACAGAGGAATTCCCTTCTTCCCCTTTCTTCTCCCCTTTTTTTTTTTCTTGGAACTGCAAATTTTTACCATCAGTACTTATTCATTATCCTTTCTGTTCCCTTTTGCCATAAGAAGTGGCAGCATTCTGGAGTGTGTTGATTGGTCTTTAGGAAACACTCAGTATAGTTTCACCACACAGATTCCTTGGCAGTTTCATTTTTGGGGAGCTGGTGACTTAGGTGCTGTGACACCTGCAAGCCTGCATTTGGTTTTATTTCTGGCTTAACTTCTCTGCACCTTTTTAGAAAATACTGGCTTTTTTACTGTTAGTTGTATTAAGTCTACTTTTAGTAACCTTTACTCAGTTAGCTGGTGTTCCTCCATCTGTCCCTTGTCATGTTTGATGCTACTAGGAAAATTCAACAGAATGTCATGTGGAGGTAGGATCTTAGACTATTAAGTTACTCCAACAAACATGCCTGAGTTTTGACTGGCAGGGGTGAAGGAAAAGGTGCTGCTAACATTTGTCTGGCCCTCTGGAACCTGAGGACCAAAGGCCATAATCCTCTCAAACAGCCTACCCAGAAGACCAGGCAAAGTGTGTGAAGGATGAGGGAGGGTACAAAGGTGTCGGCTTTCAAATGCAGAAGACAAACCGTAGGAAAACATAATTTCTCACTTGTCTGGGGATAATTTTGTTGATGTTTTGAAGATAAAAGAATAGTAGGTCTGTTTTAATATGGATTCTTCTGTAGGGACTGGTATGCAGCAAATCCGGTATTAGAATATGAATTATCTTTCTTAGTGCAGAATAGTGAACTTTCAAACAAGGAAAAAAAAATGCTTATTCTAGAAACTAATACAGTTGAAAAAAGGCAAAAGGAATTGATGGTTACACATCATGGCTGTCTCATGTTTTTTGATGAAGCCTTGTTTCTGAGGTGTTGTTTCTTTGAAAGTTCTTGCCATATATGTTGCAAGCTGATTAGGTTGGATTGATCTTGATCTTGCAAGTGCTTATGGATTCGTATGAGAAATGCAGTTATTCTACATGTAAACATTTTTTTTCTAGCTGTTATCTGGTATTAATACTCGTGCCTTATTTTTCTTTAATGTTTTGTATAAATGCTAGGAATACCAACTTCAGTATAGTGTTTTAAAATCCTTGAAGGAAAATCACTGTAATTGTAGCACAATGGATAGTTTAGAATCAAGAGAGAATATTGAAATACTAAAGACATTACAGCTGAAACTTGTGAGTAGATACAGTACTGCCCAAACTGAACATCTGTGTTCAAGCTATGTGGAGACATGGTTGCACCCACATGCCTAACCCTAACCTAGACATACGATGTTTTGAATAGCTTGCGCTGTTCGTGGTTTAAAACCTGATACCTATCAACAAACTTTCTTGTAAAATCTGTAGATGAGATTATAAGCGGTCTTTATTCCTGTTTCCTTTATGCTGTTGAATAATTACCTTTGAGTTACTGTTGTAGCTCTCCTCATTTTTTGTACCAGACACTGCCCAGTGTCCTGATGTGCTCTCCTTCCTCCACTTTTAGCCTCTGCAGGTTTGGCAACGTGGGACTAAAATGAGGGAGTTTGCCTAGACTACAACACTGTCATGGTTCTGTTTGAGCTGGTGTTAACAGCAGTACAGTTACTTCTTGTTACCAGTCTTATATGCCCCCTTTCATTTCAATAATCAAACAGAAAATTGGGTTTTATTGTAGCTTAAGAGCCCAAAAATCCTTTTTGACTGTCCTGGGCTAGGAGATGCATCTTCAGTTGCATTCCAGTCCCACTTTGTCAGTGGGTGGCTGATCCTTGGGTTGGAGACCCGGTACTTTGTTGCTGTGAAGACCGTGGATGCTTCCGGCTTCTTCTGCCAGTGGGGGAAAAGCCCAGCTTTCCATCCTAGGCCCTAAAAACTATGCTGCCTGCTACATTTCCATGTATGCTGGGGTCTAAAAGCTAAATGAAGTAATTAATAGAACTCTGATCCATAGATCTAGTTACAAAAAAGACGCACTTTTTTGCGTGTATTTAGTTAGTTTTCTGTTTTGAACTGGTCATGCTGTGTGGTGAAGTGTGTAATAGTGCTAATACGGGGTGAATGAGGGCAGTGGGGGAGTATTAATACTTCCCTTTTGGTGACAACTAGCAACCAACTTGCTTATCTGTGTCCACATGCATAGACCAGTTTAGTTTCTGCCTGCTCTAAGCAGCAGTGTTTAAATTTAAACAAAAAGGGGGGAGCTTAGGCTGTAGCTTGTGCCAGTGGTGCCCATGAGATGTTCAGTCTTCCTTCTTGCCCTAGTCTCATGCAGTACCCTCTCATGGGCCACTTTTTGCAGTTACATCGTGAACTGGGTTGGAGAATTTATCTAGTTGAAAAATTGCCTGACAAGAACTTAATTTACCTTTAAACCAAATTAACTTCCCCTTTCAGTTTACCGCTGGGCTGCAGAGCGCATCTGTGTGGGCAGAGGGAGAAGAGTGTCAGAGGGCAGGACTGCTGCCGGGGCAGCTTGCTTTGACTGAAGCTCGTACATAATGCTGAGGCACAGAGTGTGGTGGTGATGTTTCCTGCCATGTCATTCAGCTGAACTGATTTGTCCTTTGTTTAAAAAAAAAAAAAAAGTTTAAAAGTTCTATGACAGCTTTGTGATGTCTGTAGCAATAAATGCTTGGTATGGTAATTGCACAGATACTCTGGAGAAAGTTAAAATGAAGAACATTTAATTGCAACTTTTATCTCAGTCATGAAAAGCGTAGAAGCAAATTTTAAGTTGTAAGCTGTTTGTATTTGGTATTTTCACTGTATTTGCAGAAAACACTTTTTCTTTTTTCTGCTGTAGAAATTCCAATAAATTTTTGAGGAGAAATTTATGTCTTTAGTTCAGATTCTGTATATTGCTCATTGTAGTCCTCTGTTTTGTTGCGAGATTCCCCTAGTAATATCACATATTTGATACTGTGTAACCTCATAACACAGCCTCATAGCATTAGTAAACTTTGAAAGATGATGACTTAAAAATTACTAGAGAAATGTTTGTCTCTGTTGCCTTTTGGTCTAGAAGTAACTGAAGATGCTCTGAAAAATAGTGTTTGAAAGCAGTAGGTGACTTAAATTCTGCTTCTTTATTTTAATACATTGCACTTCTAATTTCTTTCCTCTAGATTTTTTTAATAAGCAATTATAAAATCAAATTATTTTCACTCATAATAACAGTTTATCTGACAGAATTTTCATCATGTGAGCATCGCAGCTGATGCTATTCTGAAGCACATCATCAACATCAAAAGGTGAATAAATAATGTATTTGAGTGGGAAGACCAGGTATTTGGTTTGACTGGACTATGCACTGTTCTGAACAAACCCTTTAAAGGGTTTTTAGCTCAGAAACTGAGAAGTAAAAAGCTGTGCTTGATGAATTATCATCCCTTTATTTTGAAGTGGATTTGGAAATGGAGTAATTTTTTTTTCTAAATGGTTTGTGTTTACCCATACAAAGTCTCTAGCTGTACGCACTTCTGTTTTGACACAACAGAAAGCAAACTGCAACTGTACTTTTAAGTGCAGAATTCGGGCTGCAGCATTTGATCATGTTAAGTTGAATTTCTCAATGAAAAAACTCCTTGGCTTTACATTGAAGAGGTTCTTAAAGGTGCTCTAATATATGCTATATTTGTCAATTTTTTGACCATGAGCAAAAAAAATCCAGCTTGAACAGATAATGTGCATAGAAGAAGAAAAAAAGCTACTGTCCTGCAATAAAAGTGATTTTCAACCTTTGTGTAGTCTGTGTGCAGCCCTTTATTTAGCAAGGCAGAAATTACAATGTGCTGCCAGAATTTTCTCCTTTATTTTTGGTTCGTTGTGCACATTGATTGGAACAGAACTGTTCAGGACATGACTCACATTTGTATCTGGCCAGTTTTAAATCTTGGACTTTCTTGTCTTTTGATCTGTGTGGTTCTTCCACAATACTTTTCGCTGCTCGTTTGTGATAGTTTTACTGTACTACCATATGTTATATAAACAATGCTCTGTTATTTTTTTTTTTTCACTCTTGCAGAAAATTCTAAGCTGAGACATGTAGAAAAAGATGTTTTGATTCCACAAATAATGAGGGATCGAGCCAAGGAGCTGTGTTCAGATGAAGTGCGAGGTAAGAGTCAAATATTCATTGGTAGATCAGATGTATTCACATTTGTCCCTTGAATGTAATCCTTGGTTTTGAAGTCAAGTAGTCAGAATTAATATGTATGATCTGCCTCTTATCTGCTCACTGTGAAACCAGTAGTAAAGCTTATAAATCTGAAGCGTTGCTCTGGATGCTTGGTGATGTGAACTATTTTCCAAAATGACTTGTTCTTGAGGACTGTGGAATTTAGTATGACTAATGTAAAACTTTCCACATCTCAGTCTAGATGAAGTGGTGACAGAGCAACACAAGCGTTGCTGTATTTTTGCACATGATATTTGATATATTAGATAAATGGAATTGCCTCACTGCCTTCAGGTAGGGGCTCCCTCATTATGATAAATTTATTCAGATGTTCTCAACTAACTGCACCCTTTCCCTGCCCCAGTGTTTTATCATGCACACTCATAAACACCCATGTTATTAGACAGACATTGAAATAGGATGATGCAGTCCAATTTGCGTATTTTCATTTTCTTTTGGAGTGTACTGGACAATAACTCTTCAAAGCTGGGTATCACCACTTCTTCTGAAACCCAAATATTAATATATTCCTGGAAGAAATCTGTAACTTTTTGAAGTACCAGAATGTCCTGGTTTCAGCTATGATGGATTTAATTATTTTTAGCAGTGGATGGAATGCCATGTTTGGGTGTTAGGATGAGAACAGTGCTGGTAGCACCCTGATGTTTCTAGTTGTTGCCGGGCAATCAAGGACCTTTCTCAGCTCTGCATACTTCCTTACTAGTGAGAAAGGAGGGGACGTAGCCAGGACAGGTGACCCGAACTGGCCAAAGAGGATATTCCATGCCAGTTACGTCATGCTCAGTATAAAGGGGACTGGGGGGAAGAGGAGGAGACAACGCCAGGACGTGCAGTTTTGGGACGGTTGGGTTGTCCGGGACGGGCTCTAAGCTGTGCGGCCTGAGTTGTGTGGTTTGGTGAGAAACTGCATTGTGTATCACCAGTTTCATCTATTTCGTGCTTTAAACTTATGTTATTGTTATATCTAGTTTTCTGTTATTGTTTAGTAAACTATCCTTATCCCAACCTGCGTGGTTCTGGTTTCTAGGTTGTGGTTTCGTTCCCTCTTTTCTTCCTTCCCTTTTCCCCCTCCCCCAACTCTTCTTCCCCCTTCCTTTTAAAAGTACAAGCGACTGTGTGGGGTGCGGCCCTCGGCCGGGGCAAAACCACGACACAGAAAGGTGGAGCTACTTACTCACAGCTGAGAATGTTGCTGTAAGAGGGATGCAGGAAAGGAAAGGAAAAAAAAAATAGGCCACAAAGTTATTCTATACAAGTAGCATGCTTTCAGTAGAGGGCACTTGGCTCTTGTCATCTTGATCTGTGCTCTGTAAACTTTTATGATTGTGCACCCCATCATTAAACAAGCTCTTAATGTGTAATCCCCATGTGTGTATATCTATTTATAAATTATATACGTGTTACCATTAGATATGATGTACATTATAAAACACAAAAGCAGAAGCTAAAAAAGATGATAAAGATGAAATAGTACTTTAAAATATTTTTATGTTTTTATCAATGGTACAAACACCTTTTTTGCTCTAAAAATATTAATATTTTTGAGAGCTATATGATTAAATATTTTAATTATTTAAAAAAATCTTTGTATAACACTTTCCAATAGGGCAGTTCGAAGATCTGGTTCTAAGTTCTGTTTATTTCCATTCTTCGTCCTAATGGGTGTCACAGCCAAAAAGCATACCTCACAAAGATGCACAGATCCCAATAGAAGGAGGGCAGCATTGCCTGCCCTTAGTAAACCATGATACTCACTTTTAAATCCCATCCACCAATGATGCAAAGTTTTTTCTTGAAATTGGGCTAGTAAATGACCACCTTCACTGATGCCAATATGTTGTTCTTCCAAACTAATTATAGGTTTAAAACCCACGGAAACTGATTCAGAAGACTTTTAAATAGATTAGAAAATTCTGTTCCTTTACTCTTAAAGTGTACAGACGTGAGAGGTTTTATAGGAGATGTATTTACATCGTGTTCAGCAACAAAAGCAAAATGAAACAAAAATTGCATATTGAGGGGAACATATCCAAGCATCAGTTATCAAAATGTTCTCTCCGTAGCATGAGTTTCTCTTGAAAACCAGTTACTTTCTCGCTTTCTGTCAAATTTCACTTTCACCTTGAGGAGACACATTAACTGTGTTTACTTTTTGGGAATATCTGCCAGGTAGCAAACTACTCACTGCTGCCTGTCACCGCCCGAAAGGTCTGCACAGCTGGAGTGCTTGACTCTTACAAAAAGAAAAACGCAGAAATTTGGCAGCTCTTTTAAGCACTTTGCCACAAGGTAACCTGCAAACCTCTGTGTGGTGTAAGAGATTTTCACAGTCATTCCCAAACTCGTTACAAACTCTGGTAAAGGTTCCACTACTTGCAGGGCTCATTTTTATAATGTTAACTGTATCGGTGTGATCCTGTGGCACTTTGTGCACTCCTGGCTCCCAGTTCATTGCTGCAGTAGCTCTTGTATGAGTGATGCAGTGAAGGAGTTTTATGTATGGTGCTATCTTACCCGGGGATCCCTTTTTTATTCCAGTCAAAGCAGCTGATCTGTCAGTGGTTACTTTTGCATGGTTTTTCTACAGATCATTGGTTGGTGTTAAAGAATCCATCTCCCATGGAGAATATACCTTCTCTGGTACATCTCTCCTTTAGTGGCTCACAAAAAAAAAAGTTCCTCTGTCAGCTTTGATTAGATTGTGCAGAAGTTAGAGGTGGAAACTGAATATTTCTGATGAAATTTTTCTGATCAAATCAACAAGCTAATCCTACATTTACATCCCTATTAAAAAAAGGTGGTAGCATCCATTCAGCTATTTCATTGTGTACCTTTTTAACTGGATGGGCAGCAGAGACCAAACGATGGGAAATAAAGCTTAGGCTGCTTTGTGAACAGGAGAATTTATCATCTCTTAAATCTATTGTGAAATTATTCCTGGAGTAAATCTGTCATGTTAGTACACAGGGATATAGGTGTTAATCAGAGTAAATAGGCCAAGGTTCTTATGCTATAAACAATTACAAGCTATGAATCTAATCTTTGTAATTAAGTAATCAAAACTCCAGTGATTTGGTTTGTGTGCCACAGAGTGCACACGTGTGGATGAAATTGTGCTTTCGACACTAAGTGGCATAAGCTACTCACTTCACTTGCTCCTAGCGTAGGATTTCTCTGCCTTGTACTAATTTTGTCTGAACAACTATTAATACACCCTTGTTTAATTTTGTCCTTTAGGAAATTGTGGGTAAATGCATTGGTAATACAGGAAACAAAGCGATTCTACGAGTATGGGCCTTTGACAATTTACTTGAGCGCGCTAGGTTTGTATCTGTCCCTATGGGGAGCCCCTATACATTCAATAGTGCTCTGCATGAGCACGGGGGTCCATCTGTATACAGTCCGTTACCTTAGCCTGCAGCTATACCACCTAGAGCTGTGTGCTTATCAGAGCTAATAATGCAAGTAGTGACAGCCTGTCCAGCACGTGTTCAAGAACCATCTAGGGAAAAGAAACCCCAAGGGTTAAAAAATAAATAAAAAAATAAAAGGTTTGTTAACTCAAGAGGTGATCCTGCTACCCTAGCATGGTTAAATCAATGACCTATTGCTGTGCTTGGGTGTTAGTGTACCAGAGTAGTTTAGGGATGAAATGACCATGAAAATATGTCCATCTTATAATTTTTAAGTACCGTGAAATATTGTGCCTGGTCATGTTTCACTTTTTCATGATTTAAATTTGCTTTGAATTCTTTTCAGATTGTTCCAGTATAGTTTTTGTGTGCTGCGTGTTTCTTAAGAATTTAGTACATCTTTGTTGCAGAAGAATTTCTTTAAGATATTCCAGTACTACTTCAGTAAAAATGGATATATTTGTAACTTTAAGAGGGTACAGTGCTTTCTGCAAAACAGTAGTCAATTTTCCATTACTGTTATGTAAATATGCTTTATTATGTTAATATCCATGCACTGTATGTATGTGAAATTCTGGGCTATTATGAGAAAACTATCAAAATTGTCACAGAAACCAAGCAAGCAAACCTCCCCTAACGTTATCATACAGGAAATTTTGTTATATTTATACTAACAGTAGCATGAGTGAGTTTGAAATAATACTGACTTTTTCAAACTGAAGTAGCTGAAGAAGGAATGTTTATTTGCCATTGACTCATACATTGTTTTTATGAAATAATTTATAATGCAAGCGGTTTTCCTTTTAAAATGGTCAAGTCTTCCTTTTTTCTTTATACTTGATTAAGCTTCTTTAAAGCAAAATCATAGTAAACTTAAGGAACCTAAAGTTAGCCTTTTTCATCTAAGGTTAAACTTTAGCTTACCAAAACTTTTGTAGTTGTCATTTGCTGTGCTGTGCTTTCTATGACACCTCTGTGCTCTTAAACAAGGGACATGTCCTAAAAACCTGCAAATGGTTTTGTTGGTCTTGATGAATCTACAGAAACATTTGTTCCGTTCCTTAAGAGTACCTATTCTGTTGTTCACAGTCACTGATTCTGATGTTTTTACCTTGATTGGTTTAGGTAGAGAAAAACTGTTGAAGACAGGAATACACAAACAGCAGTACTTTAAGGATTGTCAACTCAGTTCAGTTCGATTTTGAGTAACTTGGCTTGGAAAATAAAACCAGAAGCAGCTGAGTAATTTTGACAGGTTGCAGGTTTGGACTCTGAGAAGGATGTCTTAAGTTCAAAAAGAAAGTGCTGGATCATTGAGTCAGTTACGACATACTTATTTGCTTTGTCTGTTTGTTGTATTGTAAAGCAATTCTCCCCACAATATTTTAGTTGTCTGGAGAAAAACAATCTTGCTCTGGAAACAAGAGGGTTTAGTTCTAAACTTCTGTCTTCTAAATTTTGTTGTCTACTACTGATACTCATACTTGGTCTGGATTTGGGCCTTTAAAGGTCACCAAGAGTGACTTGCAGATGTTTTCTGTAATTATGACTTATTTACAAGGCTCCTGGGCTCATGTAGGAAACTGAGCTGCGTGCTTTTCAGAGTGGCTGCAGGGATAGATAGTTCAAATCAGCCTGGATCTGCCGTTAGGGAGGTGGTGAAGTAGGAAACAATTTGAATGATTGAAGACCTGATCTTGCCTTTGACTCTGCAAATAAGAATGTACCCATTTCCCATTTGAAGCTTGTGGGAGATGCCCATTTGGCCAAGATGGCAAGTTGTTCTGTTGCCATTTTTTAAATAGGAAGGAGGCAAAAGGGGAATGTGTCCACCTGTGCTGAGTTGGGGACCTTCTCTGGAGCAAATGGTTATGTTTGCCATAGGAAGTGGATAATTAGGGCAACTATTTACATTGCTGAAAAACCCTCTTAAGATATTGGCAAGGCTTTAAAAATTGTTTGGAAAGTGTGGCTGGAAAAGGACATTTCCAGGCAGCCACCCTCCTCCCATTTTCCAGTTTCCCCATTAGCCCTCTCTTCCTCAGGGCTCATGTTGATACTTAGTGAAGATGATGGGATGCAACACTACTGCAGGCTTCTGTACGGTAGAGCATGACCAGTGTCAACCAGAGTTTTGATAATGTGCAGTTACTCAACAGTCCTGTCATGGCCATTACCTCTGTCCCCGTAGGGGCCACCTGCTCTAGACCATGACCCTTACACCTGACACATCAAGGCCCATAAACCCAAAGAGATTTCTGATTGAACTACACGTGATGCTGCACATTTAAATGCCCAAGCACACCGTTAGATATTCCTTTGGAAGAAGGGGAAAAAAAAAAAAAGTCTTGTTATTTATACTTTCTTATCAGAAATGCAGATGATGCAATGTGTGAAATACTTAGCAAATTCCAGCTTGATGTTACTCAGTGGTGTTGCTCACTTTCCTTTGTACTGCAGGCCAGGTTCTGTTAATTGATGCGAACCCTTGCTGGATGCTGGTGGGAGGATTAACCTGTTGGCACCCATAGTCATAGTTCTTGGGTTGATGCTGGCAGATGCTAAGACTGACAGTAGGGGGAATTACCTGACAGCTCACGTTTAAAAATCTTGCTGAGTCTGATTTTCTTGAAGCAGAGTAAAACTAAACTCACCATTTATAACTGAACTCTGCCCATCTGCTTTGCCTTGCTGTGAAAATACAATCCTTAACATTTTTTTTAAAGCACATATTTTAGCAGTATCTGGGAATACAGTGATCTTCTCATTGACCAAAGCAAAAAAATCATTAAGTGATAAAAATCAATGAATTAACATGACCACTCCTGGTAACTTTTTTTAAATTGAGCTGCTGTGACCAGCAATTGCTTAAACATGCTCATGTAGCTGTTGTTCAGAGTTTGATGGAAAGCTTGAGAGGTTACATGGGAGGAATCACAGATTTTGATTGGAATAGCCCTCTCTTATGAGAATGAAAAAATGCTGCCTTATGCTTTCAACATAGGCTCAATCCAGTGACAGATCTGCAGGTGGAGAAGGGGAGAAAAATGTTATCCTCTGTTGCCATATTTATTATCTGAATATTGAAGTGGATTATAGTATATTGTGTGTGTCCCCATGACTATATATGAAGCTATTTCTCTTGTACATGTTGTGCCATTGTCAGTTATTTACATGATAGTGTACAGCTATATGTAGTACTAGTAGCAAAATACTAGGTGTTTTGCCCTGGTTAGCATTTCTCAAGAGTAAAATGCTAATTTTTTTATATGATGTTCTTGTTTGTGCACAGCAGCTTTTATTTCAGAAAAATGATTCAGCTCCATATATTTGCAATGAACACTTACTCTCATCACATTTAACTATGTGAATTAATACAATCTCTAGAGGGATTATGGTATATTGAGCTTTGCTCCAAGAAACTGAGCAGAGAGAACAGCTATATGTAAATTACAATTTGAAGAAATGAGATCCTAGATCTCATGGTCTTTTTTTATTGATACTTAGAGCATTAACTACCCTAAGCTAATTTAGGGGATTTTGCAGAAAAGAAATATGAGACCATGTTGTCTTGCTTGGTGGTGGAAATTTAAGTATTCTAACTAGTGTTAGGACTTGGAAGAATATGTTTGGGGAGGGAACTTACCTGATTAGATTAATTTTTTTTTTTCTTCTCTCCGCCCTTCCATGTCATTTCAGCCCAGCTGATGACAAGAAATGGGTCAGACTGCTAGCTTTACCACTGCAACTTAGTTGTGTGGGGGTTTTTATTTTTTTTATTAGGGAATGGAACAGCTTTTACAGGGACAAAGAGAAATGAAATCACTTTCAGTGAAAGAAAGAGGCCTCATTATAGCCACCAACAGCAGTTATTGACAGCTACACTTCCTATTAACAAGGAGCATTTAAGAGTTTGGCTGTTGGATCTTTGGACTTGATCTAATTTGCTAGCATTAATTAGTTTCTTTTGAGCACAGACACTTGGTGCTCACAGCTATAGATTTGGAGGACTAATTAGGACAGAAAATTGAACAGAATGGGGTAAGGCATTAACCTTCAACCATTACCAGCTGGGGCTCTGATAAAGACCACAGAGTCCAAATGCTCCTATTCATGCAAAGAGTACTCTAATGAATATCAATTTCAGCCAGGTTGCCATATCCTACAAGCAATGACTTAGTTTTGATTCTCTTACCTGGTAGAAATATTTAAGTATAGATATTAAAGTGATATTGGTAGTTCAGCGCTCACAGATGACACCCTTGATAGGACACCTGTCCAGTCTTTCAATTTGGTTTTCTCAAGTTAGAGGTTTTACTAGTTTCCAGTTAAGATCCTGAATATCAAATTGTCTTCCCTCTCTAGCATAAATACATTACATAGCATAGATTAATTACATGATTTAACAAATGCTGGTTTAAGTACAGGATGCCTGCATGGTTTTGGATTATTGTAGTACATAGTAGTAACATCCATGACGAGATCACTGACCAAACCCTCAGCTGAGGGTTACACAATAGGATTGCTGCTTTTGCAGCTTTTATGGTGAGATACAGTCATTGTGGAGTTGTCGATGATCCAGTTTTAGAAGGAAGACTGTTCTTACAGACTGTGGATTGAGAGTGCTTTAACATCTGCAGTATTAAAGTACTGTAACTGTACATAAAGGAGAAAAGCAGTTGCCTTTGTCCTTTCATACCTTTTTTTTGGATACTTGGAAGTGTTGAACTTGCCATGAAGATCCAAGATCATCAGTTGTTGCCATCCTTCAGTCATATCACTACTTCCTGATGAACTCCTCATCAAAACTGGATCATTGCTTCTCTCCATGCAACTTCTGTACCTGAAATTTCTTCTGCCCAGTAAAGACTTTTCTTTGACATCCTTTCTTCAGACTTATTTCTTTCAGGAAAGACACATTAAAAGTATATCCTGTGACTTTTGAAGAACTGAATTTATTTGGGCCATGTCTGGTGTTGACTGCTTTGAGGATAAGATTGCCTTCCATGCTCCAGCTGTTTTCAGTTTTCCACTGGTAAACTTTATACTGCTAGTCTGAATAGCTGGTTCCACATCTTAGTGTCCTGGTGAGATTGATTTGGTGTGAGCTGTGAAAATAGAGAAATACAAATTTGCTGGTAGCTGCTTTTCCTGGGATATTTCATGGTATATTGATCAGTCTTTGTAGAAACACTTTGTGAGTGTCCATAGAGCAGCAGCTGGTGGATAGAGGAGACATTGTCAAGTTCTCCTCCCAACAAAAGGGGTGAGCCTAGGATGCTGCTTATTGCAGCTTCTTAATGATATTGAGGTTTATATCTTTTCCTAAGTGTTATATACAGTATTTGCTGATTCTCCTTGTTTTCTTTGCCAGGTGAAATCTTTTGATTTTTCTGTGTAAAGTCATTCTTACTGCCACACTTGGGATTGTTGGGTGATTTTTGCATCCATTCGTTGATGGGGGTGAAAATCTACAGATACCATAGCTTATATATTGGGAGTGTTACAGGATGGTGTTACTGCAGCATAGTTGCACGTAGCAATGTGGTGTTTGTGGCAGTACCTGCATCTTACAGGAACTGTTACTTTAACTGCATGGTCATAATGATGTGTTAAGGAGTTGCTTTGCAGTTTTGGATTATAAACCCCCCTTAGATACCACATGCAGTAATAACATGGTTAGTGCTTTGTGTAAATACCTCTAATACTTTGAAGAGGTCATGCTATATTCTCTTTGCATGTGTATAAATATTTATATTGTATATGAATTATGAATATTACCCTGGGGTTACTTTCACACAGAAAATAGGTTATTTTTCAACTGCTGCACTCAGAATGTGTTGTGTAGATACCAGAAAATAGATCTTAGTTTGGTCAAAAAGTTGCTACTGTGTATTCAGAAGTGCAATAAATAGTGAGCTTTCAGACAGCCTACAGTGTATTGACCTTGTAAAGAATGTGTGATACTCAGAGTCAGGTCATAGGGGAAGACTTCTGTCCACCGTTTTTCATAGAACACATGAAGTTGGAAAGTCTGTTTGCCAAAGAAAATTGCTCTTTGCTCATCCAAACCCCAAAAACGGAAACGAAGTATTAATTCCAGTTGAACTAAATGGGAATCAGAGTAACAGTTGCAGGTTCATGTGATCCTGGGGACTAGAGAGCTACACCTGTTGTAGGTGTCTGTGTGCGGAATAGTCTTAAGTCAGCAGCACCGGTCGGAAGAAAGGGCAGGAATCTCAGGCCTTGTCAGGCTGCTGGGAGTGCAAACAAATACATGGTGGCATAACTGTTCTTCATGCTTTTGGGTGTTCTGGAAGCATCAGTGTTTGTTTAATGAAATCCCATGTTCTACGTCCTGTTTTGAGATGAAAACCTTTAAAATGTCTCTTTCTGTACGGAACAGCAGTTCTAAAGATCACTTAGCTTAAACTGAGTGAGTTGTCCCTCCTGCACTTACTCTTTCAGACAGAAGTTAATGGATCCTGTGGTAACAATACTGGCAACAAACAATTTTTTTTTTTTTAAGAATAAAAAAAAAATGAATAAAATCACATTCTTAGATGTTATTGTTCAGGTTCTCTTAGTACCAGCAACAAAAAATAATCTCCCTTTTTCCCAACCACAAATTTAGTTTTGTTGCTGTTAGTTGTTTCCCAGTAGTTGTCTCTGTGATCCTGTATGGAAAAAGAGTAGGGAGATCTGTGTTCTGAAGTGTGTTGTACTCACGGGTCTGATGCTTGAGAAGGGAGTAAAGGCTGCACTAATCAAAGGTCATAAAACACTTGTGCTCTATTGTCATCCCTCAGAATTTTATTTTTAACAGTTTATCACCCTCAAAAATAAGAAGAAAGGAACCTTGCAGAAAAGAGTGCCTGAAATGTGTGCTGCCTAAGATCAGGATAGATACCTTCAAATGAAGTGTAAGCATATGACAGAAGGTGAGAAGTATTTTGCATGAGGAATCAAAAGCTGCAGTGCAGATGAGAGGATGTAAAAGGGGGTGGTGAAGGAATACTAGAGCTGTACAGAGCTTCGGAGGTATGGATGAGGCTGTAAATTTATGATCAGGGAGCAAGAAAAACAATTTAGCTGCTGTATTCTAGATATGAGGGGTGCTTGTAAAGATTTAAAGGAATTACATAATGGATAGAAGGTAATCATGTTGGGATAACAAGTAGGAAAGTAACTTAGGAGTTTTGAAGAAGGTAGTGTGGAACAGTAGTGCGTGAAAACTTCCCTTGAATGGACTGAACAGATTCTTCTCTTGATATCTTGCATTGGGGAGGAATTGAAGTAGCTGTAAGGATTTTTTTTTTACTTTAATTATGGTATTATTCTTAAATTCATCTTAGCAGAAAAGGTAAAGAAAGGTTTCTTTAAGTCTGAAATGCCTTTTTCGCTTCTAACAGTCCAGTTCAGGATTTCCTTACATGCATTCTATCCAATGGAATTTGTTGCACTTTATAACCTTCTATCTTCCTGTCTGTGATCCAGAGTATCTCAAAGGGAGATTCCCCTGGTCATTAATCTTTCCCCTTTGCCCCTTCAATGTAACCTAGATATAAAGTGATGCAACCTAACTAGAAAGAAGTATAAATTCATCACTGCATTTGCACACGGGATTGATACAGATCTTGCTTTAGTTCTTGGTGATAGAAATATCTGGTATGCTTTGCTGTAATGGAATACTCAAGAAGCTGGTGAAAAAGCACAGTGTGAGAGATGTAATCTCACGTGCTGGCTGGAAGACTGTCAATCTAAACTTTAAGAAGTCATTTTATGGAGACCGTTTGTGTTGGCAAAAAGACCTTCTGAATGCTACCACTGAATATGTGGGAAATGTATGAAGTGTGTCATGTGGAAGCACATAGGAGAAAGCTGAAAGCAGAACTTGATGTAAGCTAGACTGGTCTAACTATGCTTGTATAGCATTCGCTTTGGTTCTATAAAGAGATTGTCAAGCCTGAGTGCTCTAGAAAATTAGCTCTGCGTTGGAGGTAACATTTATCAAGCATAAGAACAATGCAGGGCTGGAAAGGACTTGTAGAAGACACTTTGGGCCATCTTCTTGTGGCTATATCTGGTGTGCCTGTGCTTGTCCTGTAATCTAATTAATGTTACAGTTTCTGTAGACAGGCTGTTTCAATGCTTGGTTATTTGTTACTGTTGAAAGAATGTTTTGGTTTGTTTTCAAAGTTTAGGGTTTGGGTGTTTTTTTTAATGTCTAAACTAACTTTTCTTTGTATATCAAGCCATTTATGTTCTCAGACGTTGGGCAGATTCCTGGTAGTGGTCTGAATAAAAGCAGAACTTTGAATGGAAGAAGTAGGGCAATGTTTTATGTAAAAAAGGCAAAAAGGAGGAAAAAAGTAAAGAAGAGGGGGGAAAAAACCCAACCCAGACTTGTTCAGTAACCATCCTAGGAAAGCTTTTCTACCACTGGGTACTTGAATATGTTGGACCCTGAGATTCCAGAGCTGTTTTGAGGAGCATGGCAAATAAAAACCCCATTAAACCTTAAAATCACAACATAAAAAATTATATCTAAATTTAAAGGGATAAATAGTGCTTTCAGGTTGAACAAAATTATACCCAGTAAACAAGAGTGACCACACTCTGCAACTTCAAATATTATACTTTGTTGCCCATTACATTCTTTTCTGCCTTTGGGGTGGTAATTTTCCACAGTGAATCTGACAGCCCAGTCAAAATAATTCATAAGGCAAATGATGAAAGTACTCTTTATTTTTTCTGGTGTAAATAATCTTTGTCATTCCTCATCTGTCCTGTTTTCTTCCTCTTGTTTCTTTGCTTTGTGTTTCCAGAGTGGGGTTTTTTAATGCTGCTTCTTCATCCATGAGCTCTCCAATATGCAGTGTGCTTTCTGTTCGTTGTTTGAAAAGCACAACAAAAGTGTAGCCTAAACATTGTGGAAGAAATTGAGCTCCTAAATAGGGGAAAAACCTCGCGTTACAGGTTTTTGCACAAGCATTGATTTGTCAGTGATACCCATACTAGGTATGGCTACAGAACAGTAATTTGGAGAAGATGCTGCCTGGCTTCTGAGTCATCCTGCTTCCCATCTCAGCAACGCAGCTTGCACAGAGTTTGGGTGTGCAGGAAACACCCCTTCTTTTTCCTTCTCAGATTGCAGAGCTCTTTATTGAGAGACACCTCTGAAAGCAGCAATCCCCATGGTTGGAGAAACGTGGCATGTTGACAGTGACCCAGTACAGCAGGGCAAGCACATAGGCTGCAGGGGTTCAACGGGGTGTATTCCTTCTGCCTCCTGGGAAGTTCAGGATAAAATTCTGCCAGGCCACAGCATTTACATTCTCAGATTACTTTAAGGCACTGCTCTGCATGATTGCCTTAAGGTGGGCTTCAGTGTATATCTAGGTAATGCACAGAAACTTACCATTGCTTTCCAATGGAAAAGAGGGATTTAAAAGAATATATACTGATTAGGGTTGTATAACCAAAGATTTAATTCCTAATTAATTGGTAATTAACTAACAAATTAGTGTACTAACAGCAGGAGCTCAGAGCTTCTGTGGTGTCTTCAATGACTTCTATCCAATCTCCTGTGTTTAAAGGATTTTGTATTAGCTATGTGCTACATCTAATGGCGCTTCATTACTGCAGCGTAATAGTAATAATGATTGTTTGGCTTTCTTCTTGAAATAGAGGTGTCTTCATCTTACAGTTTTGAAAAATAAAAAGCATACACATGTATATGCGATAATTGTTTTTATTTATACATTTAAAGCAGCTTGAGAAAGTTTTAAGTCCTTTGTGAGGTGTAAGAATGGTGTGGAAAAGAATCCTCTTGCTTCAGCAAAGATATTCTGGAAATTCCTTTTTTGTATGCTTTATCTGTTGAGTAACTATGAAACTTCAGCAGTTTTAAAACAGAGTGCTGTTTGGGGAATTCATCCTCTTCACTCTGCCATCAAATTAATGTAAATACTAGATACTGAGCATGCTTAAACTTTTGAGAACCATTCATTGTTGGGCAGAGAATGTTTGTGCAAAGTACAAGCCCCAAAAATAGATTTTCTATTTCTGTAGAGAAAGATATTTAACTGAGCTGGCAACTTTTGTTTTAACTGCATTGTCCTAACAGACAAGTAATTCAGAGCACTAGTTCTGGTCTAATCTTTTTTCTCTTCTGTTCTTGCCATTTAAATATTGATTCAGGAAAATAGAGCATGTGAGTATTATTTTTTTCCCCTCAGTTAAAGATGCTAGTTATTTTTCTAGGTAACTACTTACATATTCAAATATAAATTTACTTGAATTTAATGAATGTCTCATTACTGCTGCTCTTAATGAAAAGTAGGATTATGGGTTGGATTTTTAAATGCAAAAATATAATACCGCCTCTGAGAAACTGCTGGATTGTCATGACTAGGGAGTGAAGTTATCTTGTGACTGATAACTAGTTGAGCTTAGGAAACGGATGCAGCATTTCACAGGCAGTTCTACTGGTGAAACCTAATTCTGATCTCATGGTTTTACCCATGGTTTGTAGTTCACAAAAATATTTTCGCTCTGAGGAATAAGCAGGGGTCTCAGTGCAGTGCTGCTGTTTCTGATGCAGTGTTATTACCTCCATTGCCCTAGTGTTTGAGTTGCAGTGGCCTGACTTGCCTGAAGGCTAATGTAGTCACTCTGAGGAGGAGAAAAAAAACCAACACCGTTGGTGTGCTAAAAGTACTTAAAGGTAACTTTCTGTTTGTATTGCCGTATTTCAGGTCAACCTAGATGCATTTCACATAAAGGGTAAACTGTAACAGTGACTGTAATTGCTTTATGTGAAGCAAGTGAATTCCCCAGTTTCTGATTTAATACAGTCAATGTATTAAGTTTGATTACAGGATTGGCGTTCTGCAGTTCAGGTTCTCCTGTGTGCTGTGGGTGTGAGTATAAGGAGGTACAGTGGTAACCCCTGTTTGGTGTGTCTGAGCCCCAGCTGATTGCACGGCACCTTGTTGCTTGGCAGGGCTCGTACTAACAGTTCTCCAGTGCTCATGTCTCTTAAATCTTGGCTGAACTTGTGAGCAAAAAGTCAGAATGACAACTTAAAGCTTGTTATAGTTCAAGTAATTAGATGGGATAAATCTGAATAAGAAACAGCATCTAGCCCTTCCCCCTTCTTTCAGAACTCCAAGGGGTGCAGCAGTTACCTCACACTGTTCTGCGCTGCTCAGGGAGTAGAGAGCCTTGTGAGTGGAGGGTTAGCCTTGGAGACTTGTGTTTTGCTCCCTGAACTCCTCCTTAACAAAGAATTTTTGAGTCATAGGGTGGGAGACATTTCATCCCAGCTCTAGTTGTTGGGAAATTACGTCTAGTCTAAACCAGTCACCCTGTTTAAATCTCTTAGGTTGGACTTAACTGTACTCTGCAAGTATCTTGCCCTCACTCTCTCTCTGTTTTGTGCCAAGGCAACAAGAAGGACAGCAAAGTACTGTCAGAATCAACTTTTATGTGGCTAAAATTAGGTAGAATTAATTCTGCTGGTAGTCACCTTTGGTCTCTGCTCATCCATCAACGAGGATAATACCTTGTATGGAAGAGAACCATCATGGTCAATGCATATGGCATTGTGTTGGTGTGCATAAAGCAAGGACGGCTAAGCTGTGAGTTTTGGTAAGGGTAGTAGATCTCCTGCAGAAGCCATGTAGAAACTCTTGTGTGTTGTGAGCATTTGTTAAGGGTTCCTTTGAGGCTGGGTTTTGTGTTTTTTTTTTTTTCTATCTCAGGTTGCTTCCACATTAATTTGTTAGTGCCTACTCTAATGACATGAATATGTCTGCAGATTCTGTGCAGATGGGGACTGGCAGGGTAGAAAGTGCCTTTCAGATCCCACCAATGTTTGGAGGAAGCTAGTGGAAGATCAGTTGATGGCTGCTACTTCAATACAAAGAAGACTCAGCTGGACATAGTAGCTAACAAGTTTAAAAAATGGACAGAACACCTGGAATCAAATGAAGGGCTTTGGCCTCTATGGCCCCAATTTCCCCCACCTTTTTTTTTTTTCCTTCTTTCACCAGTAGCAGCAGTTCCAGATTCTAGTTGAAGATGAAGAATAAATGAAATTATTTTCCAGAATTGGAGTAGTTTGACATTATTTCCTGTTCCACTGCTTTTTTTCTGTTCCTGAATATACTTATGATATATAAGGCTGAAATCATAGTATGTAGGGGAAAACAGGTGAACAGTCTCAACAGTATAAACTTAAATTCATAAATCTGAGACTTGCAACCAGCCTGCTGTACAAGAGAACAGATGCCATGCAATAAATTAATACTAAGCTGAATAGTAAACAAGATGTATTGTTAATGGTCTTCAATGCAAAGAAAGTGATTTCAGACTTTCATATGCTTGTTTTCTGTCTTTGTTGAAGTGAGGCCCTTGCATGTGTTTTCTTTATTGTTCTCTTTTGCACACGTTTGAGCTTTGTTGGGTTGAGAACTCTGTCTCTGGTTGGGCAGTGGTGATTAACTTACACTAAATAGGCAGCAGTAATGTGATTTGAGAATGAAAAGGATTCATTTCTTTTAAATGAGGGGAAAAAACCCAAGGTTGAAGGAAATAGTTTACATAATCTGTAAACTAGTTAAGGAGCTGAATATTTATGCAGGTTGAAATTGAAGCTTAGTTGCCCTCTAGGGGTTTTACATTAATACAGCATATGCTAGCTTTTGGGTGGTGTGGTTTTGTTTTTGGGGTTTTTTTTTCTTTCAGAATAAAGGTGAGAGAAGTCTTTGGAAAAACTTACATACTGACAAATCTGTGGTGGTGGAGGCATGTGTACATCTGCATTCAGTGAGTGAAGCTTGTTTACTTCAGAACCCAGAAAGCAGAGGAACAGTTATTAGCCTGATTGTGTTCTTGTGATTTCAGTGTATCAGTGGAGAAGGTGCTCACAGTCATTGGGTCACAGCACCGAGAGGTCCCAACCAGGAAAGAGCCTTACATGGGAGCTGGGATACACCCCAAAAAGCTTTTGGCTCCAAGTAGACGTGGAACGCAAGAGGTTACGTGGTGATGCAGTGGTGCTGCTGAGGCAGCCGTGGTAATGGCAGCTTTAAGAGCCTCAGTCAGTTTCTACTTGTGTCCTAGCCACTGAATGCTGCTTTGGGTTCTTAGTGTCCTCAGCTGCCACTGGCTAATGTTCAGGGGGCTTCTGTCACCTCTTGCCCTACAGCAGCCTCATTTGTGGATCCTGTGACTGGACTTCTTAGAAACAAGCTTTCTCTTCTCCTTTAGACAGCAGTTGGCAAAAAATGAGTAGTTGTTTGTTTGGGTAGCATATGATATCTCGTAGGACATATCCTCATGCAGTGGGAAGATGTGACTAAAATGACTTCTAAACTAAAGCCACATAAATATTTCTCCTCATCTAAATCTCTGATGTCTCCTTTGTCAGTGATTTTGTAGTAGTAGCATGGCTAGTGTTTGAAGAATTGCTGAATACATTCTCTAAAGTGCAATTGTTTTTCTAAATATGGAAACCAGATTTATGTAATTCTTTTTGCTGTTTCTTTCATAACAGTGCTGAGACTGTATTACTCCAGAATCTTTCTGCATCAGAAGTGAGTGCTTGGGGCAAGTGGAACAGATGCAGTTAAACAAGAACCTCTTGCCGAACTTCAGTGTGTATGTGCCTGCAGCTTGAGGAGCACAGTCAACTGTTAGAGCACTGTGCCTGAGGCTTCATTATACCAAGCTAAGTCTGGATTTGTGCCAGTAAAGTCTATGGTGTTACACAGGTTTTTATGCCATTTGCCCATTAAGCTTTACACTGAAGAATAGTTGTTTTGGGGGGTTTTTTTGAGGCACTTTCATAGCTGATGGAGTTCCTGGTGCATATTGGTTTTGCTTTGGGGATTTGTCAAAGGCGTGTTTGTGAATCCTCTGCCTACAAGTATTTTGTGTTACTGTCTTCAAAACTATAATCCTTGCTGTGGAGGAATAGCCTCATCTTGTAATTTCTCTATAGAATCAGGTCTATTATTACAGCCCCTTATACATGTATAGTGCTTTGGCCTGGTACTGTTTGGTTCTGACAGCCAGTAGCATCACAGAAGCATCTGTTTGGTTGTTACCTGCTGTTTGCTTGGGCGTGACATCATAGCTTCAGCCTGGTGCTTCCTTGTCAAAACCTGTGGCTTGATCGGCAGAGCTCTGTGCTCAGTTCTGCCTCCTGCTCTCTGTGCTCGGTGTCCATCTCCGGCTGCCTGGGCAGCGGACGGTTCCTGGAAGCTGTGCATCAGACCAAAGGCATGGTAGGTTAGAGGAGAGGGGAGGGAGGGTGGGTTGGTTGTTTTTAGGATATTTTTTCCCCCCTCCCTTCCATGACCAGTTTCCCTCTTGAGTGAGTAGAAGCACCTGAGCAAACTGCAGTCTTTGTGCAGGCTTTTGGTCCAGAACAGAACTGCTGCATACTGAATAGCCTCGGCTGCTCTGTTTAATGTCTCTTGAAAAGTTTCAAGCAGATGTGTATATGATCTTGGGGAGGGTGTGTGGCATGGGGGGGAGTTCCTGATCAAGGGGAGCATCATAATCGATTGCCCTGGTTCTGCAGGGCAGCATGTGGAGCTTGTAGCTCACGGAGAGTTTTCCAGGACCTGAGCAAAATACTGAGTTTCAGTGCTTTGTCATTGGAAGCAGCTTTTGCGTAACAGTTTCAGGGTTACAGGAAGAGTATGGTGGCTGATTTACTTGCTTGGCTGGTGTTTAGTCCTTTTTTAAGTACATGGTTATCACAGTCATTTACTTAAAACAACTCACACAAGGTGGAAGATAAACGCTACACAGTTCCTACCAAATTTCCAAACCTTGCTAAGCTTTGGTGGTATGTGTTCTTGTCAGGTAGCTAAAACTCATCTCTTCAGAATCACAGAATGAATAGGGAGGTCTGAAATTC